>OZ024900.1:34174092-35576592 GCA_964017195.1 Siderastrea radians
TCCATTTGGCACACAGTGTCAATAAAACTGTTACTCAATAGATTTCATTTGGGATTTCATCCACGCACGCCAAAGTTATAACTACCTTAATCAACATCACAGGAAAGTACTGTTCAGTAGCTTTCATTTGAATGGTCACACTTTAGGATTTCATCCACAAACTCAAAGCTAGAACCACCTTCACAGCATAATAAACAGTACCACAGGAAAGTGCTGCTCAATAGCTTTCATTGGAATGGTCACGCTTTAGGATTTCATCCACAGACTCAAAAGTTAGAACCACCTTACACAGCATAATAAACAGCACCACAGGAAAGTACTGCTCAGTAGCTTTCATTTAAATGGTCACCCTTTGGGATTTCATCCACAAACTCAAAAGTTAGAACCATCTTCACAGCATAATAAACAGCACCGAGTAAAGCACTTCACAAAAGCTTTTGTTCTAGAATTTCATTCACTGACTTGAAAGATACCACCGCTTCAGTATAATAAACTGCGTCACAAGAAATTAAAGGATGCTCAAAAGCCCTCATTTCATCCCCAGACTCAAACGTAAGACCCACCGTTTACAGCACAATAAATTGCGTCACAAGAAAGTGAAGGATGCTCAGTAGCTTTCATTTGAATAAACACACGGAGATTTCATCCACAGACTCAAAAGTAGAACCACCTTGTACTACATAACAAACGGATCACAACAAATTACTGCAAAGTCTTTCATTTGAATGAGTCTCTTGAATGGTCGATGTTTAGAATTTCACCCACAGCGTGACAAACAGCACCACAGGAAAACACTACTCGATAGCATTGGTTTGAACGATCACTTTCTGTGATTTTATCCACAGACTCAAAAGGTAAAACCATCTTAAATTACTCTAAAACTGGAGTTGAAAAGATTAAACAAAGATTGGCTTAGTGCAAGTGATTTACACTGAACTGTGTGACATCATAGACTGTCAGTGCCTTCCTAAAAATGTCCACGCAATCACCACATCGACTGATTCAGGATCTTCTTTACATTTATTTGATTCATTTCCAGTACACAAGAGAGCAAAGGTATTATTATTCAAGTTGGGAACTAAGTTAATAAATCCATTGAAAACTATCGTAGATCATAACTTAGTTTAAAAATTTCTTCAGTTTCATATTGGTATATTGGATACAAAACGGACAGTAATAAGGAAACGAAACTCCAGGAAAAATGCTTATGTTCTCTTGTCTTTCTTGGGAGTTGAGTTTATAAAACCCTGATGTCTGGTTCAGAGGGATGTTGGTGCTTAAAGGGCGATCGATGTTGACCAGTAATACAGACCACAAACGAAGAGGCTTTTTGTTATTGCCAAAAGGACGATTAATCCACCTTTTTCAGTGTTTGGTAGAACAGTTTTCTTTGTCAAATTCAGCTAAGTCCTAGATTTTGAAAAAATGCTTCAGCAGACTCTAAATTATATATTTTGTCACACAGTTGTACATGACCTGGTTGCCGTTTCAATTTCTTGTCATCAAAATAGCAAGAAAAAATAAACTATTATTTATCCAACAAACTTCAAGATATTGAAACAAATTAGCAGAGGTTTAATTGCATCTTTTTTACCCAAACATCTTGCTTATGGTGACGATTACAATTGTCAGAAAAGTATCCGTAGTTGCTTTGTTTATCGCAATAAAGTTCAGGTTTTGAAAAAATTCCTAGCAAATAAACCGAGATGTTTTTGTTGCACAGGCATCCTTTTTATCGTTACCGTTTTAAAATGTTAGAAAAACATCCCTACAAACTCGTACTGTTTTTGAAACAAAACAACTATCAAGTCGGCATGTTTTGCCCAAAAACGATAATGGCGACATGCAACATTGTGTTTAGTTCTTATCACTGTTTTTCATTGAATTGCATAAAAACAGGTGTGAAACTTGCATCTTGATTTTGAAACGGTATCTTGCGAGTGAAATTTCATTTTGTATTGCGTATTTGCAAAGGGCAATTTACACACCAAAATATCGAGAAAAAAAAAAGCATTGTTGCGAACTCGTACTGATTTTGAAACAAGACAACTATTTAGTCGGCATGTTTTGCCCAAAGCGATAATGACAGGCAATATTGTGTTCAGTTCTTACATGTATCACTGTTTTTCTTTGTTTTGCAAATAAAATGTGTCCGTAAACACAGGTGTGAAACTTGCAACTTGATTTTGAGATATCATAACATCGGTTCAAACGGCAGCTTGCGAATGAAATTTTATTTTGTATGATGTATTTATACATGCCAATTTACACACCAAAAAAATCACGCAAAAGAACAGAGCTATGGCGATTTAAATTCGAAAGATTAATATAACAACGACTTTCCGTTTTAGTACGTCTACGTCGATTGAGAAATTCTGGGTTTGTGATGGCGACCATTTCATTTCACACAGCGAAGAACTTGAGACCACATATAACAGTTGCTGCTTGTACCAAATTTACTTTTTGACAGTAGAGGGTTCGATAAAAAAGCAATTTTTCATTTTGTTTCGTGTTCAATGTGGTCTGTATAACCTAGAAATAGAAATAAACGCTTTCAATCGATCTCTTCGTTGGTGATTTTAGAAATTTTCAATGGACAAAACGACGCGCGTTTAGGGAAAGGCTTTGAAACACTGAGTTTCTTCCAAGGACCAGACATTGGGTTTTACTAGCTCTTACATGTAATTATAGTTATTTTGTTGGAGGAGAAGACCTTTTCTGCTGGCAATCGATGTAGCACAGGATGAAATATTTTAGTTCAAAGTTTCACAGCCAAACTAAACTAGGACGAACATGGAGCCAATTATCTGCTATTAGCTTCTAAATTTTACCACTTGCTCGTTACTTTTGGTTAGAAACAAAATTCTTAGGTCACACAAGTTTGTTTTTTCCTGTGCTTCAAAAATTTGATCGTCAGAAAAGTCTTGTTACTGTAAGCAACATTGCAAGCTATAAATGATCCAAAATTAGAGACGTTTGATCTTGAATTTTGTTAATCCAAAACTTAAATAGTACGTTATTCTGTTGCACAAAATTTTTCACATAAAATGAGAGACGTTTGATCTATCTTGTATTTTGTTTATCCAAAACTTATATAGTACGTTATTCTGTTGCATAAAATTTTCCACAAAGATTTCTTAGCTTGCAATGTTGCTTTTAATATCGTCCACATACAACATCTCGTACAAGAATTCAATTAATCTGTTTATTTGGGATACTTTTCTTACACTCGATTTTCTTGCACGAGATGGTGTATGTTCTTTTGGCGAGTTTACATTTGTTGAGGATACTCTGAAGATTTTTTGCGATCAAAAAATTTTCAAAGGGTGTCCCGTAAAATTTTTTGCAAAATATGTTGCCAGGGGAAGCGCTGTGCAAATTTTTCCAAATTTTCCCGCCAAAAGACTTAGTATATATAGGAAGAAAAATTGTCACACCTTTTTATTAGTTAAATGATTTATACTTAACTAATTAACTTATTGAAAAAGCGTTGTAAAGATAAATAATGTATTAAGAGAGAGAGAATAAAGAAGACAATAACGTTGAAACAACTGTTTGAACTTTTTATTGTTGTCGATTTCTATTTATTTACAAGCTATTTAATATATAAATATGAGAAACTAAAAAAATACGGTGCATGCGTATTTTGGGCGCCCGTATTTTTTCCAAGTCTTTTGGCGGGAAAATTGTAGAATTTTCAGATAGATGTTAACTACAAAGAATAAAATTAAAAAAAAAAAAACGGCGCATGCGTATTTTGAGCGCCCGTATTTTTTCTAAGTCTTTTGGCGGGAAAATTGGAGCAAACTGAACGGCGGTTACCATGGCAACAGTTAAGACCAAACAATTTGCATATAGTTGGGAGCATAAATAATAGAACGACAACACTTTGTGTTCAAAATGCTTTAACAAACAGCAGCCAAATCAAAGGAACTTGTTCGTGAAAGAGACTGCTGAAAAGCCTACACTGGAATGATTTCGCCAGTTAACCTGCATGTCTTACACAAAACATTCTCGGAGAAAAAAGAAATGCGGTAGATTACGGTACAATTTGCTTACGACTTTGAAAATTGCTTTCTGGAAAACCTCACGAAAATCGTAACCATAAACGATGCAAAGTAAAACATTGTGTATGATTTGGCATTTCGCGAGCTAAAATGTAGCATGCTACAGTTCAAAGCAAATGTAGTACCGTGTAAATTTGCCCTTGTTTTTTTTATGATACAGTGCAACGCAGATACAACTAACATGATTAACGACAAAAGCTAACGCAAAGAAAACTGTGACAAAATGTTAAAATTTAAAGTGATGATACTGCCGTAAACGTTTTGCCAAGAAATATTGTATCAGTATTCACTAATGAAATCTAGCAAACTTGTGAATGGCTAGTTGGTTTTGTTGAGAAAACGCATGGCAAAGAGCCCCACGTTTTCGCAGTTTCATTGAGAAATTACTTAGCCTTATAAAATTCTTACGGTGGACTAACCCAAATAGTCAAAATTTACACTAAAAACTTCAAACAGCTTAACTAATTTAAATAGAAATTTCTAAATATTCAAAATGTGCAAAAATGTCAACATTTACGCTCCCGCTCAATTATTTAAATATCGTGCAAAAAAATTGTCAAACAATTACATGCATTCTGAAAACAAACTACTGACCAAAGAATTCCACTCAGAATCTTTTTTTAGCTTCGCGATCATCTGAAATACTGACAAAAGAGAGTTATGACTCAATGCTTTTACTGAGACATCGTCTATTTGAATAACAAAGTTAGGGTTTATTGTCTTGCTGTACGCTTTTTCCTTTGTTTTACGACACCCGTGAATTTCACAGGTTCTTACTCCAGGATGAATCCAGATTTGTACCGAAAATTGTCAATCGCCTCCCATTTTGACTCACAAATGGCGTCTCAACCTTAAAACCTCCCTAAGAACTGACAAAAGCCAACATTTAGGGCGAAAACAAACAAAAAGCCTAACATTTGTAGAAATTGTGAATCATCAACTTCAAATTTGTCGCTAAAACCGACAAACGGCAAGAATTTCTGACCTAAAAACAGATCCTTAAATTCAAACCGCCCGAGACTGCCAGATAAAATTTTAACCAAAAATCTAGCAAAAAATTGCATGCCCTCACATTTTCACTGCGAAATCGTGACACAGTCGTAAATCTGAAAACCGTTGAAACAGTCTAAAATTAAACCAAAGACTTAGAAATGCTGAGTCCAGCTGAATACGAATCATCTCTTGATGTTGAGAAGTGACAAGTTGTCAAAATAAAACTGAAATTTGGCAAAGAACCTAAGGTTTGTGCAATCGTGTCTGAACCTGACTACGGCTTTTCGAAGACTGACAAACAATTTTAAGTGGAAATACAGCAAAGTCAAAACAATGGAGAACACCATGTCTTAGCCTTGAAGACCTCACTAAAAACTCCACGAGAAAACCAAAATTACAAGTGAAAATGTGACACTGAAATAATTACCCTTGAAATGTTCACTGAAAGCTGATTGAACAGTAAAAATTTTAACTGGAACAAGAAAAATGGCCTTCAGCTTTTTGTTAAGTCTGTCTGAACCTCAACTGAACCTTTGCTGAAAAATGACGAGCAGCGAAAAGTTCAAGTGAAAGGGGTCACAACAGCCTGGAAACTATCGACGGAAAAATTGTCTGAAAGGTCAGGATTTAACCCTTTAAGATCCAATATCAGCATGCATTTTCTCTTCACTGTTCTTTATAAATTTCTTTTAGAACTAATTGGGAGAATTTGCATCAAAATCAAGACATATCATCTTTGATGATCATTTCCGTTATTCTCATGACCTGTATGTTTGATCAAGTGGTGATATTGTGAGAAGAAATTTAATGCTTGTCACTCTTAGGGCTTAACAGGTTAAAAACTCTCCCCGAAAATCTGTCTGAACCTCTAAATAATATGCAAACCGAAAAACGCAGAATACTCAAAACGTTTCGCAGAGAATTAAACTCTCGAAATTCTTACTGAAACCTGACAAATTGAGCCCCAACATCGCATCTCGTGATTCTCTTAGTGAGTTACTTGAAATTAGCGTCAAAAACTTGTTGCAAACTTACAGCGAAAATAGATTAGTGAAAGGCCCAATTTTTAAGTTTTAGTGAATTCTTTCTTAAACGGCTCACTAGGCAAAATTTAACTAAATTAGCTCAGCGTCAATATATCAGAAATTCACGCTCGCTTTTCACAGTGTCATGCAATATTACTTTTGCAGCTGGTATTGGAAGTAAGGTATAACCTTACTTTTAGTTTCCAATCCTTCTACTCATGCGTGTCCTGTTTCCTCCTCGATCAAGTCTGTTCTATTTGTGGGTGGAAGTTATCTCGCATGTAGGCATTTGAAAATATCATGAATGAATGCTATCAGTGATGTCTTTAATGAAATTTGATATATAGTTAATCACAGGGAATACACTGAAAATCGATTCTCAACCTAAAAATCCATGCAGCTGACAGCCAAAACTGAAACTCAAAACAGGTTTCAGTAACATTTTCGCTACGAAATTGAACGTCTTCAATTTAGTATTGTGACTAGTGAAAACTCACAATAGGACTAAATTGAAACTCACAACAGGCTAATAGTAGGATCATACAAGTGCAAAATTTTTTACTAAGAAGTGATGTCTTACTGAAAACTAATTTCACAGAACTGACAACAATTCCGCTAATATTTTTTTTTGACAAAATCAATTAATTTGAAATGACGTCTGCACGTGACTGAAAACTCGCAATTATCCTAAATTTCGAATGACAACAGACAAATCGGATACATATCAATTAAAGGACTCTTCCTGAAAACTTCACGATACAATGCAATCGACGAAAAATAAACTCACAGAACAGATCAAAACAAGCTGCCCTGAACTCAGTATCTTACTGGAAACTCACATTTGGCGAAAACTTCATTTTAACTCGCAATAGACCAAATTAATTGTGTAATACAAAAACAATGCATTTTAAGTTGTATTCTAGATACTTTGGTACTTTAACTAAGTTTATCATCATCATCATCATCATCATCATCATCATCATCATCATCATCATCATCATCATCATCATCATCATCATCATCATCATCATCATCATCATCATCACCACCACCACCAACTCAGAGTCAACCGGAATTTCAACTCGTAATCTTAAGACAAGATTGTTGTGTAGTTGGTATCTTGCTGGAAACTCACAATACGTCAAGTCTTGAACTCACAGCAGACAAGTTACTCACACATGCCTAATATGTTTACATGTACTTACTATTGCAAACGTTTCGTTTCGTGAAAAGACCATTTTTATTAGGACGTCACATGCGGAAAGATTTCTGGTAATTTTATAGTAAAGACGCAACCGTCAAGCAACACGATTGGCAGAGTTGGATGACTCTGAACTTACTTGATTGAAAACGGATTGCCAGTAAATATCGTTTTAAAAACAACGCTGATTTCAGCATTTTCCTCCCATTTTTAGTCGTAGAAGTCTGGTGAGTGTCGAGTGAAGCATTAAAAAACCGACACGGAAGCTAGAATTTCAATGTGCGACTCGACGCAGCCCGAAGAATAGTTCAACTTACTTTCGTCTGCCAAAACAAAAAAATTATGGATCGACTGGCCGCCTGACAGGATTTAGTCAGTTGAAGAAAGACACTTGTGGCAATTCCTAGCTTTTGTTCAATTAAGCTAAAAAAACAGAAAATTTATCGTCCAACACAGGGAACAGTGTTTAGCTGCAAAGATGGCCAAGATACTTTCCGAGGAGGGGGGGGGGGGGGGGAAGGTAATCATAAAAGTTTTATACGGGGAAGCTCCACCCCACCCGGAGGTTCAAACCCTTACCCTTTAATATACTAATTTTTACCAAAATGGTACCCCTAAAAGCCAAACCAATACAATTACCTATAATCGCCACATTTATCCCGGGCTTTCAGTCCATCTGGTTCTGTTGCTCAAAGGGTGTGAATGCTTTGATGTGTTTCGCGTTGCCATTTCTGCCAAAATTTGGCACCCTTTATATACTTCGCTTTAGCAGGCCATCTCTTCGACTTTGCACTTTTGTGACCCTGTCATATCCTAAAATGACAAGTTTCCCTACCCTTAAGTACACTGCTAGCTAAAAAAAGGCATCCCTGTCATGCGGAGCCTCCCCGGAGCCCCCCAGCCCCAAGATTGTTTCTCGGCGAAAAGGACGAACGCAAATCCAGATGATGTAATCGCCTTTAAGTTGAACCTCAAATAGTTTTTCTCGACGTGAAAGAGTTGTTCTCTTTATACTCCAATAGTGACAAGCATTTAATTTCTCCTCACAATATCACTACCTGATCAGACAAACAGGTGATTGGAATTAGGTGAATTATCACCAGAAATAAAAATGACTTGATGTTTAATCAAATTCTCCCAACTAGTACCAAAAGAAATGTATGGAGATCATTGACGAGAACATGGATGTTGACATCGGGGCTCAAAGGGTTATTAATAAAAGCGGAACTGCTCCACGAATAAGAATTTACTTTTATCGAATAATTAAGCATTTTATATAGTCCAAACAAAACCGTCAGGTTTTAATTGTCCTGACCTCTGGAAACGGATGAAATGCCGCTTTACAATTTTGTTCATAAACAAGACACTATTTTTGCACCACTGTGCAAGTCTAATTTCGATTTTTAACTCGAATGCAAAGGAGAAAGTTTTCACTTAGCAAGTAGTTCTACCTGTATGGACAACTAAGGATTAATTATAGTCACTTGTCCTTTCGCAATTTGTAAATGCACACAAAATACGAGTAGAAACATAGCTTTGAAATTTACCTGTAGAGACTCTTGGCCTTGCTTTTATACATTAGCTTACAACAGCAAGCTCAGTTTCCAGGGAATAATTTCCTCGACGTGTCACTGCCGGACATTGATTGCTGTCATGTATCTTAGTACTCGGCTTTCTATTACGCAAAAACCGACCTCAAGTTTCTGTACAAAGGTTAGCGATGACAGCAAGCACTTGAATGTTTAAGCTTATGCTTAACGAGTCTTATGGTTTTTGGCAATTGCAGCAAAAAATTACTTTCATCGAAGCTAAGTCATTCAGTACTGGCACTAAGTTATTACTACCGCTACTTAAAGTGATACTACGATCAAACAATCACTTTTATTTTTTCTTCGGATTTCGAAACTTTCTTCACTAAACATTCCCCAAGCGAAATATTAAGCCTCAATTTTGAGAAGAAGACTGTTTATTTAAACTGCAATTTTCTGATTTAAAAGTCCGCCATTATTACACCAGAAAGGATTTAATGACGTCATTCATTTAAGTACTTTAGAATGCAGCGCGTGTGAAAGTGCCTTATTTAGTTTGCAGCACGGAAGTTTTGAGCTTTCAGACTCTCAAACTCGTGTTTTGCATAATTTGTAAGCTGTGTTCACACACTGCATTCTACAGCTCTTGAGTAAATGACGTCATTGTATCCTTTCTTGTGTAATAATGGCAGACCATTTAAACGGACAATTGCAGTTTAAATAAACGGTCTTCTTCTCGAAATTAGGCTTAAAATTTCGCTTGGGGAGTGTTTAGTAAACATAGTTTCGAAATCCAAAGAAAAAATTAAAGTGATTTTTTGACCATAGTACCACTTTAAACTGAGCTACAATTCAACCAAAGATTCAGCTGTTCAGCTTATAAATGATTTGGACTTTTTCCTAAAAGGGAAGTGCAGATAAAGTCTTCTTCCATTAGCTACCTCGTTACTCTCATTACGTCTGTCACGTTTAACACGACCGTAGTCCACCCCAATCTCTACTGCAATTACCAGAAACCTCTGCGCGTGTGACGTCACAATAAAAATGGTTCAGTTTCTTAGTGAAATCTCAAAATCGACCAAAACATAAACTGGCACCCAGCCCAACACTTTTATAATAATAATAATACTAAAAGTGATATGGCCTTCACTGAAATATATTACTAATAAATTACATTATCGGCCTGAATTTGAACTCACAATAGACAAATAGCGAAGTATCTTAACCAGAAAAATGGTTACAAACTGATTAGTCTTGACCTCGATAACAGTGCTGTTAACGCACAATCTGCCAAAATTTCAATAACAGACAAATAGCCTCTTGTTTTTCTTTAGGAAAAAAAAAAGCATTGACTGTAGAGGGAGGGGTCATTTTCGTAAGCCATATATGACATTTTTTGGCGTGAAGGTCAAATGGCTGTTTTCTTTCTCCTGAAAAGTGATTCGCTAAGTGACCATGAGCCATGATTTTCCATTATTATTGCTAGTAAAGCAAGAACTGTTTGTTTTTGTTTCGAGAAATGTGATTTTCGTAGACGCCAAGCAAAATATCTTGGAAGATGATGAACTGGAATTTCCGTGGAACAACGGATGTTTTGCTTTCCGTGAAATGTAATCTGGGCCCTCTAAACTCTTACAGTAGAATCAATCAGTCGCCAAAAAAATTGAACCCGCAACAGACAAACAGGTAGATACTTATACTGACTACTGTAATGTTTCGTTTCTTCAACATACTAACTAGCGCACAATCAGGCAAAATTTCAACCGGCGCGTCATTGGCTTTCTCGTTATCCTCACTGAAACTCTGTCTAGCAATCCACGGCAATGTGCAATGACAACCGTTCAAACAGCTTTATGTTCTAACTGGAAAATGGTGTTTTTACATCTACATCTTCACAGAAAACGCAATCAAATAAATAGCTTATTTCAAATTGTGTCGTAGCCTCAACAAACGTAGAGCAAACCATGTCCTTCTAACGCTGTTTCCTAATGAAAGTCTACAGCGGCCAAAATTTCATTTCACAGAAAATTAAAGCTTTTAAAATCTTTTACTGATGAGTTACGAAGTTCACTGAAAAGGACCCAAATTTGATTTCACAACTGACAAAAGTTTCATGCTCTGTTCCCTGTAATTGTTTACGTCAGACGATTTTGAACCATGAAGTTAGTTATATCTGGCGTTGCACTGTACGCAATATAATTTTTTAAAAAAGAATACACAATAGAAAATTACCATCAATGCTTGCACATAGGCTGCATGTAAAAATAAATTGCATCCTATACGCTGTACGACTGTTTCACTTAAAAAACTCTCCTAAGCCGAATACTTTGGACTTTAAAACCGGTAAAAATTTCGCACAGTAAGATTCACGCGCAAGAATCCTCGAGTTTGCAGTTTTGTCGAGTTTGACTTATGAAACAAAATGCTTGTGCGATAGGTGCTCACTGGATAAGTTGCAATCACAACTTTTCCTTTCAAAAAGTGCAGCCGGCCGGCAGGCAACAATGGTAACCTCTTTGTTGTTTTTCGTGAAGTTATTTACTTTCTCTACCTCTAGTTCTTGATTCACTTGTGACTCAATTCTTTCTTCCTTTAAATTGATCCTGACATCCTCGTAAGTGTCCTGTGTAAGTAAAAAAGGTAAAGATACAGGCAAAGTCACACACAAGGCCACAGGGCACCCACACGGCTTAACCCGGTCTCTGTAACATGAAGCAATTGCGAGTATTGCTACTCCCCCCTGGATGGGATGCTAGTCCATCGGAGGGTTACTACCAGCAGTATGTAGCCGGGTACCCATGTTATACACCTGAGTGGAGAGAGATAATGCGGGGAAACGTCCCTTGTCCAAGGAAACAACTTGATGGTAGGGACCAGGCTTCGAGCCAGACCTTCAGATCTGTAGACTACTGCACCCCGACAAGGTGAAAAAAAAATCCTCACAAAAATTAAATCAGAAACAATATTTGATACAATTTCACTGTGACAAAGGAATGAGCTTTCTTATGCTCTTTCACTGCTGAATTGACTATTTACTTCCGTCATTTTTGTACCACACTCATCCTCGTTTATTACCCATGAAATAACAAGAGTTGAATTACTGTTTTAGAGTACTTCGCCACCTAGGCCTATTCATGGGGGCCAAGGGGTAAGGGAATACACCCGTGCTAAGTTCAAAAGTGTTTAATTTTCTGTGTAGGTATATATCTCTGAAAAATTGAAGCACCAAACGGTTTCTAATTAACGTTATTTGAAAAATCAAATCACTGGTGACAAGTTTGATCTTTTGATGCCAACCATGTTTAGAAAAGGCAGGTTTGTTTCAATACTTTGAAATGTTCCTCCCCCTTCCTGAAGTTACGGAGGGGGAGGAACATTCTTACCTCGGTTTCCCCTGTTACTTGGTCCCCTGTACCCAACAAATCAAACAAGGAAGCAGCTTTAAAAAGTCTCAACTCACCTCTTCAACAATACTATGTTCAACGAGATGGGCTCTTTGGTTCGTGTTTCCATCATATCCCTGACATTAGACATGCTTTGTAACGTCTGCAATGTTTAAAACATTATGAAGCAATAGCTGGTTAGAGATACAACAAAACAGACATGATACGAAAGTAAGGAATAAGTCACAGGCAACCCAACATTAAATGATCTTTGCCTGTATTTTTATGAGTAGGGGAAGGAAGGGGGGGGGGTGGGGTGGGTGGGAAAGTGGTCGGTTTCACAAGATATCCCTAAGTTCATTTGAGTCCTAAACAGTGTTTCTTATGAAGTGCTATTGTCAAGCCTTAATGATCCGCACTTTTCTATTTGGTCCTGATTTGTTTATAATGATGATGGCCTCGATGATGGCTGAAACAAGTTTGAGCTCAAAACTTGTGACTAACTCATTTACTCCATCGGTTTCCCATCAAAAACTGATTGAAAACGCTATCAGAACACATGAAGGGAAGAACCCAGCTATTTCGCTGTCTATGAATAGCTTGCTCTAAAAGTAGGGCAAGGTGATTGATCATGTAAATTTTGAGCCATGATATACTTAGTTTCAGATGTCAAGTCAAAATATTCTTTTTCCTTGATTATCCACACCATTTTGGGAGATCCGACAGAGTGCAGATAATGGTTTGACTATAGGTTTTCAACAGTACAAAGGACACGTGATTAGCTCACTAGGAGAGCTTCAGGCCCGGGTGTATTATTTCTGCTATTTTTAGTAGGTACCCTAAAATCTGTACCTTATTTCACATCTAACCACAATGGATGTATCTATTTTGGGATATTTAAAGACTTTTTATTAAAGAAGAAATTGAAAAACATTTTAGAAGAAATACTAACGCTAGAACATGACATTTCGGCATCATCCTGTCACCAACATCAAATCTGATTTGCATCATTTTGCCTTTCAAAGATCAAATCTCGGCAGACATTGTATGAAGAGATTTATGTGACCTTTCCGTGAAGATTAAAACAAAACTCTACAACCCATCTTCACGGGTAGGAAACTCATCCAAGACCTGAGAGTGACGGAGAATAAACCATGACTAGTAAACCAGCAATGCATTGTATACGAATTAAAATGTAACTTGTGTGATTCAAGTTTAATATGTTGGATACACGCACTGACGCCTATTTCAATGCATTAATGAACATAGGTACTCGATCAGCTGTTGGGAAACATCTCAGAGAAAATCACAACCTCGACTGACCAAATATGCATGAACAATTTAACATCCTGAAAAAAATACATAGGCAAGTTGGAAAAGGAAAGGAGATCAGCTCTAAACACTCAAGCAGACTCCATCAGTGTGAAACTGTTTAATTAGCTGACGTTGTTCTTATTAAATGACATTATTCGTTTCCTTTTTCACACTTAAACTGCTATATATTCTAAACTCAAAACTTTATAATCTGCATTTGATAATGGTGACAGGATGACGCCGAAACGTCATGTTCTAGCGTTAGTATTTCTTCTAAGATATTTAAAGAGCCTCAGAAATTTTATAATGTTTACGTGTTATCTGAGTTCAGTATCTGAATAAATAAACTGATGATGATGATGACGATGATGATGGTAATGGTGATGATGGTGGTGATGACGGACTCGGCGTCATATGTGGGTTGAGTTTGTTGTTGGTTCTCATCCTTGCTCCGAGAGGTTTTTCTCCGGGTACTCCGGTTTTCCCCTCTCCTCAAAAACCAACATTTCCAAATTCCAATTCGATTCAATACAGTGGAAGAAGAGCCACCTAGTGGATCCACTGCTAATCCCTATTTATTTATTTTATTTATTTATGATGATGACGGCGACAATGATGATGATGATGATGATGATGATGATGATGATGAGTTCTTTGTTTCCGTTTCATTAGATCTACTCGCTGCACAAAATATCAAGTGATCAACCCATTCTGAAGTGATAAAGTTGTTTCAACTTAATCTTCAGAACTTTAATATGTAATTCCTCATTCTCATATCAAATTAACCTTTCCATCCTGACTGGAATAATGTAAGAAAGTCACTGAACATTGTGTTCTCCTGTTTCTTGGTCCCAGAAACATGGTCTGAACAGACACAATGCCCAAAAAATCAAACAATTATTAAGGAAGCAGCTTTAAAGGGACTCAATTCACCTCAGTCTTCAACAATACCAGCTCTCTGGTTTGTTTTCCATCCTATCCTGTACATCAACCTAAAGAAAGGTAAGAATGATGTTAAGACATGCTGAGTAAGATCTCTGGACAATGTTTTACATATAATGAACTGAGCTAGAGATACAGCATGACAAACATAATAGGAAAGTAAGGAATAAGTCGCAGGCCACCCAACATTAGATGTTCCCTCCCTGTTTTTTATGACTAGAGGAGTGGATGTGTAGGAAAGGGGCCAGATTCACAAGACATTCCCTAAGTTCAGATGAACCTAAACAAGATGCTTAAGCTCATATTTGATGCTCAGTATTAGTAAGACAACACCAAAGCGAGAAGGAAGAGGTTAATGAGTGACTCTACCTACCTGTGGCATCCGTTAAAATTAGATTAAAATTGTCTTACATAACCTCAACCACAATTAATTAAGATATCGGTAGTAACTCAAATGACGCTCAATATTGGAATCTTTTCTATAGAGAACATCGCAATTGCTGTTTCTGGTATTTAGTGTTTACCATAGAGCAGTTTTCAATTGAGTGTGGTAAAACCAAAACAATTACTCTCAAACAAACACAACACGCAAACAATACAACAAACCAATCAGAACTCACAGCAGCGTCAAGCACGGGAAAACGCATGCATCACAGAAGTCACGATTTGTTTTGGTTTTACTTACAATTAGTTGAGAAGTGGTGCAAGCTTTTTCAACAAATCACTCAAAGCACAGTAAAGAAAGCCAACTGAAACCAAACATGTATTACTAATTTCCATGTACACATATGTGAGCATTTCACATATATATTCACTTTCATTCATTCGCCACCAATGGGATTTATACAAATTCACAAATGACAAGCTCCCAGTTGGCTTGATAGCTCAGTTGGTTGGAGTGCTGCATCGGTATTGCAGAAGCCACGAGTTTGAGTCTCGTTCAAGCCTGAATTTTTTAAGGTTTCTTTCATCAGCTGCCTGAGTTGATGTCATTAACTGTAATCATCATCATTTCCTATTTCAGTCCACAGTTTGCACAATTTTTATGTATGACATTTCATATAATTATTCACTTTCTTTCCATGCTCAATTGAAAACTGCTCTTCTCCCAAATATCACGTAAGTATCAGAATAACCCTTGATGTGGTTCTATGAAGCACTTTGTAAGATCTCACCTTTTCACTGCAGTCTCATGTGAAGCCATTATTCATATCTCTGTTATACTTTCCCATTTCATCAGTTCTGGGCATCTACCTGGCATGGAGGAAGACAAGTATAAAAATTTCGAGAAAAGGAAGATTGAGGGATTAGAGCTAAAATTACAGGTTAAGGTAAGGAAGAAACTCGGTTAATGTAAAAAACTGAAAGTACCCTAAGAACTGCACCTTGTTTCAAATCTAATTATCACCGATTTATTTATTTTGGTACAAAGGGCCTCAAAAATTTCATAATATTTAGGATTTATTGGTGTAAATAAGTAAATAAAGATGATGTTGGTAGTGGTGATGATCATGTTGCTGTTATTGATGACAACGGCAACAATGACGACAAAAACAATCTTTATGATGATTTTGAGTTCTTTCTTTCCGTTTCGTTAGATCTACATGGCACATAAAATGTCAACTTGAAGAGAGCCAGGCATACTTAAAAGCAACAAAGTTAATGTTTTAACTGTGTAAGAAGAGAGAAGAAAAGGAAAAGAAAGATATTGCTAAAGGAGAACTGGAACTTTCCTAATACCTCACTTTTGTATCAAATTAAACTACAACAAAACTTTTAAGGACGGTGCCTCCTTTTGTTACTGCGCACATGTTCTGCGCATCCGGATATTTGGGTTTCTTAAGGAATTTACCCCCTAATACAACAATATTTTTGCGCAGTTTATGACTATGTGGAAAAAGCAGATCTTAGCAAGGGCTATAGAATCCAAACAGAAAATTGGGGTAAACCACACATTTTTCAGAGATAATTAAGCTTAAATTTAGAAAGAGATTGCCATACATTCTTTATATTTTAACATTTTTTAGAATTATGGTTGCTTAATTATCTCTGAAAAAAATGCTGGTACCCACATTTTTCTTTCTGGATTCCAGTAACCCTAAGAGATCTACTTTTCCCCCATAGTCATAACTTTTCAAAAATACATCTCTATTAGGAGACACCCTAATATTCCATTGCTCACAAGTTATTCGATCCTGACTGGGAACACGAAAGCAGGTGACTTCAAACGTTATTTTCATTATCCATTAATTTTATACTACAAGACTAAATGATTTAAGTCACTTATGACAACAACAACAAAAACAAAAACAAAAACAAAAGGGGGTAAGGTGGTGGAGATGGCACACAGATCATTGTTTAAAAGAAACAGGAAGATGCAAATGTAGCGACAAATTTTAACCCCCCCCCCCCAAAAAAAATACACAAACCCAACATTTACCATTATACCGTTATCCTTATCTGAAAAATACCCGTACAAAGTAAAAACAGATATTATAATTAGCGTTTATTCAATGAATGCACATTGGATATGAGTGGTGATGAATATACATGTCAAATTAGAGTATAATCACCTCATATCCAACAGGCATGAGTGAAATAAGTGTTGTATTAAATTCTGATCTTTGGTAATCATTCTTGAACTTTTGTTCTTATATTTTGCACAAAATGTTTGATTCGCGGCAAAAACTTTTGAACTCTCACACTTCATAGGACGTTCAATTTCCTATCACTGAAGAGAAAACACAGGGTTATTGAAATCCTGTTATAAGCCACTGATTAATTTTCATGTGCGCTCATTGGAAGAAACACGTCATGTGGTATCAAGCGACACCTGTCATTCAATTTGATATCTGTCGTCTGATTTTATTGACCAGAGAAAGACAAGAAAGGAAAATAAATCACTTTTTCAGCTTGGTTTTGTTTAGCTACAAAATAATGGGCTGTAACTGTCCGTGGATGCTTTCTCTTTACCACAACAAAGCGTGCGTGTTGTAGAAATTAATCAGAGGGTTATAAAATAAATACTGTATGGCAATAAATTTTTGCAGAAGTTTATTTTTGCGGATTGGCAATTTTTTGTGTTTTGCGGGAACTAATTTTTGCTGAGAATTAAATTTCGTGATTTTCTGGAAGTCATGTTCAAATGGAACTGATAACATTTGAAGGGCCTGGTGGAAAAAGGACGTAAGTGATGATTATAGGTTGAAAATCTAAATTGGTGCTGTTTACTTTAGCTGAACATTGGCACACAGGCTGGTTTTCATGTGAGGAACATTGTTGTGCATTTATTTCTTGACCTGAGAACTTCAATTCGAAGAATAAGCGTATTACTTTTGCTTAAAACTGACACAAAGAAAACAACACGACTGTGGATTCTAGGATGAATTCCTTTGTTTTGTAGTTCAGGCAGAGAACAAAAGAAATCATTCACACTTCACTTGAGTGAGTTCAGTTCAACAAAACTTTTTACGCAAAAGTAATAGGCTAATTCTTCTAATTTTAGATCTCAGGTCGAGAAATAAATGCACAGCAGTATTCCTTACATGAAAACCAGCCTGTGTGCCAATGTTCAGCTGAATAGCACCAATTTGGGTTTTTAACCTCAAATCATCACCTATGCCCTTTTTCCACCAGGCCCTTCATTTTAAATTTGTTTTTTATTTGAGTACATGCAGTCATCATATCGATAAAAAAACATGCGAATGGAAAACAGATTGATCAGTGTCACTCCATACACCTTATTCCAAAATGGTGGAAAATACATTACTCATTGTTAATTGGCCCTTGTTTCCTCGATCCCATCTAAAGAATTCAAAGAAATATTTAGCTTAAAACGAGGCAACAAGGGCCAATTAACATGGAGACAAAAGAATGATTTGTTTTCCACCACTTTGGAATAAGGTGTATTACAATGGATCGGCAATAACTAGGGTACCACTTGATGCATTATCCCCAAACCAGCATTCTTCTTCGTCTTCAGGACGATTGAGTAAGTCCAAATGACCCTTCAATTCCTGTAAAACTTTTCAATTAGCAGCTACTGCAAATACTTGTCATGTACCACCAACTGCAATTTCATTGTTTTATTTTTGAACGTTTTGTTTCTAATTTCAACGTTTTGCTTCTGAATGGAAGAGACATTTTAAGTAAACAGGGACCATTTGTTTTAGTTATTTTTGTATATAATTTCTACAACGGAGTAAATTTTTGTGGAAAAAAAAATTTGAGGTAACTTTGTTTTGTGGAAACTTTTTTTTGGAGATCATGAAAAAAAATAAACCCCACAAAAATCGCAAAAATTAGAACCCGCAAAAATTTAGTGCCACATGTTAAAACCCCTTCCTGGCTCGCTGGTGTGTTAGAGGATAATGCCCTTGGCTGAAATATTGTCCTTGAAATTCCACGACTGCCCGGCTTTGAAGCAAATTTTTCATTTTTCAGACAATGGTTCAGCCTAAGGCATTATCCTCCGATATACATGTACCAGCCCTGGAAGGGGTTATTTACTAACTAGCCTGTGTGCAGTTAGCCAATGAGAAAGCTAAAATTTCAATAGCCAAGAATAAGATTTAGATAGATTTAGATGTTAGATATAAGCTTATATATGGTCCTTCGCACCAACTCATAAGTTGAAAACTACAGTACCCCTCCCGTATGTGTTGTAGTTCAATTTTATCCTTGGTTCAATTTTTATTTTCCTTTGTTCTTTTTTTATGATAATGAATATGAAACAAAAGAAAACAAAAATTGAACCATGGATAAAATTGAACTACAACATATACAAAAGCTAAACGTTCTCTACTACAGCATATTGAACAGGAAATCAAGTTGCAAAGGTTTAAAGGGTAAAACTTACCCTAAGAAGATTCCCATGTGAAAGAAAGTACAAGTAGATGTACAAGTCTTGCTTTTTAGAGATTGCCGGACTTTTTACCCAAGCCGTGCACAAAACAGACCGCTGTATAAAACACAATGATATTTCTTTGTTATAAATTCAAAGGTCAGTCATGTTATTGAGATGTGTTTGGACATAAACATTTGCTTCTAAAAGTAAAAACAGAACGTTTTGAATACTTCCAATTTTATAGAGAAAGTGCCGTTTCTTTGGAAAAGACCTTATGTATATTCCCACCACGTTCCGTCCTCCATTTTGAATTGTTGTTGTTTAGCACCCAGTCTTGCACGGTTAATGAGATGCACGAGAAAAATTGGAGAGCGGAGGGGAGGGAATGGGGATCATTTGAGGGTTCGATTTGATCATTTGGGGATCATTTCGAGGGTTGTACAGTACTCAGATATATTGGTGTCGGCGTGGTGCGAATGACGACTAATTATGGAGTATACCCCAAAACAATCCTCTTAGGCTAAACCTGGCCCAAACAAAAAAAGAACTTTTTATCTCCAATAAAAAGGCCAAGAGAGTCCGAGACGGTTTATGCTTTCACCTGTCTTTCCGTCAAGTTTGCACTGACGAAACTGATTCAATTGTTTGACATAAAATTAAGAACCCTAACCGGTACACACGTTTTTTGTCAATTCTAAAAAATCCTACCAAAATCTTCACTACCCAAAACAAGTCCAACAGAAAGACTCTAACCAAAAAGAGGTCCTAATCGCTAATTTCAAATCCAAAAAAAGGCCTTCGCACCTCCCCCGTCATTAATATACCTCAGTACCCTCACCCCTCCCCTCGAGCCTGAGAGTCAAGAATAAAATATCTGATCCCAATATTTGTTCAAAGAACGGATAACTTTATGCACTGGATAAGCCGTAATCCAGCAGATACAAAAGTGCAAAAATCTCTCCATAGCCCTATGATTTATGAAAAGTGTATCTATACATGAAACGTTTGGCCTTGCAAAAATTCTGCCAAATAAGTACAAAGTTAAAATAAGATTGCTCTGTTGGATAACGACTTATCCACTGGGTAAAGCTTAATCCAGTCTTTGAACAGCTGGGACTGCCTTCCGAGAAAGCGATTGATATAAATGTCAACTGCACGATTAACCCTTTCAGCCCTAACAGTGACGAAAATGAAATTCCTCTTTACATCATCACTTGTTCAAACGTTCAAGTGATGAGAATAAAGAAAGTGATCACCAAGGATGACATGGCTTGATAATTAGACAAATCCCTATATGAAGAACAGTAAGGAGAATAAGACTACACTGTGAATAGACTCTCGCTGTAGCGAACATACAAGGGCAACAATAACAAATAACATTTGATAGTCAAGTCCACAGTGAATAACCTGATCGACCGAAGGACTCGAGTGATAGGGATCGAGATAGCCGGGGGTTCGAAATGAAAGGGTCTACTGTATTAGATAAATGTTACAGATAATCAATAAAACCATGTAGCTACTTGTAACTATTTGCTGTATTTGTATATCTACATTACCTGAAGACTTCAGGAGACGGTTGTATTGTTGTCCGTGGTCAATATGGCCACGTGTTTGCAAATTATCGCTCAGAAAGAAACGTCTTGGCTTGGCAACCGAGGCAGAAGACAGTAGTTCTTCGTTTCGATAATAATTACTTCCCCTTAGTAATGTTGTCAAAGTTTCTAAGCTGATTTACAACAATTTCGAGTTACATATAGCCCTTTTGGCATTCCTTACTTTCACTTCGTGATAAAGGTGAGAAATATAATTGAATAATGTCTTCATGAATAATTATCTGCAATTCAAATGAGAGTTCAGTTTTAGACACATTCTCGAACATCTTCGGCGATGTCCAAACCTATAATTTTGTGCAAAGTTTTCTTTATTATTTTACGTAGAATTTTTGCAAGATTCAGCTCATGTAAAAAGCCCTTAATCTCCAATTACTGCATACTACAAATCCAGAACTAAAACGGCGGGTCTCTTGCACATTCCACAGGTCACGAGTGCAGGACTCTGTGCTACCGATTTAAAAACAAGTTAAACAGTGTTTTCTCGCCCTAAAACAGGCTAAAACTTTATTTGTTATGCTGGGAACACGGCCCAGTTTGTTTAAGACTGCACTTGTGATCAGTGAAATGTGAACTGTTGTAGAGGAGACCCGGCCGCACTCAAAAAAGAGAATCATTCTCGGAGGGGGACTGCTTTCCAAAAATCTGGGCGGGCGTGTGCGGCGCACTCCTTAAAACCATTTACTCTAGCTCAGATCAAAATATGTGCTTTTCCCTACCCTATTTCAGACCTGACCCAAAATTCGATACCCTATATTTAACCAGCCCAGGAACTGCTTTGGTTTGCATAGAAATTTGAGAAGGGCTTCAACTTTTTGATAATAATCAAAACACACTTCGTGTGAACGACGTTTTAGTGAAATGGAGAGGTTGCACTCGATTTGCTTTAATAGACAACTTTTATCCACCGGATAGGGTTAGACCTTCCGAAGACCTAACTACTCTTACAGTTGATCCACGTCACGCGTGAACGGAAACCGCAACACGTGATCCGAGTCTTCAAATAAACAAGCTACTTTCAGTGACGTAACGGAGATCACAAGGGAAACATTGAAGAAAAAGTTAATACGCGAATTAAACACGTTAAGGTGTCATAGTTTGTAAAGGCACAAACGTTTCGGGCATAGCCCTTCTTCAGTGTGCAGGAATATGCGCGTTGCGCCATACAAAAGCCTAACTGAAAAATGCGCACGTAAAGCGCGCGCACAAGAAACGAACAACCAAAGCGCGTGCACGTGAAATGAAAGTATTTAAATAAAAGTGAAATTAATATTGAGTCCGCCCGGCTTGAGCGTGCCGAGCTCAAAGATTAATTGCATCTCCCGCCGCTTTCGACTGGTGTTGCTGCCGCTGCATTGCTTGACTCCGCAGACCCTGATGTCATCTATAGTGTGGTTGGTTGGTGTGGTGACCCTGATGTCATCTATAGTGTGGTTGTGGTTGTGCACTTCAACTCCGCCAACCACACTATAGATGACATCAGGGTCTGCGGAGTCAAGCAATGCAGCGGCAGCAACACCAGTCGAAAGCGGCGGGAGATGCAATTAATCTTTGAGCTCGGCACGCTCAAGCCGGGCGGACTCAATATTAATTTCAGTTAAAATACTTTCATTTCACGTGCACGCGCTTTGGTTGTTCGTTTCTTGTGCGCGCGCTTTACGTGCGCATTTTTCAGTTAGGCTTTTGTATGGCGCAACGCGCCTATTCCTGCACACTGAAGAAGGGCTATGCCCGAAACGTTTGTGCCTTTACAAACTATGACACCTTAATTAACTCGCGTATTAACTTTTTCTTATTATCACTGGTGTCACGCATCAACGGAGCTTTGTCTCTTCTTTAGTGAAATATTGAAGATCTCATTGAAATTTCCGAAAATGGATTCTATCTTTGTAGAAGCAAGGGGTTGTGACGGGGCAAATCTTTGTTTTATCGAGAGACCGAGTTATTTTCTGGGTTCGCTTCTCGTCAGTGGTTCAAAAACGTTTTATTCAACTAGAAGGAGGTGAAATTATGTCAATTATTTTGCTGACGCGTGATTCCTGTTTCAACCGAACGAGAACAAACCTTGGAGCTGAACGCTTGTGTAAGAACGGTAGCTCCGAAGAAGTGGACGAAAACCAAGATACATCTGCCGTGTCAAGCAATTACTGATGACAGTTTTCCTAGTTGTGAGGTTGATTAAAGACAAAGCCGACGCTTCGTCCACAGTTAACCAAAGCGTAATGGGGTGTGGACAAAACCTGGGCCTGGGCCCATGGGCCAGCCCATGGGCCAGCCCATGGGCTACCCTATGGGCTACCTTATGGGCTACCCTATGGGCTACCCTGTGGGCCACCCCCAATTTTTTTTTTCAATAAAAATAAAAAATCGTAAACATAAGAAAAAATAAATTAAAAATAAATTTCTTATTAATTTATCAATTATTGATATTTAAAAAAAAGTTGGTGGCTGTGGTGGATTAATTTATTAATTATGTAGTCAAGCAGAAACATAAAACACTGAATTAAATCAAAACAAACGAGAAATCACAACCAAACAATGCAATGAATCCGAACTACGTGTTTATTCGAGGCCAATTTTTCTTTGTGGAATATGCCAAACAGCAAGGGAACACATGCTGCGAATTAGTGAAAGGTGTGTTTTTAAAAAAAAAAATCAAATATAATAATTTTCTAAAAAAAATGTGACGACCTCAGCCTGCGTAGCTGGCGGTATTGTCTGCGAAGGTAAAGTTTTGGTGGCGGAGCCGCCATGAGCGGCATCCCGGCTCCGCCGCTCAAACTTCGTGCAAACAATCCTGCCAGCTACGCAGGCTATGACGACCTCCGAACACTACAGCACCAATGTTCAGACATTTGTTGCCGAAGATTCCCGAAGAGGTTCCGATAATTTCCGAAAATTATCAAACGTCGCAGTACGAAGCTCGAAACATTGGCGTGAGCTTGTAAGCTTCTCATTGAGGACACGCACGCAACATTTAGCGCCGTTCACAGCTGGACTATTTTGTTTGGAAAGTGATCTCCATTTTTCACGCAATTGTGAGTCAGGAGTGAGAAACTGTTCTTTACGCATGTGATCGCTTGTACGTGGTCAGTGGACATGCCACGTTGTGGTTTTTGTTGATAGTACCCTGGGTACAGAATAACTTTGACCGGCAACATAATACTGACACGACATTTCTCTGTATGGTTTTTGGCCTCTTTGCCCTGAGACAGGGTACACTCTTTTTTTTTTATAAGAACATCTAATTTTTGGGCTGAGGCTGAACGTTCCTATTTTTTACTATTTGAGACTGAAAACGTTCTTAAGATGTTCTTAAGTTACATCTTATAGTATTTGAACTAGACAATGCGGACGTGACCAGGAAACGTATCAAAGAGCATTGTTCGCCGAATGTGGTGTATCAAGTTGCTTTTAACATGCTGGCGCGGCCTTTTCCCCGTGATCTGGTGCCGCGGACAATTCAATTCTGAGATGTCGCGTCAACCAACTCTTGGTAAATTTGGCTTTAAAAAAACCATTGAACACAGAGGTAGGCATTGAGTTAATTGTATTGTTAGATCACGCTTTTGCAGTTATTTATGCTGCTCATTTAACAACAAATTAAAAGAAATGGGGGGAAATAAAAACGTTCTCCGACTCACAGCCTGGGGTATGTTCTTAGCATGTTCTTAAAATTTTGGTAAATCTCAGCCTCAACGTTCTTATAAAAAAGGATCTTATAAAAAAAAAAAGTGTATCTGATTTTAGGGAAGTCTGCCCCATCAAAACGGAGTCTGAACCTGCCTCAAACAGGGTCTTAGATAAAGGCTTTTCCCTACACCAAGCTCACAAACAACTGTTTTGGGGGATATGCCCCCTTGTGGTTTCACAGCACGTTTTCTTCCTGGGATCCCAACAGATGAGTTCATGCTGTCTTTGTTTTGCACGTTAGCCAAAAACAGCACTCGTGTTTGTCACATATCCGGTGTAAAAAGTAGATTTACCCCTTTGTAGACATAAATAGATGCTCAAGAATGACTAAGTGGCTTATGGCGTTCTTATATAGTTGTCTTGAGATCTGCAGTGTTCTGACTTATGTCCACGGAGAACAAAACAATCTTGACACCAGTATGTTATAAGGACATGCGTGTGTGTGTGTGTTTCATCAGGAGTGGTAAGGAGAGGGTGTAATTCGTAGTTATCACATCACACTTCACGAGTTAAATTCGGCAATGAGACTTTCCGGTAATGTCTCATCCACAATGTCTAGACCAATTTGCAACAAATTTGTGCCAATGTTTCGATAGTGAGCTTTGCGCTTCGCGGTACAGTCAAAGCTCTCCTTGGTCCTCCTTGCCACCACTCTTGTAAGCGACCAGCTCTAGTTCAACGATGCAGGCCGACGACCGCCCCGCAAAAGCATGCGAGAGGAACCTTACCCTCTAATGGGGGGGTTGCATAAAACGAAACGTCCGGTGTACCTTCTAACACCAGACAGTCAGTCTAGTTAAGTCACTGGCGTTAGCAGTTGTGCCGCTCGTTGTCGCGGCTTCGGCCGCTCATGACGGCTCCGCCACCAAAACCTTACTTTCGCAGACAATACCACCAGCTATGCAGGCTAAGGTCGCCACAATTTTTTAGAAAATTCGGCTAATATCCATATGAAAATCTCACGCATTTGACTTCCGAAAAGTTGGCAGGTATACAGTATTATATTTGATTTTTTTTTCTAAAAACACACCTTTCACTAATTCACAGCATGTGTTCCTGTGCTGTTTGGCATATTCCACAGAGAAAAGTTGGCCTCGAATAAACACGTAGTTCGAATTCATTGCATTGTTTGGTTGTGATTTCTCTTTTGTTTTGATTTAATTTGTTTTATGTTTCTGCTTAACTACATAATTAATAAATTAATCCACCACAGCCACCAACTTTTTTAAAATATCAATAATTGATAAATTAATAAGAAATTAATTTTTTTTGTTTTTTCTTATGTTTATTATTTTCTTTTTTTTATCGAAAAAAATAATTTTGGGGGTGGCCCACAGGGTAGCCCATAGGGTAGCCCATAAGGTAGCCCATAGGGTAGCCCATGGGCTGGCCCATGGGCCCGGGCCCAGGTTTTGTCCACACCCGTAGAAAACTGAGGAAGCGATCGAGTTCCATTTGGGCTTATCGTTTTGTGGGATTGTGCAATGTGGTGGGAAACAGAATGACTGGGGGCGAAATCTCTGTGTGGCGCGTGCCTACAGAATCGAATTTAAAGGTTCAACTCGTAAATATCGAATGAATGCACAGGTCAGTAGCTTTTGTTTTAATTTGGATCACCGGTATGAACTGTATAAACCAAAGAGTGATATGAGAGTTCGAATGCTCTGAAGGTAGGTCTAAATAATCTCAGTTTTCCTTTTCGAAGCCCTGAACTTCTAAATAAAATTTGAAAAACCATGTCTGTTGTGTATCTTATGTATTTTTGTCACTTTTCCGGGATTCTAGAGATCGTTTAGGATGATTATTTGCTCGCCGGTTGATCGCCGTCAAGTGAATTAGGCTTTCTGTGCCTTGGCGCGTATCCCTTCCCGTGTGATCTCGGAGAGTGGGTAAATGGGACTGTAATTTCTAAGTATTTAATAGCACCAGTCACATAAGGTAAAACGGATTTTATTACCAGAAACTTTTGTGGCCTAGTGTACTGAGTATGAAGTCACCAACCGATATGTAATTCTTCAACATATGCATTGCTTGCGGTGTCGTGTTAAGATTTTCCGGGGGTTTTCACTTTACCGTTTCTGTGCAAGCTTTATGTTTTGGCGTCGGGAAAAATGTTCAAACGTTAAGATTATAAAAACAGGTAACGAAGAAATAGCTAGCTAGCGGACTTTATTTGCGAACTGCGTAGTCAAAATGTCACGATGTTTGTCATATTTCATTGCGTGGTTTTGCGTGTGAACCAGATCCAAAATAGATGCTGCATATTGCGCAAAACAATGAAATAAGAGTAAATGATTGATGAAACTGTCAACGCTACGACCAAAACAAGGCAAAATATCGCTTTCGATCTCATCATCTTCGGAAACTCGTGGTTCCCCACATACAATTTTTCGTCCCTAAAGCGTCCCTAAAGCGCGCGTGATGATTTTTTCGCGTATGTTTACTTTTCAAACGTGACAGTTTCCGAGACATCAGTCTCGTCTGGCACAATGAAAATGCGCTGTTTTGGGCGGGAAACGAACAACGTTTGTCAAACGACAGTTGCATGTTTTGTTCACGTGGCTGGCAGGTTTTCAAGTTTTCGATTGTACCTTTCCTCATATAATCTCTTGATCGGCTGGCAAGTTTTAGGTTTTCAGATTTTATCGAGAATAACACAGATGGCTCCAGTACAGATAAAAGTAGTTTATGACTATTATTCTGCTAAAAGAACCACGCTGTTCTTCATAACAGAGGAAGAGTTGTTAAAGGGGCGTAGTCACGAGGATTTCGCAGATTTCTGGTCAAATCTGTGCTAAAATTATCGGGAGCTAACTTTATCCATGCCCAACATTGTGTTTGAACATTTAAAGAAACAAATTAACTTAATTCCATTAATTAAGAGAAAACAAACCATGACCATTTGCTATCGATTTAATGTCAACACGCTGAAAGAATCTGAAAAGTTTAGCCTATTTTTTTCAAATTGCAATCCATTTCCATCCGTGCTATCCGTAACAACAGACGACAGAAAATAGTTTCAGTGAAGTAATATAGTCTTTGGTAACAAAACTAGACCATTATTTGTGAGCGTTCATTGATGTGAGGACATATTTTTCATTTTTAAAGTGAACTAAAATAGCGTGACTATGCCCCTTTAAATTTGGACTTCCACAGCTTTACAGTCAACGCGCTTCACGCATTAACGGCCATTTAATGAAGATTGCATTCTTCATGTGCGCATTCCTTTCTTTAATTGGATAAACGTATTCTTGTAGATAGATTGAAAGATATAAATCAAGCTTGGAAGACCTATGTTCTCTCATATATCCTCCCACCCAGCTTAAGAGACCCATGGTCTCTTGTATATCCCCCCACCTAGCTTGAGAGACCCATGTTCTCTCATATATCCTCCCACCCAGCTTGAGAAACCCATGGTCTCTTGTATATCCCCCCACCCAGCTTGAGAGACCCATGTTCTCTCATATATCCCCCCACCTAGCTTGAGAGACCCATGTTCTCTCCTAATATCCCCCCACCTAGCTTGAGAGACCCATGTTCTCTCCTAATATCCCCCCACCTAGCTTAAGAGACCCATGTTCTCTCATATATCCCCCCACCCAGCTTGAGAGACCCATGTTCTCTCATATAACCCCCACCTAGCTTAAGAGACCCATGTTCTCTCATATATCCCCCCACCCAGCTTGAGAGACCCATGTTCTCTCATATATCCCCCCACCCAGCTTGAGAGACCCATGTTCTCTCATATATCCCCCCACCCAGCTTGAGAGACCCATGTTCTCTCATATATCCCCCCACCCAGCTTGAGAGACCCATGTTCTCTCATATATCCCCCCACCCAGCTTGAGAGACCCATGTTCTCTCATATATCCCCCCACCCAGCTTGAGAGACCCATGTTCTCTCATATATCCCCCCACCCAGCTTGAGAGACCCATGGTCTCTCATATATCCCCCCACCCAGCTTGAGAGACCCATGGTCTCTCATATATCCCCCCACCCAGCTTGAGAGACCCATGGTCTCTTCCTTGCCCTGTCCCCCAAAAAGTGGGTCCCTAGCATGTAAAATAGTTTTGACCAGTTCCCTAAATCGTCCACGTAAAACTCGAGAACGGAGTATTAAATTACGTGTACCCGAGGTGAAAACAACCTTTCAAATCGAAACTTTTCCCGGACGTATTCTTGCCATAATTGAAATAAATGTTAAATAAAACTTAAAGGTAGAATTAAAGTTAACGACAGCAGCGGTAATTTAACAGGAAAACGATAAATTTAGCCCGCTGAAATTTATTTCGTGCTTCTTCTGTTGCAGACGCAATTTGCATACGTCAAAAGTAAGTTGAAACCTATGCGCAACGCAACCATTTCCTAAAACGTCGTGCGATCGGTGACGCGAAAAGTATCCGATTTATATTCCTTTATACCTGCAACACACAGAAGAAACTCAATGACAGGCTGAGACTTATGGTTATTTTCGCCCAAACAACATCTATTGGGCAGAAGCAAAGGAAACATGTCACAAAAACGTGTCAGAAGACACGCGCATTCCGATACAGCGTACCAGTTTATTAACCGGCCGTCGCTATGGCGACCGCCGGTTTATAAAATGGACACGGTTTTGACGTGATAGTCAGTTGGCTTAACATACGAACAAAGTGCTGTAAAGCGTGTGGTACGGGTACTCAAGAGCGGTACTGTCTTATATAAGACGCATGCGCAGACAGTACAGCCCAAAAATAATGCACGCGAGAGAACTTCTTTTTGCGTCCGCAAGCCGGGAACTTCTTGCGTCTACTTGCGGGACGCTTGCGCTTGAATACTGCAAGCCGCAAGAACTTCTTTGCGTTTAGAAGTTACAGCGCGAAGCGTGCTACCGTTTCCACTAGACCAAGATTTTTGATGAATTTTTGACACTTTTTTGACACTTTTAACAAAGGAGCCGCAACGTCAAAGTGGGCGTTGACAGTGATTGATAGGTGGCGGGACGGGTAGTCTAGACTTTAACACTTCGCGTACATTAGTCGGCCGGCGTGAAGTTCCAAATAAAAGTTGAGTACGGCTAAGATGAATTGGTAAAGTTTTATACAGAAGCAGGCGTTGTTGATGGAATCGTACGAAATTATTTGTTTTCTTCGCTTGTGGAGGATATCAGACGGACCTGCGAGGCTGCGACATCACACGTCCAACACTTTGCGAATACGATACAAGGACGAAGACGGCGGTTATGTGAATCTAAACGTGCACAACACAGATAACTTTCAAGAGATGTTTGTTCGAGCTCGTTCGGTAGATGAAGGGATATATCGGAAAATACTTCTGAGAGTCAGTGAGCTAGATTCACCAGTTGTGTTTCGAATTTGGCGATTTATGCCTCAAAACTGAACATTATGTTGTGTTGAATTATGCGTCTTTTATTCTGTTGTTGAATGTTTACATTTCTCGTGTTATTTTGGACTTTCGCTCAACATTGTGTGATAAAATAATACATAACGATGACACAAAATGAAGATTTTCAAATACTTTCTTAGTGAGTTACCACCCAACTACGAGGAATATTTTTGTATCTGTTGCATGCAATGTTCTTCCAAAAGTTATTGTCACGACCTGAGCCAAAAATAGAAACTTCACTGGGGCGGAAATGGTCTTGTAACAAACAAAAGCACGATATGCATAATTTTGTGAATATCAACAAATCAATAACTATTAAAATAACTACTAGTTCTACATCAATTGTCACGAATATTCGATATGAGTAATATGCAGCTGATTGTTCTTCGATTCCTCTTTTCCTGTCTTTTTTTAAATTTGAATAAGCTAGCTTTTTACACGTTTGTTCAAGCGTGAAAAATGCACGTTTTGACAGCTCCGCACGTGCAAATTGTTGCATCAAAATCAATTTTGAGCAAAGACTGTGACACTTTTGTTCAGTTGTCAATGCTAAACCTTTTCACGTTTTCAGATTTAAATTTTAATTTGTATTTGTACGACGCAACAAAACGGATACCCACGATTATGAGCGAATGAGCGAAGTGACAAACGCGAAATTTTGTCTAGACAAACTTGTACGAACGACTCGGTTATCTTATTTACGGCGTCTAGTTCACGTGCGCTAATTTCAAACGGTCCGATAAACTCCGCCCCTCAATCAAAAAAGTGTCGAAAAAGTGTCAGAAAAGTGTCAAAAATCTTGGTGTAGTGGAAACGGTAGCGCGCTCCGCGCTGTAAAACCGCAAGAACTTCTTTGTGGTAAGATGTCCGGACCGCAAGTAAGCACAAGAACTTCTTTGCGCTAACATCCATTCTCGTCCCCAGAGCCCACGATCCTTTTGGTCTGCGCCAAGGATCGAGACCTCTGGCAGGGACCGAAGCAGGAAGTCCGCGAATCACGGACTTCCGGCTTTTGTACGCAGCCTCAGAAATTTGAACAATAACGGTTACTATCGGTTACAAAAATGGGCAGCTATTGCGCTTGCGCGTTACTTGGCCCCTGCCAGAGGTCTCGATCCTTGGCGCAGACCAAAAGGATCGTGGGCTCTGGGGACGAGAATGGCTAACATCTTAAAAACCCGGAACCCGGAGAAGGTAAAAAAGAGACCACTTTGTAGTGCAACGCACGTTCGAAATCGGCTGCCTTTGTAGCTTGCAATCAGTTGTTTATTTGGTCGCTTGTAAGTTTTTTTCTTCGGTTTAGAATTTTTTATCTGATAAAGAGTTCACTAGGTTCTGAATTTGACGCTGGTCGCCTTCAGTGTTATTTTTTAACGGCTAGGGAGAAACGAGACTCAAACGAAGCACGCGTATGTTATTGTTTATTATGTGTCCCGGAGTCCCAGACACGCGGTACGCTTAGCGGCGCGAAAGATTTCGCTCGATTTATTTCACTTAAATAAGGAACAACGGCAAAGCACAGTCCATCAGTCACATTATTAATGAACCGACATTCACCTGTTCAAAAGTCTTAATTGGAAAAACACATTATGTTTGTAAAAATAGTTCCATTCATTACGCTGAAGTCGATATCACATTTTAAAACTTCGAAGTAAACCAAAGAAGTCTGAAGGAAACTAAAACTCCGCGATCTGAAAGAAATTCGACACGTCAATTCTAACCTGAGTAAACACAAATCTGCCGTATGCAAATTTAGTACGATTTGCATGAATGACATTTTGTAACGCAATGCATGAACAGGTCTCTAAGCCGTCAAAACAGCAAGCCCCGGGCAGCAAGCTGTGTTGAAAGGCGAATGTGTCGTTGAAATCATATGTCTATGCTAGTTCTTCGAGTATTCCTTTTTTGCTGGGAAATTAAAGTGGTAAAGATGCAGGGATTCTTGACGAGTTCACCCACGAGATGGCATGACTTCCTGCACGTGTAAGTCTTGTCTTGTCTTGCCTGTCAAAGAAGAGTTCGCGTAGTTTGCCACAATTATAGCTTTTGGACTTTTTTGTTTCTATTTCTTTGATGGAATAAAAAACTGAATTGAGTCAGTTCTGAGTTGAACCCGTATTACCGTCTCAGATACGCTTAAAAAAAATTGTTTATGTTTTGTCATGTGCCGGAGATCATGTTTACCGGTTGTTTTATCTTGCAGTCGGAAAGCTGGCGGATGTTCCATTTCGTGACGTGAATTTTCTTCGATACTTCGGTTGTTCGAGCATTTGCTTCCTTGAGTTTTTGATTAGCTTTGCGAACTTTCGCTTGACTTGGCGAATTGTAGCGCCAATGCGGCGAAAAATCGCTCGAAAGCTCAGCGATATTTCAAAGAGAATAGAGCGCGACATTCGCTCTCATTACTTTTGCAAATTACCTCACACTAACACGAGCACTACAAGTTTCTTCGGCTGGACCCGCAGTACTTCTTGCGCCTTCTTGCGGCTTGCGGTAACATTAATAACTTCTTGCGGCTTCTTGCGGCTAGATTTTCAACTTCTTGCGCTTCGAATGTTCTTGCGGGTAAACCGCAAAAACATAGCACTTTCACTTCTTCCGCCGGCTTGCGTGCTCTTGCGGCGCAAGAGCTTCTTGCGCCACTTCTTGCGCGTGCATTATTTTTGGGTTGTACTGTATTAGTCTGCTGAATGTTATCTTCGTGTGTTCTCTTTTTTTAATTTACAGTATTTAAGATATCAACGACGAAGGGTTGTAAGTTTGGGGGTTTTTGTATTTGTCTTGTAAAACGCATGCGCAATTGAGTAAAGCAGCTAATAGGATGGAATGCGGAATTGGCTGTGTTGTCTGATCTTGTTAGTGGTTATGGTGAAAATTTTTTTAGCGCAGGGGTTTTTTAATTGGGATTGACATTTTGAGGGTGTAAAAATGTGGGAGTCAGAAGGATTTGTGAATGTCAGGAACATATCACGCTTCTGTGAATGTGATTTGCTTTGAAAGTTGCGTTTTGTATAGGAGCGGTGTAACATTGTGCTGCGTTTTATGAGGGGGGGGGGGGTGGTTTGCGAAGTGGATTGTAAGGTTTCTGATTGGCTAACTTGTATTTCGCAGCGGACAAAAAGGACAGTTCCGTTTTGCCGGCGTGGGCTAGGAAGAGAAGGAATTGGTACTAGTATGATGATGCAATATTAGTGGATTGCACCATCAGTACATGATAGTTCTGACTTGTGAACGGAGAGAGATGAGTGTTTATTTGAGGCGAGAAGTTGATACGAAGGAATCGTCATTAAATAAGGAGATCAATTAATAGGGTAGGTGTTACGAGTCTTTTTGCATTGAAAGAACGAAAATATCTGAATATTATCGACGGATTTGTGTGGTTTGCGTGTGGTGTACGCTAAAGGCTACGAGCAGTCTCTCTTTCCGTTCAGAGATAGTGAAGGAAAAGAAAAACAAGCGAGTGAGAGCGAAATCGATTGCGGCTCGACAGGTGCGTTAGCTTCGGCAAAGACGTGGGCGACTTTCGTCCCCGCTCGCTTGTTTACTTTTGCAAGGGGATTCCCGGGTTAGCAAACCGGATTTAAACATCACGTCATGAGATATGCCTTGACGTGCACCATACTCTGACGATCTGCTCAAGCTCGTGTTTATCAAGCGTTATATTTTGATTCTACTGCTATGTTCACTGTTGTATTTAAGGTCTTGGCACAACAGTAAATACTTCGTCGTCCCGGTGTGAGCATTCTCAGTTGTGGACGAATTTATATCGACATTCAACGTTTGAGTGAATTTGCGTTTTTCAGCACAAATAAAAGCGATAAGAAAGATAAGCTGAGTCATCAGAGTTTAAGCATTACGTCATCCAGTAACGTTATAGTCAAAATATTGTGTCACACAATCACACTTTTCGTCACGCCGGTTCGTATAAATAGAGGATCGCGCTAACATTTGTGAAACCTAGGGGTGGGGAGGGTCAGAATGGCCGGTTAAGATGCCCAATGGGCTTTCTTGTTATTTTACATTTCACTTTCTTGGTTTTTGTGTTCCTTCAAATTGATAAGATATTAACATTTATGACAGACAAACAACTATGAGAAATGAAATTCATTTGAGCAAGGTATTTGTAACTTGAGTTTTTGTCGCAAAAGCGAGAGCGAGGGAAACGATAGCTCACAAACTTGTCAACACTAGCGTCGAATGCAGTCCATTTGTCCAATTTATTTCTTGAGAGATGACTCAAGCGACTACGTTGTTGCTCATTTGTTTTTCATCTCAAAACTGTCAACTTACATTTGGCCAGTACTGTAATACAATACAAAGTTCCAAGCTTTAAACTTGGTTCGCTGAGCATGCTTTGTAGCTACCACGTCAACCGCGCGCTTTCTTCGTGTTTTCTCCTTTTATCATTTTTATAATATTCTTCGCAGAATCTTTGAAACTGAACCTAAAAGCGTTTGAGGTAAGAAATGCGTACTTTGAAAGACTACTACTTTCTTTGATTCGGAGGAAGTTTCTTCCGTAAAGTCAAATATCTGAAAAACTGAGGTTACATTTTTAATGACCCCCGAAGAAGAGTTTTAAGTCTAGACCTCCCCCTCCCACCTGGATTTCCAGAGCCCTCGAAACCCCCTCACGCGAGAATTTCCAGCGTGCCATCCGTCGGGGGGGTGTGGATTTTTTCTGGAATAACCCATTGCTCAACCTGATGCATTTGACTAATAACACTACTCCATGCATCTTGCTAAATAAAATGTAGCAGAAGCTTGTTTCATGCTGCATTTATATTGAAGGCATCTTAGTTTATATCTTAAATAATTATAGTTCAGGTTATTTGCACAGTGTTGTGCAAGGACCAATGCAGACAGCAATACATTAATTTTACGGTCTCAGTCTGATAATAATTTCAGACATGGACGCTGAAAATGCACAGCTAATTTATGTGGGAAACACAAAGCTTTCCATAGTAGAATGCAGCTTCCTGAGTCCAATTATCCCTGATTTCTATTTAATAATGAAAATGATCATTTAATAATGATCATTCAAAACATTATATACCTGCAATACACAGTTTGCAAAATGCAGAGATCAAAATTCTTACTCCATGCCTACAAACCAGATGATAAAATCCTCAGGTCTTTCCTGGAACCTGAGTGAAGACATGACAAGGGCAGTTACCCAGCAGCAATGTCGCATACAATTGCAGCAAGTCACCTCGCAAAGCTTGCTACAAAAAATCAAAAAGATCTGATGTAGAAATGTGCAATACAAAAACAATATTTTGCACAGATAAGGAATGTACAGCATTATTATTTAACTCTCATTAACACACAGAAAAATCTCTTACCATGATTAGCTACAGAATTAACATTCTTTGTATTGTTGCATGCTGTGATCACATGGAACAGAAAAGGGGAACATCAATCTGACTTGAAAGATAGTCAATGTTACCTGAGATTTTTGAGAGGTTACAGGGATGTCACATTTTTCACACAATGCCTTCAGCTCCTGACAAGATAGCTTCTCCAAGGATTGCATGTCTACATTGAAATCTCTAATCTGGATATGTAGTAATGCAGGGTCACCTACAAACACACACACACACACACAAAAACCAAATAACATAAATCACAAGGACTGATCTGCTAATAAATATCATCTGTAAAATGCTATGACTTATCTACTTTGTATATCAATAAAAATAGGTATTATGATACAACAGAATACTTTTATTACCTTCTACTGCAGTTTTGCCCTTTTTTAGTAAACTTTTCTTTTGCATTTCGGTGTTCAAGATGACCTCCCCTCTTAGCTTTGTAGCAATGACAGGCGGTATAGAAGAACCCTGAACAGAGAAAGGCTTAGAAGATCGAGTGAATGTGCAACGTTCCACCCATTGGTACTTAATTTGTTCCAAGAGATCCTCTAGTGGTACTGGGCCACTGAGACACTGAGTCATCTGTGTTGTATGTAATCTAGAGAAAAGAACATTCCTCATTTTCTTTCTACAATTTTCATAAACACAAGTCATACGTGTGCAACCACCATGTACCTTTATTACAACCTATATTTAATTGTAAGATAATCTATGCATATATGCAACATTAATTATGCACAAATTGGCCTGGATGTTACCTGTTGTCCAATAATGTACCATTTGACAATGCGTTACTACCAATTTTGCGAGTTACCGTGAACGGCTAACTTTTTTCCGCGTTTGTTCATGCACGCATTAAACATGTCAGTTTGTCTAGACAAACTGACACGTTTGTTAACGTTTATTAACATTTAGACTGTGAAAATGAAAAGTTTTATTTGTGACTAAATTCAAATATTTCCCTTTATAATATGCCAGAACACGTTTGCAAATAAGCGAGACTGTGTTACTCTGATTTTCCCATATCAAGATTGTTTGTATTATTCTTTTGTACTATTCCATGAAGCAATCTGAGACAGTTGACTTTCAAAACAATTGGCAGCCTAGCTGGGAAGCGCATGCGCATGCGCATGCGGGGGGTCAAGATCATGCTTGCAAATGTTGGTGCGGGCGAGCATTGGTGTGGCTCGTATAAATCAAAGTCGTACATTCCTTTTACTCTACAGAAAGGGTTATTCCCATTTTAGTGAACGAAGAAGAGTTGTTACAACTAAATTATGATGCATTTAAAGGGACTATGTCACGCTATTTTAGCATCTTTTTAAAAAGTTAAAAGTGTCTTCGCATCAATTGAATTCCAAAAATAATGGTCTAGTTTTGTTATTGAAGGCTATCTTACGGCACTGAAACTATTTCCTGTCATCTGTTGCTACCGATGGCAAGGATGGAAATGGATTGAAACTTGAAAAAAATGGGCCAATTTTTCCAAGTTCTGATGCTATGTTCTTCAAAATCACCAAAAAAATTTATTGAGGTTAGCTGGCACTAATAAATTCATTTGATATCTTCTTCATAGTATTACAGGAGCACTTTGTGTATGAGTAAAGGCACTAGGTAATGATTTTAGTACAGAATTGACCTTAACTAGCAAAATCCTCGTGACGTAGCCCCTTTAAGTGGAAAATCGCGAAATAAAACTTAATGCAATGTTTTCTAAACCTGTGATGCATGTGCAGAAACACAAAGGCAGAGCTGTCAAAACTTGTCATTTTCACTGTCTAAACAATAATTGGTTCATGTGACAAACCTGATGGTTTGTCTAGACAAACTAACATGTTTAACGCTTGACGCTGTCACTACAGCATTTTCTCTCTAAAAATTAGGGATCGAAACTAACCAATCAAAAACAAGGCAAGTTTCCTAAGAGGTCTGCAACTGTTTGCAACATTGTTGACTGTTTAAATTTTGTTTTAAATGTAGTATTAATTGCGTTCTAGGATGTCATTGGTTCGTAGTTAAATAAAGGCCGGTTCAAACGTCGAACTTTACATGTGCCGAACCTAATTGCTGTTTGGCTCGACCTAAATAATTAAGTTCGACAGTTGATTCAGACGTCGACCTTAATCAGTCAAACTTAATTCTCCAAAACAGCGGTAAACAATCATCAGTTGTGCAATATCAGGTCTCATAAAGCATAGGAATACAATTAACAGGAAAAAAAGCTTTCTTTTATTATAGTTGTAATATTTAGATATTACGGTTTAAGAATTCGTTCGCCAATTTTGGAATAAATACAGTTTTTATTCGTTTTTGTTATATTCTGCTATTTCAGAATAGCTATCCACAAAAAAAATAACTAGCGAAAACAATTTGACTTTCATGCAGTCCGTTATCAGGAATGATTCTTGTCGATAGCGCGTTTACGGTTTGCGCGGCCCAGTTCTCTTATTAATCAGATGCAAGAACATTGAATGCATGACTGATCACAGTTTAATAAGTGACTAGTCATGCTTATCGGTTTTAAGCCAATCACTAGCGCTGTTACATTCAGAAATACACTAATGTAATTCATGCATTAGGTTCGGCACATGTGAAGTTCGACGTCTGAATCAAAGTCGAACTTTTGCCGTTCTATTCGACTTGCCCAGTCGAATAGAACGGCAGGGTTGACCCAAATACAAATTTGTCGAACTTAATCGATTCATACGTCGAACTTCACATGTGCCGAACCTAATTATTAGGTTCAGCACATGTGAAGTTCGACTTTTAAACCAGGCCTAAGGGCGCTATATCTATTGTTCTCAATTAACCTTGTCATTGGTTAATTTTGTTTCAAGTGGCTCGCTTTGAGATTTCACATTGTAAAAAAGCTAAAAATAAAAATGGCAACAACCAACCTCCTTGCGGCTGCAACAATTCTTTTCATTACCATCACTGAGGTAAACCTCTCCAACCACACCACAAATACCACAGATTGTATCATCCAAATTCCTTTCAGTTAATGCCTCAAAACAGTAAAAGCCATTGTAAAGCAAGTCTGTCACATATTCAACAGTTGCAGCTGAAATTTCCTGCATTTACAAAAATATATATATTTATATATGTAAATAGAATTAATTAAGTGTAAATAACTACGTAGAGACAATAATAGTGAATCTGGTTAAAGATAAATATGTTCTGGATTACAGTCAAAATAAATTCCAATTAAAAACACCCACACTTGGCTAGAATAAAGAAAGAGAAGACAAAAGGTTGTCCTGGCATTATTAAAATACTATTGCTCATTGAAGTTTCAAGCTCAAAGAAAATTAAGTGAAAATCCAATTTGAACAGGCTTTAAAATGGGCACCTGGCTGCCAAACCAAAACCTCACTTGCAATATGTGGAAACACCTTGATGCATTGTTCATGTCAGGTGTCAGTTTCAAACAGTTTCATGCCTGGTTGTGTAAATTATGCGGTTTTACAGTACTCGCATAAATCATGTACACTTTAACCAAAAAATGGAGCTTGAAATTACTATAACATTTCCATTCAATCTTTGGTTTAGTTTCAATTTTCAAACCCTTCAAAGGAGAAGGGATTTCCAGCATTTAGCAAGGAGACAGCATTTGCACCAGCTTCAATACAAGAAGAATTTATTGTTTGTAAATTTTGGTTTTGCATTGCGATAGTGTGCACTTGTATCCATGGTCCTTAAGTTTTGCGGCATCATTCTCCAAAAAATTCAGCTTTTTTACCTGTTGCATCGCTTCATTGTGCCATATTTAAACTAAACAGTTGGCCTAAACATTTGGTCACAGTAGGCCCAGTTTTTCTTTCGGGCACTGGCCTCCTCTCTGCGTGCCCGCCATTTTAACGTGTTTCGTCTGGTCAAGCTCGAAACTACATCGTGAGGTTGTTTCAATACTTATCAGAATAACTACGTTTCAATCATGATTCGCGCAATGAACCATCCGAGGTGAGCACTTTTCATAGCAAAACATGTTTCGTTCGTGATCAGACTAATCATATTTCGGCCTAGTGTAAACATGGCACAAGACAGATAAGTCTTTTAGTGTTGATGTCCACGGCTTAAAGTACGATTTTTTACAATTTACTTTGGTGAAAACTTTAAAAATTTTCTTTTCTAGCTGGATACGAATTTAGTACAGTACATGTAGTACAGGCAAAAGAAGAGAAGAAAAAAGTATTAAAGGCAGCTTCTATATATGTTGTTGCAAATTTTATGTTATAGAAAAATTGGCCTTACAGATTTACCTAACAAGTGCACAGTAAAGCAAAATAATTTTAATCTTTATGTCACATTTTACAAAATTTCAACAACGGAAAAGATAAAAAAGCCATTTTCGCTCTAGACATTTGCCAACTCGCCAAGATCGCTGTTTGACCTTGCGTCTTGTCAATGAAAATGCTTACAGTACCGTGTTTACTGGCGGTTTGCACTGTGAAATCCCATGGAGAAAATCAACAAACTCACATAGGCAAGTTAAATCGACTAAAAATTATGTTTTGGATATTTTTATTGCAATATAAATATCTTGCCAAAAGCAGAAAGGTCACTGAAGGTCCCTTACCCGGGACGAAACGTTGCCTCAGACAAGCCACGAACTATTTATCCCAAGTAAGTGTCAACCTTTATAGTCAACAGCGAGAAAGCGAACTAAAAATAAGCTTAAAACAAACAAAATAATAAACGGTTGCAAACACGCCGTAAGGAATTAAATCCAGTGGCATTTCTGGGAACAGGAACTAAGCAGCAGTAATATAAGACTTAAATAAAGTCAAGCCTTACCATTTCCTTTGCATCACTCGACCGATCCGAAGTGAACTGCTTTCTTGTCCAATGGGGTATTGCGTTAAAAGTTAATCGTATATTTTCTGGATAATTAAAGCCTGTCCGATATATAAAGAAATCTCCTAAGCTCTTCGTATATTTCTGGATAATTAAAGCCTGTCCGATATATAAAGAAATCTCCTAAGCTCTTTGTAAACGCCTTCCCAGAAATCCACCATCTGTTCCACAACTGCTCGACTAGCCTGCGTAGCAGGCGTAAACGGGGAAGGGGAAGGGGAGCGGGAGAAAAAAAATGGGGTTCTGCGAGCTAGGGACGAGGGAACGCCTGCTACAAAGACCCCCAGTTTTTCATCTCCGCCCACCGATTTTTATGTAATCCAATTAAGTTAACTGTCAATGCAACCACCAATCAGAAACAGGCGCGCGCTTTTTTGCATGACTGACTTCACACAGGAATTCAATGAAGCGTCTAAAAATAAAGTTAGGATGAGAATTCTTTTTCAAATCAAAGAGCATTTTATGTAATTGAACAACACTCAACGGCGCTTATTTTCGAAATGAGAGACACAAAACTTTTCACAATAAAAAGATGTATTAAGATAAACTCCCCTTTGCTTCTGAAAACCAAACGCGTTCAATTTTCGCTTCTAGGAAAGGTAAGCTTATTTTGAAACACGCAAGCGAAGAGCCGCGGTACATTTTGAACGGCATTAAATTGACCGAACTGCACGTTTTTCGAAAGTTACGCGAAAGCCATAATATGAAGAAACGGGCAATTATAAAAATAAATATTTCAATACAAATTTACAATCAAAAATGTAATTTACTATACCATGGATTCCCTACAAAGTCAACAGCTTGACTGATGTCTTGCAACGGCAGATATCTCTTTAAAACCATCTGTTCTCAAAGAATAATTTCTTCGCTTATAGTATTGAGCATTTCTTAGGGCTTCTTCCGATTTATAGTTCTCAAAAGGCGAGTCCTCATTCCGATAACGGGATATTTACACTGCCTTGAAATTCACGCGTGAAACGGTGCAATGCTTGTTTAAAATCTTCTCTGACAATGACAAAAACGTTTCTTTCTAGGACTTTATCCCGTTGGCAAAACCGCTAAAACATCTCTTCCCTTTAGTAGAGCTCTAAACTGCAGTTTCTCGCTCTGGTTTCAAGATAATTTCGCTACCAAGTTGAAATCTTCTAACAGCACGTCCTCGTCAAATTACGTGATTCTCGTGGGACTTGCTGTCAAAAATTAACCAATCAGAATTTTGCGGCCGCTGGCGGCCGCAGAAATGAAAAAATAGGGGTCTTTGTAGCAGGCGTTCTCTCGTCCCTAGCCCCCAGTCTCCCATTTTTCTGCCGTGTCCTTGTTCCCCTTCCCCTTCCCCGTTTTCGCCTGCTACGCAGGCTACTGCTCGACTGTTCTCGCACTCGTGATCAAGCCCAAGCGGCCAAGTGCGATATCCATGGAAACGTATTGCGAAACTCAAAACCAGCACGCTGATTGGTCGGATACCCCCGAAACCGCTCAAAGTTGCAAACCAATCAGGGGGGGAGCTGAATAACGCTGAACGGTCAGCGGTGCGAAACGCAGGCGACCGCGCGCGAACCCGACTTGGCGACTGGGCAGGCCTGGCGGGCTATTTAAAATGGCCGGTATTTGTGGGATTTTCCCGTACGGTAAACTACCCCGTTGGTTAAGCACAGTGTTGCGTGGTTAAGAAAAGTCTGTGTGTTTTTGGACAGCCAATACCATATTGTATCTTATTTCAGTTTGAAAAAATTTTGCTTTCATCGGTAAAATGGTGAAATTTTGGCTTAAACGAGATTTTACGAATTGTGCTTACATGTCCCAGTCGCTTTATTTTACCGCGAAAGTTGCAAGTGGTGTCTTATTTGTTGTGGGACTTTTATTTTTTCCTCTGTTTTCGACTTTCTCCCAGAAAGCCTGATACTCAGGCTAAACTTTGTCGTGTTGGTCAAGTGAATGCTGAATTAGAATCGCTCGCTTGTCAACGCCACAGAAAACAACTCGAGAAAGACAACAACAGGTGTTCCTATCAAAAGCATGGCACCGCTTCAGATAAGAGTAAACTGTCAAAAATTCCAATGACATTATTATCACTGAGGTAAGTAAAGCTTTCGTTCAATAGAAACGTCTTAAATTAAGATTTTGGTTTCTACGGAGCAACACCGCCATTGAACAAAAACTATGGTCGGTATTAATTGAATTAAAATGAAGTACATGTCTGCATTAGTGCAACTTTCAACTCATCATTACAAGTTTACAAATTTCCAATTATAAAATTTTAAAACTTTGTTGTAAGAGAATAAGGTATCTTTATGAACAGTGACACAGCCGCTTTACGACGCTTCGACTTGCCGCAATACAGCTTTTAAAAATAAAAAGCTTTTCAACCACAATTTCTATTGAACGAAAACTTTACTTACCTTAATGATATCGCCAAAGACACCGAATTCTTTTTTCCCAGTACTAAATAGGTATTGAGAACAAAATATTCCACAATTTATTGTCCTTTTCGAACACAATTAACAAGAAACTGACTCATTCAGTAACTCATTCACATTCCACAACCCAGAGCTGCGATCCGTGGCGCTGACTGTAAGGATCGCAGCTCTGGGGACGAGAGAGGAGGAGAGCAGTGACGTAACGAACATGCGCAGTGCGTTATTCAGCTCTGTCATCAGAGACGACCTTACGAGAGCTGCTACACAACTGATTGCATTGTCATTCAGTGTTCTTCTGTCTTCGGACTCTCACTGGCTTTTTCCCTCTACAGCCTCAAGGGACTTTCTTGTTTTTCGTGTGAAGCCACAAACAAGTCCTTAAACAACCTCGCTCCCAGATTCAGAAAAGTGTTTTGCACGACTACAACAGCTGCTGCAACTTTCATTTCTCGGAAGTCCGTCACCATACACAACAACTAATCCGGTCAACTTTTCCAGAACATTTAAAAGGTTCTCGTTCTTAGATTTTTCCCCAAACAAATCTATCGCATGCCTTATAGGGCCGGAATTACAACATCTTCAAACGTACTGTAGTTCTACACCTCCAGGCAAAGCTTTCACTCTTTCATTGGTGTTTTGTCCGCCATTTTGGTCTCAAGACTCCGCTGGAACAGGTAACACGGGCTCTAGGAACGGAGGCCAAATCTGGGAATCTGGGGACGAATTACAGCTACTTTCACTTCCGGTCTAACTGCTCATGCTCAGATTTCAGCCAATGAAAATGCGATCCGAAACGCTTTATCCCAGAGTCCCTCGTTCCCGACCGCTGGTCTAGGGTAACGCGGACTCTGGGAACGAGATTGAACAAACTAGTGAAGATTTTCTTTTGGGAAAACTCTCCCTTCCTGAAATGACGTCACGGCTTGACTCGGACCAAGGCTTCTTTGGGCTTTATCGCTCGGTCAACCCTGATGGGCGTGGCTCAAGCGGGATCTTTAAACCGAAGTTTCAGGGTGAAAACGGGTCGAAATGCCAAAAAAACAATTTGGGCAGTTATGTACGCTTCATAAACTTACTAGAACCAGGAAAACCCTGCAGGCCACATAGACACTAAGCTAAGCTTTCAACCTTCAAAACTGTCAAAACTAACTGAACATTGTCTCACCTTATCCAGTAATTGTGTAGTACTGAACTTCATGCATTGGGAATGACCCCTCTCCTCGACCACAAAACTCAAGCCTATACCCCCCCCCTCCCCGCAGCGATCACATGAACAACGGCGAGTCAAAAGAGAAAGACACACTGTGGGTGAGCGGACTTTCACTGAGATAACAAAAAGGAGTTTTAAAACATCTCCTTAATTAAACTCTAGCCTTTTTGTCTACCCTTTCTAGAGTAATAAAGAATATATCCTGGTAGAATACAAAAAACATCAATTGACTTTCTTTCGATCAAAACCTCCCTTCTCAAAATTCGGATAAGCATTCAGTCAGCGCCAAGTCCATGTTTAACTGACTTAAAATTTGCCTTTCGCCAAGCGTCAACCGCGACATATCTTTGTTCTTACCTCTTTTAATCCCTTTGGTCGCAGTAACTGCTGAAAAAGCAACGGCAAAGGTAGCCAGCAAGATAAGAAATTCACACTGCCGTTTCATGTTGCCAGTTTGGTTGCGTCCTCTCAAGTGAACAATGAAATGACTTACCTTGTTCATAAGAGATCACCCATCGATGAACCATAACATAACCACGATTTAAAACACAAATGATTGAGTGGAATGATTTTCAACTAGACATAATTAACTGAAAATAGAAAACTCTTGGATATTTTTAACCCTGACACTTCCATATTTTCTAGACATTTTGTCTAAGCAGCCCGACATTGAACAAAAGTGAGGACGCAGTAGACAATTTTAATTCCAAAGACAACTGGGGAATGAATAAGATCGCTAATAAAATGAAAAATTTTCTATTACGGTCACGCCTTCCTTTTTTCGGCTGATGAGGCATCGAGTTTGGTGAAAATCAGTGAAAACCGAGTGAGGTGGCATTGAACGCAAAATTGCATTGTGCATGGCTCCTTATCAATCTTCATTCTATACCTTCCACCACTGCACATTTTGTGTAAACACAAATTTAACAAAACGCAGTAGACCTTTTGAAGAGAAACAATCTAGAGCGACTGAGATAATGGTAACTCTCTGTCACCAACCAGCTGTTCAGCTGATACGGCATCAACCATTAGTGAAAATGTTAAAACAGATAATCCCTCAGATATATAATAGACTGAATTTATAAGTGTTCTTTCAACACTGTAAGATAAATCCATTTTACTTCTTTGGGGCATTTTCTCCGTTTTAATGAGCCATCACCCATGAAAAGCTTTTACGAGTGGGTTACGCTCAGAAGGAGACATAAACATCCAAAACGCCGCTTTTTATTTATAAGTTAGGAATTTCATTTTATTGTGTAAGGTTAACTTGACATTTTGAACTTGTAGTTAAAGTTATGAATCACCCTAAGTTACAAACAAAAGTAAACGATTCTCGACGATTCTGTCTTTACACTCAAGTTGTTCTGTTTTAATCTTTAATATTACGACAACAGTGGCCAAAGCAAAACCTGACTCCGCGAAGAATTTAAGTTTATGTCCTGAGCATTAATGATAATTTCAGTCTCTTGGCGTCTGAATAATGTTATGCCGCAACCTCTCCCGAAACGTCCATATGCTTGATTGATTTTCAAAGAATGCTTCAGTTCAGATTAATTTTCTTTCAGTTAAGCAAATTAAATTCCCTGACGACTAATTAAACAAATCTGTCGGATAGTCTGAGTTTCCATCCTCGAATAATACAAAATTAGCTAATATTACTACTAAACTGAGACCCTAATAATTAGACCTTCTTGCCTTCTTGAACCGAAAGCACTTTCCTAATAGTGATTTGCTCATTGAATAATTTCATTCACAATAACACGAATTTTTGTTAACTTCAACACGTTTGGGTTTCCCATAATGACGGTTCGAGCCAGATCGATGTTCTGCTGTCTAAAAACTGTGCACAAGTTTGCTTCTCTCTTCGTGCTGTGCATTCCTCTGCTAAGAACGTTTAAACAAAGGCGAGTGGATATTTCTCTTCCCAAATAGAGGAACAATGGCGAGTGATTGAGATTGTTTGTTCAGTATTAATTAAACTAAAATGTTTCAATCTCTGTCAGCTGTCTGTTCAACTGCTGCAGCATCAAGTTTGGTGGAAATGTTCAAACTCATCAGTAATACTTTTTCAAAAGGATTGATTTTAGTTTTGATTTTGTGGATGATAGAAGAAATATTTCCCTCTTCAATGTTGTTTCCCTCTCCATTCGTTCACATGATTGCTGGCGTGTCAATATCAGAAAAGTAAACACTTTAATCTTCCTGAGTTCAAAAAATATATATCTAAATAAAGGGATAAGATAGTTCGGGAGACATAAACCTTAATTAAAACTGAAAAACACACATGACACTTAAGGCTGTGTACCACAAATGAGAATGTATATGACGTAGAAGCGTGCGATCAGTGCCAAGCGCGGTAAAAATTGCGCAGGCCCAGTCACGATGGATTTTTTCTTTTCTCCTGATTGGTTGAAAGAAAGCATGTGTGTTCTGTTTGTTTCATTGAGTTTCAATTTTCCTCTTTATTCCCATCTCAGCACGAATACAATCTCTACTACTGGAATATAAGCACCCTAAGCCCCTTTACGAAGTTGTAAGTCCCCAGGAATGAAGAAGACTACTCTTTTGTTTGAGGATAATTGAAGTCCGGCCAACGCATAGGCCAATTTCAATTTATGTATTGCAGTTGGTGGAGATTTGCTCCACTAACCGCCTATCTTCGGTGGACCTTCAACTGACCTGGTTAAAGCACGCATTTTCTCTTGATTACATAATATACCAGAAGTTTTGTATCCATCAGTTTTCTAGCCTTTAGCTGTCAACTTTTATAATTAACTGAAACTGGGTTCACTTTATCCAGCAATTGTGTAATAAACTTCATGCACTGGGAATGATCCCTCTCCTCGACCGGACAATTCAAGCGTATACCCCCCGCAGCGATCAAATGAACAACTTGGGCGAGTCAAAAGAGAAAGACACACTGTGGACGTGCGGACTTTCACTGAGTTAACAAGGACTTTAAAACAGCTCCTTAATTAAACTCTAGCCTTTTTCTCTACCCTTTCTACAGTAACAAAGAATATATCCTGGCAGAATACAACAAAGACCAATTGACATTCTTTCGATCAAAAGCTCCCTTCTCAAAATTCAAATAAGCATTCAGTCAGCGGCAAGTCCATGTTTAACTGACTCAGAATTTACCTTTGGCCAAGCGTTAACCGTGGCATATCTTTGTTCTTACCTCTTTCAATTCGGCCTTTGATCGCAGTAACCGCTGAAAAAGCAACGGCAAAGGCAACCAATAAGATGAGAAATTCACACCGCCGTTTCATGTTGCCAGTTTCGTTGCGTCCGCTAAAGTGAAGATACAAGTGACTTACCTTGTTCATAAGAGATCACCCATCGATGAACCGTAACAAAACCACGATTTACAACACAAATGATGGGTGAAATCATGTTTTTCAACTAGACACAATTAACTGAAAAGAGAAGATTCTAGGATATTTTTAACACACCTCCATATTTTCTAGACATTTCGTCTTTGCGGTGACCTCGGCACTGGACAAAAGCAAGGCCGCAGTAGACATTTTTAATGCTAAAGACAACTGGGGAATGAATACGATTACTATTAAAATGAAAAGTTTTCTATCACTGTCCGGCCTGCCTTTTTGGTTAATAAGGCATCAAGTTTGGTGAAAATGTTTAAGCCTGAGTGTGGTGGCATGGAACGCAGATTGCATTGTGGATGTTCATGCTATGCATTCCTCCGCTACACATATTGTGTAAACATCAATTTAAAGCAAACGCAGTAGACATTTTGAAGAGAAACAATGGAGAGCGGCTGAGATTGTAATAACTCTCTGTCACCAACCAGCTGTTCGGCTGATGCAGCTGAGCAACCGTTAGTGAAAATGTTGAGACATGCAGATAATCCCTCAGTTATGTCGATTGAATTAATAAGCTTTCTTTCAACACTGTAAGATGAATACATTCCACTTCTTTGGGCATTTTCTCCGTTTTAATGAGCCATCGCGAATGAAAAGCTTTTACGATAAGGTTACGCTCAGAAGAAGCCACAAACATCCAAAAAGCCGCTTTCTACCATCTTCATGCTACGCATTCCTTCGCTACATATTTTGTCTAAACATCAATTAAAAGAAAGCGTATTAGACATTTTGAAGAGAAACAGGGAGATCGGCCGAGATTGTAGTAACTCTTTTTCATTATGTAGGCAAGAGTGTTTTAATGAAAAATAGACCACTCGTAAAGTTCATACGAAACTACATCCGGGACTCGAGTGGCGTATTTTCCATATCCTCACTAGTGAGCATATCGATGACGTCATTTCTCGTGGTAAGAAACAATATTTTACTCACTCGCTGAGCTCTTTCGTAAAATATTGTTTTTACCACTCGAAAAGAAAATTCATATCTTCGCGCCGCCGTGTAACTCCTCTATGTCACCAACCAGCTGTTCGACTGATGCGACATCAACCGTTCGTGAAAATGTTCAGATTGAATTTGTAAGTGTTGTCCCAACACTGTAAAATGAATGCATTTCATTTCACTTAATTCTTTGGGGCATTCTCTCCGTTTTGATGACCCACCACGCATGAAAAGCTTTTAAGAGTGGGTTACGCTCAGAAGAAGACACAAACATCCAAAACACCGCTTTTTATTTATAAGTTAGGAATTTCATTTTCTTGTGTAAGGTCAACTTGACATTTTAAACCTGTAGTTAAAGATATGAATCACCCTAAGTTACAATCAAAGGTAAAGATTCAATGGATGATTCTCGACGAGTCTGTCTTTACGCTCTATTGTCCTGTTTACCTGTCCTGAGCATTAATGACAATTTGAGCTAATATTGATACTGAATTAAGACCCTAATAATTTGAACCTCTCGCGAGATTGAACCAAAAGCAGCCCCCTAATAGTACTTCGCTCAGTGAGAAATGTACTCACGAAAACACGAATTTTTGTTAACTTCAACAGGCTTGAGTTTCCCATGACTGCTCTGGAGTCAGATCAATATTCCAGGTCATTCTACTGTAACTGAATGACTGTCCACAGGTTTGCTTCTATCTTCATACTGTGGATTCTCTGCTAGGGACTTTTTAACAAAAGCTAGTAGACATCTCTATTTCCAAACGGACAAAGAATGGAGAGTGGCTAGGGTTGTTAGAGAAAATGTTTAAACCGGAGTGTGGTGGTACGGACGTTAATCGCATAATTTGTGTAAGAGTCCGAATCAATCTTCATGCTATGGAATCCTCCATTACACATTTAGTCCAAGCACAATTAAAACAAAACGTAGTGGATATTTTAAAGAGAAGCAATGGAGAGTAGCTGAGATTGTAGTAACCGAGTCTCTCTCGCCAACCAGCTGTTTGGCTGATGCGGCATCAACCGTTGGTGAAAATGTTCAAACAGTTTATCCCTTATATAAAAATTGATTTCAGTTTAAATTCAGCACGTGTGAGCGAGATGTATTCAGTTCACTTCTTTAGGGCATTTTCTCCGTTTTAATGACCCATCATGCTTGAAAAGCATTTACGAGTGGGTCAAGCTTAAAAGGAGACACAAACATCCAAAACACCGCTTTCTATTTATAAGTTATAAATTTCATTTTATTGTGTAAGGTTAACTTGACATTTTGAACCTATAGTTAAAGTTATGAATCACCCCAAGTTACAAACAAAGGTAAAGATTCAATGGATGATTCCCGCCGAGTCTGTCTTTACGCTCTCGTTGTCCTGTTTCAGTGACAACAGTGGCCAAAACCTGACTCGATGAAGAATCAAGTTGCTTCTATCTTCGTGCTGTGCATTCCTCTGCTAAGAACGTTTAAACAAAGGCGAGTGGACATTTCTTTTCCCAAAAAGAGAAACAATGGCGAGTGATTGAGAATGTTTGTTCAGTATAAATTGAACTAAAATGTTTTCAATCTCTGTCAGCTGTCTGTTCAACTGCTGCAGCATCAAGTTTGGTGGAAACGTTCAAACTCATCAGTAATACGTTTTCAAAAGGATTGATTTTATTTTTGATTTTGTGGATGATAGAAGAAATATTTTTCCCTTCAATGTTGTTTCCCCCTCCATTCGTTCACATGACTGATGGCGTGTCGTGGGCGAGTAGCTCTCAGGAGCGAGGTACAGGCAACTGAAGTTATTCTTTGCTGCTTTCCATCAAGTTAGTACTTGACATTTTGAAATAACAGAAAAGTTAACACTTTAATCTTCCTGAGTTCAAAAAATATATATCCAAATAAAGGATAAGATCACTCGGGAGACATAAACCACTTAAGTCTATGTACCACAAATGAGAATGTAGTGAAGTAGAAGCGTACAATCAGTGCCAAGCGCGGGGAAAATAGCGCAGGTCCAGTCACGATGGATTTTTCTTTTCTCCTTATTGGTTGAAAGAAAGCATGTGTGTTATGTTTATTTCACTGGGTTCCAATTTTTCTGTTAATTCCCCTCTCAACACGAATACAATCTCTACTACTGGGATATAAGCACCCTAAATCCCTTTACGAAGTTGTAAGTCCCCAGGAATGAAGAAGACTACTCTTTTGTTTCAACATGATCGAAGCCCGGCCAACGCACAGTCCAGTTTTAATTTTAATTATGTATTGCAGTTGGTGAAGGCTCGCTCCACTAACCGCCTATCTTGGGTGGACCTTCAACTGACCTGGTTGAAGCAGGAATTTTTTGTTGATTACAAAATATACCAGAAGGTTTGTATCCATCAGTTTTCTAGCCCGGATTAAGTTAACACCTTAAGTTGACAGCTTAAGCTAAGCTTTCAACCTTCAAAACTGTCAAAACTAACTGAACATTCCCTCACTTTATCCAGTAATTATGTAATACTGAACTTCATGCATTGGGAATGACTCCCCTCCTCGACCGGATAATTCAAGAGTATACCCCTCGCAGCAATCACATGAACAACGGCGAGTCAAAAGAGAAAGACACACTGTGGGTGAGCGGACTTTCACTGAGATAACAAAAAGGAGTTTTAAAACATCTCCTTAATTAAACTCTAGCCTTTTTGTCTACCCTTTCTAGGGTAATATATCCTGGCAGAATACGACAAAGATCAATTGACTTTCTTTCGATCAAAAGCTCCCTTCTCAAAATTCGGATAAGCATTCAGTCAGGGCCAAGTCCATGTTTAACTGACTTAGAATTTGCCTTTCGCCAAGCGTCAACCGCGACATATCTTTGTTCTTACCTCTTTTAATCCCTTTGGTGGCAAAAACTGCTGAAAGTGCAACGGCAAAGGTAGCCAGTAAGATAAGAAATTCACACTGCCGCTTCATGTTGCCAGTTTGGTTGCGTCCTCTCAAGTGAAGAATGAAGTGACTTACCTTTGTTGGTTATTTTCAGACTGCGTGACAGTAACATTACTTCGTTCAGTGACAGACATGTTCATTATATTAGGCTTTCTTATCTGAAGCAATTATAGAGTCAATTTTAGTGCATGCTTGTAATAGCTTTCAATCAATGATGGACATTTCAGTGATCTTTAAACTGATTAAGTAAATAGGAACTCGAGAACTTTGTTTTGCTGACAATTTCGCCTTTGTTATCAGTGACCTTTTGTACTAGTTCAGAGAGAGACGCTTTTAGAGAGAGATTGAAACCTTGTAGCTTTACCTGTTCGAAAATAAATCAACTTTAAAACTGTGAAATCGTGAAGTACGGCCTTGAGCATTCACGACAAAGTGGCACCTCCGACGGGGACGAGTACAACTATTAGAAGAGAAAACTATGGAAGCATTGAGCAAGAAACTAGATGCAAAATTACAACTTCTGAAATTGACACGCCACAAAACAGAGGGAGTTGTCGACACCGCCAATGTGGAAAAAATTCGCCGCCACAAACAAGCCTTGTAAGCTATTGTCCAAGGCGTCGATGAGGTCAAGAGAGAGGTAGAGCAAGCTAAGCTAGAAGATGGAGAATCTCTAGAGAAAGTTGGAGAATGGGGGAGAGGTATTGAAGAATAAATCGACGCTGCGGATGATGAGATTAAGATTCTCGACACGCGCGTGGAACGAATGATCGCTGAAATGAAAGAAATCGAGTTGGCCCGCCAGCGCGAGGAGCAATTAAAGTTTGAGAGGCAACAATTGGAGTTAAAAGCAGAGTATTCAAAAGCAAAAGAAGCCGAGCCGAGTAAACAGAGCGTTAAGCTACCGAAACTTGTGATAACAAAGTACAATGGGGCTCTTGAAAACTGGTTGACATTTTGGAACAAGTTTGAAGCGGAGATCGACAAAACTGATTTGCCTGCCGTGACGAAATTCGCCTACCTAAAGGAACTAGTGGAGACGCTTGTAAGAAAGGGCATCGATGGCCTTCCTTTCACATCAGAGGGTTACCAGCGTGCTAAACACATTCTTAAAACAAATTATGGCCAGACCAGCGAGATCATAAATGCATACGTCGAAAACATCTTAGGGCTTCCAGTTATTTCCGGTTCTAATCCTTCCAAGATCCACGATTTTTACGAAACACTCTTGTACAATGTACAATCGCTCGAAACGCTGGGTAAAACGTCAGAATGCAAGGCATTGGTGCGAGGAATCCTTAATAAATTGCCTGGAATCAAAGCGGAGCTCGTTCAGGGAAAGCCAGACTGGCAGACGTGGGATTTCACGCAGCTCATCAATGCCCTCCGCACGTGGAAGGAAATTCATCCTCGCGAAATCGCGAAACCTCGAGATTCTCGTTCGCCTAATCAGAGAAGTTTTCACGTACAAGAGCGTGACCCGAATGGACCGCGGGGGTGTGTTTACTGCAACGATCCTACACACAAACCGAGTGAGTGCACTGTCGTCTCGAGCGCAGCAGATCGAAGAAAATTCTTACAAGAGAAGAGGCTGTGTTTTAATTGCACTGGTCCACATCGAGTAACTCAATGTAGAAGCCGAGGAAACTGCTCACGTTGTAAACAAAGGCACCACACCTATCTGCGATCGGCAATCTCAAACCGCAAACGATGGAGCTGCTATGACCGCTGCTCACGTGGGGGAGAAAGTCTGCCATCCCGTGGTCATAGTCAAGGTCAACGGAGTGAAATGTCGTGCACTGCTCGATACTGGCGCTACTGGATCGTACCTGCCTTTTTAGTGGATCTACTGAAAGTCAAGCCTTCTCGCATCCTTACACGTGGGATCAAAACAATTATGGGCCTGGTGACCAAGCGCGTCGAAACCTACGACGTTCAAATCAGCGACACGCAAGAGAAGTGTGTACTGCCGGTCTCCGCGACGAAAATCGATCAGCGCGAGCTGCTTACCCTTGAAAATCCAAATTATCCTGAGTTGCTGACAAAGTATCCTCATCTCTATGGTGTCGAAATGGAAGAAACCGACACGAAGAAAATCCTTCCTATCCACGTGATTCTGGGGGCAAATGAGTACACGAAGATCAAGATGGCCGGTTATCAGCGCGCCGGAGCCATGGGGGAGCCTATAGCTGAGCAGACCAGGTTCGGGTGGACGATTATGTCATCAGGTGCTGAAGTTGACCTGCAGAACATGTTCCTGACCCAGACCTCAGTTGGAGACTACGAAGAACTATGCCGCATGGATGTACTCGGGTTGGAAGACACGCCTATCGGAGATCAGCAAGTTGTACATCAGGAGTTTCTCGAGCAGCTGAACCGCAGTCCAGAGGGTTGGTATGAAACAGCTCTCCCCTGGAAAGGTGGTCATCCCCCCTTGCCCAACAACAAGATTGGAAGCCTCAAGCGTCTTGCAACGCTAGTACAGCGACTTAAACGCAGCGGCAAGCTAGGAGACTATGACCCAATAATGCAGCAGCAGCTAGAAGAAGGCGTTATTGAAGAAGCAGAAATGCCCGCTCAAGGAAAGGAATTCTACATCCCTCACAAAGCCGTCATCAGAGAGAATTCAGAGACAACAAAGATGCGAATAGTGTATGACGCATCCGCCAGAGCCTATGACACAGCCCCCTCCTTAAATGAGTGTCTGGAATCAGGTCCCCCGCTACAAAATCAGTTGTGGAAAGTGCTCGTACGCGGACGGTTTAATGCAGTGGCTATAGCAGGAGACATTCGTAAGGCCTTTCTGCAAGTGCGTATCCGTGCAGAAGACAGAGATGCGCTACGATTTCATTGGATCAGCGGCGAGAATCCTGAGCAAGTACGTACACTGCGGTTCACACGAGCACTGTTTGGTTTGGGTCCGTCACCCTTTCTTCTTGGGGGAGTCATTCAGCATCACCTCGACATCTGCAGGCCTAACTACCCTGATACCGTACAAGAGATTGAACGTGGGCTCTACGTGGACGACTTGCTGACAGGAGATCAAACCGTGGAAAAAGCACAGGAAATTAAGAACACTGCCACCGAAATCTTCGGAAAAGCCTGCTTTCAGCTTCACAAATGGAACTCTAACGCCAGAGAATTAGAAGCCTCAGTAGAAGTCGACAATGAAGGTGGAGTCACTTACGCCAAGGAACAACTGGGAGTGAAGCCAGAAGAGTGTGGACTCCTGGGGATGAAATGGAACAAGGATGCTGACACCATAGCAGTTAGCATTCCCCAAGAAACCGCAGACCCTACTAAAAGAGGTATACTTGGCAAGGTGGCAAAGATCTACGACCCTCTTGGCCTAGCTGCCCCACTGACCTTGGAGGGGAAGCTTCTGTATCGTGATGCCTGCCAGCAAAAGAAAGCATGGGACGCTGAACTACCTCAAGATCTCGTCAAACGCTGGAAGAAATGGGAAATGAACCTACCTGAGAAAGTAGAAGTACCCAGGTCCCTAGTCCCTGCCAGAGAACCTATACAGGCAATTGCGTTGCACGCCTTCGGAGACGCCAGCGCTCAAGGGGTTGCCGCAGCTGTTTATGCAGTGGTGGAGCAAGAGACAGGAGTAAAGCAAGGATTAGTGGCAGCCAAAGCACGCCTCGCCAAACAGGGACTCTCAATTCCCCGCTTAGAATTGGTTGCTGGTCATATGGCAGTCAATTTGCTGGCCAACGTCCACGATGCTCTGACTGGGTTCCCTGTTCATTCACTCAACGCCTGGCTTGACAGCACAGTCGCCCTCCACTGGATTAAAGGTTCTGGAGAGTACAAGCAATTCGTTGGAAATCGCGTTCGCAAGATTAAAGAGAAGGAATCCGTTGTTTGGAGACACGTACCAACGCATGAGAATCCTACAGATCTGGGCAGTCGAGGCGGTCCAGTGAACGAAGAGAAATCGCTATGGTGGGAAGGACCAACCTGGCTGAAGGATCCAGGAAGCTGGCCCCCAGATATTGTCACTTCCGCGACCCCAGAGTCTGACGCAGAAGCGAAGGCAACCAAACAAATCTTTGCCTTAGCTGTGCATGAAGAAGATGCTTTTGATGAGTTACTCTCCAGAAGAACCCTCTGGCGTACACTGAGGGTAGGAGCGTGGATCGTACGGTTCCTGAACAACACCAGAGCTCAAGGGGGCGAGAGAATAACAGGCCCTCTCACCACAGAGGAGTTAGAGAAACAGAAGATTTTCTGGGAGAAGAGAGCCCAAAAGCAGTGTGCTGGGTTGAATCAGTTCCAAGAGGACATGCTGAAACTTAACCTGCAAATGAATCAAGATGGTCTTCTGGAATGTCGCGGGAGGATCCAAGGCGATTATCCGGTCTACCTTCCCGACAGTGCGATCTACACCGAGAAGCTAGTACAGCACGCCCACGAAGTCACTTTGCACGGGGGAGTGGGTTTAACTATGGCCAAAGTGCGAGAGACACATTGGGTACCTAGATTGCGGCAGCTTGCCAAACGCCTTATGAAGCGGTGCTATGGATGCAAGAGATTCAATCTGTCTGCGTACGCCAACCCTCCTCCAGGAAACCTGCCTCAAGATCGGACTGTGGGAGCGTCGCCTTTTCAAGTCGTTGGGGAAGACTACGCAGGGCCAATCAAGTACCGTGCTAGCAGAAACAGAGAGGGTAAAGCCTACATAGTCCTGTATGCATGCAGTCTGTCCCGAGCCTTATACCTTGAACTGACGAAAACCATGGAGACAGAAGAGTTCCTCAGTACGTTGAAGCGATTCATCGCAAGGAAAGGCCGTCCTGTCAAGATCTACTCAGATAACGGCAGAACCTTTGTGGGTGCAGCGAGGTGGCTACGAAATGCGATGGAAGATGAAAGGCTGCACGACTACCTTGCCAGGATGAACATCAAGTGGCAGTTCAACCTCAGCAGGGCTCCATGGTGGGGCGGACAATTTGAGCGGATGGTCGGCCTTGTTAAGCAAGCCTTCAATAAGACCGTCGGAAACGGAACCCTCACCTGGAGCGAACTACAGGATGTGCTGCTGGACGTAGAAGTTGCGCTGAACAATCGGCCCCTCAGCTATGTGGAAGACGATATACAGCTACCTCTACTTACCCCAAACCTGTTGCAGTTTGGACGTCCCAACTTACTGCCTGAGTCCGAGGATCACCGGCAAGAGAATCCTGACCTACGAAAGCGCGCAAGGTACCTAGCAAGATGCAAGGACGTGGTCTGGAAGAGGTGGTCTACTGAGTACCTAAGAGGCTTACGTGAGAGGCACAACATGAGACACAACCAAAGGCAACTATCTCTATCAAAGGGAGATGTCGTAATAATCAAGGGTGAAGACAGGAACCGCGGGCACTGGAAGCTAGGAATCGTCGAAGAGCTCTTCCCAGGAAGAGATGGTGTTGTTAGGAGTGTCAGGTTACGAGCTGGAAAGTCTTACCTAGAAAGGCCCATTCAGCATTTGTACCCCCTCGAATTGTCCTGTGACAGGACCGCAGACGTGCCCAACAGAACCCTGAATCCCCAGGCCCCAGTATTCCGGTCAACAAGAGATGCCGCGGTAGCAGCTAGAGTCAGAATCCAAAGTCAAGCAGAAGATGAACAATGCTCTTAGATGCCTCGTTTTGATGTTTATTGTTCAAGTATTCGGACATGATTTAGTCACCTCTCTTTGTTCATTCCTTTCGGAAATGAACAGGGGGAGTGTGTTGGTTATTTTCAGACTGCGTGACAGTAACATTACTTCGTTCAGTGACAGACATGTTCATTATATTAGGCTTTCTTATCTGAAGCAATTATAGAGTCAAATTAGTGCATGCTTGTAATAGCTTTCAATCAATGATGGACATTTCAGTGATCTTTAAACTGATTAAGTTAATAGGAACTCGAGAACTTTGTTTTGCTGACAATTTCGCCTTTGTTATCAGTGACCTTTTGTACTAGTTCAGAGAGAGACGCTTTAAGAGAGAGATTGAAACCTTGTAGCTTTACCTGTTCGAAAATAAATCAACTTTAAAACTGTGAAATCGTGAAGTACGGCCTTGAGCATTCACGACACCTTGTTTATAAGAGATCACCCATCGTTGAGCCGTAACATAACCACGATTTACAACACAAATGATTGAGCGGAATGATTTTCAACTAGACATAATTAACTGAAAATAGAAGATTCTTGGATATTTTTAACATTGACACTTCCATATTTTCTAGAAATTTTGTCTAAGCAGCCCGACATTGAACAAAAGTGAGGACGTAGTAGACAGTTTTAATTCCAAAGACAACTGAAGAATGAATAAGATCGCTAATAAAATGAAAAGTTTTCTATTACGGTCACGCCTTCCTTTTTCGGCTGATGAGGGATCAAGTTTGGTGAAAATCAGTGAAAACCGAGTCAGGAGGCATTGAACGCAAAATTGCATTGTGCATGGCTCCGTATCAATCTTCATTCTATACATTCCTCCACTACACATTTTGTGTAAACATCAATTTAAACCTGAGATTGTGATTGAATTGTTAAGTGTTCTTTCAACACTGTACTGAAGATGAATCCATTTCACTTCTTTAGGGCATTTTCTCCGTTTTAATGACCTATCATCCATGAAAAGCTTTTTCGAGTGGGTCACGCTCAGAAAGAGACCCAGACATCCAAAACACCGCTTTCTACTTATAAGTTAGGAATTTCCTTTTATTGTGTTAGGTTAACTTGACATTTTCAACCTGTAGTTAAAGTTATGAATCACCCTAAGTAACAAACAAAGGTAAAGATTCAATGGATGATTCTCGACGAGTCTGTCTTTACGCTCTCGTTGTCCTGTTTACGACAGCAGTGGCCACAACCAGACTTGATGAAGAATCTAAGTCTACGTCCTGAGCATTAATGATAATTTCAATTTCTTGGCATCTTTCCTGATCTGAATCGGGTCTGAATCATGCGATGCCGTGACTTCTGCCGAGAATTACATATGCTTGATTGATTTTCAAAGAATGCTACAGTTCAGGCGACTAAGTAATTAAACAAATCTGTCAGATAGTCTAGATAGTCTCCGTAATCGAACAATACAAAATTAGCTAACATTACTAGTGAACTTAGAACTTCTTGCCTTCTTGAACGGAAAACACTTTCCTAATAGTGATTTGCTCACTGAAAAAATTTTATTCACGATAACACGAATTTTTGTTAATTTCAACAGGTTTGTGTTTTCCATGATGACGGTTCGAGTCAGTTCGATATTCCCAGCTTGGGCAATCGATAAAAATCGATATCGGAAAACCGTTCGATAAATCGATAATTATCGATATCAATCACGTAAACGTTATCGATTGTATCGATCAATCGATAAAACACGATACTCACAACTCTTCTGGTAATTACTGTTATTGATTTTATCGATTTTATCGATCATACATGTATGTCTTTAATTTCTGGCATTGATTTCTTTTTTAAAAAACGTTTAATCCCAGTAAAATGACTGCGGTGTCTTTGTCCACAAGTAAAACTGTATTTGTATTTCAGTAAATGTGGTTTATTGAGCTGGCAGGATAACTGTGCTGCATCGACCTGAGTATCTGCGAAAGTGACATCTCGGCTATCTACCTATCTAAGCAACCGCCATGGAAAACGTTTTGAGTGGAAGCGCCGGCAATCTCTTGTTAGATAAAATAGATAATTTTCGATAAAATCGATAAAAGTAATTGAAAACCCGATAAATATCGATTTCTCACAACAAATCCGTTTATTGCCCAGGTCGGGCAATATTCTACCGTATAAAAACTGTGCATAGGTTTAATAATAATAATAATAATAATAATCTTTATTCGATCGATAAAAGACATATCGAAAGTTACAAGTATCATCAAATATAAAAGAATTCGAAACTGGGGAATATACACAGCTAAGAAGGTAAATGACAAAGAGAACTACTACTTCTATCTTCGTGCTGTGCATTCCTCAACGAAGAACGTTTAAACAAAGGCGAAAGGACATTTCTTTTCCCAAATAGAGGAACAATGGGGGAGTGATTGAGATTGTTTGTTCAGTATTAATTAAACTAAAATGTTCTCAATCTCTGTCGGCTGCCTGTTCGACTGCTACAGCATCAAGTTTGGTAGAAATGTTCCTAATGCTTTTCATAAGGATTGATTTTATTTTTGACCATGTGTTTGATAGAGGAAATACAGTAAAAACCCGCATAAAAGAACCTGTAATTTTTCTGTTTCAGACTGATGCATTTCTTATATAAATGATGCGTAGTGAGAAATCAGACTGGAGTATCAGTATTGTTTCTGGAAATGTTATACAGTATCTACTGAAAACTTGCTTTAATTAGTGAATGATTGACTCTGACAGGTTTAACTATCACCGGGTTAAACTAAAATTCACTCTGGAAAGTACCATCCCTTCTATGAGAGAGGTATTGATATTTTCTGAAACTACACGTTGTGTAGGTAAGATGAACGTTTATTCGTTTGTCTCACGATGGAATCGCTTTGAGTTGTTGATCGCGACGTTTCGACTGCAATACTGCTAGTCTTCATCAGGCGATGAAGACTAGCAGTATTGTATAATAGGTGCTTTATTATACAAACGAATAAACGTTCATCTTACCTATCTTACACCACGAATGAACAATAAACACATCTTTAATGACATTACACATTGTGTGTTTATAATGGTCTAGCACACATACGTGGATCTGCCCCAGTGTTGTCTATTCTTTAGAAGCCTTTCTTTAGAACCTGCTTCATTTGTCACGTGGAATTGGTTCTTATATAATAGGTGCTTTATTGGCCAAATTTCAGCCTGGAGGTTCTTAACCCTTTAAAGCCTGATATGAAAATTCATATTCTCCTTACTGTTCTCCATACATTTTTGTGGAACTAGTCAGGAGAATTTGCCTAAATATCAAGACATCTTATCCTTGGTGATTGTTTCCTTTATTCTCATCACTTGAGTGTTTGAACAAGCCGTGATTATGTAAAGAGAAGTTTCATCTTCGTCACTGTTAGGGCTTAAAGGGTTAATCCGCTGTTTCTTTTAAGCGGGTTTTGTAATGTAGAGACCTCTTCAACGTTGTTTGGCTCTCCGTTTGTTCTCATTATTGATGGCGTGTCGTGCGCGAATACCTCTCAAGAGCGAGGTACAGGCGAATAAAGTTTACTATTCGATGCCGCTTTCAATCGAGTTAGTATTTGATATTAATATCCCCCTGAGTTCCAAAAAATATGTCTCAATGAAGGAATTAGATCGTTTGTTTACAATCAGTGCCAAGCGCGGGAAAAATTGCGCAAGCCCAGTCACGATAGATTTCGGCTTTGTTCCTGATTGGTTAAAAGAAAGTATGTTTGTTCTGTTTGTTTCACTGAGTTTCAGTTTTGCTTTTTATTCCCCTTTCAACACGAATCGAATATCTACTGTCGAGATATAAGCCCCCTAAATTCCCTCACGAAGTTGTAAAATCGCAGGGATGAAGTAGACTACTCTTTAGTTTGAGCATGACTGAAGCAGCCAACGCAAGGAGACTCGCTCCACTAACCGCCTATCTTCAGTGGACCTTGAACTGACCTGGTTGAAGGGCAAATTTTCTGTTGATTACATAATATACCAAAAGTTTTGTATCCATCAGTTTTCTAGCCTTGAGCTGTCAACTTTCAAAACTAGCTGTAGCTGGCCTTGTAAAAACTGAAGCTGGCTTCACTTCATCCAGTAATTATGTAATAAACTCCATGCCTTGGCAGTGACTTCTCTTCTCGACAGGAAAACTTAAGCGTATTTCCCCCGCAGCGATCAAATGAACAACTGCGGCAGGTCAAAACGGGGAGAGTCACGTCACGGTTATGTGGTTATGTTGCAAAAGCGTTGAGACACCCTCGCTTAAAACCCACTCTTACGTAGTCAATATTGTCTCGATCCACTGGAAAGCCGTCAATTCCCCCAAGTGACCCTCCTCTCCCATTTAATATTGTCGCCCAATGATTTGGACATGGTCTGAGTAGCAAAACAACACTGAAAGGGGGGGAGGGGTGGGGGAAAGCGCCTGGGAGCACGAAGCCAATTTTTGCACCTGCTAGTAACAGTGTCTCAAGTATTTTTGCAGGTAACTCAGTTCAGCTCTTTAATTCGACTTTTAGTCTGAGCTTGAAATAATCCACCTATCAATTTAAAGCCGGCGGGGAGGGGAGGCAGGGCATGAGGTGGGGATTTCATTGTTATTGTTGGCCCTGGGGTGGGGCTTTTGACTGATCTTGCCTTCCCGGGGGAGGGGATATTTGAATTTGTCTTCGCCCAACGTGGATCTGTTTGAACGTCGACTTGAACAAAAGAAACTGGGACTGAAATTACCTTTCCCACGTCACGCATGCGCTCTACGTCCTTGAAATCATAATGGCTGCCCACGAGACAATCTCGTTCCCAGAGGCTGCATTCCTTTTGGTCAGCACCAAGGATGCAAGACCTCTGGGATAATCAATGTCAAAATGCTGGCGAATCGAAATCTGATTGGCTACTATTTTTTACCGGAAGTCTACGAGAAAGAAGTGTCAAAACAGGAAATAAAAGTACTTAGAATGCTTTTGCTGGACGTTTTCGATCACGTCAGAGACGGACAATGGGAAAGAAATCTGAAAATGGGCGATGCAAACTAACAAAGAATCGAATTACAGTCAGATTCAAATTCATGTTAGAGAAGACGCAAAAAGCTAACTGGTGTCGATCACATGATTAAAACGAAAAAGGCGCCAAAACCTTGTGATATGTTGCAGCGGTTCTTGAGAAAGCTGAATGAATACCTGCTGCAAGATAGACGACGCGACGGTTGAAGAAGGAGTACAATTTTTGGATTAATTCCTCTAATTTCCAGCTCTAAAGTATGGTTCATGGACACTGATGGCTTGAAAATTGTTCTCAACATTGTCTAAAGAGGATGGAAGCTGGCAGTCTTTCCAGTGCAGCCGTACTGAGAAGTTAAAATAAGCGGCTTTGTTTTAAAAATCCGTTCACTCCGCGGAGCCATGTGCAAGTTTGATGGAACAGAAGACAGAATTTAAGCTTAAGCTTATTTTGTTGAACTGGAGCCGATAATCTCACTGTAGCTGAAAAGTGAATGGTAGATTGGATTCTTGAATTAAGTGGTGCAAAAACTGTTGCAGCGACCGGACAGAATGACAAAAACAACGAGAACAGCGATCCTGTTTATTTTTGCAGGACATCGTAGCTGTCGTATTTGTAAGCTTTGACAGTTTGCAGCTGGCAAGACTGATAAACCTCGTCGAGTGTAGGTAAAAGGTCTTTCTCCAGTATTAAGATTAAATTGTTTTCACTCTCAACTTTGATTGTCTGTGTAAGAAATCGTCCATCCTTGATTGTGATAGATTTTTAATGTTTCTAGCTGTACTAAAAAGTGGCTGTTCAGTTTGCCTTGATTCATTGAGTTGAATTATTTATAGACCTGTGATACTCGTTACTAAATTGTACCTAAGTCATTTTTTTGTGTTTATTCTATGTAGTGTTTTAGTATTTCGGCAAACGAGCTTTCCTTACAAAACTTATACCGTAGTAAAATATTTACCGACGTAGTGGTGGAGAAAACACAACACCAGCACAGTCGAAAGGCGAACATAACACAACGCCTGCTCAGGTACGTTTCATAAATAAATGACCGCTCTACTAAGCTAATTTTTACGCGTATATGCCGCGCGCTAAAAACAAGGTCAAGTTTTTTTAAGGTTGATTTCTTGCTCAATTAGACTTTTCAAATTAGTAAGCTTACACATTATTCGACTGCTAAAGAACCTCGTCCATGACTATCGTTTTCTTTCAAGATGTCGCTGAAAATTTGTTAATTTTGTAAAGGGCCGTAAGATGTGAAATAAAATTTGCGGCGGCACTTCAAACTCCTCGACAATGGCTACGTTTTCAGTACCCTTGAAAACGTTCATGCTTGATATTTGTTCTTCTATCAAAAAGTTTAATGAGGATACGGCTACAATAAAAGAGTTAATTTTCTCTTCACCACTGTTGTTTAAAAAACACACACAGTCAGTCACAAACGTATGGAGGCAGCCAGTCACTGAGAGATCTTCCATATTCACCTGGCAGTACACAAATGGTATCTTTACCATCAACAACAACAGTCTTCAGCGCCTCGTATTGGCGTTCTTTGCATTAGAGGTCCGGTCTCCTTTCTGAACTGAATTTTCTAACGCGAAGTGAAATAAATTTATAGAAACCGGTGCGGCCATCTTCGCGAGACTGCGAGCGGGGATAATTTTCATTTTCACGCGAGTCTCGCGTGAATGTCAATGGCGCCAAAAATAAGGGGACATCGTAATATTTCGCGCCTTTTTTGTCTTTACACGACCCATAACGCATGCTCAGTTCGCAAACTGTCGAGCATGCTTCACTGGCGAAAACAATCTCGTTCCCAGAGTCCGCGTTACCCTAGACCAGCGGTCGGGAACGAGGGACTCTGGGATAAAGCGTTTACCGGAAAACAAGAATCCTGTGATCGGTCAAACTGCGCAGGCGTCAGGTATTCGCACATCCGGTTTTACCAAATGGAGTCACTATTCCACGAGGCAATTGAGTTTTCCATGGAAAAATTGGGGATAAAATTGTTAATGAAGGAGCAGTACGATGCCTTATTAAAGAGCTATATGTGTAGAAAAAAGGTGTGCTGGTGGCATTGCCGACAGGTTTCGGAAAATCGCTTATCCGATTTTACCCTCGATGTTCGATTACATTCGAAGCGGCTGTGGGGCAAGATTCTGTTGTTATCGTAGTTTCGCCTTTGAGAGCGCGTTTATGAGAGACCAGGTGCAAAAACTGGAAGGAGTGTTGAATGTGTGTGTCTTACAAAGTGTGGGAGAAGAAGAAGGGGAAGGAAATTAAAAGTCACCATCCCGGAAGATATCAAGAAATGTTGTTTGATGTTTGGGCACCCTGAAGTATTCGATTCGTGGACAAGAAGAATGTTGCCCAAAATGCTTACCGGTAAAGCGAAAGGGTGCAAGCCATTGTTGTGGACGAGGCTCATTTGGTTCTTGAATGGTATTTATATAATATATCTTTTCTTCTAGTCGTGTTGCTTTGTTTTCAAACTTGAAGTAACTGAGTGTGCATGTGTACAATGTACATTTTTAGAAGATTATGTTCACTGCAAATGCTAATAGTTTTTATTACTTATATTAAAACCACCTAATTAGAATAGACCAATTTCCTACTGGATGCGTTATTATTTTCAATCAAAACCGTTAAAAAGTCATGTTGTTTGATAAATAGACATCCTTAAATATATCTAATTGGTTCCCTGCTAGCTAGAAAATATCAAACCATTGTAATTTATATCCAAGGACCGTTGCCACAAACTTGCTGCAGTGTACCTCACTGGCTAATAACTTGCAATAGTTTTTTTAGTCAGGCATTTATTGTATTTTTAAAATCTTTCATATGACCCCACAGACTGTACAGCTTTTACTTTTATCGTGCATAAATAAAGTCTGTCTGTCTGTCTGTCTGTCTGTCTACATTTCTTATCATTCAAATCGGTTAATAACTGGCTTGTGAAATGAAAGCAACCAGAAAGCGTAAATACCCAGAGAGAGGTTCTCATCCATGCAACTCATGTTTTCAGAGATTAAATAAAGAGCAACCCATGAAAAGAGAAAGATGGATGGGAAATGAACCATTTTATGGGATGGTGTACTTCAGTCATTGCATAATTAGAAATTAAACATCACGTGGGACACAAATTTATATTTATACCTTCTTTTCTGTTTTTTGTTAAGGGCCACATTTCGTCCAGCATATGGAAGAATAAGCCTGTTAACAAATTTGTTCCCATCTGAGTGTCACTACTGGCACTTACAGGCACAACAACAGCAGCTACAAAAAGTGGCATTGTAACTTGCCTTAGGACTGTCCATCCCAGTAACAGTTGAGTGTAGTCCAAACGACTTACACCTCCCATGTGCATCCTGATAGGGGCGATGACAAATTGGATAGAATTTTGCAGCCAATTGTTGCAGAACTCAAATCAAAGAGGCTGGAAATGCCCCTCACTCTTATTTATGGAAATCTAGAAACAATTTCAGGCTGTTTCCTGTATTTTCCAATGAAATGGGCAAAGACCAATACCACCCTTCAGCAGAGCCTTCAGCAAAGAACAGACTTTTTACCATGTATCATGCCCAATATTCCAAGCATGAGAAAAGGAGAATAGTAGATGAACTAGTAAAATGGGCAATGAAGCCACCGTGTGTTGTTTGTGACTGTGGCATTTGCAATTGGGATTGACTGCAATGACATTCACAGAATTGTTCACACTGGGGTAAGATACACGAGGTTGGGAGGGCTGGCAGAAATGGCCTTGCAGCTAGGGCTAATGCTTATTATTATTATGACATTCCAAAAGCCTTTAAAAAACATACCCAGAAGCCATGCGGTCCTATGTCCAGTCCAAGGAATGTAAGAGAAAAATTATTTTAAATCATTTTGACCACAAGGTTCCAGACAATCAACCTCAAGATCACACATGCTGTGACTTTCACAGGCTACACTGTCAGTGGGAAAACTGTATGCTTGCGCATGCAGCTGAACAGATTGAGCCACTCAGTGTTCAAGATGAGTCTGAGATGACCCTCGCTGAACAGAATGAGGGTAACTCCCACTTATTTACTTCTGAGGCCAAACTTAAAATCAAACAAGACATGGAGAAATATAGATTTCAACTCCAAAAAGATATTGGGAGAAGCACTGTGCGCAATGTGGCCCTGTCCAGTGGGTTTCCGATTGAAATGGATTCTTTGGTCCTTGCAGACCTTATCTCTGTACAAAAGAAGGAATCCATCTTACAAGTGTACAGTAAAGATATGGCTGCAGATTTTTTCAGATTATTCAGAAACACCTTCCCAAGAAGACATGTGCGGTAGAATCTCCATAATGTGAACCATCAGGGGAAACAAAAATAACAGTAATATTTCAGTGAGAATTTTATGGAGCAGGGGTAACTAATAAGCAAATAACTGTAGTTTGAGTCATTTGGGATTCCATGTTGTTATTGGGACCTTTTGAATGTTTAGTAGGGCTTAATTGCACCCCCAACCCCTCCACCACAAAAATTGCCTCATTGGTGTGAAGTGCCTATTACACTGTAAGTTAGAGTGGAAAGTACTCATGTACACTGTATCAGCAATATGTGATCCACTATGCAAGTGAAATTCCTCATTTTGTGGGACTGAAAATATAAATTTTATTCAGTTGACAAATTTAAAATAATACCAATAGTGATGTAACACAGTGAAGAAAGCTGATGCCCTAGGGAATGTACATTAATGTTTATGTTTTCTGAGATTAAACAAATCGTTCATCTAGAGAAATGATCTCTTGGTCTTCCTGACATGAGTCATCGCAGCTGTGTGGATTAGCTCTCTAGTCATTTCTTGTTTTTAGTTAACTAGGAGTGCAAAGTAAATATGTCCAGCTGATCTAAAGGGCTCTTAGAAATGGAAGGGAAGCTTTGAAGACTCTTTCCTGGCTGATGTTCGAAGGGCTTTTGACTGCTGATAAGTTCAATTATTTCTTTGATATCAGCAGATGTACATGCATAAGTATGGCTTGCTGACTTGGGGAAATGTTGCTTTCCCTGTCATACTGCTTTCCGGATGTTTCGTTTAGCAGTTAACTAGAAGAAGTGGATCTTTGAACTGCTTTGAGAGTTTTGTTCCCACATATTGCTTTCAGAGCACCCTTCTCATTCTTGACCATGTTCCATTTAAAGGTCATTGGCACCACACAAATCGTTGCCCTGCCCACCTTTGGGCCTCACAAACTGGCCATGAAGAATATGATGTGCCATGTGTTCACTGTAAAGGACCTATGACAAATGTTATAAAATGCATAGCCTCAAAGGCATATTTCATGCCCCTAGGCTGTGCCCCAAAATAAAACATGAGAAGTTTCCAGTTCCTTAGACTTTTTCCCCATCACCTTCTGTTTCTGTGTCATTCAACTGCATCAAAAGCAGTCTCAGCTACATGACCTGAAGTACATAGTTCATTCGTCGGTTTTCTTTTGAACTAGTAGGAATAGCAGAGACAGGGGATGGGGGCTCTACAGGTGGTGGTGCTTCAGTGATTCTCTTCCCATAGACTGCTACTAGTGTTCTTGGCCACGAGACTAACTTGAACAACAGAGAATAATTCAGCTGCTTTATTAGGTTCAACATTAAAGCAACAAAAACAGGAATAAGATCTGGTGAATGAGATGTGATAGAATCTGACACCTTTCCAACACCAAGTACATCTAACCTCTTTGTCCTTCAGATTGTCTTTGGACCAGGAATACAACCTGTCCTATGGAAAAAGATAATGAAAATTGACGTTCAGTTGTTAGCAAAAAATAATGTTCTGTTTTACTTCGAAAGTGCAATCAGCAATAAACAGTGTTATAAATTTTATATTAATGTTACTTTGAATGTTTGAAGTATAAGAAAAGGGACAGTTTGGAATGTATAAAAAATTAATTTGAAAATTATGCAAACAGAACAAGCTAATTTTTTAAATTGTGAAAGCATTATTTATATCACTGAGGACTTCCAGCCTCAAAAGATAAATTTGTGATGGCTGGGGAGGTGTTAATAATATTAGTTCGATAGCATGATGTTTACCTCTCTTCGATTGTCATTGTTCTTCTGTCTTCGGACTCTGACTGGCTTTTTCCCTCTCTACAGCCTTAAGGGACTTTCTTGTTTTTCATGTGAAGCCACAAACAAGTCCTTAAACAACCTCGCTCCCAGATTCAGAAAAGTGTTTTGCACGACTACAACAGCTGCTGCAACTTTCATTTCTCGGAAGTCCGTCACCATACACAAAAACTAATCCGGTCAACTTTTCCAGAACATTTAAAAGGTTCTCGTTCTTAGATTTTTCCCCAAACAAATCTATCGCATGTCTTATAGGGCCGGAATTACAACATCTTCAAACGTACTGTAGTTCTACACCTCCAGGCAAAGCTTTCACTCTTTCATTGGTATTTTGTCCGCCATTTCGGTCTCAAGACTCCGCTGGAAAAGGTAACACGGGCTCTAGGAACGGAGGCCAAATCTGGAAATCTGGGGACGAATTACAGCTACTTTCACTTCCGGTCCAACTGCTCATGCTCAGATTTCAGCCAATGAAAATGCGATTCGAAACGCTTTATCCCAGAGTCCCTCGTTCCCGACCGCTGGTCTAGGGTAACGCGGACTCTGGGAACGAGACTGTGGCGAAAAATGTAGTACGCATGCGCTGCGCAAAAAATCACGTGTCAGGTTTCCAGCGATGTAATTGGTTCAGAAGCGAAAATGCCCGCGAGAAAAGAATTAGAAGAAGGAGTGATGGCTGCCGTGTTATGGCGATAGCCAGATGGCTTTTTTTCACGTCTGCGAGAAATCGAAACTAGATTTGTCCTCGTTATTAAGTGGATCATATTCTGTAGGCAATTTAGCATCCTGGGACAGTTCAACAAATGCTGCCAGTCGGTTTATTTTTCTGCAGTCGACGTCGAAAGATGCTGCCTCGCGAGGAAAAATGGCACAGAAAAGGTCAGTGATTTGAACGTTTTTGCTTGGTGTAAGTTTCATGCCACCCGGTCCAAAAAGAAATTATAAAAGAGTAAAAAGTCGATTTCTGGGCTTTCTGTAGGTATATGACTTGGCTTGGACCGGGTGGCAGGGAAGTGATAATTTCCTGATACGTGTAGACTGTTTTGGGTGAATAATTCGTACCATGTCGAATATCATGGATCTTGTTCAGATGGTATCTTACTCCGGTATTTTAATACAAGTTATGACTACGAGATGTAAGCTTACTTTCTTTACTCGTTTATGTAGATTAAGCCTATGCATGACTTCCTGTAAGCATGTTTTGCAAAGTTACAATATTTTATTTGCCTTTTGTAATGTCCACAATCCCTTTTTGTATCATTTCATGCTGATAAAAAATGTGTAGGTTGACAATAAATTTTCAACGTGTGGATTATTTCAATGTGTCTTAAGGTTTTTCACTCCCTGTTATAAAGATGTTTGCTGTTTATATGACGAGCAAGAACCGGATGGAAACATTTAAGCATTTAAGTGTAAATTTTTGAAAAATTACACATTTTTAGCAAGTAGATTTTTCACTCTTTGTTATTAACATTGCTTGATGAGCAAGAACCTTTTGGGGTATTTCTAGTTTTATATTTAATTTTTTTTTTGGTTTTGTGTTTAGTTGTCAGTCAATTCTTTATCTGTTGCTGTAGTGTACCCCGAGGGAATATATTTATTTTCATTCTGAAACATTTTTGTACCCCCATCCCTTAGTTTTGCTTGGGGCAACTCCCCTGTAAGCTCATCTGGATATGCAATTGCTAACTCTGATCTGTTTTTAGTACATAAAAATATACTGTTCTTACAGTTATTATAGTCATGGACAAAAATTACAATATTATTGGCCCAAAATTGGCAGTCAGGAGAGTCACTAATTCTAGTAAAATGATGCTTGTCATAGACACAGGCACATGGGAATCAAACTTAGTTTAAATTTTCGTAAAAAATAATTTTCATAACCCCTGCTTAACCTTTAGGTGTTGTCTTTGCCCCAGAAATGCTGGGTGCAGGGTAGTTTCTGTTAAATATGCACTTTTTAGTCCAGGATCATCAACTTTTTTTTTTTAGTTTTAACATAATCCTTGTCCAAAATGATAGTGGTACTAAATGCTTTCAAAATGTAACATGTTTCAGATCTTACCACCTTACACCCTCCTTTGATAATCAGAATAAAAAAAATGCTTACTTGCCTTTGTTTTCAAGTGTTGTCATTTGCACAAAGGTTGGATCCAAGAGGTGCTTGTTGATTAATTTCAAAACTGATTTAATGTCAACATTTGTATCATATGCTTGTTTTTTTTTTTCAGACCAAGATGAAAAAGTTTTCATGGAAGACTGACCAAAACAAATGGAAACACGCATTGGCAACAGGACATTATTCATGTTCCATGGTGATGAATGTACCTGTGTAAAAGGACATTATATTGTGGAGAGAATGCAAATAAACATGCTCTTTGCAGCAGCACTTCATATCTTGTATCTTCTCACCTCTTTGTTGTTGTTGTTGTTGTTGTTGTTGTTGTTGTTATTGGGGGAGGGGGTTACTCCTTTAGTGCAAGATTGTCAAGACCACTGTAATTCAGATATAAGTTAATTATAATGGGTTCTTGATGCTGGCAAGCTGTTGTTGGGGTGTTCACCCACATACCAACAAGTGTATTTAACCCTTTAAGCACTAAGCCCCCATGAAATTGAAATTTCTCTCTACATGATCACTACTTGTTTGAATATGCAAGTGACAAGAATATAAAGGAACTGATCACTGAGGATAGGATGTCTTGATATTTAGACAAATTCTCCTTACTAGTTTCATGAGAAATGTATGGAGATCAGTATTGAGAATATGCATTTTTATATCAGGGCTTAAAGGGTTAATGAAAAGTTTGCAAACTTTAGTTCTTTAGTGAAGACACTTATAATGGAATCAAATCATGATTGGAACTCATTTACTTCTTTTAGGATTTTGCTCCATTAAATGTTTTCCAATGCACCCAAGATTGTTTATTGAAATATATGTAATGTCAGCTGTTTCGGTGTGATTGTTCAGTTTTAAACTCACTAGGTGAAATAATAGACCAGCTTACTCTACAGCTGAATTATTTGGGCCTGTTATTGTATGGCTAGTAATACAGTTCAAACATTTATACCACACTCTGCAAGCGAGACCTTTCTGTTATACAGTCTTCACCATTCCATGAGCCTTTAGGTCAGTGTAATTACTGTAGGTCAGCAACAAAACAGTTGGACATTTGTCACATCCCTGGAAACCAGTTTATATGCAATAATTTTGAAAGAACTTTCAAAGTAGCACAAAAAGTGTACTGGACTGGCAAGTCGACTACAACTGTAGGAGCAACAAAACAGTTGGACATTTCTCACATCCCTTCAAAAATCTAAATAATTGAATAATTCAAATCTTTTCTATTATGCTCAAAGCTCTTTGGGACTCTGTGCTATCTACTACTGAAGACAACTCCAAATTGATGTTCACAATTCTTGGTAAGGCCTTGGTGGCCTGTAGTTTTTAGTGATCTATAACTAATTTTCAATCAAGTAGTTGCATTTACTAGTAAGTGCAAAATACTGAATATTTAATTTGCCTTCTAACAACCAATAAGAATCGAAGTAGAATGGTATAGTTTCTTTAGGCATTTTTAAAAGTTTTTTGACCATCCCAAAAAGGGTTGCCCTTGAGTAGAACAAGATCACAATGAGAACAAACAACTTTTGTTGGAGTGTGAGAATCTAGAGCGGTTTTCAATTGAGTGTCGAAAGTAATTCGTGTTTTGCTTTGGTTTTGCTTTACTTCGTTCTGTGATTGGTTAAAACCTTTCGCGCCACTTTCTCGACCAATCAGGAGTAAAACTCAAACCAATCAGTCGCGACTTGCTCGCGCTCGCACGCGTTTTCCCGCGCTTGGCGCCGGTTACATGTACTTGCTTCGAGTTCTGATTGGTTCATTGGGTAATTTGTGTTTGTTGTGATTGGTTGGGGTAATTACTTTGGTTTTGGTTTTACGACACTCATTTGAAAAGCGCTCTAAAACATTCAATTACTTCTTTCATAGTTAATAAAAGAATCTGGTTATGAAGCTCAGCAAAGTCCTTTGTTTTATGTTTTTGTTACCGTCTTTAGCCTTGACGGTGCACAAACAACAATAGGTTTTGAATTTTGCATGAGCAACGAACAAATAAAAATAGCACTGTTAAGTTATTCAGCCGTAGTGTGCGATCGTAAAACAAAAGATTGTGCACTTTCGTAGAACTTTCAACATAAATTGCAGCACCTTTGTTACGGCCTTTGAAACTTGCAAGGTTTCATAACCAGTCCCTCGAGTAACTATGCTTCTTTGTGTAATTTTGTTTATGCATTTATAAGCTTAATATTTTTTCTAGCGGTACACAATGCAGGTACTAACTCCACACCAAAGTAATGCACTTACTTTATTAAGGAGGATACTCTATAATTTGAAAACTGGTACAACGCTTAAAAAATTTTGCAACAGTTGACGTCAGGCACGATATTATTCTGCAATACAAAACACTTCCTAACAACATGCTATTTTTTAACTTACGTTCACACCGATTAAAAATGGCATTACATTTTCCTAGACCTGTTTCCCCGACTGCTGCAGGCTTTCTCAAAACGTAAGTTACAGGTGGTGACCACGAAAACAAATCGTCCTATCCATCCACAACCGACCTCGTCTAAGACTTATAACCCTTACGCTGTTCTTGTTCCTTTTACTTCTGTGTTTCTTCTAGAGCTAACAGTCAACACTTGCCGAAAGAAAGAAAGACCTGCAACAACTTTGGTGGCCATCTTGAACTTAAGAGCTCGATCACGTGGTCACGCGTCGACCAATCAGACATTTTTCGCCAGTGAACGAGCATGCGCTTTAAAAAACCGGAAGCCTAAAAAGTGGCATCCGGTTTTTGATTATCCCAGAGCCCGTGGCATTTCGATCCCGCTGACCGTAAATGCGCGCGGGCTCTGGGGACGAGATTGTCCACGAGATCGAGAATCAGATAATCAAAGAATTTGATTGAATTGATTGAATTTCATTGATTTGATTTGATTTGATTGATTGATTGATTTGATTGATTGAATTTGATTGAATTTCCTCAATAAAGATTATTATTATTATTATTTGACCGTTTTATCTCCATATCGTTTTCAAGATGGTGGACAAAACGGTCGTTTTTAAGATGACTGAGTCGGTCGATTTTGTCATGTGAATCCAGTACGAACTTCGTTCTGGAACGAAACTCATTCCGGAATGAAACTCATTCTGGTATCATGTGAACAGCCCCTTATAGAGTTTTCCTGTTTTCTTGCGTCTTTCTTGCATCCAGCCTGGGAATGATTGACTGCAATATGCCACCCGGGGTGGGGAAGTTTTTGTGCATTTGATTGGAATGGTTTGCCAGTGGGCAGGGAATTTGACGGCAAATTTTTGAAAAATGTCAAATCCCCACCCCATGCCCTGCCTCCCCCCCCCCCCCCACTCGCCGGCTTTAAATTGATAGGTGCATAACTCTAACCCGGCGTCAATTGGAATTTACTTTTGGGGTTAACTCCATTAAAAGAGTAAATGCCTTTTCTCTGGAGTTGCAATAACTACAACGTAATAGTCCAAGTTCGAGCTAGACCAGGGCTGCTGAATAAGAATAGCAAAGACGCATTTTCAGCGTTAATCTTAACCTGTAGTAAAATCATGCCTAGATACCAAAAGGAAAGCGTCTTTTTTTTTTTTGGTTACATACCAAAAGGAAAGTGCTAAATTCTTAAGGAAAACAATACACAGAGTTTTGGACAGTTCATCTTCTTATTTGTATTTATGAATATTTTTCTTAAATTGAGACTTTCCTTGTACAAATGTTCTTTTGTCTTTTTATCCAGCCGTCTTGGTGAACAGTCGATTCCACTTCAGGAGTTATTTTGCCTCGTCGGAAATTTCAATTTCTGGCTTGTCTGATCAGAATTCGCATGGTCGCACCATTTTAGAATTTAACTGATTCACATGCTCAAGAGTAAGAAACACGCTGTACAGCTCATTAAACAGTAACACAGAAAAGTATGGATCAGTAGCTTTTACTGATTTCGAAGGTTACTCTTCAGGATTTCATCCACAGACTCAAAAGTTAGAACCACCTTGTACAGCATAATAAACAGCACCACAGGAAAATATTGCTCAGTAGCTTTCATTTGAATGGTCACACTTTAGGATTTCATTTACAGACGCGAAAGTCAGAACCACCTTGTACAGCATAACAAACAACACCACAGGAAAGCATTGTTCAATAGCTTTGGTTTGAATGGTCTATGAAACTTTGGGATTTCATCCACAGGCTCAAAATTAGAACTATCTTCTTCAGTACAGTTAACAGCACCACAGGAAAGTCACTTAGTAGCTTTCATTTGAATGGTCACACTTTAGGATTTCATCCACAAACTCAAAACTTAGAACCACCTTGTGCGGAATAATAAACAACACCACTGGAAAGTACTGCTCAATAGCTTTAACTTGAATGCCCACACTTTAGGATTTCATCCACAGACTCAAAAGTTAGAACGACCTTGTACAGCATAATAAACAGCACCACAGGAAAGTACTGCTCAATAGCATTCATTTGAATGGTCACACTTCAGGATTTCATCCACAGACTCAAAAATGAGAACCACCTTGTACGGCATAATAAAAGCACCACAGGAAAGTCGCTCAGTAGCTTTCATTTGAATGGTCACACTTCAGGATTTCATCCACAAACTCGAAAGTTAGAACGACCCTGTACAGCGTAATAAACAGCACCACAGGAAAGTACTGCTCAGTAGCTTTCATTTGAATGGTCACACTTAAGGATTTCACCCACAGACTCAAAAGATAGAACCACCTTGTACAGCATGATAAACAGCACCACAAGAATGTACTGCTCAGTTGCCTTCATTTGAATGATCACAGTAACGATTTTAGCCGCAGATTCAATGCTTAAATAAACAGTTAAAATAAACAGTTAAAACACCGAAAGTTCACTGGCACACAACAGAAAACAAAACATTTCAATCCCATGATTCAATACTTGTATTAAGCTTCCCTCTTACAGAACAGTTGCACTGGACGATCTACAAATGATTTTTATGGCCACTACAGTTGTTCTCTTAAAACCTGTATGTTTCAGTAACTCAGCATATAGCATCGTATCCTCACTGTTGAACTATAAGACCAGCAATGGCGGCTTATTTGAGGCACTTTGCTAAATGCAAAATGAACGAATTTTCAAGCTTTTAGTTTCACAGTCCTTCGCCTTTTTCTGAAAGAAGTCTCTCTTGTTTACAGAACTCAAGTTTCGCTGAAAAGCGTATTTCCAAAAGCTGAGGTAGACGTTTTGTTGTTTTTAAGTGAAAACGAATAAATTATCTGAATAGAAGATCGTCAGTACAATACAACAAACTAAAGAAAAAACTCCCTTATGCATCGTGATAAGCGTTTAATCCCCGGATATATGTTACTCTTAAATGTATCATGATGTACGCCTCACAGAAACTTAAAAGTCCTTCGGGCGTATCTTCATCTCTGACCTCTTCACAGAGAGGTAGTTATTTTTCCAGTTGATCCATACTATACCATCAGTAGTCATGGTCTTGCTGTTTCATGTTCTAAGTTAAGGTTGTGCTACTATGTTGAGAATGTTAATGAACTCAGCCAAACGAATGCTCCAAGCTATTGAAGTTGTTGTGGAGTTAAGCTGGGTGATGTTCAATGGCCATCCAGATGCAATCAGTATCACAGAAGTACTGGTGCCATCCATAGAACAGGTCGCCATTTTCCTTGGCACCAGTAAAGGGATCATGGGTAAAGCCAGGAGCCATCATCACATCTTCATATATGCTCTTAAAATCATTCTTGTGAAACTTCTGCATTCTTCCTGTTCCATAAATCTGGGTGTGAACCTCTAGCATCTCTGGGTCTGTATGATGATCGTGGAGGCCACAGTGAGTCTTGGCTGGACTGAACCACACATTCACTTTGATGTTATACTGCCTGACACCACCCCCGTGACTTGGCTTCTCAGATCCGGCCACTTCATAGGGATCAAATTCAACTGTCCCTACGTCAAACTGTGGTGACTTGTACAGCGGGACATCCCGCGGGTAAGTTGGGTCCAGGGCTGTCAGCTGACACCAGCCGTCTTCTAGCACCATGCCACCAATGTTGTTTTCATCCCGGATTTTAATCAGGATAAGGGACTTGGCGCTAACGATGATCACACCCACGAAAACAAATAATAATAATAATAATAATAATAATAATAATAATAATAGTTGACATAATATTCGCTAAAAGGTAAAATGATGTATATACAAGGCTAAAAAAGATAAACTGAACTCCTTCACTAATTTCAAGTATATTTTCATCATTCTGTGGCAAACTAGACAAATCAAAAGTCTATTCAGCCTCAAGGACAAAAACCTTCACAAGTTCCACGTTATTTACGAAGGAGAATGCTCATGCGGAGAAAACTATGTAGGTGAAACAATGCGAAATTTTGAAGTGCGAATAACTGAACATTCAAATATCTGATACACCTCGGAACCAGCACGTCACCTTTTGGAAAACCCAAGTCACTCATTCCAGTGGAGACTCCTTTGCTCAGCAAGATCTTATTTTAAGAGAAAGATCATCGAGGGCCTAATTATCCAACAAAGGAGCCCAACTTTGAACAAACAAGTTAATTGCTTTGTTGCGCAGTTGTTCCCTGTTAAATATTGACAAATGTAGAGCTACGTATTTCGTTTGCCTCAGTCAGTCGCGAGTTCCCTCCTGTAGTTACCGGAGGAGAGTGTATAAAGGCTGTTAGCGACGCTAAACTCTTAGGGGTAACCATTTCAAGTGACCTATCTTGGAACGCGCATATTACAGAAGTGATAAAGAAGGCAGCCAAAAGGCTCTATTTTCTTATCCAGCTCAAAAGAGCCCGAGTTTCTCAGAAAGATCTCTGTCTTTTGTACGTCACATGTGTGCGTTCCGTTATTGATTATGCCGCACCTGTCTTCCATTATTCTCTGCCGGCTTACTTAACGCACGAATTAGAGCGCGTTCAGAGGAGGGCGATGCGAATCATCTGCCTCGGCATTGAGTATCAGCATGCTCTAGCGCTAGTGAACCTTCCAACTGTAGCGAAGCATCACAATGATATTTGCAAGCACACCTTTGCGAATATCTGTAACGACAGCGGCCACAAACTTAAGAAACTTTTGCCACCCTTATATGATTGTAAGTACAATTTAAGGCACGCGCGCACCTTTAACTTGCCGCGGTGTAAGACAAACAGATTTAAAAACAGTTTTAATATGGCGTCATGCTCTCTGGTGAATGCAAAAAGTGAATAACTAGGTTTTTAACGCTATCATTATTAGCGATATAGTTTTTAGATATTATAACTATAATTATTAGTATTATTAAATTTTATAATTATTATTATTATTATTATTATTAGATTTTAGATATTATAAATTTTAAATTTTAAATTTTGTAAATTTGTATCATAGAATGTAGAATACGCAATTCAGCTCTATGAGCTGCAAAGTATTTAATAAAGTACCTATCTACCCATCTACCCTTCGGGAATAACCTTAGTATAAAAACCATGCAATTCACGAACGGCCTTTTAACCCTGATGATGACATACTTGTCGAAAACGTTTGGTTCCTTTTAATTGTTTATACCCCCCCCCCCCCTTTTTATCTTTTTTAGCCTTGTATATACGTCAATAATAATAATAATAATAATAATAATAATAATAATAATAATAATAATAACTGTCTCGCTAATCGCCCAAGCAAAGTACAGCAAGGGCGCAGCTCTACAAGGTCGGACTGAAAGCTGATTTTAAAACACTATTCATCGCAAAAGCAAGTGCAGTGGAGCTTGTGGTTCTTAGAGCCATGCAAACATAGCAGGGGGCTCAAAATAACAATTTTTGGCGATAATACCACACATTCAGTAGTTGAGTACAGCACTAGCTCCGTCGACAGTGATGACAACTCTCTTCACTTATTATGTACGCAATATAAATTGCGCGTGCATAACAATGACACTGAAAACGTAAGTCGTGAGAGACAACAAAGTTTTGCAATGTGAAAACCAAGTTGGTTTCGTGACAAAAAAGTTAATTTGCTTTCCTTTGGTCTCATTTTGCATCTGGTTGTTAGCTATGCACTTGACAAATCAGAATAATATGATAGGCAGATTAAATGCTCACAGCTTTTCGATTAGCACCTTTCAACTTTCAACTTTATTTCACACTGTTTACAGCATTGACATTAACAATTATTTTTATAACACATTTACAACCATTTACTATAAAGAAGCGTAAAAGAAAATCACAATCTGAGGAAGTACGTGCACAGAGGCCAAAGGAGCGACAGCTTTCGAGTTGGCCACTGTCATGTTAGCTGTAGAATTAGAGCCTAAGATTTCTAAATATGGTAAACTAAATGGGCACCGGTAATAAAGACGAATAAACTGTCGTGATCACTTTTTTTCACTTTTTCGTATTTTCTGGTTTTGGTACTTCCTCTCTAGTCTTTTAAGTTTATTTGTATCATTACATTACGGTTTTTGTGGTTCGTCCTGCGGATTATATATGCCCACGTACAATCTACGAAACAAACAAAGTATCTGTTCCATCTGTTGTACTTGGTGATGCTTTTTTGGACGTATCCAGGCAAACCATTTTGTTCAGGTTAACGTTTTAACGTGTTAACATCAAGCCTTTAAAGTCAGTTCAACTTTTGCTCCAAGTGAAATTCCCTCAAGCGGACGAAGAAGTTTTTTATGCCTTTGTCTCTCATGTATTCCTTTTGTATTACCAAACATTTGCCAAATAGGCTGTTTGTGGTTTTCATTTCGCTATTTACTTCTTTGGGCATCGTTTCGCTTCAATAAAATTTGTTTATTTAGACTGTTATTGACTTTGTTGTGACAAACGTTTAAAGCGCGTTAAGAATTATCTGGTCCAAACAAGATGATAGAGATTCACGTGTACCGTCTTGTGAGAAACGTTTCGTTCCGTTCTCACACTAACTATCACTAGTAGCTATCGGTTTCGAGGAAACTAGCTCATTTTCAATAGAAATTGTTTAAGTCTTAACTTTATATTTGCGTTCGCTTTAGCCTGAATTTGACCTCTCTATTAAGGCTAATAATTATAGAGGAAGTACCTTTTAAAAGGCATGCACACTCTAAATCCGACAAAATTCGAACAGAATTACAAAAGTTCAAAGTTGGCCAAAATTCCATACATTTATACGCTAGTTTGAGCGGCTTTTGCCCAATTTGGCGTCAGAAATAAGCTTGGACGAGAGAACATCCCGTGTTTGCTTGGCTTGAATTACATATGCTGGCATAATTTTGACCATAAAAACATTTTTAGCCGTTTGCGGCAGAAAGCCTTGTTTCAGTACATAGAGCATGTTTCGGTGGAATTTAAGTATAATAAGGGTGGGAAATAGATAACAAAATAGAGACTAACATAAAATGCGAAAAAGAATGATAACAAACGCGAACAAATAACAAAAGTACTGATAAAAGTAAAAACAAAAATTCCACCATGCAATTCGTTTCAGTCTGCCAATGTATAAATGGAGAAGTGTGCTTATTACGAAGTTCCCAATAGTTATTGGATCTTACTGCATAATAAAAAATATAAAACAATAATCCAACCTCGTTCCCAGGACTTTTTTCCTTTTTTAAAATTTGAAAATTTCCCACCTCTTCAAATTTTAAAAAAAGGTTAAGTCCTGGGAACGAGGCTGACAAGAATCGTTTCTATAGAAATTTGGCTGATCAGAATGAATGATTTATCGAGCCTAATACCAGAAGAATATCCGAATAGAATTGACGAGGATAACGGAGCTTTCCTAGAAATACCAGCAGGCACCATAAGGCATTTTAATCAATTTACGAGCATAAGTAAGCATAAATTACTACAGTTATCTAACTGTAGTAAAACATTTTTGCTAAATTTCAACGATACGCAGAATAACGAAAAATGATATCCAGACGGAAAATATCAATCGGGCATTTTAAAAGATAAGATCGAAGGCGTTCGTAGCATTGTATTTGGTACTTGTTGCATTAAGGTATAATTAAATTCAGTAAATATTGGCTCAGTGATCGTGATGGCCGTTTACAGCAGTGGTCCAGCACGCAAGCAAATCCGCCCTTTAGACCTAAACGGAACCATTTATTTATAAATGGCCGAGTGCTTATTTTCTCCTGATTGTTAACATCTTGATTTATCTACTTTTTGGAATTTTTTTTTTTTTTTTTTTTTTTTTACTATTTTCATGTTACATCGGCTGTTTAGGTATAGCGAGCATTATTCTGGCATAATTAGAGTTTTTAACAGAATGCAAAAAATGGTGATAACAAACGCAAAATAATTAAGATCCGATTCAAATAACCCCAGGTTTTTGAAAAGCCAAAATACTTATATGCATTAAAATTGTAGTCTCATGAAGTTTTACAGTTGATCCACGTCACGCGTGAACGGAAACTCTAAAATTCAAAACAACGCGACGAGTCACGTTCTCCATATTTGGGCATTCGCCTTGTGTTTCTTGAGATTCAGAGAGGGATTTCGAAAATCGAAAGGAGATTTCGAATCTGTCACAGATTTTTCGAAATGTTCAGACCTGGTTATGTTAATGCCTTAGGTTGGAAGAACAGGCCATGTAGGCCTCTCCACAAGGAAACGAGAAGACGAATAACTGATCGTTATTTGACTGGAGAGGGACCGAAAGCGATCTCCACAGCAGCTGGTGCAACTCCTGGCGCTCTTTATTGTATCATTCGACATCATGAAACGTTCGGTACATGTGAGGCGTTCAGTCAAGGGGGACGAAGTTATCCTTCTAAAATATCCGACGATGTTGCATGTAGAATCTATTGAATTGTTCAAACTAGCGAAACCTAGGATATATGGATGGGAAAATCGGGAAAGATTGTTGAGCAGTAGGTTATGCAATAGACGAAGCACAGGTCACAAAAGCGTAATATGAGAGTTTGTATGGAGCTGAAATTCGATTGAAAATAATCGGCAGTTTTCCGTGGAAAATACCTAAAAATCAAAATAGAGTTTGAAAAACCTTACCTGTTGTGTGTTTGCTGTGTCTTTACCGCTTTTCCGAACTGCTGGAGGCCGTTTCGGGCGATATTCTGTTTAACGGTCGAAGCGACGTCTTGTCACGTACTGGCTTTACTTTGACATGAAGTCGCATCGACCGTTAAACAGAAAATCGCCCCCAACGGCCTCCAGAAGCACGGAAAAGTGGCAAAAACACAGCAAACATACAACAGGTAATGGTCTTCAAACTTTTTAGGTATTTTGCACGGAAAACTGACCATTTACATTTTGGATCGAATTTCAGCTCCATGCAAACAACTCACATTACGCTTTGGTTAACTGTGGACGAAGCGTCGGCGGGTGTGGACAAAACCTGGGCCTGGGCCCATGGGCCAGCCCATGGGCTACCCTATGGGCTACCTTATGGGCTACCCTATGGGCTACCGTGTGGGCGACCCCCAAAATTTATTTTTTTTATTTTTTTTTTATAAAAATAAAAAATGATAAACATAAGAAAAACTAAATTAAAAATTAATTTCTTATTAATTTATCCATTATTGATGTTTTAAAAAAGTTGGTGGATTAATTTATTAATTATGTAGTCAAGCAGAAACATAAAACAAATTAAAACAAAACAAAAGAGAAATCACAACCAAACAATGCAATGAATCCGAACTACGTGTTTATGCGAGGCCAATTTTTCTCTGTGGAATATGCCAAACAGCACAGGAACACATGCTGCGAATTAGTGAAAGGTGTGTTTTTAGAAAAAAAAAATCAAATATAATACTGTATACCTGCCAACTTTTCGGAAGTCAAATGCGTGAGATTTTCATATAGATATTAGCCGAATTTTCTAAAAAATTGTGACGACCTTAGCCTGCATAGCTGGCGTTTTGTCTGCGAAGGTAAGGTTTTGGTTGCAGAGCCTCCATGAGCGGCGAAAGCCGCGACAACGAGCGGCACAACTGCTAACGACAGTCATTAACATAGTGACTTTAGGGGTGGACCATTAGATTTTTGATGGGGGGGGGGTTGTGCAAATCCCCAAAAAAATATCGAGCATGTGCTTCTGGTAAAAAAAAAAAAAACATGCAGAATTGTTAAGGAGGAAAAAAATATCGAGCAGCCGCAATCAGGGCGTGGCAAAGGATTTTTGCGTGACACGTGACGGCCCCAAAAGTAGCTGTGAGTTTATAATACATGATACGAGACTGGGCATCACATATTTTGATGCGTGATTTGGTATTTTGCAAGCGCGTGACGTGTGATTTACCAATTAGATTTCCTATTAAAGTAAACCCTCTGATCTAGAAGGATATTATGATTCAAAGATATTCATGCATTCAGATTCCCACCCTAACAGTTGTCGTGTGCAGGTATTTTTTGTAAGATTTACTTATAAAGGAAATGGAACAAACAAGAGTATTAAAAGGCAGGCCACATTGTATTGGTGCAGGTTTCAAAATATACAAACGCGTGAAACTGATGCTCTGGATATGTGCACGAGTACAAAAGATGATTAAATATATCAAAAAGCTTTTAATTTTTGTCCTCTGGGTAATCCATGTTTTTGCAGAGTTCTATAAAACATACTTTGGTGTTCATTGCCTATGTTCAAGCCAAGAAAATAATAGTAACAGTCTGTAGTACATAAATAAAAACGTGATTGTTTTATTATTTAGGAATTGAAGTATTGTAATTCTATAGATCATGTACCTATATAAAAGACAATTCAAAGGGGTCAACTACCAATTTTATTATTTCACCTATTGACAACTGTAGTAACAAAAATGTATTTTTAAAAATGTCTTTATCTATTAAAACCACAAGCTGGCAGAAACTGTCTATTTTTATCCATCAATAAGAATTGAGCCTTAAGAATAATATAACATAGTTTAAAATTTTCTTCAATAAACAAGATTGGCTTCATTTGATCGATAAATAACATGTTAAAATTCTCTCTATAAATATTGTATGCAACAGTAACAATAAAAATTCAACAGACCATAAGATAGGTCTGTTTGAGAATGCTATTTTCTAAAGACTGCTTATTGTATTTTGCAGTGTATATATTAAACAGCCATAACCATAACTGCTTTAATTGCTATACATTTTGATTTACAAAATTCAAACATCTTTTGTAACATTAATTTTCTCTATAAATATTTAAATACTGCAAATTTTGACTTATAAAATAAAAAATTGATCAATAAAAAACAAGATATTAAAGTATTGTATGCAACAGTAACAATAGAAAGGTCTGTTTGGGAATGCTATTTTCAAAAGACTGCTTATTGTACTTTGCAGTTTATACATTAAACAACCATTACCATAACTGCTTTAAATGCTATACATACAAAATTCAAACATCTGTTGCTACATAAATTTTCTCTATAAATATTTTATGCAACAGTAACTATAAAAATACAACAGACCAATAGAAAGTTCTGTTCGAGAAGGCATGCACCACAGTAAGGAACCCAAAAGTGTTACCCTCATTTTTTGAAACTCTAGATAACTCCAAATACTATTAAATGCGTATTTTGAGAAGCCAGATTACTATTCAATTTCTCCTTCTTTGCAGTCCCTCTTTCTTGCTTTGAAAGCAATAAACAGGGTGCAAGTAAGATGGATTTTCCAGCTCGCCCTTTGGACAAGTTGGAACCATTACACACAAGTCTGAAGGCTTTTCTCAGTAGCGTGATGTTATGCATCACTTGCCCAGTGGGCAAGTGATGCATAACATCCACTAGGCTAGTAGAGATGCATTTCTTTGTATATTGAATAAAGATGAAACTCTTTATTGCTTTTAAAGAAAGATCTAAACTTTAAAAGGCATTGCGTGTAAAGGTGGTTTTTAATAGAGTGACTTTTGAGTGGCTGGTGAAGGTCAAGTTAACTTCAAAATTTGTGTTTTGAATTTCCATTAAAAAAATATCGTGCAAGGACATGGAGATTAAAAAAAAAATCCTGCAGGGCTGGAAGAGTAAAAAAAAATATCTAGCAGCCTAAAAATCCTGCAACCCCCCCATCAAAAATCAAATGGTCCACCCCTTAACTATACTGACTGTCTGGTGTTAGAAGGTACACCGGAAGTTTTGTTTTATGCAACTCCCCCATCAGCGGTAAGGTTCCTCTTGCATGGTTTTGCCGGGCGGTCGTCGGCCTGCATCGTTGAACTAGAGCTGGTCGCTTACAAGAGTGGTCGCAAGGAGGACCAAGGAGAGCTTTGACTGTGCCGCGAAGCACAAAGCTCACTATCGAAAAATTGGCACAACTTTGTTGCAAATTGGTCTAGACATTGTGGATGAGACATTACCGGAAAGCCTCATTGCCGAATTTAACTCGTGAAGTGTGATGTGATACCTGCGAATTACACCCCCTCCTTACCACTCCTGATGCAACACACACACACACACACACACGCAAGTACGCCTCTTCAAGAGTCATTACATAAGCTGACTAAAGTTCCAAAATTCCAAACTAATTTTATACTCTGACCAGTGTTGACTTGGTGAAGAGTATCCCCTAACAACACTGGCTTACGAAACGTCCTCAGACAAGCGAGGTGAATCCATTCAGAAAATTATTGGAGAGCTTTTCCAAGTTTGTCCGATGCAAACCCAGTGCGTGCTATTATGTTTCAAGCAGTCCGGATAACATATTGGTGTCAAGATTGTTTTGCTCCCCGTGGACATAAGGCAGAACACTGCAGATCTCAAGACAACTATGTAAGAACGCCATAAGTCACTTAGTCATTTTTGACCATCTATTTATGTCTACAAAGGGGTAAATCGACTTTTTACACTGGATATGTGACAAACACGGGTGCTGTTTACGGCTAACATGCAAAACAAAGACAGCATGAACTCATCTGGTGGGATCCCAGGAAGAAAACGTGCTGTGAAACCGCAAGGGGGCACTCCCCCCAAAACAATTGTTTGTGAGCTTGGTGTGGGGAAAACCCTTTATTTAAGACCCTGTTTGAGGCAGATTCAGACCCCGTTTTGATGGGGCAGACTTCCCTAAAATCAGATACCCTGTCTCAGGGCAAAGAGGCCAAAAACCATACAGAGAAATGCCGTGTCAGTATTACGTTTTGTCAAAGTTATTCTGTACCCCAGGGTAATATCAACAAAAACCACAACGTGGCATGTCCACTGACCACGTACAAGCGATCACATGCGTAAAGAACAATTTCTCACTCCTGACTCACAATTGCGTGAAAAATGGAGTTCACTTTCCAAACAAAATAGTCCAGCTGTGAACGGTGCTAAGTGTTGCGTGTGTGTCCTCAATAAGAAGCTTACAAGATCACGCCAATTTCGAGCTTCGTACTGCGACATTTGGTAATCTTCAGAAATTATCGGAACCTCTTCGGGAATCTTCGGCAACAAATGTCTGAACATTGGTGCTGTAGTGTTCGGAGGTCGTCATTGCCTGCGTAGCTGGCGGGATTGTTTGCACGAAGTTTGAGCGGCGGAGCCGGGATGCCGCTCATGGCGGCTCCGCCACCAAAACTTTACCTTCGCAGACAATACCGCCAGCTACACAGGCTAAGGTCGTCACAATTTTTGAGAAAATTCGGCTAATATCCATATGAAAATCTCCCGCATTTGACTTCCGAAAAGTTGGCAGGTATACAGTATTATATTTGATTTTTTTTCCCTAAAAACACACCTTTCACTAATTCGCAACATGTGCTCCTGTGCTGTTTGGCGTATTCCACAGAGAAAAATTGGCCTCGAATAAACACGTAGTTCGGATTCATTGCATTGTTTGGTTGTTATTTCTCTTTTCGAATCAACAAGTTCTTTGAAGTTGATACCGTTCAAAGGTCATTTTCAAGTTCGGTGTTAGAATAAAATTACATGTGTAAATATAGTAAAAGCGCTAAAAATATGTACATACAAACAATAGACAATAAGAATAAAAGGCTAAAAGTGGCTAAAAAATAACTTTGTGCAAATGGCATGCATAGCTGTAAAAGATATAATAAAAGCGTATAAGGCGACGGGAATAAGAACATTAAAATATCTAAAAATACCTAAAAATAACTAAACAAATAATTTTGCGCGGAGCGAGTCGCTCTGTTTGTTGAACTTTGGCTTCAGAAGTCTAATAAAAAGCATCTCAAAAATTAAACAGTCAAGCTTGCTCTGTCACTTCCTTAAAATCTTAAAATTCTTCTCGATGTTATCTGGCTCCTTTCCATGTTGTTCTTTAATGTGACGTCCGATAGCCGATCCTTTGTGTTCTTCGATGCGCTGGTGTAAGTGCCGACACGAATAGCCGACATAATCTGCTCTCTATTTCTCTTTTGTTTTAATTTGTTTTATGTTTCTGCTTAATTACATAATCAATAAATTAATCCACCACAGCCAACAACTTTTTTAAAGATCAATAATTGATAAATTAATAAGAAATTAATTTTCAATTTATTTTTCTTATGTTTACTATTTTTTATTTTTATTGAAAAAAAAAATTGGGGGTGGCCCACAGGGTAGCCCATAGGGTAGCCCATAAGGTAGCCCATAGGGTAGCCCATGGGCTGGCCCATGGGCCCAGGCCCAGGTTTTGTCCACACCCAGCGTCGGCTTTGTCTTTAATCAACCTCGCAACTAGGAAAACTGTCATCAGTAATTGCTTGACACGGCAGATGTATCTTGGTTTTCGTCCACTTCTTCGGAGCTACCGTTCTTACACAAGCGTTCAGCTCCAAGGTTTGTTCTCGTTCGGTTGAAACAGGAATCACGCGTCAGCAAAATAATTGACATAATTTCACCTCCTTCTAGTTGTCTAAAACGTTTTTGAACCACTGACGAGAAGCGAACCCAGAAAATAACTCGGTCTCTCGATAAAACAAAGATTTGCCCCGTCACAACCCCTTGCTTCTACAAAGATAGAATCCATTTTCGGAAATTTCAATGAGATCTTCAATATTTCACTAAAGAAGAGACAAAGCTCCGTTGATGCGTGTGATAATAAGAAAAAGTTAATACGCGAGTTAAACACGTTAAGGTGTCATAGTTTGTAAAGGCACTAACGTTTCGGGCATAGCCCTTCTTCAGTGTGCAGGAATATGCGCGTTGCGCCATACAAAAGCCTAACTGAAAAATGCGCACGTAAAGCGCGCGCACAAGAAAAGAACAACCAAAGCGTGTGCACGTGAAATGAAAGTATTTAAATAAAACTGAAATTAATATTGAGTCCGCCCGGCTTGAGCGTGCCGAGCTCAAAGATTAATTGCATCTCCCGCCGCTTTCGACTGGTGTTGCTGCCGCTGCATTGCTTGACTCCGCAGACCCTGATGTCATCTATAGTGTGGTTGGCGGAGTTGAAGTGCACAACCACAACCACACTATAGATGACATCAGGGTCACCACACCAACCAACCACACTATAGATGACATCAGGGTCTGCGGAGTCAAGCAATGCAGCGGCAGCAACACCAGTCGAAAGCGGCGGGAGATGCAATTAATCTTTGAGCTCGGCACGCTCAAGCCGGGCGGACTCAGTATTAATTTCAGTTTTATTTAAATACTTTCATTTCACGTACACGCGCCGTTTCTTGTGCGCGCGCTTCAGGGGCACCCAACGAGAATATAGTTCAAAACCACTTAACTTAGCATTATTGAACGTATTTTAGCATTTAAATGGTAGATATAGGCGTATTTTTATCCCCTAAAAACTTTTCATCTGTTCGGATTTCTTAGCTGAAAGTCTAGTGATCCGAAAATTATAGGGATCAAAACTTACCTTTTCGAAAATTTTAGCCAGAAAAAGGCTCCCGAAAATTCTAGGTGACCTTTTAAGGGTAGAAATCCGTTAAAAAATGGGCAATAATACCATATTTTAGATGTTCGAAGATCCTAGAAGAGGCAGGCAAGCAAGAAATTTTACAACAAATGTTCCGAAAATTCTAGATCTCAAATCGTCTTCCGAACAGATATTCTCCCGAAAATTGTCGTTGGGTGCCCCTGGCGCTTTACGTGCGCATTTTTCAGTTAGGCTTTTGTATGGCGCAACGGGCATATTCCTGCACACTGAAGAAGGGCTATGCCCGAAACGTTTGTGCCTTTACAAACTATGACACCTTAACGTGTTTAATTCGCGTATTAACTTTTTCTTCAATATTTCCCTTGTGATCTCCGTTACGTCACTGAAAGTAGCTTGTTTATTTGAAGACTCGGATCACGTGTTGCGGTTTCCGTTCACGCGTGACGTGGATCAACTGTTAGAGTAGTTAGGTCTTCGGAAGGTCTAACCCCATCCGGTGGATAAAAGTTGTCTATTAAAGCAAATCGAGTGCAACCTCTCCATTTCACTAAAACGTCGTTCATACGAAGTGTGTTTTGATTATTATCAAAAAGTTGAAGCCCTTCTCAAATTTCTATGCAAACCAAAGCAGTTCCTGGGCTGGTTAAATAGGGTATCGAATTTTGGGTCAGGTCTGAAATAGGGTAGGGAAAAACACATATTTTGATCTGAGCTAGAGTAAATGGTTTTAAGGAGTGCGCCGCACACGCCCACCCAGATTTTTGGAAAGCACCCCCTCCGAGAATGATTCTCGTTTTTGAGTTCGGCCGGGTCTCCTCTACAACAGTTCACATTCCACTGATCACAAGTGCAGTCTTAAACAAACTGGGTCGTGTTCCCAGCATAACAAATAAAGTTTTAGCCTGTTTTAGGGCGAGAAAACACTGTTTAACTTGTTTTTAAATCGGTAGCACAGAGTCCTGCACTCGTGACCTGTGGAATGTGCAAGAGACCCGCCGTTTTAGTTCTGGATTTGTAGTATGCAGTAATTGGAGATTAAGGGCTTTTTACATGAGCTGAATCTTGCAAAAATTCTACGTAAAATAATAAAGAAAACTTTGCACAAAATTATAGGTTTGGACATCGCCGAAGATGTTCAAGAATGTGTCTAAAACTGAACTCTCATTTGAATTGCAGATAATTATTCATGAAGACATTATTCAATTATATTTCTCACCGTTTACCACGAAGTGAAAGTAAGGAATGCCAAAAGGGCTATATGTAACTCGAAATTGTTGTAAATCAGCTTAGAAACTTTGACAACATTACTAAGGGGAAGTAATTATTATCGAAACGAAGAACTACTGTCTTCTGCCTCGGTTGCCAAGCCAAGACGTTTCTTTCTGAGCGATAATTTGCAAACACGTGGCCATATTGACCACGGACAACAATACAACCGTCTCCTGAAGTCTTCAGGTAATGTAGATATACAAATACAGCAAATAGTTACAAGTAGCTACATGGTTTTATTGATTATCTGTAACATTTATCTAATACAGTAGACCCTTTCATTTCGAACCCCCGGCTATCTCGATCCCTATCACTCGAGTCCTTCGGTCGATCAGGTTATTCACTGTGGACTTTATCGAACTCCCGATTCCTCTCTTTTCTTGACTATCAAATGTTATTTGTTATTGTTGCCCTTGTATGTTCGCTACAGCGAGAGTCTATTCACAGTGTAGTCTTATTCTCCTTACTGTTCTTCATATAGGGATTTGTCTAATTATCAAGCCATGTTATCCTTGGTGATCACTTTCTTTATTCTCATCACTTGAACGTTTGAACAAGTAGTGATGATGTAAAGAGAAATTTCATTTTCGTCACTGTTAGGGCTGAAAGGGTTAATCGAGCAGTTGACATTTATATCAATCGCTTTCTCGGAAGGCAGTCCCAGTTGTTCAAAGACTGGATTAAGCTTTACCCAGTGGATAAGTCGTTATCCAACAGAGCAATCTTATTTTAACTTTGTACTTGTTTGGCAGAATTTTTGCAAGGCCAAACGTTTCATGTATAGATACTCTTTTCATAAATCATAAGGCTATGGAGAGATTTTTGCACTTTTGTATCTGCTGGATTACGGCTTATCCAGTGCATAAAGTTATCCGTTCTTTGAACAAATATTGGGATCAGATATTTTATTCTTGACTCTCAGGCTCGAGGTGAGGGGTGAGGGTACTAAGTTATATTAATGACGGGGGAGGTGCGAAGGCCTTTTTTTGGATTTGAAATTAGCGATTAGGACCTCTTTTTGGTTAGAGTCTTTCTGTTGGACTTGTTTTGGGTAGTGAAGATTTTGGTAGGATTTTTTAGAATTGACAAAAAACATGTGTACCGGTTAGGGTTCTTAATTTTATGTCAAACAATTGAATCAGTTTCGTCAGTGCAAACTTGACGGAAAGACAGGTGAAAGCATAAACCGTCTCGGACTCTCTTGGCCTTTTTATTGGAGATAAAAAGTTCTTTTTTTGTTTGGGCCAGGTTTAGCCTAAGAGGATTGTTTTGGGGTATACTCCATAATTAGTCGTCATTCTCACCACGCCGACACCAATATATCTGAGTACTGTACAACCCTCGAAATGATCCCCAAATGATCAAATCGAACCCTCAAATGATCCCCATTCCCTCCCCTCCCCTCCCCAATTTTTCTCGTGCATCTCATTAACTGTGCAAGACTGGGTGCTAAACAACAACAATTCAAAATGGAGGACGGAACGTGGTGGGAATATACATAAGGTCTTTTCCAAAGAAACGGCACTTTCTCTATAAAATTGGAAGTATTCAAAACGTTCTGTTTTTACTTTTAGAAGCAAATGTTTATGTCCAAACACATCTCAATAACATGACTGACCTTTGAATTTATAACAAAGAAATATCATTGTGTTTTATACAGCGGTCTGTTTTGTGCACGGCTTGGGTAAAAAGTCCGGCAATCTCTAAAAAGCAAGACTTGTACATCTACTTGTACTTTCTTTCACATGGGAATCCTCTTAGGGTAAGTTTTACCCTTTAAACCTTTGCAACTTGATTTCCTGTTCAATATGCTGTAGTAGAGAACGTTTAGCTTTTGTATATGTTGAAGTTCAATTTTATCCATGGTTCAATTTTTATTTTCTTTTGTTTCATATTCATTATCATAAAAAAAGAACAAAGGAAAATAAAAATTGAACCAAGGATAAAATTGAACTACAACACATACGGGAGGGGTACTGTAGTTTTCAACTTACGAGCTGGTGCGAAGGACCATATACAAGCTTTAATTAACAATTATCCTGCGAAATCGCGCGGAATATCAACTGATACAGGGGATATTCCGCAAGATTGAGCAGGATAATTGTTTTATTATTCAACAAATTCCCATCGACTACCATTTTCAGAACGAGAAAAAAACGGCTCTATGATAAAAACGCTAAAAGCTAGCACACATAAAGCTTAATAAAAATCAAAACAGAACTTCAAGAAATCGAAGTTTACTGCCGTTCACTTAAAAAGACTTATCTACAAACTCATGTTTGGAAATGACAAGACAAAGGAAAAAAATATTGCAACCTTACCGAGAATAAGTCCTCTTCCTGTGAATTAAAATCTTTTCAACTTTAGTCTTTACAACTTTCCGTGAGCAAGTGTGCTGCTTCTTTCGCAATAGCATTTTCTTGGTTGAGTTCTCACTACGAAAATTCCAAGTCAACCGCTGGATATCTTTGTGAGCTGAAGCACATACTTGTTGACATTTTGAGAGCATTTAATCGTGGAAAGTTTCTTCCAGAGAGTTAAAATTTACGGAGAACACTGCTAAAACTGCTTCGCTTTTCAAAATGGCCGCCAAACAAGCAATGAAAGAAAATCTGCAGTGCACTTCCAAATATGGTCATTTACGTATATCGCAGGATATCTGTCATGTAAGATGACAGATATTGAGGGCTTCCTTGCCATATATGGGCATAGTGACAATTTGTTGAATAATAAATATCTAACATCTAAATCTATCTAAATCTTATTCTTGGCTATTGAAATTTTAGCTTTCTCATTGGCTAACTGCACACAGGCTAGTTAGTAAATAACCCCTTCCAGGGCTGGTACATGTATATCGGAGGATAATGCCTTAGGCTGAACCATTGTCTGAAAAATGAAAAATTTGCTTCAAAGCTGGGCAGTCGTGGAATTTCAAGGACAATATTTCAGCCAAGGGCATTATCCTCTAACACACCAGCGAGCCAGGAAGGGGTTTTAACATGTGGCACTAAATTTTTGCGGGTTCTAATTTTTGCGATTTTTGTGGGGTTTTATTTTTTTTCATGATCTCCAAAAAAAAGTTTCCACAAAACAAAGTTACCTCAAATTTTTTTTCCACAAAAATTTACTCCGTTGTAGAAATTATATACAAAAATAACTAAAACAAATGGTCCCTGTTTACTTAAAACGTCTCTTCCATTCAGAAGCAAAACGTCGAAATTAGAAACAAAACGTTCAAAAATAAAACAATGAAATTGCAGTTGGTGGTACATGACAAGTATTTGCGGTAGCTGCTAATTGAAAAGTTTTACAGGAATTGAAGGGTCATTTGGAGGTACTCAATCGTCCTGAAGACGAAGAAGAATGCTGGTTTGGGGATAATGCATCAAGTGGTACCCTATTTATTGCCGATCCATTGTAATACACCTTATTCCAAAGTGGTGGAAAACAAATCATTCTTTTGTCTCCATGTTAATTGGCCCTTGTTGCCTCGTTTTAAGCTAAATATTTCTTTGAATTCTTTAGATGGGATCGAGGAAACAAGGGCCAATTAACAATGAGTAATGTATTTTCCACCATTTTGGAATCAGGTGTATGGAGTGACACTGATCAATCTGTTTTCCATTCGCATGTTTTTTTATCGATATGATGACTGCATGTACTCAAATAAAAAACAAATTTAAAATGAAGGGCCTGGTGGAAAAAGGGCATAGGTGATGATTTGAGGTTAAAAATCCAAATTGGTGCTATTCAGCTGAACATTGGCACACAGGCTGGTTTTCATGTAAGGAACACTGCTGTGCATTTATTTCTCGACCTGAGATCTAAAATTAGAAGAATTAGCCTATTACTTTTGCACAAAAAGTTTTGTTGAACTGAACTCACTCAAGTGAAGCGTGAATGATTTCTTTTGTTCTCTGCCTGAACTACAAAACAAAGGAATTCATCCTAGAATCCACGGTCGTGTTGTTTTCTTTGTGTCAGTTTTAAGCAAAAGTAATACGCTTATTCTTCGAATTGAAGTTCTCAGGTCAAGAAATAAATGCACAGCAATGTTCCTCACATGAAAACCAGCCTGTGTGCCAATGTTCAGCTAAAGTAAACAGCACCAATTTAGATTTTCAACCTATAATCATCACTTACGCCCTTTTTCCACCAGGCCCTTCAAATGTTATCAGTTCCATTTGAACATGACTTCCAGAAAATCACAAAATTTAATTCTCAGCAAAAATTAGTTCCCGCAAAACACAAAAAATTGCCAATCCGCAAAAATAAACTTCTGCAAAAATTTATTGCCATACAGTATTTATTTTATAACCCTCTGATTAATTTCTACAACACGCACGCTTTGTTGTGGTAAAGAGAAAGCATCCAGGGACAGTTACAGCCCATTATTTTGTAGCTAAACAAAACCAAGCTGAAAAAGTGATTTCCTTTCTTGTCTTTCTCTGGTCAATAAAATCAGACGACAGATATCAAATTGAATGACAGGTGTCGCTTGATACCACATGACGTGTTTCTTCCAATGAGCGCACATGAAAATTAATCAGTGGCTTATAACAGGATTTCAATAACCCTGTGTTTTCTCTTCAGTGATAGGAAATTGAACGTCCTATGAAGTGTGAGAGTTCAAAAGTTTTTGCCGCGAATCAAACATTTTGTGCAAAATATAAGAACAAAAGTTCAAGAATGATTACCAAAGATCAGAATTTAATACAACACTTATTTCACTCATGCCTGTTGGATATGTGGTGATTATACTCTAATTTGGCATGTATATTCATCACCACTCATATCCAATGTGCATTCATGGAATAAACGCTAATTATAATATCTGTTTTTACTTTGTACGGGTATTTTTCAGATAAGGATAACGGTATAATGGTAAATGTTGGGTTTGTTTATTTTTTTTTTGGGGGGGGGTTAAAATTTGTCGCTACATTTGCATCTTCCTGTTTCTTTTAAACAATGATCTGTGTGCCATCTCCACCACCTTACCCCCTTTTGTTTTTGTTTTTGTTGTTGTTGTCGTAAGTGACTTAAATCATTTAGTCTTGTAGTATAAAATTAATGGATAATGAAAATAACGTTTGAAGTCACCTGCTTTCGTGTTCCCAGTCAGGATCGAATAACTTGTGAGCAATGGAATATTAGGGTGTCTCCTAATAGAGATGTATTTTTGAAAAGGTTATGACTATGGGGGAAAAGTAGATCTCTTAGGGTTACTGGAATCCAGAAAGAAAAATGTGGGTACAAGCATTTTTTCAGAGATAATTAAGCAACCATAATTCTAAAAAATGTTAAAATATAAAGAATGTATGGCAATCTCTTTCTAAATTTAAGCTTAATTATCTCTGAAAAATGTGTGGTTTACCCCAATTTTCTGTTTGGATTCTATAGCCCTTGCTAAGATCTGCTTTTTCCACATAGTCATAAACTGCGCAAAAATATTGTTGTATTAGGGGGTAAATTCCTTAAGAAACCCAAATATCCGGATCTGCAGAACATGTGCGCAGTAACAAAAGGAGGCGCCGTCCTTAAAAGTTTTGTTGTAGTTTAATTTGATACAAAAGTGAGGTATTAGGAAAGTTCCAGTTCTCCTTTAGCAATATCTTTCTTTTCCTTTTCTTCTCTCTTCTTACACAGTTAAAACATTAACTTTGTTGCTTTTAAGTATGCCTGGCTCTCTTCAAGTTGACATTTTATGTGCCATGTAGATCTAACGAAACGGAAAGAAAGAAGTCAAAATCATCATAAAGATTGTTTTTGTCGTCATTGTTGCCGTTGTCATCAATAACAGCAACATGATCATCACCACTACCAACATCATCTTTATTTACTTATTTACACCAATAAATCCTAAATATTATGAAATTTTTGAGGCCCTTTGTACCAAAATAAATAAATCGGTGATAATTAGATTTGAAACAAGGTGCAGTTTTTAGGGTACTTTCAGTTTTTTACATCAACCGAGTTTCTTCCTTACCTTAACCTGTAATTTTAGCTCTAATCCCTCAAACTTCCTTTTCTCGAAATTTTTATACTTGTCTTCCTCCATGCCAGGTAGATGCCCAGAATGAAATGGGAAAGTATAACAGAGATATGAATAATGGCTTCACATGAGACTGCAGTGAAAAGGTGAGATCTTACAAAGTGCTTCATAGAACCACATCAAGGGTTATTCTGATACTTACGTGATATTTGGGAGAAGAGCAGTTTTCAATTGAGCATGGAAAGAAAGTGAATAATTATATGAAATGTCATACATAAAAATTGTGCAAACTGTGGACTGAAATAGGAAATGATGATGATTACAGTTAATGACATCAACTCAAGCAGCTGATGAAAGAAACCTTAAAAAATTCAGGCTTGAACGAGACTCAAACTCGTGGCTTCTGCAATACCGATGCAGCACTCCAACCAACTGAGCTATCAAGCCAACTGGGAGCTTGTCATTTGTGAATTTGTATAAATCCCGTTGGTTGTGAATGAATGAAAGTGAATATATATGTGAAATGCTCACATATGTGTACATGGAAATTAGTAATACATGTTTGGTTTCAGTTGGCTTTTCTTTACTGTGCTTTGAGTGATTTGTTGAAAAAGCTTGCACCACTTCTCAACTAATTGTAAGTAAAACCAAAACAAATCGTGACTTCTGTGATGCATGCGTTTTCCCGTGCTTGATGCTGCTGTGAGTTCTGATTGGTTTGTTGTATTGTTTGCGTGTTGTGTTTGTTTGAGAGTAATTGTTTTGGTTTTACCACACTCAATTGAAAACTGCTCTATGGTAAACACTAAATACCAGAAACAGCAATTGCGATGTTCTCTATAGAAAAGATTCCAATATTGAGCATCATTTGAGTTACTACCGATATCTTAATTAATTGTGGTTGAGGTTATGTAAGACAATTTTAATCTAATTTTAACGGATGCCACAGGTAGGTAGAGTCACTCATTAACCTCTTCCTTCTCGCTTTGGTGTTGTCTTACTAATACTGAGCATCATGCAAATATGAGCTTAAGCATCTTGTTTAATAGGTTCATTTGAACTTAGGAATGTCTTGTGAATCTGGCCCCTTTCCTACACCTCCACTCCTCTAGTCATAAAAAACAGGGGGGGAACATCTAATGTTGGGTGGCCTGTGACTTTTTGCTTACTTTCCTATTATGTTTGTCAGTGCTGTATCTCTAGCTCAGTTCATTATATGTAAAACATTGTCCAGAGATCTTACTCAGCATGTCTCAACATCATTCTTACCTTTCTTTAGGTTGATGTACAGGATAGGATGGAAAACAAACCAGAGAGCTGGTATTGTTGAAGACTGAGGTGAATTGAGTCCCTTTAAAGCTGCTTCCTTAATAATTGTTTGATTTTTTGGGTATTGTGTCTGTTCAGACCACGTTTCTGGGACCAAGAAACAGGAGAACACAATGTTCAGTGACTTTCTTACATTATTCCAGTCAGGATGGAATAACTTTTGAGCACTGGAATATTCAAAATTTTTTAAAGTTCAATTTGATAGGAGAGTGAGGAATTACATATTGAAGTTCTGAAGATTAAGTTGAAACAACTTTATCACTTCAGAATGGGTTGATCACTTGATATTTTGTGCAGCGAGTAGATCTAATGAAACGGAAACAAAGAACTCATCGTCATCATCATCATCATCGTCATCATCATCATCATCATCATCATTGTCGCCTTCATCATCATCAACAATAGCAACGCGATCATCACCACCATCATCACCATTACCATCATCATCATCAGTTTATTTATTCAGATACTGAACTCAGATAACTCGTAAACATTATAAAATTTCTGAGGCTCTTTAAATATCTTAGAAGAAATACTAATGCTAGAACATGACGTTTCGGCTTCATCCCGTCACCATTATCAAATGCAAATTATAAAGTTTTGAGTTTAGAATATATAGCAGTTTAAGTGTGAAAAAGGAAACAAATAATGTCAGTTAATAAGAACAACGTCAGCTAATTAAACAGTTTCACACGGATGGAGTCTGTTTGCGTGTTTAGAGCTGATCTCCTTTCCTTTTCCAACTTGCCTATGTATTTTTTTCAGGATGTTAAATTGTTCATGCATATTTGGTCAGTCGAGGTTGTGATTTTCTCTGAGATGTTTCCCAACAGCTGATCGAGTACCTATGTTCCTTAATGCATTGAAATAGGTGTCAGTGCGTGTATCCGACATATTAAACTTGAATCACACAAGTTACATTCATATACAACGCATTGCTGGTTTACTAGTCATGGTTTATTCTCTGTCACTCTCAGGTCTTGGATGAGTTTCCTACTTGTGAAGATGGGTTGTAGAGTTTTGTTTTAATCTTCACGGAAAGGTCACATTAATCTCTTTATACAATGTCTGCCGAGATTTGATCTTTGAAAGGCAAAATGATGCAAATCAGATTTGATGTTGGTGACAGGATGATGCCGAAATGTCATGTTCTAGCGTTAGTATTTCTTCTAAAATGTTTTTCAATTTCTTCTTTAATCAAAAGTCTTTAAATATCCCAAAATAGATAAATCCATTGTGGTTAGATGTGAAATAAGGTACAGATTTTAGGGTACCTACTGAAAATAGCAGAAATAATACACCCAGGCCTGAAGCTCTCCTAGTGAGCTAATCACGTGTCCTTTGTACTGTTGAAAACCAATGGTCAAACCTTGATTATCTGCACTCTGTGGGATCTCCCAAAATGGTGTGGATAATCAAGGAAAAAGAATATTTTGACCTGACATCTGAAACTAAGTATATCATGGCTCAAAATTTACATGATCAATCACCTTGCCCTACTTTAGAGCAAACTATTCATAGACAGCGAAATAGCAGGGTTCTTCCCTTCATGTGTTGTGATAGCGTTTTCAATCAGTTTTTGATGGGAAACCGATGGAGTAAATGAATTAGTCACAAGTTTTGAGGTCAAACTTGTTTCAGTCATCATCGAGGCCATCATCATTTATAAACAAATCGGGACCAAATAGAAAAGTGCGGATCATTAAGGCTTGACAATAGCACTTCATAAGAAACACTGTTTAGGACTCAAATGAACTTAGGGATATCTTGTGAAGCCGACCACTTTCCCACCCACCCCACCCCCCCCCCCCTTCCTTCCCCTACTCATAAAAATACAGGCAAAGATTGTTTAATGTTGGGTTGCCTGTGACTTATTCCTTACTTTCGTATCATGTCTGTTTTGTTGTATCTCTAACCAGCTATTGCTTCATAATGTTTTAAACATTGGAGACGTTACAAAGCATGTCTAATGTCAGGGATAGGATGGAAACACAAACCACAGAGCCCATCACGTTAAACATGGCATTGTTGAAGAGGTGAGTTGAGTCTCTTTAAAACTGCTTCCTTGTTTGATATGTTGGGTATAGTGTCTGTTCAGACCGTGTTTCTGGGACCAAGAAACAGGGGAACCGGGGTAAGAATGTTCTTCCCCCCTCCGTAACTCCAGGAGGGGGGAGGAACATTTCAAAGTATTGAAACAAACCTGCCTTTTCTAAACATGGTTGACATCAAAAGATCAAACTTATCGCCAGCGACATGTAACATTGATTTTTCAAATAACGCTAGAAACTGTTTGGTGCTTCAATTTTTCATAGATATATACCGATACAGAAAATTAAACGCTTTCGAACTCAAGACGGGTATATTCCCTTACCCCATGGCCCCCATGAATAGGCCTAGGTGGCAAAGTACCCTAAAAAAGTAATTCAACTCTTGCCATTTCATGCGTAATAAACGAGGATAAGTGGGGTACAAAAATGACGGAAGTAAATAGTCAATTCAGCAGTGAAAGAGCATTAAAAAACTCATAACTTTGTCACAATGAAAAGCTGTATCAATGGTTTTTTCTGATTTCATTTTTTTGAGGAATTTTTTTTTCAATTTGTGGGGGTGCAGTAGTCGGTGGTTCGAAGCCTGGTCCCTCCCATCGTGTTGTTTTCTTGGACAAGAAACGTTTCCCCACATTGTCTCTCTCCACCCAGGTGTATAACATGGGTACACGGCGACATACTGCTTGGGGTAACCCTCCAATGGACTAGCATCCCATCCATTGGGGGACGAGGGTAGCAATACTCTCAATTCCTTCATGTTACAGAAACCGGGTTAAGCCGTGTGGGTGCCCTGTGGCCTTGTGTGTGACTTTGCCTTTACCTTTACCTTTTTTACTTACACAGGACACTTACGAGGATGCCAGGACCAATTTAAAGGAAGAAAGAATTGAGTCACAAGTGAATCAAGAACTAGAGGTAGAGAAAGTAAATAACTTCACGAAAAACAGCAAAGAGGTTACCATAACTGCCTGCCGGACAGCTGCACTTTTTGAAAGGAAAAGTTGTGATTGCAGCTTATCCAGTGAGTACCTATCACACAAGCATTTTGTTTCATAAGTCAAACTCGACAAAACTGCAAACTCGAGGATTCTTACGCGCGAAACTTACTGTGCGAAATTTCTACCGGTTTTGAAGTCCAAAGTATTCGGCTTAGGAGAGTTTTTTAGTGAAACAGTCGTACAGCGTATAGGATGCAATTTATTTTTACATGCAGCCTATGTGCAAGCATTGATGGTAATTTTCTATTGTGTATTCTTTTTTAAAAAATTATATTGCGTACAGTGCAACGCCAGATATAACTAACTTCATGGTTCAAAATCGTCTGACGTAAACAATTACAGGGAACAGAGCATGAAACTTTTGACAGTTGTGAAATCAAATTTGGGTCCTTTTCAGTGAACTTCGTAACTCATCAGTAAAAGATTTTGAAAGCTTTAATTTTCTGTGAAATGAAATTTTGGCCGCTGTAGACTTTCATTAGGAAACAGCGTTAGAAGGACATGGTTTGCTCTACGTTTGTTGAGGCTACGACACAATTTGAAATAAGCTATTTATTTGATTGCGTTTTCTGTGAAGATGTAGATGTAAAAACACCATTTTCCAGTTAGAACATAAAGCTGTTTGAACGGTTGTCATTGCACATTGCCGTGGATTGCTAGACAGAGTTTCAGTGAGGATAACGAGAAAGCCAATGACGCGCCGGTTGAAATTTTGCCTGATTGTGCGCTAGTTAGTATGTTGAAGAAACGAAACATTACAGTAGTCAGTATAAGTATCTACCTGTTTGTCTGTTGCGGGTTCAATTTTTTTGGCGACTGATTGATTCTACTGTAAGAGTTTAGAGGGCCCAGACTACATTTCACGGAAAGCAAAACATCCGTTGTTCCACGGAAATTCCAGTTCATCATCTTCCAAGATATTTTGCTTGGCGTCTACGAAAATCACATTTCTCGAAACAAAAACAAACAGTTCAATCATTTGTGTTGTAAATCGTGGTTATGTTATGGTTCATCGATGGGTGATCTCTTATGAACAAGGTAAGTCACTTCATTGTTCACTTGAGAGGACGCAACCAAACTGGCAACATGAAACGGCAGTGTGAATTTCTTATCTTACTGGCTGCCTTTGCCGTTGCTTTTTCAGCAGTTACTGCCACCAAAGGGATTAAAAGAGGTAAGGACAGAGATATGTCGCGGTTGACGCTTGGCGAAAGGCAAATTCTGAGTCAGTTAAACACGGACTTGGCGCTGACTGAATGCTTATCCGAATTTTGAAAAGGGAGGTTTTGATCGAAAGAAAGTCAATTGATCTTTGTTGTATTCTGCCACCATATATTCTTTCAATACTGTAGAAAGGGTAGAGAAAAAGGCTAGAGTTTAATTAAGGAACTGTTTCAAAATTCCTTCTTGTTATCTGACGGTGTCTTATCTCAGTGAAAGTCCGCACATCCACAGTGTGTCTTTCTGTTTTGACTCGCCCAAGTACAGCTGTTCATGCGATCGCTGCGGGGGGTATATTCTTGAATTGTCCGGTCGAGGAGAGGAGTCATTCCCAATGCATGAAGTTCAGTATTACACAATTACTGAATGAAGTGAAGCCAGCTTCAGTTAGTGATAAAAGTTGACGGCTTAAGGCTAGAAGACTGATGGATACAAACCTTCTGGTATATTATGCAATCAAGAGAAAATTCGTGCTTCAACCAGGTCACTTGAAGGTCTGCCGAAGAAAGGCGGTTTGTGGAGCGAGTTTCCACCAACTGCAATGCATAAATTGAAATTGGACTGTGCCTTGGCTGCTTCAGTCATGCTGAAACGAAAGAGTAGTCTTCTTCATCTCCGGGGACTTACAACTTCGTAAGGGGATTTAGGGGGCTTATATCCCGATAGTAGAGATTGTATTCGTGTTGAGAGGGGGTTAAGAACAATTGAAAATCAGTGAAGCAAACAGAACAAACATGCTTTCTTTCAATTAATCAGGAGGAACGCCGAAATCCATCGTCAGACTGGGCTTGCGCTATTTTCCCGAGCTTGGGATTGATTGTACGCTTGTACTTCGTGTTGTGATTTGTGGTAGACAGACTAAAGTGTTTTTCAGTTTTAAGGGTTTTTTTACCGAACGAAGTTATACTTTGATTCAGACATACTTTATGGAAATACGAAATCGATTGAAAGCGGCAGCGAATGACTTCAGTTGCTTGTACCGCACCCTTGAGAGGTATTCGCGCACGACAGGCCATCAATCATTTGGACAAACGGAGAGGGAAACAACATTGAAGAGAGAAATATTTCTTCTATCAAACACAAAAACAAAAATAAACTGAAATCAATCGTTATGAAAAGAATTATGAATTTGAGACATTTCCACCAAACTTGATGCTGCAGCAGTCGAACAAGCAGCCGACAGAGATTGAGAACAATTTAGTTTAATTAATACCGAAGAAACAATCTCAATCACTCCCCTTTGTTCATCCGTTTGGGTAGCCTGCATATCAGGCGTTATTGAGCCACTGTTGAGCAGACCGAGTCATTATTCCTGAGCCGCGCAAAGAGCGAGACACGAGCAAGCAAGGAGCGCTCTTCGCTTCTTCTGGATTGGCTTAGAAAAATATCTTGCGCGGCTTAATAGCGCCATTTATGCAGGCTACCATTTAGGAAAAGAAATGTCTACTCGCCTTTGTTCATGTTTGTTTAAACATTCTTAGCAGAGGAATGCACAGGATTAAGATAGAAGCAAACCTATGCACGGTTATTATGCAGTAGAATATCGATCTGACTCGAACCGTCATGGGAAACCCGAACCCAATCGAACGATTGGTGTTCGACTGGGTTCGATTACCGAACGTTCGATTAGATACGCCGGGTAAAGGGCAGGTTGCTAAGCCTGTTTTGTGCAAGATGGCGTCAAGAAGAACACATTTCGTACCGCTCAAACGAGGAATGTTCTTTCAAGGTTTTGCCTCTATTATTAACTGCTTAGTCCCTTTGCGAGGAAAGCGAAAAATGGTAAAATTTCTTTCTGGGTACCGCAGTCGATGCAAATTGCCATATATTGGAGGCATTTCCACCGAAAAGTACGGTACGCGAGCTTATAAAGTTGTCTTAAGCGATGGATGGAGTGGACTCGAGTGTACTTACATTGTACGAAATTCTGTGGCGAACGGCACCGATTCAGGGGGACAACATATGACTTGACAGGACCGCGATACTTTGCTCTTATGTGGATCTATGCCCAATGTTAACACGAAAACCGCAGTGGAAACAACTTGTAAGGTAGGCATTTTATGAAGTTCAATTTAAGTAACATTGCATCGCATGGAGTGAGATGGAAACCAATACATATGGAAGGTTTGATGCAAGATATTTCGATTTTCCTTGTAATTCTCACTTAAACTCTCTACAATTCACAATAATACGCCAAAATTCTCCAAGTGTCGATCGTCACTGAGCATGTGTGTCTCGAATTTTTCGTCATCGGGGCCATTCTCGTTCCCAGAACCTACGATCAGTTCGGTCAGCGGTGGGATCGTCTGGCTCTGGTATTTAACAATTATCCTGCGAAATCGCGCGGAATATCACCTGATACTTAGCCGACGAGGCCGTAGGCCGAGTTGGCTAAATCAGGTGATATTCCGCAAGATTGAGCAGGATAATTGTTTTATTATTCAACAAATTCCCATCGACTACCATTTTCAGAACGAGAAAAACTACAGCTCTATGATGAAAACGCTAAAAGCTAGCAACACATAAGCTTAAGCTTAATAAAAATCAAAACAGAACTTCAAGAAATCGAAGTTTACTACCGTTCACTTAAAAAGACTTATTTACAAACTCATGTTTGGAAATGACAAGACAAAGTAAAAAAAATATTGCTACCTTACCGAGAATAAGTCCTCTTCCTGTGAATTAAAGTCTTTCAGTTCAACTTAAGTGTTTACAACTTTCCGTGAGCAAGTGTGCTGCTTCATTCGCAATAGCATTTTCTTGGTTGAGTTCTCACTATGAAAATTCCAAGTCAACCTCTGGATATCTTTGTGAGCTGAAGCAAATACTTGTTGACTTTTTGAGAGCATTTAGTCGTGGAAAGTTTCTTCCAGGGAGTTAAAATTTCCGGAGAACACTGCTAAAACTGCCTCGCTGTTCAAAATGGCCTCCAAACAAGCAATGAAAGAAAATCTGCAGTGCACTTCCAAATATGGTCATTTACGTATATCGCAGGATATCTGTCATGTACGGATGGCAGATATTGAGGGCTTCCTTACCATATATGGGCATAGTGACAATTTGTTGAATAATAACAGCCATTAGTGGATGTGGTGAAATTCATGACATCCGGTGGTGCATGTCTAATGCATTAAGGTGCTATTGTGCCTGCTCTATCTTAGTCCGTGGAGCTCTGGGCATGACAATTCTGGCAACCCCCGAAAAAATTTGAATTTCTATCAATCGAGTCATGGTGTTAGATCGACTAAAAGCTGTTCGGGACCGTCTAAATCTCCTGCAATTAGCGGAAAAGCTGGAGCTTTAATAGGATCAAATGTAGGAAACTGCCTTTTATGCCATAGCTGTTCAGAAGAACGATTGTCCCTGCATTTTGCTCATGTGACATTTGTATTATAATGACAATGGAGTTGTAAATGTCAGTCACACATGTGCTTAGGCTCGCACGTAACGCTCAAAAACAGTTTTGAACTACAGTATGTCAAAATTAAGCAGGGAGTGGAAAAAGTCAATTTGATGAAAATTATTAATTGTTGGGTCAAAAAAAAAAGAAAAAATGTGAAAGTGCAGTTCATGTTATTTGCCTATCATCATTGTCAATATTAGCATATTCGGCTCGGTTTTCCGAAGGCAATCAAGCATTATCGGAAACTCCAGGTGCACTTGAATTCACACCAGTATGAAAACTGTTAACAATAGGCATGCATAATGAAAGAAACAAGCAACAAATAAAAAACAGGTTCTCTGTGTTGAAAATATGAATGGAAAAGCTTCCTGACTTGATGTCAATGTTTGATCACCTAAAATTATTTCAATGGACTTGAAACCTGCAGGTCATTCAAACTATTTATTGAATTAAAGGACAACAGAGTTTAAAAGAAATCCTTAGACTGGTTTTCACATTATGGCCTTTTATGTAAAAACATAGCAAATGTTTGGATAAAAGAGAAAAAACGCAACTTATTCACGTTCACATTACTCGAAATCAAACAAAGCGATTTCTGTTAGCTTTTCACGGTCGTTCACTAATATGTACTACAATGATGAAAGCTAAAATTTATTGTCCTCAGGTCCTTAAACATAACTTAGGGCCATCGAAATAAGTTCCTTTCATTTTTATAGCTGAAAACTTCAGCCGCGAATTTCTCGAAGACGCTCTCATAGATTTTTCTCAAACTCGGTACACATGAAGACAAACTATAGGAACTACAAGAACTGTAGACCACCTCGAATAAAAACCTTAAGAATTCAAGAAAATCGACTATATATTTAGAAAATGCCAATGACCTCATTGCATTGCCATGGTAACCCCGATTGTAATAAAACTCAATGTAGCTGAGACTTTAACCTTTTTGTAGCTAAGGTGTGGCAGTTGATCACCCTGTTTTATTTCTAATGATGGTGTAATTACTGTTCAAACTTTAAAGGTCTCACCACTAAGAAATCCAATCGAGCCACCTTAATCTGCCCTAAGCCACATTCTTTGTGTGGAAATTGATCAAGTCAATATATTAATTAATGCCCTGATTAAGTCAGTCGGAAATAAAGCATTATGCGTAGAAGCCAAAAAATTTTAATGTTACGGCACATACAGTTTGAGTCGGCCAAGCAAAAAAATAAATTTTTGGCTGTTACCAGAGCTACACGAGACGTAATTTAAAAAAAGCTGCGTAGCTCTGGGGACGAGAATGCATCGGGGCGTGGGAATAAAATTACTTATTGAGCGAAGCACTATTAGGAAACTGCTGTCATTTCAAGCTAGCGAGAAGTTCGAATTACAAGGGTCTCAGTTCAGTGGTAATATTAGCTAATATTCTATCATTTGAGTTATAGAGACGACAGATCGGTGTAATTAGTCGTCAGGGAATTTAATTTGCCAAACAGACAGAAAATTAATCTGAACTGTAGCATTCTTTGAAAAATCAACCAAGCTCATGGAACTCGCGGCAGAAGTCACGACATACATGTAACACGAGTCAGCTTAGGAAAGATGCCAAGAAACTGACATTTTCAATAATGCTCAGGATGTAGACATAGATTCTTTAGCGAGTCAGGTTTTGGCCACTGTTGTTGCAAACAGGACAACAAGAGTAATAGTAATGATAGACTTGTCAAGAATCATCCATTGAATCCTTACCTTAGGGAGATCCTTGAGTTTAACTACAGGTTCAAAATGTCACTGAGTTTTCCTTACTTATGATGAAATACCAAACTTATAAATAGAAAGTGGCTTTTTGGATGTTTATGGCTCCTTTTGTGAGTGACCAATTGTTAAAGCTTTACATGCATGATGGGTCATTAAAATGGCAAAAATGCCCCAAAGAAGTGGAATGTATTCATCTTATAGTCACTCTATGTATAAGTGAGGGATTATCTGTTTGAACATTTTCACCAAAGTTGCTCCGGCATCAGCTGAACAGTTGGTTGGTGACAGAGAGTTACTATTATCTTAGCCACTCTCCATTGCTTCTCTTCAAAAGGTCTACTAGGTTTTGTTTAAATTGACGCTGGACAAAATGTGTAGTGGAGGAATGCATAGCAAGAAGATAGATATGGACATGCACAATCCTATTTACATTCCATGCCACCACACTCTGGGTTAAACATCAAACACCAAATTTGATGCCTTATTAGCCAAAAAGGCAGGCAGGGCCATGATGGAAAAGGTTTTATTTTATAAGCAATCTCATTCATTCCTCAATTATTGTCTTTGGCACTAAAAATGTCTAATCCTGAGGTTCTTGGACAAAACGTCTAGAAAATATGGACAAGTGTGTTAAAAATTTCCTAGAATCTTCTACCATTAGTTAATTGTGTGTAGCTGAAAATCATTTCACTCAATCACTTGAGATGTAAATCCTGGTTTTGGTATGGTTCATCGATCGGTGATCTCTCTCTGGTTGATAGTGGCAGATGCTTGGCAAAAGGCAAATTCCAAGTCAGTTTTACATGGCCTTTTTCGTCTGAACGCTTATGCGAATTTTGACCATTGACAATTTAGGATAGAAAATCCTTTGCTGTTTTCTGGGATATTCTACAACAGAACCGAGGAAACTATTGTCATAAAAGAAAAAACTTAATTAAGGCTTTCTTATTGAATGTGAAAAAAAATCATTGTAAGTAATTTCGTTCTCAGTACACATATTTTGCAGTAACTGTTTCCCTTTTGACTTGCCTGTTTGTTTATTCGATCAAGGCGGGGTCTGTAAATTGATGCTGTCAGCACGCTACATGCCTGGGTGTCCTTGAATAAGGGACTAAGATGTAATCTTGAATTGGCTCTTAATTTTCATTATTTCCAATTTTGAGACGTTCAGACCTGGAAATTCACACAATGGCTGGATAAAGACATAGTGAAGCCTGCATCACTTAGTTTTAAATACTCGTCTGACGGCCAAGGGCTGGAAAATAGGGATAAAAGCCTTCTGGTATATTATGTAACTAACAAAAAATTGGTACTTAACCCTTTAAAATTTCTTTTTTGGGGGCCACTTTTAAGGTGATCAGCTACTAGTGGCTTTTACAACCAAACAAAGCACAGGAAGTATGCAAAACTATATATGGTTTTTGAGAGGATAAAATTCTCTGCTCATTGATGGCAACTTTTTGATTGACAGGTGCCCCCCTAGGGAGTCGTGACGTCATTTATGCTAATTTTTTTAGTACTCTATTGAGGAAAAAACTCTATTTTGCTTTGCTACAGTCAAGACTTTTGTAGCTGGGAGCCTTTTTGGACTTGCAAAAGTATTTACAGTATGTAGTGATTAGGCTGACAGCACTTAAGATGTTACTTGTCAACCTGATTGATTGACAGTTGGGTTCAAAGTTGTCACGTTTTCCCCCTTAACTTTCTCCATAATGTAGGACAGCCAAATTTCATAAGATTTTAAGATACAAATCTGCCATGAAAAGTGTAAAAATATCCTCAACAGATATGTGTTAAATTTCTAAAACATTGAAATGACAATTTGGTCAACTATTTGATGGCACTTTTGTTGAACTAGAAAGATGTCATGTCACACAACACAGAAACACACTAATAGCAAAACACAATTATCTTATAAAATTTCAATTTAATTCTTCCAAAAAGTGTTTCTACATGCCAGAAATAAGTAATCTGCAATAGATCAGCTTCTTAAATTGTCAGAATACCCTTAATCCCACTTCTGAAAACAATTTTTGTGAAGCTGAACACAAAGAGGACTTTATGTCATTGTGACATGGTGTGGATGAATCCAGGAACAGGCTCAGCAACAGACAATACCAAAGCAGTTAATCTGTAATAAATCAAAACCCAATAACTTTAGAATCTGTTTACAGTTACTTGGGTACAAGAAAATGTAAATGAAAGGGTTAACAAAATGACTTATTTTAGCAAATAAAATCTTTTCATATATAATAATAAAATAATGAAATGTAAAATACTATTACTACAATAATTATAAAGTTTCAACCTATTTTCCCCCAAAAAAATGTTGCAGAGGAATGCTAGAGAAAATTTATGGCAGTATTGGAGATAAACAGTTTCATTTTGATCCTCTGGTGCCCGCACAATAAGTTAGAAACAAGTAGAGGAGAAATAGTAAACAATGAAATGTGACACCACTCATTTCAATTATGACTTCTCGGACACACGCAACGTTTATTATCCCAAAAAAGCTAAGTAAAAACGTAGAAATAAAGAAGCATGTCTTCTAGGAGAACTAAAAACATCTAAGTAATCATTATCGAGCAATTCTGTTGATATTTTTGCGGAAAACACAGCATAATTTCTATAACATACCTCGTATCAGCTGACTCAAGCAAGTCGATCACAATCTGCACCGATCGCTTCTTCTTCCGAAGACAAAACTCCAAATTCTAATCCCAAATCGACCATAAAAACGCAGTACAACATAAAATAACAAGTTTCCTCAAACATTGTCCATGAATTGGAGACACTGAAGCGACAAAAATCCCATTCAAAGCCGCTCATTCCAAACTCGCGTCTTTGCAACCGGATACAATGGCGTCCCCACACGACGATGGGGACGCGAACATGCAGCCGACCTCGCTTTCACTACCTAGTCAATAACCAATCGTAAAAATCTTTATATTTTAGTTGCTATGTGAATCATCTATCAAAAATCGTGATTGGTTGGACGGTTAAGCGAAAAACCTTCATGTAAGGAGCACGCAAAGTCATCGTTCGCCGGCGAACGATAAATTAAGGCGCGAAATGTTAAAGGGTTAAATCAACCATACGTCTAATAAATTTGCATTGTTTTCTTCCCAGATTTATTATTATTTGAGTCAACTTAGACACAAGTCGAACGGTGGAGCTTATTGAAGACACCTTTTTGTTTATATTGTACACGGTAGTGTAGATAAGACAAAAATTGCTTGAATTAGCTTAAATTGCGTGGAAATGCGATGCAGTGTTTCATGATTTTATTCAGTGATTTCGCTTTTATATATGGCTTGAAATTGTCATTTTGGAATGCCATACAAATTTCTTGTATTTAAGCTTTATTTCATTTGTATGCAAACATCTTCCTATGAGATACATGTAACTTACAATTTGCTGAAAATTTGGTGCCAAGCGAGCCATCTGCTAGTGCACTTCTCGTCTAGTCGTGAAACGGATTAACTTGGGCAACTGAACTGATGCTGTCTTTAGGATTTTTGCTTTTTTCATTTTCTAGATACAGAAATTAAGTTTTTATTATTTTTAGAAGATTTATTAACGAAACCATTTTGCAATCTCAGCCCGCTATCAGGGCTGAAATATTACCCAGAGCTGAAATCCACCATGTTGTCGGGCCCTAAAACTACTGATAGATGTATGCTACAGGAACTGGGTTATCAAACTTTGGCAATTGTGGTCAGTGGCTGTCTTTTGCCCAAGTACGACTTGACCGACTGTATTGGAAGGAGTAGGTTTCTGATGTGCAACTGTCACTGCACTTTCTTACACAGGATACAACAGAAATGATAGTTCTCGTAGAAGAGGTATCGATGCTTTGGAAAATGAGGATCATCCTGGAACTCCAGAGAAACGGGATGGATCAACCTATTTACAAAGTACGAAAGATGTGAATAAAAACCTGTTGAAAAGAACAACAAACTATGGTAGTCCTGCAGCAAAAAGAAGCAGTGATGCATGGGAAAAGGAGGCTCATCAACTAAAAGCTCAAGAAATGCGTGGACAATTTTATCAACTTAGTGCCAATGAGGTAAGTAAAACATGGTTGTAAACCACATAACAATTTTAATTCAAATAGCCAGAGAGAGCCCCTGTAAATCCTTTATTGGGTTCAAAGGGGCTCTTTCACGAGGACATTCACATGTGCCGAAATTCAAATTACAAGCAGATTTAGAGAGAGAGAGAGAAAAAATCGAATGATTCTCTCAAAGGAAGAATGAAAATTATTAATTGTAATCACTTTCTGGAAATTTTTCCAAGAGACAAGCGGGAATTTGAAATGATTAACCTAATGTTTTCATGTTGCAATTTCTTTTCCATCCCAGCCATCTGCAGCCAATAATTTCAGAAAACTGTTAGATTAATCTTAAACAAAACTGAAGCTGACTATTCTGGGTTTCCTTTGATTGTGATGTAGGTCTTTTAGCTAGAACACCTTTAACTGATGCAAAGATTTTAGAATCTTTGACTGGAAACTAAGGTTTCTTACATTAATTGTCCTGGCAAGACCTTTAAGCCATGGGTTTTGAGAAAGCACATAAGGCATAGGTTTGAGTAAATCATACTTATGTCTCTTGTAATTATAAAGTCCAGCTGACCTTACATGTACAACTGGTAAAATAGGGAAAACTTTTTAAACATAATAGTTAGAGTGATGAAGGGTGAATAAAGATTGATTGATTGATTGATTGATTGACTCTGATTGATTCAGCAATTGAACAGCCATGAGAATTCAGATGACCTATGAGTATCAATAACTGAATGGTAGCTTTTTTTCTTTAAACACCATGTCATACGTTAGAAACGGGCAGTGCCTCCAGCAGTAGCAGAAAAAGCAATGGAGATAGGCGAAAAAGCATTAGAAAAACAGTTTGAGATTATGGAGCAACAGCAGCAAAAAGCAGGAGAATTCGTCGATAAAAAGGTAAAAACAGCCTACAGACCATCACTGTTCCTCACCACACCATCCTCACTCCAAGGGGTCGGGGGCAGGAAAGATGTTGAGTACAGCTACGCACTCATGAGTGTCATTCCTGTTCTCAGCTGATGCAGCAAGACTTGTTATTCATTCATACATGAACCAAAATTATTTTGTTACATTATGTAAATGTTATTGATTTTTATGATTTATTTCAAATCAAACATACAGAATTTTGTTATTCTTGTATATTTTGTTTGCCATATGCAACAGTTTAAGATGTTAGTATTTTGCGTTACAACGGTAATTTTGGATCGCGTGAAATTTCAATGTTACTGTTTTCGAGGATTTTTGTTTATTTTTGTCATGGAAAATAACGATTTTCACAAAAATAATGTAAAGCACACTAAAGTTCAATTATATAAGAACAATATTTGGTACAAATTTCACGTCGATCCAACTAGGGGAAGACTGTCTTGGAGCTGATTGTAAAAAATAGGTATTGAAACACTTAAACTTATCTTAAAACTACTCAGTTTAATTGGCAATTCGCAATTTTATTGATTGTTTGGAAGTTGAAAAACTTTGAAACAAATTGCTTAATCTGATTTCATAGTTAACAGAACAAAAAAGTTTGAATTCCCATCAATCCTCAAAGAGGGGGGAAACAAAGCCATTGTGACTTATCTTGGAGCAGCTGTGTAGGTACACAGTCTTTTTGATGAGTGACTGAAAATTCCAGTTTCTAGTTCACTTAGACTGCTGAATAAGAATACTTAATAAGACGGATTTTTACACAGTTGGTCTCAATCTGAAGAAAAATATGCACAAAATAATTAATACAATGTACCAGCAAAATTAACGAGATACGGATTTCTGAACAGTTCATCTTTTCACTGGTGTGTGTGAACATTTTATAACTTATGATCAATTGAGACTAATCCTGTACAAATACGTCTTTTGTCTTTTTATACAGCAGTCTTAGTGAACTCTGAACTGTTCTCGTGTTTCTACTGGCTAGTTGTTCAGATACATTTTAAAAACTACAATGTATGGTGTGTGTGCACTATAGTCACTGTTGAAGAAGGCTTCCAAACCATATTCTTGTAATATCTGGCTGATTCCCAACATGTGACAGTAACAAAGCTTACAAGGACATATTGTACGATGTTAAAGTGCTAGTCGTATTATCGGCATTTCATACAATGTGAAAACCGTTTAAGGTTTCGTAAGGCTTGCCTGCTGCATACACCATACTAACAGCTAGAGTATTCAGAAAAAAAAACAACAACAACAACAAGAATGATATTAAATTGGAGGCCGAGATGGTTAGGCGATGACCATGTTGGACTCTTGAATCAAAGGTTTTGGCTTCAAACCATGCATGCTTCTGGAGTTGTGTTGTCTCTTTAGATGAAGAAACTAAACTCCATGTTGTCCCTCTCGCTCTCATCCCATGCAGGGGTATAAGTGGGTACTGGCCAGCTATTCAGTTAAATCGGCCCAACAAAATGTTGTGGGTAGGCCCGCTAGGGACTGTTATCCCATCTGGTAGCCAATGTGTTAAGTTCCAGAATGTCCATACTCCCCCACAGAAGTGATTGGAAATTCCAGGGAAGGTGGGGTCTCAAGGCCCAAAAATTTAATTTGCAGAGGGGTTGGGGGGGGGGGTCTTAGGGCAAATCCCTTCCTTGTGGAGGGGTATGAATCGGATATTTTCTGGAACTACACAAGAGTAACTCCTACATGTAGCTGCATCATTCTAGAGAAACTGCATGCTATTTTTACCTTGCCTCCAAGAGTGACAGACTCCTGTACACTGTATCAATTCTATTTTCAGTTGGAGATCGACATTGAACCTGATAAAGGCTGGCAAACCGAGGATATGTTTGTGCCTCCTGGATTTCATATTGGAGCTGAAATTACTGGAGAAGATGAAAAACCAGAAGGGCAGAAGGGAGAGCAAGCTTTCACCTATCCCATGGGAATTGGAGGAATGATTATGAATGGATGTTATGGGACAAATTATCAGCTGGGTGATCCCTGTTATCAAGCTAAGGATGCGACCACTCTTTGCTGGGTGAGTAAATATGGGTTATTAGATGTTGTCATTCTTATTTCAGTTTTATTCACAAGTTTTGTTCTACCAATTGGTTATCAGTCATTAAGTGGGAGCTCGTCTAAGGAAAATTTTGTGAGTCTTTGTTGTCTTTGGAAGTCTTCGGTTATCCTCAAAATGATCTGAAGAACGCGTCATCTTCGATAGATTTTGGATCGTTTTGGGTAATTTCTATAGTCTTCAGATGGTTGTAAGTATGTTGAAAAGGCCCAGGTCACCTTTATCTTTGGAAGGCTTTGTGTGATCTTTGGCAATGAAGCAATAAGTTAAGTGATGCTACATCATTTCATGGATGTCAATCTTATTGTGATTCACTGCTTTAATTTATCACAATAGTACATTATCTACTGTACCCCTAAATTATAACAGGTTTACATGGAACTGAAAACTCAACATTGGCCTTTCACTGTTTCCAAAGACGATGGAAATTTCCTTTCAGTTCATTTATTCCAAGAGTGTGGATCAATTGACCTGGTTCTATGTTTTGAGTTTGTGGATGAAGTTCCAAAATTAATAGCCTGTTCCAGGTATTCAAATAGCGGCGCATCACAACCCTTGACTCACAACACTGTTCGAAAATAAAAGTAACAACCAAAGTTAAGACTTTGCAAGGACAATGATACGTGGAGCTGCAGTACTGTTAAGTCAGTCCTGTGTTGAAAACTTATCGTTCCTGATGTTAAACAGTTTTTACTTTTATTTCGAGTTCACACGACAAACCAGAGGTTGTAAATTTTTCTTAGGAACATCAATTTGGTGTGTGTGTTGTGGTTCAATTTTATCCTTGGTTCAATTTTTATTTTCCTTTGTTTTTGTGTATGATAATGTATGATAATGAGTATAAAACAAAGGAAACTAAAAATTGAACCAAGGATGAAATTGAACCGCAACATGTGTACATATATAAATGGCACAACAGCACTTTGACAACATGTCGGAAAACTGCTTTTACAAGTTGGCAAATGAACCATTTTTGTGTCATCAATTGCAAATATTAGTTTAGCTTGTGCAGGCATGTTTACTTGAGGAACTTGATATTAACAACCGATCATTACATTTCCTGGTTTGTTTTATCTGTTGTAGGAACTTATTGATGGCGCTGCCTTTATTGGTGTCGGGTTTGATGGCCGGGGTGATTTCAGCCCGGAATCACGGAAGATGAGCATTATTCAAAGGGACTGCTCAGGGAAAGCAACGTTAGTGTGTAGAAATCTAATTTTTTTAAAATTATAACCTGAAATCCAATGCTCTGTTACTTATTTGTACACGATAAATCCCTGTGGCAATTTATCAAAAATAATTCTGAGGTGGTTAGGGATCCCTGGTGACCTGTGTTCTGGATCCCAGATCCCTGCAAGTTGGCTTAGAAGTCAGTGGCTTGAAACATAAATTTGTGTTTAATTTTAGTTATTTTGTACGTGGTGCAGATAAAGGTCGTTCATAGTTCGAGCATGGCTAGAATGAACATTGCTATCTTCATCAGTAAGCAAATTAGATCAAATTGAATTCAGTCAATCAAACTAAAATATTCATGAATGTAAATTTGGATTGTAAACTGAGTTGACAACGTAAGGTAAATTGGCCACTGTAAAGAAGTTCAGAAGTTGACGTTTTGAGCATCAGCCCTTTGTCAGAGCGAATCGAAGAGCTAATGCTTGAAACGTCAGCTGATTTCTTTGTGGTGACCAATTTACATGTACATTCAGTTATCAACTAGGCTGATAAATCCAAGTTTTTGTGTGTAACTGATGCAACACCACAGTTTCTTTAGAAAGCAACCCTTTAAACATTCATGTACGCTTGTTCAAAATGGCTGTCAAGGCTTTATTGTTTGGTCCAGTTTGCCAATAAATCAGTTATATTCTATGAGAAGCATTAAGCACAATGCGTTTTCGAAAAGTCTTAATGGTTTGGTTTGGAAGATAATTTGTATGAGAAAAGTGGCCCCATCTTACATGTAGTAACTCAGCATAACTACTGGTGTACATGTTTTATTTGAGGTGCAGACCGTAGCCTTAGTAGTGAAGCTCCTTTGCGGCTGAAGGCCGCAGAGCAGAGCACTATTGGTAAGCATATTTGGTAAGCTATCGATGTGAGAAATTTTGCTTCTGACGTCAGCGTACCCTCGTACGCCCGTCCGCCCGTACAGACTCTGGGGGAGGGGGAGGGGGAGGGGAGTCCCAAGGCAACCCGACCGGGGGAACGAGAATGACGCCTTTTGAAAAAGAGGTTTTTTTAAAAAAAGCTTAAGGTTATTTAGCAAAACAATTATTCGACAGTTTTAAACTTGAGAAAAATATCTAATATCTATATTAATTGTAAAAGTGGAAGGCGAAAAGTTCAAGTTACGAACTGAAATTCGTCTTCGATAACTTTATCTTTCTTGTGTTCTGCTGCGAACTCGATCAGCACATCGCTTGAGTTTGTAGACCTTGGCAGCGGTCCTGACGCCAAATATAGCAGAGCTAGTGCCTACTGCGTTTTTCTTTCGACAACTATGGTTTTTGCGGCGGTCCGATCATATTTTCCCTGGAAAAACACCCGCGTGTTTATCTGAGCAAGCTGCGAATGATAAACAGCTGGTTAAGTACTAAAATTATTAAATAATTTCGAGGTGTGGTTGGTGTAGCCTAACGATCATCGTGCGTAGCTTTGATGCGAAATTGCCGAGTTCGAATCTCCGTGGGCACAATAAATTTTGTCTTCAAGGTGCTCTGTAATAGTGGCCCTATCTTGGAAACTTTTGAATTATCTCAATCATTTTCCCTAACCAAAACAAACCCTCTGCTATTGTCTTTGTCCTACATTTAGTGTACAAACTTTGAATCATTCTTTCTTTATAGGTACGACGATTATAATGTTCCTGATACTATGAATGTACCTGGAGTTTATGACACCAGTGCTACAATGCAGACATTTTACAGTCGACAGGAATACCAAACGTTTATCCAGCGTCAAGCAGGAATGTCAGGTTCTGCTTTTGGTTTTTATGGAGGAGTAAAGAAGGCCTGGGGAAGTTCGCGCCTTAGTGGATCCCAGAAATACATGGCCCGATTTTCTATTGACATTGACAGGTTTGTAGGATAAGTTAGTATGTTCACACTTCAAGGTTACATCTTGAAATTCTTCTCGTTAATGGTAGTTGTAATGTGTGTATATAGCACAAATTTCATGTATTTGCATGTGGACACACACGTGGGCAAGTTTGATCGATAAAAAGGTGTGAGAGACAAGCCTGATAGCTTAAGATCGTCGCTAATGACACAATTATCTAAACTATGACAATGTGGTGAGCACAGTTAAGATAAACTTACAGTATCAGTAAGAACCTGGTTTGGAAGGGGGGGGGGGGACTCGGGGGTTTTAACTTCCCGCTTCCCGCCCTATTTTTGCTGGCTCCCACCTCTTTGCGTTTTTTCGATTGCAAAATATTGAATGTGCAATGTTGCGTAATTTCCCCTATTTTTCCCGCTTCCCGCCAGCTTGTGAATCCCACTTCCCGCCCCCTCTACTTCCGCCTCCCGTACACCTTCTGCCCCCTTTTCTCTCCTCCCCCCCCCCCCCCCCCACTGTCCCACTTCACATCCTAGATAGTGGCCTGGAGGGGATTTTCTATCTGCAGAATCAAACCGCCTCTTTTATCAATTAGGTTCGTTTGTTTTGTAATAATTTTAGGATGTCTTTAGACCCCTTTTTGTATTGTAAATAATTTATTTTTCAGGGCTCCTATTGATAACAGAGTCTGCCTTGACTCTGACGGGATTTCCCTGAATAAATAAAGGTGTTTATCCTTTAACTGCATGAACTTAATTAGAAGAGACAACTCAAATACGTGGTTTAGTCTACATGTCCATAGTTCGTCATTGAGGCACACAATTCTTCTTCACATTTTTAGATATGAGATCTATTTAGACGAAGTCAAACCAAAGGATCTGAGTGTTAACTTTCTGCAGGAGTTCATGGACCTTCCCCTGTCCTATCTAGCTCCTGGGGCAGCTGTCAAATTTCGTAAGTGCTTTACCATGTTCCCTTCTTTTTGTTTCTGTTAAAATTTGTTTAGTTTTAATTAAATTAGTATTGATACATGTTTCCATGTAAGGACCAGTAGTATTCTGGCAGCTTGTGTTACGTTTCTGAATAATTCCTTATAATTATGAAATGAAATCTTTGATCAGCATCCGTTGTTTGACATTCTTTCATTGTCTCGCTCCATCCAACTCTATAGATAGACATACAGTATGTGAATTTTGTCAAAACAAATTTCAAGATTATTGCACAGAAAGCGTTGGAGACAACCTTTAATTATATAAACTGGAGTGTTTTATAGAGATTTCCACCACTGAGAAAAATCGTAATTGGTACATGTAAAATTACGATAGTTTTACTTGTGAAAATACGGCCAATCAGCTTTCGCGACGTCACGCGCCTTATTTCGCGCCACTTTTGACAACGGTTTGCCCATCGATTTCGTAGTGCTCGATCTCTGTTCGCTTGGTTCGTTCAGAAAAAAAGAAATAACTACTAACAGTTTAGGTGGCCTTGAGCAATACACCAGAAAAAATAGCCAAAAATTCGGCAACTGATTCGTGTCCTTCACCGACGAAGTTGTTGAAAGATTTGTCGAAGGTGAAGCCAACAAAAACATTCAAAGAAGGATGCACAGTGGCGTAGTATTGTTGGAAGTCGTTTTTGCTAAATGAAAACGAAACCGAAGACATATCCATGCAACACATACCCGCCGCCAGAATTAGACGCTTACCTCAGTAGATTTTTATGTCTATTGTCTGTGAGAAAAAAGTCTGGTGATGAATATGAGCCAACGACACTTAGAGGAATTGCCGCTTCTGTGGATCGTTTTCTGAAAAACCTACGCTACAGCGAGTCTATTATCGAAGGACAACGTTCGACAGTTGAGTTGTTCGAGAGGCACTTGTTTAAGCGAATTTCTCAATTTAGAGACGAGGCTGTGGATCAGTTTGTGTGTAGGCTTCGACAGCGAGCGGCGAGTTGCGACTTTGCCCAGTATGAGGGTGATAATATTTGGGTTAATCGATAAGGCTATTCCAGTCACTTACGTCGCAAGTTTAATCTGGAGCAAGAAGGTAGGGTGACTTTAGATTGTCTACAAATGAATACGGACAAAAAAAGCAATAAAGAGTACCAATAATAAAACGAAAATAAAATAATAGTGAAAAGTTTTCTATTGTATGTGTTAATGAATGTATTTGAAAATTGTTTGTTTGAATCAGTTGAACTGGAATTACTTCTATCTTCTGCCTTTACGCTACTGCTGTTGCCTTTAAATAAAAATTGTTTCAGTAATGTGGGATTTTGTGTTTATATAATAAACACAATAATACATGGTTGCTTGGATATATAGAATTTCTCTTCTCGTGTTCAATTCGATATCCCACTCGTTCGCTACGCTCACTCGTGAGATATCGCGTTCAACACTCGAAGAGAAAAAAATTGGAAAGACAAAATGGTGAAGGTGTGAGGTTTGAGCTCGCGCCACCTGAAAAACAAAAACCAGAATGAATACGCTTGCGCGTCTAGCCACTACGCCACCTGGCCCCAGTTGTTCAAAAGTTGGATAGTGCTATCCACCGGATAAATCTCTATCCAGTGGATAATGCAATTGGTTTCCCTAACACTTATCCACTGGATAGTGATTTATCCGGTGGATAGTGCTGTCCAACTTTTGAACAACTGGGGCCAGAACAAAACTGAAATTTTAGCAGTTATTTTATGTACATAAACTTTGTTATAGCAGTTTGCCTTGACATCGTAGGCGTATAACTGGACTAGGTATATTGGATTTCTAGCATTTTGATTGGCTCAACGGAGCTAGGCTATCAGCTCATATACCTGCTGCGCCCAAATATGGTCAATGAACACTCAACAACAAAGTGAGCTGAAAGTTTTTTCCTCGCGAGCAACCCAGCGAGAAAAATGGACTTGGCAGCGAATTTAAATTAAGCAGAAATTCCAACAGCGTCACCAACAAGCATCACCAACAGCGTCCTCTAACACAAGTCAAAATTGATTGAAGAAACTGTGCAGAAATAGAAATTTAAGCATTAAGCGTGGTGTTTACAATTAATTTCTTTCATCGATCGTCACGTCGATCATTGAAATTAAAAAACGGTAGGTTTTATCAGAAAGGATTCTCACTTCAAAATATCAAGACAAGACACAAAATAAAAGACAGTGAAATGGGGCAGAAGCATGTAATAAAAACTATCCGCACACATTCATGGCGAGTCGGTGCGAAAATCATGAAGCAGTCTAAACAAGTACTAAAAAAATACAGCTGCAAACAGCCAAGAAGGAAGGAAGGGTGAGACTGTTTTTCGGCTTTAACACGCAAAATTGACACTGGTTTACTTGCACTCGTTGTAGCTCTGTGTTCCAATAGGTCCAAGCGCTCAAATAGAAATTGGATGCCATGTAAACGGAGTTGAATCGCTTTTCCAGTTGTTTGAATGTTGTTTTTACCATTCCGTCCGCAACCTCTAAACTGAGAACAACTGCATTTTGCGCTTTGCGTTTAACAAACTGATGGTGAATTCTAATGTTCCTCGCTACAGTAATCGTGCTTATTAGTTGCGTAGAAATTACCTCTTCAAGGTCAGCTGTTCAAATTTGTTCTGTCTTCAGTTCGATCAAACATGCGCATGATGGCTCCGTTGTGCGAACAGCCGATTACAAACTTGTTCATTTTCAACTCCAGCAGCTAATATGGTGAAATTGTACAGCTTCAATCCGCTTTGAACGATGATTACAACAATGTTTCAGGAAAAATCAAACATGTACCATATTTCAGAGCCAATAATTAGAAGATTTTTTTCCAAAACGTGTGCTACTTTGTTCACTTTCGAGCAGTTTTCTTTGATTCATTCAGCTTTGCAATGAAACGCTACATCACTTCGCAAGGTTTTGGCGCCTTTTTCGTTCAGTCATGTGATCGATTCTCGTTCCGTTTAAATTTCTTTTCTCATTTTTCCCGTTCTTTCTTGATTTTTTTTAAAATAGTGGTTAAGTTTTTAATAAAACAATTATTCTACTCGGGCTTGCTGGATATCAAATGATTATAACCAACTCCGCGCTACGCGCCTCGTTGGTTATCTATCATTCGATATCCAGCGCGCCCTCGTAGAATATTTGTTAAATATTACGCCACGCAGTACAGAATAGGTCTCTTGAGTACATAATTTTTTTTCTTTCAAGTTAATTGTCGCTGTCAATGTCCTTCTCAATATTGTGTTCAATGTGTTGTGACATTTGGGAAGGACACTGAGAAATAATGGGTTTTCCATTCAAATGGTGGCAAAAATAACTTCCGTTGAGTCTTGTCACCGGCCATTTTTAGTCTTTTTCTCTTTTAGAAATTAAGTTAAGCTTATTTGTAGACTTAAGGCTGAACTCCTTGTTATTAAACACAGACAGAAACTTGTGTTTTGAAAGTTTTAGAGGGAAGCGTGTTCCGTGATTTCTTGCATACAAGATGCAGAGACCTCGTGTAAAGAAACTCCGTACTTTGCGGTTGAAACAGCGGTTGAATGAAGAAACTAGAGGATCACAAATGCTCTTCTTCAACTTTGTAAACAATGCCGCCCAGCGATGAAAGAAAACTGCCGTTGTAGGGGTAAAAATCGTGATAAAAAGTCCTATGTTTCAGAAAATGAACCAAACAAACGGTTTCCATGGCGGTTCGCATTTTGATTATGCTTTGTTTTTACGCACTGTCTTACGTTTTTGTTTGTGAAGAGCACATTGAAATAAGACAAACGTAGCAGTATTTTATTGCCCCCCACAGGGATTTTGCCTAGAGGCAAAATCTTTATAGTTCGTGCGTATATAAAGTAAAGGAAAATAAAGTACTTACAGTTAAAATATACAGCATATATACCAGATCAAATCTTGATTTGCCAGAACGGGGCGCGCACGGAACTAGTGGGTAATGATGACGTTCATCACTAAACTCCCGAACGGAATAAATGGGTAATGATGACGTAGCATCAGTAAATGCCTGAAGGGAATATATGACGCCGTTAGTAAATCAAAAATCTCTATCTAGGGGGTGCACGGTATTCATAGAAAACGCGTGGGCTGTTTTCCCGTCAGTCATACTGCGAGTGCTTCCTTAACCGCACATGTGTTCCGTTTGCCTCATTTTATTCCCGTAGAAAGCCAACGTAAATTTCGAGTACATTCTCTGGCCACGAGAGGGAAAAGTTCGAGTTTGGCGTAAGAAATTTTGGATCCAGAGACGCTGCGTATGACTATTTGTCAGACACGCACCATACACAAATCATTGATTGGAAACGATTTGTCAGGCACAAATCACTTTTGGGGGACTGAAAGACTCGGTCCACAAACAAGCAAGCATTGCTTAGCGAACGAGTGAATCTCAACACCATTCAGACATCAGTTTTGTTTTTTAAAACTCGCGAGAAATATTGCGTTACAAAATTGTATTAGGTCGTGTGAGAAAAAAACAAACAAAAAAAAACAACGTAGCACTTCCCCTCAGAAATAGCTAATTTTTTTTTTGTATTTTGTTTGTTTATTGTTTTACTACATAAAAATACAGCAAAAAAAGAAATGTACAGCACAATAAAAGGAAAATACAATTAATTACGGAAACAAAAGGTTACAATTTTCGAGTTTACAGAACATACAATTTAACATGGCTAATTTAATTTACAAAGTGACAGGTTACAAAATAACAGGGTTTACAAAGGCCAACAACTTAGATATATTACAGCAGTCTGATATGTAATTTGCAGTATAATTTAAAAAAGGTGACAACAACTAATCAAGGAGAGATAAGTGGGAGTAGAGGTTCCCACTTTTCATAATGAAAACCAATTTTATTATTTTCTCTCGCAATAGAACGTTCTATATAATATGTATTCTTAATTTTTTCTGTTAAATGCAGAATAGATAATGGCGTTTTGTTTAGTTTACAACGATACAGAAAATATTTGCTTTCCAGGATAATGTAATTTGTCAAGTTATTGTGAATTTTTAGGTCTTGGTTTCCGAAAATAATATCTTTTATGTGAAGAGATCTGCTCCAGTTCAGCTTTTCTTCGAAAGTAGAGCATACTTCACTCCAAAAAACTTGAACTCTCGGGCAGAGGAAAAGAAAGTGTTCTATGGTTTCTATATCATTTTCGCAGAAATAACATAGAGGAGATTCGATTTTCTTAAACTTAAAAAGCATGTCATTTGTATATAAAATTCTATTAAGTATCTTATACTGAAATTCCCGCAGTTTTGTGCTTAGTGTTGCTCTAATAGGTGTTAGATAAATTTTTTTCCATTCTAATTGAGACTCTTCGGTGTTAAAGCTTTCCTCATATTTCTTCCTAGCAGTAGGCTTAGTGCAATCTTTTGAGACGAATTTATTATAAAGCGATTTCGACTGAACGTTTTCAAGTGGGATTATATCACTTTCGTAAAGTATATTAAAAGAATTAGGCTCAAAGGGAGAGGTGAGAAGCGCTATAGATGATTTACTTCCATTTAACAGGTTACGCCATACCAAAGGCATGGCGTCCAGCATACTAATCAATAAATACATGTCGCTGGGGGATAGAATAGATCTCAGAGGCTCCATGTTGAAAACTAGCAACCCTGCACCGTCGTAAAGGTCGCCAATCTTGTTTAGACCTACACTACTTATCCTTCGGTTATATACTGAATTTTTGCCAATGCAAATAAACCTATTATTCCAGAGGATCTGATTCGCAACATCCTTTGTTGTACTGGGGTTGTTTTCATTTAATGAGGACCAGGTTTGGATACATTTTTTATAAAACTCTGGAACAGAAATAGCTCAGAAATAGCTCATGGAAACAGTGAATTTCTTGAGGAATTTCGTGGTCGAATTTTTCAATTTTTGCATACTTGCAACATAGGAAGCCCAAGCATAATATTTGAATATCATTAAAAATGGCGTTTCAAAATATAAGACTTTGTATGGGATTTCGAAGCGAACATTTCGAGCAATACATAACAACGAACTAACTGAATAAAGTTCACGAAACATTACATGGTGTTGTTTGCTATCCTTACAAAGCATTTTGAGCAATTTTAGGTCCACTTACTTAACTGTGTTAGTACGTGTATAATACATTGACAAGGAAGGAGTCATTTGGCCCAATTTAGCCACTATCACCGCTCGACACGTTTCGGAATTCGCTCGAATTTACCCACAAATATAGTTCAGGCTCCCATTCTGACTTAGCGACTTGACAAAAGGAAGACATACAAGTGTTTTTCTCAAAACCAATTGCACATACCTCGTGTCCCAAAAGAATTATCCACTGTACAAAATCATAGTAGCATCTCAAAATAGGCCGCCATGGATCCGCGAGGATCCTGATAGCCCCGTTTGACCGCGGTCGGCACTGGACACCAGTCAAATCATGCCCTTATGGGGAGGGCCACGCTCGTTTTGGTCGTGTTACAATTGTAGTAACTATGACCCGGTACGGACACAAAATTGTCGCTCCAACGTAGTCTGGTTCGCGCGAGAAAGGTGGAATCGCTGCGCGGGACTCCGTGACCTTATGGAGAGAATTAAGTTATCGAAAGAAATTTTAAAAAACGGTCTTGGCCGTTAGAAACTGAAAACGAGTCAAGAAAAAGAGAAAGTGAACCGTGTTTCTCCTTCCTCCTATGTTTCTATTCATGCGTGGTAAATTGAACATATTTGCGTTGGTGTACAAAACGTTTGTAATACAGGTCAGTCTACTGCGTTAATTTTAAATACGTACTCTGCGTGAATTGAATGTGTTCAATTTTTTGGAATCCTCGATAGGTTTTATATACCAGGTATATTTTTTCGAACCGAAGTCGGCAAATTCATTTAAATTCATATCCTCACGCGCGTGAAAATGTTTTATTTTAAAATTGTTATAATTGTATATACAATATCTATTTCTATATTTGCATGAAGCCGGTCAGGTAACCTACTTATTAAAAAAACAAGAAAATATACACCCTGAAAATGGATGTAAATTCAGAAATGGGAATGATTTGTTTTTGCTATCCGCTTGTAACACGCAGCGATTTTCTCACGCGAACCAGACTACGTTGGAGCGACAATTTTGTGTCCGTACCGGGTCATAGTTACTACAATTGTAACACGACCAAAACGAGCGTGGCCCTCCCGATAAGGGCATGATTTGACTGGTGTCCAGTGCCGACCGCGGTCAAACGGGGCTATCGGGATCCTCACGGATCCATGGCGGCCTATTTTGAGATGCTATTACGATTTTGTGCAGTGGATAATTCTTTTGGGACACGAGGTATGTGCAATTGGTTTTGAGAAAATCACTTGTATGTCTTCCTTTTGTCAAGTCGCTAAGTCAGAATGAGAGCCTGAACTATATTTGTGGGTAAATTCGAGCGAATTCCGAAACGTGCCGAGCGGTGATAGTGGCTAAGTCGGGCCAAATGACTCCTTCCTTGTCAATGTATTATACACGTACTAACACAGTAAAGTAAATGGACCTAAAACTGCTCAAAATGCTTTGTAAGGATAGCAAACAACACCATGTAATGTTTCATGAACTTTATTCAGTTAGTTCGTTGTTATGTATTGCTCAAAATGTTCGCTTCGAAATCCCATACAAAGTCTTATATTTTGAAACGCCATTTTTAATGATATTCAAATATTATGCTTGGGCTTCCTATGATTATTTATAACATTTCAGATTAATACTTTGCATGATGTTTTGAAGGACTATGAAATTTCAGTACATTAACAAATATAGCCGCTTTTGCGATTTTACTTGATTGATTTCGAATTTAATTTATGTAGTTGATTGTCTCTGTGAAAAATCTTTCTTGTAATGTAAGAAATGCGTCCGAGAAAGCGCATTTTGTATCAAAAGCTATGTTTGTCATGGTCCTTTGTTTACATTGCGTATATGGAAATTATTTCCATGTCGCGGGAAGTTGCTCTCCCGCATTTTAGTGCAATTTCCCCACACACTTACCACTACAATGCTTGTTCTAATAAAGAACTTAGCTTATCGAAAGAAGAAAACTTTTATTTCAGCAATATAGGACGAACAAATCGTTTACCACGCATTACTGTTTATATTTTGAGGCACGCGACTCGCGCAGTTAGCTTCACCTTTATTCTCTTGCTACTTATTGTTCTTCAAATTTGTCCCTCATTCATTCGACTAATTTGCACCCAAACAATACCCAAACACAAAGAAGTTCCACGGTTGACAGAAAAAATAGAGCTCATTTGCATTAGTGATCAACGCGTTTCAATTTGCGCGATTCCGTAATGTCAGTGAAATCTCTTAGCACTGAACTGAGTGCTAATCTACACTTGGCCTGCTTCTGCAGAAACAATCCAAAACCTAAATTATACTACAGAAAAATAAATGCCAGACAAAAGCGTTTCTAAGTAAAACAAGCAAAAGGAAACCTTCAAAATCAATAATTACGTTCACAAAAACTCTTAACAGCGGGGGCAGCTGTAGTGTCAACTATAACTATAGGGTCTACCATTAACACATATCAAGTTGCTCTAAATGCTGTTTCCCTGTGAAATCTCACCTATTGCAAGCGGCGAAGCTGACCCCCAAGAGTTTCTTTTACTCACGATCAGGTCCGGGAATTATTATGTTGTTCCAAACGTTTAGAAATAAAACAAGAAACGCCCCAGGGGCATTGGACCCCGCCGTTTTTCTCCTCCTCCCAGGGAGCAAAATATATTACGGTCACTCAACACACGAGCCCAAGTCGTGTAAAATTTAGTTGGTGATTTATCGTACCTTTGACGTGTTTGCTGCCATTCCCCCTTACGTCTTCTCCGCACCCTTCTCCCTGTGATAACATGAATCCCTAATAGTATGAACCCATCCCTCATTCCTTGGTCATCCACTTTTCCTAGCTTTCGAGAAGAAGAACGTGACGAAATATTTTGACCATAGCGTGACTCAGTTACGTCACGTTTTTTAAATAAACGAACTGACATGTCACCGTATTAATTCTAAATAGCAAGGGCACGGAAATTTAGAGGGGCATAGTCACGAGGATTTCGCTGATTTCTGGTCAAAACAGTGCTAAAATTATCGGTAGCTAACTTTATCCATGCCCAACATTGTGTTTGAACATTTAAAGGAATGTATTTAGGTAATTTCAATAAGAGAAAACAAACCACGGCCATTTAATATCGATTTAATGTCAACACGCTAAAAGAATTTGAAAAGTTTAGCCTAATTTTTAGCCAATGACGTCACGTTAGTGACGTCATATGGCTACTGTCAGAGCCAAAAAGTCAACGATATACGCATGATTTGTGAGGCTGGGGGGATATTCTGTGAGACGATGGGTGGGGGTGTGCACCAGGAGACTGAAACTCTTACCTTATCAGCGGCACAAACCCATACAGCTTATACTATAGGAGTACGTCCCCCGGGCTTTGAAGTGTTTTGCATTCGCAAGTGTGGATCTACTTCGAACGCCTGTTTTGTGTACGTGAGGTCTGGCAGGATTTTATTCGCGTTGTAGTCCTGTGTTTACTTAACTGAAGTACAAATTTCCACAGCAGCAAATACAAGACGGACTTGCCAATTTGAGATGTTGTATGAACAGAACGTGGAAATTAACGTTACTTCGATCCCTAATTAACAGTGAAAGAGACAGTATTTAAAGCCCAAGTTAAAAAGACTAGAGTAAAACAGCATAAAATTTTTCGGGATTATCTCTCGGTAACAGCGAATCTAAAATTTGCAGTGTCATTTTTGAGTGCGTGTTATAAAACATGAACCCATTTAAAACTAAATCGGAAATTGCGCGGCTTGTTGCTAGCTATTCGTAAAACTGAAAAACATGAATGAAACTAGTATTAAAGTCCAAGTCACAGTGGTGATCAAGGAATTAGAGGATGGATGTACTAAAATCTTTACAAGATACTAAACGTTATTTCGGGGTTATTCATAGCTCAAAGTGTAAAGCGTATGTTGAGCAAATTTGCATAGTTGACAGCTGTAATTTCAGTCGTAGGAATGTAACGCAACACTTAAAACATCTCGAACCGACCGAAACAGTACCGAAAGATTAACAACAACAGATATGCGACAAAGCATTCTAATAGAGACCTGTTGGATCTACTGGAAAGCGAGCTGAATTTGAACATTTTCGTACTGTTCAAACGAAATTTATTCGGCTGTAGGTTGAGACTCAAAATAAACACGTGCGCTAAAAATAACTTTGTACCGTGGGAAAGTTACAAATGTAAACATACTTTGGTCGATTTGTGAAGCAAAAAGACGAAAATTATTATAGCCGACTTGATTACAAAGCAAGCAACTTCAATCAACAGGGGAAATAAATATAGTTGCAAAACTATTTCAGTCGTGTTTATAAACGCTAGTTCAAACCGATTTCGAACGAAAATATTGTGGATACAAGAAACGCCGTTTGATGGCAGACTCCTGTTTTGACAATACAATGTACTAAGAACGTAAGTGGTTGACTGAAACGTCTGAAACCTTACAAATTAAACAAAGTAAAGCGAGTCGCGTGTCACGCAAATTTCGCAGAGCGTCAAAACGGCACCCTTTAGAAAGTTGACCGTTTATGAGCACTGAAAAGTATTCCCCGAATCGGCTTCTGTCTTTCAATGACGTAATGTTTATGTGCTACGGCACGTAGCATGAATCATTGGCTTTCAAAGCTCGCTAGCAGCTTTGTCCTTGCTCTTATCGAAGAGAAGTCAACTCCATTGAATTTCTTGTACTTTTCTACACAGCTTTCCCTAAAGATTTTGGCGAAGCAAAGCAAAACTGCCAAAAAAATGCTTGCATTCACTGTTGAAGTATTCAACTTGGCGAAAGCAAGGGACTTCCCCGAATCGGCTTCTGTGTTTCAGTGATGTAGTGTTTACGTGCCAGGGCAAGTTAGGCGAATTTATGCCAGCTTCAAAGCTCGCTAGCACCTTCGTTCTTGCTTTCATCGAAGGGTTTTTATGCCATAAAATCGCCAGTAATTTTCTACACCAACTTTCATGAAAATTCTGGCGAATAAACGCTAAACGAACGAAGATTACTGGCAAGTATTGTTTTGACCGAGCGGAGGTCTGGGGCAAGTGACCCCCCCCCCCAAAAAAAAAACGGCTATTACTAGACCCCGTCCTGACGGCGGAGTAAAAAAAAAAGGGGTATTACTAGACCCGTCCTGACGGCGGGGTAACAAGGGCATCTTTTATAGAGATATACTGTACATCCTTTTTACTTAACACCTCAAAAAGATGGTTTAGACTAAAGCGTTTGTTCGAGGGTAGTCCGCCATTTTTCACTACAAGTAAACGCGCGAGTATTCAGACACTTCGAACATTTTACATGAAGTATGGTACAAGGGACGTCGTCGTCGTACAGTCACGTGACGTCGTGACCATCAAAATTGCCCCACATGGATATATATTTTTTCTATGAGTATGGTGCTCCGCTCTGCGGCCTTCGGCCGCAAAGGAGCCCCGCTATGAAAAAATTAACACACTTGACGAAACTTTTGTCCACGTGGTACACATGGACATTTTCTAGATTAAAAATAGACCTCTACGATGCATGTATAGCAGCTGTTCTTGAAGGCTTCTTAGTGTCATGCTTAATCAAGTAATTTTTTGATGTTTTCTACCTTTTGCATTTCCAGAGAATTTCGTTCTTCGTTGGGGAACACACTACATAAAATCAGGAAAATTTGGTGGCCGGCTACAAATTTTCAAAACAATGGAGGCAGACCAGGTGTCCAGTAAGGCTGAATTCAGCCAAGTAATGGAAGCTGAGTTCCGAAGCCTGTTTGCAAGCTTTCACGCCAAGAGCGAGACTAAAGGAGGAAGCAGCCAAAAACAACAATCAAAAACTTCTTCTACCTCCATATCTGTTGAAGGAGGAGATCAAGAAATTGCATCCATGATCTCAGATGAAAATTCACCGACGATAAAAAATGAAATCAAGCAATGGCTGGAGTCTATTCGTACCTTTCCAAAGCCTTTCTCGTTCATGGTAGGTCCCATCACAGACTTACTGAAATTCAATCCTTCATCCCTGTTCACTAATGAGGAAAGAGACTGGGGATGCGAGGGACACGCCTCCAAGATGAAGAAAGACCCAGACACTGGTGAAAGCTACTATGAGGTCAAGGTCAACGGAACCTTGATAAGAAAGAAATGCCCGTACAAGAGCCGCGATGATCTGGTATACGTGTTAGAACGTAGACTGAACGGCTTGGAAAGAGCCGTTGGTGTTTATATGGAGGAGGTAAATGCTATGCTGTGAATCATGTTTATTTGATAAGCAAAATAGTGGCTTTTGCAACTAGGAATAATCCACAACACCCACTGAAAGGTCCTGAAAGCACTTTGATTTTTGAAAAATTGAAATTTTGTTCTAATCTTTTAATTATGTATTAAGAAGTTAAGCATATTTTATCGATATAGGCCTCCTGAATTCCGATATATCACTAAGTACACAGTACATGTACTTGTTTGAGCCTGAAATAACCAATCCAGACAAGGTACGCCTGGGACTGAAGGAAGAAAAATCCCAGTATTGTTTCGGAAACGTTTTTACGTGATTTTACCCTATGCCGATATCATGTCAGTGCTTCTTTCCAGGACAATAAAATTCTGGCTATCTTGTATAATTGTTTACAAAAACCTTTCGAGAATCAATTCCAAATAAACCAGTTTCAAAAAGATGCCGTGTTTAAGACAACAGATGGTGAAATTAGTTACCCTGTTTAAAACTGAAAACTCTGCAAACATACCCAATCTAGCGGTACATCCCCATTAGGGCAACGGAAGGGGGTGCCTCTACCGCCTGGGGTATTCCCATTGATAAGCCATATGCAGGAGCGCATAATCCGGAGTGTGCACTAAGCCTATGTCACGGCGTTTTCACAGACCAGGCTATTTTTAGACAAGTTTTTGGGCCGATTTAGACGGTACGATTTTTCCTTACGACTGTAGTATGCGACTTGCTCACGTCACGTCTACAACACGAAACGTGTCGTCTAAATCAGACGTACAACATCTTCGCAACAGTTGCACACAACACGAAAAATGTCGTATTATTGAAACATGTTTTAAAACCCGACGACAGTCGTAGCCACAACAAAATGTTAGAATGACGAGTTGTATACGATCTTTGCCCGACGCAACCAGCGCGCGCTACAAAAGTCGCATACGACAGTCGTAAGCAAAAATCGTACCGTGTAAATCGGCCCTTAGGTTACTATTTCCCGCGAAAAGTTTTAGTTTTGCGGTTTACCATCATTCTTTCTCCTTCTAAAATGCCCAATTTTGCAACTCAAGACTTTAAGCAAGACTGAGAAGTCTGAATTCGCAGGACATTCCAGCTAAAAATAAATCGGTCTATAAAAACAACGTGACACGGACATATGCAAGTTGCACGCTCCGGATTATGGGGTCCTGCCATATGGGTATGTGCCGCTGTGGAGGGTATGGTTTCAAGCAGTTTAGTCTGAGATAAGATACAAAAATCAGAGAGTTTTTGTCTAGAATAAGGTATCATTTATCGGGAAACGTGTCAGTGGTATGAAGAATTAAGTCTAGAATGGGAATAGATACTCTGGGAGTCTGGGATAGAGTAGGGATTTTGTCCAAGTCTAGAACAGGGTTGCACAATGCAGCTCAACATGGTCTGGTACATCCCCACTCAAATGTTTACAGAGCCCTCCCCCTTCCGCCCCGGGGACCTGCTGGGGTAACGTTGTTGTAAGCTCAGTGATATTTTCTGGACAATATTCATCATTTTGTATACCTTTTTTTGTTTAGGGCGCTCTTTCTGTGTCCGATATAACCCTTCCCGCTGGAAAACCTGGCTGTCAGACTGACAACTTTGAATTTCAGAAAGAAGCTGGGAAGCCAACTTGGGAAGCAATGACAAGTGACGAAGAGTCGTTTATTGTTATATTCAGGGCGATAAAAAAATTGCCCGGAACATACGACAGCACTCCCGTTCTGGTTTCTCCCAACATGGAAAAATACGTGAAATATTTTGAAGGTGAATGGTTTGTTAGTGATAGTGCTGATAATATGGACTTGAACACAGCTTGTAATCTTGGCCAGGGGAAAGACTTCAAGATTTGCATACTTGGATTGGTTTTGACGTACCATCCTCGAAGCGGATACCTCACTCTCGCGAAAGATGATTTCAACATCTCCAAGAAAACCTTTCCCAGTCTGACAGAGGATATGATCGATTCCTTTGTTGCTCATGCTGAGTGGCCAGCAAAACACATCTTTCAGCTGCAAACAGTGGTAGGTTACCTCCCATGCAACGTGAAGTGGTCCAACGCCTTACGCTTTGACCCAAGCAACAAAGAAGGAAAGTGTCTTCATCTTACAGTTTCTTCAAAAGGAACTGTGTTTGTCATATTTGCCGCCATCCCAAATAATAAAGATACCTGGTACTATGTGCAGATCTCTCCATACGGCGTTGGAATCTTTAAGGTAATCAAATTTGTTGTATTCAAATTGTCATAAATTGTAAATTGTCTGACAACTTTGAAAAAAGGCACCAAAACAGTGAATAAAGTTTTCAAAGGCATCTTCCCACCAACAGTCTAAGCTTACCACTATAACGTCTTCTCATTTTGTTAAACTTATCTCCTCACTCCACCCACCGTCACTACTGCTACTACCATTACTACTTCCACTACCACTTACTGCCATCAATGCCACTCCCACTACCAGAATTACAGCCACTACCGCTACCACCACCACCACCACCACTACCACTAACACTACCACTGCCACTACCACTACCACTACCGCTACCGCTACCACCACCACTACCACTACCACTACCACTACTGCAACCGCTACCACTACTACCACCACTACCACTACCACTACTGCTACCGCTACCACTACCACTACCCCTGCCACTACCACTGCCACTACCACTAGCACTACCACTGCCACCACCACTACCACTACCACCACCACCACCAGCACGCCCTGCACGTCTTTTCTAGTATACGAAAACGTACACTTCTCAATAGACTTAATCCCAGTACCGCATCCCAGATTTTTGACACAATGATATTTCAGATCTTAAGCTACAACAGTGAGATATGGGAGATGTACACTAAGCAGAATTTTAAAACATGGGATAGTTCCCCAATAGAAAAAATTCATCTCAAATTTTGTAAACGCTGCTTAGAAGTAAACAGTAACGCCTCTAACGTAGCTTGCAGAGCCGAACTTGGAAGATGACCGCTAATAATCCGAATTAATCAGAAAATTATGAAATATTTTGTTTATCTAAACAACAAACATAATGACTCTATAGTCAAACAATCTTTCCTCCTGTTGAAGAATCTACATTTTATTAATAACTCCGGCGTTTATTCCAATTTTATGAATTGGATAGAACAATATCATCTATCCAATTTAGATCCTCAATCTTTCGATAATGATAGAATTAGGCGATATACAACTAATATGAAAGAGAAATATATATCCGTCTGGCGACATAGCCTTGAACATTCAAAGAAATTAGAATTTTATAAAGTTTTTAAAGATGAATACCTTACATCTGATTATTTAAACCAGCTAAGAAACTTTAATGAAAGACGAAATTTAGTGAAGTTTAGAATAAGTAATCACAAACTTATGATTGAACTAGGTAGATATCAAACCGATCACATGCCCAGAGAAACTAGATTATGCACATTGTGTAAATCAAATCAAGTAGAAAATGAAACTCATTTCTTGTTGCAATGTAGCAAATACTCTCTGCAGAGGCAGACATTTTTCAATCGAATCAATGAAATAATACCTGACATTGAAAGGAAGTCAACCTCAGAAAGCATAAAACTTCTCATGAACTCTAACGACTATCATGTGTTTAAGCTAGTAATGAAGTTTATTTCCTTGTGTATGAATATACGTGATACATTGTTATTATCAAGTGAAAGTGATGTAACTTAGGGTGCGTTTCCTTTGGGAAAATCCAAATCCGGATTCTTGTATCCAAAAACGGATTTTGCGTTTCTTTACCTAAATCCGAAAATGGATTAATCACGGATTAGTGATCTGAAGAATCCACACTCCGAGTGGATACATCAGATTAAATCTAAATCCGGATTTTTAGGATTCATGATCCGTGCGTTTCTTTGGGGGACGGATCCGAAAATAGTACATCTGTCAAGCGGTCTGCCATGCAAATTTACTGGTCTCGCCATATTTTCTCTCGATCTTGCGTGACAAAACATTCGATCGTGAAAAAGAAAATTCAGGTGATTATTCCGTTCCGTGTATTTGAAAAGTTTTCTCCAAAAGTACAGACAGAAGCATTGACACGTCAGGATAACTTCATTTGTGTTCCATTTCTGTAATTCAGGGTCCAGATTTTGCTAGACTGCGAGTAGTCTCTAATTTTGGCGATGGCGATTGTGGGGCGGGCGAAATACAATTTTGGCGATGGCGATTGTGTGGCGGGCGAAATACACGCGCGCGCCAAAGTGAACGCAAATAGCGAGTTCACTTGAACTACTGCAGATACTGTCCTTGTTTATAAATTATTTGTATTCCATTCTAGTTGAATTCAAGGGCAGTACGAGAGAAATATCGTTCTGACACATATATTGCGTGCCTCCAGCCTGTCTTGTCATGACAAAATAATCCTTTTTCGGATTTTGCGTTTCTTTGGTGTCGAAGAATCCATGTGATCTGGGATCACAAATCCGTTTTCGGATTTTCCCAAAGAAACGCACCCTTAGGTTCATTAGCATAATATTAGAGTACTATTAGTCTTGTTTTGTTATCAATTACTATAAATATGCTTTTGCAATACTGTAAATCTTGCAGTCATGCAAATAAAGCAATTTACTACTACTACCACTACCACTGCCACTGCCACCACCACTACCACTACCACTACCACTACCACTACCACTACCACTACCACTACCACTACCACTGCCACTGCCACTACCACTGCCACTACCACTACTACCACCACTACTACTACCACTACCACTACCACAACCACTACCACTACCACTGCCACTACCACTACCACTACCACTACCACTACCACTGCCACTGCCACTGCCACTACCACTGCCACTACCACTACTACCACCACTACTACTACCACTACCACTACCACAACCACTACCACTACCACTGCCACTACCACTACCACTGCCACTGCCACTACCACTGCCACTACCACTACTACCACCACTACTACTACCACTACCACTACCACAACCACTACCACTACCACTGCCACTACCACTACCACTACCACTGCCACTGCCACTACCACTGCCACTACCACTGCCACTACCACTACTACCACCACTACTACTACCACTACCACTACCACAACCACTACCACTACCACTGCCACTACCACTACCACTACCACTACCACTACCACTACCACTGCCACTGCCACTACCACTGCCACTACCACTACTACCACCACTACTACTACCACTACCACTACCACAACCACTACCACTACCACTGCCACTACCACTGCCACTGCCACTACCACTGCCACTACCACTACTACCACCACTACTACTACCACTACCACTACCACAACCACTACCACTACCACTGCCACTACCACTACCACTACCACTGCCACTGCCACTACCACTGCCACTGCCACTACCACTGCCACTACCACTACTACCACCACTACTACTACCACTACCACTACCACAACCACTACCACTACCACTACCACTACCACTACCACTACCACTGCCACTACCACTACCACTGCCACTGCCACTACCACTGCCACTACCACTACTACCACCACTACTACTACCACTACCACTACCACAACCACTACCACTACCACTGCCACTGCCACTACCACTACCACTGCCACTGCCACTACCACTGCCACTACCACTACCACTACCACTACCACTGCCACTGCCACTACCACTACCACTACCACTACCACTACCACTACCACTACCACTACCACTGCCACTACCACTACCACTACCACAACCACTACCACTACCACTACCACTACCACTACCACTACCACTGCCACTGCCACTACCACTGCCACTACCACTGCCACTACCACTACCACTACCACTGCCACTGCCACTACCACTGCCACTACCACTACTACCACCACTACTACTACCACTACCACTACCACAACCACTACCACTACCACTGCCACTGCCACTACCACTGCCACTACCACTACCACTACCACTGCCACTACCACTGCCACTACCACTACCACCACCACCACCACTACCACTACCACTACCAGTACCACCACCACCACCACTACCACTACCACTACCACTACCAGTACCACTACCACTGCCACTACCACTGCCACTACCACTACCACCACCACCACCACTACCACTACCACTACCACTACCAGTACCACCACCACCACCACTACCACTACCACTACCACTACCACTACCACTACTACTACTACCACCACCACCACTACCACTACCACTACCACTACCAGTACCAGTACCACTACCACTGCCACTACCACTGCCACTACCACTGCCACTGCCACTACCACCACCATCCCCACCACTACCACTACCACTACTACTACCACTTCCACTACCACTACCACTACCACTACCACTACCACTACTACCACCACTACCACTGCCACTACCACTACTACCACCACTACTACCACCACTACCACTACCACTGCCACTACCACTACCACTGCCACTACCACTTCCACTACCACTGCCACTACCACTACCACCACCACTGCCACTACCACTACCACTGACACTGCCACTACAACTACCACTACCACCACCACCACCACCACCACCACCACCACTACCACTACCGCTACCGCTACCACTACTAACACCACTACCACTACCACTACTGCTACCGCTACCACTACCACTACCACTACCACTACCACTACCACCACCACTACCACTACCACCACCTCTACCGCTACCACTGCCACTACCAGCACCACCACTACCACTACCGCTACTGCTGCCACTACTACCACCACTACCACTACCACTACTGCTACTGCTACCACTACCACTACCACTACCACTGCCACTACCTGACAAAATAATCCTTTTTCGGATTTTGCGTTTCTGTGGTGTCGAAGAATCCATATGATCTGGGATCACAAATCCGTTTTCGGATTTTCCCAAAGAAACGCACCCTTAGGTTCATTAGCATAATATTAGAGTACTATTAGTCTTGTTTTGTTATCAATTACTATAAATATGCTTTTGCAATACTGTAAATCTTGCAGTCATGCAAATAAAGCAATTTACTACTACTACCACTACCACTGCCACTGCCACTACCACCACCACTGCCACTACCACCACCACTACCACTACCACTACCACTACCACTACCACTACCACTACCACTACCACTGCCACTACCACTACCACTACCACTACCACTGCCACTACCACTACCACTACCACTACCACTACCACTACCACTGCCACTACCACTACCACTACCACTACCACTACCACTACCACTACCACTACCACTACCACTACCACAACCACTACCACTACCACTACCACTGCCACTGCCACTACCACTGCCACTACCACTACTACTACCACTACCACTACCACTACCACTACCACAACCACTACCACTACCATAGACTGCGAGCAGTCTCTCTTTTGCTCTAAAATCCCTGCCGGAGGAGCGGCAAGAAAGCGAGTGCGAAATTCGAGCCGCGAGCCACGAGCCACGAGTAGCGTGGGCGGGAGAGTGAGCGAAGAGCGAAAAGAGAGACTGCCCTGCTTTCATACTACATTTCTGAAGCCCGGCACTCTGGTGACGGAGTATTTTGATTGGTCGGTCTATGACCCGATGGCGGGTATCTGTCATCATCACTTGGAGACATGCAGTGCGCGCCAACGGCTGCCGTCAATAGAATTGCTGACCACAACAGGAGGAAACATATCAAGCTCCTACACACCAAACTCGCAGTTTCAAGAGGAGTTATTCACACATTTGACTGAAGCCGAGTTCAGCCATCTATTACAAGTTACGTAGCTCTAAAGAAGCTACAACTTCAGTTTCTTGACGAAATGGGTCTATAGGTCACACTCCGTGATGCGAAACACAACATCCTGCAACAGACTTTTTAAGACAATAAGCCAGGCCCGGCGTTACAAACAAAGAAACTCGTCACGTTGCGGATAATATTTCAGATCCTTTATTGTCAGAAATTTAAACATAAGAGGCTGAAAAACCTATCAAGTCCGTAGACGAGCCAAATTCAACGATCGCGGCATTAAAAAGTCGCTTTACAGACGATCAAAGATCAAATTTTACTGCGAATTACAAATGAACAGGCGTAAAGCCACAGGAGTCCATCATGCAAATATCAGAAATGACCTTTATACAGTGTCTCTAAGCCGTGCCTTGAATTTTAACGGCTCTATTCAGTTAACGAACACTTACACAAACGCGGACAAAATCCGACCCAGACGGCTAATCAGGATTTTTTTTCTTCGCCCCGTTCAATACAGGCTTCTTTGGTGTGGAACTGTTCATCACATCTTCCCAGCTTTGAACTTGAACGCTTCGATCGATTCGCTAGACTGCGAGCAGTCTCTCTTTTGCTCTAAAATTCGCGGGAAAAATTTGACACCGGCGTATCATGTTCGACAATGGGCGTGTTATGTCATTGATGCGAACTGTCAAAGGGCCTCAGAAATGCAGTATGAAAGCAGGGCAGTCTCTCTTTTCGCTCTTCGCTCACTCTCCCACCCACGCCACTCGCGGCTCGCGGCTTTGCCGCTCGCCGCTCGAATATCACCCTCGTGACTTTGCCGTTCATCCAGCACGGATTTTAGAGCAAAAGAGAGACTGCTCGCAGTCTACTACTACCACTGCCACTGCCACTGCCACTGCCACTACCACTACTACTACCACTACCACTACCACCACCACCACCGCCACCACTACCACTACCACTTCCACTACCACTACCACTACCACAACCACTACCAGTACCACTACCACTGCCACTACCACTGCCACTACCACTGCCACTACCACTGCCACTACCACCACCATCCCCACCACTACCACTGCCACTACCACTACCACTACTACTACCACTTCCACTACCCCTACCACTACCACTGCCACTACTACCACCACTACTACCACTACCACTTCCACTACCACTACCACTACCACTACCACTGCCACTACCACTACCACTGCCACTGCCACTACTACTACCACTACCACTTCCACTACCACTGCCACTACCACTACCACCACCACTGCCACTACCACTACCACTACCACTGACACTGCCACTACAACTACCACCACCACCACCACCACCACCACTACCACTACCACTACCGCTACCGCTACCACTACTAACACCACTACTACCACTACCACTACTGCTACCGCTACCACTACCACTACCACTACCACTACCACTACCACCACCACTACCACTACCACCACCACTACCGATACCACTGCCACTACCAGCACCACCACTACCACTACCGCTACTGCTGCCACTACTACCACCACTACCACTACTGCTACTGCTACCACTACCACTACCACTACCACTGCCACTACCACTGCCCCTACCACTACCACTGCCACTACTACTACCACTACTGCTACCACTGCCACTACTACCACCACTACCACTACCACTACTGGTACTGCTACCACTACCACTACCACCACCACCACCACTACCACTACCACTTCCACCACCACTACCACTACCACTACCACTTCCACTACCACTACCACTACCACTACCACTTCCACTACCACTGCCACTACTTCCACCACTACCACTACCACTGGCACTACTACTACCACTACTGCTACCACTACCACTTCTACTACCACTACCACTGCCACTACTACCACCACTACTACTACCACTACCACTACCACTACCACTGCCACTACTATCACCACTACCACTGCCACTGCCACTACTACCACCACTACCACTACCACTACCACTACCACTACCACCACCACTACCACTACCACTGCCACTACTACCGCCACTACTACTACTACCACTACTGCTACTGCTACTGCTACCACTACCACTACCACCACCACCACCACTACCATATTTCCGATCTTAAGCTACAACAGTGAGATATGGGGGATGTACACTAAGCAGAATTTTAAAGCATGGGATAGTTCCCCAATAGAAAACATTCATCTCAAATTTGTAAACACTACTTAGAAGTAAACAATAAGGCGTCTAACGTAGCTTGCAGAGCCGAATTTGGAAGATTACCGCTAATAATCCCAATTAATCAGAAAATTATGAAATATTTTGTTTATCTAAACAACAAAGATAATGACTCTATAGTCAAACAATCTTTCCTCATGTCGAAGAATCTACATTTTATTAATAACTCCGGATTTTATTCCAATTTTATGAACTTGATAGAACAATATCATCTATCCAATTTAGATCCTGAATCTTTAGATAATGGTAGAATTAGGCGATATACAACTAATATGAAAGAGAAATATATATCCTCCTGGCGACACAGCCTTGAACATTCAAAGAAATTAGAATTTTATAAAGCTTTTAAGGATGACTACGTTACATCTGATTATTTAAACCAGCTAAGAAACTTTAATGAAAGACGAAATTTAGTGAAGTTTAGAGTAAGTAATCACAAACTTATGATTGAACTAGGTCGATATCAAACCGATCATATGCCCAGAGAAACTAGATTATGCCCATTGTGTAAATCAAATCAAGTAGAAAATGAAACTCATTTCTTGTCGCAATGTAGCAAATACTCTCTGCAGAGGCAGACATTCTTCAATCGAATCAATGAAATAATACCTGATATTGAAAGGAAATCAACCTCAGAAAGCATAAAACTTCTCATGAACTCTAACGACTATCATGTGAATAAGCTAGTAATGAAGTTTATTTCCTTGTGTATGAATATACGTGATACATTGTTATTATCAAGTGAAAGTGATGTAACTTAGGTTCATTAGCATAATATTACAGTAATATTAGTCTTGTTTTGTTATTAATTACTATAAATATGCTTTTGCAATACTGTAAAATCTTGCGGTCATGCAAATAAAGCAATTTACTACTACTACTACTGCTACCACTTCCACTACCACTACCACTGCCACTACTACCACCACTACTACTACCACTACCACTTCCACTACCACTACCACTGCCACTACTACCACCACTACTACTACCATTACCACTACCACTACTACCACTACTACTACTACCACTACCACTACCACAACTGCCACTACCACTGCCACTGCCACTGCCAATACCACCACCACTACCACTACCACTACTACCACTACCACCACCACTACCACCACCACTACCACCACCACTACCACCACCACTACCACTACCACCACCACTTCCACTACCACTACCACTGCCACTACCGCTACCACTGCCACTACCACTACCACTGCCACTGCCACCACCACTACCACTACCACTAACACTACCACCACCACTACCACTACCACTACCACTACCACTACCACTACCACTACCACTACCATTACCACTACCACCACCAGTACCACTGCCACTACCGCTACCACTGCCACTACCACTACTACTGCCTCTACCACAACCACTGCCACTACTCTAGCACGACTACTGCCAACACTTCTGCTACCACCACCGCTACCACTACCAACAACATAATGGCCACTACTACCAGTCCCACAACAACCCCGCTTTGAAGAACATAAGCTGCATGATCGTACTTCAAGAAACTAAATCATTTAATTACAGTTGTGTGAAATACCTTGTTTCTGCTAAAAGCGTTGTTGGAAGCTGCCTTATTCAAACAACTGGCAAAATATATTAATTTCGTTAAATATTAAATTATTTTACTTCCAGAAGTGAACTTGAAGCCTACCTTATATTGAATCTACTTTTTGTTTCATTGACAGTCTCAAAAACTCGTGGTTTCTACAGTTGATACAAACGCAGTGGGGCTGGGAGCAGATATTCTGTATCAGTCTTACTTTGTCTGTGTGAAAGAGGGTTCGAAAAGCACAGTGATTGAGTACGGGAAAAGTCACGGGACCACAGAGTTCGGCGACGTCTACCTCACGATGATAGACAGAGTTGATCCCTTGTATGTCCGTTTCTATTCATTTGGGAATGGAGAGGAGCCAATGGAGGTAGTTGATGCGCACATCGTTTCCCGTCACCTGACCAAAGCCAACTGTAGAGGAGACACTGTGCTTGATAACCAAACAAATATGTGCGTGCAAAATTGCCACATTCAGTGTGATCCAACGCAAGGTAACATAATATGTTCTAACTATTTAACAAGAAACAATAATTTATTAATAACTATTGCACGAAACGGAGTGGCACTTGAGTTCGTAGCCAAATGGAGGTGTAGAACCGATCAAGAACCGACAAATGACAAAATACATGCTTTAACTCTTTCGCTGCGAAAGTCGAGTTTTCTCGACATTTAGAGGAATAGACATTGAACCACTTGTGACGTCATCATTTTTGACGTCACCAGATTGTTTTGATAAGCAGCTAACACAGCAAGGACAGGTCCATCCACACGAAAAGAAAAGGGAACGAAAAGAAGCGAGAAAAAAATTGGGAATGAATCAGCCAAAAAAAAAGCAAAAAAAAAGAAAAACAAAAACAAGTCCATGCGTGAAAGCAAAATATTGTACAATTTACAACAAAAACTGGTTCAAAATCTAGTTTAATTGTAGAGAAATGTTTTTGTAGCAAAGTTAAGTAGCATTTGGCAACCTAGCAGTCAAAAAAACCGTTTTAATGGTAAAAAATGCGTTATTTTTAAAAAAAGTTAGCAGTGAAAGGGTTAAAGGCCAGCAAATGTCCCCAATCTAGGATTGCTAAAAACCATACCCTGCCCAGTGGCACGTCATGTCCCTGTCTAGGCCCTATAAGAGAGTACCTCCCCCCCCCGGGTCTTTAGTGGCCATAACATTTCAAAAACCTAAAGTGTTTTTGTTATTATTATTATTATTATTATTGATCTCGAGTTGGCCAAGAGTTCTTCTGTGCGACGTGATAAAGTGGAGTAATCGTTTTATTATGTAGAAGTTCCCTGGATGATGGGAAATGTTAGAGCCGTGTTATAATAAATGAAACTCATTTTTGCCAATCAACTTGCGCCACTGATAGTTTACTACAACCCTGGACGAAACTGCTGGAGAAAACGAAAAATACAGTCGAATTTTTCAGTTTTCCTGAATTAGATATAAGCCATACAATAGCAAGAACGGTTTTCAACCCTCATCTTGCTTTCAATGTTGTTTACAGGTTCAGGCAAATCTTTGACGACACTTTTCGTAGGCAAGAGAGGCTGAAGCTCGTGCCCCATGATAATTATTTGAAATTTATAGTTCGCACTCATGCTGCGAAGGTTTTTTTATCTGTTTTTCCCATGTCAACAATTTTAATTTACATGACGTCATTCTAACTGACCAATGAGTTATCTTCCTTAAAATAACCACGCTGTATGACACAGATCCAAAAATAGATTTCAAATCATTTTCATCGGAAGAGGCCCATGTATTGGGGATTAGCTCTCTCCCTTCATCCTCTGTTGTCGTAGGAGAACGGCATTCATTTGTTTCTGGGGATGGGATCGTAGAATTGGTGAATCGAATTACCATGGTTATCAGAACCCGTCTCAACAGTTTTTAGTCAAGCATCTTAGTGGGAAACAAGAAGAGTATATGCTTTCTCATATCCAGACATATCCAGGGGATGCCTCTGTGATGACACTATCATAAAGCCTGTGAGAAAAGGCTTTTAAGGCCGCGGGTGAGAAAGTAGGTCATCAGTATTCATTTATTTAAAGCGTATGCACAAAGTGTGACGAATGGTAGCGACATTGCACGAAATATTCATAAATAGGAGGCTCTTCAGTAAAACTTTCAGTTTCTGAATCAATAATTGCACGTTCGTTAAATTGTGTGCCACGAATATCTTGTGACTTTGGAGCATTTTTAAATAAAAAATACTGTCGAAGTCCGTTTTTTTTACGTTCAAACGTTAATAGAAACTTTTTGGAAGTGTTCCAACATTCGTGTTATTCGGTAAGCCTTCGGAAGCCTTTAAACCACCAATTTTGTGTCCAAGAATACAGTGCGGATGTAGAATTTCCTGAACTGACACAACAGACAGATAAACTAGGTGTATTGCAGATTGTCACAACAGAAGCAGTTTTTCAAACAGGCTTTTTAACAGAATATTGAAGGCTTCAAATTTAAACAAGGACGATTTTGCTCATTTAAAAGCTTACAACTTTCAGTGGAACTCGAAATCCCATAATCGACTTCTGTTGTGACACAATAGAGGTTTTCACTGTTCAATGAGTGGTGAAATCAAGAAGTGTTGTCTTCTCCACGAGGAGAAAACGTGGACACGGAGTCGCGTTTTACAAAATCTTAACTTTGGGAGCTCATAGCGTCGCAAAGAAGCGCAATCTATCAAATCAAAAACAACCTTGTTGCACTTCCACCATTCCCCAAACTCTCTGTTAAGTTTCAACGGAATCGGCTCCCAAACGTTCAAGATATAAAGTTTTTTAACGTAAGACCTCCACCAAAATTTTGCCTTATAAATTTATTCATGAGCAGCTCGTCACCCGCGGCCTTATTAAGGTGGCTTGAACCTATTTATTAGCGTGTTGGTTGCGTCTTTGAAACGCGTTTTTCAGCAAGAAAGATTAACCCATTTCTATGATTTTTGGCATCCTAAACGAAGAATGCTGGAACCTTAAGAAACAAAAGTAAATACTTGATTTTTCCTCAAAGGAATGGACGCCTGTCAAATCTTGCCTTTTCACCCAGCCAGCTAAAAGGGTTTGAAAGCAATACTTGTTTCTTTCGTTGATGTGCAATGATTCTTTTGACATCTGAGCAAGTGTCTATTTTGCCTGTTCTAACGCTAATAATTGTCTGTCTCTGCTTCAAAGGGTGTCGCAGAACCTCGAGTAACAAGCCGTTAGCTACCGATTGCAATGCATGTCGGAATCTGAAGAATGCCATTACTGGAGAATGTGTTGAGAAATGCCCGGAAGGTTTGGAAGAAAAGGCTGACAAGACTTGTGAAGGTAAGTTCTCTTAGGGTTTTACCTTAATTGATTGAAATTATCGGACTTCTTTCTCATATCCATTTCTTAAGACTTCCTTCTCATATCCATTTCTCTTGCTTAAGGGAGGGGGGGGGGATTTGTGATCTCAAGATCCTGTGCATTTTTCACCTCCAAACAAACAAACACACAAACCTGTTGCGCTGAAATGAACTGCAAATGTCAACAAGCACATCATCCCGATTAAAGATAGAACACCAGACATGAAATTATCGTGATTAGTGATGATTTTGTCTTCACTCCAAGGAAAATTTTAGTAACATACGCAATACAATCTTACCTCAATTTTCGTTATCACAATACGAATAATTTGTGCAAGAAACAAATTTGCACGCTTAGCTCTAGAAAAGTCCGAATACAGATTTGACCTGATGAATGCATTATAGATTCATTATCTGGTTTTGGCCGGATTTTGTAAACCAAACAAGCAAAAAAACACATAACAAACAAAACAAACGAACAAACAGACAAAAACACGACATTCGATTTGCTTTTTGGATTCAAGAATCTGGAATTACATTCCCCTCCCCCATCCCCCCTTTCCTAAAAGAAACATGCACTCTAATGTATCGCAATGGCTGATTGCGAGGCGAGTTGCATGGACCATTGTACAATATAAATTAACCTGCAATGGACAAAATAGCAGGGAGACATGTAGCAGCGGCTGTTGCAGAAAGTAGAATCGAATTCTACTACCGCAACCGTTGAGCAACTTCTTTTGCAACTATTTTGTCCGTTGCAAGGTAATTTACTGTGCAATGTTCCATGAAACCGGTCTGGCAACTCATTAAGGCGTTGCAAGACAAGTTGTACAAAGCATCGCACAGTCTAACACCACATCAACGGGGGTACCCAAGGGTAACTGAAATTATTAAAAACTGGACTAGGTATATTGGATTTCTAGCATTTTGATTGGCTCAACGGAGCTAGGCTATCAGCTCATATACCTGCTGGGACCAAATATGGTCAATGAACACTCAACAACAAAGTGAGCTGAAAGTTTTTTCCTCGCGAGCAACCGGACGAGAAAAATGGACTTGGCAGCGAATTTAAACTAAGCAGAGATTCCAACAGCGTCACCAACAAGCATCACCAACAGCGTCCTCTAACACAAGTCAAAATTGATTGAAGAAACTGCGCAGAAATAGAAATTTAAGCATTAAGCGTGGTGTTTGCAATTAATTTCTTTCATCGATCGTCACGTCGATCATTGAAATTAAAAAAACGGTAGGTTTTATCAGAAAGGATTTCCACTTCAAAATATCAAGACAAGACATGAAATAAAACACAGTGAAATGGGGCAGGAGCATTTAATAAAAACTATCACACATTCATGGCGAGTCGGTGCGAGAATCATGAAGCAGTCTAAACAAGTACTAAAAAATACAGCTGCAAACTACCAAGAAGGAAGGAAGGGTGAGATTGTTTTTCGGCTTTTTAACACGCAAAATTGACACTGGTTTACCTGCACTCGTTGTAGCTCTGTGTTCCAACAGGTCCAAATGCTCAGATAGAAATCGGATGCCATGTAAACGGATTTGAATCGCTTTTCCAGTTGTGTGAATATAATGTTGTTTTTACCATTCCGTCCGCAACCTCTAAACTGAGAACAACTGCATTTTGCGCTTTGCGTTTAACAAACTATGATGGTGAATTCTAATGTTCCTGATCGCTACAGTAATTATGCATCTTAGCTGCATAGAAATTACCTCTTCAAGTTTAACTGTTCAAATTTGTTCTGTCTTCAGTTCGATCAAACACGCACATGATGGCTCCGTTTTGCGAACAGATTACAAACTTGACAGTTTCATCTCCAGCAGCTGTATGGTGAAATTGTACAGCTTCAATCCGCTTTGAACGATGATTACAACAATGTTTCAGGAAAAATGAAACGTGTACCATATTTCAGAGCCAATAATTAGAAGATTTTTTTCCAATACGTGTGCTACTTTGTTCACTTTCGAGCAGTTATCATTGATTCATTCAGCTTTGCAATGAAACGCTGCAACACTTCGCAAGGTTTTGGCGCCTTTTTCGTTGTCATGTGATCGATTCTCGTTCCGTTTAAATTTCTTTTCTCATTTTTTCCCGTTCTATCTTGATTTTTTTTAAATAGTGGTTAAGTTTTTAATAAAACAATTATTCTACTCGGGCTTGCTGGATATCAAATGATTATAACCAACTCGGCGCTACGCGCCTCGTTGGTTATCTATCATTCGATATCCAGCGCGCCCTCGTAGAATAATTGTTAAATATCTCTTCGCAAGGTCTTTATTATCTCAGATATTCGTATTTATTGGACTTCTAGCGTTAAAACATCTTGTTGCCTGAATTAAAATTCCGAGCTCCCTCAAGGTTTTTTCAACAAACGTATTCAACTGGAGAATCCGAAGAAGTCTTTGGTTTCACAAATGGAAATATCCTCTGAAAGCATAAAACAATCTATGTCGTGCTCGAATGATCCTTCTTGCAGGATAGGATCATCCACCTTCCATGTAAACAGGCCCTAGCAACAAGCCCTAATAATGGTTTCCGCAAATAGCTCGAAACACTTGAGCACGCAACGTTTGCAAAAGCCATGAAATCAAAGGGGGAACAATTCGGCGTTTTTTGCTAATATTGCCTGCTTTTGCATGTTTGCACAGAGTGATAAACAGTTACATGATGTTGACGTAACATTCTTTGTACGTTTATCTGTTCTTTATTTCCTTTTGCCAAAAATTATCGGCCAAAAATAGTGAAGCTTTTTTTTCACGAGAAGAGTCACAAAATCTTTTAAAGGAATTTTACACATGAAAACTGCAGTGTCCAAACGCGGGACATTTTTGAAAAGATGAAAGGTCTAAGAAGAGTCAAAGGATAAATTTACAAGAAATGTTAAAGGGGAAAAAGTTACGATGTTTCTTAATTTTTCTTGAACTATTTGGAGAGCGATTTGAGAATAAATTTAAACATGCGCTTGTTGAGGTGTATTGACTCTCTTCAAAAGTTTTTCATTTGCTTGTCCAAAGTGTGACATAATTTGTTCTTTATTTTACATTGGCCCTATAACTTGCACTGCCGAGTTAGTGTTTCCAAGCCTCAAAAGATAAGCCATGTCAAGAAATGATTCAAAATAAAATTGCATAAAAAATATCTTGCAGTGAGTTAATTGTACCCAGTAAAAATATTCGTCATGCCATTGACAGTTCTTTTCAAAGATGTTTTGGTTAAATCACCTTAATAGTATTTTTATATATTTTTTCCTTTTTTTGGTTTTTCTCTAGCAAAAGACCCCTGTGCCGACATCAAATGTTTAAATGGAGGAAGTTGCGAAAAGTTGGAGGATGGACATTTTAAATGTGTTTGTGTGAAAGATTATATTGGAGAATATTGTGAACACGGTAAGTGGCAATAACCTGATTGCCCAAGGGTGGGGTGGCATGGGGGAATGGTACTCAGTAAAGTTTGTGCCAAGAGGCTCCCCCCCTGAGGTTCAAACCCTTGGCCTTTCATATATTTTAATCAAGTGTTACCCCTTTTATCCCGGGGGATGAGACTCTTGTATAAGCTCTATGGCTGTGTGCCGCTCTGAAAGGTATGGTTTTGGAGCAGTCTAGCCTTGGATAGGGTACAAAAACCACGGAGTTTGGTCCAGAGTAGAATGTCATTTATCAGGAAACTGATCAGTGGTATGGAGAATTTAGTCTAGAATTAGGAACTGACTCTCAGCAAGTATGTGATTGGGTGGGGTTTTGATGGTTTTGAAAACCTTAAACTGCAGGCCCTTCTCCACTGGCAATGTTAATTTCAAGCTTCGTTTACAACCTGAATCATACTTCTTACTGTTGACATTGACCAGAGAAGGGGGGGGGGGGGCACTGAGTTCTACTGTCAACACATTGAATATAAATGGTTATGTGCGTGAATTAAAATATAGAACTTGAATGAAAATGTTTTATTGAATGTGAATGAATATAAAGTCTTTGAATTTTGCACCATTTCGCCAACCATATACTATAAATCTTTGACACACGCTGGCTTGTTTCTAAAAAAGATCAGTCGTGGGAACGGATTAACAACGCGCCTAATTGAAGAAATGCCGGTAAACAAAGGACAGTATTATGTAATGTTTGATTTTATGGTGCAATGTTTGATTTTGCTGATGATACTGAAAATAGAATTCCATGTTAAAACATTCAATTCACCCTTTGCGTCTTCTGTCCATTGGTTATTGTTATTAGGCGGCGCGACGTCTCAAACGTCGCTGCCGTCTCATGAAATGCAAGGCACATTCCTGAATTGTCGGGTGTCAGTAGACTTAGTCTTCGCACGGGCTCTAAACAATGAGGGTCGTTATAATGACGTGGATTTTACGACACTGAATTTTAAATGTTTCTAATACCGCACGATTTGTCTGTGACGCGGATTTTTATAAAGAGAAGTGTGAAGCGTAAATTTGTTGTTTTGAGTTTCGCGGACTATTGACGTTGAGTAAAGATAGGTGTTGAAATGTTTATTTCGCTGTTTTTGAGGAGATTTCGTTTTTAAGGGGCAGTGTTTACAAAGGCTAGGGAAAACTGGGGAGTTGTGGACGTTGTCAGTATGTCGGCATAAAATAGTTTTGTATGTGGTGTTGCTTTACTGAGTTCTTAGCCTGCGAGGTTGTCCATAGCTCATAGAGACTATTGTTAGTAGTGGTTCCAGAGTGCTTCCAACTGGATAGGTTGGGGGTCATATCTAAAAATCAATGATGTAGTGGAATGTCAGTTTGAAAATCCTTTAAGGTTTCCCATTTCATCAATTAATCAATGCTAAATACTGGACATTCTTGGATAATATGTTTATATTGATTTAATTGAAGTGTGTGGGTAGAATTCGTTCAGAGGTCATAAACCGAGAAAGTTCTCAAAGCAAATGTGTCATATACGCGACATTTCTTTCGTGACAGTAGCTTTGTTGAAGAGTTTTAAGGTGAATTTTTCTGTTGTAGCTGTAATCAAGCAGATAGATTTAGTGATCTATCGGAGAACTGACTGTCATTTGTAAGAGGTGTTGTAGAGGTGTTCCGAAAACGCGGGGTCGGGGTGCGGGGTGCGGGGTCATAAAAAAAACTGAAAAATCAAAATTAAAAATAAATAATAAATAAATAATAAACCAATAAGTAAATAAATAGCCATGACTATTAGTCATGATCCGTACTCGGCTGCCCGGCAGTCCGAAAGTTTCGAAGGATTTCGACGGAAAGGCTTTTTCTAATGTTTTAAAAGTATACTTTATTTGTTTAGAATTGCCAAGCGATTCAGAAAAGTATTTTGGTTTTGTAGTTGACGAGTTTTCCGCGCTTGTGCATACTACAAAATGCGATGTTTGCGACGCTTAGAATTATTTGTGGTTACACCCGCCAGTCAGAACGCACAGAATTTGAGGGGAATTTCTCATTCAAACGTCCCGGGAGCATTCGAAGTTTGTTTAGAATTATCAAGCAATTCAAAAGACCAAGTTAGTCTTGTAGCTGACGAATTTTGTGAGTTTGTGCATACCGTACTACTGAAATCGCTACGTTCGTGACACTTTTTGTGACTAGATCCGCAAGACATGCCAGTCAGAAACATTCGAAGTTTGTTTAGAATTACCAAGCCATTTAAAAGACTAATTTGGTGTTGTAGCTGGCGAATTTTCCGAGCTTGAGCATACTCAGAATCGTTAGCTTGCCTGATTCCTGTCTGACCCGAGCCGTCACGCAACCATAGTGACAATTGTCACACGGATGCTCTCAGAGTTGTTATTTCCTTATTACTGAAACTTTATTTCAGTAATTTGAAAAATGAGTGTGAAACCTCGAGCTCAGTCGCTTTATTTGCGTGACTATAAGTTCTTACAGTATTGCAATTGCATACAACTAAGGAGATAACGATCAAGTTACATCAGTCTGAATTGATATCAAATTATTGCGTAAATTTAAGCATGATAGAATGAATCTCATCAATTGAATGTCAACAAAATAATTATCAGAATTCGTTAATTCTTTTGTAGCTTTTTTAATGTAGATAATTGTTTTATATTCGGTAGGTGGTACTCTATTTTCCTATAAAGTCTGTCTCTAAAAATTCGGAGAATTATCCAATTGTCACTACACTATGGTTGTGTGACGCCTCGGGTAAGACGGGGATCAAGCAAACTAGCGATTTTCTAGTATGCTCAAGTTCCCCAGCTACAAAACCAAATTGGTCTTTTAAACCGCTTCGTAATTCTTAACAAACTTCGAATACTCCCACCACGTTTAAATGAAAAATTATGTCTAAATTCTGCGTGTTTCTGACTGGCGGGCCTGGCGGATCTAGTCACAAAAAGTGACGGGAACATAGCGATTTCAGTAGTATGCACAAACTCACAAATTCGTCAGCTACAAGACTAAATTTGTCTTTTGAATAGCTTGATAATTTAAACAAACTTCGAATGCTCCCAGAACGCTTGAGTAAGAAATCCCGTCCAAATTCAGTGCGTTCTGACTGGCGGGTGTAGCCACAAATAATTCTAAGTGTCGCACACATCGCATTTTAATTTGTAGTATGCACAAGCGCGGAAAACTCGTCAACTACAAAACCAAAATACTTAGTCTATTTCTGAATCGCTTGGCAATTCTAAACAAATATAGAATACTTTCAAAACGTTAGAAAAAGCCTTCCCGTCGAAATGCTTCGAAAATTTCGGACTGCCGGGTATTTAGTCATGATCCGTACTCGGTTGCCAGGTATCTAGACTGCTAGACACTGCCTATTTATTTATTTATTGGCTTGTTTTTTTTTTTAATTGTTATTTTTTTGGGGGGGTTTTTGTTGACCCCGCACCCCGCAGTCCGCACCCCGACCCCACGTTTTCGGAACAACCCGCTTGTAAGCTTGGATGGATGGACCGACGGACAGACGGATGGATGGATGGATGGACGGACGGACGGACGGACGGACGGACGGACGGATACTTTTTGAGTTTATACAGGGGGAAGTCTCGCTGAGCTTATCGTGGGGACCCTCTGTTTTTGTTCTGATTAATCATCAGTGCTGTTTATTCCGCAGTTTTCCTACACGTCACTTACTCTTTATCTTTCACCTCGTTAGCACCAAAGAGCTGCAGTGAAATAAAAGCTTTCAGTCCACAAGCCACGAGTGGTTATTACGTCATCCACCCTAATGGAGAAGGAGGCTTTAAACCCTTCAAGGTCTATTGTGACATGACCGACAAGGATGGAGTTGGCGTGACAGTCGTCGGTCACGATAGTGAAGAGAGAACGCTGGTTCAGGGATATGAAGAGAACGGAGGTTACGTCCGAGATGTTCACTATTCCGGAGCAAGTGTTGATCAACTGGCTCGACTTACAGATGTCTCTGCCCACTGCGAGCAGTTTATCAAGTACGAATGCTATAACGCTGGTCTTCTCTATATGGGCAACCCAAATAGCTGGTGGGTGTCACGTGACAGCAAGAAAATGACATACTGGGGTGGAGCCACGCCAGCTGATTCCTACAAGTGCGCATGCGGAGTGACATCTCCAAACTCGTGTGCCGACCCTAACCGCGGATGCAACTGCGACAAGAATGATAACGCATGGCGTGAGGACAGCGGTTTGCTCACCGAAAAGTCTGACCTTCCCGTGTCGCAGCTGAGGTTTGGAGATACTGGTTCGTCCATAGAAAAAGGTTACCACACGCTTGGAAAACTCAAGTGTTACGGTATAGCCTAAACTTGACATGCAAAGTCAATGTGTACGCGCACATTCTAAGGTCCATATTAAAAGTTTTCACTAAGGGGGATATGGTGAATATTTTGAGAGGACTTTAAATTCTTTATTCTTTAATTCAAAGCGAGGTCTACTGTACATAAGGGAGCGGCTTTCAAACGTTTTTGGCTGCAAAACAAATGCGACTTGTTGACAAAAGGTACTTTTAACAAACACCCGATTAAGCAAACATCAAAGTTAACAGACAACAACCCGGCAACTCATATCTACGTTTACTTCACTTTCCCTTTCGTAGTAAACGTAGCTAGAGTGGCACATTTATTTCGTCGTATGTGGGAACATTTTAAAATAATAAATACGTCTTTACTGTGCAAGCAAAAATTGCTAAGAGAAACACTGTTTTCGAAAGTTGTTGAAAACATAAAAAATGAAAACAAGTTTCAAAAAAACTTCTTAAAGCAATTCGGAAAAAGGAGTTTAAACATCAATCTCAAAAGCCCGATTACCTCTCTGTCTACGTTTTGATGAGCTCCTTTTAACAGTACCTCGCATTATATTTGGAAGGAAGAGGAATAACTAGTTATTGTGGTGTTGGGAATTAAAATTATAAACAAGGCACCAAATGATTAACCCTGTACAACTTCGACCTGAAATGAGCAGAATATTTTCCTTGTTTGACAACACTAGACGATTTCAGCTGTTGAGTCCTCTACAACAAGCAATTTTCTTTCCATTCAATTTAATTTAATTTTCGCGACTTTTTGCAGAGGTAACGCATAATGATGAGTTTAATTTTGCTAATCCTATGAGATGTAGTTTACCTTAAGGAGGCTCGCAACAGTTTTTTGGGCCTTGGTGTGTATCTTTTGAAGTCAAAATTTCACATAGAAGGTAAACTTCGATTTCCTTAATACTACACCACCTTGTCAACATATGATCAAAGTTTATTTTCTCACTGGTTTCCTAGCAACAGCTGTCACCATAGCAACGGTAATGGACAACCCCTCATTTTAAAAAATGTCTAATATTTCGAAAACTAGTCAGACATTTTATGACGAAACTTGAACTGTTTGAACTACTCAACCTACACAATATGCATGCGAAATTAGGGAAAAATCTGTAAGAGCGTTTTCGAGTAAGTCATGATTCATTTTTTACGGGCTGATTTTGGTCATTCCTGCAATTTTCTCCAATATTTCAAGAAAGATAAAACTTAACACTTTCTCTTTTCAGTTGAAGGATCTTTTATGATATCAAAACATTCTTAATGTACATTGAGCTTCCTAGGTGGCTGCGATTTTAAGATATTTATATTTAAAAACTGCTAAAATGCAACACAAATCAGCCAAAAAGTTCGTAATTTGCATAAATAGAAATATTTCTAAATTGCCCTTACAGTTTTCTCTCTTAAACTGATTGCCGTTAGAATAATAATTCTTTTTGATGTTCCAGTGAGTTTTAGGCTGAATAAACATTTCTGTTATTAGATAAGAAGGCTGAATCTCGGTCAAGTTTCAGTCGTTATTAACTTTCAACGAGCAACAGTTTTATTTTGTTTTTCCTGGTCTATTTTACGGTTATTCACGTGCAATGAATATTTATACACGCTGCGCTTGTGTCCTCTCGTGCATTTATAATTCCTTCTCATAATAATAAAAAATTTTCGTCCTCTGAGCTTCTTCCTGGAGACTCTTTTCCATTATTCTTTAAATACTGACTGACGTTTTAGCATTTTTAATTACGGATTTAATTACACTGGAGCCGAAAAATGAAGAGAAACAAGCTCAGAAGACGAATATATATATATATATATATTTTTTTTATTATGAGAAGGAATTATAAGCGCACGAGAGGACACAAGCGCAGCGTGTATAAATATTAATTGCACGTGAATAACCGTGAAATAGACCAGCAAAAACAAAATAAAACTGTTGCTCGTTGAAAGTTAATAACGACTGAAACTTGACCGAGATTCAGCGTTCTTATCTAATAACAGAAATGTTTATTCAGCCTAAAACTCACTGGAACATCAAAAAGAATTGTTATTCTAACGGCAATCAATTTAAGAGAAAAATCTGTAAGGGCAGTTTAGAAATATTTCTATTTATGCAAATTACGAGCTTTTTGGTTGATTTGTGCTACATTTTAGCAGTTTTTAAATATAAATATCTTAAAATCGCAGCCACCTAGAAAGCTCAATTTACATTAAGAATGTTTTGATTTCATAAAAGATCCTTCAACTGAAAAGAGAAAGTGTTAAGTTTTATCTTTCTTGAAATATTGGAGAAAATTGCAGGAATGACCAAAATCAGCCCGTAAAAAATGAATCATGATTTACATGAAAACGCTCTTACAGATTTTTCCCTAATTTCGCATACAAGTTGTGTAGGTTGAGTAGTTCAAATAGTTCAAGTTTTGTCACAAAGTGTCTTACTAGTTTTCGAGATATTCGACATTTTTTAAAATGAGGAGTTGTCCATTACCGTTGCTATGGTGACAGCTGTTGCTAGGAAACCAGTGAGAAAATAAACTTTGATCATATGTTGAAAAGATGGTGTAGTATCAAGGAAATCGAAGTTTACCTTCTATGCGAAATTTTGACTTTAAAAGATACACCCCAAGGCCCAAAAAACTGTTGCGAGCCTCCTTAAGGTTGAAGATTGCTGATGTTTCCGGAATCAACCTTAAATTTTTTTTCGGAATCAAAAAACAGCATAAGATTTCATGGTGCATGTTGCCGTTCAAAGATTGATGGCTTTTGCGCCACAGGAAAACCAGTTTTGATTTAAGATTTCCATGCTTTCTTCCCGGGTCTTGAGCAGCTGCATATAACAACTTAGTTTTCCATTTCAGTGTTACACATGGCTTTAAATGAAACGTACCAAAACAGTCTTATTATGCTTGCCAGTGATATCAGGATTCATACAAGTCAGATGTTAGTAAACTTTACTTGTATTAGTATAATTGCAAGAGACTTAACATGATATTGTAAAGCTCGCGCTGGAGAAGTAGAACATTAAAAGCTACTGTTGGTTGCCTGTAAGTCTGTGGTCTTCCTGTATCTTAAAGCTATGCTCCCGTCAGCGGTAGTGAATTTAGTGTAAACGAATTTCTCTAGGCTACGAGCAATCCCACCTCATCTTCAGGGAACGCGACGAACATGTGAACGCGAGCGTACGTCGGCTACCGCTTTGAAGCGCGCGTTACGGTTCCGTCTACTGTCGCATGTCCTTCTTGTTCGACTACCTCTGACCAAAAGGAGTGATTGCCCGTATAATCTAGAATGCCCCGGAGACACTGAGATAGATGGTAACTGTGAAGCTGATCATGTAAGAAGTAAAGTGTATTCAGAGTGGAGATACGCGGATGTTTAGGGGAGCAGGGATGGCGCAGTGGTGAGAGCACTCGCCTCCTACTAAGGTGGCCTGGGTACGGTTCCCAGGCTCGGCGTCAGATATGGGTTGAGTTTGTTGTTGGTTCTCGTCCTTGCTCTAAGAGGTTTTTCTCCGGGTACTTCGGTTTTCCTAGCCTGAGAAAACAGCCGACGTCCGCGAGGTCGCCACTTAAGCCCTTGCACAACGACGTCTGAGTAACGATCGCAGAAATTCCATACTGATAACGCGTCACTACCTAGATCTTGGCAGCGCTTCTGATTGGTTGAAACGCGCTGGAACTTCGTTTCAACCAATCAGAAGCACTACCAAGATCTGGGTAGTGACGCGTCATCAGTATGGAATTTCTGCGCTCGTTACTCAGACGTCGTTTTGCGAGGGCTCAAGTGGCGACCTCGCGAAACGTCGGCTGTCATCTCAGGCTACGGTTTTCCCCTCTCCTCAAAAACCAACATTTCTAAATTCCAATTCGATCTGGACACAGTGGAAGAAGAGCCACCTTTTGGATGTGCCACTACTGATAACCATTTATTTATTTTATTTTATGATTTATTTATTTATTTTATTTAGTTATTTGATTTGATTTACGCAAGTACTTTCCACCTCTCTACGCTCATTTCGAATGCTTTCACACACAGTGCGTCAGTTTGATAGAGGAGAGCAAAATTAGCGCAGTTGTAAAGTGACTGAACAGAGTTTCCGCGCCGTTGTACGATTTCTACTGTTGACGCGAGACAGAGACAGGGCGTGCACAATCTTTGGGGAAAAAACATCGCGCCTATTAGGATAAGTATAAATGCGGGCAACATTTTCGCATAACTTGTCGCGCAAAAAATGTTACGTCACAACTTGAGATTATTGCACGTACTACCACCTCCTCCCGCGTAACGGAATATTTTCATATTGCAGAAAGTAGACGTCGTTAACGTTTCTACTGTTTGCGACGTGAAAATTTGTTTAACGCAGAGGTTTTATCATCTGTCGTGAGTGAAGTAAAAATGCCTTCTTATTTTTATGAATGTTTAAAGGATGTTACACTATTTCAGAAAATGCCACGCAAAAACTAACTCAGTAAAGGCTGGTTTTCACTAGCGACGGAGTCGGGGTCGGAGTCGTAATCAGAAGCGTAAAGCGTTATGATCTAGTGAAAATCAAACGACGGAGTCATAAGCAGAGTTTCCTGTTGCGCTTACGTAAAATGCAACGGTTGCTTAGGATCTAGTGAAAACCAAATTGTCGGAGTCGTAAGCAGAAGCGCAAGAACTAAACCAATCACAAAGCGTGGGAACGAGCACTGTGATTGGTTTATTCTTCCGCTTCTGCTTCCGACTCCGACAATCTGGTTTTCACTAGATCGTAAGCGACGGAATCGTAAGCGGAGTCGGAAGAAAATGGAAACGTTCTGATTCTTCCGACTCCGATTCCGTCGAGCTTATGACTCCGCTTACGACACCGATTTTTGATTTTCACTAGGTCATAAGCGCTCTTACGACTCCGCTTACGACTCCGATTCCGACTCCGTCGCTAGTGAAAACCAGCCTTAAAAAGAACGAGCGGATCCGTTCGGATAGTTCGCAGTTTTTTTTTTAAGATGTTACTACTATTTTGCCTCCGCTGTCTTTGTTGTTCAGTGTATATCAGTGGGTTATCAGGAGCAGGATGTGGTTGCATGATAGAGAACGTCACCATTAAATGGGTAACAGGCAGCTCAAAGTTAAAGAATAACGGGGAGACCACGATTGACGGGTTTAGAAAAAGTAGTCTCGCATTTGAAAAGGAATATGCTATCATAAGTCTGAGAAATCGTGTTTTTTTTGGTAATAATAGAGTGAATGTAGAATTACTGTAAGAATACTTACATAATTAAAGAGAAACAGACGTTGGGCTTGTTTTTGCGTGTATTTAAGTTGTTTGAGTTTATTTAAAAACTTGAGATTGCAATTACACTTTCGTGTCAGAAATCATGGCAAATGGCAACCTCGTCCCCAGGGTCTTCTCGCTTTTCAATATGGCGGCGGCTCGGGAGAAAACCCTGGCACATAGCGACCTAAAACGGTCGCTGATTGGCGCCATTCTTACATGAGTTCTGATTGGTTTACGTCTTCCAAAAGCAAAGATGGCGGATCTTTGTGGGTTCTTCCTGCAACCCAAACATTTCTATTTCTAGGTCTCTGTGATGTGAAAGCTGAACAGTTTTTCTGTTTGACAATTTACAAAACTGCAGCTGTTCCGTATGAGGAAGATCTGAAGTACCAAACCCAAGATTCGTAGACTATGCGGGTTAAAAGTTCCTCCATCGCGATCGGCTGGTGATCTACGTAAGAACCTTACCAATCGTCAATGTGCACGATACTTTAGAGTTTTGGAATGGCAGTCGCTGGATATAATGTGGCGTAGTGGACTGTGAAATACTTAATGGTAATGTACTTGCTCCGATTTTTGACATAAATAAAGCATAATCGCGCACTAATTATTTGTGTTTCCATGGTCATTGAAAACTTGTAAGGCACTTGTATGTCTTATGTATGTATTGTTTTATTTATACATGTTAGATTCATTCGCAAAATTGTCCTATCGCTGCGAATTTGCTGTGCAATTAAGGAATCTAATGAAAATGAAAAACCGGTGTAAATCAAATAAAATTATATAAAATAACTTAAATGAGTCAGCTGCTGCTTAGGGCATTCCATTCTTTGATAAATTTGTAGAAGCTAAATTTACAGATAATGTTGCTATAGCTGCTGATATTAATAAATAATTTCAAGTGCAGACAACAAGTTGCTTGGATAGGCTAGGTAATTTGAGGATTTCCATCGCAGGGATAAATAGCTTTATACACATTGGACGGCTACATCTACGTGATTCTACAACGTTGCTTTAATTATTAAGTTACTCAGAATGGTTGAGACTGTTCCAAGTTCACACTTGTAGAAGTGAATTGAATGAATTGAGAGGGTGTTTTTAGTCCTTCCACACCATGAGAGTGTTTCTGCTTACGGGGATTCCAAACACTACTCATGCAGCTAACTACTGGCATTTTCAAGGCATGACTTAACTGGGGTAATATAAACCTGAATCTTAAATATATGATAGTGATGTGGGCAATGGGACAGAACTTAAGCTGTGTTCATGAGCTTGCTAGGATTTTCAAGGCAAGGCCTAATTTGGGTTTACAAGCCTGATTCTCCTTGGTATCAGGACAGCTAGCCAGGATTACATTTTCAAAACTTATTGGTAACTTGTCAGTGAAGTTTTAGTGATCATAACACGATAAGGCAGCCAATTGCTTAGGAGTAAACCATGCTTCCAAGCTTGCTAATCCCAAAAAGGGATTGTAACATATTTGCTGTAATCTTTTGAATGGTAGACTGCTTCTGTGTTGTTGCTTGAAGGTGGAGTTGAGAACTAGACATCGTGAGCGTCCAGCTGCCAGCGCTAGTGAATTACTATTCTAATTTTGTGGAAGGGATTTCCTGTGCAAGTTACCATAACCCATGCCCCTCTTAGTGTCTAAATATCAAGGGGCAGGGGATTGATGGTGTGAACAATGTAAGGGACCTGGAATTTACAAGAAAATGTTTTCTAATTTTTCATAATTCACAACATACTTTTTTTCAGGTTAGCATTTTTTGCCAAACAGGCATGGAATTTGACCTTGCACTCATTGATAGTCAGGTTATAACTTCATGACTTGTCATTATTCTCACCTCCCTGTTACTTGAATTTTCTGTCACCATATTCAATTTATTGCCAGTCAAATACATTAAATGGACACTGGAAAAATAAATTGTCCTTCTTAGAAGGGATAATGTTGCCTCTAACAGATATACATGTATGTATGGCACTTGATTTGATCATGTTTCCTTTTATTTTTCAAACATCAGCAAAAATGTGATATCAACATAAGAGCACCCTAGGTTGATAGCATGTTATATTGTGTTATTCCTTTACTCAATGTTAATTTTAAATTCTCGTTAAAGAACTTCATTAAAATAATCATTTTTCTCCTTTTCTTCTTGAACCCCCCATTTCCCATTGATTTCCATTTTTAAAACAGTTCCAAACTTCACCCAAATAACTCAATTCATTGAAGTACTCAAGGAGGAAATTTCTTAAAACCTATAAAGGAATATTATCCCCAGCACTGTGCTATATCCTAACCCATGCTTACAGTAAAAGATAGGGCGAAAACCCCGTAAAAGGGCGTAGAGTGAGTAAGCACAGGTCGGACTAGAGGGAGGGCGGGTGGGAAAAACAGACCGACCACTGTGAATTCGCGTGGTCTCCAATACCACAGAGGATACTCGAATGGCCGACCCTATTCCCCGAGTGTTGAGTAAAAAGAGCGCCTATTCAAGTATGATAAGATCTTTTACAGTGCGCATGACTCAGGACAGTGCTATATCCTAACCCATGCTTACAGTAAAAGATAGGGCGAAAACCCCTAAGGACCCTTCTCCTCACATCACTACTTCCCCCACCCACTAGTACGTGTCTTATACCCAATCCCAATCCCACTCCTGACCAATCTGGATAAAAGAAAGAGCCGATGACTACAGTTTGTCAAGTTTATGTTTCCTGGGAGACCGCCTTGTAACGGGTAGGGGCTCGGAGGTCCGGGGAGCCAGTTGTAGAGGAAAAGCTGGTTCAAAACCACTGAGCTGATTTAGCTCCTCGTAGCGAGTAGATGTTTCGGGAGTGGCTTGGGCCATTCGTGCAGCGACTGAGTCAGGCTGGAGGGACTTGTGTAGCTGCAGATAATACTTCGCCATGCGGTTAGATCTCCATCCTACGTGGTCAACGATGTCGTCCAAACTACTACCAGTAAGGGCCATTGTAATGGCTCCTCCACAACGGAAGCTGTAGAGAGTTTTGTTGCTGAGTCCAGCCTCAGACAAGTAACCTTTAAGGCGGGCTTCAGCAGCATCTGTTGAAAAGGCATCAAGAAGGACTCTGTTTCCACTGGTCGTCCGAAACAGAGGGCCGTTATCCACGGAGATCTTAATCGCGCGACAGATGGCCATGTAATCATCGAGAGCCTTCACTGGGCAGATAGAGGGGTTGGGGTGTCGGGCGACCGCGAAAACCCTGGAGTCCCCCGAGCGAAGAGTTTTTCCGAAGACATGATTAAATATGATGCCTTTGTCATTCGGAAAACGCAAGATTTCGGCTGCCTTGATGTGGCTCAGGTCCGATGGCCGGTCGCCAGAAAAGAAATGTAATTTGAAGTAAGCCAGATCTCTAGCATGAATATAAATATGAATTGGGTCGGTTCCTGCCATACGTAGCTTATTATCGATGACCTGGCAAAGGGTTAAAAGGTCACTGATAAATAAAGGTTCCGCCTGTTTGGGGGTAGCGCGCGCTTGCAGTTGTTCTTCTGTCACACCTTTTAAGTATCGTTTGACTGCCGCATGGGCAACTGGATTAGATGCTTGGACCTCCGATGCGGTGAGACCAGTACTTTCCAAATAATCGCGCATAATAGCTCTAAGTTGACCTAGATAAGAGTCGACGGTTTTGAACGCCAAGCGACGAGGACACTCGCATGGTAGGAGTTGTTTGGAGTTGGTGCCTTGGTGAGGGCAGGACTCCTTGTGTATCTGAGTTTTTGAATCCTTGTCTTTCCAGATGAGAAAATAAATAACGTCTCTAGGTGAGACACTATCCAAGGATTTAGGGGGGGATAATCTCTCAAGAAAGGACATGAATTCGTTTTCAAGAGCGCTTCGTCGTTTCCTATATTTGGAAGACGCCATAGTGTCCTCTAAGGCCTTCCAACGAGACTCGAGCGGGGTCGTATCAATTTCTGACTGTCTGGCTCCTCGCGGTTTCTTATGTTTTGGTGAGCCGCAAATGGGGCAAAACAAGAAGTTCGGGTTGTTGGGAGCGAAGCACGAAGGGCAGTCAACCTGGGTTGCAGGATTCCCAGGACAAAATGTTGTAGTCACCTCCTGAAACAATATGAGTTGAAAGGATAAGTCACTCGGGCTGGAGCCCCACAAGGCGGAAAGCCCACAAATCCCATGGCAGGGGGAGATTGCGTGGTTGGTGGAAACCATGTTTTTTTGACGGCCAAATCAGGGCGTCTGTGTCCCCCTGCCTAGCGAGGCGGTGTCGATCCCTAGCATGATGAAGTAGTGTAGGCCACCAAAAAGGTCGGGGGGTGATACCAGGTACAATTACGGTAGCTGTTGCCTGCGCCGTTAAAATGTGTCGGATAGCAGGTCCAATGAGATAAATAGGGGGAAATATATATCCATTCTCTACCCGACCCTGCACATCATAGAGGGGATTTTGTGAGAAAAAATTTAATCCCGTCGACAGGGGTGACGGCGATGGCGTGTAGTGGCGAGGACACTTGCTATTCGAATCTAATGCCATGAGGTCGATAGTGTGAGGTCCGTGGAGCTCTTCTACGCGTTCCCACAAAGGCTGAGCGAGTTGCGCGTCAGCATCTGACCACTCGCGTGACGGCTGATCGGCAGGGTTCGAAGCACTCGGAATCCATTGCATAGAGAGAGCCATATTATAACGTAGAGTAGTGTCGAAGATGGACTTCAAAGCCTGATTGACCCCTTGGTTCCTACAGCCCTGACGCAGCCACGCATGGTAAAGCACTTTGTTATCTACCAACGCATCCACGCGCGTGTTCTCGAGATGAGAAGAAAAAGCTTGAAGGGCATATAACAATGCGTAGGCCTCTTTTATAGCAATATCGCGATCGCCCAGCTGTTGACTGAAGTAGTCTCCTGTCTTTATCAACCCTTCTGGAAGAGTTAGAGTAGCGCCCCACCGGGACTGAGAGGCGTCAGAGGCGAGGGTCTGCACGACCCTGTGGTCTTCCGTACGCCATGGGACGCACCCAGACCATGTGTCGATGAATCGCCAGTGCATTATTTCAGCTTGGAGCTCTGCCTCGAGTTTTACGGGTGTCCCCAGCCTCTGACAACGAGAGATAGCATTGGCGGTCATTCGCGTATACAGCTGTGCCGCGGGGACCATCAAGGTAAGGGAAATGCATTTACCCTGAAAACGTTGTAAGAGGGTCAAGGTTACCTCTTCGAGAGAAAGAATTTCTTCGCGTAACGCGATGAACTTATGTTTCTTTTCTTCAGGGAGGGAAAACGTCAGGCGTTCTGTATCTACGAGGTGTCCGAGGAAGATGAGACGCCGTGTGGGGACAGAAACACACTTGGCGATGTGTAAAAAATACCCAAGTTGGGTTAAAACAGTGGCCGCCACGAAAAAGGCACAATTTGCGGCATCCAAACTGGAGGTGCGTGCGATCTCTGATCCCCATAGTTCGCCAAGATGTCTATCATCTATGTACTGGGAGCAAGGAACTCCTAGTTCGCGCATAACGTGGGTTGCCACCATACCCAGAGTCTGATAAATATACGGGCTTTCCTTCCATCCCTGGGGTAAGGTGCGCCACACCAGCCACCAACCACCCCACTCTGCACCCATATATGGCTGGCTATCTTTAGAAATGAAGAAATGGTCGAAACCTGATTTATCGTCTAGCTTCGTGTGGAAGGAATCACGGGAAAGGTAACGTGGCAGATTGATCACCTGGTCCAAGGAGAAGGGACATGGACGCATGAAACAGTTCAGATATTGTTGGTCATGAACCAAGCGTGGTTTCGAAGGCTCAATACTGAAAGGCATGACTATGGCGGGTGGAGGGGTCTCACCAACCTTACCCCATACTCTGATGGCGCCCATAGCTATTTTGTTCTCGATCTCACGTGAGATAATGTTTTTGTAGAGTTTACATTTCCGGTTGTTAGGGAAGTGCTTGTTCGGGGGAAAGGAATGGTTGAAGGGCTCGTTGCGATATTTCCCTTTGAAAGGGACAATGAACTGCTTAACTGGGACTCCGTTTTTTATCCAATCGAGGATCGTGTTCCTTTGGGGGTGAGATTTTGTCATCTGATCCCAAACTGTGAAGTGGCGATGTGGTTCCCCCGCTATAAAACCATCAGGGTCCCGTACCCAGACATCCCCAGCGGATGCCAATGCTCTCCCTTTTGCTACTGACTCGATAGAAGGCTCGGCGGATGAGTATAACGGTCCTCCCTCTCCAGGGGGCCACCTCATAAAACGTATTTCTCGTTGTCGAAATTTTCGTTCCGCTTCTAGGGGGTGGAACTCGGCTTCTAGCTCCCACCGTGGAACGTGTGGAGTCTATGGTGAAAAAAATAAAAGGAAGTAATAGGAGCCACCCAGAAAGGGAGGACCGCCTCATCCCGCCACCTGAATTCAAGCAGCTTAAGGTCTGATTACCAGACAGTAATTCGGACCCCGGATGAAGCGGTCGAGCTAATCGAAAAACTACCATATATGGGGCATATAAGACACAGAGGAAAAACAGACACATATAAGCCTAAATTAACGTGGTTTATTCAACCTTCGGTTTCTTTGGTGGAGGCTGGTCACGTGGACGTCGTTTTGGGCAGTCCCTAGCGTAGTGCCCTGGATCCCCGCAGGAATAGCAACGGCCATGGGCACTTCCTACACGCCTTTCGCCCCACTCGCGTCGAGGACCGGGTGGTCCGCGGTTCTGGCTTGTGGGTCTGGCTGCTCGTTCGTATCGGCGGACCAGTTTGTCCGCTTCCAGTTCGGCCTCTGTGGCCAGGGAGGCGAATATCGTAGCCCGTAGGTCCACGGGGCGACCGCTCTGCTGGGAATAAGCCAGTCGCTCCCACAGCGCCGCCAGCTTGGCCGTTTCGGTAGCTTGACCACGGCGTGCCTCCTCAAGTAACCCTCGCAACTTATTGAGGGCGACCGCCTCGCTGAAGTCTAGCGCGTGACAATAGGTTTTTAGTTCGTCACGGAGGCTTTGAAAACGCCTCGAGTGATTCGTGCCAGTGAGGTCGGAGACCTGACCTTTCAAATCTTTAACGAGGGAGACAAGTTCCTGTAAAGGCAAAGCTAGATGTTATCAAGGTTGGTGCAAATGTCAGCACCGCCGCGCCGATATTATTCTTGGGGCTCTAAGTACCGGTATCAAATTGCAAAAAAGTCATCTAAGCACGCAAATCGAAGCTTCAAAAGCAATACGATATCTGCGCTCCTCAACTCAACTGACATATTCTTTAGTACTATGGACAAGAAACGCGGTGTCCATTGCCAATTTTGTTCGTATGTGGATCGGAAGATCTAAAACGGACGAGAGTTCTATTCGTAGATCACGCGGGAACGTATAGAGATAATGACAGTAATTAAAAAAAAAATAAGAATGCGCTCAGTTTGTTTGCATAAAGATGAAGGAGATAACGATAATTGGACACGGGCACGCGATGAGCGAGGGTAACACAAAAGATGAATAGTATCCTCCACGAAATTACTCAACGGGTGTGAGGAAGTAACAAAGCAATCCAAAATGTTCGTACTGTGCCTGTTGGCTGCGTTGGGTCCTAGAATCCAGACTTTTCGCCCTACGCAGAGGGCAGGTACAACGTCACCCTATACTGAACATCATACACAAAAGGGCTCCTTATCATCTTGGGTCACGAGAGAAACAAAATTTGATAAATAGACATTGCCAGGGACTGTGAAAGTTCCCGTTGAAAGGGATTATAATAAAAGCCCTGAGGATTGGGGTCCGAGCTAAGTGCCTTGCCCCAGTGCTATAGTCCGTCCCATACGAGGATACACCTCACGATACTCAGTGTACGCAAATAGTCGTCGTTTACGTGTAGATGCAAACATACTCCGTGTCAATCGCGAACTGATTTACGTAATAGTCGTGCCAGTGCTGTGTTGCCTCTAGAGCAGTGAAAAAAACAACCTAACTGTGGTCTCGCCAATGTGTGAGTTGGTCACACAAATCTGATATGCTTACTTATTCAGAGGTCTCGCCAGTTTTCTGTGTTGGTCGCACAAAACGAGAGCGCTCGGTGATCTCGCCAATTTTCTGTGTTGGTCGCACATAACGAGAGCGCTCGGTGATCTCGCCAGTTTTCTGTGTTGGTCGCACAACACGAGAGCGCTCGGTGATCTCGCCAGTTTTCTGTGTTGGTCGCACATAACGAGAGCGCTCGGTGATCTCGCCAGTTTTCTGTGTTGGTCGCACAAAACGAAAGCGCTCGGTGAGCTCGCCAAATTGATGTTTGAAGTACATACACATTTGCCATACGGACCGCTACTTACATCACCATAAGCACGGCTCACGGTAAAATCATGAAAGTAAATACAGAAGCTACATTAAAGTAAAAACATTTGAACAGGGCCATAGCGATCCTGTGCCCATCTAAAAGATTATATGATGTCGGCCTGCATGACCGAAGGTAATTCACGCCAAAGGCATCAAATAGTAAAAAATCGCCGTACATAGCATGAAACTGAGCGAGTAATATAGGGGTAGAAATAAAAAAACCCAGCAAGGTAGTAGCTAGAGATAGCTAATAGCCTAACATATAGGCGGTGTGAAAGTAGACAAGGATAGCATGTGCTTAGCTATTGTAACAAAAAAAAAAAAAAAAAAAAAAAAATCCCACAGCGCAAAACTTGTTTGCCTAATACGAATGACAGACCGATATAGACCCGCTAGTCCGCTCTATGGGGGAAAACCGTATCCTAAACGACGGTGAAGGAAGACAGAAATCTAAATGTGGAAAGGCAACGCCCGCGCGGGAAGAAGCCCGCGCTTGCAAAGGCGGGAATGTTCCCCGTATATAACGAAATTTTGCGTTCCTAAACGCACCGTGTTCTAAAACAGGGCAGGTTCTGCAAACTCAGAGAGAACTGACCTGATAGGACGCCTTGGATGGGCTGATGGAAGCGCCAGCAGCAACAGATCCAGAAGCTGATGGTGGCTGAGAAGTGGCGGTCGGGTTTGTACCGGTCGCGACGCCTGCTTGAGTTTCGGAGGTTTTATTTTGGCCAGAACTGCCGGAAGACCCGGAGGTCGAGGCTGTTTCCCCGTCTAAAATAGTACTAACGTTACCAGAAGGTAACTGAAGGGTCTGTTCAGTCATTGCGAGGACTTTTTTTGGAACTCAATGAGCGAGGTCTGTTCAGCTCGAAGGGTTGAGTAAAAAGAGCGCCTATTCAAGTATGATAAGATCTTTTACAGTGCGCATGACTCAGGACAGGTTGAACAAACAAAGAGGACTGTATCTATCCACTGTTCAAATGCTTTATTTGCCCATACTTTACAAGCTCTTATTTTACTAAATTCTAACAGCCAAGATTACACACATAACTTTTTCCAAAAGTAAATTGTTGTTGATATCATATCTGATCATTAGCCCAATCAGTTATTAATAACACAAGTGTGTTAGTATTGGACACTCGTCTACAATGATATTTCTAACAATATTAACAGTAAATAATAAATAAATACAAACGATATTTCTAACTCAAGAAAAACATGCACATAAAGTATCATGAGGAAATATTTGTAAACTGGACAGCTAAAGCACAGAAAGCAGTATTGAAAGTGACAAATCCTAGGAGATCTGCAATTGAAAAAGGAAATATGTAGACAGGAATGGGACTAAATAAATCCAACAATGCCAACATGACCACTGTTCCCTTTAAAGCTTCACCTGGGATTTGCTGGATTAAACACCACTAACTGTTTGACTATGCAATTGCAACATGGCTCTCTGGAAGAGCACTTGCAATAAATGGGATGCTGTAACTTCTAAATAAATCTTATGATGATGATGAACAATGATTCATCCCTCATCTCAAGCATACCAGCCCTTACCAGTATTTTATTGTAAGCTCTAAAGATGACGAAATGTTAAAAATGTTCAAAGACTTATGTAATCACTCCTAATAAATAAACATGAGCATTTTTTTTATCTCCAGTGGTTGAACAGGATAATGAGAAGTGTTACCCATGAATTGAAAAGCTCAAGAAACAGATTGCTATGGGATAGCAAGCAGAGTAAAGTAACTTAAGATTACATACAAACTTTGTTACTTAAACATGTAAATGTTTGAAAATAAAAAGAAAGTTGCAAATAGATGTGCAGTCCATGCTAAGGGTATACTATGCCAAAGATCTTTGGTATGGATCAATCCATAAACAAACAGTCATAATGTAGTATGGGGAAACTGTTCTAAGAACCTATCTTCTAAATTGCAAAAATTGCAGAATCGCGCCGCTCACGTTCTGACTTTCTCTAATTATGACTGCAGTACCAGTGAATTATTTCAAAATTTAAAGTGGTCGAAACTTGTCCATCAGCGCGCAGTTAGTAAAGCAATAATGATGCATAGCATTGTACTGTAAATAACACTGCTCCAGAATATCTGACTTCCCGTTTTGTTCGTCGCTGTGATTTAACTAGTTATAACCTTAGAGACAATGAATACAAGCTTGCTGTTCCGCAACCCCGTACTGAATTTTACAAAAGAAGTCTTTCTTACAGCGGTAGTGTGTTATGGAACGGCTTGCCTCTGGAGGTGCGGCAATTGACATCCCCTAGTATATTTAAGGGAAAATTAAGAGACATAAATTTCGATTGACAAATAATTTAATTAGCGATATTCTGTTTTTACACACGGCCTCCTTGAAAAGCAGGTGTTTTCTTTTCATCTTTATTATTTTAGTTTCTTTTATCTTAGTTTTCAGATTAGTTAGGAAGTTAGTTTTTTCTATACTTCAATGTAAATGTATACCTGAAGGAAATACCGTGTTTAAATAAAGTTACCTTACCTTACCTTACCTTACCTTACAAACAGTCATAAGAGTTACATTTACCAAACCAAGTTGGCTAGGATCAGCAAGTAAAAAATAAATAGACTGGTTGAGTATAAATAGATAAATAAGCTTAAATAAACTGATAATTTGCAACAATTTACCGTAAGATAAATTATGCCAAAAGCCGCCTATCCTCATGAAACAAAAATACACGTTCGTTCGAGTGTATTCGTAAGCGAACAATTTCACTTGATCAACATTTAAAAACAAGTGGTCAGGGGAAGATGTAAGACTTCAGCTTAAATTACCCTTATTATTTTCTATATATTTTGCGCGTGATCTATGAGTTCGGCGAGCTTTATACTGTACGCACAAACCATATTAAATGAACGGCCAAAACAAGACTTCTAACACTTTGCCGTGTTCCGAAAGCCCGTATATGTATAACTTGTCTTTGTTTTTCTCTTTTTCTTCACGCATGTTTGAACCAACCTTCAGCCTTTTCCGCCATTTTGTTTATCTTGACCTCAGCCGTAATCTCGTACCCAGATCTTCTCACTCACTTCGCCTTAGCCGCCATTTTGAAGACATTTCCATCCTCGTTGGAAATTTTGGTCACGTGATTCTGCTGTGTGCCAGGGTCTTCTCCCGAGCCGCCGCCATATTGAAAAGCGAGAAGACCCTGGGGACGAGGTTGGCCAAATGGTTGTTCCGAAAACGCGGGGTCGGGGTGCGGGGTGAGAACTGCGGGGTGCGGGGTGCGGGGTCAACAAAAACCAAAAAAAAAAAAAAACATTACAATTAAAAAAAAAACAAGCCAATAAATAAATAGGCAGTGTCTAGCAGTCTAGACACCTGGCAACCGAGTACGGATCATGACTAAATACCCGGCAGTCCGAAATTTTCGAAGAATTTCGACGGGAAGGCTTTTTCTAACGTTTTGAAACTATTCTATATTTGTTTAGAATTGCCAAGCGATTCAGAAATAAGTATTTTGGTTGTGCAGTTGACGAGTTTTCCGCGCTTGTGCATACTACAAATTAAAATGCGATGTGTGCGACACTTAGAATTATTTGTGGGTACACCCGCCAGTCAGAACGCACTGAATTTGGACGGGATTTCTTACTCAAACGTTCTCGGAGCATTCGAAGTTTGTTTAAATCATCAAGCGAATCAAAAGACAAATTTAGTCTTGTAGCTGACGAATTTGTGAGTTTGTGCATACTACTGAAATCGGTAGTGTTGTTTCTTTTGTTTGTTCTATTGTTTAGCGGACTAATCGTGGAAGACCTTACGACAGCTGCTACATCGCCCACTGAAATCGCTATGTTCCCGTCACTTTTTGTGACTAGATCCGCCAGGCCCGCCAGTCAGAAACACGCAGAATTTAGACATAATTTTTCATTTAAACGTGGTGGGAGTATTCGAAGTTTGTTTAGAATTACGAAGCGATTTAAAAGACCAATTTGGTTTTGTAGCTGGGGAACTTGAGCATACTAGAAAATCGCTAGTTTGCTTGATCCCCGCGTCTTACCCGAGGCGTCACACAACCATAGTGTAGTGACAATTGGATAATTCTCCGAATTTTTAGAGACAGACTTCATAGGAAAATAGAGTACCACCTACCGAATATAAAACAATTATCTACATTAAAAAAGCTACAAAAGAATTAACCAATTCTGATAATTATTTTGTTGACATTCAATTGGTGAGATTCATTCTATCATGCTTAAATTCACGCAATAATTTGGTATCAATTCAGACTGATGTAACTTGATCGTTATCTCCTTAGTTGTATGCAATTGCAATACTGTAAGAACTTATAGTCACGCAAATAAAGCGAATTGTTGTTGTTGTTGGAAACCAGAGTGCCAGGCGTGTCTACATGCCTGGCAGCCGGGCGCAGTTAAATTGCCATGGTGAATGCTCGGCAGTTCACGACTGAGCTCGAGGTTTCACACTCATTTTTCAAATTACTGAAATAAAGTTTCAGTAATAAGGAAATAACAACTCTGAAAGCATCCGTGTGACAATTGTCACTATGGTTGCGTGACGGCTCGGGTCAGACAGGAATCAGGCAAGCTAACGATTTTGAGTATGCTCAAGCTCGGAAAATTCGCCAGCTACAACACCAAATTAGTCTTTTAAATGGCTTGGTAATTCTAAACAAACTTCGAATGTTTCTGACTGGCATGTCTTGCGGATCTAGTCACAAAAAGTGTCACGAACGTAGCGATTTCAGTAGTACGGTATGCACAAACTCACAAAATTCGTCAGCTACAAGACTAACTTGGTCTTTTGAATTGCTTGATAATTCTAAACAAACTTCGGATGCTCCCGGGACGTTTGAATGAGAAATTCCCCTCAAATTCTGTGCGTTCTGACTGGCGGGTGTAGCCACAAATAATTCTAAGTGTCGCAAACATCGCATTTTGTAGTATGCACAAGCGCGGAAAACTCGTCAACTCCAAACCAAAATACTTTTCTGAAACGCTTGGCAATTCTAAACAAATAAAGTATACTTTTAAAACATTAGAAAAAGCCTTTCCGTCGAAATCCTTCGAAACTTTCGGAGTGCCGGGCAGCCGAGTACGGATCATGGCTATTTAAATTATTTATTTATTTATTGGTTTATTATTTATTTATCACTTATTCTTTAATTTTGATTTTTCAGTTTTTGTTTTTATGACCCCGCAGTTCGCACCCCGCACCCCGCACCCCGCACCCCGCACCCCGCACCCCGCACCCCGCACCCCGCACCCCGCACCCCGCACCCCGACCCCGCGTTTTCGGAACAACCAAAGATGGTTGATTTGTTTTGTAAGATGATGACATTGATTACATAGAGGATGTGCGCGGTAATTGTGTAAAGGAGGTTAGCCAAGGTCTATAAGGATGTTTTAGTTCTTTGAAGTAGTTCTGGTTACGAAAAAAGTAATCGTACAAAGGAGCGTAATGTTGTTGTTTTGAGTTTTGCGGACATACGACACGTACTAGCACTTGAATAAACAATGATGATCTTTGCTGGAGATCTTTTTTAAGTTGAATTTAATTTTCCATCTAAGATCGCAGAAAACTTCAGGGTAGTATTGACAAAATACATTAGAATCGCTGCAGACGTGTTTATAAAACGTGTTTTTAAAGGGAATACGGTGACAGATCGTGACAGTGCCGTCCCGTAATATAATATGTTTACATACATTTAATTCCTTACATATCGGAAGTGCAAATTGTCGATAACAGGTCACCGGAAACCAGGAACTACTAAAGTGGAGTCTGGGTTTTTGTCGAGGGTCGAGGGTTCCATGTCGAGGGTCGAGGGTACTATGTCGAGGGTCGAGGGTACCATGTCGAGGGTATTTAAAAAATGAAATAAGATAAAAATAAAAGAAAAGAAAAAATAATTAAAAAATAATTTCATAAAATATGATTTCTAAAAAGTAAAATTAAAAAAAACAATTGAACACAACTAAAATTACGCTTGAACCCCTCAAGTTCCTTCGAGTCAATTTTCGACAACGATGAACAGTCTTCTATTTAGCATATCTCCAGTGACAAGAGACCCAGAAAATATGTCTAAAAGCATTCCAACAAATAAAACCGCAAATAAAACGCAGTCAAAACGGACTCACCCAAACACGCTTGTCCTCCTTTTTAGACATGCCGCTGAATCCTGCTGTTGGATTCGAAGCTTCACCATCACTTGAACTATCCACCTACAAAAACAGAGATCAGTGTTATTTTGTATTTGCACACTGAAAAAGCCATCCTTAACACAACAGATTATCCTTCACTGGATTTGCCCTAAAATAAAGCACGTCTAGGCCAGACAACTAGGACGACAGTTACCTTAACAATAGCTCGTGATTTTTCCATGGTAATTAACACTGCCTCCTCCTCGTCCTCCTCCTGGTATCTCCTCCACCATGTATTTGAGGCCTGTCCTTTCACGGCCTCTGCGTATGACTTCGAAGGGGAATCCATATTCTCTAATATAACTAAACCGCGAATGAAACTACTGTCCTTGCAATGTGGGAAATCGAAGGCATATATCGAATTTATGCTGTTTCACTGAAACAATTGAGCTGTTCACTAACACCGGAAATCGCTACCAGGTATTCTATTTTAAAAACTCGCCACTCCCCTAGATTTGTTTCGCAATTTGTCGCGCCAATCACATGTTGTGTTACGGCATATGTATGTCAAAGCACTACTGGCTTACGTTCTATTGAAATAAATGGAACTTTCTGTAGCTACTGAGCAGCGTGACTTGTCGACATATTCCGTCGGTAAATCAAAAGTAACAAATCTGCCCCAATCTGTGAAAGGCTTTTTGTTTAATCTGAGACCCCACTGGCATGGTTGTCGATATAAGATATAATTAAACGAGTCTGTTTATGTTTCGATAATTGACGTCAATGATATCACCATAAAGTTATCGTAATTTTAGTTGTGTTCAATTGGTTTTTTTAATTTTATTTTTTAGAAATCATATTTTATGAAATTATTTTTTAATTATTTTTTCTTTTATTTTATTTTTATCTTATTTTATTTTTTAAATACCCTCGACATGGTACCTTCGACCCTCGACATAGTACCCTCGACCCTCGACATGGAACCCTCGACCCTCGACCCTCGACAAAAACCCGGACTCGTCAGCGAAGGGCAATGCCCCCTGTCTGTTGTACTTTTCTGTTTGAAATAGTGCTGGTTACGAAAAAATGAACGGTAGAAAGGAGTCTAATTTTCTTTTTTAGGGTTTTGCGGCGTATCCAACTTAAGTAAAGGTAAAACGTGTTTTCAAAGGGAATACGGTGACAGATCGTGACAGAACACGCAGATTGTAGGAGAATACATAGATGTTATCGTTTTCGTGACCTTTTAACAAAACCCGTATTATATCAAGTTGCCTGTCAACAACTCGCGATTGATAGCCTTGCGTGGTCTTAGCTGATATGCGATTTCAACAATAGGAGATTGTCGCTGTTGCTTCTTTTTAACCTTTTTTCCTTAGGAAATGGGGAAGGGGGGTGGTGGGTGGGTGAGAGACTATCTGCCGCCTGTAAATTCTTCAGAATTTCTTGTTCAAGATATATATTGAAAGGGTTTTTTAACAAGAGAAAACAGAAAACACGAATGGAATAATCCGTTCCTTTAAGAAAAGACGAAAACATACATTTTTGATGTGATACAAATACGCTTGTTGGTGTGCTTATCGAAGGTACGTTATGGGGATTTGTAGGTTTTTGGGTCAAAACCGTGCTAATTGTCAAAACAGAAGAACTCACAGATGGTATAGTGATGGGATTGATATTGTAGAATAAATATATAGAAGTGTCAGAAATGTTTCCAAAAAACAGACGTTTTGGGTATATAACCCTTCCTCAGTGTGGAAGAAAACTGTTGGAATACGCAGTATACACAAAGACGTCAAATAGAGGCGCGTGCACGCATAGCTCAGAGTAGCGAGCCCATGCATAAAGTCATAGTTCAAATGAATCTGATATTAATATTCAGTTCATCGGGTTGAACAGTTCCTATTTGGAAAATGATCCTCATTTCACGCTGCTTTCGTAGGTCGTTTATACCTCAGCATAGCTGCATTTCCCGCACCTGGACATCTGAAATAAATGTTGGGCCACAGGAAAACCAGGAGTGTTGATGTTGTTGCGTATCAGACTTCGCAAGTGTTCGCTAAAACAACTCCTGAGGCTTCGTCCGGTTTCACCAATGTGAAGAAGAGGGCATCGATGGCAGGATATGCAGTGCACAAGATTTTTGGATTGGCAGGTGAAATGGTCACGGATAGTAAAGGAGCATTTAGGGCCTCGTTTCTGGGTATGGCACCGGGGACGCTGACACGCACGTGTTCCAGACTGCTCAGGAGAGGAGTTTTCATTGGAGTGCACAAGCATCTGAAGTCACGTTTGTATGCCACAAAAAGGTGGCTGTGGGAAGGTACCTCGCGTTTGCTGATCCGCTGATAGAATGCGAAAGTTTCCATGATTGATCTTTTTTCTTACAAGCAAGCGTGTGTCAAAAATTTATAGTGTACGGTTGGCTACCCTGCGAGCAGAGTCTCCGAAGATCGCAGGGTAATGGTTGGCGAAATGGTACAAAATTCAAAGACTTTATTTCACAGATGGTATGTTGATCGAAGTCAATAATACGTTGCCAAGACTTGGCCCAATTCCTGCGTGTAACATTCCTTAATGACCAAAAATTTTGATTGAAAATAAGAATTGGAATAGACTAAAAGCACAAATTTAATTGTCATCAAGAAACACGTGAATCTCAAGCATGATGTTTTAAACCTACCCGTTGACAATTTGGTGTTAACTTCGAATGTCGGTCTTCGCGCCGGAACGATGCGTCTTGTTTGTACGGCATACATTAATTTCTCTACAACCACTGTTGTTGCAGTAAATGTATAGGTAACTTCCGAGCCCCGATACAGTTTCCTGGAAGCAATCCGTCGGCTGAAGTGGCACTCCACAGCTCTTACATCCTCCATCAAGGTCCTTTGCTAACATATCAAGTTGCACTACACGCCTTCCCTGTAACTCGAAGCAAGTTTCGGAGCTATTATAAGCTTCACTGCTCTTTGTAACAACCTAAATATCTGGTCCTTTTCTGTTAAACCTGTCTGCTGATATTTTTAAACGTGCGAAAACAACCTCTAGCTCTTTTGTCCCTTGGCCTGTTTGTATATTAAACTAATTGCGATTTTGAGACGACAATACGTATAGGTTGACGGCTAGTTGGAAGAAAATATGTTCGTATCGAGCGTAGTCGCGAAGCGACGAAGCCCAAAAAGGAGAATGCATTTTCTTCCAACGCCGTCAATATAATGCAGTATTGCTGTCTCAAAACCGTAGTTAGTATTTCAATCACGATGCAATCGTTTTTCGGGCAAAACAAACGCAAAACAGTATTTTTTGCACTGACTGAAGGATTAATTCTTACAACTCGTCAAGTGTTGAACACGAATGTTTGTACGCGTTGTCAAATCTTTAGTTTAAAAAACATTGTCAAAATACGGACTTCCCTCACCATAAATCGACACTTGACACGAATAAATTCGTAAAAACAGGTAAAATAAAGCAAACTCGACGAACTTTTCGTTCAAAACTTTTTCAAAAACACGATTGCGTGATTACTACGCGCACAATTACACCTTTTACACTCGTCCTACCTTGGCTTTTCGGTAATATGGACTCTAAAGTTGAATATCTCCTTCCTTTGTCTTTCAAACGGCAAAGTAATTTACATTTGTGCCCTCTTTTTGAAGGTTTGAATTTTTGTTTTGAACGGGAGGAGATTAACACGAATGGCGCGAAATTTTCAACCAATCACTGGTTTGCTTTTGAGACGTCAATACGAAGCTATATTGATGTCTCAAAAGCAATTGAAAGTAACTGATAATCGTTATACCAGCAGGCTGCCATCTTAGAAATGTTGCAAATTAAGTGCTGATCTTTTCTAATATGCGCAGTGCAAAACAGGGGAATGGCTTTAAGATGTTTCACTGGAACGGGAAACTTTCGTTCTGTTTACACGTTTCTTCTCTATTAGCCCAGTTCTCTCGCTGTCTCACCTTACACCTCAACCAAAATGGCGGAAACTTCTTATTATCAAATCGCCTCACCGTTACCATAAAAAACCTTTCTGATCCACGATTTCTCTATTTATCTTACTGGTACACGGAATTATATATTCTTGAATTTATAGGAAAATGCAAAATGTCACTTGGAAATATGGACCCTTCAAACTTTCCAACAGACCTGTTTCTGCTGCTTTTTCTACTTGTTTGGACCTACACTGATTGGGGCGACAGAAATGAGGCCTCCCTGATCGTTCTGAATTAAAGCTTCTGGGATTTTCTCAATTGAAAAATAATTCAAAATTTGTTTTGCAAAATATTAAGACCTGATTTGTCTGAATGCGGAGTGTTTTATTTTAGGCTTTTAACCGAGACGTTCTTGACATTCTTGAGCCTGCAATCTGACAGGTCATTTGAATCTACAGTCGTAGTCATTAATCTTGGGACACTTGCACAGAAACTTACACCACAGGCACAGCTTCCCTCTCGCTGTCAACATTGACCGGGTAGGGTGGAGGGGGGGGGGGGGTCAGTAGGTTCCGCTGTCAACATGATTCAACAGGGGAGGGGGAGGAGGGTTAAAAGAATGTGGAATAATTGGACAAACAATCGTATTCTCAGTGCTACTAAGTGAAAACGTTTTAAAAAGAATCTGAAATTCTGGCGTGATTTTATAACGTGTTCCAAGAATTATGATCACACCAAAGCCGCCATGATGAAATATATGCGAAATTGACGACACTTGAGACTACAATGAATGGGCTATCCGCCGGGTTGGAAGGTTTGAATCAGGAATTGGAGACGGTCGAACAAACGGTGGAGAAAAAGGCTGATCAAGCAAAAATGGAGCAACTCGAAAAGAAATTGGATGAGATGGAAAATCGCTCGAAGAGAAATAATATTGTTATCTGGAATATTCCAGAAGGTGCCGAGAAAGATTCATCCTGCCTAGAGCTTGTAAATAAGATCTTCTACGAACATATGTCCTTATAGGAGGGGATAGAAGTAATGCGAGCTCACCGCACAAATATTAAACGACAGGGAAACGCAACACGTGGTGCATCTCTACCAAGACCAATTCATGTGTATTTGTTGCGATATATCGACAAGGAATATGTTCTTCGCAACGCTGCTTCAAAGTTAAGAGACAATCCGTTTCAAGAAGCAAATCTGTACATCTCCGACGATGTGTCAAAGTTTGTAAGAGAAGAACGTAAAAAATTGAAAGAAAGGCAGCTAGGCGAATTTCGCGAACGAGAAGATGTCCATTTTGCATACATTCCTTGGAGCGTACCAGCTCGGATAATTTATAAAGTGAACGGTGAGTCAAAATTGAAGACTTTCTACCTACAAACCGAGCAAAGATAGACCTATAAGAAGCCATATATATTTCAATTTCAACGTATTTAAGTTAATATGTATCGGATAGGAGCGGGCACGGCTGAGGGAGAGAGGAAGAATGCTGCACTCCTTCAGGAAAGAGGAGAAAAATTTGAAATTTAAAATTGTTTTCCAGCGTAAAATATTTACTTTGTGTATGTGTTTTTGTGTTTGTGTTTTCGTATCTTTGTGTAGTGCGATGCAATTAGCTCTTCAATGGTATGTTGTAACGCCAACGGTCTTCCATGTCTTTTCCGTTAGCTAAATTAGAAAAATAACGGCAGCTATGGGTGATTTTAGAATGCTTTCGTTAAATGTAAGAGGTTTGAGCAATTTCAAAAAACGACGGGCAATTTTTGCATGGTGCAGAAAACAAAATGCACATATTATTTTTCTGCACTGAAGAAACGCATTCAACCGTCAATAGCGAGAAACAATGGAAAGCTGAATTGGGGGCCCCTTTGGAACTTGCACATGGGAGTAGTAATTCGAGAGGTGTCACAATACTCTTTAGGAAAGGATTTGATTGCAAGATAATAGAAAAAATCATTGATCCCAGTGGGAGAACATCAGCATTCAAGCTCAAATTAATGACGAAAATTATTTTTTAGTGAACGTCTACGGTCCAAACAATGATAATCAAGCTGTGCAATTTTATGATCATTTAATTGATCTTTTAAGAAAAGAAGGCCTTGCTTATGAAGATAAGATAATAATCGGTGGCGATTTCAGTTGTCCTGTTAATCCACTTCTTGACAAACAAGGCGGTATACTGGTAGCAAGGAGAAAAATTACTGATCGCATTGAAGAATTACAAACAATATTTAATTTACATGATGTTTGGCGTGCAAAAAAACCTCAAACGAAAACCTTTACTTGGTCACAAAAGTCTCCTTTTGTTTTCTGTAGATTAGAGATTAGACTATTGGCTTATCTCAAACTCGCTTCAGGACTTAATTAAAGACGTTGATGTTATTGCTGCAATTAGAACTGATCACTCGGCAATTCTTCTACACCTGCAGGAACTTGAGGAATGCAAGCGAGGCCCAGGGTTTTGGAAAATGAATACTTCGATATTGACCGATAAAATTGTTGTCCAAAAGATGAAAGAAAAGTTAGAGGAATGGAAAAAAGAGGGTGAGGGGTTCTCAGATAAAAGAGTTGCTTGGGATTGGATGAAGTATAATGTGCGCCTGTTTTCGATAAGCTACTCAAAAGAACTAGTTAAAACAAAAAGAGAAAGAGAAGAACAGCTACAAAGAAAGCTACAAATTGCACAAGCACAGTTTGAGCAGAACTCCTGCGAAGAAGTCGAAAAAATTCTTGATGAATGTAAAGCGGAATTGGAGAATTTTTATGAGGAAAAAGCTAATGGATTGATAGTACGTGCAAGGACAAGATGGCATGAATATGGTGAAAAAAGTACAAAATATTTTTTGAGTTTGGAAAAGAGAAATTATACAAGAAAACACATAAGGAAGCTTTGCCTAAGTGGAGTTATTACCAAGAACTATCATAAAATATTAGACTCCTCCTCGGAATATTATATTAAGAAGTTATACCGTAGCAAATTGAGTGTAAGCCAAGATGAAACTAAGTATTTGTTGTATGCAGACGACATGACAGCTACACTTGCCAATATTTCAACAGTAGAAAAAGTTATACAAACCCTCGATAACTTTGAGAAATGTTCTGGTCTAAAAATGAATCTCTCAAAAACAAAGGCTATGTGGATTGGGAAGAATAAACACTCCTTAGAGACACCTCTGGGCCTCGAGTGGTGTACTGGCGTTAGGACTTTAGGTATTGATTTTTCCTGTGACCAAGAACAAGTTCTAAAACAAAATTTTCATGACAGACTTAATGAATGTCAAAAATTGATTAATTTATGGAAAATGAGAGGTCTCTCCGTATTTGAGTAAGTAACAATCATCAAATCTTTTCTCATCCCAAAATTATTGTATTTTTCTTCAATAATGGAAACCCCAACTGAAGTTATTAAACAGATGGAGAAGATGGTTTTCAAATTTCTATGGAAAGGCCCTGATAAAGTTACGAGGCTTTCTGTAATAAATATCTTAGACAAAGGTGGACTGAATCTTACAGACTTTGAGTCATATATTAATGCACTAAGATTGTTCTGGATTCCGCGACTCTTAGGTGAGAGGGAAGGTCCTTGGATATCTTATCTCAAATACTACTTAAAAAATTATGGAGGGTGTTTTCTTTTTAGATTGACCTTGATTGACCTTGACCTTGATTTAAGCGTTAGTAACTTTTACTTAGAGCTCCTTAGGTGGTGGGCGGAATTTAGAAGTTCCTTTTCCGATGTTAATTATTCCCAAAATGTTATCTGGAATAATAAGGACATAAGGATAAATAACAGACCAGTGTTTTATAAAATGTTCTTTGACAAGGGCATAATTTATTTGAATGATTTACAGTTTAATATTGATAATGTACGTTCTTTTGAGTCCTTTAAACAAAAAGGTCTTAATACTAATTTCCTTACATGGACAGCATTGAGGTCTGCTATCATAAATATGAAATCAAAAAATTCTTCCAATCTCCTAACAGTGGGAAAATTCGATCCTATGAATTTTGAGTATAATGCTAAAGATTTTAATGTATATACGGCAAAGTGCAAACAATTCTATTCAATGATCATATCAACTAAAGCGAAAACTCCAAATAGCTTTAAAAGGTTGATAGCTGATTTTAAACTCTCAAATCCACAAGATGCTTTTTCTATTCCGTATCTAACTGCAAGCGAAACGTATGTTTGGTCTTTTCAATATAGATTGTTGAATTTCATTTTGTTTACAAATGATAAATTATTCAAAATAGGTTTAAGCGATTCAGATAAGTGCTCATTTTGTGGATTTGTACCACCTCTTCTTTAACCGCTCCTTTGTGCGGGTGTTCTGGAATAGTTTTGCAGTCTGGTGGTCTGGTATAAGTGGTGAAAATTTATCTTTGTCTTTAAAAGACATCATAATTGGCTTTCTTCAGAGGAAAGATTTATTAAATTGTCTGATAATTCTTGGTAAGATAACTATCTGGGGGAGTAGAAAAAATAAGTACCTTCCAAAATTTAGATTGTTTCTGCACAAGGTCGAAGCTAAACAAGAAGTTGAAAAGTTAATTGCTATTAAGAACCGAAAGCTTCGCGATTTTTATACAAGATGGGAGCTTCTGTTGTAATCTTATATTAGTCTACTACAAGGAAAAAAATGGAAGTCCGCCAGTTTTTAAGTTTTTAATATTGTTTTGCGCTAGAAAGTTGCTATTTAATCTTGTAAGGGAATTAATTGGGCATCTGCATGGTTTGTATGTGTCACTGTGTAGGGCAAACAAAAAAAGTATTATTATCGCATCTATTAAGTGCAATTAGAATAGAGTATTGTAAGTAGAGTAATGCAAGTGTAATACTATAACTAGCGCTCTTGTGTAGGTTTTGTAATGTAATGTAATGTAATGTAATGTAATGTAAGTTGTTAAATTCGTCGTAAACACCCCATGGTGGACAGTTTCGCAATCTGTGTAACGAGATACATGTACTTGTTTTGTTTGTACAGTTATAAGTGATTGACACGTGAACCTTGTGATAAGTGGTATGTACAATAGACTTTGATCAGTCCATTTTGATTTTCGAAGCGAGACGTGCGAGATCGAGATATACGAAGTTACGATACGAAATTGTGTATATAGGGACGAATACAGGAATAAACGAATCAATTCAATTACGAAAAGTCGCAGTTTATGACGTAAGTAGTGGTTGTTTCATACCGTTATGTAAGTAATGTAACGTGTATGTGTCTTGCAATGAAAAAAAAAACTAGAATTATGATCACTTATCTTGGGACACTTACACAAAACCTTACACTGGAAGGTCGTGGGTTAGATTCCCGTTGGGAAGAATCAGAATTTTTTTCTAAGTAAATTAAAATCGATCTGAGAATGCTTCTTCATTTCTTTTAAAAAGGGAGTAATCTTTCTTTATCTATTAAGTGATTTTTCTGTGGCGCAAGAGAAAAAAATTGTTGCCTGTTGTTAGAAGAAAGATAACTTATCAGAGCATTGGTTTTTGGTACCTTTTCCCTTGTCATCTTTGAGATAAAATGTGTTTTTTATTTTATGTGATGTACATGTGTTATGATTTCAGTTAAATACAAGAACTGCGCCGAAGTTTACAAGTTCGGTAACAAGATCAGTGGAGTGTACAAAACCGATCCTGATGGTTTGGGTAAATTTGAAGTGTACTGTGATCAACAAACAGCCGGTGGAGGTTGGACGGTGTTTCAGAAGAGAAAGGACGGCTCTGTAGATTTTTACCGAGGGTGGGATGAATACAAACGGGGCTTCGGTGATCTGAAAGGCGAGTTTTGGCTTGGTTTAGACAAGATTCACCATCTGACGAAAAGCAGCAGCAACAAGCTTCGCGTCGTCTTGGAAGACTCCGATGGAAAAACGGCCTTTGCATAGTACAATTCATTTGGTGTCGCAGACGAGAAGAATAAATACCGGCTTAGTTTGGGAAGTTATTCAGGTACGCATTTTAAAATACCTTTGTTGAACCCTGAAAAGTAGTGTTGACAAGTACTAATCAAGGTCGGTTTGGCACCTATCCATCGTGACTGCGGCCGTTTTCGCAGGTCACAGGATGTCAGAAAAACATTGAGAAATCAAATCAAACAATTTTTTTTTTGCTTTCCTGATTTTCAAGAACCTGATTTCCTGATCTCTGATTCTTGCATTTTCCAGATTGGGATTTAAAGCGAGCTCCTTTTCTATTAAACCACGTCTTCATACGAGGACACCGACTCGCAAATTTAACGCTTTGATCACCCAAATCCAACTGGGATGGCGGCTAGCCGTGGCAGATTTCACGGGCGAGAATTCAGTAAAGGGACAGGAAATGACCATAACGTCGCACAAAAAACCTTTTATCAAATCCTGTATTCTGTGGGCGGTTACATCATCAAATGCGTATTAGAAGACGAAGGATGGGAACTGGGTTAAGTGGTCCAATCACCTGAAGAGAAAAGACAAGGTGCCGCGCAATGTCTCTAGTGCGAAATTTCTCAATGGTTTACACGTACATTTCCCGGCTGGAAAATGCAAGAAACAGAGTTTAGGGACTATTCATTTTTTTATGAGGTGGGGGGGCTGGTGGGATTTGAGGGGGCGGCATGCCAAAAAATATGGCTTCAAAGGTGGGGCCAGCCGAAAAAATGTGGTGCTTAAAGGGGGGGGGGGGTCACCAAAAAAATTGCCTTTAAGTCTAGTAGTGACAGCATCTGTAATAATGCAAACATCAGTGCCAGAAGGCCAAAGATAGCGTTTCTAAGGTTCTGAAATTCAACTTTTCCCGGAGGAGAGTGCCCCCGGTCCCGGCCTATCTTATTGTACACCCAACGACAGCTCTACCCCACCAACTGATTCATTACAAAATACACCCAGGGGAATGTCAACTCTTTTCTGGCCTCTGCTGGTCTGAATCTTAAACAACTGAACAACTGATAACAGTGTCCAAAATACTGCTTTAAACCGGTATGAATTTCTCTTTATGTACTTCAGAATGCAGCAATTTGCATTAGAGCACCTCCAGATTTCACAAAATTTTCCAGGGGAAGTTACCCCTGGAAACCCTACCAGAAAATTACGTTTAGTGCTTATCTATAAAGACATTTACTCCTGCAGGACTTAAGTGTTAAAATTGACTGTTTAATTTAACCTTGATAAGTTTTAGATTTACTTTATCACTTTTTCTTTTTTCTGTTTTTATTTCCTTTGGGGGAGGGGGGGTCATCACAAATATTTAGGACTACAAGGTGGGGGGGGGGGGCAGTATTCGGTAAGAAAGTGTGACGACAAAAGCCAAGTGTGAAGATTCAAATCTAAGTGACTTTCTCGACGTGTGACAGCGTGGTTCATTTGTGAAGGTTCTGTCTTTTGACTTTGTTGGCCTTGCGTTTGAAGTCAGTTAGATTCCCAATGAAAAAATTCAAAAATGCTTTTTCGCCTCTGTGACGTCGCCGGTCACTTATCCCATTGCCTTGCTCACTTGTCAATCATCCTTTCAACTTCATCAGAATGGAATCCAAAAATACGAATGTCTGATTGGTCCATTTCGTTCACGTGTGTGAAATTCGGCCATCTGATCGGTTGAGACCAAACCGACCTCAACTCCGCAGACATAAATGCATTTTCTTGATACATTAAGTGTAGTACAGTAAAGTCGTTTTGTTGGATAACCTTAAGTCCTTTTAGACGAGCTGTTACGTTTGTCTATTTGATAGCGTATGGAACAAATACTTTCGAAAAAGCTTAAATTCTCTGCATTTATTGCTCTTGGAATTGATTGATGCCGCTATCTGAAAAAAGATAGCATCAAAAACTTTGTTCGGGCACAGTATCTTGGTGAAGATTGTAATTTGTTTCCCTAATAAACTAATTTACACGTTTTTTCAGGCACTGCTGGGGATTCTCTTGGTTATCATCGTGGTATGGCATTTTCCACCAAGGACTCTGGCGGCTGTGCCTTGCACTATAAAGGCGGCTGGTGGTACAACAGGTGCTACAGTTCCAACCTGAATGGTTTGTACCAACCCGGCAAGATCAGTGTTGAAGGAATGGTGTGGCAATACTGGAAAAATAACAACTACTCTGTGAAGAGGTCTGAGATGAAGATACGCTCGAAGGACTTTCTGTGAGGCGTTCTTCATCAAGCGAAACATATATCCGGGGATTTTTTGCTTTAGTTTGTATTGTGCTGACGATTTTCTATTCAGATAATATTCGGTTTCACTCAAAAACAGTAAAATGCCTACCTCAGCTTTTGGAAATACGCTATTCAGCGAAATTTGAGTTCTGTAAACAAGAGAGGCTTCTTTCAGAAAAAGTCGAAGGAGTGTGAAACTAAAAGCTTCAAAATTCGTTTATTTGCAATCAGCAAGGTGCCTCAAATAAGCCGCCATTGCTGGTGTTATAGTTAAACATTGAGAATACGATGCTATATTCTGAGTTACTGAATCAGGTTTTAAGCAAACAACTGTAGTGGCCATAAATATCATTTGTAGATCGTTTAGTTTAACTGTTCTGTAAGAGGGAAACTTAATAAAAGTATTGAATCATGGGATTCAAATGTTTTGTCTTCTGTTGTGTGTCAGTAAACTCTCGGTGTTTTATCTGTTTATTTAAGCGTTGAGTCTGCGGCTAAAATCGTGACTGCGATCATTCAAATGAAAGCAACTGAGCAGTACTTTCCTGTGGTGCTGTTTATTATGCTGCACAAGGTGGAGTTTGTGGATTAAATCCTAAAGTGTGACCATTCAATTGAAAGCTATTGAGCAGTACTTTCCTGTGGTGCTGTTTACTGTACTTTAGAACATGGTTTTAACCTTTGAGTCTGTGGATCAAATTCTAAAGTGTGACCATTCAAATGAAAGCTGTTGAGCAGAACTTCCCCGTGGTGCTGTTTATTATGCTGTACAAGGTGGTTCTGACTTTTGAGTCTGTGGATGAATTCCTAAAGTGTGACTATTCAAATGAAACCTACCGAACAGTACTTTCCTGTGGTGCTGTTTATTATGCTGTACAAAGTGGTTCTGACTTTTGAGTCTGTGGATGAATTCCTAAAGTGTGACTATTCAAATGAAACCTACCGACCAGAACTTCCCCGTGGTGCTATTTATTATGCTGCACAATGTGGTTGTAACTTTTGAGTCTGAGGATGAAATCCTAAAGTTTGACCATTTAAGTGAATGCTTGCCAGCTAAACTTTCTTGCGTTCCATTTTTATTAAAAAAAAAAATTGAAATTTATGATTTCTCTAAAAGCCGTCGAGTATAGCTTTATTGTCGCACTCGCTGTTTTACAATGTTTCTTGAAGCCACCACTGGGTGCCAACAGCATCCTGGTGCCAAGGTTCAAGGTTTGGTACTGGCAAACAAAAAGCAACTAATTTTGTAGTCATGTTATAGTTAACAATTATTCACCATTTTGGAGGTGAATGGTGGTGTATAGTTGCCGAGCTGCGAAGCGGCGAGGTAAATACCTACCACTCTTCACCGACACTACCAAACCAGTGGATAGCCAGCACCAATTATTCCCTTTTTTCTAAGAAATCGCGAAATCGCGCGCAAAATCCAGAAAAATACCGGGAGATGACTAGTAGATACTATCTCGAGTTTGAGTAGCCAATGAGAGCGTGCAAAAAACACAATACACTAGTCATATTTTCAACCTTCATTGACAAATTACGAAGATTGCCATAAATAGGACGTGCGTCGGAGAATATGACAAAAATGAAGAAAACACGAGCAGTTAGGCGAGTGCATTCTACAGTTCTGAGTGTAGTTTCGCTGCGAGATCCTTGGTCCCCACACAGGTCCTATATAGGAAGGTGCACAACAAAAAGGGGGCTTACAAAAGAAGGCCAGAGTTTATTGAGATCTTTGAACCCCCACATGCCCTAGATATATACGGGAGGGCGCTTATTAAAGAGCCTTCCAAGAGAAGACACGCCTTATTCTTACTAATTTTCTCGCGTACTAAATTTCGCTTTTTGGAAAAATTGCGAAAATTTATACTCACGAATAAAAGGGAGAGCGCAAATTAAACAATTCCATATTATATATATATATATATATATATATATATATATATATATATATATATGAAAACAATACAAGAATTTGAAATGCTGTGAGTCACGGGCTTGTTGGTAATTGTTGTGAATGAAAACTATCTGTTTCTATTTTGTCTGAAATAAATCTTTGTGGTCTTGTTTTTTATCAGCACTCTTTCTCCGATTCACTGTTTTCCGCGCGTTTTAGTATTTTTTTTGTAATTTGCAGATGCGCGCTAATACCTTCAAAATTAAATTTCTTCCTATTGTCTAGTTAATTTGTGAAAATTCCCTTTTTGTGAAACGGTGCCCTCAGATAAGGGTTTAGGAGACTAAAAGCAATAGCAAAACCGCAAAACCACAGTAGCAGTATGCAGGACGCGTGTCACCACGAACTCAGTAAATATGACCTATGCTCGCCACGAGTCTCCCAGTAGCTCAGTGGTTAGAGCGTCCGACCGGTGTACGGAAGGTCATGGGTTCGATTCCCGTCGGGGACTTAGATTTTTTCTTTGTCCCACGCTCGCGACATGTTGAATATTCCATCTTTTCTTAAAACCACTTTTGTTCACTTTTTTTCCTGGAATCGCGAAAATTAAAATACTCGAGAAATACAGCTTCCGAATTTTCGCGAAATTGAGTACACGCGAACATTAAAAAGAATATGAGTTACTAGCTAATAACTTAAAATTTGTGAAAACAAAAATTTTGTTTACAGGCTTCATTTCCGTTCGGAACCAAGGAAAAATCTGGAATAAATAACCTTGACTAGTTCGCCAAAAAAGAAGAAGGGGTGGGGGGGGGGGGGTTAAAGTTGTACGCTTTTGCTTTCGAAAATTTGCACACTTTGCCCGCGAACTTTTGCAAACGCACTGCAGATCAGACACATTTTGAGCGATCAAGCGCTAACATTTCTTCCGTTTTTATAGCCTTTCACGTCTTCAACAAGGAGAACAGAGGAGAATGCCAGAAGCTACAAAGGGAATAGGAGTTATTCTGAAAGACGAATGATGGGGGATGGGGAGAGGGAAAAAATCGATGATTGTCTTTCTTTCACTCCTCTTTCCTACCCGCTTTCACTCCTCTCTCAATCCTTTACGTTCTGCTAATCTAAGTTGGCGCCCACATGAATGGATCTAGCGCTCGCGGGCAAGAAAAAAAAGAAAAAACATTAAAAAAGCTCGGGCGTAGTCAGGATGTCACGTGATTCCTTTTTTCGCACTTCTGGATTTGCTGACTGAAAAACGTGCATAGATTGCAATTGGCTTCAGTTTCTAATCAATATTCATGACTTATTGAGAATTTTCCACAAACCACGTTGGCCGTGGTCGTGAGAAGATGGCTGCGGTTCTTTGGAAGATTGCATGGCTTATGCTTTCGAGAGAGTCTGAAGATGTCCGAAATTCCTGAAGCAAAGGGCAAAGTCTTAAAGCAAATTCATCCAAAAGTGAATACTAGTTACATTGCAGTAATGTTCCCACAAACTTCTTCGAAAGGTAAAAACGTTGCTCGGTTAAATTAGCACGTGTTTCATGAGCTAGCGTCCCTTCAATTTTAAATTCAACTTCAAACCTTTGTATTTTTAGTGCTTCATATTTATCAACAAAGGCGGAACCCTTTGCTTGTAGAAGATCCCTGGATGTTTAAAATTGTTCTTATATCGTTTCGTAGTATTGGACCAAACCGTTCTGTTAGTGTTGGTTCGACGCGCTTAACATTTTAAAAGTCTTATCACATTGTTACGTTCGTGAGTTTTCTCTTGGTGTGTTTGAAGCGTGAACACTTGCGAACTGATCATTTGTATTGCTTACTTTCTATTTTCAGGGACTGAAATGTCAAACTTGAAGAGGTTGGAACAAAGTGGAAGAATCTGAAAGGAAAAAGACAACTTCAACAAAAGGTGAATATTAGCTGCATTGTAAAAATAATAATTTAGTTTCTTTATTGAACTAAAAGAAAAAACCATTGCTCAGTGTGCCTTGATACTGGCTTGAGCGTCACTTCAAGTTGAATATAAATTCAAGCTGGTGTTTTCTCGGCGTTATATTTGTGTCACAGAAGTGAATTGGCCTTCAGATTTGAAAAGATTCTCGGGTGTTAATGTTATTTCCGAAATAACATTAACACCCGTGCATTCATTAACAGTGCTGATTATGAATATTTTGAAGTCTACCTTCAGAGAGGTTGTACCGTTAAAGACCATGTCCAATGTGCTTGCATTTAAACCTTAGCTGTTCGAAAGTTAAATAAGAGTAATCTTGATGTATTTTAAAACTGGAGCATTTGAACTAATTAGTTTTATTATTCATGTCTATCTTCAGGACTGAAACCCGAAGAAATTCGTGGAGCCTAAAGAAGAACCATGGATGTAAGATAACAACATGGAATGGACGAATCAGGAGAGAACTCGGCAAAGATAAGAACCCCTTTAATTGTTTAACACTGCTTAAGTAAGAATGGTGGCTGAACAAATTTGAAGTTTGTATTAGCATCAAAAGTATTCATTTTGAAGAAACGCACCCTGATCTTGCTGCTGGGAGATGTTGAACTAAATTTATCTTGCAGAAGTGTGGTGAAGTAGTCGACAATTATCTGAATCTACTCGCTTAACACACAGGACTTGAACTGGATGGGAGATAATGAAGTGTATTCATCCGATAGAAGTGCGTAATGATCTCCCTGCTAATTGTCTGAAGCTATATCTAAATGTGCACAAAACATGAACTGGGGTAAATGTTTTTTGTGAAAATTTTCAATCAGCCACCATTCAAACGTTGAGCGATCCGCGGATTATTTGATGATTCAGTTTTCGGCTCTGTTTGAATTCCAAACATTTCATTTTTCAAGTAAAAATGCTACAAATTTATTCTTGCCGTCTTGTTGTTATTTGGTTGTTTATTGAATCTTTTCGGCCAAAAAAGGAGAGTGCCACGCCTTTTACAATATAAAAACGTTTGTAGTATTCATCGCTCAACGTGTAGATAAGTGTAAACATTGTATTTATGACAAGCCGATGTGGTGAAAAGTCTGAGAATTTTAAGTTGGCACTTACCGGTTTATCATTGATAACAAATTAATCACGAATTGCAACTTTGCTGACATCAACCTAACGTTCCTTGGAACGTCAATTTCAGTGGTAAAAATTCAATATCACAAGGAGGTACAGCCGCTGATCTTCTGTTTGAAATGAGCAAGAAAGAAAGTTTTTCCAGTGTTATTCAGATCATCAACTGGACAATTTAAATTTTGTATTGCCAACTTCCATTTGGCACACAGTATCAAATAAAACTGTTACTCAATAGATTTAATTTGGGATTTCATTCACGCACGCCAAAGCTATAACTACCTTTATCAACATCACAGGAAAGTACTGTTTAGTAGCTTACATTTGAATGGTCACACTTTAGGATTTCATCCACTAACTCAAAGTTAGAACCACCTTCACAGCATAATAAACAGTACCACAGGAAAGTACTGCTCAGTAGCTTTCATTTGAATGGTCACACTTCAGGATTTCATCCACAGACTCAAAACTTAGAACTACCTCGTACAGCATAATAAACAGCACCACAGGAAAGTACTGCTCCGTAGCTTTCATTTGAATGGTCACACTTTAGGATTTTTAATTACAGACTCAAAAGTTAGGACCACCTTGTACAGCATAATAAACAGCACCACAGGAAAGTACTGTTCAGTAGCTTTCATTTGAATGGTCACACTTTAGGATTTCATCCACAGACTCAAAAGTTAGAACCACCTTGTACAGCATAATAAACAGCACCACAGAAAAGTACTGCTCAGTAGCTTTCATTTGAATGGTCACGCTTTAGGATTTCATCCACAGACTCAAAAGTTAGAATCAACTTCACAGCATAATAAACAGCACCAAGTAAAGCACTTCACAAAAGCTTTTGCTCTAGAATTTCATCCACTGACTTGAAAGATACAACCACTTCAGTATAATAAACTGCGTCACAAGAAATTAAAGGATGCTCAAAAGCCCTCATTTCATCCACAGACTCAAACGTAAGACCCACCTTTTACAGCACAACAAACTGCGTCACAAGAAAGTGAAGGATGCTCAGTAGCTTTCATTTGAATAAACACACGGAGATTTCATCCACAGACTCAAAAGTTAGAACCACCTTGTACTGCACAATAAACGGATCACAACAAATTACTGCAAAATCTTTAATTTGAATGAGTCTCTTGAATGGTCGATGTCTAGGATTTCACCCACAGCATGATAAACAGCACCACAGGAAAACGCTACTCGATAGCATTCGTTTGAACCATCACTCTCTGTGGTTTCATCCACAGACTCAAAAGGTAAAACCATCTTTTAAGATGGTCTCTTGAATTACTCTGAAACTGGAGTTGAAAGGATTAAACAAAGACTGTCTTAGTGCAAGTGATTTACACTGAATTGTGTGTTTGTAGATATGATAGACTGTCAGTGCCTTCTCAAAAATGCCCACGCAATCGCCACATCGACTGATTCATTTCCAGTAGACAAGAGAGCAAAGGCATTATTATTCAAGTTGGGAACTAAGTTAATAAATCCATTTAAAACTATCGTAGATCATAACTTTGTTTAAAAATTTCTCCAGTTTCATATTGGAATATTGGATACAAAACGGATAGTAATAAGGAGACGAATCTCCACGAAAAATGCTTATGTTCTCTTGTCTTTCTTGGGAGTTGAGTTTACAAAACCCTGGTGTCTGGTTCAGAGGGATGTTGGTACTAAGGGCGATCGATGTTGACCAGTTATACAGACCACAAAAACAAACCAAGAGGCTTTTTGTTATTGCCAAAAGGACGATTCGCCTTTTTCAGTGTTTGGCAGAACAGTTTTCTTCGTCAAATTCAACAAAGTTCAAGATTTTGAAAAAATGCTTCAGCAGACTCTAAATTATATTTTTTGTCACACCGTTGTACATGCCCTGGTTTCCGTTTCAATTTTTTGTCATAAAATAACAAGAAAAATAAACTATTATTTATCCAACAAACTTCAAGATATTGAAACAAATTAGCAGAGGTTAAATTGCATCTTTTTTACACCAACATCTTGCTTATGGTGACGATTAAAATTGTCAGAAAGTATCCGTCATTGCTTTGTTTATCGCAATAAAGTTCAGGTTTTGAAAAAATTCTTAGCAAATAAACAGAGATGTTTTTGTTGCACAGTCATCCTGTTTATCGTTACCGTTTTAAAATGTTAGAAAACCATTCCTACAAACTCGTACTGTTTTTGAAACAAAACAACTATTAAGTCGGCATGTTTTGCCCAAAAATGATAATGACGACATGCAACATTGTGTTTAGTTCTTATCACTGTTTTTCATTGAATTGCAGAAACACTGGTGTGAAACTTGCATCTTGATTTTGAAACGGCATCTTGCGAGTGAAATTTTATTTTGTATTGCGTATTTGCAAAGGGCAATTTACACACAAAAATATCGAGAAAAAAAAGCATTGTTGCGAACTCGTACTGATTTTGAAACAAAACAACTATTTAGTCGGCATGTTTTGCCCAAAGAGATGATGACATGCAATATTGTGTTCAGTTCTCACATGTATCTCTGTTTCACTCTGTTTTTCTTTGTTTTGCAAATATAATGTGTCCGTAAACACAGGTGTGAAACTTGCAACTTGATTTTGAGATATCAAAACATCGGTTCAAACGGCATCTTGCGAATGAAATTTTATTTTGTATTATGTATTTGTACATGCCAATTTACACACCAAAAAAATCAGGCAAAAGAACAGAGCTATGGCGATTTAAATTCGAAAGATTAATATAACATCGTCTTTCCGTTTTAGTACGTCTACGTCGATTGAGAAATTCTGGGTTTGTGATGGCGACCATTTCATTTCACACAGCGAAGAACTTGAGACCACATATAAGAGTTGCTGCTGTACCAAATTTACTTTTTGACAGTAGAGGGTTCGATAAAAAAGCAATTTTTCATTTTGTTTCGTGTTCAATGTGGTCTGTATAACCTAGAAATAGAAATAAACGCTTTCAATCGATCTCTTCGTTGGTGATTTTAGAAATTTTCAAACGACAAAACGACGCGAGTTTAGGGAAAGGCTTTGAAACACTGAGTTTCTTCCAAGGACCAGACACTGGGTTTTACTAGCTCTTACATGTAATCATAGTTATTGTGTTAGAGGAAAAGACTTTTTCTGCTTGCAATCGATGCAGCACAGGATGAAATATTTTAGTTCAAAGTTTCACAGGTAAACTAGGACGAACATGGAGCCAATTATCTGCTATTACCTTCTAAATTTTACCACTTGCTCCAAACGTAAGCAAATGCTCGTTACTTTTGGGTAGAAACAAAATCTTAGGTCACAAAAGTTTGTTTTTTTCCTGTGCTACAAAACTTTGATCGTCAGAAAAGTCTTGTTATTATAAGCAACATTGTAAGCTATAAATCATCCAAAATTAGAGACGTTTGATCTTGAATCTTTCTTTATACAAAACTTATATAGTACGTTATTCTGTTGCACAAAATTTTTCACATAAATGAGAGACGTTTGATCTTGTATTTTGTTTATCCAAAATTTACATTACGTCATTCTGTTGCATAAAAATTTTCACTAAGATTTCTTAGCTTGCAATGTTGCTTGTAATATCCTCCATACATCTCGTGCGATCATTCATTTGATCTGTTTTTTGGGTACTTTTCTTATACTCGACTTAACCAAAATGCGTTCGATTTTCTTGCACGAGATGGTGTATGTTCTTTTGGCGAGTTTAAATTTGTTGAGGACACTGAAAATTTTTTGTGATCCAAAAATTTTCAAAAGGTGTCCCGTTAAATTTTTTGCAAAAATTGTTGCCAGGGGAAACGCTGTGCAAATTTTTCCAAATTTTCCCGCCAAAAGACTTAGTATATATATATATATATAGGAAAAAAAATTGTCACACCTTTTTATTAGTTAAGTGATTTTTACTTAACTAATTAACTTATTGAAAAAGCATTGTAAAGATAAATGATATATTAAGAGAGAGAGAATAAACAAGACAATAACGTTTGAACTTTTTATTGCTGTCGATTTCTATTTATTTACTAGTTTACTTGCAGGCTATGAAAAATAAAAAAAATACGGCGCATGCAAGAGGTTAACTACATGGAATACTAATAAAAAAAAAAACGGCGCATGCGTATTTTGAGCGCCCGTATTTTTCTAAGTCTTTTGGCGGGAAAATTGGAGCAAATTGAACGGCGGTTATCATGGCAACTGTTAAGACAAAACAATTTGCAAATAGTTGGCAGCATAAATATTTGAACGACAACACTTTGTGTTCAAAATGCGTTAATAAACAGTAGCCAAATAAAATGAACTTGTTCGTGAAAGAGACGTCTGAAAAGCCTTCACTGAAATGATTTCGCCAGGTAACCTGCATGTCTTTTACAGGAATTTCTCGGAGAAAAAAGAAATGCGGTAAATTACGGTACAATTTGCTTACGACTGCTGCATACATGTTCTAGTACTTTGAAAATTGCTTCCTGGAAAACCTCACGAAAATCGTAACCATAAACGATGCAAAGTAAAAACAAAATTCTGTATGATTTGGCATTTCGCGAGCTAAAATGTAGCATGCTAAAGTTGAAAGCAAATGTAGTACCGTGTAAATTTGCCCTTGTTTTTTCTTTATGATACAGTGCAACGCAGATACAACTAACAAGATAAATGACAAAAGCTAAGGCAAAGAAAACTGCGACAAAATGTTAAAATTTAAAGTGATGATATTGCCGCAAACGTTTCGCCAAGAAATATTGTATCAGTATTCAATAATGAAAACTAGCAAACTTGTGAATGGCTTGTTGGTTTTGTTGAGAAAACGCATGGCAAAGAGCCCCACGTTTTGCAGTTTCATTGAGAAATTACTTAGCCTTATAAACTTCGTACGGTGGACTAACCCGAATAGTCAAAATTTACACTAAAAACTTCAAACAGCTTAACTAATTTACAGAGAAATTTCTAAATGTTCAAAATGTCCAAAAATGTCAACATTTACGCTCCCGCTCAATGAATTATTTAAATATCGTGCAAAAATATTGTCAAACAATTACATGTCAGTATTCTGAAAACAGACTACTGACCAAAAAATTCCACTCAGAATCTCTTTTTTAGCTTCGCGATCTTCTGAAACACTGACAAAAGAGAGTTATGACTCAATGCTTTTAATGAGAAATCGTCTATTTAAATATCAACCTTAGGGTTTATTGTTTTGCTGTACGCTTTTTCCTTTGTTTTACGATACCCGTGAATTTCACAGGTTCTTACTCCAGGATGAATCCAGATTTGTACCAAAAATTGTCAATCGCCTCCCATTTTGACTCACAAATGGCGTCTCAACCTTGAAACCTCTCTAAGAACTGACAAAAGCCAACATTTAGGGCGAAAACAAACAAAAAGCCTAACATTTGTAGAAATTGTGAATCATCAACTTCAAATTTGTCGCTAAAACCGACAAATGGCAAGAATTTCAGACCTAAAAACAGATCCTTAAATTCAAACTGCCTGAGACTGCCAGATAAAATTTTAACCAAAAATCTTGCAAAAAATTTCATGCCCTCACATTTTCACTGCGAAATCGTGACACAGTCGTAAATCTGAAAACCGTTGAAACAGTCTAAAATTAAACCAAAGACTTAGAAATGCTGAGTCCAGCTGAATACGAATCATCTCTTGATGTTAAAAAGTCACAAGCAGTTTAAATAAAACAGAAATTTGGGAAAGAACTTAAGGTTTGTGCAATCGTGTCTGAACCTGACTACGGCTTTTCAAAAACTGACAAAACATTTAAACTGGAAATACACGAAAGACAAAATAATGGAGAAGACCATGTCTTAGCCTTGAAGACCTTACTAAAAACTGCCTGAAAAAACAGAATTACAAGTGAAAATGTGACACTGAAATAATTATCTTTGGAATGTTCACTGAAAGCTGATTGAACAGTAAAAATTTTAACTGGAACAAAAAAAATGGCCTTAAGCTTTTTGTTAAGTCTGTCTGAACCTCAACTGAACCATTGCTGAAAAATGACGAGCAGCGAAAAGTTTAAGTGAAAGGGGTCACAACAGCCTGCAAACTATCGACGTAAAAATTGTCTGAAATGTCAGGATTTAACCATTTAAAGCTCCAATATCAGCGTGCATTTTCTCCTCACTGTTCTTCATAAATTTCTTTTAGAACGAGTTGGGAGAATTTGCATCAAAATCAAGACATATCATCTTTGATGATCATTTCCGTTATTCTCATGACCTGTATGTTTGATCAAGTAGTGATATTGTGAGAAAAAATTTAAAATGCTTATCACTCTTGGGGCTTAAAGGATTAAAAATTCTCGCTCTCCGAAAATCTGTCTCAACCTCTAGATAAAATGCAAACCGAACGCACACTACTCGAAACGTTTTGCCGAGAATTAAACTACAGAAATTCTTACTGAAAACTGACAAATTGAGCCCCAACATTGCATCTCGTGGTTCTCTTACTGAGTTACTTGAAATTAGTCTCAAATAACTTGCGGGAAACTTACAGCGAAAATAGATTAGTGTAAGGCCCAATTTTGAAGTTTTAGTGAAATATATTGGTTCAAATTCTTTCTTAAACGGCTGATCAGAAAAAATTTAACTAAATTAGCTCAGCGTCAATACTTCACTTAAATTTACAAAATTCACGCTCGCTTTTCATAGTGTCATGCAATATTACTTTTGCAGCTGGTACTGGAAGTAAGGTAACCTTACTTTTAGTTTCCAAAGGTGAAAATGTAGGCATTTGAAAATATCAATGAATGCTATCAGTGATGTCTTTAATGAAATTTGATATATAGTAAATCACAAGGATACACTGGAAATCGAGTCTCGACCTAAAAATCCAGCTGACAAAACTAAAACAGCAAAAACTGAAACTCAAAACAGGTTTCAGTAACATTTTCGCCGTCTTCAATTTAGTATTGTGACCAGTGAAAGCTCACAATAGGTCTAAATTTAAACTCACAACAAGCAAATAGTAGGATCATACTAGTGCAAAATTTTTTACTGAGAAGTAATGTCTTACTGAAAACTCGCAAACAGTCATAATTTCACAGGACCGACAACAATCCAGCTATTCCTAATATATTTTTTAAAACTAAAATGACGTCTTCACTTGACTGGAAACTCACAATTATCCTAAATTTCGAATGACAACAGACGAATCGGCCACATATCAATTTCGTAAAGAAAAATCAATAACTTCTTGATTCTAGTATCTTATACTGAAAACTCGCAACTAGTCAAATTCAACTGATAACAAACATAAAGGCTAACATTTTTTTACTGGAAATGTCTTGCCTTAGGGATTTTGATTGAAGGCCCCTTCCTGAAAAATTCACAATACAATGCAATTGGCGAAAAATAAACTCACAGAAAAGATCAAAACAAGCTGCCTTGAACTCAGTATCTTACTGGAAGCTCACAATTGGCCAAAATTTCAGTTTAACTCGCAACAAACAAAATCAATAGTGTAATACAAAAACTATGCATTTCAAGTTGTATTCTAAAGTTTATCATCATCATCATCATCATCATCATCACCATCATCATCATCATCATCATCATCAACATCATCGTCATCGTTTTCATCATCGTCATCATCATCACCACCAAGTCACAGTCAGCCGGAATTTCAACTCGTAATCGTTAGACAAACAGTTTAATATTTTTTAATAAAGATTGTCGTGTAGTTGGTATCTTGCTGGAAACTCACAATACGCCAAGTCTTGAACTCACAGCAGACAATATGTTAACTTACTATTGCAAACGCTTCGTTTCGTGAAAAGACCATTTTTATTAGGACGTCACATGCAAAAAGATTTCTGGTAGTTTTATAGTAAAAAGACGCAACCGTCAAGCAACACGATTGGCAGAGCTGGACGACTCTGAACTTATTTAATCGACCACGGATTGCCAGTAAATATCGTTTTAAAAACAATGCTGATTTCAGCAATTTCCCTCCATTTTTAGTCGTAGAAGTCTGGTCAGTGTCGAGTGAAGCATTCAAACACCGACACGGAAACTAGAATTTCAACGTGCGACTCGACGCAGCCCGAAGAATAGTTCAACTTACTTTCGTCTGCGATAACAAAAAAATATGGATCGACTGGCCGCCTGACAGGATGTAGTCAGTTGAAGAAAGACATTCGTGGCAATTCCTCGTTTTGGTTCAATTGGGCAAAAAATAACAGAAAATTTATCGTCCAACCCAGGGAATAGTGCTGTCTAGTTGTAAAGATGGCCATGATAATTTCCAGGGTAGGGGGGGGGGGGTAATCATAAAAGTTTTATACGAGAAGCTCCACCCTTAGGTTCAAACCCTTACCCTTTAATATACTAATTTTTACCAAAATGGTACCCCTTTCATATACCTAAAGCAAAATTGCACCCCTTTAAGCCAAACCAATACAATTTCCTATAATCGCCACATTTCTCCTGGGCTTTCAGTCGTTCTGGTTCTGTTGCTCAAACGGTGTGAATGCTTTTATGTGTTTCGCGTTGCCAAAATTTGGCACCCTTTTATATACGTCGCTTTAGCCGCCATCTCTTCGACTTTGCAGCCGATTTTGTGACCCTGTTTCCCTACCCTTAAGTATACTGCTAGCTTAAAAAAGGCACCCCTTTCGGGCGGAGCCTCCGCGTATTGCCCTCTACCCTCACCCCCTCCAGATCCTATCTCGGCGAAAAGGGCGAACTCATATCCAGAGGATGTAATCACCTTTAAGTTGAACCTCAAAGGGTTTTTCTCGACGTGAAAGAGTTTTTCTCTTTATACCCTAATAGTGACAATCATTTAATTTCCCCTCACAATATCACTACCTGATCAGACAAACAGGCGATGGGAATAAGGTGAATTGTCATCAGAGATAATAGGTCTTGATGTTTAATCAAATTCTCCCAACAAGTACCAAAAGAAATGTATGAAGACCATTGACAAGAACATGGATGTTGACATCAGGGCTTAATAAAAGCGGAACTGCTCCAGGAATAAAAAATTACTTTTATCGAATAATTAAGCATTTTAGTCCAAACAAAACCGTCAGTTTTTAATAGAAACGGATGAAATGCAGCTTTACAAATTTGTTCAGAAACAAGACACTATTTTTGCACCACCAGGCAAGTCTAATTTTGATTTTTAACTCGAATGCAAACAAGAACGTTTTCCCTTAGTGAGTAGTTTTACCTGTCTGGACAACTAAGGATTAATTATAGTCACTTTTCCTTTCGCAGTTTGTAAATGCGTGCAAAATACGAGTAGAAACATAGCTCAGTTTCCAGAGAATAATTTCCTCGACGTTTCACTGCCAGACATTGTTTTGCTGTCATGTATCTTCGTAGTCGGCTTTCTATTACAGGACAAACTGACCTTAACTTTCTGTACAAAGTTTAGTGAAGACACCAAGCACTTGAATTTTTAAGCTTAAGCTTAACAAGTCGGCTTTCGGTTTTTGGCAATTGTAGCAAGAAATTACTTTCATCTAAACTAAGTCTGGCACTAAGTTATTACTAGAATACCGTGCGATTCCTACTTAACCCTTTAAGTCCCAGTAGTGACAAGCAACTAATTTCTCCTTACAGTATTACTACTTGATTAAACATACAGGTCATGAGAAGAAAGAAATGTCTTGATTTTTAATCAAATTCTTCTAACTAGTAACATAAGAAATAAAACGAGAATGGTGAGGAGAATATGGATGTTTATATTGCGCGTTAAAGGGTTAAACTGAGCTACAATTCAACCACAGATTCAGCTGATCAGCTTATAAGTGATTTGGGCTTTTTCCTAAAAGGGAGGTGCAGATTAAGTCTTCTTCCGTTAGCTCCCTCGTTACTCTCATTGCGTTTGTCACGTTTAACACGATCGTAGTCCACCCCAATCTCTACTGCAATTACCAGAAACCTTTGCGCGTGTGACGTCATAATAAAAATGGTCCACTTTCTTACTGAAATCTCGAAATCGACCAAAACATAAACTGGCAACTAGCCCAACACTTTTATAATAATAACACTTAAAGTGATATGCCTTCACTGAAATATATTACTAAGAAATTACATTATTATCGGCCTGAATTTAAACTCACAACAGACAAATAGCCAAGTATCTTTACAAGAAAAAAATGGTAACAGACAAATAGTCTTGACTCCGACTAGATAACCTTGCTGTTAAATCGCAATCTGCCGAAATTTCAACAACAGACAAATAGCCTCTTACATTTCTTTAGAAAAAAAAATGCCGGGACTGTAGATGGGGTAGATGGAGGGGCCATTTTCGTACGCCATATATGACAATTTTTCGCGTGAAGGCCAAATGGCTGTTTTCGTCCTCCTGAAACGTGATTCGCCAAGTGACCATGAGCCATGATTTTCCATTATTATTGCTCGTAAAGCAAGAACTGTTTGTTTTTTGTTTCGAGAAATGTGATTTCGTAGACGCCAAGCAAAATATCTTGAAAGACGATCAACTTGAATTTCTGTGGAACAACGGATGGTTTGCTTTCCGTGAAATGTAATCTGGGCCCTCTTGACTCTCATAATAGACTCTATCAGTCGCCGAAAAAATTGAACCCCCAACAGACAAACAGGCAAATACTTATACTGACTACTGTAATGTCTCGTTTCTTCAACATACTAACTGGCACACAATCAGGCAAAATTTCAACTGGCAAGTCGTTGGCTCTCTCGTTCTGATCGTTATTTAAACTCTATCTAGCAATCCACGCCAATTTGCAATGACAACCGTTCAAACAGCTTTATGTTCTAACTGGAAATGGTGTTTTTACATCTACATCTTCACAGAAAACGCAATCAAATAAACAGCTTATTTCAAATTGTGTCGTAGCCTCAATATCCATGATGAATACTAACAACAAACGTAGAGCAAATCATGTCTTTCTGACGCTGTTTCCTAATGAAAATCTACAGCGGCCAAAATTTGATTTCACAGAAAATTAAAGCTTTTAAAATCTTTTTAAGTGCTGATGAGTCAAGAAATTCATTGAAAAGGACCTAATTTTCATTTCACAACTGTCAAATGTTTCATGCTCTGTTCCCTAAAATTGCTTACGTCAGACGTTTTTGAACCACGTAGTTCGTTACATCTGGCGTTGCACTGTACACATGATAATTTATCTCCAAACAAAAAATGTATATATAAAAGAAAATTACCATCAATGCTTGCAAATAGGCTGCACATGAAAATAAATTGCATCCTATACGCTGTACGACTGTTTCACTAAAAAACTTTCCTAACCCAAATACTTTGAACTGCAAAACCGGTAAAAATTTCGCACAGTAAGTTTCGCGCGCAAGAATCCTCGAGTTTGCAGTTGTTGTCGATTTTGATTTAAGAAACAAGGACTGTTTTGCAGTTTACAAATGCTTGTGCGATAGGTGCTCACTGGATAACCTGCAATCATAACTTTTCCTTCTAAAAAGTGCAGCCGGCCGGCAGGCAACAATGGTAACCTCTTTGCTGTTTTTCGTAAGGTTATTTATTTTTCTCTACCTCCAGTTCTTGATTCATTTGTGACTCAATTCTTTCTTCCTTTGAATTGATCCTGACATCCTCGCAAGTGTCCTGTGTAAGTAAAAAAGGTAAAGATAAAGGCAAAGTCACACACAAGGCCACAGGGCACCCACACGGCTTAACCCGGTTTCTGTAACATGAAGGAATTGAGAGTATTGCTACCCCCGTCCCCCCCCCCTGAATGGGATGCTAGTCCATTGGAGGGTTACCCCAAGCAGTATGTCGCCGTGTACCCATGTTATACACCTGGCTGGAGAGAGACAATGTGGGGAAACGTTTCTTGTTCAAGAAAACAACACGATGGCAGGGACCAGGCTTCGAGCCACCGACTATGGCACCCCCACAAACTGAAAAAAAAAATTCCTCAAAAAAAATGAAATCAGAAACAACAATTGATACAGCTTTTCATTGTGACAAAGTTATGAGTTTTTTAATGATCTTTCACTGCTGAATTGACTATTTACTTCCGTCATTTTTGTACCACACTCATCCTCGTTTATTACCCATGAAATAACAAGAGTTGAATTACTTTTTTAGAGTACTTCGCCACCTAGGCCTATTCATGGGGGTCAAGGGGTAAGGGAATACACCCGTGCTAAGTTCAAAAGCATTTAATTTTCTGTGTAGGTATATATCTATGAAAAATTGAAGCACCAAACAGTTTCTAACGTTATTTGAAAAATCAAATCACTGGTGATAGGTTTGATCTTTTGATGCCAACCATGTTTAGAAAAGGCAGGTTTGTTTCAATACTTTGAAATGTTCCTCCCCCTTCCTGGAGTTACGGAGGGGGGAAGAACATTCTTACCCCAGTTTCCCCTGTTACGTGGTCCCCTGTACCCAACAAATCAAACAAGGAAGTAGCTTTAAGAAGTCTCAACTCACCTCTTCAACAATACTATGTTCAACGTGATGGGCTCTTTGGTTTGTGTTTCCATCATATCCCTGACATAAGACATGCTCTGTAACATCTCCAATGTATAAACCATTATGAAGCAATAGCTGGCTAGAGATACAACAAAACAGACATGACACAAAAGTAAGGAATAAGTCACAGGCACCCAACATTAGATGATCTTTGCCTGTATTTTTATGAGTAGGGGAAGAGGGGGGGGGGGGGGGTGGGGTGGGCGGGAAAGTGGTTGGCTTAACAAGATATCCCTAAGTTCATTTGAGTCCTAAACAGTGTTTCTTATGAAGTGCTACTGTCAAGCCTTAATGATCCACAGTCTTTTCTATTTGGTCCCGATTTGTTTATAAATGATGATGGCCTTGCTGATGGCCGAAACAACTTTGAGCTCAAAACTTGTGACTATTATTCATTTACTCCATCGGTTTCCCACTGAAAACTGATTGAAAACGCTATCAGTCGAGAACACATGAAGGGAAGAACCCACCTATTTAGCTGTCTATGAATAGTTTGCTCTAAAAGTAGGGCAAGGTGATTGATCACGTCAATTTTGAGCCACGATGTACATAGTTTCCAATGTCAAGTCAAAAAATTCTTTTTCCTTGATTATCAGCACCATTTTGGGAGATCCCACAGAGTGCAGATAATCAAGGTTTGACCATTGGTTTTCAACAGTACAAAGGACACATGATTACATGTAGCTTACTAGGAGAGCTTCAGGCCTGGGTGTATCATTTCTGCTATTATTTCTGCTATTTTTAGTAGTCACCGTTTGAAAGCAGCCAAAATCAAAATATAGGACAAAAAGAATTATCATAATTAAAAATCAACAAGCTATCAATTGGATTCAACATTGTCTCTAATTATGGGTCAGGTTAAGGATGGTTCCTACTAATACAGGGGTATTTTTGCAAGTTTATGACCATGAGGTAAAGGCAAGACCTCAGCAAGTGTTATTGGAATCTAAAAAGAAAAATGTGGGTAACCATGCATTTTCAGAGATAAGCATCCATAATTCTAAAAAAAGCTTTAAAATACAAATAATGTCTGGCATTTTCTTTCCAAATTTAAGCTCACTCATCTCTGAAAACTGGGTGGTGACCCCCAATTTTATTTTTTGATTCTGATAGCCCAGTTGCTGTCAGGTCTGCATAAACCGCACAAAAATACTGTCGTATTAGTGGGCAAATTCCTTAAGAAACCTGAACATCTCTGACCAGGGGCCCGCCTGTTTCTTGAAAGTTCAGGTAACTTTTCGGGCCTGGAGCTATATTTTAAAATCAAAATCTATAGTATGTTGGCATAGTTTTTAGCTGGCAGATCAGCCCGACTTGTTTTATCAACTTTACATAGTCCATGCTGGTTTTTGGACATAAAAATTAAGGAGTATTCAAGGAGTATTCAAGCACCAAAAACTGAGTATTCAAGGAGTATTTCACCCAGCATGCAACAGCACAGGTTTTGCAAAATCTGTCCCCGATTTTGAAATCTGCCCTCAATCCCTGAATTACTTTGACAGATTCCTATCTTATTTCCCATCCAAACAAAAATTCAAGGAGTTTTCATTATTTTCAGGCACTATAATCAGCAAAAAATTCTTCTTTTCAAGGGCTCTTCAAGCGCCCTTGAAATCTAAAATTAAATTCCAGGGCTTTTCAAGGACTTCAAGGAGTAGCACAAACCCTGATTTTATTGCTCAGCTTTTAGAACCAATAAAATCTGAGTCTTTAATGTAAACATCGCGCACATAAAATAGCTTTCCGGGCCCAAAAAGTTATTGGGACTTTCAAGAAATGGGCCCCAGACCCGGGATGTGCAGAACATATGGATTGCACAGTAACAAAAGGAGGCAATATCTTAAGGATGCATTAACCAACTAGGCCCTTAAAGGCCTACATTCTGTTTTAGATATAACTGGGACTGGTTCACACTAAGTACTGAATTACAAGTGAGGCAAAATTAAAGGACAGTTGTAGGAGGGGGGGGAAGGGGGGGTTAAGTGACTATGCATGGCATCTGTTAATTTTTATCCCTCCTAAATATCCTGCATAACCTCAACTAAATAAGATATTAACTAATGGAGAACTTTTCAATTGAGTGTCGTGAAACCAAAACCAAAGTAATTACTCTCAACAAGCACAACAAGCAAAACACAATGAACCAATCAGGACTCAAGGCAGCATCTTGAAAACACAGGAAATCGCATGCCTTACAGAATTCATGATTTGTTTTGGTTTTACTTCTGATTGGTGGAGATTAAGTGGCAGATGAACTTTTCAACTAATCATGAGCACAGCAAAGAAAAAGGAATTGGAGAAAGCAAACGCATTACTTTCCACGCTTAACTGAAAACTGCTTTTCTCCTAAATATCAGAACAACCCTTATATGAGCCTATGATGCACTTTGTCAGAACTCACCTCTTTAAACAGTCTCAATTCTTTGTTAGCCATTCATGTCTCTGCTACATTTTCCCATTCCTTTCTTGACGTCTACCTGGTGTGGAAAAAGACCAGTACTATATCGAGCTCTTATCGAACCACACTTCGACTATTGCTGCCCAGTTTGGGACAGTCTTAGTAATCAATTAGCCAAAAAATTACAAAAACTAAAAATCACGAAGTCTGATTATCACTCCAGTGCAACTGCCCTTCGCACTAGACTAGGATGGGATAACCTTGCTATCATGCAGAAGGATGAAATTTAAAGCTAAATTAATGTTTAAAACTGTAAATAAACAAACTCTGGAGTTTTACCTACAAGACTTGTTTAAACCATTCAGTACAGACTACAGATAAAGAGACAAGGAAAACAAATTTGCTTTGCCCAAGCCCCGTACTGATTTTATAAAACGCAGTTTCTGCTTCAGTGGGGCACAGTTGTGGAATAACCTTCCACACAATGTCAGAGCCATCAGATCTTATAAAAAGTTTAATGATGAGATCAAACGCCTTATGTCCGCCTCGTACTCCCACACGGCAAACATGTAAATCAGTTTTTATTTTAACTCTGTAACTGATGTTTTTACCATGTTTAAATAAAGTATATGAATGAATATGATGGACCGGACATAAAATTGCAGGGTTAAAGATAAGGAAGAAACATTGGTGATACATGTTAAATACTATAATTACCCTAAAATCTGTACCTTATTTCACCTCTAACCACAATGGATTTATCTATTTTGGGATATTTAAAGACTTTTGATCAAAGAAGAAATTGAAAAACATTTTCGAAGAAATACTAACGCTAGAACACGACATCTTGGCATCATCCTGTACTGCTAGCTATCACCAATATCAAATCTGATTTGCATCATTTTGCCTTTCAAATTAAGATCAAATCTCGGCAGACATTGTATGAAGAGATTTATGTGACCTTTCCGAGAAGATTAAAACAAAACTCTACAACCCATCTTCACGAGTTAAGGAAACTCATCCAAGACCTGAGAGTGACAGAGAATAAACCATGACTAGTAAACCAGCAGTGTGTTGTATATGAATTAACATCTCAGACAAAATCACAACCTTGACTGACCAATTTTGTTTTAGTTATTTTTGTATGTAATTTCTACAGCAGAGTAAATTTTTGTGGAAAAAAAAATTGGAGGTAACTTTGTTTTGTGGAAACTTTTTTTTACAGATGATGAAAAAAAAACCCCAGAAAAATCGCAAAAATTAGAACCACCCAAAATTTAGTGCCACACGATAAAACCCCTTCCTGGCTTGCTGGTGTATTGGAGGATAATGCCCTTGGCTGAAATATTGTCCTTGAAATTCCACGACTGCCCGGCTTTGAGGCAAATTTTTCATTTTTCAGACAATGGTTCACCCTAAGGCATTATCCTCCGATATACATGTACCAGCCACTGGAAGGGGTGTATTTACTAACTAGCCTGTGTGCAGTTAGCCAATGAGAAAGCTAGAATTTCAACAGCCAAGAATAAGATTTAGATAGATTTAGATGTTAGATATAAGCTTATATAATTATAGTCCTTCGCACCTACCCCTCCTGTATGTGTTGTAGTTCAATTTTATCCTTGGTTCAATTTTTATTTTCCTTTGTTCTTTTTTATGATAATGAATATGAAACAAAAGAAAATAAAAATTGAACCATGGATAAAATTGAACTACAACATAATTATACCTAAGCTAAACGTTCTCTACTGCAGCATATTGAACAGGAAATCAAGCTGCAAAGGTTTAAGGGTAAAACGTACCCTAAGAAGATTCCAATGGACGAGTCCCATGTGAAAGAAAGTAGAAGTAGATGTACAAGTCTTGCTTTTTAGACATTTCCGGACTTTTTATCCAAGCCGGGCACAAAACATCTCGCTGTATAAAACACAACGATAGTTTCTTTAATTCAAAGGTGGTTTCAATCCTAAATAAATTTTCAAGTTCCCGGTCAATTTATTGTGATGTGTCTTGGACATAAATAGTTGCTTCTAAAAGTAAAAACAGCACGTTTTGAATACTTCCAATTTTATAGAGAAAGTGCCGTTTTTCTTTGGAAAAGATGTCAAAGATCTCATGTAACATACCACGTTCCGTCCTCCATTTTGAATTGTTGTTGTTTAGCACCCAGTCTCGCTCGGTTAATCAGATACGAGCAATTCAGGGGAGGGGAGGGGAGGAGGACCATTTGAGGGTCGATCGATTTGATCATTTGGGGATCATTTTCGGGGGTTGTACAGTACTCAGATATATCAGTGTCGGCGTGGTGCGGATGACGACAAATTATGGAGTATACCCCAAAACAGTCCTCTTAGGCTAAACCTTGCCCAAACAAAAATTCCAACGGCCCAGAAAGTTACCTAAAAAATTACTTTTCACCTCCAATAAAAAAGCCATGAGAGTCTGAGATAGTTTATTCTTCCACCTGTCTTTTCGTGAAGTTTGCACTGACGAAACTAATTCAATTGTTTGACATAAAATTGAGAACCCTATAACTAAAGGTAAGGGCCAAATCGTTAATTTCAAATCCAATAAAGGCCTTTACACTCTCCTGTCACTAATATACCTTAGAACCCCCCCCCCCCCCACCCCTGCATCGAGCCTGAGAGTCAAGAATAAAATATCTTAATTCGGTAAATTGTGATCGTCCGGGTGAGTGTAGTCCTGAGAAGGACTGTTTGAGGTGACATTGACTGACGTTTCGACAACCTGAGCGGAAGTCATCATCAGAGTCAAGTGAACTGTGAATCGTCAGTAGATGTTATAAGTCTCAGGTCGTTGTCCTGATTGGTCGACGATCTCGTGATGTTATTGGTCGTCTGTCAGTTAAGCCGTGATGTTATTGGCTGTGAAGACTGTAAAACGTGATTGGTGCGTTTCGATCCGTCTTTTGTTAGTCAAATGTCCGTTGATCTATTGTTAGTCAAATAAGTCGGTTTGTCTATTGTTTGTCTGTCTTGTTATTGTCAGCAATCAGTCGTTTGTAAGGTGCAGGTAGCTGTTGGCAACGGTTCAGGGGTGTTTGTTCTAAGTTAGTAAACCAGCTTTCCAGACTGATTCGTTGATAGTAGTCCGTACTGTAGGTAACGCATTCAGCAGAGTCCCAGTCGATTCTGTGGTTTGTTTTTAAATGGTGCTCAGCAATAAAAATATCTGGTCCCGATTGTAAAATATCTGGTCCCGATTGTTCAAAGAGCGGATAACTTTATGCACTGGATAAGCCGTAATCCAGCAGATATAAAATGTGGGAAAATCTCTACATAGCCCTATGATTTATGAAAAGTGTATCTAGACAGGAAACGTTTGGCCTTGCAAAAATTCTGACAAAAAAGTACAAAGTTGAAATAAGATTGCTCGGTTGGATAGCGACTTTTCCACCGGGTAAAGTTATCCAGTCTTTGAACGACTAGGACTGCCTTCCGAGAAAGCGATTGATATAAATGTCAACTGCACGATTAACCCTTTAAGCCCTAACAGTGACGAAAATGAAATTCCTCTTTACAGCATCACTACTTGTTCAAACGTTCAAGTAATGAGAATAAAGAAAGTGATCACCAAGGATGAGATGTCTCGATAATTAGACAAATTCTCCTACGAAGAACAGTAAGGAGAATGTGCATTTTTATATCAGGGCTTAAAACATCACTGAGAGTAAATTTGATTTATATGCATGGAGCGTCAGTAGTTGAAACCCGTATCAACTGTTAGACTGTTAAAAGGGTAATAAGACTACAATAGACTCTCGCTGTAGCGAACATACGAGAGGGAACAATAACAAATAACAATTGCTGGCCAAGAAAACAGAGGAATCGGGAGTCAGTCGATAAAGTCAACAGTGAATAACCTGATCGACCGAGGGACTCGAGTGATAGGAATTTAGATAGCCGAGGGTTCGAAATGACAGGGTCTACTGTATTAGATAAATGCTACAGATAATCAATAAAACCATGTCACTACTTGTAACTATTTGTATATCTACATTACCTGAAGACTTTGGAAGACGGTTGTATTGATGTCCGTGGTCGTTATGGCCACGTGTTTGCAAATTATTTCTCAGAAAGAAACGTCTTGGCTTGGCAACCGAGGCAGAAGACAGCAGCTCTTCGTTTCGATAACATTACTTCCCCTTAATAACGTTGTCAAAGTTTCTAAGCTGATTTAAAACAACTTCGAGTTACATATAGCCCTTTTGGCATTCCTTACTTTCACTTCGTGGTAGATGTGAGAAATCAAATTGAATAATGTCTTCATGAATAATTATCTGCAATTCAAATGAGATTTAGTTTTAGACACATTCTCGAACATCCTGGGCGATGTCCAAACCTATAATTTTGTGCAAAGTTTTCTTTATTATTTCACGTAGAATTTTTGCACGATTCAGCTCATGTAAAAAGCCCTTAATCTCCAATTACTGCATACTACAAAATCCAGAACTAAAACAGCGGGTCTCTTGCACATTCCACAGGTCACGAGTACGGGGCTCTGTGCTACCGATTTAAAAACAAGTTAAACAGTGTTTTCTCGCCCTAAAACAGGCTAAAACTTTATTTATTATGCTGGGAACACGGCCCAGTTTGTTTAATACCCACAAGACTGTACTTGTGATCAGTGGAATGTGAACTGTTGTAGAGGAGACCAGGCCGAACTCAAAAAAGAGAATCATTCTGGGCGGGCGTGTGCGGCGCACTCCCTAAAACCAAATTCGATACCCTATTTAACCAGCCCAGGAACTGCTTTGGTTCAGCATAAAAATTTGAGAAGGGCTTCAACTTTTTGATAATAATCAAAACACACTTCTGATAAGAAGATAACAATGATAAAAAAGTAGTTTCTTCTAAAAACCATACCCAATTCCAGACCAGATCGCACAAACCTTACCCTATTTCAGACCAAAATGTTCAAAATCTATACCTTTTTTCAGACTCAACAGCTCGAAAACCATACCCTTTGGCGCTGCAAATACCTATCTGGATTATAAAAGGTAGTACCCCCCGCCCCCCGCGGGAAATTATTGGCCGATATTTCCACCATAAATGCTGAAAACGTCGGACAAAACTAAATGTCTGAAAATAGAAACGTCTAAACAAATGAAGCCGAGAAAACAAACGCCGGCATACACGACGGGACAAATCCTTATTTCGCGTAAAATACCCATTTTGCCTAAAAATCTAGCCAGGAAGACCAAATTTTCTGCGACGTGTCCCACGAAATTAAACTCCCTTGATTTTATGGGATCAGTCTGACGCAGGAGTCACACCCCTCATTGTGCTTTCTTACGGAGTCCCAGGGAAATTAGAGGGATGTTATCGGCTAGCTGCACCCTCTATTAATGTTATCCCTCTTATCCCCCTGCTACTGACTGAGACTCCCTTCTGAACAACGTGCTTGCTACAAAACTGTATTTCGATTCCTGTCATTCCTTGTGGCAAAACCGAGAAAAACGGGTAACAGGTAGTGATGCCATTAAAGAGTGATATTCGTCTGAATGTTAGTGTCAGTAACATCAATGGACAATAAATAACGTAACAGAGAAAAGAATTTTAACTACTGTGTAAAATTTGAACTACTGTAGTCGTCTCTGTTTTTCACAAACTAAGTCCAACACCGACAAATGCGGGTCTAATTGGAATTTTAGCCTCACATGAATTGAATCTTCCATGGTAAGACTGATCACTTGTGACTCTTAAGGCTCATGAAACACTAATAAAAGATACAAGCCAAACTTAAGACCGTAGAAAGGTAAAGTCGTTTTTAATGCCAAAATTAATTTCAAGCCGCCATTACTGAACCTAAAGCAAAAGGTAACTGTCACTTCCTGTGTCATAAGATATTTTTCAGCAGAAATTTTTGTCGCGTAATTGTGCAGGAAAGATATCAAAATTGGGGATAAAGCATTAAGTGCTATTTAGCCTACGTTTTAATTTTAATCCCTCACATTTAACGGCCACCAAAATGGCTCAGCTATGCATTTGTATTTTTGTTAGAACTATTGCGGCAACCCTAGAATTATTTTTGCACCCCTAGGCTAAGCTGAGGTTAGAGAAAAACAGTTAAGAGACACAAAGTTAGGACTTCCATTGTGATAAGAAGGGTAGCTGCAGAAATTTATGTAATGTTTTTGTCGGAGTCAAAGACATCGAACACAGTTTTATGTTATCACTTTATCATTAAATGGAATGTTTTGCGGTTTTCATAACCCCTAAATTTTATTATCTTTCCACATGCAGAAGTTAAGAAAAAGGGAAAGTGTAAGAGCAAGGCAGGCAAGTGCAGTGCCACCAACTAACTGGAAACAATGCGCGTGGAGAACCTCTGATGGAACAAATAGTGGAAAGATTAAGGTAATAGGAAAACAAACTAAATGACAGCTTTACAGTGTGTTGCCCAGTTTTCGTACACTTTAGTTTGTAATCGCTATATCTTTTCGTCTGTGAGACGAAAATTTCTGAAATTTCTTTTAAAGATAGCCCATTTACTTACCTTCAATATATAAAACGATTGCCCGCTTGATCGACGTATGTACAAAATTATGCCATTTTTCCCAAAACTCCTAAGTTGCCCAGTCTTCCCAGTTTTCGTACATCATGATCGACAAAACAACATTTCTCCACGAAAACGCTCGACGCAAACTGATGTGTCTGCCACCCTGCTGAGTGCTTATCGTGTTTTCTCTTCGATTTGTGAATAAATATCGGGCTTAGCGACCAATGTTTGGTGTTCAAAGCAAATGGTTATTCGGGGAGTGGATGTTTAATCGATCCTGCAGTGTTGATTTTTTTGTGCCTCACTTTTGGGCAGCTTTTCTTTACGCTCAATCCACTGTCTATTCCTTCATTACTGCCTTGGTAAAGGTAGTTGACAGGTTACTGATTCTGCGTATTACAACTATTAAGAAAAGGCCTGTATAAGATTCGACGTTTTCCTTCCGTTTCCGCATACGCCTTTAGAATAGCAAACGCTTTACTTCTGTTTCCGCTTACGCTTGCTTTTCTTACCTACTTTTGTAAATGTTTATTAGAATCGCAACGGAGTGAAAAAACCGGTAAAACCGGTAAACTAGCGATATTAGAATCGCAACGGAGTGAAAAAATCGGTAAAACCGGTAAACTAGCGATATATGAAGGTGTATGTCAACATTCTATGCAAAGTTATCTACCATAATTCATTATTTGACGATTTAGATTGTTTGCGTGGGATTAAGTTTAATATATAGATTTAGCCAAGCCTAAAAGCGGAGCCCCCCTTTTTGTTTTGTCTGTTTTTGCTTTTGTTTTTTGTTTTGTTTTTGCTGGCAGTTATTAATTTGTGAAAATACTCTCATCCAAGTCGTTTTATTCAAAAAAAAAAAACAAAGAAAAAAAAAAGAAAAAAAATTCTTGCTTCCGCTGAGTGTCGAACCCGGCTCGTCGGCGTGAGATGCCGGTAACTAGTCCACTAGGCCAGGGGCGTTTGACATTGTTTTCATAGTTAATTTTAATACTTATTTCTTTCTTCGTGACAAGCTGCCTATCAGCATGAAAATGCTGGTGTTTTTCCTGGCAAAATGTGTTCGAAACGCCGTAAAAACCATGGTTGTGGACAGAAAAAACCAAAAAGCACTAGCTCTGCTATATTTGGCGTCGAAACCGCTGCGAAAAGCTGCGAACTCAAGCGGTGTGCCGACCGAGTTTGAACAGAACCGACGAGGCAAATTTGAACTTTTTGCCTGAACTTTATCGCCGAATTTCTTTCGCCTAGATTGAACTTTTCCCCTTCCACCAAAAAGACAACTGAGTGTTTTATTGAACTTTTTTTTTCCATTAACAAATTTGTTTTTGACTTTTGTTGTCTTTGCTTGTTTTGCTACAAAGCGGGTCAACATGCGATTTCGCGCCAAAAACACACGGGATTCAGCACAGGGTTCTATCCAGTGTAGGAAGTGTATTGGTAGCCCTGTGGTGCGGACGGACGGACGTACGGATGTACGGATGTACGGATGTACGGACGTACGGACGGACGGTCACGTGACTACTACGTCACCACCAAAATTTTTTGGCTTGATAGATTACCAAATTTCCTTAGCAATGGAGCTCCGCTGACGCGCTAGCGCGCTGGCTCCGCTGTTAAATATTCGTGAACTCTGCATGACCTGGATGTAAAGCGTCGCTGTTACACCACAGCAAATACATGTAGTGTATCGTACTTTTTAAGGTTTGTTGTGTAATCTTTGCTGCACTTGCGACTTATTAGTTTTCGAACAGTAAAATTTAAAATTCAGTTCTTTAACTTATTTAGAAATAGGTTTTGAGAAAGGCGCAGCTAAGTGTACGAAAACTGGCACAGTAGGTCGAAATATATGCGAAGATTCTCACCGCTAAAATTCAGGAGCAGTTAAATTTAAGCTGGCGTTGAAAGTTTTTGCATTCTTTTATCTATCATCTGTCCAAAAATGATGAAGTTCCTTGCTAAATTACCAACAAAACGGGCTATTTGTTCTCTACAATATCTTTACTGTGCAGTAAAAAGTGCAAATATTAGCCTCTAAACTTTTACTCACCTAGAAAGAATTTGTCCGCACCGACCTGCTTCTTCGTCAAAAAGCCCGGCAAAACCGGCAATTTATAGCTGAAATGTTCCTTTTCCTTTTGTAATTCTTCGGTTGACGAAGATTGAAATAACCGACGAAAATAATCAAATAAAGTTATTTTTGTACGAAAACTGGGCCCGTACGAAAACTGGGCAACATCCTGTCTAGTAAGTTTGCGAATAATTCTTATCTGGATAAACAGAAAGCAATTCCGAGCTCCCTTTATGTGTCTAAAAGCGCTGCGAAAAAAAAACACTTTAAAGAGGTCAACAGACTTATATTATTTAAAGAAATAGTGTTGGCATTTCAGTGCTGAAAACGCACATCGTATGGCTTTTATGTGTGTTTCTTGAAACAGCTAAGGCAAACCTTTGAGGTTAACTTCCTGACCCGCTGCATTCTCACCCAAGATTTTCATATTTTATCTTTCATAAACCTTTATGACAAGACTGATAAGATAGATTCTTTAAGACATTAAGAGGGATATTGCTTCAACGAAAAAAATGGCGGTGACTTTTAGATGTCAAATTTTTTGACTTTGGAACTCAATCAGACCATCCAATTACAGCTGACAGTAACACAGCTAAACTTATTTGTCGGACAACTGTTTTAAATTTCATCTATTGGGCGCTTGTCGCTTTACGCTTCGGTGATGGTTGACAGTAAAAAAGTCTTTTCTCATACATTGTTTGGCGATTAAAACTAAAGTTAAAGCCCCTTGACTGTTAACCCCTTTGAGTCTTTCATAACTTTGATTGTTTTTCGTTTGATTTTATTCATACAGGATTGTTCGTTTAACAAGCTCAAAGTCTCTTTTCAGGAAATATGAGAGTCATTGGTGATGCAAAGTGTAACCGCCGGTACTTCAAGTTCAATGGTAACGAATGCAGTGGACCAATGACAATTGAAGCTGTTTTTGTACGACTCAGTGAAATTATGAATATATGAAATTCATATATTTGAACTGCGGAATGAAGAAATAAATGTACGCAGTTATTAACGCAACTTATGCAGTTGCGAAAAGAAAGCCCAATTTTTTCAGGCTTTCTTTTGGCAACCGCATGAGTTGCGTTAATAACTGCGAGGATCTTCTTTACATTTATTTTTTGTACGACTATTGGCCATCTGGGAATCCCAATCTGCTTCATCACCGATCAACTGAGGGCTACTGTGAGAACATCCCACAGGCCGCGGTTAGAGGGGAATTATGGGTAGGACCGTGTAGATGCTATGCCGTGGCTAATGCGCTCACTGGATGGAATTTAGTGTCCCGGATAATGATCGAGGAAGTAGCTAGGGCCCAGTCCTGGAACATGACTCTTGAAACTGTTCTCTAGTACTAGCACCACAGAACGTGATAGTTTCGTCAAATGCTAGATAAAACACTTCAAACCAAAAAAAATAGTAAATATATATAAAATGATTTCACTTTAAATACTGTTGTTAGATTGAAGAGTAATTCTCGTTCACGTAAAAAGTGATTAAAAAATGCTTTGTCATTGGTTTAAAGTTGTAAAACAAATAATTTTCTTATGTTTGAATTGATATTTGTTCTCTACTGGATAGGCTTTAACTCACCGAAAACTTACCATCAAGCTATTGAGCAGTCCTTACCTGTGACGCTGTTTATTATGTAGCAGAAGGAAGGTCTAACTTTTGAATCTGTGGATGAAATCCTCAAGTGTGACCATTCAAATGAAAGATACTGAGCAGTACTTTTCCTGTGGTGTTCCTGTTTGTTATGTTTCACAAGGTGGCTCTAACGTTTAGGACTGCATGTGGATGAAATTCTAAAGCTTGACATTTAACTTGATATAGAAGAGGCAGCGCATGTGCAGTGCTTCTCTGTGGTGCTGTTTCTTGTACTTTACAAGGTGATTCTAATGTTTTGGCGGAAAACTTAAGCGGGACTATAGCAAATAAGGTGGACGCCTGTCGCTTTGCCCGGCTTTCGTTGACGGTGTAAAGTAAAACAATCTTTTCTTATATTTTCGTTGACGACTAAAATTAAAGCCCCTTGACGGTTAACCTCTTTCAGTCCCTCATAACTTGACTATGTTTTTTCGTTTGATTTTATTTGTACAGGACTGCTCGTTTAACAAACTGCAGTCGGATACAGCACTCAAAGTCTCTTTTCAAGGAAATACTAGAGTCTATGGCTCTGGTACAAAGTGTAACCGCTGGTATTTCAAGTTCAATGGTAGCGAATGCAGTGGACCAATGACGATTGAGGCTGTTGTGTACAACCACTGGCCATCTGGCATGTCTGGAAATCCCTATCTGCTTCATCATCGTTCATTTGAGGGCTACTGTGAGAACATCCCACAGGGCGCAGTGACAGTGGAATTATGGGTAGGCCAGTGTGGAAGCTCTACTTTAGGTGATGCTTACACTGGATACATTTCAGTGTCCCGGGTAATTATCGAAGAAGTAGCTAGGGCCCAGTCCAAAAACGTAACTGTTGAAACTGTTCTACTTGCACCAGGAGGTGTAAGTTTGGTTAAATATCTAGATAAACGCTGTAAGGTAAAACTCTGTGTTAAAATACAGTAATGTCAAATGATTCCACTTTAAATGTGATTGTCTTCTGAAATTTAGCAGCAGTTTACGTCTATTTAAAAAAGAAAAGCTCATGAATAAAAATGCTGTTAGTTCTTACAGAAATCTGAGTTGTGAAGTACGCTACAAAGCAGACATCATTTCTGGCATTCACTTAAAACTGACTTCACTATGGTCTAAATTTGCAAAAGAGATAGGGCTTACTCAACGAAATCGTATTTACTCTGACAACTTCTGGGGCCTGGAATTTTAATACAAATTGGTATTTCGGCTTTTTAAAAACCTGGGGTTGTTTCTTGAGCTTCTTCCAGGCCCGTTATCTCACTGTGGCCGTAACATTTTTCTTTCTTTTTTTTTTTACCCAAACCAGCATTACCCGAAGCACATGTTACCCTAATTCCGATATTTATGGGCTGGAGTCAGTTTAATTTTATGTTTACAAATTAAAGAAGACAAAGCTTGCCGCTAACTTAACTCACGGGTCCACTCGATCTCCCGTTAATTTCGTACAAGATGCAGTCAACTGCCCTTTTTTGGCATACCTTTCTAAAACGGATACTTCATTATCACAGACAGCCAAAGTTTAGCACGGAAAGCGAGCGTCATGAAAGATTTTATTCATCGTGGTTTGAAATGAAAGCCTAATTAATCGTTTGTCCCACGATTTAGTCACGTAGATGTTGATCGTGACGTTTCGACCGCTGTAGATGGAGTAATCTACAGGATCCCCCGCGAATGTGGCAAAGTCTATATTGGGGAAACAGGAAGTCAAGATCGATCCATGAACGGATGAAGGAACACGACCGAGACATACCACCTGCATACGCCTATCACGTACTCAGACCTCAGCTGTCTCAGAACATGCTGAGACCGGGCACTATCCAGCTTTAGGACATGAAAAGAAGAAAAAAACAAAAAGTAAAAGCAGCATACTTACACTCAAAATATTAAATAATTACAGGACGTACTTTCTCATAAATTTACAGGTCCAATTTGTACTAGAATGGTTTCGTGAGTAACTCTACCCCGGGGGGGTACTTGGGTCAATATTTGTTGGGTATGTGCCGCTGGCCTCTCAGAACCCCTACCCCATTATAGTCATATTCTATGGCCAATTATATACCCCATCTTAGTCACTTTTGGGTAAATGTAATTTTCACGACCCCAACTTAGTCACTTTCTGTTTTTACGTCTACCGTATCAATCCTTTTAACTAAGTCATTCTAAAATGAATTGACACATTTAATAAACTGAATGAAGAACACTTTACTTTACAACTACACTATAAACATTCTGGTACATTTGCTTATCATAAACATTTACAAACATACCGTCATAAATAGTTGAAATGCAAACATTCTTCTTTAACGGCAACATTACACTAGCACTGACATTATAATAGCATTTTTGATGCAGATAAAAGCAATTTATAGAACTTTCAGATAGGAATTCCGTAATCGTAATAAAAATACCAGCAGTACCGTTTTATCTGTACTAATAATTCAACTGTTTCAGCGGTACCTTTAAAAAATTATACACATTTTGGTAAATTTGGTAACTACCTTACACTGTTTGAAATGCAAACATTCTTTAACGAGAACATTATAATAGAGTTTCTTCAAAAACAACTTAATTATAATAATATTGAACTTACAGATAAAAAGATTCATACTCTCAGTAAAAATATTTCCGGCAATACCTTTTTATCAGTACTTAGTCAATACAACTGTTTCAACAGTACTTTCAAAACACTTAAGCAAAATTTGATGACACATTTGTGTGTTGTGCTTTGGTACACACTTTTCTTAAATGTAATTAAGTCTTCGTAAATTAAACGCTAAAATTTTAATGCTATACGAAGAAGTAAAACAAAATGGTCAAGCGACACAACCTTTGTCCAATCTAGTTTTGCAAACAATTGTTTAGTAACTTCAAAGCTATCTTTAAAAAAAGCAACAAGCTAAATGAGCTGTATTCCTAGCAGACATAAGACATTGCAATTTATTCATCGTCATACCAAAGAACAGTTCGTACTCTGCTTGAACGCCTTAGTCCACTTTCCCTTTCGTGTTCAGGTGGACGAACTACTGTCCTGTTAGCTGAATCGACGCTTTCTATTGTTGTGACAGGCTCCATCGCCGGCTGACGTCTTGTTCGGCGCGAACTTGAAACCAGTCGACCAACTGTCACTAACAAGGCAGAATGTTCATCAGCAGATAGCTCTAGGGTATCTCTCCCGTCCTCAGTTGCCCTCAGGTTTACGTGACACATGATGTCTCGGAAAGGAACACTTTGAAGAGTAGACTGCAGACCAAATTTGAATCCTGGGACATCTAACCTTGGGTAGATTTGAAGAAAAGCAGTGATATCTTTTCCCCGATCATCGTTGTAACTGACTGGTCTTTTATAATCCTGGCTTCCACGAGTTCCTTTGTGAGTTAAACGAACGAGATTTCCAACGAGATATCCAGATTTTCGCCTGTCCACCACTGCATAGTCATCAAACAAAGACACCATCGACGCGTTGGCTGGCACAGTCTCCTCGACAACTTGGTACTCTTGCCTCTGACGTACTCTCGTTAACCTGTCATGCGAAAGATTGGGATCTAGATTCAGTTGAGCGACTAGCGTCGACTTATAGATAGTTTGATTCCTACCAGGAACAGTCACACAGCTACTAACTGTCGATTTGGGTGCTCCCTCTGTGTTTACCTCTGCATTTAAAACATTCTCGGTAAATGTAGACATCATCGTTTGTCCTACAGCAGAATCTTCACATAAAAGCCTTGCATCTTCTGAAAGCCTTATTTCAGGATTTCCAATCTCAGTTTCATCAGTTGGAATTGGATCCGCCTCATCTTCATCCTCCGCCCCTTCATTAAGCATCCAGTTTCCGGCATACTTGAATGGTTTATAGAACCAAGAAGCGCTGTCATCACTACTGTCATCGTCACTATCTGGACCATCGTCACCTCCATCATCGCTGTCGTTATCTTCTTCATTCCCTTCTCTGTAGTTTGCTGGACCCATTCCAACCTTCACAGCCAGTTTTCGAGCCAAGTGAATACCCTCTTTCCAAGCCTGTATTTGCTCTCCATGTGCAGGATAATCTCTCAAAGACGCTGCAAACTCTTCTGGAGGATACTGTGAATTCCAAATACATTCTTGTTTGGGGTGTGGCTTTGCGAACTCGGGTGCCTGAGGATCAGTCTTAATCTGTTCCAAGCGGATCATGTGTGAAACGTTCGACTGCAACTCACCTTAGTGGTAGTTATGGTGGTTTCCCACCCATTGCCCGTTGTCACTCCAGAACGATTCAACGTTATCCGACCCCGTGAGATCAAGGCGACAGTCGACATCGGCAAAGTTGTCACCCATGTAGCTTATTAAGATGACAGCAAAATGGCATGAAATGATGGTGTCCTGATAAGTCTCTCTACTAATGAAATTCTTCTTGAGTGTCAGTCTGGGATCTCTCAGAACAAAATTGTTCCAAATACCCAAGAAATGCACAACAAGCGCGGCTGAGACAATTCTTTGATAAAGAGTTCTTACTTTGCTGCAAAAAATCTCAACATAATACCAAATGACTTTCAGGTACGTAAGAGTTCCGTTCAGTGAAGGATCAGGGCGCCGACCTTCCTCGTCACCGTCAATCAACCTCTGCAAACAATTCTGCACGCGAAGAAGCGTCAACTTTTGGACTGAACGCCAGTTTTGTCTATCCCTACGATTGACATCATCCAGCCCAAGTCCGTGATCGTGGTGCGAAAAGGTGTCATACACAAGCTGCAGGTGGTTCATATGCACTGTGTTGTTTCCCATCATTAAAACCCTTGAACTGTGATCCAAGGGATTTAACAGTTTTTTATGGTTGTGAATATAGTCCTGGTCGCCTAAATCTCGAAGAACGTATGTATGACCCTTAAGCTCCTTGCGGCAACTAAGGACAAAACCTAAATCATGTGGGATTGGCTGAAAACGGAGTCCTTCTTTTGATCTCATAAGCTGAAGCATAAGCTTTCGGCGACGTGAATCACCGTCAGAGCTGTGACCAATAAGAGGACCCAAAGTTGCTTCCAGTTCATTCTCAAACAATCGTTCAATTTCTTGCCATTGTCGATAAACAAAGTCTGCATTGAAACAATTGCAAGTTGCCATAACCAGAATAGGAAGGCGTGGAAGATTCGGTGCTAATGGGTTGAGAATGATTGCTTTAGCATAATTACCGATCACGTTGTTTCTGAAGGCGCTAAAAATGGTGTTGTAGCCTTCCTCCCCCTCTCCAACTTTGATTGTAAAGTGATCAAGACACTGATGGTTTGGACCTTTCACACCACAAAACCCCAACAGCTCGTCCTTTTTCTGACTGTACATACCTTTGCTGATAATAGCCGTTTCATCTTCTGCAGCCAGAACTGGAACTAAGCTTCCACTGTTCTTAAACTGTTTAGCAATTGATTCACTGTAGATGAGAGCAATCTTTGACATGTCACCACGATTAATCCCCCCTTCTAATGTAGTACAGTCACGATTACGCCATCTGTAAAGAGAGTGTATCTCAGGACCAAACAGATTCGTTGCAACAAATGTGGCTAATCTGGGACCACCCCAGATAAGAACGACTTCAAAGAATAGCTTCGTGGAGGCCTTATAACGTTTCCCTTGCTTTTTCACGTGCAAGTTCTTAGAGATGGTGGTCAAGAAATCCATGAGAACTGTTCTGTCTTTGAATAACCCTTGTTCAGAGGCTTTTTCAAGATTATGGCAAATAGCTTTCATGGACCCACGTTTAGCATATTCTTCTAGCTTTTCTTTAAGATTTCTCAGGCGCATTTTGAGTCGCAAATTCTTGGAAGCTTCGAAAAAGAGTTTTGACTCTAAGCTGTCGAGTTTTTCTTTTTGTTGCGTTACCTTTTCAGCCATTTCTTCAGTGGTAAGGTACTCATTTCGGACGCAACTCAGGTCTCGTTTTCCAGTATCCGTAGTTTTCTCACTTCTTAAAAGAAGGCGCTTTCGAAAAGATGGCAAGTTTGGAATGTTGGCACAGCTAGAACACATTCCATCAGCGCTGATAAACTTACAAGAAACACGTTTGCATTGTGAACTGCGAAAAGTTCCCCTAATTTCTGTTGACGAGCCACTTGAAGTGTCAGTACTCTCAAACGAGTAGAACGGCTCTGGATACCACGACTGTTTTCCTTCATCGGTTCCAGGTTTGGAATCATTAAGCAATAACTTTGGCTTCGTTTTAATGTTTTCTCCTTTTACTGTTAAAGTGTAGTCTTCGCAATAGAACCCATGGCATAATGATGGCTTAGATGGGGCTTGAGCGTTACTTTCCTGTCACTTCTTCTGCGTAGGTGCCCGGAAATACGAAGAAATATCTTTGCTGCTCACTGTTGAACTCCCTTGCATCTTTGCTTTGTGTGCTTTGCTTTCGACGTGTTGTTTGGCATTTCCAAGAGGATTACGTTGACCAGCCAGGGATATAGTGGTATTGCCGCAGACACGACAGAAAGCTCCTTTGTGCGTCAAGAGGAAAACGCGTGGAAATGCTTGTTCAATCTCGCGGAAAGATACTGTAATGGAAGCTGGGTGGTTCTGTTCATTCTCCAGAATTGCAAGCTGCAGTTGATGCTCCCGGCTGTCCAAATGAACCTTCAAATTCTGCACACGACTGTGCTTTGTGTCACCGGCCGAAACATCTTTTCTACATACTTTACAAGTAACCTTAAGTTTGCCTTCCTCTGTGATCGTCAGTTGGTATCTTGAGACCGAGGTTGACAAGTCTCCTTCCTCTTTTGAAATATTCTTCAGAAATGATACCACGTTTTTGGCTGCCAATGGATACTCTAACGAGGTTTGTGATATGGTTAATGGATGCGAGACTGAAGTTGTGGAATCAGAAATGGCTACTTCAATATCGGAAGCTGAATTAGATGAATCGCAGACCTCATCTGACAAGCCAGCTGTGGAATCAGAAATGGCTACTTCAGGATTAGAAGCTGAATTAGATGAATCACAGACCTCCTCTGACAGGCCGGCTGGTACCAAAGAATTGGAAATGGTATGTGCTGAATCGCAGCCTTGCTTTAACAAACCAGAAACCGCACCATTTGATTCGATGACTGCTATTGATAAATCAAGAGCTGGTGTTGAAGAATCGGAGGTTACTTGAGCTGAGTCGCAGAGTGGCAGTGATATATTATTTGAAACCGACACCAATCTTCTCTTAGCCGGAGGTGATAGATCTTCTCTCTGATTCTCATGTTTGACAGGTGGGTGGCCACAGTACTCACAAGCAATGCTGTTGACACTCTCAAACTCCTCGCACTCACACTCAGTGCACTTTCCTCTTGGAACACCCCGCTTGTCGATCCCCATATATCCAGGATAAACTGACACAACTAGAATTGTTTTAAAATGATATAAACAAGAATAATGAGAAAATTGGGAATGGTGGCGCTTTCACTTATCAGTACACTCTGTGAAATTATCTTGGTTTTCACAAATTTTCTTCGACGGTAGAAGGAAACATGCTATTTATGTCAGGCATGGAGGGGGGTCTGATAATTGGCTGTTAAATTGCTCTGCCTAAATCTTCAATACTCTCTTCTTTAATTTGGCTAAAATTTTTAACATTTGTTTACTCTTAATTAGAAATATAATCACTATGTTTTTGTTTTCATAAACTGCTACTGAAAATATGCGTACCACAGAAGCCATGCTATTTTTGAACCCCAGTTTAACATTTCGTTCAAACAAACATTAATAAACGTAAATATCACTCAATTCGTAGCAGTTTTTCACCTTGACAACAAGCACTGGCAGGCAAGGGTTGAAGTAGAAGACAGAAAATAGAGACGGAAGACCCCGGGCCGACAACGCGCATGAACAATTATTGTATTATTATAGTGGTCTATAGTTTAAAGGGTTTCTAATTTCTAACCTCGGAGCGCAAATAAAATTCATCAGTCTGGATGATACCAGACGAAATATTTCACGCTTTTAAATTTTATTTGCGCTCCAAGTTTGGAAATTAGAACCCTTTTGACTATAATGTTTCCGGAGCAGGAAACTAACATTTTCAATTGCAATTGTATTATTGTACATATAATGCATTTGAGCTGTCCCTTGTCAAACCAGAACCACCCTCGGAGAGGACGTATTTTAAATTGCACGTGTTCTTGTCGTCTTTTACCTGGTGGTGACAGTGGCGACCGGTTATTCCAAGTCTAATTGCAGCGAGATCGAACTCAAAGTTTTGATAAGATGTCAAGTTAAAGGGTATCACGAGTGTCTCTTTAAAGTAGAAACTGGCGACATATTTACTGCTGTCAAGAAGATCGGGGATTATGGGCGCGCACTCAAGGTTGTTGACTCCGAGCGAGGTCAACTTGGACATCTTCAAAAAGAGGTTGTTTCAGTGCTCTGGCCTTTAACATGTGAAATTTTGTGGTAAGTTTTAATCGATCATAGGTGGCGACAAGTTAGTGCGATATTTTTTAGCGTAGTGGCAGATTAAACTAGGAATAATTATATTTCGCTGTGTCTTACCTTGTAGCACTGTCACCGGAGAGCCATGTGATGACACCAAAGGACGCTGGCGTGTTGGAGGTGGAATAAATGTTCCTGTCAATGTCACGTTTAAAGCAAACAAGTCCCAAGCAAAGGAGATCAAACGCTTATTACAGCAAAAGAAGATCCAAGTTATCTTAACTTCGATGGACGCAGAATAGCAATTAAATACCGCAGCACGAATGTGGACTTTGTTCTGGACTATTGTGAAACTGGTTAATGTTTAAGTTGTGATTTCAAGGCCGGAAATTTAATGGGAGCCGTTTGTCAAATATTAAACAACAGCAATAAATACGGTAAAAAAAAATTTTCGGCGATTCTTTCCGTTTACAAATCACAACTTGCCAGAATTTTCTTCCCTCAAAATCCCGGAAAAGTGTGACCCCATTCTAGTCACCCTATAAAAAATGCTTGAAAAGGCGACCCCATTATAGTCAGCCCAGTCGTGAAAATGCGACCCCATCCAGCGGCACATCCCCATTAGCCCATTTATAGGAAGTGCCCCCCCCCCCCGGGAACTCTACCCAGAACTGTTATGTCCATGCTTTCATTTCTAAGGCAGCCGACTTACTTTTAAAAAGTTGTATCCGGTGACTAAGCCATCTCAATAGGACTGACGAATGACATTTAAAAGGTGGGGGAGGGGTTCTTTCCAGTAAGCCTACCCTTTACTTCCGGCTTCCCCTACACCTCGGGTGTTTCCCGTCTTCTTGTAGTGCTTGGTGTTCCAAGACTGCTGAAGTTTTCTACATTTTTCCCGTCCCCACCACATTAAAAATTATGCTTTCCACCCTGTCCTTTTTTTTTTATTTTCCTTTCCCCAAAGCCCCAGATAACTGAGTGATGAGTGAACGAACAAATAATATTTGTGTCAGATTTAAAAAGATAAACGAATAACTAAATAAAAAAGCACATTGCCGTCGCTCAATGTTTTGGTTTCACACTGGTTCAGGGTTTCATTGTCTACCGTAAATCCTCTATTAAGCCCCCCCCCCCCCCAGAGGGGCTTATTTATTTCAAGCATGTTTCTGAGAGGGAGGCTTATTAATTTAGCGAAACTTATTACCGGTGGCAAAAAAAATTGAATTGAAAATGGTAAAAATGGTAAAAGCTTAAGCACATGAAGTTGGAGGTCATGCAGCCGAAGATCAAAAACAAATCCGAACTTCTAGCACATGAATACAGTCGACTCCCGTTATTGCGGACACCCTCGGGGAGAAGATTTAGTGCCCGTAATAGCGAGAGACCGTATTAGCGGGGTACGAGAGAAAAAAAAAATTGTTTCAGTGTCTTTCATATGATCCGTAAAGGTCACATAAGCAATGTAGTTTCGACAATTCCGTACTTCTTTATTGATAATTATGGTTAATTAAAGATCATAAAACTAGAAATATGCTGTATTATTACTTCCAATCTCCTTCGATAACAAGGGATAATAAGAAGGATAATAAAAAGCCAAACGGAAACTCCTCCAGTTAAGGTATCAGGGTACCCCAAAATGACAACATTGCGTTATCACCCTTTAGTGACAGGCGTTTCACAAACACCCTGACAAACTATATATTTTCTGAAAGCTTAACAATTGAAAATTACGAAAACGAATTTAGACAAAGAAAAAAAAAAGCAATTCTGTTGAAAATATAGCTTAAGTTTTTCAAAAGTACATTGTTCACAGAATCGCTTCCGCTCCACTCGAAAATGGTCTGGAGAGTAAGACGAACACTCCCCTGCCGAATTCTTCACATCGTTGTCTCAAAAACCGTGTCTCGGAATTTTTTTATCTGGCCTGGCTTGTTTTCTGCACTCAGTTAAACTTTGAAGTTTGAACAAACACCCCTTCTTGCCGGTTGTTTCAAAAGAGTTCCGCACGTTTCTAATGTGCTTCATTGCTTACAACATGGTTTTCGAGAAGGGAAGTCATTTACGACCCAGCTACTTGAAGTTTTAACATTATTGGTGAATCGCTGGAACTGGCATTGTCTATATAGACTTCACGAAAGCAATTGACTCTGTCTGTCATGCCCGGGATGTCATGCGAGACTTTTATCCAAACTACGATCCTTTGGAGGTATATGAAGTCCTTTGATAGACTGGTGTCGGGCTTACCTCATTGGTAACTTACCTCGTGGGCGAGCGTAGGTTCAAGTGTTCCACAAGGATCCATTCTTGGCCCGATTATGTTTCTTATTTATATCAACGATATGCCGGATGCTCAGTATCCTCAGCAATGATATTCATGTTTGCTGACGATTCTAAGTGTTTGAAAGTTATTGTTGACGTACTTGTCGATAGATGTTAGTAAACTCCAGAATGATTTAGACAACCTAAATGAGTGGTCTATTTGAAATGAAACCCTTTTCCAGCCGCCCAAATGCCAAGCAATATCGGTGTTACCCTCTCGTAAATAAAACCAAACATTATGTCAAGGAATATGTCAAGCCACAATGTTATTCATGTTAATAAATTGACCTATTGTACCTATGCGCTTATTTGTTCATCTGATGGTGGTTTCTCACGTGAAAAAACGGCCAATAATAGCATCTGGCGCGGTCGGGAGCGTACAAAGTCCTGGAGCCCTGGTCTGCAGGGACGCAGGGGCAGAAAGTTAATGGGAGATTCCTACTCGTAGCCTGTATGACGTTTTACATTACTCTCAGGAATTTCACCAGCATAGCGATTGCATCGCTGGAATTTGTTGTACCAGTTCAGCACTAATCAACAGCGTTCGTTAAGACGTATGACATTTTTTTTGCCAATAAAATGGGGATCGGGAAAAGAAATGACCCCCCCCTACCCACCTCTAAAACTAAAACAACGCCCCTTCACAGACATTCCTATATTTTTTTCGATGACCTTTCCCTCAAAGACTCCAGCCCACCTCTTCGTTAAAAAACATCTCTAGTCTGACAGTACGTCAATCAATTTCCGATTATAAAAAGATTTTCTTAAAAAAAAAACAAACAAACAAAAAACAAAAGGAAAAAAACACACACATTCCATCGCAGCAGACGCATATTGTAGCGCATTCTTTACCATGGCGCAGTATTTCGCTGTCTTATTGGTTCTTTATTTGTCTGTGAGTTCACTGGCTACAACAACAAAACCACAAGTCCAACAAAAAACCGACGCTTCAAAAGACCTATGTGAGGTTAGTACGTAACTATCTAAGTTTTTACTTAACTGATTGTAACTTGTATAAACATTCTTTGTTCGTTCAGTACCCATCGAAGAGCAATTGAGTTTGCATTTAACTGCTGGTGATCAATTGATGTATGTCGCATCCATCAAACTGCAAAGCGTGTAGGTTAGTTTTCTTGTATAGTCAGCATAAATGCTGTGACGAAGAAGCGTGTAGGTTCTATACAAGCCACACACCTAAAGAGCCATACGGTCATAACATCTTGTTTTATTATGTTAGTTCTCAGCGAGTTACTGTATCTTGAGCTTCCTGCAAGCCAAAGAAATCATCGTTTCTGAGATAGCATAATTTCAAACACCGAGGCCGATTTTTACCAGAAATCCAGCTGTTTATATGAGGTAAGGTGGATTTCGTCAATTTTTGAAGGGTTAAAAATGGCGTTTAGGCACAAATGGCGTTTAGGCACAAAAAAGAAAAGGCAAACATGGGCAACATGAACATTAGCCCATTATTATTATTGCCACCAAGAAATCTCTATTGAAAGATAGCGTAAACAGGGAAAATCACAGCTGGAAATGGCACCTGAAACGGCAATCAGCGGATATCAATATTCTCGGATTAGCCTGTTCCAGGCGTTCACATAGTGGAGCGCGAGCGAAAAATATATAGTCGAGTCCCAACCAGAGAGAGAATTTACAGATTTAAATGTACATTTCACTGTTACAAGTGATTGTTGCATATTTTTAAGTAAACTCAGCAAAATCAGAGATCTAGTAATGGATTCCGCCCACTAAAATGTTGTGTTGCTTAATTCAGCTAAAGGAATCCAAACACATCGGACGGTGTTAGTTTACCCAAAGTTTTTTTTTGTAAAATTCTCTAGACGAAATGGAAGTCAGAAAAACAACTTCTAATTACTTCATAGTTTTGTTTCTAAACAACGATTATTGATTATAATTATTAAAGTGGCTGCTACTCGACTTTTCTTGGAATGGTTGGTACATATTACTGCTTAATCTCCTCGAACTGTTTGTTTTAACCGGGTGCTCTCACTCCCAAACGCCCCAAGCTAAATAAGTTGGGAGGAGAAGCGATCCTGGTGACAAAAAGGGAGCGGAGCTACCAAAGCCACAGGATCACGTAAAGAAGGTCGACACCTCTGTTGGGAGGTGGGAGGGGCGCTAAAACAAACATCTGGCGGAGCTGAGAAGGAAAAAAAACTCGTAAAACTAGCATATTTATTCCCAAAACATCATCTAATAACGCGGTGTACTCTCGGTGTACTCGGTGTATTCGGTGTACTCGGTGTACTCTCTCTTTCTTTCTACATATTTTTAATATCTAGTAATTGTGTCCCCAAATTAGTATGGGATTTTCCCAGGCTATGTGGCCTTGACACATTAATAAAGTTTATCATCATCATCATCATCATCATCTCATGGGTATACGAGACCAACAAATTATTATTAGAATGTATAGTACAGAGTATATCCTCCCAAAACTGTCATTTTCACATGCTCCATGTTTTTATTTCAAAACCAACCCATTTAATGCAGAAGAGCAAGGTCTTGAAAGTTATATCCGGTGACTGAGCCACCTTATTCAAACTGACAAATGACAATTAAAGGGAGGCAGGGGGTCTTAACCTCCCGAGCACCCCATTACTTAACCTTTCATTTCGAGCTCACCTCCCTTCTCTGGTGGCTCTCGTGTTCTTGAGGTGTTTTCTGTTGCATATAGATATTTCGCATAACTGCGAAATTTTTCCCATTGCTACCCTGCCAACAACACTAAAAATCCTGCTTTATCTAAATGGTCGAGTCAGCAGGAACCATACAGAAATCTTCAAAAACAAAATGACATGTTTAATTTTCCAAACATGTTGCGACGGAACATTCGTGTAACGGAAACGAAAATCATTGTTGAGTTACATAGAACGCGAGACTTACATTACTTTACAGTGTGTTTAAAACGATAACTAGTGAAAGTACTTACAAGGGGAGCGTCAGGCTACGTGACCGACCCGTTGATATAAAATCGGGTATTTTTTCCATTTTATGTAAGTGTATTGACTAAGTTTGGCAGCTGCAGGGTCCACCCTCTATCGTTAATTTTGTACTCCCCAGACTACCTTCCCTCATCCATCATATTTTCACCAGATAAGTGCGTGACACCTGAAGGATAGATGTTTGATAAATTCATTGGTCAACGTTTTAGCTTCATACTGGTTAAGTATTTCATTGTCTAATTAATATCTTATTTCCTTTCTAGAAATCCATAATTGGTCATGGTTTTCCAGGCATTCCAGGATCAAACGGCATGCCGGGAATACCTGGCGTTCCGGGCTTGCAAGGTCCACAAGGAAGGGATGGAGTTAAAGGTCAGACTGGTGACAAGGGAGCACAAGGAATGCCGGGTCCAAAAGGGGAGAGAGGTCCCGAAGGGCCACGCGGGAACAGCGGGCCACCAGGAATGACGGGAGTTAAAGGAGAATCGGGAATTGTAGGAGCTCAAGGAAAAAAAGGAGACAAGGGAGAGAAAGGAGAAAGCGTAAAAGCAAGTCCGGCTCGTGCCGTGCCACAAACCAACTGGAAACAATGTGTGTGGAAAAAAGGGGACGGAACTGACAACGGCAAGATAAAAGTAATACATCTAGAAAATAACAGTTTAAACTACGGAGATTGCGAACAGTGTTTGCTTGGATAAGCTGAAAGAAAGTTCTAGCTTCCTCTGTGCGTCTAAAAGCGCTGAGAAAAAAAGAAAAACTTTTAGACGAGAGAAGTATTTAAAGAAATGGTTTCAACATTTTAATGCTAACAACGTACAACGTATGGATTTTTTGTATGTTTCTTGAAAGAGCCAGGGTAAACCTTTGAGATTTTAAAATAACCCGCTGTCCCTCACCCTAGATATTCACAGCTGATCTTTTATAACCCTTTATGACTTGAGCGATAAATTTTAATTTAAAAATTCTTTTAGGAATTTAAGCAATGTCCCTAGTTAAAATTAGGGTCATTGCTTTAACGTTTGACGCTAAAAGAACAAGAAAAGCCCCAGGGGCATTAGAACCCACTGTTGTTTTCCCTCCCCTCAGAGCCCAAGTGGTGTAGCGGAAGTTTGCGATGAATATTTTGTTTCGCCGAGCGAAAATGGGGAGTCCGGGGGCTACTGACCGATAGAAAAAACGAGAGAAAAAAATGGGTATTACTAGATCCCGTTCCGACGGCGGGGTAAAAAGCATTTTGGCGCTGACACTTTATTTTCTAGTATTTTTGTCGGTGGCTTCTAATTCCGGACCAACCAGTTTAGATTCACAGTAAAAATTAACCTGTTAAAAATTACCATTCGTTGTCGGTTGACGGTAAAACATCTCTCCTCATTTGTTACTAGACGGCTCAAATTGAAACAATTACATGGGTAATCCATTAAGAGTCATAAATTGACTGTGTTTTCCGCTTTGATTTCATTCATACAGGACTGCTCGTTTAACAAGCTGAAGTCTGATACGGCACTCAAAGTCTCATTCCAGGGAAATATGAGAGTCGGTGGTAGCCAAAAGTGTAGCCGCTGGTACTTCAAGTTCAATGGTAACGAATGCAGTGGACCAATGACGATTGAGGCTGTTGTGTACAACTATTGGCCATCTGGGAATGCCAATCTCCAGCATCACCGATCGTTTGAGGGCTTCTGTGAGAACATCCCACAGGGCGCGTTGACAGTGGAATTATGGGTAGGCCAGTGTAGTGGCTACACCTTGGGTGATGCTGAAACTGGATGGCAGTTAGTGTCACGGATTATCATCGAGGAAGTAGCTAGGCCCCAGTCCTAAATCGTGACTCTCGAAAACTATTTTCTTGCATAAGGCGAGTGACAGTGTTGCGAAATGTCTAGATCGAACGCAGAAATTTCTACCCAGCTGATTTTGTAGAAACTTGCTCACGGCATACCTTGAAGTCTTAGAACTTATTGAGTTTAATTAGATCTATCTTTGTTTAATGGGAATATTTGCGTTTTCCTGAAAAGGGTGGTCTTCAAATAGCGTTTGTATCTCGTAATCGTTGTCATGGTTGCCTTAAAAATAAAAGTTTTGTAAACATTGAACCTTCTTTGTTTAGAATACCAAAAATCACTGAAATCGGTTGACGCTTACTTGCCGAAAATTCGTTTATAAAATAGAACCTCCGCGCCAATAAATAGCCGCGAGCCACCTTAAGGTAAGACGCTGTAATAATTTCTAGCATTGTGAAGTGATTCCACGTTTTGATTCTCCTCTAAAAATTAACAATCGTTTACGTCTACAAAAGAAAGAAAATATAATTAAATAAACATGCTGATAATTCTGTCGAGTATCCTACCACAACGTATCCACTTCTCGCATTAATGTAAAATGACTTAATTTTGGTCAAAATTTGCAAAAGAGATGGTTTCCTAATGCTTTAATAGACAACTTTTATCCACCGGATAGGGTTAGACCTTCCGAAGACCTAACTACTCTTAAAACTTCTTGAGCCTACAATTTTAACGTAAATTAGTATTTCGGCTTTTCAGAAACCTGGGGCAAGTTGCATAAGACCTAACGCCGGGCGCAACTTCTAACGTCAGATGTTAACATAACTGGAGCGAATGTCGGACGTTAGAAGGTACGTCGGACGTAACGTTTTATGCAACTCGCCCCTAGGAACCTGGGAAGTCACTTCAACTTTCAGGCCCCTTGACAAATCGTGGCCGTCACGGGGCTTCTCCTCCCCTACCCCCTTGTTTTGGCTTTTTTAATCCTTTTTTTCACCCACACTAGCATCTCCTGAAGCACCTTTTTTTGCGATTAACGTGTAAGAGTTTTTCTTTTGCGAGAAAGACACAGCTTCACGGTAACCTTTAACTTTGGCTGTTCACACTGTGCCGGCGTAATTTTGCGCGTAATAGTGAGGCAAGGGAATCCTGCATTTTGCCGGAATTGTAGTGACGAAAAAGCCTATAATTGGGGGTCTGGGCCCTGGGCATACATACACACGTGCATAGACGTAATTTAATCTAGAATTAATCTCGGCATAAGGCCGAGGGAAATCTGGGCTTCAGTGTGAGAAAAAATCTTGAAAATACATCCCTCTTTTCTTATCACCAGAAAACTCAATAAGTGTGCCACTAAAGTTAAGTTAAGCTGGTGTGGCTCATCATGTTCAGTTCGTGTGAACGGAGTTTGGTGAAATGTACAGGTTGCACTCGATTTGCACCATAATGAGAACGACGACAAAAATACACGCAACGTGAAAAACAGCAGCAAAATTTCAACCTGTTTTCCCGAAATTCACAGCTAAAAACAGCACAAACGACAGCATTTAGGTACAACGTCACTTTCAAGCCCCAAATTTTCGAGAACTCCATACTCTATGAGCAAATCCAAATTAAAATTGGAACCCCAGCATACGGCAAAGACTAGAAGAGCAGTTACCATCAAGCGAATTGTTTTGCTTTACACTTATAATTAGCTACTGCACCGTAGCAGCCGCCCAAAAGTGCTCCATGAGAACATAGGCGAATTGCGTGTGGAAGTCGTTTATTCTCAACACTTGAACGGCCATATGAAAGAGAACACGAGTCAGTAACGATAAATAGAAAATCAGAACATCAGAACTGAGACTTGTCCGTATCTTGCGGCTTCGAAGCATAACGTAGATGACAAGAAGATTGAGAATTGCACCACACCCAAGAAGTCCTCAGTAGTCGTAAACCAAAAGATGACGAAATTTCTTGGAAACTGACCTGTAGATCCGAAAATGCATATGACGAAGAGTTTTATTGGCGTTGGTCCAACTGCATAACGTTTTATTCATTTTTGGCACAGAAGACTTTTTTATGCACTAAAAACCTTTGAGCAGGTTAGATCTGCGTTGTAAGTCCTAAAACATTGAACTGTTCACTCGCGGGGTAAGGTTCGCGGGGTAACGTTCGACGCAACTCCAACCATTTCCACGCTCAAAGTCAAACCTTGAGTCACGTTTTCAGTCTGTGGACAAAATCTTTAAGTGTGACCATTCATATGAAAGCTACTGACCAGTATTTTCTTGTGGTTCTAACTTTTGTGTCTGTGGATGAAATTCTAAAGTGTGACCATTCAAGTGAAAGCTACAGATTGAGCAGTACTTTCCTGTGGTGCTGTTTATTATGCTTTACAAGGTGGTTTTAACTTTTGAGTCAGTGGACGAATTCCTCAAGTGCTTTGTTGAGCAGTACAAGGTAGTTATAGCTTATTAATCTGTGGAAAAAAACTCTAGAGTTAAACGGGTGATGCTTGCTGAGATGGTATTGTGAGTAACGAGGCTTGCTCCAACGTATCAACTGTGAACTCATATAGAACAAACTAAGGTGTTTGACGTCCTTACTTAGGGAAGGGGCCATAACAAGTATACTCGATGAGGACCCACCTTGTGTAGGGGTGGGGTAGGGGGGCTATGCAAGATCCCACCTGTCTGATTAGCCAAATGAACAAAATTTATTGGCCTCAAAATTTGAGTTGAGATTTTCATATTAGGTGTGCATGAAGCTTGCATTGCTGGAGAAATGGCACAGGGAGGTTTGAATCTTTTTCTTAGTTTCTACTCCTGATAGAGTGGGGGCTATACAAACAAGACACCATCTTTTAAGGTGGGGGAAGGGGGGTACACGAAGAGACCACCGGTATTTTTGCAGAATGGTGGGTACTGTCTGAGTACAATAGTTTTGACCATTTCCCTTAAAGGTACTGCTGGTGAAATCAGTGCCCTTATTTGGGTGCACTCTTCTACTTTTCCGAACCATGGTTATCTTAAATTTTTCTTTTTCAATGACGGTTCCCCTGAGCGCGAAATCGAGCGCTGGGATAAAGAGATAAAGTGCGAGGGTATATATGTGGAGAATACCAGCCAGAATGTGGAATGGTAAAGACAACATAAACATTACTGGAAGCATTCTCTTCTCAGGTGTGCCATATGCACGAAGGACGATCTTGAACTTTCCACGATGTATTGAGACACAGTTTTCCTGAAATGCCATTTCACTTCAAGGATGAGTCATACCGGAGACAAATATGCCCTATAGATAAGTGCAAAATTGCAAGGTCCGTCCATGAAAGAAAATCTTCATTTTCCAACGTTTTTGTATCTGGTTAAAGATCTAGTAAAGGTAAGTGATTATGTTAGTGTTACTTCTGGAGACATATTTGACGAACGAGGGCAATGCCAAAAAACCAATTGACGTCTTCTAGGTTTGGAGGTCAGTCCCTATCTTTGTATTAAAGGGGACGACGATGATGATGATGATGACGATGACGATGATGGCGATGATGACAATGATGATGATGACGACAATGATGATAATGATGAGGATGACGACGATGATGTTCAGCATCACGCTTATTATGATCTTGGTTTTCCCCTGTTGGGAGGGGGAGTAGCGCTAAATAAACATGAAAGGAAGAACAAACAAGGCAAATGCAACATATTTACATCCAAAATATCAAAGAATTACACGATGTAATCTCCCTGATAGATTTACAGTACCAACAAATTTCTATTAGAATTGTCTCGTGAGTATATCTTCCCAGAACTGTTATGTCCATGTTTTCATTTCTAAGGCAGCCGACTTACTGCAGAAAATCAAGTTTGGAAAGGTTATATCCAGCGACTGAGCCATCTCAATCAGACTGATGAATGACAATTGAAGGGGAGAGGGTATTTTCAAGTTACCCTACCCTGTACCATTTACTTTCGGTTTCTGCTCTCCTTCTCGTTGGTTCCCGCCTTCTTGTTGTGGTTTTTTGTATCAATACTGCTAAAGTTTTCTCTATATCTCCCGCGCCCCCTCCACACTGTTAATTTCCCTCTCCCCAAAGACTTCCCCCGACCTTGCTTTACCGCCCTCCCCCCCAGGTAACTGAGTGATGAGAGACAGAATGGACGTTGGCCAGATTTTTAATGAACGTAAAAAGCCGTTCCGTCGCTCAATGTTTTGGCTTCACACTGGTTCGTGTTTCATTGTCTTATTTCCTTTCTAGAAATTCACAATTGATCATGGTTTTCCGGGCATTTTAGGAGCAAATGGCATGCCAGGAATGCCCAGTATTCCGGGATCGTAAGGCCCACAGGGAAGGGATGGAGCTAAAGGACAGACTGGTGACAAGCTAGGGAGCACGAGGAATGCTGGGTCCAAAAGGAGAGAGAGGCTCCCCTGGGCCAGGTGCTGGGCCTCGTGGAAAGAGCGGGCAACCGGAAATGATGGGAATTGAAGGAGAGTCGGCAATTGTGGGAACTCAAGGAAAGAAAGGAGAGAAGGGAGAGAAAGGCGAAAACGTAAAAGCGAGTCCGGTTAGTGCAGTGCCACAAACCAACTGGAAACAATATGTGTGGAAAAGCGCTGACGAAAGAAATAGCGGGAAGATTAAGGCAAGATTAAAGAAAAACAAATAATTAGTAATGAAAGTTTAAACTAAGATTGCTGATAGTGCTTATTTGGATAAGCAGAAAGGGAGCTTCGTTGACTTGCGTGTCAACAACTTAGAATTAAAAGATACGGTGCGTTTATTGTGGTGAATATGCATGTTTCATTTTCATATATGCATGGTTCTTAAAAAGTCAAGGAAAACCTTTGAGGTTATCTTAATCTGATGTATCCTCACCCCAAGATTTTCATAGTTGATGGTTCCTAAATGTGTGGCTTTGACGGTTGTCCGTACCAATAAGTATATGTGTTTTGACACGGTGAAAGGCTAAAAGCCTTTGACGGGCAAATGCTTACAGTTAACCTTTAACTGCCAAAAATACTCTCATTATCGACAGTTAACCGTTCATCAATTTTCTGCCTGTCACTTTAGCCTTCGTTGAAGGTTAAAAAAATGTCCTTATGTATTATTTAACGACTAACGTTGACGCTATTTGACAATTAACCCCTTGGAGAGTATCTTAAATTGACTGTTTTGTTTCATTTCATTTATGCAGGACTGCTCTTTTAACAAGCTGCAGTCTGGTACTGCACTCAAAGTCTCATGTCAAGGAGTAATATGAGAGTCTGTGGTTCCAGTGATAAGTGTAACCGGTGGTTTTTCCCGTTTAAGGTCGGCACACACAAGGGGACTAGTCCCTGCGACTGGTCCCTGCGACTGGTCCCCTGTAGTGTGTACACGAAGGAAATAGTTGCGGGGACAAGTCCCTTGAAAAAATAAATTTAGGGCGCTTTAACTGAAATTCGCCGAAATGTGGAGACGAAAAATAAAGCGATTCTCAACAGTGAAACTGAATTTACTAGATTAACCGCAAAACATTTAAATAAATCAACTGCAAACCGTTTCATACCTCGTGCGGTTTATTAGTGTTTGTCATTTGCAATTTCGATAAAGTTTTTTCTCCAGTGTCCAGTGCTGGTACAGAAGCGTAAAAAGACAACTGTTCGACCAAGACTCCCAATACAGACAAGGTCAACTAGAAAAAAAGTGAAAGATCCGATGAAATGTTTCATTTGGTCGCAGGGACTTGTCCCTCGAACAGTACACACGAAGGGACCAAGCATAGTTTGTGGGACTAGTCCCCGGGACTGGTCCCACGAATTCAAACAAGTTTGAATTCGTGGGACTGGTCGCAGGGACCAAATTTTGGTCCCTGCGACTACATTTTTTGACTAAAATGGGTAGTGCACACGAAGGGAATTGGTCCCCGGGACCAGTCGCAGGGACCAGTCGCAGGGACTAGTCCCTTCGTGTGTGCCGACCTTTAATGATAGCGAATGCAACGGACCAATGACAATTGAAACACAACACTTTTTAGATTTATCATTGATAAAGTAATTTGGCCACCGGAAAGAGATCGAAAGCTGACGTTTCGAGCGTTAGCCCTTCGTCAGAGCCGGAAGGGCTAACGCTTCATGATTCGCTCTGACGAAGAGCTAACGCTCGAAACGTCGCTTTCGATCTCTTTACGGTGGCCAATTTACCTTATCAACTCAGTTGATAAATCCAAATTTTTGTGTTTCACCTCCCCACCGACGCAGCACTACAGTTTCTATAGAAACTAACCCACTTGTTTGTTCAATGACAATTGAAGCTTTTGTGTACAACAGCTGCCCATCTGGGATTCCCAATCTACTTCATCACCGATCATTTGAGGGCTACTGTGCCCACAGGGCGCGTTGACAGTGGAATTATGGGTAGGCCAGTGTAGTGTCAATACCTTGGGTCATGCGCACACTGGATGGAATTCAATGTCCCGGATAATTATCGAGGAAGTGGCAAGCCCCCAGTCCTAAAACGCGATTCTTGAAACTGTTCTACCAGCAATAGGAAAATGACAGTTTTACCAATGTCTACTGAGAAAAAACGCCTTAGGTTAAAAAGCTGTATGTATTTAGATCTATTGCTCTGAAATAAATCCACTTCAGTTACGTTCTAAAATTGAACATCAGTTCGCGTCTACGTAAGAAACCAAGGTTAAGTAAAGAAAATGTTACGTTGGTTCTCTCAAAATCTGAGTTGTCAAGCCTAATTACTTGTCACAAAGCGCACATTTCTCGCATTTAAGGACGATGCCTCCTTTTGTTACTGCGCATACGTTCTGCGCATCTCAGAATATTCGGGTTTCTTAAGGAATTTGCCCCCTAATACAACAATATTTTTGCGCGGTTTATGTCTGTGTGGAAAAAGCAGATCTTAGCAAGGGATATCAGAATCCAAAAAGAAAATTGGGGGGTAGCCACGCATTTTTCAGAGATAATCGAGCTTAAATTTGGAAAGAAATTGCCATACATTCTTTGTATTTTAACGCTTTTTTTAGAATTATGGTTGCTTAATTATCTCTGAAAAATGCATGGTTACCCAACATTTTTCTTTTTGGATTCCAATAACCCTTGCTAAGATCTACTATTTCCTCATAGTCACAAACTCTGCAAAATACATCTCTATTAGGAGGCACCGTCCTTAATTCGAACTGACTAAAGGGGATTCCATCGCAATAGAAGGGATATTTAAAATTTTCTAAAACTTAGTCCAATTGGCAATTATGTTTCGAATTTCAAAAATGCAATAAAAACAGGGGTCACCGTGCTCGTTTTTGCATAATATGGATAGCCATTAATAGCAACTATAAGACCCACAAGGTTTTCCCGAGAAACCCTAGTAATCAGAAATGAGAATTATAATTTCTTTAAAACGTCTTTGCTTACACTGAACTATCGAAGCAGTTCAATAAAATAGACATTTAGCTCGCATCGTATACTATTTTAGTTAAACAGGAATTAAGGTTATAAAACGAATTAAGGAATTTGCTGTTTGCGCAAATACCCTGCTGTGTTCTTTTCGGCATTCAAATAAAAATATCTCACATCTTAATTTAAATTGCAACATATGGTACTCAACCGCATCCATTTACATTTTACATTTATGTGTAAAAAATGGGGCCAAGATATCCGTTTAGAAGACAACGACCATTTATTTCTCTGAACAGCTCAGTTTTCATAGAAAACCTACCAAGTTCCGAACGTGTGCGCCCTAATCACGCAAAAAATGATGCAATGAAAGGATCCACAATGCAATTGAAGGCAATCTACTTATCATTAAGGACGGTGCGTCCTAACACAGAGGTATTATTGCAAAGGTTAAGACGATGGAGAAAAAGCAGATCTTAGCAAGTCCTGTTGGAATCTAAAACGAAAAATGTAAGTAACCAGGCATTTTTCAGAGACAATTAAACAACCATGATTCTGAACAAGCTTCAAAATACAGAGGATGTATGGCATTTTCTTTCTAAATTTAGGCTCAATTGTCTCTGAAAAATGCGTGGTTACCCCCAATTCTCCTTTTGGATTCTGATAACCCTTGCTAAGTTCGGCTTTTTCCACATAGTCATAAAAAGCGCAAAAATACCTTTGTATTAGTAGGCAAATTCCCTGAGAAACCCGAATATCTTGGACCACATTTAAGCTCAATTAACTCTGAAAAATGCGTGGTTACCCCCAGTTTTGTTTTTGGATAAAAATTAGTATATCAAAGGGTAAAGGTTTGAATCTCGCGGCGAAGCATTCCTGTACAAGACGTTATTGAGTACCTCCCGGGTTTGGCGGAGGGGAAGGACCAGCGTTTCTCGAAGTACATGCTATCTTTCTGGTATTCTTAGGCCCAGTTTTTGTTGTTGCGACGAAGACATAGCTCCCTGGCCAACAAAGTCAAGCTCCCCTTAGCTTTGGGCGCTTTTGCAGTCAACTGGCGCTTAACTCTTTTCCGTCAAGAGTTGTATTTTCCCGACGTCGAAGTCGGGAACCATTCAGCCACTTGTGACGTCATCATTTTTAACGTCACCAGATTGTTTTGATAAGCAGCTAGCACAGCAAGGACAGATCCATCCATACGTGTGTCCATTTTGAATATCGACCAAATCCTGGCAGAGCTATACCAGAAAAACGTGTCCAATTTTGGCTGCAAAGTTGGTGGTAAAATAGGCCAAGTCACCTAGTTGATCAATGTTCCATTTCCAGGTTTTTAGAAGGACTGAGGCCAAAACTTTTCCAGTGGATAGAAAGGTGATAAAGGGTAGAAGATAAAGAGAAAAGAAAGGGAGAGAAAAAGGAAAGCAAAAGAAGCGAGAAAAAATTAGAAATGAATCAGCAAAAAAAAAAAAGTCCAAATTTTGGCTTATGCGCATGCGTGAAACCAAAATAATGTACAATTTTCAACAGAAGCTGGCTCAAAATTGAGCTAAAATGTAAGAAAACGCTTTTGTAGCAAAGTTTAGTGGCATTTGGCACCATAGCACTTCAAAAACCGCTTTAGCGGTAAAAAATGCGTTTTTCTCGGTAAAGGGTTAACGTACACTTGCTAGTGCGGAAACTCCTTACGGACAGGAAAAGTTTTATACATAAAGAAGTGCTTGAAATTACTGATGTATCCAAGGGTAACGGGGTTTTCCTCGAATTAGCGACAGATTCAAGATTAGGTGTGGGGATGGGGGGTCACTCTGTATGAACACGACTTCGTTTTGTGTACTGAGTGGTGAATGATGTTTTTAAAATAATATATTACTTGAACATTCCAGTTATGAAACTATAAGGAAGTATAAGTGGAAAATCTTTTCAAACTTGGACTAAAATTCAGACTTTTATATCAGTGTGTCACTAACGTTATGTTGAGCATTTTATTTTTCGCGCTTGCTAATTCTTTTTTTTTTTCAAATAGGTTAGATGACTGAGGTATGATTTTGCTCTCATGCAAGACTGAGATTAGAAATCATTTTGGTGAAAACAACACAATAACTAAGCTAGGGGCCCTGGGCTTTACCTTCTGTTACATCATTTGCCTTCCCCAATTTTTAGCTGTTTAACGTATTTTCATTTTCTGTATTACAATTTTTTGTATTTTAAGTGTAACACTCTGACACGTAAATAAATTGATAGATTGATTTTTCGGTAATGCATATTTCCTGAAGAAACCCTGGATTATGGAACCCTTCAGTAACCCCTCAGGTGAGGACTATAACGTGATATGTCACAATGGACGGCAAATCAACAAAATGTTGTGTCCGACTGACACATCTCAATCGTATTTCGTTATGGAGTCCTTAATCCTCCAATATGGAGTGCTTAACCTCTTTGCTGGGGACAGTCTCATTTGACGTGTGACAATGGATAAGAATTCAACAGTATTCAGTTTCCGATTGACACATCATTCAAGTTCAGTCTTAAAATAAGGTCACTTTTGAAAAACAGCACAATCATCACAGAAGACTTTACTATGGCACAGTGTTTCGTCTTCTTGTTGGTTCTCCTTTTGTCAGTGGGTTCACAGGCTACCACAAAAAAACCTCAAGTTCAACAGCAAACCAGCAGTTTGAAAGATTTATGCCAGGTCAGTACAAAGGCACAACATTTTACTTAGCTGGTTGTAACGTGGGTTATCTACCCTAAAAGGATCTGTTGTTTGAGAGCGGCCACATATTTCAAGGGAATCTAAAAAGAATGTCTCCTTGGTTTCCATGAATCAGATCAAGAGACTCGAGAAATTGAGTCAACTAAAAATGATATCGGGACATTGCAATTAACTTTCACACAAAAAATCGAACACAGCTTTGACTTTCGGGAGGGGTTGAACATTTTTCACTATTACGAACGGCGCGAGTTTGGTTTTTCACATAAAAACCAGTCTCTTCGGCTGGACTGAAACTGGCATTAAGGGAGTGGAATTTCTCGAATGTTTTTTTTTGGGGGGGTAAAAAGACATCTTCGGTCACGTTCTGGGCCTTATAGGACTTTTGTTTTTGGCGGGGGGGGGGGTATAAAGATTTTCCTGCACTTCCCATCACTAATATCCCTCGACTACCCCCGCTAGAATATAACCAGAGGTGTGTTCTCTGAGATATTCTGTTTATAATCGATGTTTATAAAGGTAGAGTAGGCCCTTAAGCTTTAGCTCATTTAACACCACATTGCAGCAAATAAAGTGGGGTTACACCAAGAAAGGTCAATTTATCATTTTGGCTGTCAACAAAATTTCAATATCTCTGAATAACGATGATTTTTTATTTCAATATAAAAATTGATTGATTTTAAGGTGTTTCGATACAGTTTTTTGGGACCATACCTAACTTTTTGAATCGGCTCTTAGACAGTCTTCTCCTTGTCAGATCAACGTGAAATTTGCAATACTTGTTGGTTTTGGATTGAACTTTAGCGTGGTTTACATTTTGTAAAAAAATCGATATTTCCATGACAACGATAAACAAAAATCCTCGAAAACAGTAAAATTGAAATTTTGCACGATCTAGATTTCGCTTTGAAAAGCAAATACCAGCATCATAAACGTATGGCAAACAAAATATACAAGAACAAACAAATTCTGTATGTTTGTTTTGAAGTAAATCGCAAAAACATTTTCAACCTTAGTTTTTGCCTAGTAATAGTAAATGCACCGAAAAATAATCAACGCTTTGATGAAATGGCTAGTAAATACTGTTAAAATGTGTCTTTTACTTACTATTTTACGCCTAGAAAGTTTTGTTGAAACTGGTGTTCGCGATCTCGAGAACGACTTGTTTTTCTAAGATTATTCGCGTAATAATTTTGTGGTAATTTTTTAATTTGAGCGCTTTTGCGAAAATCTTAAGAACGGCTCGATAGATTTTTTTAAAACATTAAAAATGCGTGCTTGACGATGTGAACAGTTTTAGTTTGGAGTCTTATTAACATTGATTCACTGGAACACTTTTAGATTTAACGTTAAAGAGGATGTATGAACCGACGGAAAGGCTTGCGTTACATATTACATATTGCGTTGGCAAGTAAATGCTAATATATTCAAAGTAATGCGCAATGCATTCTTCCTTGATTTTTACTTTTCGTTGTAATCTACAGTGCAACAAAGAACAAAGAAACCAGATAAAAATCACGAAGCAATGAATAACGCATTACTTTGAATATATTACCATCTACTTGCCAACTGTGAATTTGTAACGCAACCTTATCCGTCGGTTCATACATCCTCTTTAACGTTAAATCTAAAAGTGTTCCAGTGAATCAATGTTAATAAGACTCCAAACTAAAATTGGTCACATCGTCAAGCACGCATGTTTAATGTTTTAAAAAAATCTATCGAGCCGTTCTTAAGATTTTCGCAAAAGCGCTCAAATTAAAAAATTACCGCAAAATTATTACGCGAATGATCTTAGAAAAACAAGTCGTTCTCGAGATCGCGAACACCAGTTTCAACAAAACTTTCTAGGCGTAAAATAGTAAGTAAAAGACACATTTTAACAGTATTTACTAGCCATTTCATCAAAGCGTTGATTAGTTTTCGGTGCATTTACTATTACTAGGCAAAAACTAAGGTTGAAAATGTTTTTGCGATTTACTTCAAAACAAACATACAGAATTTGTTTGTTCTTGTATATTTTGTTTGCCATACACCACAGTTTAAGATGCTGGTATTTGCTTTTCGAAGAGAAATCTGGATCGTGCAAAATTTCAATTTTACTGTTTTCGAGGATTTTTGTTTATCGTTGTCATGGAAATATCGATTTTACAAAATGTAAACCACGCTAAAGTTCAATCCAAAACCAACAAGTATTGCAAATTTCACGTTGATCTGACAAGGAGAAGACTGTCTAAGAGCCGATTCAAAAAGTTAGGTATGGTCCCAAAAAAACTGTCTCGAAACACCTTAAACTCTCGATCTACTTTGGCTCGGCAGAAATCAAAGTATGATGCTTTGACCATCTACCTTTTTCTGTTGTGCTTTCCTAACATTTCTATCAGTATTTGTAATTCTGATCTCTAAACAATGGGCAAGTGTGGGCTTTATAGAGACGGGGGATGGGTTAATTTTAGCTTAAACCAGTTTCTGTTCTCGAAATGCTTTGCGTTATTCATGAAATGCCTAGACATTCTGGGTCAGTGTTGATGGACATTTCTTGTTCCAATTTAAGGGAAGTTTGCAATTATTTTTTGCCTCTAAATTTATCCGTACTTTCTTGATTTAGAAGCCACAGAAATTTAAAATTTAAACAAACTAGTGCCTTTTAATCTGTCGTTCCAAGGATAACTAAAACCCGACCGATTCCTTCATACATATTTGAGATTGCATTCCAAAAAACTGACAGAGCTTCCTTTAACGGTAAAAAGACCCCCACCCAAAAAATAAAAAATAAAAGGGCTTGTAAGATAGTTTATGTGACCCTCTCATATACCAAATTTCATATCCCCTAAACGTTCTTGTTTTTCGGCCAGTTAAGCTTAATCAAGAATACAATGCAAACAGCAGTGAGCAGTGATAAACATGATAAAACCGAACGCATGTTGTAAAAATTTCTTTTCAACATGCGTTGTTTTGCATGTTTATCACTGCTGTTTGTATTTTATTCTTCATATGGCCTTTCATATATCATTCTTCTACTCACTAGAACAAGACAACAATTGAAACCCTTTCCTACACCTCAAAGACAACCCCCAATTTTCCCGAACCTTTTGTGTACAGCCAGCATAAAAAGGGCACCTTTTCATACGAAAGGAGCACAAGTGTGGGGGGGGGGGAACCACCTCCACTCCCCCCCAACCTCCAGCACTCTCTCCTCATTTCGTTTTTCTTGTTTGCTTTCTCCATTTTTCCTGAAACAGGCTTGTTGACTAGGCATGATTTTGCTCGGATGTAAGAATCAATTCAGTGATGTATACGTATTAAACTGTATTTCAATTTGGCCGAAAACAACACAGTATGTGAGAAACTCTGGGCTTCAACTTCCCTTGTATCTTTTGCTGTGCAAGATAAACGTATTATGATTTTTGTTTCTATTTTCTCTTTTATAAATTTTCAATAAGCTATTTATGTAATATGCAACACTATGATACTTTTAGGTGTTTATTGAAAAACAAAGTTACTAATATATTTTCCAACTGACAATGCAACAGCTTCATGATAATCCCCTGGAATATTAGGTCCTTAACCTTTTGCTGGGGAAGACTTCAGTGTGATGTGTGGTAATGGCTGCAGCAAAACAACAATAGTCAGTCTCCGATCGACTAACAGATCAATCAAATTCAGTCTTGAAATAAAGACCCACCTTTTAAAAACAGGACGTCTCATAACAGTCGTCACATGGAACTGGCGCATTCTTATCCATGCCTCAGTATTTTGGGGCTTTGATGCCGGCCCCGCCTTACTTGGCACAGAGTCTTAAGGTCTTTTAATTAACCCTTTGCTGGAGACTCTAATGTACTAAGTGACAATCATGATGGCAAATCTGCAATATTTAGCTTCTGAATGACACATCAATCAACTCCTGCCGCAAAAAAATACTCACTCTTGAACAAGCAAGTTCATATCATCACAGAAGACCTTACTATGGCACAGTACTTTGCCCTTTTGTTGGTTCTTTGTTTGTCAGTGGATTCACTAGCTACCACTACAAAACCTCAAGTCCAACGAGAAACCAGCACTCGTAAAGATTTATGCGGTCAGTACAAAAGCACAACATTTTACTTAACGGATTGTAACGTGGAGTGTCATCCCTGAAAAGACCTGTTTTTGGAGGGCGGCCAAATTTTTCTAGAGATCTAAAAATGTTGCCACGAAACAGATCGAGAGACTTCACAAACTGAGCCAACTAGAAATGATATCGTATCGCAGTTAACTTCACAAAAAAAAATCGTTTACGATTTTGATTCTCGGAAGGTTTTTTTCGTGGATTGCAAGGAAATGATCCTAGCTAGAGAACAACAAAAAGTATGCATTCGCCATCCAGTTTTGAACATTTTCTCACTAAGAACTGAGTAGGCAGGGTTTTAGCAATAGAGGTTGCACGGAACTCGAGAATATTCCTGATTTTTAGGGGTTAACTTTACACATGGTTCGTGACACTCTGGGCATTATATTAAGAAGAGCTGTTCGCCGTTCGTTCCCTACCGATCGCGGAGTATTAAGTTTGCATGCAAGATCTGGCGATCGATAGATTTTACGTCGTCAGTATCCATCACAATCAGAAAATGAGGGTTCTGGAGTTTACCCTCTCTCTCTGGCTTACGTCTCCAAAAACTTATGCACACAAATTCTGTTTTATAGCGTCTCACGAAGACGCTAAAAGGTTCTTTTAGGTAAATGTTATCATCTTTTTCTTCAGGACTAAGAGAAAAGTAATTCGATTAGTTTGTGGCGTTGTTGCGAAAAAAGCCAGCAGGATTTTTCGGAAAACTAAGATTTCCTCCTTATTTTAAAGGAAAAAGGATTTCAGTTTCTAAAATTTTTTACTACTTAAATACCCACGGAACGGGGAACAGATCAAAATGTGTCATTTTCACAACTTAAAACATTTATTCAGTTGACTTCGTGTCGTGCATCATTAACCTGATCCTATATAGGTTGCAAATGGAATATAGGCTTCCACTAGCTTGTCACCTTAAAGGAAAATATCCCGGGAGGCCCACATCTCTGGCCACATAAATCATTTTTTCGATTGCTGCGTTGCCAGTGTGGATGTCGTGGTGGTGTAGTGGTGATCACACCCGACTAGTATGCAGGGAAACGTGGGTTCAAATTCAGTCCAGGGCAACTTCCTCAGTACATTGTTTGGATACCCCTGATATCTTTAGGAATGCATCGCGGATCTCATAAGCTTCTTAAATTTCATTATCTTAATTTCCACATGCAGCCGCTGCGTTGTTCAGTTTAGGCTTTGAGCCTCATATTTTGGAGCTATTGTTCTCCAACTTTTCCGATTTCTTAAAAGTGAATAGGATAGGCCATGCATTCACAAATATTGGCTTTTTCTCTAACTTTCTTGTGATGCTTGGTATTACCATTTGATAGCTAGAACGAACCGAATCAATTACGACGATATAGAGTTAGGTCTAGAAGGTTACATCCAGCGACGAAGCTGTCTCAATCGGGTTGGCGATTGATCAGTGCATTTTAATTTAAGCGGTGTTAAAAGAAATTATACAAAACCTAGGATTTTCTTTCAAATAGGTTACAAATAATTAGCTCACTAGAAAAGAAAAAAAAAGTGGGTTGTCGATATTTGTTCTGTGGATATTTGTTGCGGGGTGAAATTGGGGCGGGGACAATCTCGTACCCAGAATGCTCAGGCTTCTTGGTCAGCGGGCGGCGCCAGGAGAGACTTTGTGGTAATGGAAAAAAAATGGGACTTTTTGGATTTGCTGTTCTGGGCTGTTCACTGTACTGACAAAACTAAGAACCGTTAACCGTAGGTTTCTTACGGTAACAACTCCATTATCCCAGAGTCTGTCCTGGCGCCGCCCGCTGACCAAGAAGCCTGAGGACTCTGTGTACGAGATTGGGGCGGGGGGAGGGGGGTTCTAGACTGTCACACTGCTTTCGGTTCGTTTTATTCCTGCTACAAAAGTGTATGTTTTACATTTTGTTTGGAAACACTCTCGGAATTTCTTTGCCTCGTCTCGTAAAATTTGCTTTCCCGCTTTGTTCGCCTACTACATACCTGATGGCCAGTTTATATCGATGAAAGCTGTCACATGTTAGAGCCCGGACCCTTCAAATCGAAACAACTTTCATAATTTATATTGGTTACAAGAGAAAAATTTTTTCCGCTAACTGAGCCAAAATTACCTTGCTTAATATTATTCTGAGGAAAACCTCGGTAAACCTTTCTCCCTCGGATTACCTTCTTTAATTTTATCGCCGTGATACTATATTTTGAAAATCTCCGCCTTTGATTCACCCTTCTACGCGGAACAACAATTCTCTACATATTCAGTCCCACGACGCAGGCAAGTTTGACAGATTGCTGATAAATATAAAAAGATTTAACTGTTATTTGTTTTGGTTTGCATTGGTCCCGTGTTTCGTTGTCTGATTAAAATCCAACTTCTTTTCTAGAAAACTATAATTGGTCATGGTATTCCAGGCATTCCAGGATCAAATGGCATGCCGGGAATGCCCGGTGTACCGGGGCCGCAAGGCCCACAGGGAATTGTGGGAGCTCAAGGAAAGAAAGGAGACAAGGGAGAGAAAGGAGAAAGCGTAAAAGCAAGTCCGGCTAGTGCAGTGCCACAAACTAACTGGAAACAATGTGTGTGGAAACAAAGCGACTCAAGAGAGAGTGGGAAGATCAAGGTAACAGGAGAACAAACTCTAAATGACAGCTTTATACTAAGACGGCGAATAGTTCTTATTTGGGTAAGCAGAAAGCTTCCTTTGGGTATCTTAAAGCGCTGCGAAACAAATTACTTAAAGAAGTAGTGTTGGCATTTCAATGCTGAAAGCGTACGTCGTATGGCATTTATGCGCGTTTCTTGAAACAGCCAAGGCAAACCTTTAACTTAACGTAACCGGCCACTGCAGTTCTCACCCAAGATTTTCACATTTTATGTTTCCTAAACCTTTATGACAAGAGTGATAACATAGATTCTTAATGACGAATATTGCTTTAACGTAAAAAAGAAAAAATGAATAAATAAGAATAAATAAATAAATAAATAAATAATAATTTTGTTTATTAAAATGATTAACTATTAACATAATCTAATGAAAAATCTTATGTACATATAACATTAAAAATGGTATAAAGTTAATAAATTCTCAACTTACAAGCTACTCGTATTTAAAAATATGTTTTAAAGTAGTTGTTCAAAAATAGGCACTCTGTAATGAAAAGCTTAAGGAGGCGTGGAGTGTATCTTTTGAAATCAAAATCTCGCATAGAAGACAAACTTCGATTTCCTTGATACTAAACCACCTTTTTAACATATGACCAAAGTTTATTTTTCATTTGTTTCCTAGCAACAGCTGTCATCATGGCAATGGTAATGGACAACCCCTCATTTGAAATAATGTCGAATATCTCGAAAACTAGTCAGACACTTTATGACGAAACTTGAACTATTTGAACTACTCAACCTTCACAACTTGTACGCAAAGTTAGGGGAAAAGCTGTGAGACCGTTTTCAAGTCAATCATGCATGATTCCTTTTTACGGGCTGATTTTGGTCATTCCTGCAATTATCTTCTATTCGAAATTTTGAGATGGTTATGGTTGTGGTGTACTCTTCCCTTTTCTCCAGCAAGGAGTTCTGCGAGTCTGCTATGGTGTCTTCTGCATTCTTCGGCCATTCCTCCTGTGCTAGTGAATACTAAAGGCGTGAAGGTGGCTTGTTCAACTTCCATCACTCTGTTAGCATATCATAATAATAATAATAATAATAATAATAATAATAATAATAATAATAATAATAATAATAATAATAATAATTAAAACATTTTGGTGGTCACTTAGATTTCTACTTTTTGGACTTTGAAACTCATTCAGTCCATCAAATTACAGCTGACAGTAACAACTAAACTTATTTGTCGGTTTATAACCGTTTAAATTTCATCAATTAGACGCTTGTCGCTTTACCCTTCCTTGACCGTTGATGGTAAAAATCTTATCTCATACCCTTGAGTGCCGACTAAAATTGAAGCCACTTGACGGTTAACCCCTTTGAGTCTCTCATGAATTAACTATGTTTTTTGTTCGATTTTGTTTATGCAGGATTGTTTGTTTAACAAGCTGCAGTCGGATACAGCAATCAAAGTCTCTTTTCAAGGAGTTATGAGAGTCAGTGGCTTTGGTGTAAAGTGTAACCGCTGGTTTTTTAAGTTCAATGGTAGCGAATGCAGTGGACCATGGACAATTGACGCTGTTTTGTACAGCAGGTGGCCATCTTCGGTTCCCAATCTGCTTTATCATCGATCATTTGAGGGATATTGTGAGAACATCCCCCAGGGCGCGACTAGAGTCGAATTATGGGTAGGCCAGTGTAGTGGCGAAACCTTGGGTGATGCGCACACTGGATACAGTTCAGTGTCCCGGATAATTATCGAAGAAGTAGCTAGACCCCAGTCTTAAAACGTGGCTCTTAATGCTGTTTTACTAGCACTTGGGAAAGTGACACTTTCGGTCAATGTTTAGGTAAACGCGTAATCTAAAATGCTGCATCAAAATATAGAACTTTGAAATGATTACATTTCAAATTCTCTTCTAAAATTGAAAAGCGTGTACGTAAAAAAAGGAAAGTTAAATAAAGTAAATGCGATGCTAGTTCCCGCAGTAAAAATCTTTTCTTGTTGGTGTCTTTTGTTCACCCAAGCAAGCGTTTACGAAGTACGTTACCTAAGTTATTGCTTTCTCCTGGCCCAAATTTTTGTCTTTGTAGAGAAGATGCCGCTTTCCGGTAACTCAACTCGAGCTGCCTTTAGTTTCGGACAAGGTGCAGCTAACTCTCGCTCTCTGTCCACCACTGTTACTATAGAACCCCATTAGTACGGAAAGGTACAGTTTATTACAGAAAGCAGGTGTTCGAAATTATTGTATTCAAGGGATACTGGCTTCTGCTCGAAGGCGGGACAGATTCGAGATAGTGGGGGGGGGGGGGGTGCACACTCTTTAAAGAAGCTGATTTGAATATTCCCATCATGAAACCATAAGTGGAAAAGTGGAAAATTTTTCAAACATGTCTAAACCTCAGACTTTTCCAACAGGGCGTCACTAACGTTAAGGTGGTGTAGTTCGCTGAGCTGTCTTAAGCTGGTGTGGCCGATATCCAAATAGCTGTGAGTAAAAGCAAGTACGTTTTCAAACGTCGCGGTGCCAGACTTTTAAAAGGTTGTAAACGTTTCTTTGTCGATCCCAAGGAATGGCGGCCAAGCTGCTGAAAATGACGGCTCAACAGGCCTTACATGAGTGTGGCGAATTGTTTAAGTCGTTTATTCTTAACAGAGGAAGGGTCACATGGTATAGAACATGAGTTAGCGATAAACGGAAGGGCCACCTTGTATTGCATAACAAACAGCACCATGTGAAAATACGGCTCAACAGCTTTTATTTGAATGGTCACACTTCAGGATTTCATGGACAGACTTAAAAGTAATAGAGCCACCTTGTACTGCATCATCAACAGCACCGCAGAAAAGTATTCCTCAGTAGCTGTCCCTTAATTGATCATACTTTAAAACTCTTATCCACAGACTCAAATGTTAGAACCACCTTGTACAGCAAAATAAATAGCACCACACTCTTCAAGTGGTTAAGTTTAGAGTAAGTAAGTAAAAGAGTAAAAGTAAGTCGCTTCAGGTCGTAGAAAATGATGCCTTACTCTGCAAGCGAACAACCGTTCAATGTTAATATTTTTAACTTTTCTGACGCAAATCTAACAAAAGCTACTTGATACTTCTATAGCGTCAAGGTTTTCTAAAGTGAAAGGTTGGTAATATTTACAGGAGCAAAAGAGGTTGCCTTCGTGCAACCAACGAGAAAACGGACAGTGTAATTGGGTGATTTTAATCAAAAATTCATTTGAAAAGGAAATAATTAAATAGTTAGACAAGGGGCCCAGATAACGCAAGCTCGTACAGTTAATTTTGTTAATTATTGCTAACTTTGCCGAGTAAATTCATTACTAACGACGGCGCAGTGCACCGAGTTAAATATGAACTCGGAGCTCTGTCATCTTTGTTAGAGAAAGCCTTCCAAGATCCAAGGTATTTGAAGTCTTGACAGCCAGTGCCTTTCCGTTTATTCTTTAAAAAAAAACCGTTCAATATTAGGCATCATGACCGCAGTTTTTGTTACGCAGCGCAATCTGTAGCCCAATCTTCCAAAACTTTCTTTGAAGAGTGACTAGTAGTCCTTAGGTGTTTTAAATCTGGTTCGTGTCTGAGATGACTGCAATGTCATCTTGTAAGCGGAGATATACGCCCATCCGGATTCATGATGATGATGATGATGGAGGCGACAACACTTAGCTGAAAAAGGAACTGAACCTACGAAGCTGCTTTTGGGACTAGAGCAAATAACACCGGTTTGTGCATGGAGGAATAGTAGAAGCCCTATGATCTGAACTTAACAAAGAACCTCAATCGCGCAAGCTTTATTATCAGTGTTGCCCTCTTGTAAATAAAACCACACATTATGTCAAGGCGCAATGTTATTTCACGTTAATGCAACCTATGCGCTACCCTGGGGAGACAAGAGGCTTCTCTCACGTGCTTTCGCAGAACAGCCTTCTTAAACAAAATGTGAGACAACCAGACAGACACCCAGACACCCAGGGTACCTATGCGCTTATTCAGTGTTCATCTGGCGCGGTGGCGGGCGTACAAAGCCCTGGGGCTCTGTAGGAACGCATGCGAAGAAAGATAATGCATAGGAGACGTTTGCGTGATTTATTTCCCTTTTTGATTTTCCGCTGACTTTTACACTATCCTGAATTTCACCATCACAGCGATTGCATCGCTGGAATTTGTTGAAATGCAAAGTACAGTAAATATGGGGAAGTACCAGTGCAACATCATTGACTGAAAAAGACCAAGATGTTTTCTGCCAATACTACTTTAGGTCTACACTCAACCGGTGCCTGCTAAACCTTAAGAGAACTTCTACAGGTCTAATCTCATGAAAGCGATGCGAAATAAAGTATGCGATGCAGAGAAACATAACAAATATACGGTTGTTTCTCCAACTTTCTTCCAATGTCATGTTCTCTTGTCATCTTTTACATTTAAAACCATTCTGCATTGCAGGGATAGACAAGATAGGTTTAGAAGGTTATCTCAATTGATGAAACCACCTCAATTATGTTGACAATTAATCATTCCTTTGAGTTGTTCAAGAGATTGATTTCAGCAAAACCATCTGGCTTGCCGCGAAAGACAAAGTTCGTTTGGAAGGTTATCTCAATAAATTTATTGAAGGAGCCATCTCAATTTTGTTGACGATTGATCATTACTTTGATTTCTTCGCGAAATTTATTGAATTTCGAGATACGGAGTGGTCATTTAGGCCACGGGAAGTCAACTTAGCTCGAGATTAAGGGAAGTGTAACCCTTTAAGCCCTGATATGAAAATGCATATTCTCCTTACTGTTCTCCATACATTTCGTATGGAACTAGTAAGGAGAATTTGTCTAAATATCAAGACATGCTTGGTGATTCACTTGAATGTTTGAACAAGCAGTGATGATGTAAAGAGAAATGTTCTTTTCGTCTCTGTTAGGTTGTAAAGGGTTAAGATAACCCGGCAAGTTCGAGATGAGCAGTACTAAAGCGACTGAAAAATAGTACTTTAAAATAGTACGTAAATCCAGGGGAAACGGGTTTTAGTTGGATAAATATAAAGGAGGATTCGAGATTAGCTGATATCCGTGGGTCTACTATATTGTTCACTAAGTCATATTGCTGCTAAGCCTCACAAGAGTTGTTATAGAGCTCATCCTCTTGAAAGCGATGCGAAATAAAGTATGCCATGCAAAGACGCATAATGAATCAATCTATGGTTGCTTCTCGAAATTTCCTGCAATGTTCGATATTATGGTCAATACTGTCACAGATTTGTGCTTGTGACATATTTTAAATTTTTGAAACCAGTCTGGCTTGCTGTGAGACAAGGTTCGTGCCAATCGTGTTAATAATTATTTTTATATATAGGTTGTTGACAACATTTACTTATTGCAAAACTGGGATCTCCTTTCTCTGGTATATTATTTCAAATCATTTGTAGTGAAGTTTTAATCGTATTTCCAAAGCTAACGAGTGTAGAAATTCTGTGGAATTTGCTAAAATGCAACGACCAAAAGTATGAGGAAGTGATAGTACCAGCGCAGCATCGTTCACTAAAACAGTAGGATGTTTTCTGTCAATACTTTGGGGGAAAAGGTGGACCATCTTCTTATGCCTCCCAAACTTAAAGCCTCCAGCACCTCGTTAAAAAAACCGTTTTTTGCTTGAGGTTAGAATCTATCACTTTTTTGACTGACAGTTCGTCAATCAAATTCCGATCATAAAAGGAGTCACTTTTGAAAACAAGCTCATATCATCTCAGTATATGCCAATTGTTTGTCATGGCTCAGTATTTTGCTGCCTTGTTGGTTCTCCTTTTGTCAGTGGGTTCCTTGGCTACAACAACAAAACCACAAGTTCAACAGAAAACAAAGGCCGACGTATGGAAAGATTTATGTGAGGTCAGTACAAAACTTTAATATTACTTAATAGTGGATTGTAATGGGGTGTTCTTCCTAAGAAAGCCTGTTTTAGGAGAACGGACAAATTTTTCCTGGAATCTGAAAGAGGTTTACTCAAACCAGAAATGGTATCGGTGCATTGCAGTTAACATTCGTAACTGAGAGATGCAGCTCAGTTTTAATTTTTGTCGGGGAGAACAAACAACGATGAGTATCTGAACAATATCCTTAGGCATAAATATTTTTATAGTTGCCGTTCGTCAAGGTTGTGAGTATTTACTTGCATTAAGCTGATTAAGCGCTGGTAATGGATCGATATCACAATTCAAAGTGTGTGATTTGACAATGTATGTGCAGGGACTCTATGTTCTTTTAGTATAATCTTTGTTACGGACCCCAAGCCATTTCCCAAAGGCACCAAAAAGTTCGTTTCGATAAATGTACAATATAAGTTGTAATTCAATCAAGCCAGCGAAATAAAACGTCTTTAACCATTGATCGATAGACTGCAAGATGTCGTCCTTTTTTCCTCAGATCCTATGTGCAAGCGGAAATGTATAGTGTTTATCAGTGCTGCTCGCAGTCTGCGCTTTAATTTTCCCATGGCGTCATAAAGATTTTCACTCGTACGAAAAAAGGCAAGATACTGTAGGATTTTCGCAAGGCCAGCATTAGCTCAGTATTGTAAAAATGGCAATTCTAGTGCTCGAAATTGTTTATACGGTGTCTTTTGGCTTTGGGTGTCTAGGATGAAAAGTTCTCAGTCCAACCTGAAAAAGTCGCGCGGGCGTTTGCTTTTCCTTTGTGTATTGTATAACATCGATGAAAAGCCTGTGACCGTGGCTCGTTCTTTCTTTAAAAATTCACTTCTTGATAACCGCCCTCTTAATGGTTGAGAAGCAACTCAGGTATGAGTAAGGTACTTATGTATGAATTTAGCCGTTTTTATTGAAAAACTAAGAAAAAGTGCATGACGTTGCCCCTTTATACATTTTGCTAAAGAACCCGGTAAGATCAAAGGGAGTTAGTTTAAACAAAATCAATCGTTGGATGCTGCCTGTAGTCGTGATAACCTCTTAACTTCCTCCTTCCAAAAAGTTTAACAGCCGGGTACTTTTAGGCTTGAGTTAATGTTTCTTTGTTTGAGCTGAAGTAGACTCCTCTCAAGAGAAACCGTAACAGAAAAAACTGTGCGATATCGCAGGCTTGTAGTGTAAAAATTTGTAGCAACCGAAACTGAAGCTCACTGAAGTAAGATGCAAATTAACGACCTGTTGGTGTTTGCAGGGCTACTTCTTAATTCAATACGTGCCTGCATTGGCCGTCTATGATACAATTATTGTTTCGACGTTTATCGGGACACAGTAACGAACAATTTGGTCATCACAGGGTATCCCTGCCGACAAGTTTTGTCGTCCACGTCAGACAGTACATCCCCTGTATAACTTATATTACTGAATTTTGAAATACGGAGTGTTAATTTAGGCCAAGGGAACGGTCACACATCAATGGTTGCTTCTCAAACTTCCCTGTAACACTCGGTTTTATGTTCAATGCCCGCGCATGGTTCCTTTTGGAACCATTCTGAATTGCTGCGATAGAAAAGATTTGAAGGTTATCTCAACTGACGGATCCATCTTATCGTGTTAACCAATTACCAATGATAATTACTTCAAGTAGTTTACAAGATTTATTTATAACAAAACTAGGAATTGCTTTCGTATCACACCTAAGTAAACAGACAAAACTATTTAGATTTTTAATGTGTATATCAAATAATATTTGTTCTGAAGATGGTAGTGAAGGAGGGGTCTCCTAACACATGTAGCAGCTGCATTACTTTCAGTCCTTGAGTTATTGTTTCCTTGTTTGAATTGTTGATCTCTTAACCATTGCTGTTATTTCGTCCATCATCTTAAAGCGATGCAGGAAAAAGCGGCACGCCATGCAAAGACTCGGTGATTACGCGGTTAAACTGGTTTTGGGATAATTTACATTTTGGAACCATTCTGACTTGCCACGATAGACAGGGTTTATCTCAGCTGACGGATCCATCTCAGACGTGTTGACAATTGATGGTTTAATTTATTAGGTTGTTCACAAGATTTACTTCTAGGAACAAAGATTTTCTTTAAAATAAATTCAACTACCCAAATAATGATCTATTTTCTAAAGCGATTGACGCAGTAACGTACAATTTGGTCATCACAGGGTATCCCTGCCGGCGAACATTAATCCTGCTTAAGAATCAACTATGAATTGAACATAAAGGACACGTTTTGTCGTCCAAGTCAGTCAGTACATCCCCTGTATAACTTGTATTACTGAATTTTGAAATACGGAGTGCTAATATAGGCCGAGGGAAGTCACACTTATTAATAAATAGCGAAAGAATCAATGGTTGCTTCTCAAACTTTCCTGCAACACTCGGTTTTATGTTCAATACCCACACATGGTTTTGGAACCGTTCTGACTCAGTGCGGCGACAGACAAGGTTTAGAAGGTTATCTCAACTGACGGATCCATCTTATCGTGTTAACCATTGATAATTACTTCAAGTTGTTTACAAGATTTATTTATAACAAAACTGGGAATTCCTTCCGACTATCTCAGTAAACAGACAAATCTGTTTAGATTTTTAATGAGTATATCGATTAATATTTGTCCTGAAGATGGTAGTGAAGGAGAGGTGTTAACGTCCTGGTTCCTGTACCCTTTAATTCGCAGGGTTATCAGTCCGTTGGTTTTGCCTCTTTGCAGTCTTTTAATTAGTTTTGTAAACACCGCCATATTAAGTTTATAAACTACACAATTTATTAATTTGTTTCGGTCAATGTGCAGTACGAAAAAAAGCCACCTTCATTTTTTGCAAAACTAATGCTTGAATAACTTTGACTTCATAAATTTAACCAGAATAGATCAAAGCCCAACGAGAGAAGAAAAAGTTCTTCCATATTGTTTTTTTTTTCAATGAGTTCTCGTAATCCTCATACCACACATAGCAGCTGCATTGCTTTCAGTCCTTGAGTTAGTGTTTCCTTATTTGAGTTGCCCCCGTGTTGATCTCTTAACCATTACTGTTATATCGTCCATCATCTTAAAGCGATACAGAATGAAGCTGTTTGCCATGCAAAGACTTGTACATTTTTCAATGCTCAATATTACATTGAACTCGTTTTGGGATATTTTGGAACCATTCTGACTTGCCGCGATAGGCAGGGTTTAGAAGGTTATCTCAGCTGACGGATCCATCTTAGTCGTGTTGACAATTGATGGTTTAATTTACTACTGGTTGTTCACAAGATTTATTTATAGGAACAAAGATTTTCTTTCAAATAAATTTCAACTATCTAAATAATTATCTATTATCTATAGAGATTGCGATGGTGGGCTACCGTGGTGTTCTGAACTTTCCACCGAATTCCTGTCCCCTTTACCACTGTTTCCTGCCCTTCCTTGGCGGCTCTGTCCATATTGGCGCTTTTCATCACATTCATTGCGAAATTTTGCAATTTAATTTGGGTTGCTCACATTAATTTGCAGGGGCGGATCCAGCGGGGGTGGATTGGGTGGCTTGCCACCCCCCTCTTTGGGGTCGTTTAAGCTTGAAATTAAGAAAGGGAAATTAACAAAACTATCACTGAGGCAATTTGTCTCGGATTGTTCCGATATCGTTCTGTTAGGTCAGCCACCCCCCCCCCCCCCTGTCAAAAAACCTGGATCTGCCATTGATTTGCGCTCCTTCTCCAGTGATCTGCCTCTTCGCGGTCTATTTATATTCGCAAATATTACACAACTAAACGTCAAGACAGGAGCTTATCCTTTTACCAACGTGCTGGGAAACCTGCTTTCAGCCCTATTTTGTTAATTTCTCGGAGTAGGGATGGCACAGTGGTGAGAGCACTCGCCTTCCGCCAATATTGCCTAGGTTTCGAATCCCGTACTTGGCTTCATAATTGTGTGGGTTTAGTTTGTTATTGGTTCTCGTCTCGGTGAGGTTCTCCCTGTTTTCCCCTCTCCTCAAAATCCAGCATGTCAAAATTCTGAGTCGATTCGATGAATGTGCCAATGCCAATTCTTATCATATATTTCCCGTTTAATTTCCCAAAGACTGCCGTCCCTTCCCCCACCACACGATCGAGTGACAGAACAGATGTTTGACAAATTGGTTTAGACAGACATAAAAAGCAAAATCAATTTCACCGGTCAACGTTTTGGCTTTTCAATGGTTTTGATTGATAATTATTTCAGGTTGTTCACCAGACCTTTTTATAGCAAAACTAGGAATTCCTTTCAAATATATCTCTGAAACTACCTCAGAAAACCTAAAAAAAATATGTTTAGATAAGTGCGATGTCTATTATTGGCATTATTTGTTCCTAAGACGGTGGGGAAAAAAGGGGTCTTATCGTCACGGTTCAAGTACGGCTTTTACTTTCTGGGTATCGAGTGGCCCCGCCTCCTTGGAGGCTTATAGTGTTACAAACTATAGCTACGCAGGACTGTAAACATTTCCCATTTCTTTCTACCCACCATATTTAAATTCACCGCTCAACGTTATGGCTTCCCAATGGTTTCCTATTTCATTGTCTGATTTTACATCTTATTTACTTTCTAGAAGTCTATAATTGGTCATGGTTTTCCAGGCATTCCAGGATCAAATGGCATGCCAGGAATGCCCGGTATTCCGGGGTCGCAAGGCCCACAGGGAAGGGAGGGAGCTAAAGGACAGACTGGAGACAAGGGAGCACAAGGAATGTCGGGTCCAAAAGGAGAGAGAGGTCCCGAAGGGCCACGCGGGAAGAGCGGGCCACCAGGAATGATTGGAATGAAAGGAGAGCCGGGAATTGTGGGAGCTCAAGGAAAGAAAGGAGACAAGGGAGAGAAAGGAGAAAGCGTAAAAGCAAGTTCGGCAAGTGCAGTACCACAAATTAAACCAACTGGAAACAATGTGTGTGGAAACAAGGCGACTCCACGAATAGTGGGAAGATCAAGGTAATAGAAAAAAGTTCTAGATGACAGACTAAACTAAGATCAACAAGTAGGTATGTGTGTATCAAGGGTTAAGCCACTGTCCACACTAGAACAAGAAACAATAAAAACGTTAGAAACAGGATAAGCTTACCATCTCCGAACATATGTCTGCCAATGGGGAGCAGACCTTTCATTATCAAGCAATCTCGCTATGGACCTCTACTCCTGCAAGCCTTAGGGAGAGCACCATGTGTTATCAATTTTGAAAAAAAGCCTTCCAAGGATTATCTTTTGAAGCGATCTTTGACTTCGGATTAGTATTTTCACTGGTGTGCATGCATAATTCAGATTACTGAGCATTTTAATTGCCCAATATGATATGAGAATATTTATCAGTATTTTATTGTTCAGCATGTACCATGTTAATATTATTTGCTATATATTATAAAATTAGACCACTTTATTATTGTAAATTAGCCTGAAAAGCCCCCAGGAAGGGCTCGAAGCAAAGTCAACGCTTCCTATTTATGTAAGTTAAAAAAAAAATAGCTTTAAGCTTAAATCTAAGAAAAGACCCTTCACAGAGGTCGTTCTTTCCCATCCCGTTACTTTTTACATGAGCCGTTTAGACTGCTAGCACTCCCTCTACTGCTTTTTCGCACGGCTATTTCGCGCGCCCTCTCGACAATCCAGAAAGGGACTAATAGCAGCCTATGAGCCGTTCGGAAAAGTAGAACTTACCAAGGGTTATTGGAATCCAAAAAGAAAAATGGGGGTAACCATGCATTTTTCAGAGATAATTAAGCAACCATCATTCCAAAAAGCGTCAAAATACAAAGAATGTATGGCAATTTCTTACCAAATTTAAGCTCAATTATCTCTGAAAAAGGCGTGGTTACCCCCAATTTTCTTTTTGGATTCTGATAGCCCTTGCTAAGATCTGCTTTTTCTACATAGTTATAAGCCGCGCAAAAATATTGTTGTATTAGTGGGCAAATTCCTCAAGAAACCTGAATATCCCGAGATGCGCAGAACGTATGCGCAGTAACAAAAGGAGGCACCCCTCTTAATAGCGGTATGGCTTTCAAGGTTGACGACATTAGAAAAAGAGAATTTTGATTGCAACAAAAAAAAAGCGTTAGCTCCTCATCTGTCAATTGACGGTTAAAATTTCATCATTTTAATGCTGGTGTCCTCAGCCTTCTTGGACGATTGGCGGTAAAAAGATAGCTTTGCACCCTGCTTCACGACTAACATTAACATCATTTGACGTTTACCCATTGAGACTGTCATAACGTGACTGTTTCGTTTAATGTTTTTATACAGGACTGCTCGTTTAACAAGCTGCAGTCTGTTACAGCACTCAAAGTCTCTTTCCAAGGAGTTATGAGAGTCTATGGCTCGGGTACAAAGTGTAGCCGCTGGTATTTCAAGTTCAATGGTAACGAATGCAGTGGACCAATGACAATTGAGGCGCTTGTGTACAACGCCTGGCCATCTGGGAGTCCCAATCTGCTTCATCACCGATCATTTGAGGGCTACTGTGAGAACATCCCACGAGGCGAGCTTAGAGTGGAGTTATGGGTAGGACAGTGTCCGAGTGGCCATACCTTGGGTGATGCTTCCACTGGATGGAGTTCAGTGTCCCGGATAATCATCGAGGAAGTAGCTAGGCCCCAGTCCTAAAACGCCACTCTTGAAACTGCTCTATTAGCACTAGAGAAAGTGACAGTTTTGCTCAATGTCTAGATAAAACTTGTTAAGGTAAAATGCTGTATTAAGATGTATTACTATGAGATAAATCCGCTTCAGTTACCTTCTAAAATTGAGCACCAGTTGTCGTGAACGTGAGAAACTAGGGTTTATGTAAAGAAACTGCTGTGTTGGTTATCTCAGAATCTGAGTGCTCAAGTCTGATTGTCACAAAGCGCACATTTGGAGCAGTCCAACAAAATAGGCATTCAGCTTGCACTGTATACTATTTTAATTGAACTGGAATTAAGATTACGAAACAAATTAAGGAATTTGCTACGTGCGCAAATACCTGCTGTATCCTTTTCGGCATTCAAATACAAATATCTCAAAGCAGAATTTATTAACTTTTTTTAAATCGCAATATATGGTACGTAACCGCATGCCATTTACATTTATGTGTTAAAAAATAGGTTCACCATACTCGTTTAGGAGAAAACGACCATTTATTTCTCCGAACAGCTCAGTTTTCATAGAAAAACTACCAAGTTCCGAACGCGCGCAGCGCGCCCTAATAACGCAAAATAATGATAATAATAAAAAATAGTAATAATAACAATAAAAGATGCGTAGAAAGCACGCGCAATGCAATTGAGTGGAATCACCTCGATTATATACCATCCACCGGTTACGGCTTAACCCCAAAAAACTTAATCGAATGTTTGACCTTCAGTAAGGCCTGAAAGTCAATGCTAATTTAACAGAAATTCCCCGCAGCTTTCAAGCCAGGTTTTCCCTGCGTGGAGGGGAACTCTGTAAAGTAGGGTATAGGGGTGCCTGTTTTCGCTGTCAGTATACGTAAGGGCAGCGAAACTTGTTGTTTGACTATGTTGAAGGGCCGCCGATAGAAGAGATAACAGTAAGGTCTATGTAGATATATGGAACGGGTACCTTTTGAATAAAAATTAGTATATACAAGGGTGAAGGGTTTAACCTCGCGGCGAAGCATCCCTGTACGAGACTTTAATAATATACCCCCCCCCCCGGGTTTGGCGGCGTTCCTCGAAGTACATGCTATCTTTCTTGTATTCACGGGCCCAGTATTTGTTCTTGCGAAGAAGACACAGCTCCCTGGCAAACAAAGTCAACCTCCCATTAGCTTTGGACGCTCTTGCTGTCAACTGGCGCTTTACGCACACTTGCTAGTAGGGAAATTCCATTATTACGGTCAGGAAAAGTTTTCTACACAAAGCGAGTGTTTGAAATTACTGATGTATCCAAGGGTAACGGGGTTTTGCTCGAAATAGCAACAGACTCGAGATTAGGTGTGGGGATGGGGGGTCACTCTGTATGAACACGACTTCGTTTTGTGTACTGAGTGGTGAATGATGTTTCATAATATATAACTTGAACATTTCAATTATGAAACCATAAGTAGAAAAAGTCCTTTCAAACTTGGACTAAAATTCAGACTTTTCCGTCAGTGTGTCATCAACGTTATGTTGAGCTTGTGTAGCTGGTTCAGTTGTCTTAAGGTTGTATCGCTTATCACGTTTGTTCTTGTGAACGGAGTTTAATTTAAAGGGCAGGTTGCACTCGATTTGGACTATAACGGGAGAGACGACAAAAATACATGCAACATGAAAAACAGCAGCAGCAAAACTTGAAGCAGTTTTTCCGAAATTCAGGGCTAAAAAAAGCATAAATAATAGGGTTTAGGCACGAACTCGATGCCTGCGCAATGAGGCACCAGATTCGTAACATGACATCGCTTTCAAGCGACAAATTTTTGAGAAGTCCATACACTCTTAGCAAATCCACGGTAAAATTGGAACCCCAGCATACGGCGAAGACTAGAAGAGCAGTTACCATCAAGCGAATTGTTTTGGCCTTACACTTAGCTACTGCACCGTGAATTTTTCCAGTTTTGCTTCTTTTCCATAAGCTAACAGCGATCTTCGTGTAGGTCACTAATATGTACATGAAGGGAACAATAAAGGCCATTATGAAATACAGTGTTTTTGATAGCTGTGTTTCCCAGTCTATAGGTGAGTGACAAAACGCATATTTCTCACACTTTTTGGTTCCGTTTTCCTCTTTCCAGCAGATTTCTTGAGTTTTTGTTCTGACGCTGTAAATAAAAGGAGTAGAAGACACGAGTGAGTAAATCCAAATAGCTGTGAGTAAAAGCAAGTACGTTTTCAAACGTCGCGGTGCCAGACTTTTAAAAGGTTGTAAAATGTTTCTTTGTCGATCCCAAGCAATGGCGGCCAAACTGCTAAAAATGGCAGCTGCACATGAGAGTTCCATAAGTACAAAGGCCTTGCACGAGTGTGGCGAATTGTTGAAGTCGTTTTGTCTCAACAGTGGAACGGCGACATGGTATAGGACATGAGTTAATGATAAATGAAACATAAGAAAACTTGAAATACTTGTCCGTATCTTGCGGCTTCGAAGCATTACGTAGACGACAACAAGATTGAGAAATGCCCCGCATCCAAGCAAAACATAGTAAGTCACAATCCAGAAGACGATGAAGTTTCTTGGAAACACATGCAGATCGGGAGACGACGTAGAGTTTGTGTCATTGGCGGTGTTCGGATTTCCTAACGTTTCATTCATTTTTGTTTCAAAACTGTTTCAACTTAAACACCGAAACTCTTCGCACTATAATAGTATTAAGTTAGCAAAAGTCCTGAAATACTGAAATGTTTACTTGCCTCTTCGACGACTAAACGGAAATCAAGCCCTACCCGTTTGTTTTGCAATCTTCTGCAAAATTAAATTTGAGTTACGGTATTTAAGTTTTGCAGAAAAGTCGAAGAAGCAGTGTAATAGGTAACGAATATCGTCCCTTTTGGAAATCAAAAAATTCAAACTCTCTGAGCGTGAGGTTTGATGGCCAAACTGAAGAAACTTTCAACTCAAATGGGACTGTCGTTCTTATGTAAAATGATAAATTAATTTCTAAAACCTCTCACACTTTGGAGAACAGCTAAGCAAATAGTTATCTGCATACGAGGAAGGTAGAAAACCAACGCCAAGGTCTTAACAAAAATAATACGTCTAATCTAGCATGGAGAAATTAATTTGCGCGGTAGTTTGTTCTTCCCGCGTCAAAAAAGGAAACAATTCTTTTTCCCATCTTAATATCTGCGGTATGACAAAACTTGTGTAAATAAGTCGAGTGCTGTTAAGTTTCTCATTATTGGTGTGTATTTTAAAACAGTTGCATATTTACATGGGGAAAAATATTTTAAAAAGGAAACAATACTTTTCCATGTCTTGGCTGCTACCTGCGTGTGATCGAACAAAACTTCTGTAAATAAGTCAAGGCTCGTCCAGTTTTTCAGTTATTTGTGCGTTTTAAAATAGTTCAGTGTTTACCCAAGAGAAAAGCCTGCTTTAAAATTATGGTGTCGGGCCGTCAATGCAAAATACAGCCGCGAAGTATGATTGGGTGATTTTAAGTAAAAATCAATTTGAACAGGAAATCTATTGTCACTAAAGGGGCTTGATCAAGCTATATTTGACGAATATTTGCCTTTTTTGGCTACCCTTTTGTACCACTTTTGCAAAGAAATTGAGACGCGAGAGCAAATGTATCAGCCTGCGGTTAGCTCACTTTATAGTGTGCTATCCACGCGAGTAACTTGTCGGCGGAGCCGGGATTTGCGAGACGGGGGAGAAGCGGGCCGGTGACTGAAGAATGGCACGGAAAAAGTGACTTTTTCTCGCCGGCTCGCAAATCGTTGCTCCGCCGCCATTTTACTGACGCAAATAACTCACTAAGTGAGAATGCTCGCAGGTTAAACATGTAGGGGACGTTGGCGAACTAAGAACCCAAAGAACCCCCTCCCCCCACCCCCCCCAAGGATGGTCAGTAGGGAAAAGGAATACAATCCGATATTTTAAAGACCCAGTAACGTCCATTAGGCTTTGCGCACCTCTGTTATTGTTTTGGTTTTCACGAGAACGAGGCTTCTATTGTTGTCGAGGTTTCGCTTTTTACGCGGCAAACTTTTGATCGCGTGGTGTACGTAGGCTGGTTTGATTTACGGTATTTCTTGTTGTTGTCGTTTTTGACTGTATTACAGAATGGACACCTCGGATTCTTTAGGGTCTCTAATAGGAAACGAGGATGTAAATGCATATGGTTCAGTTGTGCAAGGCGATGAAGCTATCGACAATAGCGGAACGGAGGTTTGTAAACGATCGATGGAATATTCTCACCTCGTTGTTGATGTGGCGAGGCTTGCCGTTTTGCGAGTTATCTTTCGGTTAGCGAAGAAATATTAATCTTCATTTACGGTTACTCCAGCTTGTGTGTTGCATAAAATCGACAAAAACTGACTGTGGCTCGTTCTTTGAGTCTTCAGCCTCTTTCTTTTCTTCCCCTTACTGTTGTAGAAGCAATAAAATAGCAAATGTTTGACAAATAATAATAATAATAATAATAATAATAATAATAATAATAATAATAATAATAATAATAATAATATCCCTTAAAAGCTATTTCACTATTTTCTTTTGTTACAAGGGGTAATACAGTGCCAAGAAAATGAGCTGAAATCGCTTCGTATGGCCAAAACAACAACAAACGAAGTTGCTGCCGACGATTTTGTACGTGACAGTGATTTGGAGGGTGAGAAAACTTAGAATGGTTGAGAAATTGGGTCTCTGACAGTCTTTTCTAAACACAATTTAGCATACATATGGTACAATATCGTCCGTTCTCCAGCACTGCTAGCAGGATAAAACGTAGCCTGGAAAACACGGAACTTTTATTAATACTATTTTACAAAATTTGCATATTATACGGCGACATGATATAGGACATTAGTTAGTGACAAATGGAAGATTAGAAAACTTGAAATACTTGTCCGTATCTTGCGGCTTCGAAGCATGACGTAGACGACCATAAGATTGAGAAATGCACCGCATCCAAACAAAACGTAGTAAGTCACAATCCACAAGAAGATGAAGTTTCTTGGAAACACATGCAGATCGGGAGACGACGTAGAGTTTGTGTCACTGGCGGTGTTCCAATTTCCTAACGTTTCATTCATTTTTTGCTTCAAAACTGCTTCCTCTTTATCACTGAAACCCTTCGCACTATAATAGTATTAAGTGTAGCAGAAGTCCTGAAATACTGAAACGTTTACTTGCTTCTTCGACGACTGAACGGAAATCAAGCCCTACCCGATCCACTGTATTGTGGCTCTACCTTTACGTTTGTGGATAAAATCCTGAAGTGTGACCACTCAAACGAAACCAGTACTTTCCTGTGCCTGTTTATTGTGCTGTACAAGGTGGCTCTAGTTCCTGAATAATATGCTTACATGTAAGTGTGGCCATACAACAATTTTCTGTCGTGTTGTTTGTTTTGCAATTTTCTGCAAAATTAAATTTAAGTTATTTACGTTTTGCAGACAAGGCGAAGTAGCAGTGTTAACGAATATCGTGCCTTTTCGAAATTAAAAAGAAATTCAAACCCACTGAGCGTGAGGTGCGACGGCCAAAGTGAAGAAACTTACAACTCAAATGGACTGTCGTTCTTATGTAAAATGATAAATTAACTTCGAAAACCTCACACACAATGGAGAACAGCTAAGCAAATAAATGCATACGAGGAAGGTAAAAAACCAACGCCAAGGGTTTTAACAAAAATAGTACATCTAATCTAGCATGGAGAAAATTAATTAAACTGCGCTGTAGTTTGTTTTTCTCCCTGCGACGAAAAAGGAAACAATTCTTTTTCACATCTTAATATCTGTGGTATGACAAAACTTGTGTAAATAAGCCAAGTGCTGTTAAGTTTTTCGTTATTGGTGTGTATTTTAAAACAGTTGCATATTTACATGGGGAAAAATATTTTAAAAAGGAAACAATTCTTTTCCATGTCTTGGCTGCTACCTGCATGTGATCGAACAAAACTTGTGTAAATAAGTCAAGGGTTGTCGAGTTTTTCAGTTATTTGTGCGTTTTAAAATAGTTCAGTGTTTACCCAAGCCTGCTTTAAAATTATGGTGTCGGGCCGTCAATGCAAAATACAGCCGTGAAGTATGATTGGGTGATTTTAAGTAAAAATTAATTTGAACGGGAAATCTATTGTCACAAAAGGGGCTTGATCAAGCTATATTTGACGAATATTTGCCTTTTTTGGCTACCACTTAGTACCACTTTTGCAAAGAAATTGAGACGAGAGAGCAAATGTCTTAGCCTACCGGTAGCTCACTTTATAGTGTGCTATCCACGCGAGTAACTTGTCGGCAGAGCCGGGATTTGCGAGACGGGGGAGAAGCGGGCCGGTGACTGCATTAAAATACAGAACTTTGAATTGAATGATTCCATTTCAAATTCTCTTCTAAAATTGAAAAGTGTGTACGTAAAAAAGGAAAGTTGTTAGTTCCCGTAAAAATGATTTCCTGTTTTTTGTTCACCCAAGCCAGCGTTAAAGGAAGCACGTTACCTAAGTTATCGCTTTTTCCTCGCCCAGATTTTTACTTTTACAAAGAAGACGCAGGGTTTCGGTAACATAACTCGAGCTTCCGTTAGTTTTGGACAAGTTGCAGTTGACTCTTGCTTTCCGTACACCTTGTTAATGCAAAACCCCATCAATACGGAAAGGTAAAGTTAAATACGGAAAGCAGATTTTCAAAATTACTGTATTCAAGGGATACTTTCTTCTGCTCGAAATGGGGACAGATTCGAGATAGCGGGGGTTACACTCTTTAAACATGGCTATGCTTTGTTTACTCAAGTCGATTTGAACATTCCCATCACGAAAACATAAATAGAAAATTTCATTAAACATGTGAAACTTTAGACTTTTACAACAAGGCCGCACTAAAGTTAAGACGGTGTAGTTCCCTAAGCTGTCTTAAGGAGGCTCGCAACAGTTTTTTTGACCTTGGAGTGTATCTTTTGAAGTCAAAATTTCGCATAGAAGATAAACTTCGATTTCCTTGATACTACACCACCTTTTCAACATAAGATCAAAGTTTATTTTCTCACTGTTTCCTAGCAACAGCTGTCACCATAGCAACGATAATGGACAACCCCTTATTTCAAATAATGTCGAATATCTCGAAAACTAGTCAGACACTTTATGACGAAACTTGAACTATTTGAACTACTAAACCTACACAACTTGTATGCGAAATTAGGGAAAAATCTGTAAGAGCGTTTTCATGTAAATCATGATTCATTAAAATTATGGTGTTGGTTCTCTCAATCATTCTTCTTCCCCATAGATAGCTTGCCTTGACTCGTAATCAAGGACTGTGGTAAACAGTAGCCATCTCCGTGGATAACACAAGCCAGGATGTAAATTGTGATTAGCCGGTAGACATTAGTTCCAGTTGAATTATAGGTTCCACTGGTAATCTTGATGATTATGAACTTTCCATGACGTACTGGGACAAAACCTCATGAAAGGTGATGTAGCCGCTGGAAATTTTAGCTCCGGTCAAAGATGGGTTATGCGAGACCAATCGAATTATGTTCCCCTGACCCCCAGGTTTGGGGGGACGCGCAACGCTCTAATACCAAACTTCTGATGATGCACTGCCTTAGCTGGGGACCAGAGGTTCTCTCGCGTGATTTTGCGGAACAGCCTTCAAAAGAAAATGTGAGGCACTAAAGCTGGCGCGTGTTCGAGCGCTAGGAAAACCCTCTGGTACCCGGGGTACCTATGCGCTTATTTATTTATCGGAAGGTAGTTTCTCACGTGACAGCACCTGGCGCGGTGGCGGGCGCGCAAAGCCCTGGGGCAATGTGGGAACGCATGCGAAGAAAAGAAATGCACGGGAGACGCTCGTGTGATTTATTTCCCTTTTTGATTTTCTGCTGACCTTCACACTATCCTGAATTTCACCATCACAGCGATTGCATCGCTGGAATTTGTTAAAATGTAAAGTACAGTAAATATGAGGAAGTACTAGTGCAACATCATTGACTAGTAAAACCAGAATGCTTTCTGCCAATACTACTTTAAGTATACAGTATTGTTCACTCAACCAGTACCGGCTATTTCATATGAGAACTTCTACAGAGTCTAATCTCATGAAAGCGATGCAGAATAAAGTATGCCATGCAAAGAAACATAATAAATCTATAATTGTTTCTCGAGCTTTCCTCCAAGGCTCGGTACAGTACGTTCAACGCCCACATAGACTTGTCCTCTTGTCATGATCATCTTTTATATTTTAAAACATTCTGGATTACAGCGATAGACAAAGTATGTTTAGAACATTATCTCAACTGATGGAGCCATCTCATTTGTGTTGACGATTGTTCATTACTTCAATAGTTAAGTTTTCACGAGATTTATTTATAGAAAAACTAGCAATTACTTTCCTCGGAATATCATACTTCCTGAATTTCGAGATACGGAGTGTTCATTCAGGCCACGGAAAGTGAGAGATAGCAGGGTATTTTACGATAACCCGGCAAGTTCGAGATGAGCAGTACGAAAACGACTGAAAAATAGTACGTAAATCCAGGGAAAACGGGTTTCATTGGATACATATAAAGGAGGATTCGAGATAAGCTGATATCCGTGGATCTACTATATTGTTCACTCAGCCATAGTGCTGGTAAGCCTCACAATAGTTGCTACAGAGCCCATCCTCTTGAAAGCGTTGCGGAATAAAGTATGCCACGCAAAGACGCATAATGAATCAATCTATGGTTGCTTCTCGAAATTTCCTGCAATGCTCAATATTATGGTCAATACTGTCACAGATTTGTGCTTTTGACATATTTTAAATTTTGAAACCGGTCTGACTTGCCGCAATAGACAAGGTTCGGCTGCCGGAGAAATCTCAATCGTGTTGACGATTGATAATTATTTTTATATATAGGTTGTTGACAACATTAATTTATAGCAAAACTGGGATTTCCTTTCTCTGGTATATTATTTCATATCATTTGTAGTGTAGTTATAATCGTATCAGCCAAAAATAACGAGTGTAAAAATTCTGTGAAATTTGCTAAAATGCAAAGTACAAAAAACAGGAGGAAGTACCAGCGCAGCATCGTTCACTAAAACAGCAGGATGTTTTCTGTCAATACTTTGGGGGAGAGGGACTACCCTCCTCTAATGCCTCCCAAATGTTCAATTGGTTTTTCGATGACCTGCCCCTTAAAGCCTCCAGCACCTCGTTAAAAAAAAAAAAAAAAAAAACCTTTCTTCCTTAAGGTTAGAATCTATCACTTCTTTGACTGACAGTACGTCAATCAAATTCAGATCATAAAAAGGATTCGCTTTTAAAAAACAAGCTCATATCATCACAGCAGACGCTGATTGTTTGTCATGGCTCAGTATTTTGTTGCCTCGTTGGTCCTCTTTTTGTCAGTGGGTTCCTTAGCCACGACAACAAAACCACAAGTTCAACAGAAAACCGACGCGTCGAAAAATTTATGTGAGGTCAGTACACTATAAATATTACGTAATAGTGGACTGTAATGGGGGTGTCCAGCCTAGGAAAGCTGTTTTAGGAGAACGGGCAATTTTTCCGGGAATCTGAAAGAAGTTTACCCAAACCAGAAATTAACCCTTTCACTCCTAAACCAAGTTACGGTGAGATGACTTGTCACTCTAATCTGTTTACAAAATCCTATCGTGTTACCATTCAAATGAAACCTCTTTGGCGAAACTTTTGCATAGGACTATTTATTTCTTAGTATTTTAAAAAACGAAATTTGGGATTTTTGGTGAATTTTTTGCTTTGGCCACTTTAAAAGTGAAGGGTTAATGATATCGGGATATGGCAGTTAACATTCGTAACTGAGAGATGAAGCTCACTTTTAATTTTTGCCGGGGAGAAAAAACAACGAAGAATATCTGAACAGAGTATCAAGAGTATCAGAGTATAAGAGTACCTTTTATAGTAGCCGTTCGTCAAGTTTGTCAACATATTTACTTGCATTAAGCGCTGGTATTAGGGATCGATATCACAATTCAAAGTGTGTGATTTGACAATGTATGTGCATGTCCATTGTTCTTTTGGTATAATCTTTGTTACGGACCCCAAACCGTACCATTTCCCAAGAGCACCAAACAGTTCGTTTCGTTAAATGTAAAAAAAAAATCTGCAATTCAACTAGTCGAAAATTTCTTGTTGAGCTACCGAAACAAAACGTCTTCCCCTGATTGATCGATAGATTGCAAGATGTCGTCCTTTTTTCCTCAGATCCTATACGCAAGCGGAAATGTGTTTGTGCTGCTCGCAGTCTGCCACTTTTATTTTCCCATAGCGACATAAAAATTTTCACATGTGCAAAAAAAGGCGAGCTTGTCGGAAAATCCAAGAAAAGGTGCATGACGTTGCCTCTTTATACCTTTTCTGAAGAACCCCAATAGATCAAATGGAGTTAGTAAACAAAGTTAATCGTTGGATGCCTGTAGTCGTGATAACCTTTTAACTTCACTCCTCCAAAACAGTGTAACAGCTGGGTTACTTTTAGGCTTGGATTTTTGTTTCTTTGTTTGAGCTAAAGTAGACTCTCGGTAGCTGGAACTCTCAAGAGAAACTGAAAATTTTTCAGTTTTGCAGGCTTGTTGTAGTGTAAAAATTTGTTACAGCCGAAACTGAAGCCCACTGAAGTAAGATACAAATTAACGACCTGTTGGTGTTTGCAGGGTTATTTCTATACGTGTCTACATTGGCTGTCCATACTATTATTATTTCAATGTTTATCTGGATACAGTAACGAGCAATTTAGTCAGCACGGCGTATCCTCGCTGGCGAACATTGATCCTTAAGAATCAACTATTTTTGTTTTATTAAAAAGGAGGGCATTGGGGACTATTAGAAACCGGAAAACGGGCCAAAATTTCCATCAAAACCGAAAAACCAGAGGAAAAATCGCTGAAAACCAAAAAACCGCCGAGCATTATGATCAAAACCGCATATTCGTAATTTTTAATCCTTCAACCCTTGATACAACCGGCGAAATATTGGTTTTATATATGGCGCATACTTAAGTTGATTAAGACGTGTAGTTGTCCATTTTTCTGATGCTTTGAAGGATGAGGACATTTTATTCAAAATCAGTAACGTTCCTTTCAAACAGCAGTCGATTCGTGACCTGGCACCAAGAAGGAAATTGGCTGCACCCCCACTTTGTCCAGTAGGTTCAGGTCATCTGAAGTCCTATCGACTGTTACACTGAGATCCACTTCTTCATCGCTGCTTTCATCGAATTCGTCGTCTTCATTATCGTCAGATCCACCGTCTTCTTCACTTTGGTTAGACTCATAGTCTTCGTTCACATCTTTGTTTTCGTCGAATCGAAAGTTCAAAGTAACCCTTTCGTCAACAGCTAACTGTCGCTGATACTGATAAGCAAAGTCTGGACAACGTTCCGTGCTAAGACGTTGTCGTCTCCTGTCTCACTGTTCTTTGTCGAACTGCTAAACCATACGCTGAGGCCCACCTCCTTAAGATTTCGCAGTCACTTTCGGAAAGGTTCACCGTTGGCAGAGGTGTTATCATTATCATTGGTACCTTTGAGAGAGGCACTGCTGTACAATAGGCGTTGGGTACCACGACCTTCGACATGTGTGATAAGAAGCTCAGTGCCCAGTGGGCAACTGTTTTGATGGTCTCCTTCATTGTTGCACCGAAAGATCTGGTATACTCGAGCGAAAAAAACCCCGAAAAACCACCTTTTTTAATTCATAAAAACCGAAAATCGAATGCCAAAAAAGGAAAAACCGAAAACCGCAGTGGATACCGCTGACAGAAAAACCGGATATTTTGAGTGCTAAAACCGAAAAACCGATCTCAAAACTAACCAAAACCGGAAAACCGAAAATACCCAATGCCCCCAATGTCATCCAAGATTCTGCAACACTGTTTCTTTTTGTCAGTCAGTCAGTACATCCCCGGTATATTGTAATAAATACGGAAATACGGAGTATTAATTTAGGCCAAGGGAAATCACACTTAGATAGCGAATGAATCAATGACTGCTTCTCAAACTGTCCTGCAACACTCGGTACTATGTTCAATACCCACGCATGTAGTGTCGTTTTGGCATAATTTACATTTTGGAACCATTCTGAATTGCCGTAGACAAGGTTTAGAAGGTTATCTCAACTGACGGATCCATCTTATCGTGTTAACCATTGATAATTACTTTAAGTTGTTTGCAAGATTGTTTTTTAAACAAAACTCCTTTCATATCACATTCCTTTCATATCACATAACTATCTCAGTAAACAGACAAATCTGTTTAGATTTTCAATGTGTATATCGATTATTTGTTCTAAAGATGGTAGTGAATGAGGGGTCTTAACGTCCCGGTTCCTGTCAGTACCCTTAAATTCCGGGTCATCAGTCCGTTGGCTCCGCCTCATTGCAGTCTTTTAGTGTCGTAAACACTGCCACATCTTATAAACTACACAACACTGTAGTTTTCCCATTTCTATCCCTGCCCCCACCACATTGGAAATGCTGTTTCAGAAAATTTACTGTTGCTAACCGTTTAAAGATGGAAAAGTTATCAGCTACCCACAGCTGCTCAATTTCCGTTTCTTTAACTGATTTATATGCATGTCCATGTGCTAACTGGCTCTCTTTTCATTCAAAGCAATCAAGACTTTGCGTCATGTATGTAATGTTGTTGTAACTTTAGAGTCTGTGGATGAAATCCTAAAGTGTGACCATTCAAATGAAAGCTACTGAGCAGTACTTTCCTGTGGTACTGTTTATTATGCTGTACAGGGTGGTTCTAACTTCTGAGTCTGTGGATGAAATCCTAAAGTGTGACCATTCACATGAAAGCTACTGCGCAATACTTTCCTGTGGTACTTTACAAGATGGTTCTCAGGGATGAAATCCGAAAATGGGACCACTCAAATGAAAACTAAAACTTCTGTTTTCCGATATTTTGTAAACTGAAAGTTCATAGTTTCTCAGCTTTGGGTTCACTTTTGTATTGGTTCCCCAGCAAGGAAAAGATTAAAATGGTAAATCACACACTTTTTTGAACGACACATGATCAAATTAAGCCTTGAAGAAAATCGCGTTTGGGAACGAGCACATGTACATGACATTAGACGCAGGATGCTGTTACAGTCTTGTTATGGCACAGTATTTCGCTGGTTCTTTTGTTTCTCTGGCTTTGGGTTCACTGGGAGCCACAACAAAACCGGCGTCAAGTTCAACATAAAACTGGCCCTTCCAAAGATCTAGTTAGTACAACAGTGTAACACTCTTGAAGTGGGTGACATCCTTCAGAACACCTGTTTGCGCGGAGAGCAGTCAAATTTTTCGTACAACTGAAGATACTGCCAGGAGTTAGGGGATTCAAAATCGGTACAGTGCAGTCAATATTCATAAGAAATCAAGCACAAGGTTGGTTTTCGAGAGTTTTTTTCGCGCTTTACAAGGGATCTTAGAAAACACAGACTATAACGGCCTTCACACGTCAAACTAATGTTGGCCAACTCGTTTGGGCAAACTCAAATTGGTGTGTGTGAATGACACAACATGTTGGCAAACTGTTGGAACTTGTCTCTATTCTAGCCAACTTTTTGCCAACAGTTTGCTAACATGTTATTGTGTCGTTCACGCACACAAATTTGAGTTTGCCAACACGAGTTGGCCAACATTAGTTTGACGTTTGAAGGCCGCTTGGGCGGATCCTTGTTTAGGTCGGCAGACTTTGATCTAAGAATTATCTTAAATTAACAAAAATAAAAACACAAAAAATTGAAAGAGACTGGCGCATTAAGTAAAAATAGCAAATATGAGAGGAGAATGTTGAAAATTGAAGGAGACATTCCTTTTTGAAAAAGGTCAAATTTACAGACGTTTATGTGGCTTTGCCACCCAGCCATACAAACGTCTGTAAATGTTGTAAATTTTGTAAGCATCATTTGAAACTGGTTTCCATCCTTTTTCTTTCAAACTTCACATGTTAACTAAATGTTATATGCCCTTTCTAGTTATAATCTTTGTTTGTGTATTGGGTGAATTTCAATTTTCAAGATGTAAGCAATGACGTCAGCATGGATCCGCCTATACATGTGTGCGCTATTCTTTTCATGTTATTTTTAAACCCTGCATTTTCCATTTAACAAGGGCACTGAACGATTTGTTTCGGTAAATGTGCAGTACGAAAAACAAGGCCAGCTAAGGTTTTCGCAAAACTAATATTTAAGTAACGTTGACTGAAAACACCTAGCTAAAGAACCCGAATAGATCAAAGACCACTGAATGAGAAGAAAAGAAAAAATTCCTTCGCATTGTTTTTTTTTAATAAGTTCTCGGAAACTTCTAAGTTCACTTCTCCTATCATAAGTAGCAGCTGCATTGCTTTCAGGCATTGAGTTATTCAGTTTCCTTGTTTGAGTCGGTTGGTCTCTTAACCATTGCCGTTCAACCTAACAAGAGCTCTTATATCGTCCACTTATGTAAAGCGATCGGGAATAAAGTATGCCATGCAAAGACCGATGCTCGGTATTCACGTTCAACTCGTTTTGACATATTTTACATTTGGGAACAAGTTTGACTTGCCGCGATAAACAAGGTTTAGACGAGGTTATCTCAGCTGACGGATTCATCTTAGTCGTTTTGACAATTAATGGTTTTTAAGTCGTTCAGATTTATTTATTGAAAAACAAAGATTTTCTTTCAAATAAATTTCAAGTATCTAAACATCTAATATCTATCGAGATTGGTTCTTTAGATGGTGGACTACCGGAACCGTGTATGAGCTTTCCACTTCCTGTGCCCTTTACCACCGTTTTCAACCATTCCTTGGCGGCTCTCTCCTTATTAGCGCTTTTCCATTGCGACATATTACGAGTTAATTTGGGTTACTCCTTCTCCGGTGATCCGCCTCTTTGCGGTCTCTTTATGTTTGCAACACCATTAGGCGTCAAGACAGGAACTTATCCTTTTACCCACCACGTTGGGAAACCTGTTTTCCGCCCTTCCTTGTTAATTTTGGGGAGCAGGGATGGCACAGAGGTGAGAGCACTCGCCCTCCGCCAATATTGCCTGGGTTTATGTGGGTTGAGTTTGTTTTTGGCTTTTGTTCTTACTTCGAGAGGAGTTTCTGTGGGTACTCTTGTTTTCTCCTATCCTCAAAATCCAACATGTCAAAATTCGAATTCGATCCGAGATTCAGTGGTAGAAGCGCCACTCTATGAATGTGCCAATGCCAATTCCCATTTTGTATTCCCCGCTTCCCAAAGACTTCCGTCTCTTCCCCCACCACACGATCGAGTGACAGAACAGATGTTTGACAATTGTTTTAAATAGACATAAAAAGCAAAATTAATTTCACCGGTCAACGTTTTGGCTTCCCGATGGTTTTGATTGATAATTATTTTAGGTTGTTCACCAGACTCTTCATAGCAAAACTAGGAATTCCTTTCAAATATATCTCCGAAACTACCTCGGAGAAAGCGAAAAAACGTTTAGATAAGTGCGATGTCGATAATTTGTTATTAAGATGGTGGGGGGAAAGATGGGTCTTATCGTCCCGGTTCACGTACGGCTTTTACTTTCCGGTTATCGGGTGGCGCCTCTTGCAGTCTTGTAGTGTTACAAACTACGCAGGACTGTAAACATTTCCCATTTCTCCCTACCCACCATATTTAATTTTACCGGTCAACATTTTGGCTTCTCAATAGTTTCGTATTCCATTGTCTGATTTAACATCTTATTTACTCTTTAGAAGTCTATAATTGGTCATGGTTTTCCAGGCATTCCAGGATCAAATGGCATGCCGGGAATGCCCGGTGTTCCGGGATCGCAAGGCCCACAGGGAAAAGACGGAGCTAAAGGACAGGCTGGTGACAAGGGAGCACAAGGAATGTCGGGTCCAAAAGGAGAGAGAGGTCCCGAAGGGCCACGCGGGAAGGGCGGGCCACCAGGAATGATGGGAATTAAAGGAGAGCCGGGAATTGTAGGAGCTCAAGGAAAGAAAGGACACAAGGGAGAGAAAGGAGAAAGCGTAAAAGCAAGTCCGGCTAGTGCAGTGCCACAAACCAACTGGAAACAATGTGTGTGGAAAAGCCATGACGGTAGAGATAGTGGGAAGATCAAGGTAATAGAGAGAGAAAATTCTTGAAGAACTATGATCAACAGGTGTATTGCTATATAGAGATAGTGCGTTTTAGTGTCTAAATGTGTGAAGGTTTTAGTCCCACTGTCCACACTACAACAAGATACCCCAGAAACAAAAATAAGCTTTAAAATCTAGGAAAAACCTTACACAGAAGTCGTTGTCTCCCCTTTACTTTTCACATCAGCCGTTCTTAATAGCAGCATAGCTTTCACGGTTGACGATATATAAAATTAAAGAGAATTTCGATTGAAAAAAAGCTCCTTAATTTTCGGTTTATGGTTAAAATGTCATCGTTTTAATGCTGGTATCATATCGTCAGCTTTCTTTAACGATTGGTGGTGAAAATATGTCTTCGCACATTGCTTGACAACTAATATTGACGGTTACCCTATTGAGACTGTCATAGCTTGACCTACCTACCTACCTTACATACCCTGTTTGGAGAAAACACACAACATATTTTTAAATCCTTTAGACATGTTTCGACGGTACAACTGCCATCGTCAGTACGAAATAAGGTGCAGAAATGAATAAGATCAACTTAAAGCACTAACTAGAATTGCTTGTGAAAATAGCAACATGACCTACATTACTTGCAAAAAATTTCGGACGATTTTAATTTCGGACAAAAATTGTGTCCGAAAATAAAACCGTCCGAAATTTTTAAGCGTCCGAAAATTTAAGCGTCCGAAATTTTTACAGAGCAGTACAAAACTTTTAAGTACTTTCTTGGGTGACTCCATCCCATATTTCAAGGCCAATATAAATGATATAGCTGAAATTCGTGATTTTATGAAAAACAAAAACATAGATAAATTCCATTTTGCAGTTGCTATTTCAGTCTTCGATCCAGGCCCAGTGGTGCTAGTCCTCTTCTGCTTCATCACCAATCAACACAATTGAAAGGTTCTGTTCATTGTCACTAGCGTGTGGTTTTTCTTTATCTTTAGCTGTTAGTGACTGAGGTGATGGATCAAGAAGCTCATAGTTCTTTTGAATAAGCTCTTTGAGACGAAGAAGAAATCGCTTGCTGTCGTCAAAACGTAGCTAAACGTAGCTTGGAGGACTATCTGAAGCCCTCCCGTTGCAACTGGAGTGACATAAGCTCGATTGAATTTGTTTTTTCCCTCGGTGTATCTGTAACACCTTGAGGGTGCAGTAAAACTATCATTTTTACAGATTTTACTTCAGTCTAATTCATGTTTTGTAGGCGTAAATTTACTTTAGGCATGCTTCAGCAAACTGTCCGAAATTTTTGTTCGAAATTTGAGAAAAAGTGTCCGAAAATTAAACGTCCGAAATTTTTTGCAAGTAATGTATAGAGGAAAAGAACAAATATAACGACCCCTGGTATCAAGACCTTTTGCCTCTGTTTCGTCTGATTTCTTTTAACAGGACTGTTCGTTTAACAAGCTGCAGTCTGATACGGCACTCAAAGTCTCATTCCAAGGAAACACGAGAGTCCACAGCGACGGGAAGTGTAACCGCTGGTACTTTAAGTTCAATGGTAACGAATGCAGTGGACCAATGACAATTGAAGCTCTGGTGTATAGCGACTGGCCATCTTCGACTCCAAATCTGCACTATCACCGATCATTTGAGGGGTACTGTGAGAACATCCCACAGGGCGCGGTTAGAGTGGAATTATGGGTGGGTCAGTGTGGTAGCTTTAATGTAGGCGATGCTCACACTGGATGGATTTCAGCGTCTCGGATAATTATCGAAGAAGTAGCTAGGGCCCAGTCCTAGTAGGTAGCTTTTTTGAACTGTTCAACCAGCAAAAGGAGAAGTAACAGTTTTTTTCAATGTCTATAGTTAAAACGCTTTAAGATAAAATGCTGTATTAAGATTTCAGTTACCTTCTAAAAGCGAACACCAGTTTTCGTGTTTGCAATGAACTAAGGCTTAGGAAAGAAAATGCTTTGTTGGTTCTCGCAGAAATCTGAGTTGTCACACAAAGAGCACATGTCACCCAAAATGGCTCATAATGGTTTAAATAATTTCATCCACCGAAAAAGGCTTTGCCCACCAAAAAGTTATCTACAGTTAGAACTTCTAGAGCCTGGAATGTAATGCTAATTTAACAGAAATTCATCGGGGCTTTCAGATCGGCCAGCTTTACCCTGGGGGGGGGGAACTCCGCATAATAGGCTGTACGGGTAGGCTCCCCTCGAAAAGGGTGCCTTTTTACGGTTGTAGTATACGAAAGAGCAGTGAAATTTTCTTTTTTTAGTATGTTAAAGCTTTAGGGTCCCCGATAAACACCTTAAACCGAACGAGATAACACCAAAGCCTAAGTAGGTAAATGGCCCGGGTAACATTTGGATAAAAATTAGTATATCAAAGGGAGAAGGTTTGAACCCCGCGGAGAAGCCTCCCCGTACGAGACTTCATCGAGTAATCCCCCATCTAGGCTTGGGTAAATTCTGCTCGTAAAATGACTTATTCTGCCTGCCCGCAATGCTTGTAAAAATTGCTTATCTGCTAGAAGCTCTGCCCGGACACCTAAATTCTGCTCGAACTTTGCTTGGTATTCTACTTGGTATTCGAAATGGAAGGGAGCCTGGGCCTAACCCTAAATACTAATTAGATATTCATTATGTATAGCAAAACTGTGATTCATCTTACTTTGTGTGCAAGTTTTAGCTAATAATCACATTAATCAGAAGGTATTTTCTATTTGTTTTGTAGCCAGTTTTTAATTTTTCTTATACCTGTTATGCATATCATTAGCATTACTGATTTTCCGTTATTCTGCTCAAATTATGCTCGAAAATGCTTATTCTGCCGGCAGAATGCTCGCCTCAAAAATCGCTTATTCTGGTCGACTGATTCTGTCGGCAGAATTAATCCAAGCGTACCCCATCTGTCTTTTTTTTTGGGGGGGGGGTGGGGGGCGGAAGGTCAGCGTTTCTTGATGCACCTGTTACCTTTCTGGTATGCCCGGCCCGGGAAGTTTTATTTTTGCAAAAAAGACAGCTCCCAGCAAATTAACTCGATCTTTAGTTAACTTTGGACAGGTTGCAGTCAACTGCGCTTTTCGTAAACCTTGCTAAAACGGATACCTAATTAACTAAGGTAAATTCAGTGTGCACGAGTGGAGAGAGTGCGTGTGCATCCAAGAGAAACGCGTTTCTGATCAAAACAGCCACAGATTCGAGATCACAGCGGAGGCCACACTGTGTAAACATGGCTTTGGTTTGTATTGACATTGGTTGCTGATGTCTGACGACTTGAACATCCCCAAATGATTAAAACCATAAGCGGAAAGTCTTTCCAACCATGTCTGATCTAAAATCTAGACTTTTACAGTCAGTGCGTCAATAACGTTAAGCTTCTTTAGCTCGATTGTTTCTTCGAGTGAACGGAGTTTTAGACAGGCTGCGCTCGATTTGCACCATAATGGGAACGACGATGAAAATACACGCAACATGAAAAACAGCAGCAGCAAAACTTGAAGCAGTTTTTCCGAAATTCAGGGCTAAAAAAGCATAAACAGCAGGATTTAGGCACGAACTCGATGCCTGCGTAATCAGGCACAAGATTTGTAACATGACATCGCTTTCAAGCGACAAATTTTCGAGAACTCCATACACTCCGAGCAAATCCACGATAAAACTGGAACCCCAGCATACGGCGAAGACTAGAAGAGCAGTTACCATCAAGCGAATTGTTTTTGCCTTACACTTAGCTACTGCACCGTGAATTTTTCCTTTCTTGCTTCTTTTCCATAAGTTGGCAACGATCTTTTTGTAGGTCACTAACATGTACATGAAGGGAACGATAAAGGCAATGATGAAAAACAGTGTTTTTGATAGCTGTGTTTTCCAGTCTATAGGTGAGTGACAAAACGCATATTTCTTACACTTTTCGGTTCCGTTTTCCTCTTTCCAGCAGATTTCTTGAGATTTTGTTCTGACGCTGTAAATAAATGGCGTAGAAGACAGGAGGGAGTAAATCCAAATAGCTGTGAGAAAACGCAAGTATGTTTTCAAACGTCGCGGTGTCAGACTTTTAAAAGGTTGTAAAATGTTTCTTTGTCGATACCAAGCAATGACGGCCAAGCTGCTAAAATCTAAAATGGCAGCTGCACATGAGAGTTCCATAAGAACAAAGGCCTTGCACGAGTGTGGCGAATTGTTGAAGTCGTTTCGTCTCAACAGTGGAACAGCAATATGGTATAGGACATGAGTTAGTGATAAATAGAAGATTAGAAAACTTGAAATACTTGTCCGTATCTTGCAGCTTCGAAGAATGACGTAGACGACCATAAGATTGAGAAATGCACCGCATCCAAGCAAAACGTAGTAAGTCACAAGCCACAAGAAGATGATGTTTCTTGGAAACACAGGCAGATCAGGAGACGACGTAGAGTTTGTGTCATTGGCAGTGTTCCAATTTCCTAACGTTCCATTCATTTTTCAGTGGTTAAAAAATGTTTCCATTTTATCACTTAAACCCTTCGCACTATAATATTAAGTTAGCAAAAATCCTGAAATACTGGAATATTTACTGCTTCATTGACCACTAAACGGAAAACAAGCCCTACCCGATCCACTGTATTGTGGCTCTACCTTTAAGTTTGTGGTTAGAATTCTGAAGTGTGACCCCTGGAACGAAACCAGTACTTTCCTGTGTACTGTTTACTGTGCTGTACAAGGTGGTTCTAGTGCCTGAATAATATGCTTACATGTAAGTGTGGCCATACAACAATTTTCTGTCGTGTTGTTTGTTTTGCAATCTTTTGCAAAATTAAATTTGAGTTACGGTATTTAAGTTTTGCAGACAAGTCGAAGTAGCAGTGTTATAGGTAACGAATATCGTCCCTTTTCGAAATGAAAACGAAATTCAAACGCTCTGAACGTGAGGTTCGACGGCCAAACTGAAGAAACTTTCAACTCAAATGGGCTGTCGTTCTTATGTAAAATGATATTTAATTTCTAAAACCGCACACACTTTGCAGGACAGCTAAGCAAATAAAGTTATCTGCATACGAGGGAGGTAAAAATCCAACACCAAGAGTTTTAACAAAATAATACACCTAATCTAGCATGGAGAAATTAATTAAACTGCGCTGTAGTTTGTTTTTCTCCCTGCGTCGAAAAAGGAAACAATTCTTTTTCACATCTTAATATCTGCGGCATGACAAAACTTGTGTAAATAAGCGAAGGGCTGTTAAGTTTTTCATTATCGATGTGTATTTTAAAACAGTTACATATTTAAACGAGGAAAATATTTTAAAAGGAAACAATTCTTTTCCATGTCATGGCTGCTACCTGCATGCGATCGAACAAACGTGGTGTAAATAAGTCTGGGGTTGTCGAGTTTTTCAGTTATTTGTGCGTTTTAAAACTGTTCAGTGTTTACACAAGAGAGAAGCCTTGTTTAAAAATTATGGTATTGGGCTGTCAATGCAAAATTCAGCCGTGAAGTATGATTGGGTGATTTTAATTAAAAATTAATTTGAACGGGAAATGTATTGTCACAAAAAGGGCTCGATCATGCTATATTTGACGAATATTTGACTTTTTTGGCTACCATTTTGTAAAAAGGCAAGGAAATTAAGACGCGACAGAAAATGTATAAGTCTACGAGCTTTCTCACTTAGTGAGCTATCCGCGCGAGTAACTTGTCGGCGAAGCCGGGAATTGCGAGACGGCGGGAGAAGCAGGCCGTCGACTGAAGAATGGGACGAAAAAAGTGACCTTTCCTCGCCCCATTCTTCTCGCCGGCTTGCAAATCGTTGCTCCGCCGCCATGTTACTGACACGAATAACTCAGTAAGTGAGAATGCTCGCACGCTAAACATGTATGGGATTGTGGTGAACTAAAAACCCAAAGACCCCACCCCCCCCCCCCCAAGGATGGCCAGTAGGGGAAAGGAATACAATCCGATATTTTAACGTTCTTCCTCTAGCTTGTGTGTTGCGTAAAATCGACAAAAACTGACTGTGGCTCGTTCTTTCAGTCTTCAGCCTCTTTCTTTTCTTCCTCTTGCTGTTGTAGAAGCAATTCATATACAGGGAAGATACCTGGAGGGTGAGAAAACTTAAAATGGTTGCCGAGAAATTGGGTCTCTGATAGTCTTTTCTAAACAGAATTTGGCATACATTTCATTTTGGTACAATGCACTGCTAGCAGGATAAAACGTAACCTGGAAAACATGGAACTTTTATTAATACTATTTTACAAAATTCGCATATTTAGTACCCTCGCACAGTCTCTTAGGCAGATGTTCCTTGGCTTGTCGCGCAATGTCATACGCTGACAGTTTGTTTGGGATTGCTACGAAATCTTCTATACAGACATTCGTTTAAACTCGTCACGCAGGGCTTATCAAGCAACCTCCGACGCAAAACCTACTTAGGTCGTCAGGCAGCCTTACTCTTAGTGCAATGTGTGACAAACGCCAGGAACGTCTGCTTAAGAGATTGCGTGACCCCCTTAGAGAACTTGTGCTCAAGAGGATTTTGAAAGAAAAAGTAAAATAAATGTATTCGTCAACGGGAATTGCAGTGACGTATACACAGAGTGGTTCTTTATCTACTGATTCCAGGTTGAATTGGAATTAGAAAGGATGAGGGCCAACAAAAAAACTGTCACACCGAGTCCGGCCGTTTTAGGACTTCAGATACCGGACCACATTAGTGAGAGGCGTGTGTTCTTTCCACGGCACCATCCCTACTCCCCGCTGATTGCGTGAAACCCCCGCATTAAGGGGATTTCAGACAACGGCCTTAAGGGGTTGCATGTCAACCGACAAAACGTCTCAAGATTGTGTAAGAAGCCAAAGAACGTCTCCAGAGAGTGCGTGACAAACCCAAAGAACATCTGCTAAAGAGAATGCGTGACGGTTTAATCTATTTACAGTAGTATGTTGGCTGCTCACGAAGCGGGAGTAAAGGGACCAGATGCCAGCAACAGATTTCTGAGTGTGAAGTGCCAGCAGTGAACTGGTGTCCTTTTTGTGGGATACGATCCAAGTTCAAATGACTCGCTCTTGGATGACGTACGGCTGCATGAACAAAAAGACCAGAAAAAAAGGGCGATGAACTGTTAAATACTTCAGCAGACTCCCGCTATCTCCAAAATTCAAGGAGACTGCAAAACAGATCGCCGGGGCGTTCCTAGGCAATGTTTGGCGGTACGCATAAAGCCAGTCCGACACTTAGCCAAGGGAAGGGAAACATAATTACCGTTATCATTACAATTACAGTCAGAAAGCCAATTTATTATTTCTATGGCATTCCTGTTCTTACACAACGACTTAGGCTTACGCTTTCCAGCAATATTTGGATTTCCTGTGTAAGACAACTGCACGCAGTTGAACGTTTAAATAGTTCTTCTGGGATAGGACTAAGTTATCTTATTTTCTCAGCTTGATAATTCTTGGTAACTGAAAAGTAACTTCACACAATTACTCCTGCCAGGAAGTATTTACAATTAATAAAGAAAAAGTTTCTGTTTTACTTAGCGCAAAATTCTCATATTACACTTTTGGTGTCCATCGGAGTGTGTCTATAAGCTTGCATCTGCCAGAAAAGGGAGCTGCTCAGTTCTCATGGTTCAACGCTTGTAGGTCTGGATTCTGTGCACGGTACTAAATGAACACCCTGGCGTTACAGTAGACATATCATAGGCATTGTAAGAAGAACAGTGGGAACTGTTGATAGTTTCCATGGTCTCCACTAGTCCACTAGGTTTTCTTCTTCTTTGTCGTAGGTCACTTTTAATTATCGGAAAGATCGCTCTTGTAAGTGTTGTAGATCTTATCAAGTATTACTTTGCTAGCGGACAAAACATAAGTGAGCAACAAATATTGAACTAGAACCTTGCAAGTAGGCTCAATTATTGACTCATACGCGCAAGCAATTTGACGGGGAGCCGTGATTCGCCACCCAACGATCGAGAACAATCGGGCTAATCTGCGCTAATAGTGCTTGGGGGTTCCTATCTGCTGGCACATTGATGCGGTGTCGTTGCGCTACACATAAATGCAGCATGATAGGTTCCGTTCCAGCCGACGTTTCGCGAGGTCGCCACTTGAGCCCTCTCAAATTGACGTCTGAGTAACGAGCGCAGAAATTCCACACTGATGACGCGTCACTACCCAGATCTAGGTAGTGCTTCTGTTTGGTTGAAAGAAAATTCCCTCGCGTTCATTAGTATTTTAAGTCAAATCCTTTCCGATTTACATGAAAGAACACTTAGTAACGTATTTGCTTATAAAAAAAAAGATCAACTTCGCTGGAGTATTATACTTATTATTCGGTGGTTGTAGTCAAGCTAAACGCTCTAGTTTGGTTTGGTTTGGTCTTTATAGCGGCAGTCACCAAAGGTCGCAACAGTGAGGCCACTTTTGATCGGTTGTTAAAACTATGTAATTGTACAATAAAACTATAACAATCATTAACCATCATGTAATGCTTTCAGTCACACAGAAAGCCTTAAATCATAAGCTGTTTCAGAAATGACCAGAAACAGGAATACCGAGAAAAAATATTTCTTTCTACCGAATACCGTCGACCAAAACGCTTAAAAACCGCAAACCGAAGGTCTCAATAAAACCGCAATACCGCACTTTAAGATTCAAATTATCAAAATACCGCAGGAAAAATTGCCTCAAACCGCATTATCGCAAACCCCAAAGTCCCCCTCCTTAAAATTTAACTGTCAATCGACAAAGAAGGGCCAGCTGCAGTTTTTGGCATTAAAGAATTACCTTCAAATGGCCGAACATTTTCCTGCAAATTCACAAGTGTTTGAAAATGCAAATTTACATCACCTGCCACAACTGAGATCTTATGGTTGTCATATCACTGAAAACAATACTGATCTAATAACATGAATAATCAGTCAACGCACCCAATATTGGTCGTCCTCGGACTGTCACTTGTAAAAAACAGCTAGCCTTCGTTTAGAAGGCCTTTTCGTGCGAGATTTTAAACTAATTGAATTTTATTTTAACATTAAAGGATCTAAAAATGTCCTTAGACTTTGCGTTGCTTTCCCTAAAGTTAAATAAAAGAATAATCTGATGAGCTTTCAAAAAAAATCAGTACAGGAAATCTTTCCCACAAATGCTTAGCTACTCGGACTTTTAGTTTTCTCCTATAAATACAGATGGTGTTAGTTACATCAATAGAAAATTCAAGAGGTAAATGCGCACTAACTACAGCCGTATTTTTTTCAGTAGGGACTGTGCAATAACTACCTGCAGGGGGGGGGATTGGGAAATGGGTAAAATAAGGCTCAAAATTAAGTCACACCCCCCCCTCTCACTAAGCGAAAATTAGCTCTAACCTCCCCTCACCTACTGATAATTTTAAGGTCAACCCCCCCTCTCCCCTGCTTCCTCCACGCATTGGTTCCGTCATACCTAATTTACGAATTCGATGTCTTCCTCAGGCACAAAACACAACAACAACAACAACAAGCTTTATTTGCATGACTATAAGAACATACAGTATTGCAAAAGCGTAAAACTTATAACAATCATAATCATGTAATAGGAAAAAAAAGCAATTATGTATGCGTTACATTACTTTCATTCGATAGAAGATTATTTCGTAAAGATAAGCATCTCAAAATGAACTTCATCAGTTGAGTATTTAAATAATTATCAGAATTCATTAATTCGTACTACAAGTGACTCTTCAACGTATGAGTTCTCTCATCGGAATCACTTGACTCTGATTCTGAAGTTGTGTCGTCTTCACACGAGTTATTAAATTCTTCATCTTCCAGAACATCTCTGGCAACATGTTTAGTTAAATCAGCCTTACTTCCACTTATCTTGAGAACATGTTGTTTTAAATACATTTTCAGCTGGTTGTTCGTAAGCGCTTCCACATCTTTTTCATTTTTCCAAGAAATATTAGACGGAAGAGTGTTCTTTTCTCTTACTCTTTTTTTCACCCTTGCATCCAAGAACTCAAGGTGTTCTACATAACTTTTACACGCAGTCTCGTCCACGTTGTACTGGAAACAGAACTCTTGCAAAGACCATTCTTCAGAGGAGGACAATTTTCCCTCATTAAACAATTTCTTTATCTGGACCCTCCGTAAAAGTCTATAAGCTTATTTAGCAAAGTAATCAAACTGTTTATATTTACAGAGATCAATTTACTGCTATTAAAGTCAATAGTTTGGTTTCCATTCTCTTTAATTATAATACAATGTAGGCTATCCTACATTGGCATCTTTCTTTTTCATTGAGTAACATCATAGTGTCAGGGCCTTAGCCATTGTTTTCCGATAACCGAGGCAATTGCGAAAGCACCGAAGGCGCGAGCTTTTAGGGGGGTCTGGACACTCGGAAATGCCATTTTTTGCGTCTTCCTGGTGGTATTTTTCCCCAAACATAATCAAGATCCAAACTAACTTTAACAGCATTCCTGGTGCCAATAATGAAGTAGATCTGTCAGTTTTAATATATAACAGAGGCTTTCCTTTCCTACTGCATGACAGATAGGGAAGTATTAAATAATCAGCCAGTTCAGAGATCAAAGCACCTGGAGGTGATATATTCCCAGTTTAATTCCAGTATAAGCGAGTATGAATATTCGATCTCTCATAGCTCTTCTACCACTTTTCCAGTTTGTGCAAAAGAGTGAAAAAAGTAATGCCCCCCCTGTAAGTATTAAATTTTACATCCAACCCCCCCTCTCTGTAGTTGTGATTTTCCCCTATGCCCCCCCCCCTCTGGTTTCCCAACCCCCCCTCTCCAGGTAATTATTGCACAGACCCTCAACTGACAAGACTTCTTCCGACGAATAAGGGTCTAATTAGGCGTTTGGTTTCAAAAGATTTGAACCTCCCACCATAAAGCTGAACAATTTTCCGCAGTAGGTTTTCATTTGAAATAAAAGCAAGCTCAAAATTTTTTGATAGATTTTACGAACTTCAGCAGCTGATAAAACGTTTCCTCAGTACTTGAGAGAAGACCTTATCCTTCGCGAGAGGAATAATGCGCCAGGCATGCATGCATGCGCTCACACACTGAACACAATATATACGACATCTATTGACAAATATTCGTCTGTCAGAAACAAATTTTGTTAATGGCTAATTAGGGGATTTTATTGTTAGAGCCTGAAAAATCATACCACATAAGGTTCTGACTTTGCTGAGAACCCAACTTGTAAAGAAGAAGGGCGAATTCAGTATTCGCAGTGGTAAGCATGTATTATATCTGTTTTCCAAGTTTGTATATATAGTCAGTAAATGTAAGTACCCTGGGATGTCTTCGACCACTGGGGAGAAAAGTTGCTAAAGTAGAATGGAGTATTCGCTGCACTGATTTCATGAGACGAATAGCGATAATGCGATAACATATAGACTTTCTCAGGAAGAAAGTCTATGAGGTTTCCTTCGGCAGCATGTGTCCAAAACCCAGTTAATATACCTGGATGCAGATAGCTGGCAGAGCAAAATAAACGTTTTCAACAAACTTGATCTTGAAATAGTAAATCATTCAAGACATGGCAGGTGACGTGGCTAAATCACCATAAGATGAAATTAAAGGCAAACTTGTTTTTAGACGGTTTGCGTTGTATGTCTTTTGTCTCGTTCTCTTTTCTGAGGAACCCGCTGTACTAATTTGAAATGAAATTTCAAACGGAGCTATTTAAACGAGGGATGGCAAACTAAGGTTCCACGTCAAATGTCTTGAGTTCCAATCTTCCTTGAAATTCATTTGTGTTTGAGCATTGCCAGAATCATTATTTAATAATGGAATATTTTGGTCGTTTTCTCATTTTCTCGTTTTTTTGTGTAACTATCATGATGAGCCAGAAAACAAAGTATTGTGTTGTTTTTATTCCCATCGCTACTGCGTCTTCCCGAAGCTTAGATCACTGTTGCTTCTAAACAACGTGCTTGCTATAAAATTGTATTTCGATTCATTCTAGGCGGGCAACAGGTAGTGTTGGCATCAAAAAGTGATATCTTAACCTTAATGGTCAAATATTTTACCGCAAACGCCCAAATGTTCCAAGAGGTACTTTTTTCTCATCAAACTCCACCGGCAAAGATCTTATGGTTAGCGTATCAAAGAAATACAGAACATATAAAATAAATATTTGGTTAACACACCAAATATTGCTCTTTGAACCGTCACTCGCAAAGAACACTCTATACCCGCCATTTCGGGCGAGGTTTTAAATTATTGAATTTTATTTTAGTGTAATTCAACTTTACATTAAAAGAAACTAAAAGTGTCCTTGGCCTATGCTTTTTCTTTTCCTAAAGTTAGCATGAAAAAATTACGAGATTTAAAAAAGTCAGCGTTTATGCGATCTCCACAAATACCCAGCTGTCCTGTTTTCTCCCAAAATTTGTATGTCGTTTAAATGTTGGTGTCAGTAATATCAGTGGACAATAAATACTGTGAAAGAGAAAGGAAAGTGTGAAATTTGAAATACAGCAGTCGTCTCTATTTTTTACAAACTAATCAAAAAGGAGAGCAACACCGACAAATGCCGGTCTAATTGGAATTTTGGCCTCACATGAACTGAATTGAATCTTTCATGATAAGGCTAAACACTTCCGACTCCTGAGGCTGATGAAACAGTAATAAAAGCTACAAGTCACACTTAAAACCGGAGAAAGGTAAGGTGATTTTTAATGCCAAAATTCATTTTAAGTTACCATTTTGCTGAAGCGTAATTGTGCAAGAAAGGTACTAAACATTAAGCCGTAATTGCCTAAATTTCAATTATCATTCCACAAATTTGACGACCACTGGTGCAAATGGCTAAAATGTGCCAGCTTTTGTATTTTTGTTAGAACTATTGACAAGCACATCGGCAACTCCAGAGTTATTTTAATTTGTTACCCCTAGAGTTAGCTGAGCCGGGTTAGAGAAAAACAGTTAAAATACACAAAGCTGGGACTTCCATTAGAAGTGTAGCTGCAGACATTTATGTAATGTTATCGTCGGGAGTCACGATATCAAACACAATTTTATATTACTACTTTAGCATTTAATGGCCTTCATTAAAACTATGATTATTAATAAGTATCACCTGAGAAATATGAGTTGGAAAGCGAAAAGTGCTTAAAACTCAAACCGTCAACCGACAAAAAGGGACCAGCTGTACTTCTTGCCATTAAAGAATGATATTTAAATTTCGAAACATTTTACTTTTAATTCACAAGTGTTTGAGAACGTAAATTTACAAATGAATAATTAGTTACCACACCCAATATTGGTCTTTGGACAGTCACTTGTAAAAGACAACTCCGTTTAGAAGGCCTTTAAGGGCGAGGTTTTAAATTAATTGAATTTTATTTTACATTAAAGGATGTAAAAGTCCTTGGACTTTGCGTTATCTCTTCAACTTAACATTAAAGAATAATCTCACGACTGATGAGCTTTAAAAAAATCAGTATAGTCAGGAAAACTTCCCCACAAATGCCTAGCTACTCAAACTTCTGATTTTCTCTTATAAATGTTGATGGTGTCAGTTGTATTAGTAGAAACTTCAAGAGGTAAATGCGCACAAAAGTCTAATATTTTAACTACAGCAGTCTTTATTTTTCACACACTGATAAGACTTCTACCGACAGGTAAGGGTCTAATTAGGCGTTGGCTTCAAAAGATTCGAAATTCCCACCATAAGGGGGAACAATTTTCCGCAGTAGGTTTTTATTTGAAATATAAGCAAGATCGACATTTTTTTTATATATTTTACGGACACCAGAGGCTGATTAAAGCGTTTCCTCAGCCCGTTACTTATTTGAGAGCAGAACGTGCCTCGGTGACAGTTGACAACAAAAAAGTCTTCTCATACATTGTTTGACAACTAAATTTAAAGCCCCTTGACTGTTTTAAAACCCCTTTGAGACTTGCATTAAACTTTGTCTGTTTTTCGTTTGATTTTATTCATACAGGATTGTTCGTTTAACAAGCTGCAATCGGATACGGCACTCAAAGTTTCATTCGAGGGAAACACAAGACTCTATGGCACGGGTGCAAAGTGTGGCCGTTGGTTTTTCAAGTTCAGTGGCAGTGAATGCAGTGGACCAATGACAATTGAGGCTGTTTTGTACGACTATTGGCCATCTGGGAATCCCAATCTGCTTCATCACCGATCATTTGAGGGCTACTGTGAGAACATCCCGCAGGGTGCAGTTACAGTGGAACTATGGGTAGGACCGTGTACAGGCTATGCCGTGGCTGATGTGAACACTGGATGGAATTCAGTGTCCCGGATAATGATCGAGGAGGTAGCTAGGGCCCAGTCCTAAAACGTGACTCTTAAACCTGTTTTCCAGTACTAGCACCAGAGAAAGTGATAGTTTGGTCAAATGCTAGATAAAACACTTCAAAGCAAAAATAGTTCTATAAAATGATTTCACTTTAAATACTGTTGTTAGATTGAAGAGTAATTCTCGTTCACGTAAAGAGTGATGGAAAAATGCTGTGTCAATTCCCACCGAAATCAAAACTGTAAAGTTTGACTGCGTGTCGTAGGGTATACTGATTTTGCACATCACTTTTCAAACTGAAGTAAACTATAATTTAAAACTGTTCGAATTGATATTTGTTATCTACTGGATGGGTTTAACTCACCGAAAACGTACCTACCACTTTTTACCGTGCCACGAATAAAAGCGGTTTTCAATTGAGTGTCGAAAGTAATTCGTGTTTTGCTTTGGTTTTGCTTTACTTCGCCCTATGATTGGATAAAACCTTTCGCGCCACTTTCTCGACCAATCAGGAGCAAAACTGAAACCAATCAGTCGCGACTTGCTCGCGCTCGCACGCGTTTTCCCGCGCTTGGCGCCGGTTACATGTATTTGCTTGGAGTTCTGATTGGTTCATTGGATAATTTGTGTTTGTTGTGATTGGCTGGGGTAATTACTTTGGTTTTCGTTTTACGACACTCATTTGAAAAGCGCTCTAAAAGCGGGAACACTAAGAACAATTGGAATCTTCATTGTGTCGCCACGACTCAGACACGCGATATCAAACCACAACAAAAAAACAGAAACCACAAAAATAAATTACTGTTTCGGCTTGCGCTCATTCTTCTCGTATCTGATTGGTTTCATTTCTTTCCCAGCACAATAAACATTCCAGAAATAATTCTAGTACTCATGGTTTTCTTAGGCCCCGTTTATATGGTCTTGGGTACCCGAGACAACCCTTCCCCCAAGTTACACTGGGCGAACTAATTTTTCACTTTTTTTCTTTGAAAAGTTTAACGAACCGTTACACGAGCATCAACAACACATCTCGGGGAGGCTAGGCAACTCGGGGAGCGAGCTGTATCACCTCGGTAGGCTAGGAAAACTAACTCGTTCTTTTTTTTCCTTCGCTGTTTTTTTTTTTTCATTATAGTTTATAGGTAGGGTAACCCTGGTAGGCGGGACAACTTTTTCTCATATAAACACTTTGTCTGGCCTACCCGGGACGACTTTTTGCATGCCACGTCTGCTCTTTAGTTTAAAAACGACTACATCAACAAAATGTACACTGAAGAAGGAAAATGTAGACAGAGGTTACAGTGATCAAATCAGCGAAAAAGTCTTAAGGGAAACCAAGAGAGGATAAAGTAAGAGAGTGAATCACCGTGCCCCATGATAATTATTTGGAATTTATTATTAGTTCGCACCCATGCTGCGAAAGTTATTTTTTCTGTTGTTTCCATGTCAACAATCTAAAATAACATGACGTCATTCTAACTGACTAATGAGGTGTTGTCCTTAAAATAACCACGCAGTTTGACGCAGAACCAAAAATAGATTTCAAATAATTTTCATCGGAAGAGGCCCATGTATGGGGGATTCGCTCTCTCCGTGGATCCTCTCTTGGGGAACTCAGGGTCGTAGTGAGGTCATGAATATCAAAGCAAGATTTCGGAATTACAACTGAGTAGGGTCAACTTTATCTCGGTCAGCCAGGTCAACTTCTTGTCATATAAACGCTCGGTAAAGTTGTCTCGGGGAGGGGGAGGGGGTTAAAGAACCTGGGGTCGTTTCTTGAAAGTCCTCGGCACTTTCAGGCCCATTAATTTATCGTGTCACTGGGGTTCCGTGTTTTTGAGTTTTCTTTTTTTTTTTTTACACAAACTAGCGTTCCCCAAAGCTCATTTGCGAGACCGAGTTTTTATTTTTGCAAAGAAGACACAGCTTACCCGTTCACTCGATCTCTCATTAATTTCGTACAAGTTGCAGTCAACTGTCGTTTTTCACACACCTTACTAAAACGGATACTCCATTATTTCGGACAGGAACGGACAGAAAGAGGATGTTCGAAACCACTGTATCCAAGGGAAACAACTGTATCAACAAAGTCATGACTGTTTTGTGTAATGAAGTTGTTACGTACTTTTATTTGATGACTTGAACATTCCCATTATGAAATCACAAGTGGGACTAAAGCTTCAGACTATTATATCAGGGCGTCACTTAAGCTTGTGTGGCTCAACATGTTCAGTTCGTTTGAACGGAGTTTTAGGCTAGTTTAAAGGATAGGTTGCGCTCAAAATTATGCCGCCAACGATGGCGGAAATACACGTAACATGTAAAGCCAAGCAGAAGCAAACTTTGATGCAATTTTGCAGATGTTGTTGATTAAGGACAAATTAAGGACAATTCGTCCTGATACAGAGGTAGTTTTGCACAGGTAATGACTATGGGGCAAATAGAGATTACTTCATGGAAAATGCGCGCGTACGATTTTTATTCACGAGTTGAGTAGTGTCAGAAAACGAACGAGTGAGCGTAGCGAACGAGTGAGTTTTCTGATACGTATCAACGAGTGAATAAAAATCGTACAAAGCATTTTCCATGCTGTAATGTGTTTATTTCATAGGTACTGAGATTTTCTTTTTCGTGTAGTACTGAGTAGACAAATTTATTTGCACAAATAAATTACACTGTAAAACCATTCAAGTGCTCAACAACTGAGTAAATCAAACATCTGCAGCACTCAAAATTTTTCAGTAAAGTCAAATGTCTATTAATAAAGGAAGCCATGCCAATAACAAAGTTAAGTCAAGAAGATAAGTCACAATTTATTCATCATCAGAGTCACTTTCCAGTTCCAAAGGCCTTAGACGTTTCCATCGCACCGCTTCGGGGCTTGACGGATTTGTAGAAAGCGTCGGAGACTGATTTAAAGTGTTAATGTTGATGGAGAAATTGCCACCTTGAATAACTGCGCCACTGAATAGTGCCGTGGACTGCTGCTTACCACCATTCTGAGAGTCGGAGGACGGCGTACAAGCTGTTTCAGAAGAGGACGAAGCTGTGGTACCAGCCATCACACTGCTCAGCACTTTTGACATGTGCATCTGTTGCTTCGGCCAGATAGTTGTGCAATTTGCGTAGGTGGAATGTCGTGTTCACTTAGCGTCTGGATCATTGTCTTTCTGCCGCTGTGATTTCGAAGCCTGTCGTTTTCAATTCCTGCTTTCTGAACCATGGTCTTCATTATACCATTGAGTTTGTTTTTGCCAACAGCACCGGACTTGAACCAGCCTTTTGTTGCGAGCGAGTCCGGCGTCTTCAAACCGTTGTTTACAGCCAAATAAAAGGGAGCATCATCTTGATTCATTTCCTCAGGTCTCTTCCTTACAAAACATTTGTAGACCGCGACAGGATCTCTTTCAGTTCCGTCGGTCGCAAACATTTTCAGCGGTACGGTTCTGACATCGCTGCAGTCTGATCCCGTTCTAGTTTTTGTTTGTCTTTCATTGAACTCCAAGTACTCGACTCCGCTTGCCGTTTTCTGTAGCTTTACATCTCCCCAGCACATATCACGATGTTCTTGGCACCCACGGAGTCCGAAGTGAAGAGTGTTGTTTAGCCAGAGCGTGTTTAAAAGTGCCTCGGGACTACACATACCGAGCAAACCCTTCTCGTACAATATTTTCAACTCTTCGCTTGTCAAAGCTACCGACGCTTTGGGTTTATTTCCTTTACCTTGCTTCTTTAGCTGTTTTTGTTTGGACTGAACAACTTTCCTGGTTTTCTCAAACACCAAGTCGTTGATTATGCTTACAGAATAGCTCTTTTTCTTCAGGTGTCTTTCGAAGCTAGCCACTAAACTTCGAAGAGAAGTCGGTTCGTATTCATTGCCATCTTTGGTGCGGACGGAGATGATGAATTGGCTGATGTATTCATTCAGCTCAACAGCTGGAATATCTTCTATTTTTCTGTCTTCGTTCTTCGTTTTCAAAAATCTTTCGAGCAATCTTACATCTCGTTCAGTTTTTTGAGCGGCGTTTTTGTTTTCTTGTTCTAAAATGAATTCTTCAACTGAGCAAACAGAAGCAAACCTTCCCTCGGCCATTTTTCAAAGAGAGCGTTTTTTTGTGTGCAACGGCTGTCGGATGACGTTTCCTTCAGTACGTTCATTCATCACCAGTGAAATTTCGTCGTTCGCGTTGCTGATTGGACGAACGATATTTTTTCACAGTGAAATTTTGTCGTTCGTGCTCCTGATTGGCTTCGTTTAAAATCAGTACGAATTTTATTCACCGTGATTTTCGTGGATAAATCTCAGTACCTATGAAATAAAAGAAGATATTAGCAAGGGTTATGGGAACCCAAAAATAAAAACTGTGGGTTAACCACGCATTTTTCAGAGATAATTAGGCAACCGTATTTCTAAAAATGGTTGAAAATACAAAGAATGTATGGCATTTTCTTTCCAAATTTCAATCTTAAATATGCGTGGTTGTGCCCAATTTTCTTTTTGGATTCTGAATAATAGCCCTTGCTGAGATCTGCTTTTTCCACCTAGTGATAAACCACGCATAAAATACCGTTGTACCAGTGAGTAGGCAATTTCCTTAAGAAACCCGAATATAGGGACCACACCCGAGATCAACAGAACATATGCATAGTAACAAAGAACGAACAGAAAAGGCGCAAACAGCAGGATTATGCACGAACTCGATGCTTGGGCTGTTTTAAAAACACAAGATTTGTCTAGAAACACCCCTCTGCTGGCGAAATCAGGATTTTGACAAAAATTAAACTTTCACCCGGGGAAGACAAGAATTAACCAGGTTGTTGCAATTTGTCACCCTCCGAGGTCCGTGATTTATAACATTTAGTTGCGTGAATATTCTTGTGCAGAACACGCTTAACGTTTTCGTAAACTGCTTCAATAGTTTTATTTAGAGCCCTCGATTTTTCTACACAACAACAAATCTTAGGGACATTCCATGTTGAGAACAGAAGAACGGAGCACTTTTTAGGATTGATAAAGATAAATTTAAAGTGGGGGTAGAGACGCTTAAAATAGGATCTCTCTGAAAACCCCTGTATGTGAAGAGAGCATCTTGTCTAAATGTTATTCATTATTAATATTATTTATTAGGTGCTTGCATGAACAAGCGCTGAATGCATGTTGGAGGGCCATGTTGGAGGGTTTTAGCCACCGACATCATGCCACATCACCATGCTACTATGCCCCCTTACCTAGCATTTTATTTTTCGCGCTTGCCTTCTATATTTTTTCTTCGAACAGGCTAGATGACTGAAGTATGGTTTTAAGGAGCCCGGGCTTTACCTTCCGTAACATCATATTGTTATTTTTAGTGCAACATTCTGCCACGTAAATATTTCATGGTGAAATCCTGGATTATGGAGTCCTTGAGACTCTAATGTGATTTGTTATAAATAAAAACAACAACATTCAGTTTCAGACTGACACATCAATCATATTTAATTATGGAGTCCTTAATCCCTTTGCTGGGAAGTCTAATTTGATGTGTGATGATGGATGACAATTCAATAATTCAGTTTCCGATTGACACATCAATTAAATTTAGTCTTAAAATACTCACTTTTGAAAACCAAGCACACATCATTCATCAAAGACTGACCTTGCTATGGCACGGTATTTTGCTGTCTTGTTGTTTTTGTTGGTTATCTGTTTGTCAGTGAGTTCACTGGCTACCAGTGAGCCCTAAAAAGACCTGCTTCGGATGGGGGAAAGTTCTCCTGTGACGAGAAAGTTGTCCTGACTGCACGCTTGGGAAGAAACGCGCGGAAGCTGTGAGTGTGTGTGGGGGGGGGGGGGGGGGGGGGCGAAGAAACAGGGACACCCAGCGATTCCTTTTGGAGAATATCTGTTCGTAAGGCCTAAAATCGCCTGAGATATTCGGATTTAACTCCAGTGAAAACTGGCGAAACATCACCTTGGACTTTCATAACAAGAGGAGTTATCAATTCCTATTGTTTTCGGAAGGACAAATGTGTAGCTCAGAGTGTAAAATAAGGTCAGCTAGCATTTTCTGAGAGATATCAGCAGCTCGGAAATTCCGCGGATAGGATTCTGTTTCCTAAATTTTTTTGCGGCCTAAACTTTCAGCTAAAACCGCCGAACAGATCAACCTGTATTAGCTTACACAAATATACCTTTACAAAGCTCTGAAACAATCTTAGAAAGCAGAAAATGGTATTTCAAGTGTTTTGCTAAAATTTTTTCGCTGGGTGCCCCTGAAGAAAAGCACACGGAGGCTCCATCGTTCCCCGGGCTCCCGTTAACTACGCCCCCGTTTTCTCTTTCACTGTTGTTTACTAATAGAAGCCTCTGCGGAGGAGAAAAGCGAACGCCTGGAATCAGATCAGAGACTCGAGAAAGTGAGACAACTAAAAATGATATCGGGATATTGCAACTAACTTTCACAGAAAAAAGAATCGAACACAATTTTGATTTTCAGAAGGGGTTTCCTTGGCTTGCATGGAAACGATCCTAGTATCAAAACAACAGTGCGTATGTGCCATCCATTTTTGAACATTTTCACTATAAAGAGCTGCCCGAGGTTGGTTTTTCACATTAAACCAGTCTTTTCCTGGACTGAAACAAGCATCTAAGGGAGTGGAATTTTCATGAAGCTTATCAAAAGAGACTGCATGGAACTCGAGAATATTCCAAATTTTTTTAAATCGGGCTTAACTTTACACAGAAAATTGACACAGCATTAAGAATAGCTGTCCCTGTTCGTTCGTTAATGATCGCCGAGTATTGAGTTTGCATGTAATAGCTGGTAATCGATCGATTTTACGTCATACATCAAAATCAGAAAATAAGTGATCTGGAATGTAATGGCCTCCCTGTGGCTTACGGTCTTCTAACTTATGCACACCAATTCTATTTGTTCGCATCTCACGAACAAGGGCACTCAACGGTTCGTATCGGAAAATATTTTCTTTCGTACACTGATTTTCATTTTTTCTTTAGGAATAAGGAAAAAGTAATTCTATTTAATTTGTTTGTGGCATTGATACGTAGAAAGCCAGCAGGATATTCGGAAGCTAAAATTCTCTTTATAAACCAAAGGAAAAAGGATTCAATTCAGTTTCTAAAATATTTTAGGAAGGAGCTGAACAGATCAAACTGTCATATTCAAAAACGTATCTTTTAAAGGGCCTTTAAACGCCCTAAGTATAAAGTCAAAACAGAAATTGAACTTCCTATAGCTAAGTACTTTGCTTGGATCTATCGTTAGATGTCCCTGATCTCATTAGGAATGTTTTGCAGCTGTCATAAGCTTCTTAAAATTTATTATCTTTCCACATGCAGCAGCAGCGTTGGTCAGTTTAGGCCTTGAGCTTCATGTTTTGGAGTTATTGTTCTTAAACCATTTGCGGTTTCTTGAAAGTGAATAAGATTTAGGCCATCGAGAGATCCGCAAATATTGAATATAAATTAAACTTTGGCTTTTTCTTGATCTTTCTTGTAATGCTTGGTATTAATATTTGATAGCTCGAAAGCCCTGTCCTTTGTACACGTTACATTTTGTAACCAAATCAGCTGCGACGATAGTGTTAGGTCTAGAGGGTTACATCCGGTGACCAAGCTGTCTCAATCGGGTTGGTGATTGACCAGTGCATTTTAATTTAAGCGGTGTTAAAAGAAATTATAGGAAACCTCGGATTTTCTTTCAAATAGACTTCAAATAATCAGCTCACTAGAAGAGGAAGGGAAAAACCGTTTAGACAAATGGGTAGTCAATATTTGTTGGGGGCCTGGGCCCAGTTGTATAAAACAACTTCAGGTTAAGTGTGAATTTCTAGAACAATTCCCTGTGTTCCAAAGGATTTTCTTGCACGCTATCATGGATAAATCGGTTGAAGGTGGATTAAGGAGTATAAGAAACACAATGACTATGAGAAAAAATCCTCCGGAAAACAGGGAACAGTTGCAGAAATTCCCACCTAATCTTAAGTAGCTTTATGCAACCGGGCCCTGGCCCTAGGAATAACGCCGAGAGAAATCTGGGCTGGAGCGTGAGAGAAAAGTTTGAAAATACAATCCTCTTCGCCTGCATCAGAACGAGTTTTTTTGTTACCAAAAATTCATCACTTGATAGAGTGGCCAGAGTGATGAAGAATTACATTGAGGCATCGCTCATGCTTCATTATAACAAACGTTTTAGTCTCCAAAAATGTTATTTGTGTGAATTAAATGACCTTTTAGCCTGCAGAACTCATTTTTTTTTTGGTTTTAAGCACATTACAGAGATTTTTTTGTGCAGGAATTATAGCATTGTTATTGATTGATGTTCCAGTAATGCGTATTTCACGATGAAATCCTGCAAGCTATGGAGCCCATACCCCCTCAGCTGGGGACTCTAATGTGATATGCCAAAATGGACGGCAATTTAACATTCATGTTTCAAACCTTTATGTATTTTAAATTTTTATACATATTTAGTTCAAACCAAATATCGGGCAACTACATAAATATATTCTCAGTAAATTTTACATCCAGGTTTTGTTTTTTGTTCTTACTTTTCTCAACTGTCGTAAGAATCGGTTTGCCGTTTATAGCTTGTGCTGTGAAGTAGTCCCTTCGCGTGTGCCGATGCTATGACGTCGAGTGTGGCACAACGTGTTACTAAAACGAAGGCCCCGAATATGGGGTCCATTATGGCTCCTCGTACAAATTCCCATTTGGATTTCTCCAGTAGGAAAATTTCTGGATTGGCCCCTCAACTACGGCAACTAATAACCTAAGAGTGTTTTATAGTTAGGGTTAGATAGAAGTAGTTTTAGCCTTTTAGAAGTAGTTGAAGCTTACAGGTTTATATCAGGGGACAATATATATAATCCCCATAGGGGGACTCAGGTATCCCAGAAGACTAGTGACGGGAAGGTGCAAAGGCCTTTTTTGAGCATGAAATTTGCGATTTGGGCCTTTTTGCGGTTTAGAAACTTTCTGGTGATATTTTGGGTAGAAAGATTTTGGCAGGAAGATTATAGGGTTGACAAAAAACGTGCGTATCATGCATGATGAATAACGAAAAGTGGAAGCATAAACTGTCTCGGACTCTCTCGAGTTTTCTATGGGGTAAAAAAGACTTTTCTTAGGTTACGTTCTGGGCCTTATGGGAATTTTTTGAGGCATAAAGATTTCCCAGCACTTCCCATCACTAATATACCTCGATTACCCCTACTGGAATATAACCAAGGTGTTTTCTGAGATCAGTGTTTTGCTTATAATCGATGTTTATAAAGGTAGAGTAGGCCCTTAAGCTTTAGCGAGGCCAAGGACAGAAATTACCACATTCCCACCCCCCCCTCCCCCCAACCTCCAGCGCTCTATCCACATTTTATTTTTCGCGTTTGCTTTCTCTAGTTTCCAGGAACAGGCTTGGTGACTAAGCATGATTTTTCTCGGATGTAAGACTGAGATGAGAAATCAATTGATATATACGTATTAAACTGTATTTCATTTTGGCCGAAAACAACACAGCATATGAGAAACTCTGGGCTTCAACTTCCCCTGCATCATTTGTTGTGATACATGTATATATACATTCTGATTTTTTTCCATTTTCTCTTTTATAAATTTTAGCTATTTATGTAATATGTAACACTCTGATACTTTTAGGTGTTTATTCAAAAATAAAGTTACTAATGTATTTTCCAACTGATAATGCATTAGGCCTAAATGTTCAGCTAAAAACTCCAAACAGATCAATCTGTATTCGCTTACATAAATATGCCTTCAAAAAGCTCCCAAACAATCTAAGAAAGCAGAAAATGATATTTCAAGTATTTTGCTAAAAGTTTTTTTGCTGGGTGCCCCCGCGGGCTTAACTTTACACATGGTTCTGTTCAAACAGCATTAAGAATAGCTGTCCTCCGTTCGTTCGTTACTGATCACCGAGTATTGAGTTTGCATGCAAGAGCTGGTGATCGATCGATTATCAAAATCAGAAAATGAGTGATCTGGAATCTTATGGTCTCTCGGTTGCTTAAGGCCTTCTATCTTAATATGCACACAAATTCATCGCACATCAAGGGCACTGAACAGTTCCTACCTGTAAATGCTTTCTTTCGTAGACTGATTTTCATGTTTTCCTTCAGGAATAAGCAAATTAAAAGTAATTCGATTTAATTTGATTGTGGCGTTGTTACGAATAAAGTCTGAGCAGGATATTCGGAAGCTAATAGTATTCTCTCTATAAATCAAAGGAAAAAGGATTCAGTTTACTTTCTAAAATGTTTTACGAAGGAACTTGAACGGATCGAACTGTGTATGCATATGCAAATTGTTTACTGATGCATGTGCTCCATATGCAGCAGCTTCTTCGAGCAGTTTAGGCCTGGAGCTTCATCTTTTGGAGCTATTGTTCTTAAACCATTTCCGATTTCTTGAAAGTGAATAGGGTGTGGGCCATGCATCCACAAATATTGAACAAAAAAAGTAAACTGTGGCTTTTTCTAGATCTTTCTTGGCTTGGTATTAATATTTGGTAGCGCGAAAGCCCTGTCCTTTGTACACGTTCTTCATTTTTAACCAAATCAACTGCGATGATAGAGTTAGGTCTAGAAGGTTACGTTCGGCGGCGAAGTCTCAATCGGGTTGGTGATAGACCAGTGCATTTTAATTTAAGCGGTGTTAAAAGAAATTATACGAAACCTAGGATTTTCTTTCAAATAGACTTCAAAAAATTAGCTCACCAGAAAAGGAAGGGAAAAAAGGTTTAAACAAATGGGTAGTCGATATTTGTTCTTAAGATAGAGGTGGTGGGAGAGATTGGCGAGTCAGCGGGGGGGGGGGGGGGGGGGGGCAGGAGGATCTGACTGTCACACCGCTTCTGGTACGTTTCATTCCTGCTTCCCTCCATTTTCTTTTTTTTCCCACTTTCATTTGTGGCTTCCTCTTTTGCAAAATATTACGCGAGAGTGGCTGCATTTTTGTAGTTCTTAATTTGGAAACACTTTTCTTACCGGTTCACTCGATTAAAACGATTAAAATTATGCCGGCATTATTTTGAGCATGTTAGTGAGGCAAGGGATTCCGGCATCACGCTGGAATAATGGTGACAAAAAAGGCTTTAATTAGAGGCCTGGACTCCTAGGGATAAGGCCGAGAGAAATCTGGGCTGCAGTCCTCGGCTGCATTGGAACGAGCTTATTGGTTACCAAAAATTCATTACGTGATAAACTTGCCAGAGGTATAGAGGATTACATTGAGACATCGCTCTTGCTTCATTATATAAACGAGCATTTAAGTCTCGAATAATGTAATTTGTGTGATTTAAATGACGTTTTAACCTGTAGAAGTAAATAAACTTTTTTTTTTGGCTTTTTACCACAATCGAGAGATTTTTTGAGCAGTGAGTATGAGCATAGTTATTAATTGATGTTCCAGTAATGCGTATTTTACGATGAAATCCTGGATTATGGAACCTATATCCCCTCAGCTGGGGACTTTAATGTGATATGTCAAAATGGACAGCAATTCAACAACATTCAGTTTTCCAACTTACACATCAGTCATACTTCACAATGACACCCTGGTTTATGGAGTGCTTAACCCCTTTGCTGGGGACAGTCTTATTTGACGTGTGACAATGGATGAGCATTGAACAATATTCAGTTCCCGACTGACACACGAATCAAATTCAGTCTCAAAATAGAGACTCACTTTTAAAAAACAAGCACGCAGCATCACAGAAGACCTTACTATGGCACAGTATTTTGCCGGCTTGTTGGTTTTCCTTTTGTCAGTGGATTCTTTGGCTACCACAACTCTGCAAAACCTCAAGTCCAACGAAAACCAGCGATTTGAGAGATTTATGTGAGGTCAGTACAAAAGCACAGCATTTTATTTATCTGACTGTACGTTGGGGTATCAACCCTAAAAAGTCCTGTTTTCGGAGAGCGCCCACATATTTCTGGGAATCTAAAACTGTTGCCACGAAACAGATTAGGAGACTCGAGAAACTGAGTCACCTAAAAAATGATATCGAGACATTGCAATTAACTTTCACAAACAAATCGAACGCAATTTTGATTTTAGAAGGTTTCCTTTTACGTCGCTTGCAAGGAAATGATCTTAGCTAGAAAACAACAAACATTATGTATCCGCCATCCATTTTTGAACATTTTCTCACTAAGAACTGAGTAGGCGGGTATTTTAGCAACAGAGGCTGCACGCAACTTGAGAATACTCCTGATTCTTAGGGGTTAACTTTACACATGGTTCTGTTCAAATGGCATTATATTAATAACATGTAATATTTAAAGAGGGAAGCACCAAAGAGCTAACACGAAGTTAATTAGGGTGGCCCTCATTTTTACAGTTTACAATAATAAAAACAAGGTATAAAAAGACTATAAAAAGCCTAACATAAGAGTATAAAAGACCTAATATAATAAGATATATCAGATTAATTATATTATATTAAGAAGAGCTGTTTCCGTTCGTTCGTTACCGATTAAGTTTGCATACAAGAGCTGGTGATCGATCGATTTCACGTGGTTATCCATCAAAATCAGAAAATGAGTAATCTGGAATGTAATAGTCTCGGTCATAGTCTTCTAACTTATGCACACAAATTTTGTTTTGTAGCTTCTCACGAAGGCGCTTAACGGTTCTTTTTGGTAAATGTTATCTTTTTCTTCAGGAATAAGGGGAAAGTAATTAGATTAGTTTGTGGCGTTGTTACGAAAAAAGCCAGCAGGAGTTTTCGGAAAACTAAGATTTTCTCCTTAATTTAAAGGAAAAAGGATTTCAGTTTCTAAAATGTTTTACTAATTAAATAACCAAGGAACAGGAAAAGATCAAAATGTGTCTTTCTACTCATTTTCACAAATTAAAAAATTATGTTAATATGATTATTTGGGTTGTATGAGGTCAGTGGTTGTTTCATATACCGTAATTTATATATAGAGAGAGCCTGTATCACTTGTGGATCCTCCTTTGTAACTGACTAAGTTGACTTCGTGTCCTGCATCACTAACTTGATCCTTAGATTGGTTGCAAACGAGGTTATAGGTTTCCACTACCTTGTCATCTTGAAGGAAAATTCCCGGGAGGCCCACATCTCAAGCCACATAAATCACCTCTTCGACTGCTGCGCTGCCAGCGTGGTTGTCGTGGTGGTGTAGTGGTGATCACACCCAACTAGTATGCAGGGGTACGTGGGTTCAAATCGAACTCAGGGCAACTTCCTCAGTAGTTTGCTTGGATACCCTTGATATCTTTAGGAATGCATCGCGGATCTCATAAGCTTCTTAAATTTCATTATCTTAGTTTCCACATGCAGCCGCTGCGTTGTTCAGTTTAGGCTTTGAGCTGATTTTGGAGCTATTGTTCTCCAACTTTTCCGATTTCTTAAAAGTGAATAGGATAGGCCATGCATTCACAAATATTGACTTTTTCTCTAACTTTCTTGTGATGCTTGGCATTACCATTTGATAGCTAGAACGACCTGTCCTTTCTACACATATTAAATTTTTTTTCAACCGAATCATTTACGACGATATAGAGTTAGGCCTAGAAGGTTACATCCAGCGACGAAGCTGTCTTAATCGGGTTGGCGATTGATCAGTGCATTTTAATTCAAGCGGTGTTAAAAGAAATTATACGAAACCTAGGATTTTCTTTCAAATAGGCTAAATAATTAGCTCACTAGAAAAGGAACAAAAGTGGGTTGTCGATATTTGTTCTGTGGATATTTGTTGCCAGGTGAGATTGGGGCGGGGATGGAGGGGGGGGGGGGTCTAGACTGTCACACTGCTTCCGGTTCGTTTTATTCCTACTACAAAAGTGTATGCTTCCATTTTGTTTGGAAACACTCTCGGCATTTCTTTGCCTCGTCCCGTAAAATTTCCTTTCCCGCTTTGTTCACCTACTACATACCTGATGGCCAGTCTATATCGATGAAAACTGTCACATGTTAGAGCCCGGACCCTTCCAATCGAAACAACTTTCATAATTTATATTGGTTACAAGAGAACAAATTTTCCGCTAACCGAGCCAAAATTACCTTGTTTAATATTATTTTCCTTAATATTGAAAACCTCTGTAAACCTTTCTCCCTCTAATTACCTTCTTTAATCTTATCGCCGTGGTACTATATTTTGAAAATATCCGTCTTTGATTCACCCTTCTTCGCGGAACAACAATTTTCTACATATTCAGTCCCATGACGCAGGCAAGTTTGACAGATTGCTGATAAATATAACAAGATTTAACTGTTATTCGTTTTGGTTTACATTGGTCCCGTGTTTCGTTGTCTGATTAAAATCCAACTTCTTTTCTAGAAATCTATAATTGTTCATGGTATTCCAGGCATTCCAGGATCAAATGGCATGCCGGGAATGCCCGGTGTACTGGGGCCGCAAGGCCCACAGGGAATTGAGGGAGCTCAAGGAAAGAAAGGAGACAAGGGAGAGAAAGGAGAAAGCGTAAAAGCAAGTCTGGCAAGTGCAGTGCCACAAACCAACTGGAAACAATGTGTGTGGAAACAAAGCGACTCAAGAGATAGTGGGAAGATCAAGGTAACAGGAAAACAAACTCTAAATGACAGCTTTATACTAAGACAGCGCATAGTTCTTATTTGCGTAAGCAGAAAGCTCCCTTTGGGTACTTAAAGCGCTGCGAAACAAATTATTTAAAGAAGTAGTGTTGGCATTTCAATGCTGAAAGCGTACATCGTATGGCTTTCATGCGCGTTTCTTGAAACAGCCAAGGTAAACCTTTAACTTAACCTAACCGGCCGCTGCATTCTCACCCAAGATTTTTACATTATGTTTCCTAAACCTTTATGACAAGAGTGATAACATAGATTCTTAATGACGAATATTGCTTTAACGTAAAAAAGAAAAAAATGAATAAATAAAAATAAATAAATTAATTAATTAATAAATAATAATAATAATAAAAATAAAATTAGAAACAATTTTTATTACAAAATAACCAACTATTAACATAATCTGATGAAAAATCTTATGTACATTTAGCATTAAAAATGGTATAAAGTTAATAAATTCTCAACTTACAAGCTACTTGTATTTAAAAATATGTTTTAAAATAGTTGTTCAAAAATAGGCACTCTGTAATGAAAGAGGTATAACCAATAAAATCAAAAAATAGAAAAAGAGACATATATTTGATCACTACTAATCCTCTTTCAACTGCGAACCTTTGTCCGGATCCACGATATGGTTATGGTGTACTCTTCCCCTTTCTTGTCAGCAAGGTGTTCTGTGAGTCTGCTATGGTATCTTCTGCACTCTCCCGCCATTTCCTCCTGTGATAGTGAATACTAATGGCGTGAAGGTGGCTTGTTCGACTTCCATCACTCTGTTAGCATATCATAATAATAATAATAATAATAATAATAATAATAATAATAATAATAATAATAATAATAAATAAAACATTTTGGCGGTCACTTAGATTTCTACTTTTTTGACTTTGAAACTCATTCAGTCCATCCAATTACAGCTGACATACACAAACATAACATAACATGAACTTTATTTTAACACGAATTTTAGAGTAGCCAGAAAGGCTAATATCTCCGTGTAACAAATATACGAAATAAATATCTAGAAAGAAATATCAAACTGAAAATAACAAGTAAGAATCCCAACTGGCAGGAGGCAGACCAGTTGGCTATGCACAAGCATGGCCAGCAATGGCAGTTAGAACTAAACTTATTTGTCGGTTTATAACCGTTTAAATTTCATCAATTAGACGCTTGTCGCTTTACCCTTCCTGGACAGTTGATGGTAAAAATCTTATCTCATACCCTTGAGTGCCGACTAAAATTGAAGCCACTTGACGGTTAACCCCTTTGAGTCTCTCATAAATTGACTATGTTTTTCGTTTGATCTTGTTCATGCTGGATACAGCAATCAAAGTCTCTTTTCAAGGAGTTATGAGAGTCAATGGCTTTGGTGTAAAGTGTAACCGCTGGTTTTTTAAGTTCAATAGTAACGAATGCAGTGGACCTGGGACAATTGACGCTGTTTTGTACAAATTCTCTTCTAAAATTTAAAAGCGTGTACGTAAAAAAAGGAAAGTTAAATAAAGTAAATGCGATGTTAGTTCCAGTAAAAATCTTTTCTTGTTGGTGTTTTTTGTCCACCCAAGCAAGCGTTTACGAAGTACGTTACCTATTGTAAGTTATTGCTTTTCCTGGCCCAATTTTTATTTTTGCAGAGAAGACGCCGCTTTCCGGTAACTAAAGTCGAGCTGCCGTTAGTTTCGGACAAGGTGCAGCTAACTCTCTCTCTCCATACACCATGTTACTATAGAACACCATTAGTACGGAAAGGTACAGTTTATTACAGAAAGCAGGTGTCCGAAATTACTGTTTTCAAGGGATACTGGCTTCTGCTCGAAGTCGGGACAGTTTCGAGATACTGGGGGGGGGGGGGGCACACTCTTTTAACATGGCTCTGTTGTGTTTACTGAAGTTGATTTGAATATTCCCATCATGAAACCATAAGTGGAAAAGTGGAAAATTTTTCACACATGTCTAAAATTCAGACTTTTACAACAGGGCGTCACTAACGTTAAGGTGGTGTAGTCTGTTGACCTGCACCAAAGCACCTGCACCGTTCCAAAGCGGCTCTGTGATTGGTCCGCTTTGCTCCACTTTGAGCATTTCCGTACCGGGTGTACCGAGCCTATCACATCACAGGTTTTCTCGACGGAGAGCTCTAAGGTTTAACAATCGTGACAGGCCTGCATAGACTCCCTACTGTGGAGTTCTGTTTGCGACGTGTAAGTTATTGTCCCTTCAAAGCTTTGTTCTGACGAGCATGTCTTTTAGTGATTTGCCTCTCTTGTATCATATAATAGGACGTTGTTTAAAAATGGTCCTCGACAATGGCTGATTTTGAACTAAACTCCATTTGTGTATCAATATATTTTTTAGGTTTTTAACTCCTGGGGGATATGTCGTGACAAACGGTAATATTTGCTCGTGAGTCTTTTTCTTTTGTTTTAAAGCCGACATTCTTCCGGCGAAGGAGTCTGCAGATAATATTCTCTCCACTAAGCTCTTAGCGTATCCACGCGCGAGAAGGCGTGTTTTGAAATTAGAGAGAGATTCCTGGAAATTTTTTCCGAGGAATTTGATTGTAGAAGTCTAATAGCTTCGCCTTTGATAAAGCCTCTTTTGACACCTGGTGGGTGACAGAAGGTGTAATGTGTGTACTGAAATGTTTCAGTCGGTTTATAGTGAGTTTTTTTGTAAAGGATAGCGTCTTTTTGGAATCGTTCTCCTTTATTAACAACTGTGTCAAGGAATGTGATTTCCTTGTCTGAAATTTCAGCTGTAAATTTTATTGTTGGATGAAAACTGTTAGCCTGCGAGAGCAGACGGCTTTTTCGGCTCGAGTTTCACGAAAAAGCCGTCTGCTCTCGCAGGCTAGAGAACTTTGTGCTTGTTCAAGAAATAAATCTATTTCTTGTTTGTCGATGTCCCATAGAGATGTCCCGTCATCGACGAAACGTTTCCATACTGTGGGTTTTATTCTGCTTTGGCTCAGTATTTTTGTTTCGATGTTTGCCATGAAAATGTTGGCAAAAGCTATCTTAATCAAGTTCCTATACGCGCCAGATTCAACGTAGCTAATATGCCGAAAGCGGCATAGAAACCACATTGTGTCGCTTAACAAACGATCAGAGGTCAAATTTAACTGAGAGTAAAAAAAAAACAGTGCGCGCAAGCCACAAGAATCCATCGGTTATCAGAAAATTGATGAGATATGACCTCGAGATCAAAGTCTTAAAAAATGCGACCCCTAAGTTGTAACGGCTCAATTCGGTCACCATATAAAAATCCTCCAAACTGAACCCACTACAAAAACACAAGAAGCAAAATTGGTCCAAAGACCGAGATAAGGCGCGGCATTGGCTGCCAAACAAGGGGTGGATCCAGGGGATTGGTGGATTGGGTTGCTTAAGCCACCCCCATCTTAGGGATCGTTTAAGCCTGAAATTATAAAAGGGAACAAAACTATCACTGAGGCGATTTTGCCTCGGATTGTTCCGATATCGTTATATCAGGTCAGCTCCCCTCCTCCTTCAAAAATCCTGGGTCCGCCACTGCAAGCTTACCAAAGCTTAGGGCCTGTTTACAAGGAGGGAGGGTTACCCTATCAAGCGGGTTATCCTAGCACTCACACATTTCCTCTTTTTTCTTCATCGTGTTTACAAGGCAGCTAGGGCTACCCGGGTAGGTGGGTCACCCTATCTGCGTGCTAGGGTTACCCTGGCAGGCGGGTTAACTTTTTCCCTTGTAAACGCTCCAGGTAGGGTTAACCCGCCTACCCGGGTTAAGCTTTCTACCTGTTTCTAGCGCATTCAGTTGTCCCGGGTGGTAGGGTTACACTACCTGTGAAATTTTGCTTGTAAAGCCGGCCTATCTTTGACCCTCCTGCTAAGGTTAACCCGCTTGCTAGGGTAACCCTCCCTCCGTGTAAACAGGCCCTTAAACCCAGATAGCATTAGGAGTCTTTTTACAGAACATATAACCAGCCATAAATTAAAAGACAATTTGAAATTTGAACACACACGTTGCCTGATCATGAGTCTAAAGCACTTAACAATTCATTTATTCACTAGGCCAGTATTTTTCGGAATAGTCTACCAGTTCAGCAAAGTCATGCCAAATTCATCGTCTTTAAGGCAAACCTCTAAACGTTCTCTAGACCTAATAGGCCTATTTTCCTTTGGATCTTGCTCTGCAGTAAGAAATAAGAACATTGATGAGTTTTACCTCTGATCTTCCTGACCATGATTATCACTTCGAAACACCTCTGTAACCAGCACATTTGGTTGCGTCCCTTAAGTGTCTGTTATGCATGCATATGAGATAAAAGGTGCTTTGATGATGGGAAATTAATAGGAGGTCCAAAATGTCATTCGAAAGGAAAACAAGACCTTGGTCCACGCCATCATTTACTGTAACCGCACCTCAATACGCTATAGTAGAAAGTTCAAGCAGCACACTCCTCTTTTTTCTGGTCTGCATTCACTCCCCATACTCCCCATCAAATATCGCATTGACTTCAAAATTTAGGTTACAACATACAAAGCGCTTAATGGTCTCGCACCGGTTTTATTACCGACCTACTCGACAGATCTACGGTCTTTTAAGCAGATATCACTAAATGTTTTAACTACAATTGCCGTTAAATGAAAGTCATCCGGCATTTTCAAACCTAAGAAGAAGAAGAAGAAACTAATCTTAATAACAGCAAAATTAGACCGAAGAGATGGTCGAAAAAATATACCGGGCCAACAGCACTTTGTCATTCTGCAAACAGCTGTCAATTATCAAATAAAACTTAAAAAGTAGGTCGGTACTAAAGTGTAATTTTCACCTGCTACTGGACCACCTATAATTCTAAGTATTCTACAAAGATTTGTTGATTTTAGAAAGTCACGTGATTGGAGTACTGACTGATTTTATTAGCTGACCAAACAGCTAGATGTAATACATTTATCATTTCTTTGTTCTTCGTTCACTGTTTCTCGTGGTTACATTTGTTGGGTAAAACACCGAGAACCCTCAAGCTTGAAGGACTACAGATGGTAGATAAGGCTGCTTAATATAATAAGGAACAGAACAGTTTTTGTCGTGTTTTATTCGTGTCAAGCAAAACAAAATTCCAGTCTTATTGTTGCTAGAAATAAGGAGATGGTATGATGAAGCCATGCAAAAAAAACACAAAAAAACAAACAAACAAATAAACAGACAAAATAAAGAAATGCTGGCTAAGCTGTCCAGGAACTGATGTACGTATGCACAAGTGCTTTCGGGAAGTCGCTTATAACCTTTGAGGTAAAATCTCAGTTACATTTGTGAATGGGGGCTTTATTGCATTTGTGATCAATCCTTATTACATTTGAGGGCTTTATTAAATTTGTGGTCAGTCGTTCTTACATTTGAAGATTTAATTACATTTGTGACCATTTATTACGTTTGTGGCTCTTCCAGGGTATCACTTAGGCAATTCTTTTCCATCGAAATTTTCAAACGATGGTACACTCGGTACAGTCGGTACAAGAATTCGATGTACACTCGTATTGTGAATGCAAGGACAAGTGTTGCATCGTTTGCGCGCGCATTTAAAAGTACCTGGTTGATCATCAGATTTAAGGTGATTCCACCCAAAAAGAAGTTGTAATGAGAATTTGTTGAAACTTTGCAGAGTTACTAATTACACCTAGTACATTAAAAAAATAAAATAAAATAAAAAGAGGGGGTCACCGTGCCTGATTTCACGCTACGGGGCTGGAGTATATAGATAGTTTGCTATTTTTAGACAGCAATATTAAAAAAACCTATCCTTGTACTAGAGACACCCATTACTTCAACAAAGTTATAACTGGCAATGAAATATAAGCATTATTCTTATGATAGAAGTACAATGTTACAGTAAAACGTCTTAAAATTGCCATAACAATGAAACTAATTTGAAATAATAGGCAAATCGAGCGTCTGTACGGTTCCAGTGAAACGCCTAAAATCTGACTGTAACAGTGAATTAACCGAAATATTTCAAAATTGAATAACGAAAAATTCTTCAGATTTGAATATATCATTTAAAGTCGTATTTTCCTTAAATAAATGGAATAAAAAAGTGGGGTCACCGAGTTCGTTTGGGAGAAAACGACCATTTATTTCTCTGAACAGCTCAGCTTCCATAGAAAACCTATCAAGTTCCGTGCGCGCGCTAATCACGCAATAAATGATGCGCAGAAAGGATGCGCAATGCAATTGAATGGAATCACCTTAAGGTGGCTTAGGCCCAGTTCAGACGCCGTACCTCTCATGTGCCGTACCAAGTAGGACGTAGTTTTTTGGCAGTTGTACGGTGTCCAAATGAGTTTTTTTCGACAGATTTCAATTAGGTAAGCCAAAATCTCAGGGAACGGTAACTGCTTGCCGCTTAATACGACCTAGGAGCGAAAATGTATTTGGTACGGCACATGAGAAGTACGGCGTCTGAACTGGGCCTTACTAAAGTTTCTCTGAAACACAACTGCACGCACTGAGAAATTCTTTCTGACGCCATTTTTTTTTTTTGCGCGTGCAATACTCTACGCCATCATCGAGAAAAAGCTGAAAACACCTCTGAGAACTGGCTTGTAGAAATCGCTCGTGGCGTACTATTAACATTTCTTAGCATGAATGGACGAAGTCTTGAAGCAGTTAGTGAGCGCTACCGGTAGAAAATACCTGTAAAACCTTGACTAAAACCTCAAAAAGTGTTGGAAAAATTGTTGTCTTTCGCACGCGCCATATTGCGTTTTTTCAGTGCGCGCTTAAGTTGCACGCATGCTCAGTTTTGCTCACGAAGGAGGTTGCAAAAAAGTCGCATATCGACTTTTTGACCCCAATCTACTCGAAAACTGACCGTATGACCCACAGTGAAAAATTCAGAATCAATTCATAGTGGGAAGTTTCACTTGTAGACAAAATATTAGCAAAATCTGTAAGAGAGATTTTTAGAAATTCTCAAAAAAGCAAAAATTCGACATTTTCTTCATTAGCAAAAATTCTGCCTTACGGATTTTCATTTTCTTTTGCATGGTTGTTTATTTATAGCCCCTTTCCAAATCCTGAAAAATTGAGGTATATGGTCGTACGGCTAGATTTTGCAAAAAAGGACTAAGAAAGTCTAGTTTCCAGTCCCCTCCTAGTACTCGGTCTGTTATATTTGATATTTTCTTAGCTTCTCATATTTCTTTTTCAGGATAATGAGGGTTAATATCATTTCTTTTAACAGTTATAGTACAAATGACCCAAAAGAAAAACTCCGGTTGGCTTTAAACTTAAGTTCTAAAAAGGTTATCCTTCTCTTCTGAAAACTGTAGTAAGCCACCTTAAGTACACTTCTAACTAGAAAGTTTCCTATGTTTTTGACGCGTTTGAATGAAACCAATGGGGGCTGTGAAAAGATTCTTCCTGTTTCGTTGTCATTTTGGAGTAACTTAGAGTTCTTTAAAATAATGTTTTTGGCTGCGAGGTTATGTGGATGATAAGTAAGTGTAAATGGAATTCTCTCATTCTTTTCGTTCTGTGACGTTTGCAGTGCTGACTGTCAAACAATCTGTTGAGCACGGTGTTGAGCCGTGTTGACAACACAGTCAGGATAGCCAAGCTTCTTAAAGAAATGGCGCATTTCCTCTGATTTGTTGGAAAAATCGGAGTCATCACTACATAAACGTCGAAGTCTAAGAAATTGAGAGAACGGAATGGAGTTTTTGACGTGGGAAAGATGAGAGGATGAATGTAACTAGTAACTGTGGGAATCTGTAGGTTTGTAGTTCACACTGGTGGATAGGCCGTTGCCATTGATTGAAACTTTGATGTCGAGAAAAGCGATTGAAATTTCGGAAATTTCCCAGGTATATTTCAGTGCAGGGTGAAAGGAGTTGACAGAAGTTATAAAATGATCAAGTTCTTCTCTGCTGGATGAAGGTAGCGCCAATACAATCGTCGATGTAGCGGCCGTAAAGTTTAGGTTTGGTGCCATTACAAACCTACAGATTCCCACAGTTATTTGTTGCATTCATCCTCTCATCCTTCCCATGTCAAAAACTCCATTCTGTTCTCTCAATTTCTTAGACTCCGGCGTTTATGTAATGATGACTCCTATTTTTCCAACAAATCAGAGGAAATGTGTCATTTCTTCAAGAATCGTGGCTATCCTGATTCTGTTGTCAACACAGCTCAACACCGTGCTCAACAGATAGATCGACAGTCAGCACTGCAAACGTCACAGAAGGAAAAGAATGAGAGAATTCCATTTACACTCACTTATCATCCACATAGCCTCGCAGCCAAAAACATCATTTTAAAGAACTTTAAGTTACTCCAAAATGACAACGAAACAGGAAGAATCTTTTCACAGCCCCCACTGGTTTCATTCAAACGCGACAAAAACATAGGGAACTTTCTAGTTAGAAGTGTACTTAAATCTGATGATCAACCAGGTACTTTTAAATGCGTGCGCAAACGATGCAACACTTGGCCTTTCATTCACAATGCAGACAAAATAATAGGACCCAAGCGATCGATTAAAATCACTGATCGCTTTACATGCACCTCTGCGAATGTTATCTATTGCATAACATGCACCTTATGCAAAAAGATATACATCGGCGACACAGGGAGGAGATTAGGGGACTGTTTCCGCGAACACCTACGAGACGTTGAAAGAAATGACAAGGACGCATCCAAACCAGTCGCTCGACATTTCAATCTCCCTAATCATTCTAGCAACATATGACGATCTGTGGCCCTTCCCTACACCAAGGTAACACGGAAAGCCGTAAAAATCTAGAACAAAAATTCATTTTTCAAATTGGCACACTTAATCCCCACGGTATCAAAGAACACTTTTCATTTTATTAATTTATTCTTGTTTTCCACGTTACCATGTTCCCACCAATACCGTAGCTCCACCACTCCCTATATAAACCAAGTGCAACCCACAATTCCTTGATTTGCTCTGACGAAGGGCTAACGCTCGAAACGTCAGCTTTCAACCGCTCTTTGCGGTGGCCAATTTACCTTATCAACTCAGTTGATAAATCCAAAATTTTGTGTTTCACGTCCTCACCGACGCAGCACCACAGTTTCTTTAGAAACTAACCCCCTTGCTTGCCTGCTCGGTGTAGTTCGCTGAGCTGTCTTAAGCTGGTGTGGCGGATATCCAAATAGCTCTTAGTAAAAGCAAGTACGTTTTCAAACGTCGCGGTGTCAGACTTTTAAAAGGTTGTAAAATGTTTCTTTGTCGATCCCAAGGAATGGCAGCCAAGCTGCTAAAAATGACGGCTTAACAGGCCTTACACGAGTGTGGTGAATTGTTGAAGTCGTTTATTCTTAACAGAGAAACGGCCACGTGGTATAGAACATGAGTTAGCGATAAAGCTGAAGGGCCAGTTGTATTGCATAATAAACAGCACCATGTGAAAATACGGCTCAACAGCTTTTATTTGAATGGTCACCCCGTTAGGATTTCATGGACAGACTTAAAAGTAATAAAGCCACCTTGACAGTATTCCTCAGTAATTGTCACTTAATTTATCACACTTTAAAAATCTTATCCACAGACTCAAAAGTCAGAACCACCTTGTACAGCATAATAAACAGTACCACAGGAAAGCACTGCTCAGTAGCTTTCATTTGATTGAACACACTGGCAACTTTAAAAATGTTTATCCACGGACTCAACACGACACAAGGTTTGACTCTTAAAGTGGTTAAGTTTAGAGTAAGTAGGTAAAAGACTAAAAGTAAGTCGCTTTAGGTCGTCGAAAAGCCTCATGAAAGGTGGTACGTAGCCGCTGGAAATTTTCGCTCCAAAGATGAGTGATGCGAGACCAATCGAATTATGTTCCCCTGACCACCAGGTTTGGGGGGTCGCGCAACGCTCTTCTACCAAACGTCTGATGATGGTGATGATGATGATGATGATGATGATGATGGAGGCGATAACACTTCGCTGAAAAAGAAACTGAACCTGTGAAGCTGTCATAGGGACTAGAGCAAATAACACCGGCTCGTCCATGGAGGAATAGCAGAAGCCCTGTGATCTCGAACTTAACAAAGAACCGCAATCGCACAAGCTTAATTATCAGTGTTGCCCTCTTGTAAATGAAACCAAACATTATGACAAGGCGCAATGTTATTTGTGTTCCCTATGCACTACCTTAGCTGGGGACCAGAGGTTCTCTTGCGTGATTTCGCAGAACAGCCTTCAAAAGAAAATGTGAGACACTAAAGTTCGCGCGTGTTCGAGCGCAGGGGAAAACCCTCTGGTACCCGAGGTACCTATGCGCTTATTTGTTTATCGGAAGGTGGTTTCTCACGTGACAGCACCTGGCGCGGTGGCTGGCGTACAAAGCCCTCGGGCTCTGTAGGAACGTATGCGAAGAAAGGAAATGCACGGGAGACGGTTGTGTGATTTATTTCCCTTTTTGATTTTCTGCTGACCTTCACACTAGCCTGAATTTCACCAACACAGCGATTGCATCGCTGGAATTTGTTAAAATGCAAAGTACAGTAAATATGGGGAAGTACCAGTGCGGCAACATCTTTGACTAAAAAAAAAAAACAACAACAACAACAACAAAAAACAGGATGTCTTCTGCCAATACTACGTTGGGTCTACACTCAACTAGTACCTGCTGAACCATATGAGAACTTCTAAAGAGTCTAATCTCATGAAAGCGATGCGAAATAAAGTATACCATGCAGAGAAATATAACAAATCTACGGTTCTTTCTCCAACTTTAATTCCTCCAATGCCGCGTTCTCTTGTTATCTTTTACATCTTAAAACCATTCTGCATTGTCGCGATAGACAAGGTAAGTGTAGAAGGTTATCTCAATTAATGGAGCCATCTCAATTATGTTGACAATTAATTATTCCTTTGAGTTGTTCACGAGATTGATTTCAGCAAAACCATCTGGCTTGCCGCGATAGACAAAGTACGTTTAGAAGGTTATCTCAATAAATTTATTGAAGGAGCCATCTCAATTTTGTTGACGATTGCATGATCATTACTTTGATTTCTTCGCGAGATTTATTGAATTTCGAGATACGGAGTGTTCATTTAGGCCACGGGAAGTCAACTTAGCTCGAGAAAGAGGGGGAGTGTAACCCTTTAAGCCCTGATATGAAAATGCATATTCTCCTCCCTGTTCTCCATACATTTCGTATGGACCCAGTAAGGAGAATTTGTGTAAATATCAAGACATCTTATCCTTGGTGATTGTTTCCTTTATTCTCATCACTTGAATGTTTGAACAAGCAGTGATGATGTAAAGAGAAATGTTCTTTTCGTCTCTGTTAGGGTGTAAAGGGTTAAGATAGCCCGGCAAGTTCGAGATTAGCAGTACTAAAGCGACTGAAAAATATTAAAATAGTACGTAAATCCTGGGGAAACGGGTTTTAGTTGGATAAATATAAAGGAGGATTCGAGATTAGCTGATAGCCGTGGGTGCACTCTATTGTTCATTAAGCCATTGCTGCTAAGCCTTAGAAGAGTTGCTACAGAACCCATTCTCTTGAATTTCAAAGCGATGCGGAATAAAGTATGCCATGCAAAGACACATAACGAATCTATGGTTGCTTCTCGAAATTTCCTGCAATGTTCGATGGTCAATACTGGCGGAGTTTTGTCCTTTTGACATATTGTACATTTTGCGAAACAGTCTGCCTTACCCGGCGATAGACAATGTCAACCAAAAAACAATATTATTATGTACTCTAAATATTTTAATCAAAGGTCTTTTAAATTACCTAAATGACAGATTTCCCTACCCTTTCATATACTTCAGCTCGTGAAATCCCTACCCTTTTATATACCTGAAGCCTGAAAAAGTTACCCCTTTCGGGTGGAGTCTCCCCGTATAGGCCATTATAGGGAGTACCCCCCCCGGGACAAGATTCGGCTGCCAATCGCGTTTTATAATTATTTTTAGATATAAAATTAGGGTGTTAACAACATTTATTTATAGCAAAACTGGGATCTCCTTTAGCTGGTATATTATTTCATATCAATTGTAGTGTAGTTATAATCGTATTTCCAAAGCTAACGAGTGTAAGAATTCTGTGGAATTTGTTAAAATGAGAAGTACAAAAAGTATGAGGAAGTACCAGTGCAGCATCTATCACAAGAACAGCAGGATGTTTTCTGTCAATACTGTGGGGGAGAGGGTGAACCCTCCTCTAGATCTAATGCCTCCCAAACGTTTTGTTTTCGATGACCTGCCCCTTAAAGTCTCCAGCATCTCGCTGAAAAACGTTTCTTGCTTAAGATTAGAATCTATCACTTTTTGGACTGACAGTACGTCAATCAAATTCCGATCATAAAAGGAGTCAGTTTTCAAAACCAAGCTCATATCATCTCAGTAGACGCTGATTGTTTGTCATGGCACAGTATTTTGCTGCCTTGTTGGTCCTCTTTTTGTCAGTGGGTTCCTTAGCCACGACAACAAAGCCACAAGTTCAACAGAAAACCGACGCGTCGAAAAAATTATGTGAGGTCAGTACACTATAAATATTACTTAATAGTGGATTGAAATGGGGGTGTTCATCCTAAGAACGCCTGTTTTAGGAGAACGGGCAATTTTTCCGGGAATCTGAAAGAAGTTTACCCAAACCAGAAATTAACCCTTTCACTCCTAGACCAAGTTATGGTCAGATGATTTGTCACTCTAACTTTTTAATCTGTTCACAAAATCCTATCGTGTTGCCATTCAAATGAAACCTCTTTGGCGGAACTTTTGCATGGGACTATTTATTTCTTAGTATTTAAAAAAAACGAAATTTGGGATTTTTGGTGAATTTTTTGCTTTGGCCACTTTAAGAGTGACAGGGTTAATGATATCGGGATATGGCAGTTAACATTCGTAACTGAGACATGAAGGTCAGTTTTATTTTTTCCGGGGAGAAAAAGCAACGAAGAATATCTGAACAGAGTATCAAGAGTATCAGAGTATAAGAGTATCTTTTATAGTTGCCGTTCGTCAAGTTTGTCTGTATATTTACTTGCATTAGGCGCTGGTATTATGGATCGATATCACAATTCAAAGTGTGTGATTTGACAATGTATGTGCATGTCGTCTATGTTCTTTTGGTATAACCTTTATTTCTTACGGACCCCAAACCGTACCATTTTCCAAGGGCTCCAAACAGGTAAATGTACAAAAAAAAAAAAAAAAAAAACGCAATTCAACTAAGTCGAAAATTTCTTTTTGAGCTACCTAAACAAGACGTCTTTAACCATTGATCGATAGACTGCAAGATGTCGTCCTTTTTCCCTCAGATCCTATGCGCAATTGGAAATGTGTTTGTGCTGCTCGCAGTCTGCCACTTTTATTTTCCCATGGCGACAAAAATTTTCACATGTGCGAAAAAAGGCGAACTTGGCCGGAACAACCAAGAAAAGGTGCAAGGCGTTACCTTTTTATACCTTTTCTAACGAAGCTCAAACGGAGTCAGTAAACAAAGTTAATCGTTGGATGCCTGAAGTCGTGATAACCTTTTAACTTCACTCCTCCCAAAAAGTGTAACAGCTGGGTTACTTTTAGGCTTGGGTTATTGTTTCTTTGTTTGAGCTAAAGTAGACTCCCGGTAGCTGGAACTCTCAAGAGAAACGGAAAATTATTCAGTTTTGCAGGCTTGTTGTAGTGTAAAAATTTGTAGCAGCCGAAACTGAAGCCCACTGTAAGATAAAAAAATTAACGACCTGTTGGTGTTTGCAGGGTTATATCTATACGCGTCTACATTAGCTGTCCATACTATTATTATGTCAATGTTTATCTGAGTACAGTAACGAGCAATTTAGTCAGCACAGCGTATCCTCGCTGGCGAACATTAAGAATCAACTATTTTTTGTTTTATTAAAAAGGAGGGCATTGGGGACTATTAGAAACCGGAAAACCAGCCAAAATTTTCATCAAAACCGAAAAACCAGAGGAAAAATCGCTGAAAACCAAAAACCGCCGAGTATTATGATCAAAACCGCATATTCATAATTTTTAATCCTTCAACCCTTGATACAACCGGCGAAATATTGGTTTTAAGGAGGCTCGCAACAGTATTTTTGGCCTTGGAGTGTATCTTTTGAAGTCAAAATTTCGCATAGAAGGTAAACTTCGATTTCCTTAATACTACACCACCTTTTCAACATGTGATCAAAGTTTATTTTCTCGCTGGTTTCCTAGCAACAGCTGTCACCATAGCAACGGTAATGGACAACCCCTCATTTTAAATAATGTCGAATATCTCGAAAACTAATCAGACACTTTGTGACGAAACTTGAACTATTTGAACTACTCAACCTACACAACTTGTATGCGAAATTAGGGAAAAATCTGTAAGAGCGTTTTCGAGTAAATCATGATTCATTTTTTACGGGCTGATTTTGGTCATTCCTGCAATTTTCTCCAATATTTCAAGAAAGATAAAACTTAACACTTTCTCTTTTCAGTTGAAGGATCTTTTATGATATCAAAACATTCTTAATGTACATTGAGCTTCCTAGGTGGCTGCGATTTTAAGATATTTATATTTAAAACCTGCTAAAATGCAGCACAAATCAGCCAAAAAGTTCGTAATTTGCATAAATAGGAATATTTCTAAATTGCCCTTACAGTTTTCTCTCTTAAACTGATTGCCGTTAGAATAACAATTCTTTTCGATGTTCCAGTGAGTTTTAGGCTGAATAAACATTTCTGTTATTAGATAAGAAGGCTGAATCTCGGTCAAGTTTCAGTCGTTATTAACTTTCAACGAGCAACAGTTTTATTTTGTTTTTCCTGGTCTATTTCACGGTTATTCACGTGCAATGAATATTTATACACGCTGTGCTTGTGTCCTCTCTTGCATTTATAATTCCTTCTCATAATAATAAAAAAATCTTCGTCTTCTGAGCTTCTTCCTGGAGACTCTTTTCCATTATTCTTTAAATACTGACTGACGTTTTAGCATTTTTAATTACGGATTTAATTACACTGGGGCCGAAAAATGAAGAGAAATAAACGAATATATATATCTTTTTTATTATGAGAAGGAATTATAAGCGCACGAGAGGACACAAGCGCAGCGTGTATAAATATTCACTGCACGTGAATAACCGTGAAATAGACCAGGAAAAACAAAATAAAACTGTTGCTCGTTGAAAGTTAATAACGACTGAAACTTGACCGAGATTCAGCCTTCTTATCTAATAACAGAAATGTTTATTCAGCCTAAAACTCACTGGAACATCAAAAAGAATTATTATTCTAACGGCAATCAGTTTAAGAGAAAAATCTGTAAGGGCAATTTAGAAATATTTATATTTATGCAAATTACGAACTTTTTGGCTGATTTGTGCTGCATTTTAGCAGTTTTTAAATATAAATATCTTAAAATCGCAGCCACCTAGAAAGCTCAATGTACATTAAGAATGTTTTGATATCATAAAAGATCCTTCAACTGAAAAGAGAAAGTGTTAAGTTTTATCTTTCTTGAAATATTGGAGAAAATTGCAGGAATGACCAAAATCAGCCCGTAAAAAATGAATCATGATTTACTCGAAAACGCTCTTACAGATTTTTCCCTAATTTCGCATACAAGTTGTGTAGGTTGAGTAGTTCAAATAGTTCAAGTTTCGTCACAAAGTGTCTGACTAGTTTTCGAGATATTCGACATTATTTAAAATGAGGGGTTGTCCATTACCGTTGCTATGGTGACAGCTGTTGCTAGGAAACCAGTGAGAAAATAAACTTTGATCATATGTTGAAACGGTGGTGTAGTATTAAGGAAATCGAAGTTTACCTTCTATGCGAAATTTTGACTTTAAAAGATACACCCCAAGGCCCAAAAAACTGTTGCGAGCCTCCTTAATGGCGCATACTTAAGTTAATTAAGACGTGTAGTTGTCCATTTTTCTGAGGCTTTGAAGGATGAGGACATTTTATTCAAAATCAGTAACTGTACCTTTAAAACAGCAGTCGATTCGTGACCTGGCAAGCTGACCTGGCACTAAGCAGGAAATTGGTTGTACCCCCCACTTTGTCCGGTAGGTTCAGGTCATCTGAAGTCCTATCGACTGTTACAATGAGATCCGCCTCTTCACTGCTGCTTTCATCGAATTCTTCACCTTCATTATCGTCAGATTCACCGTCATCTTCACTTTGGTTAGATTCATGGTCTTCGTTCACATCTTCGTTTTCGTCGAATCGAAAGTTCAAAGTAACCCTTTCGGTGAACAGCTAACTGTCGCTGATACTGATAAACAAAGTCTGGCAACGTTCCGTGCTTAGACGTTGTCGTTTCCTGTCTCACTGTTCTTTGTTGAATTGCTACACCATACGCTGAGATCCACCTCCTTAAGATTTCGCAGTCACTTTCGGAAAGGTTCACCGTTGGCAGAGGTTTTATCATTGGTACCTTTAAGAGAGGCACTGCTGTACAGTAGGCGTTGGGTACCACGACCTTCGACATGTGTGATAAGAAGCTGCCCAGTGGGCAACTCGTTTGATGGTCTCCTTCATTGTTGCACCGAAAGATCTGGCATACTCGAACGAATAACAAAAACCGAAAAACCACCGTTTTTTTAATTCATAAAAACCGAAAATCGAATGTCAAAAAAGGAAAAACCGAAAACCGCAGTGGATAGCAAAACAGAAAAACCGCAGATTTTGAGTGCAAGAACCAAAAAACCGATCTCAAAAGGAACCAAAACGGGAAAACCGAAAAAGCCAATGCCCCCCAATGTCATCCAAAATTCTGTAACACTGTTTGTTTTTGTCAGTCAGTCAGTATATCCCCGGTATCTTATAATAAATACGGAAATATTACTTTAGGCCAAGGGATGTCATACTTATCAATGACTGCCTCTCAAACTTCCCTACAACACTCGGTACCATAGACGTTCGGGCAAGACGCTCATGATTCGGGCAGCAGCACGTGGGGGAAAACTAAAAACAAAACACCAACAAAAGAGAAACGAAGCAACGACTGTCTTTCTTAAAAGTCAGGCCTGAAATGTGAACGTGCCAACTTCGGTCGAATGAAGGTGTGTGGTGTCAATCAAGTGTCATCAACTAGTGATCCCATTGGTATGGACAAGTTGATTAAAAAAATTTTCGTACAACTCCACAGAAGGAATGACCCTTTCTTTTTAATAAGTTTCTGATTTCTCAACATCGGGTAGTAGACTGTAGATAGAGGTCAGCATAGAGCATGCGAGGTTTCAAAATAACTATTTTTGGAATTATAGCTGTTTCATTAGACGTGACAATTGTGAACGCTTTTCTTTTTCATGCAATTTGAGTGCGTTTTTTCCCGATTTCAACACTCATGCATTCGGGCACTGCGTAATTTTTTCGGGCAGAAGGTCATCGCCCCCCCCCCCCCCCCCCAAGTCCGAAGGTGCCCGTACGCCTATGCTCCGTACTATGTTCAATACCCACGCAAAGTGTCGTTTTGGCATAAGTTACATTTTGGAACCATTCTGACCTGCCGCGATAGACAACCATTGATAATTACTTTAAGTTTGTTACAAGATTTATTTATAACAAAACTAGGAATTCCTTTCATATGACATAACTATCTCAGTAAACAGACAAATCTGTTTAGATTTTTAAAGCATATATCGATTATTTGTTCTGTTATAAAGATGGAAGTGAAGGAGGGGCTTAACCTCCCTGTACCCTTTAATTCCCGGTTGTCAGTCCGTTGGCTTTGCTCATTGCAGTCTTTTAGTGTTGTAAACACTGCCATATTTTATAAACTACGCAACATTGTAGTTTTCCCATTTCTCTCGCTATCCACCCAATTGGAAATGCTGCCCATCTATAGCTGCTTAATTTCCGTTTCTTTATGTGCATGCCCATTCAATTGCTTTTCATTCAAAGCAAATGCGGCTTTGAGTCATGCATATGTGGTTCTAACCTTTGATTCTGTGGATGAAATCCTAAAGTGTGAACATTCAAATGAAAGCTACTGAGTAGTACTTTCCTGTGGTGCTGTTTGTTATCCTACGCATGTTAAATACAATGACCTCACACTACATTTTCTCCATCACAGCGATTGCATCGCCGTGATTTTTTAGGCAAGTCCGGTCTATGTCCTCTCTGAGCGCTAAAGGTCAACGCAGACCTCAGTAAGACCTTAAGACCTCAACAAACTAAAATAAGAAAGGCTGATGCAATTGACATCATAAAACAAGCCTCGGTTTGTTTCCACTACAAAGAATATCGAACCGACCAAATGGACAGCATTTCCAAAGACGCCTGATGATTTTAGAACGAACTTCCGCTTTGGGAAGTAAACATGATACTGCTTTTAGATACTGTTTATCGTTAAATGTACTCCATTATGAGCGTGAAATTTCTGGATGTTTCTCCAACAGCCCCCTGTGGCCCCAGCAGCAAAGTGAATAAGGGAGGGGCTCACAAACGCTCTAAGGTATCTCGAAATTAAGCACGAACACGCCGGTTGAAAGTAGGGGCAAATCCTCAGTAAAGTGTGTGGCATAAACTGTTACATTAATCTAAAATACCACCTTAGTCCTCAGTAGCCAAACCCACCACCAATGGATCAAACAGGGAAAAATAATTTCTTCCTAGCTGAGAAATCACTATCTGTGGCCTCGATTAATTGGAGGCCATGTTGGAGGGTCTTAGCCACCGGACATCATGCCACTATGCCCCCTTCCCTTGCATTTTATTTTTTCGTGTTTGCTTTCTCTATTTTTTCCTCGAACAGGCTAGATGACTGAAGTATGATTTTTCTCGGATATATAAGACTGAGATTAGAAATGATTTTGTTGAAAACAACACAATAACTAAGCTAGGGGCCCTGGTTGTTACCTTCTGTTGCATCATTTGCCTTCCCCAATTTTTAGTTGTTTAACGTATTTTCATTTTCTGCATCAGATTACAATTCTTTTTTATTTTAAGTGTAACACTCTGACACGGAAATAAATTGATAGATCGATTTTTCGGTAATGCATATTTCCTGAAGAAACACTGGATTATGGAACCCTTCAGTAATCCCTCAGCCGGGGACTATAACGTGATATGTCACAATGGACGGTAAATCAACAATACGTTGTGTCAGACTGACACATCAATCATATTTCTTTATGGAGTCCTTAATCCTGGAATATGGAGTGCTTAACCTCTTTGCTGGGGACAGTCTCATTTGAGATGTGGCAATGGATAAGAATTCAACAGTATTCAGTTTCCGATTGACACATCATTCAAATTCAGCGCAATCATCACAGAAGACCTCACTATGGCACAATATTTCGTCGTCTTGTTGGTTCTCCTTTTGTCAGTGGGTTCACTGGCTACCACAACAAAACCTCAAGTTCAACAGCAAACCAGCACTCGTAAAGATTTATGCCAGGTCAGTACAAAAGCACAACATTTTACTTAGCTGATTGTAACGTGGGGTATCAACCCTAAAAAGACAGTGTTTTTTGAGAGCGGCCACATATTTCAGTTTGGGAATCTAGAAATGTTTCCATGAATCAGATCAGAGACTAGAGAAATTGAGTCAACTAGAAATGATATCGAGACATTGCAATTATCTTTCACAAACAAATCGAACGCAATTTTGACTTCAGGAAGTTTTTTCGTGGCTGAAAGGAAATGATCTTAGCTAGAAAACAACAAACAGCATGTACCCACCGTCCATTTTTGAACATCTTTTTCACTATGAATACGAACTGCGCGAGCGGGTTTATTCACTCATTTGCTGAATTGAAACTATCATTTAAGGGGGTGGAAAGGAGAATATTTCAAATTTTTCGATTGGTCTTAACTTTGCATTAAGCAGAGCTGTCCCCCGTTCTTTTGTGACCAATCGCCGAGTATTGAGTTGCATCAGTGTAAGAGTTGGTGTTCGATCGATTTACGTCGTCATTTATTAGAATCAGAAAATGAGTGATCTGGAATGCAATGGTCCCTCTGTGGCTTAAGGTCTTCCAACTTCTGTACACCAGTTCTATTTTTTTGCATTTCACATCAAGCTAAGGGCCCTGAACGGTTCCTATCGGTAAATGTTTTCTTTCGTAGACTGATTGACATGTATTCCTCCAGAAATAAGGAAAAAGTAATTACATTTAATTTGGTTATGGCGTTGTTACGAAAAAAGCCAGCTGGATATTCGGAAAGTCAAAATTCTCTCCATAAATAAAAAGAAAAAGGATTCAGTTTAGTTTGTGAAATGGTTTACGAAGGAACTTGAACAGATCAAACTGTGTCATTTTTAAAAAACGTACCTTTAAATGCCCTAAATAAATAGTAAAAACAGAAATTGAACTTCCTTAGGGACCGTTCATTTTTTATGAGGTAGGGTGGGCTGGTGGGATTTGAGGGGGGGACATGCAAAAAATATGGCTTCAAAGGGGGGCCAGCCGAAAAAATATGGTGTGTAAAGGGGGGGTCACCAAAAAAATTGCTTTTAAGTTTAGTAGTGACAGCTTCTGTAATAATGCAAACATCAGTGCCAGAAGGCCAAAGATAGCGTTTCTAAGGTACTGAAAATTCAAATTTTCCCGGGGGAGAATGCCCCCGGACCCCCCTACTTGGTTAGACACCCATCGGCAACTCTACCCCACGAACTGTTTCATTACAAAATACAGCCAGGGAAATGTCGACTCTTTTTTTGGCTTCTGCTAGTCTGATTAAACTGAACTGAACAACTGATAACAATGTCCAAAAAAATGCTTTAAACCCGTATGAATTGTCTGTTTATGTACTTCAGAATGCAGCAGTTTGCATTAGAACATCTCTAAATTTTCAACATTTTCCAGGGGAAGATACCTCTGGAGCCCCTACTAGAAAATTACCTTAAGTTTAGTGCTTGTCAATAAAGACATTTACTTCTGCAGGACTTGAGTGTTAAAATTGACTGTTAAATTTATTTTAAGCTTGATAAGTTTCAGATTTACTTTTTCCCTTTTTTTCTTTCCTTTTTTTTTGGGGGGGGGGGTCATCTCAAATATTTAGGACTACAAGGGGGGTCAGGTAAAAAATTCTAATGTAGAGGGGGGTCATCATATTTTACAGGAACTACCCATCATATCCCACCGGCCCCCCTACCCCATAAAAAATGAACGGTCCCTTAGTACTTTGCTTGGATCTCTCGTTGGAGGTCCTTAATCTCTTTAGGAATGTTTTGCGGCTCTTATGAGCTTGTTAATTTTTATTATCTTTCCATGTACAGCAGCTGCGTTGCTCAGTTTAGGCCTTGAGCTTCATCTTTTGTTTGTTCTTCAACCATTTCCGATTTCATGAAAGTGAAAAAAATAGGCCCTCTCTGCTTGCAGAGGTCTGCTAGCAGGGAAAAATAGGCCATGCATCCACAAGTATTGAATATAAGTTAAACAGTGGCTTTTCCTCGAGCTCTTTTGTGATTCTTTGTATTAGGATTTGATAGCTAGAAAGACCTGTCCTTTGTATACATTTAACATTTTTCAGCCAAATCAATTACGACGATAGAGTTAGGTCCTGAAGGTTACATTCGGCGGCGAAACTCTCTTAATCGGGCTGGTGATTGATCAGTACATTCCGTGCAGATCAGTGTATTTCAATTTAAGCGGTGTTGAAAGAAATTATACGAATCCTCGGATTTTCTTTCAAATAGGTTTCAAATAATTTGCATAATAGAACAAGGAGAAAAAAATCGGTTTAGACAAGGGGGGTAGTCGATAATTGTTTTGTGGATAGTGGTAATAGCGGGAAATTGGGGAGTGGGAAGGCCAGGAGGTTCTGTACTGTCACATCGCTTCCGGTTCGTTTTATTTTTATACTTTCCTCCTCTTCTTTTTTTTTCCCACTTCCACTTGTCGCTTCCTCTTTCGCAATATATTGCGCAAAAGAGCTTTTTTTCAGTCAATTTGTTTGGAAACCCTCTCGCCATTTCTTTGCCTCTTCCCTTAAAATTTCCTTCCCTCACCCTTCCAACCGAAACAACTTTTTCCTTTTGGTTACAACAGAAAATTTCTTCCGCTGACTGAGCCAAAATTACTTTGCTTAATATTACTCTCCTTAATGTTCAAAATCTCTGTAAGCCTGTCTCCTTCGGAGTACCTTCGTTAATTTTATCGCTGTGGTATTCTGAACGTTTCCAACTTTGATTCACTTTTCCATGCGAAATAACAATTCTCTACATAATCAGTCCCATGCAGGGATATTTGACAGTTTGCTGGTGAACATAAGATTTAACTGTTGTTTGTTTTGGTTTACACTGGTTTCGTTGTCAGCTAAAAATCAAAATTTTTTTTCTAGAAATCTATCATTGGTCATGGTTTTCCTGGCATTCCAGGATCAAATGGCATGCCGGGAATGCCTGGTGTTCCGGGGCCGCAAGGCTCACAGGGAAGGGATGGAGCTAAAGGACAGACTGGTGACAAGGGAGCGCAAGGAATGCCAGGTCCAAAAGGGGAAAGAGGTCCCGAAGGGCCACGAGGGAAGAGCGGGCCACCAGGAATGATGGGAATTAAAGGAGAGCCGGGAATTGTGGGAGCCCAAGGAAAGGTAGGAGACAAGGGAGAGAAAGGAGAAAGCGTAAAAGCGAGTCCGGCTAGTGCAGTGCCACAAACCAACTGGAAACAATGTGTGTGGAAAAGCGAGGACGGAAGAGATAGCGGAAAGATTAAGGTAAAAGAAAAACAAATTGTTACTAAGATTGCCGACAGTGCTTATTTAGATAAGCAGAAAGGAAGCTTCGTTGAATTTGCGTAGCAATAGTTGAAACTAAAAGATAAGGCACGGTTACATGCCTATAAATATGCACGTTGCATGGTTCGTAAAAGAGTCAAGGCAAAACCCTTGAGGTTAATCCTTGATCTTAATCCGACGTATCTTCTTCCAAGATTTTCATACATTTAGTTGATGTTTCCAAAATGTCTATGACCGTTGACCGTGAAAAAAAGCAGCGTATTGAGGGTAAGGACTTAATTTCCAAGCCTTTGACGGATTTACAGTTAAACTTTAACTGAAAAAATTATGCTATCTTCATTAGTCAGTTGAAAGGTTAAACTTTATCAATTTGATGCCTGTCGTTTCAGCCTTCGATGAAGGTTAAAAAATCTCCTCATATCTGTTGTTTAACGACTAGCATTAATGCCATTTGACAGCTAAGAGGTTTTCCTAACTTGTTTGTTTTTCGTTTGATTTTGTTCATGCAGGACTGCTCATTTAACAAGTTGCAGTCTGATACAGCAATCAAAGTCTCATTCCAGGGAAACACAGAAGTCCACAGCCAGATGAAGTGTAACCGCTGGTACTTCAAGTTCAATGGTAACGAATGCAGTGGACCAATGACCATTGAAGCTGCAGTGTGGAACAACTGGTCATCTGGAAACCCCAATCTGCACTGGCACCGATCATTTGAGGGTTACTGTGAGAACATCCCACAGGGCGCGGTTAGAGTGGAATTATGGGTAGGCCAGTGTAGTGGCCAAGCTTTGGGTAATGCTTACACTGGATGGAATTCAGTATCCCGGATTATCATCGAGGAAGTTTCTAGGCCCCAGTCCTAATTCGTGGCTCTTTGAACTGTTCTATTTGCACTAGAGAAAGTAACAGTTTTGTTCAATGTCTAGATAAAACGCGTTAAGGCAAAATGTTGTATTAAATATACGTTACTACGAAATGAATCTACTTTAATTAACTCGTAAAACGTAACACCAGCTCTCGTGTATGTAAGAATATAAACTTTAATGAAGAAAATGCTACGTTATTTCTCTCAGAAATCTGAGTTGTCAAGCCTGACTTTATTTCACAAAGCATTTCTCGCATTCACTTTAAATTTACTAATTATGTTGAAATTTAAAAATTCAAACCAATTCATCCACTCTATACGGTTAACCCACCGAAAAATAAGTTATCTACTGTTAGAACTTCTGGGGCCTTGGAGTTTTAATGCAAATTGAATCAGTGGGATTTTTAAACTCCCCGGAGCTTTCAGGTTCGTTTTCTCCTTCCCTTTTTTTTTTGGGGGGGGGGGGGAGCAAGTGTTTTCCAAAGCACATGAAATCTTCCAGGTTTTCACGGGCCACAGTTTTTATTTTTGCAAAGAAGCCACAGCTTCACGTGAGGGTTAGTTTAGGACATGTTGCAGTCAACTGTCGCTTTCGTACAGAATAATGTTTCATAATAACTTAAACATTTGTATAGAGGTTCTCTCTTTTTTTTTTGCTACATTATACATAGTTTTTATTTCACCATCTATTTTGCAACCTATTATTACGGTTATTAATATTATCGTTATCGTAATTTTTCTTATATTTATTATTTTTTATTTTTAGCTGCCTAGGGCACCCATTTATATAACAGCTTTTGCCGACGGGTTTACCCTGGTAAAACATGTTTTATTATTATTATTATTATTATTATTACATTCCCATTATGAAACTATTAGTGAAAACGTTTTTAAACATGTCATAAAATTCAGACTTCCATGTCAGTGCGTCACTAACGTTAAGCTGGTGTAGACGGTTCAGCTGTCTGAAGCTGGTGTAACTTCTAACGTTTGTTCGTGTGAACGAAGTTTTAGACAGGTTGCACTCGATTTTCACCACAATGGTAACGACGACGAAAATACAAGCAACATGAAAAACAGCAGCACCAAAACTTGAAGCAGTTTTTCCGAAATTCAGGGCTAAAAAAAGCATAAACAGCAGGATTTACTGAGGCACGAACTCGATGCCTGCGCAATCAGGCACTGGATTTGTAACATGACATCGCTTTCAAGCGACAAATTTTCGAGAACTCCATACACTCTGAGCAAATCCACGATAAAATTGGAACCCCAGCATAAGGCGAAGACTAGAAGAGCAGTTACCATCAAGCGAATTGTTTTTGTCTTACACTTAGCTACTGCACCGTGAATTTTTCCTTTCTTGCTTCTTTTCCATAAGTTGACAGCGATCTTCGTGTAGGTCGCTAACATGTACATGAAGGGAACAATTAATAAAGGCCATGATGAAAAACAGTGTTTTTGATAGCTATGTTTTCCAGTCTATAGGTGAGTCACAAAACGCATACTTCTTAGACTTTTCGGTTCGGTTGTCCTCTTTCCAGCAGATTTCTTGAGATTTTGTTCTGATGCCGTAAATAAATGGCATAGAAGACATGAGGGCGTTAATCCAAATAGCTGTGAGTAAAAGCAAGTACGTTTTCAAACGTTGCGGTGTCAGACTTTTAAAAGGTTGTAAAATGTTTCTTTGTCGATCCCAAGCAATGGCGGCCAAACTGCTAAAAATGGCAGCTACACATGAGTGTTCCATAAGAACAAAGGCCTTGCACGAGTGTGGCGAATTGTTGAAGTCGTTTTGTCTCAACAGTAGAACGGTGAAATGGTATAGGACATCAGTTAATGACAAATGGAAGATAAGAAGACTTGAAATACTTGTCTGTATCTTGCGGCTTCGAAGCATGACGTAGACGACAACAAGATTGAGAAATGCACCGCACCCACGCAAAACGTAATAAGTCAAAGGCCACAAGAAGATGAAGTTTCTTGGAAAGACATGCAGATCGGGAGACGACGTAGAGTTTGTGTGAATGGCGATGTTCCAATTTCCTAACGTGTCATTCATTTTTGGCTCACAAATATTTCCATCTTATCACTGAAAAACCTTACTCTATAAAAGTATGAAGTTTGCAAAAGTCCTGAAATACTGAAATGTTCACTTGCTTCTTCGACGACTAAACAGAAATTAAGCCCTTTCCGATCAACTGTATTGCGGTTCCAACTGTTGATTCTGTGGATGAAATCCTAAAGTGTGACCATTCAAATGAAAGCTACTGAGCAGTACTTTCTTGTGGTGCTGTTTATTATGCTGTACAAGGTGGTTTTAACTTTTAAGTATGTGGATGAAATCCTAAAGTGTGACCATTCAAGTGAAAGCTATATGAGCAGCACTTTCCTGTGGTGCTGTTTATTATCCTGACATGTTAAATACAATGACCTCACACTACATTTTGTCCATCACAGCGACTGCATCGCCGTGATTTTTTAGGTAAGTCCGGTCTATGTCCTCTCTGAGCGCTAAAGGTCAACGCAGACCTCAGTAAGACCTTAAGATCTCAACAAACTTAAATAAGAATGGCTGATGCAATTGACATCATAAAACAAGCCTCGTTTTGTTTCCACTACAAAGAATATCGAACCGACCAAATGGACAGCATTTCCAAAGGCGCCTGACGATTTTAGAATAGCCTGCGTAGCAAGCGCTTCCGTAGGGCTTTCCGCATGTTTGAAGCATTTTTCGCTTCTTGAACGCGCGAAAATTAGGGCGAGCGCAAAAAAGTACGACAACGAACTTCCGCTTTGGGAAGTAAACATGATACTGCTTTTAGATACTGTTTATCGTTAAATGTACTCCATTACGAGCGTGAAATTTCCGGATGTTTCTCCAACAACCCCTGTGGGCCCAGCAGCAAAGTGAATAAGGAGGGGCTCACAGACACTATAAGGTATCCCGGAATTAAGCATGAACACGCCGGTTGAAAGTAGGGGCAAATCCTCAGTAAAGTGTGTGGCATACACTGTTATATTCGTCTAAAATACCACCTTAGTCCTCAGTAACCGAACCCACCATCAATGGATCAAACAGGGAAAAATAATTTCTTCCTAGCTGGGAAATCACTCGATCAATTGCAGGCCATGTTGGAGGGTCTTAGCCACCGGACATCATGCCACTATGCCCCCCTCCCTTGCATTTTATTTTTCGTGTTTGCTTTCTCTATTTTTTCCTCGAACAGGCTAGGGAACTGAAGTATGATTTTTCTCGGATATATAAGACTGAGATTAGCAATGATTTTGTTGAAAACAACACAATAACTAAGCTAGGGCCCCGGGCTTTACCTTCTGTTACATCATTTGCCTTCCCCAATTTTTAGTTGTTTAACGTATTTTCATTTTCTGTATTACAATTTTTTTATTTTAAGTGTAACACTCTGACACGTAAATAAATTGATAGATCGATTTGTCGGTAGTGCATATTTCCTGAAGAAACCCTGGATTATGGAACCCTTCAGTAACCCCTCAGCTCAGTGGGGACTATAACGTGATATGTCACAATGGACGGTAAATCAACAATATGTTGTGTCAGACTGACACATCAATCATATTTCGTTATGGAGTCTTTAATCCTGGAATATGGAGTGCTTAACCTCTTTGCTGGAGACAGTCTCATTTGACGTGTGACAATGGATAAGAATTCAACAGTATTCGGTTTCCGATTGACACATCATTCAAATTCAGTCTTAAAATAAGCTCACTTTTGAAAAACCAGCACAATCATTACAGCAGACCTTACTATGGCACAGTATTTCGCCGTCTTGTTGGTTCTCCTTTTGTCAGTAGGTTCATTGGCTACCACAACAAAACCTCAAGTCCAACAGAAAACCAGCGATTTGAAAGATTTATGCCAGGTCAGTACAAAAGCATAACATTTTACTTAGGGGATTGTAATGTGGGTTATCAACCCTAAAAAGACCAGTTTTTTGAAAGCGGCCACATATTTCAGTCTGGGAATGTAAAAATGTTTCCAAGAATCAGATCAAAGACTCGAGAATTTGAGTCAACTAGAAATGATATAGAGACATTGCAATCAATTTTCACAAACAAATTGAACGCAATTTTGATTTCAGGAGGTCTTGTCGTGGCTGAAAGGAAATGATCTTAGCTAGAAAATAACAAACGGTATGTATCCACCATCCATTTTTGAACATCTTTTTCACTATGGACTGCGTGAGCTGGTATATTCACATGAAACCACCCTTTTGCTGGACTGAAACTAGCATTTAAGGGGGTGAAATTTTCAAGAAGCTTATCAAAAGAGACTGTATGGAACTCGAGAATATTTTAATTTTTTCGATCAGGCTTAACTTAGCCGGCATTAAGAATAGCTGTCCCCTGTTAGTTCCTGACCGGTCGCGGAGTGTAGATTGGCATGTATGAGTTTAGCGATCGATCAATTTTCCGTCATACATCAAAATCAGAAACCGAGTGATCTGGAATTGATTTTATGGTCTCGCTGTGGCTTAAGGTCTTGACTTCTAACGTATGCACACCCTTCTATGTTTTTTGTATCTCACATCAAGGGCACTGAACGGTTCCAATATCGGTAAATGTTTTCTTTCGTAGACTGATTTTCGTGTTTTCCCCCAGGAAAACATAAATTTGACTGTGGTGTTGTTTCGAACAAGGCCAGCAGGATATTCGGAAAGTTAAGATTCTTTCTATGAATCAAAAGAAAGAGGATTCAGTTTAGGTTCTGAAATGTTTTACGAAGGAACCTCAACAGATCCTACACCGTGTCATTGTCAAAAACGTGTCTTTTAAATGCCCTAAGTAAAAAGTAAAACTAGAAATTAAACTTTCTTGGCACTTTGCTTGGATCGTAGGATGTCCCAGTTATCTCTTTAGGAATGTATCGCTGCTCTCATAAGCTTTTTAAATTTTGTTATCTTTCCACATGCAGAAGCTGCGTTGTCCAGTTTAGGCCTTGAGCTTCATCTTTTGTTTGTTCTCCGACCATTTCCTATTTCTTGAAAGTGAATAAAATAGGCCATGCATCCACCATCCACAAGTATTGAATATAAGTTAAACAGTGGCTTTTTCTCGAGCTTTCTTGTGGTTCTTTGTATTACCATTTGATAGCTAGAAAGACCTGTCCTTTGTTCACATTTAACATTTTTCAACCGAATCAATTACGATGATAGAGTTAGGTCCAGAAGGTTACATTCGGCGACGAAGATGTCTCAATCGGCTAACGATTGATCAGTACATTCAGTGCAGAACAGTGCATTTTAATTTAAGCGGTGTTGAAAGAAATCATACGAATCCTCGGATTTTCTTTTTTAGGTTTGCAAAACGTTTGTCACATGAACCTAGTTTAATGGCCTTAGCTCCCACGAGTCTCCTGAAGCTCAGCGGTAGAACATCTGGACTAGTAACCAGAAGGTCAAAGGTTCGACTCCTGTTGGGAGAACTCGGGTTTTTTTCCGAGTCGCCTGTGTCACTGGCTGAATAAACATCTTTATCAGGTTTAAAACAATTTGCAGACAAGTGGGAAGTCGATATTTCTTCTTTTGTCAGTGGTGTTGGGGGTGATTGGGACGTGGGGGTGGGGTGAAGGCAGGACGGATTTGGACTGTCACACCGGTTCCGGTTCGTTTTATTCCTACTTTCGTTCACTTCCTTTATTTTCCCACTTCCATTTGTGGCTTTCTCAACAACACTTGCGCTTTATTTGCATGACCATAAAACATTACAGTATTGCAAAAGCATAAGATAATATATAATAACAATAATTACAATAAAAAGTCATTAAACAAAACTAATCAAATAATCACTGATCAAGAATTTGACAATAATTTGTCTCTCATTTCAAAACAGGACGATTAAACTGCACTAATTGCATATTAATATAATAGTCACTGGAGTTCATTAATTGCACAATCAAGGTTGAAATTGATAGCTGCTTGGGATTCGAAATTACATGATCTATTTTACTGAAAAAGTTGTCTCTAAGTGATGAATATCTTGGACAATGAAATAGAAAATGGGTTTCATCTTCAACATTATGCCCACAAATAGTGCATAGTCTGTCACTTCTGGGAACATTGTTATATCTTCCTGTTTCAATCAGGAGTTTGTGATTACTTATTCTTAGTTTCACAAGCGTTTTTCGATTGGGATTTTTTCTAGTCAAATGTAAATAAGGCGAAGGTGTATAACTGTCTTTAATAGTATTATAAAATTCTAGTTTTTGAGAATTACAAAGAGAATGTTTCCAATAAGCGATATATTTCTTTTTCATTTGATCTACAAGGTACGTTATCTTAGTGTCATCTAAAGTGTCATGATTAAAGTTAAAGGGAATGTCATAATAATTGAGCATATTTATAACACTGGAATAGAAACTATTTTTACCATTACAGTGCAAATCTATTGACATTATCAGTGATTGCACGACGAAGGAGTTTTGATCTTTATTTTGAAGATAACTTATGTACTTAAGAATTCGTTTATTTATATCAAAGGTTAAAGGGAAGCGACCCATTTCAGCCCGGCATGCAATATTAGATGCCTTGTTATTAACTTGTAAGTAGCGTTTGCAAAATTGTAAGTGACTTTTTTCAATTGGTGAAGTGTCCCAAGACTTGAAATCTGATTTAGCAAAGACACCCCAGGCTTCGCTATTATAAGTCAAAATGGGTGAAATCATCGTGTCGAAAATTTTGCAAGCAAGAGAGGGTTTTAAACGGCTTAAGTCAACGTGCCGTCTTAAAGCAAAAAGAGCATGAAGAGCCTTTTCTCTCAAGTGATCCAACGACAGTGTGAAATTTCCAGATGAAGAAATTCGCGTTCCTAGATAAGTATAATTCTGAACAGTGTCAATCTTTTCTTTGTCAATATAAAAGTTACATTCATATTTTTTCGCGCGTTTTTGAAAAACCATTATTTTAGTTTTCTTAGGATTAATCTGTAACATCCACGATGTACAGTACTGGGCTAATGCATTGAGACAATTTTGCAGCCCTGTTTTTGATCGTGATAGTATAATCAAGTCATCTGCATACAAAAGAGAGTTTAATTTGGTTCCATTGGGTAAAACAAATGGATCAGATAGAATATTGTCGAAAGAGAAAGGTAGGTCATTAATGTATAGGTTAAACAGAAGTGGACTCAGAATGCAGCCTTGGCGTACACCTCTTGCATATTGAAAAGGTCGCGTTTGGTTATTGCCAATCCTTATAGAACCGGTAGAATTGTAGTAGAGGCTTTTGATTAGGTTATAAAAATTTCCTCCAACATTATTTTGCAGCAGTTTATAAAGGAGCCCATCGTGCCATACCGAGTCGAAAGCTTTCCTGAAATCGACAAAACAGGCGTATACCTTTTCATGGTGACAATTAACGTACTTATCTATCAATGTTCGCAAAGTAAGAACATGGTCTGCAGTTCGGTTATTCGGTAAAAAACCGATTTGAGATTTGTGAAGGATGTTCAACGAGTTGACATGTTCTAGAAGTCTTTGATTTAAAATCGAACAAAATAATTTTCCTAGACAGCTAGAAACGCAAATTCCTCGGTAATTTGAGGGGTCATTTCTTCCACCAGACTTGAATATTGGTGTAATGAGCCCACCACACCACATTTGAGGCATTGATCCCAAATCAAGAATATTGTTGAAAAGTTTCTGATAAACGAGTATCATTTCATTTAAACTAGTTTTAATCATTTCGTTTCGTATTTTGTCTGAATAGGGTGATTTGTTATTCTTTAATTTTTTTACTGCTGTACGTATTTCGGCTTCTGTGATGAAGAAGTCCAATGGATGCGATTGCATTTTGTTGTCTTCTTGTTTTCGTAACTCATAGATAACTCTTTCTCTGTTGCAAAATGTAACTCTTTCTCTGTTGCAAAATGTTGCGTGATGGAAACACTTTTCGCCATGTCTTTCTCTGCTTCCGTAAGATTTCCTTTTCAACTTCATTCAACCACTGGACAACTGATGACCTGTTTGTACTGTTAGCCTCCCAACTAAAACAACTTTTACCGATCGTTCATATGGGAAAAATTGTCTTACTAGCCGAGTCAAAATTACCGAGCTAAAGTGTTTATTACTCTCCTTAATATTCAAATTCTCTCTAAACCTTTCTCCTCTGGATTACCTTCTTTAGTTTTGTCGTTTTGACATAATATTTTGAACATCTCCATCTTTGATTCTCCCTTCTTTGCGCAAGAACAATTCTCTACACATTCTGTCCCACGCAGGGACGTTTGAGAGATTGCTGGTAAATATGACTTGAAAACATTTAACTGTTATTTATTTTGGTTCACACTGTTCCTGTGTTTCGTTGTCTGATTAAAATTCAACTTCGTTTCTAGAAATCCATCATTGGTCATGGTTTTCCTGGCATTCCAGGATCAAATGGCATGCCGGGAATGCCCGGAGTTCTGGGGACGCAAGGCCCACAGGGAAGGGATGGAGATAAAGGACAGACTGGTGACAAGGGGGCACAAGGAACGCCGGGATCAAAAGGGGAGAGAGGTGCCGGAGGGTCTCGTGGGAAGAGCGGGCCACCAGGAATGATGGGAATGAAAGGAAAGCATGGAATTGTGGGAGCTCAAGGAAAGAAAGGAGACAAGGGAGAGAAAGGAGAAAGCGTAAAAGCAAGTGCGACTAGTGCAGTGCCACAAACCAACTGGAAACAATGTGTGTGGAAACAAGAAGATTCAAGAGATAGCGGAAAGATTAAGGTAACAGGAAACTCCAAGCTTTAAATGAAGCTTTATACTAAGATTGCGAATAGTTCTTATGTGGATAATCAGAGAGAAAGTTCGAGCTCCCTTTGTGTATCTAAAAGCGCTACCAGAGGAAAAAATATTTAAAGAAATAGTGTTGGCACTTCAATGCTGAAAACGTACATATTGTGGCCTTTATGCGTGTTTCTTGAAAGAGCCAAGGAAACCTTTGAGGCAGGTCCTGCTTTGAGGTTAGCTTAACCCACTGCCAAGATTTTCACATTTTATCTTTCATAAACCTTTATGACACAAGCTGATAACATAGATTCTTACTTTAATAACGGGATATTGCATTAACTTAAAGAATACTGGCGGTGACAGTTAGATTTCCACTTTTTTGACCATGGTACTCAGTTACAGTTGACAGTAACACTGCTCAGTAAACTTATTTGTTAGTGAACTGTTTAAATTTTATCTATTAAACTCCTGTCGCTTTAACCTTCGTTGACGGTTGACAATAAAAAAGTCTTATCTCATACATTGTCTGACGACTAAAATTAAAGCCCCTTGACGGTAAACCCCTTTCAGTCCCCCATAACTTTGACTATGTTTTCCGTTTTATTTTATCCATACAAGATTGCTCTTTTAACAAGCTGCAGTCGAATACCGCGCTCAAAGTCTCTTTCCAGGGAAATACCAGAGTCCAAAGCAGTGCTAAGTGCAACCGTTGGTATTTCAAATTCAATGGTAACGAATGCAGTGGACCAATGGCAATTAAAGCTGTTGTGTACAGCAACTGGCGTTCTTCGACTCCAAATCTACTTCATCACTGATCATTCGAGGGCTTCTGTGAGAACATTCCACAGGGCGCGGTGAGAGTGGAATTATGGGTAGGCCAGTGTAGTGGCCAAACCTTGGGTGATGCGTACACTGGATGGAATTCAGTATCCCGGATAATTATCGAGGAAATATCCAGGCCCCAGTCCTAAAACATGGCTCTTGAAGCTAAAACATGGCGCTTGAAGAATATTTCTGTTCTACTAGCACTTGGAAAAGTGACAGTTTCGCTCAATGTGTGGATAAAACGCGTAAGCAAAAATGCTGCATTAAAATATAGAACTATAAAATGATTCCATTTCAAATTCTGTTCTATAATTGAAAAAAGGAAAGTTAACCCTCGGACGTACAAGCTAAGTCACACCCCCACCGTAAAACAAAGCGGGTTGACGGAACCCCGTTTGGATTTTTGTTGTGTTACAATATTTCGAAACGATTTTAACTTAAATAGAAATCCTGTGATGTGATCTACAAGTTGAGGTATACGTTATGGGTTGCGGCGCTGCTTGGGGCCTGTGACGCCATCCAAAATGGCCGCCATCTTTGTTACCATCTTGGATCTTACCCAAAATTAGAAATTATCAAAAAACAGAGGAAAGTGAACAGTTTTGATGCTGTAGAATATGATGTAAATCAATTAACACTTTGCTGCTTTCTGTCAACATTTTGTGTCTTTTTTTTTCACCTACAAAGGGTAAAAAACACACATTTTTCTTCAAAAACATTTTTACCACCTCTGCTTATGACGTCATATCTCGTAACCATGGCACCGATTCTCACTAAACTTGTGTCAAAATGTGTCTAAAGAATATGCACACAGTTACTGATAGTCTCCTACGCAGCCGTTTTTAGTGGCGTCACGCAACGCTCCCCCCCACAAACGGCTGCTGAAAACTGAACCACATTCCTTTCCCGACCTTTAGCCAATCACAGCTCTGGTTCTAGAATTCAGAACTGTCGCGCGCCAAACTGCTCTGTTGGGAGACTCGCCCAATCACAGGTCGTGTTTTATCGGTGACTCACGCGTAGGTGACAAACGCAAATCAAGATGGCGGCGCTAGATGAAGCTTTTCATCTGGTGTCGTCAACCTTCAAAATCCCCGAGTTAAATTCTCATCAAAAACAGGCAATTCGAAAAATCGTCTCAGAAAAAAAGGATCTCTTTGTAAACCTGCCGACGGGCTTTGGGAAGTCTTTGATTTATCAAGCCCTTCCGCTCGTGTTTGACCATGTAACCAAACAACCGGGTCATATTGTTGTCGTTGTCTCTCCGCTGATAAGCCTTATGGAGGATCAAGTAAACCACCTGAGAAGCCTTGGACTTTCTGCTGTAAATATCAGTTCCCAGGCCGAGAATGACCATTCCAAGATCGAGAACGGAAAATACTCAGTTGTCTTCGGCTCACCCGAAGCCTGGCTAATGAATGAGCGTTGGAGAAATATGTTGGGCAATGATGTATACAAAAGCAAGCTGTGTGCTATTGCTATCGATGAAGCTCATGTGTTGCGGCAATGGTAAGTTCAAGTTGGTGAAAATAAACTTCAAAATATTGGCCATCGGTTTTTGTAAATAATTTTTATACCGTCAGTATTCCCTCATCAGCAACTGCAAGAGCCTTTACAATTATTTCTTGCACTACACTACACTTGCAACAGAATCAATTTCGATTCATTAATTGGCATACCAAGCGCTATTTGTAAAACATATCAATGATGTGATATAACATAGAAGGACATTTTTGAAACCTTCTGAGCTACTTTAATCATCCCTCAAGCTTGATCCTCTGATTCAAGCATAATTATGTCAAGCTACACTGTACATGTTTCAATAGCTCAAAAAGCTATTTCAATTCACTGTTAGAAAATGTGAAGTGTACTGTCATACATTTATTCGTATATGGAAATGTATCATAAAAAGATAAGTCTCCTCTATAGCAATTATATTTATTTAGTACCATCACAAAGCACTGTGTAATGACTTGGGTCTCACTTACTCATAAATAACCTTACTCATAAATAATCATTTTAATTTCAATGACAGGGGAACATCAGAAGACAACAAAATGGCTGCATTTCGTGAGTGTTATGCACATCTGCATGAGCTGAGATCGCTAGCTTCTAACACAATAATGGTTGCTTTGACTGCAACAGCAACCAAGCTGACAAAAGAGACTATCCTGAGTGTGCTTCTAATGGAAAACCCTGATGAAATCAAAGAAAGTCCAAACAAACTAAATGTGACTTACGTTGTTGAGTGTATGAAGAAAGATTCTGATCATGAAATGTATTTTGGTTGGCTGGTTGATGAGTTAAGAAGTAAGCAAGCATCTTCGCCGAGAACAATTATTTATTGTCAGACAATCAAACAGTGCGGGATTATTTATGCAACAATCAAAGGTATGCTGGGAAATGACATGCACCTAGGAAATGCAACTGACCCGACAAATGTTCTTGTTGAGATGTTACACTCATGTACACCTGCCGCCAACAAAGACAGAATTCTAAACTCATTTCAGTCAGTGGATGGCAGTATTAGATTACTGATTGCAACAATTGCATTTGGAATGGGAGTGGATTGTAAGGGAGTTCACAGAGTGGTACACTATGGACCATCTAAAAATGTTGAATCCTATGTGCAAGAAACTGGGCGAGCAGGGAGGGATGGACATCAAAGTGTCGCGTACATCTTGTATTATGGGATTCTTCTTAATCACATTGATGGACATATGAAGTCTTATGTCAAAACCAGCGAGTGCAGGAGAAAGGAACTATTAAAGCACTTTGATTCAGTTGCCGTGCAGCCTGAGACGGCACATCTTTGTTGTGATAACTGTGCCACTGAATGTGAATGTGGATCCCAAGATTGTGGAGAATTTGCAGCATATCCGTTGTATCAAAGAGAAGCAACCATTTCACACACAGTGAGGGAAGTGCCTCCTGATAAAAAGAAAATTGTCGAAGAGAATCTGATAAAATATCACAAATCACTTGTCCTAAAACTTGTCAACACAACAGCCCATGGTGATGTGAAGACCCTTACAAATTTACAATTCATGTTAGGATTCTCAGAACATCAGATTACACAAGTTGTGGATAACTTAGGGATGATCTTCTCATTATCAGATGTCTATGAATTTGTTGAAATTTGGGATAGGAGACATGCACTACACATTCTTTCAGTCGTCAGCGATGTGTTTCAAGATGTCAATGACGATAATCAGTCACATACATGTACTGTGTCACCAGAGGACAATGACTATGTTTTTGATGATGAATTAATGGATGAGTGGAATGAAGTCCTTCAAGATGATGACCTTTTTGATATGATTGTCAATAACTTGTCACTTTCTCAACTTGACAACTCATTACTAGAAGAGGAGCATGTTTCAGATGATTCCGTAGAAGATGAAGTTCCAACCGCTTTACTAGGAACTGTCGAGGCAATGAACTTGATCGATTCATGATATTTGTCATGTGTTTTCTCATGTTGTAAAGGTTGGTCATTGTCTGCAATATTTCTGAAAGAGTGGTTTTCAATTGAAGGGGTGCATAGAAAGAAGCCCTTAGTGACTTCTGATAAACTGCTAGATTCTCCTTCTAAATTCCCCTTTATTTGCTTGTGAAACAAAAGGAGAATTTGATATTACATAAAGAGTCGCTTAGGGTCTTATTCCATGCATCCCTTAAATTGAGTATTGAAAAACAAAACAAAATGCACTAAAGTATGAAAACTAGGTGCAAGATTTTTTTATTGTACATGTAGTCATTTTTTGGCCTTTAGAAAGCTTTTCTGTTAGACATGGCCTTTTTCTCTATTCTTCTTTTGATATCTTTGTTCTAGATGTTTGTTTTGTACATTGCACCATACCATAACAGTTCTGTTAATTTTGTTAAATTTGCCCAACAACCGCAGATGCTTCATGTGAACCGAGGGTGTTTGCTTATAGGTTTGACTTTATTAATGTACTACCAGACCCCTGACAAATTATAACATAACATTTTTAGCAAGCTTTATGTAGATGTGAACTGCTACATCATTGCTGTCCTTTTCCTTTCAACATCAATAATCCAGCTTATCTTTTCCTTTCATGTGCCTTATACTTACTAATTTTCGCAAGTATTAATTTCTGCGATATTGAGAAATTCAATTAACCTAAAAAGGATTGAGTGAAAATTAAAATTGCAAAATTTGTAAGAATAAGGTAGTGCACTTCACTCACAGAATAACAAAATTAATTTTAAGCTTATCGTGCTCTTATCCCCCAAGTAATATTTTTCTTATGTTTGTTTATCCACTGGTACAAACTGGAGGCATTCAGGTTTTCTAGTCTGTCCCTTTGAATACAATTGAAATGTTTGTAGCTCCGACCCTCAAGTTGAGCAAAGATGTCAAATTCAACAGCTCTCTTGACAAGCTCATGTAGATCCCTATCTAAAGATCCTGAAGAGTGTTTTCCAGATCGTAGCAACCGTTTGATGGTTTCATCAAGATTCCCCAGCATTGATGTTGTAGGACTTTCTGAATAAGATAGCCGTGAAACAGCATTCTCTGATACATTTGGTCCAAGATTCCTGATACCCTGCTTAATAAAATTGTTCCTGTGTTCTGTGTCTTCATCAATTGGGATATTTGTACCCTTTTTACCAGTGTTATTTACAGTTCGGTTCCAGGTAAACCGCTCACTGTCTCTTGGTGACAACAGAGCATAAATAAGGAAAAACTGATATAAGCACTCAAGAGCATACTTTGTGCTGTGGGAGCCATCTGCCTTGCAGTACAACATGATGTATTTGTACTGCCTCATTACTCTCGCCCCATCCCCTTCTTTAATGGCATCAAGAAAATTGAAAAACAGAAAACTTTCTGTCATCAGAGCACAATTGTAGTTGAAGACATCATCACCTGGTTTACTTTCTTTAGGTGGGGATGACTGTGTTTGGTGGGTGAGTTGGCTGGTATCGTCCTCAACCTGAACAGGTGGTTCATGTGACAATTCATGATTTCTCCTGCTTTTGCCATTGTACTTAAATGACTTGTCACATCCTGGAAATCTGCAGGGAAATCTTCCCTCAGGTGTTAGATCCTGCTGATTCAGAATGTCCTTTTCCTGTTCAGTCAACACATCGTCCACAAGAGCATTCACTGCTGAACTGCTTTGGAACACAAATTCATCAACAACCTTAGCTGACAGTTCATGGAGACAATCAAGCCTTTCTGATTTGTTCAATTTCTCCATGTTTGGTGGTAAGCTGTGCTTGGTTGGAATCCCTGACTTGCCTTCCATCCCCAACACTTTCATAGCAGCTGCCAGGATTCTTGATTTGAAAACAAGGGAAAGAAAGTCCCTGTTTGCACGGTATGATGAGTGAACATCACCAGTTACATTCCTTCTGTTGATGAGGGTACGGTCCGCAAACAGAGTACATAGATCGCCATCAGACTTTCCGCTAAAAAATCTGGAGTAAATCAACTGGTGATAAAGAGAAAAACAAATGTTAAGAGCTTTTTATAGTTTTTCTATAAAATAACAAACTTTAAGTATAAAAATTTACAAGACTGAAAAGCGTGGAACCAACTTTGTAGAGTTGTAGTTAGATTTGCTTGCAGAATTGACTACCAGGGCAAAATTCATATCATAGAAAACCTTTTGGTAATATGGTTTTAGTAATAAGTTAATTTTTAAGACTGAAATTCAAACCATATGTTAGCCTTCTACTACTTAACCCAAGGTAAATGGAAGAATGCATGGTACCAACTAAAATATCCATACCCACTCCAAGGAAAGGAAGTATTGAGCTGGACTGGAATTCCTAAAGGGGTGGGGGGGGGGGAGGGGGTGAATTTCAAACCAAAAATCCTCTTTGTCACCACCACCTCCACCATCACTCTTAAGAGATGCTCAGAAAACCACCTTTCTGAAATGTTTACATACACTTAGCAGTTTGACAGCAGCGTGCCAGTCCCCAAGTTGTAGAGTGATTCCTTCCAGGCGGTCTTGTGGGTTTAAACCATTGGCCACTGAGGATATGACATTAACGGCCCTTTCGACAGTGAGCTGGTCACCAGAAAACAGCTGACCATCTACACCACTGTCATCAGTTTCGGGGAGGTATGAATGAAATTGTTGAAGGATAGCTAACATGTCTTCATTGACATTTTCGTTCTTGAAGATAATCCCGAGAGGAACCTGAAAACATAGAAGCGATAATTTCATATGCTGTTGTCTAGTAATTGTTATTTAGTATTTAGTGTGTCCCCAATTAGCAACCTGTCTTAACAGGGTGCTAGATCAAATTTGACAAGTAAATAAAGTTGTTATTATTATTTACATTTAATGTTTATGACAGTTTTCCAGTTATACTTTCCCAACAATCAAGATAACTAATCTATCTTGACACTGATTTCACACATATTGTTATTTGTATGTGATACAGTGCAATAAAATTTGGAACAAACAACAACAATTAAACCAATAAAACTGAACCAGAACTTACATTTTGGGTACATTTATGTAATATTACTCTTTATTCTTGCATTACCACTTCATTGAATGGTGCAGCTGTTCTTGTTCAATTTTATCCTTGGTTCAATTTTTATTTTCATTTGTTTTTGTGAATGGCAGTATAGGGCAATGAGTATAAACACCTGATGCACCACATCCATGTAGAACAAAATAAATAAATGAATAAATTATAACCTTCTTTGACTTCTGTGACATTTCCTGCGTGTACTTATGGGGAATGTGTTGGATGCATGCATCTCTCAGGGGGGCTAAGGCTTCAAAATAGTCTACCAAAATCCTTGAGGTAAGGATAATGTAGTTTGACCTCTGCCGCTGCTGGTCTTCAAGAGTTGGAAGAAATTTAATATTCGAAACCTCCTGCAGGTTGGCCTTGGGCTCTTTTGCATCGAGAAGGGCTCCGGACACTCTGTTTTCAATCATTTGATGGTTCACCCAATGAAAGTCCCGGTTTTGTGACAGCATTGTCATACTTTTCCGTTGCATCTGGAAATCCAAATTATCAAATGATGTTTGTATTTTTGTGTTCACCCAAGCCAGCGTTTAACAAGGCACGTTACCTAAGTTATCGCTTTTCCCTGGCCCAAATTTTTATCTTTGCAAAGAAGACGCAGCATTCCAGTAACTCAACTGAAGCTCCCGGTAGATTTGGACAAGGTGCAGCGAAAACTCGCTTCCCGTACACCTTGTTACTACAGAACCCCATTAGTACGAAAAGGTAATTAGAGTTTAATACAGAATGCAGGTGTTCGAAATTACTGTATTCAAGGGAAACGGGTTTCTGCTCGAAGTTGGGACAGATTTGAGATTTCGGGAGTTACACTGCTTAAATCTGGCTATGTTTTGTTTACTGAAGTTGATTCAGACTTTTACAACAAGGCGTCACTAACGTTAAGACGGTGTAGTTCGCTAAGTTGTCTTAAGCTGGTGTGACGGTTATACAAACACCTGCGAATAAAAGCAAGTACGTTTTCAAACCGTGGGGTTACGGTGCCAGACTTTACGAAGGTTGTAAAATGTTTCTGTGTCGATCGTTTCAAAGTAACAAAGGCTTTACACGAGTGTGGCGAATTGTTGAAGTCGTCTATTCTTAACAGAGGAACGGCCACGTGGTATAGAGCATGAGTTTGCGCAAACGGAAGGGCCCCCTTGTATTGCATAATAAACAGCACCACGTGAAAATACGGCTCAACAGCTTTTATTTGAGTGGTCACACTTTAGGATTTCATCCACGGACTCAAAAGTCATAGAGCCACCTTGTGCTGCATTATCAACAGCACCGCAGAAAAGTATTCGTCAGTAGTTGTCACTTGGTTGTTCACACTTTAAACATTTTATCCACAGACTCAAAAGTTAGAACCACCTTGTACAGCATAATAAACAGCACCACAGGAAAGAACTGCTCATAGCTTTTATTTGAATGGTCACACTAGCGACTTTAAAAATTTTATCCACGGACTTAACACTTGATGCAAAGTTTGACTCTTAACTGGTTAAGTTTAGAGTTAGTAAGTAAAAGAGTAAAAGTAAGTGGCTTTAGGTCGTCGAAACGGATGACTTACCCTGCAAGCGAACAAGGAACAAACCGTTTAATGTTTAATAAGGAATTCTCACGCAAATCTAACAAAAGCTACTTGATACTTTTATAGCGTCAAGGTTTTCAGTGAAAGGTTAGTAATATTTACAGGAGCAAAAGAGGTTGCCTTCGTGCAACCAGTGAGAAAACGGAGAGTGTAATTGGGTGATTTTAGCCAACAATTCATTTGAAAGGGAAATAATAAAATAGTTAGACAAGGGGCCCAGATAATGCAAGCTCATATAATGAATTTTGCTAACTATTGCTAACTTTGAGTAGTACTAGTATACAAATTCATTACTAACGAGGGCGCGGTCCACCGAGTTAAACATGAGCTCAGCTAACGCTTTCGTAGCTTTAACATCTTTGTTAGAGAAAGCCTTCCAAGATCCAAGGCATTTGAAGTCTTGACAGTCAGAGCCGTTTCGTTCACTCTTTTAAAAAGACAGCCTTTCCATATTAAGCATCATGACCGCAGTTTTTGTTACGTAGCCCAATCTGTAGTCCAATCGTCTAAAATTTTCTTTGAAGAGTGACTAGCAGTACTTAGGTGTTTTAAATCTGGTTCTTGTCTGAGAAACACCCATCCGGATTCAATAGTCTTCTCTTCGTAACTTTGGTTCTCTCAATCATTCGCCTTCTCGACAGATAGTTTGCCTTGACTCGTGATCAAGGACTGTGGTAAACAGTACGGTACACGTATCTCCGTGGATAACACAAGCCAGGATGTAGTTGTGGGAACAACATTAGTAGACATTAGTTCCGGTTGTATTGGTAATCTTGTCATGTATGCTACAGGCACGAAAGATGATTATGAACTTTCCATGACGTACTGGGACAAAGCCTCATGAAATGTGATGTAGCCGCTGGAAATTTTCGCTCCAAAGATGAGTTATGCGAGTCCAATCAAATTACGTTCCCCTGAACCCCAGGTTTGGGGGGTCGCGCTACGCTCTTCTACCAAACTTCTGATCATGATGATGATGATGATGGAGGCGATAACACCTAGCTGAAAAAGGAACTGAACCTATGAAGCTGTTTATAGGGACTAGAGCAAATAACACCGGTTCGTGCATGTAGGAATAGTAGAAACCTCATGGTCTTGAACTTAACAAAGAACCGCAATCGCGCAAGCTTTATTTTCAGTGTTGCCCTCTTGTAAATCAAACCAAACATTATGTCAAGTCACAATGTTATTTATGTTACCTATGCGCTACCCTAGCTGGGGACCAGATGTTTCTAGCTCTCGCGTGCTTTTGCAGAACAACCTTCAAAATGTGAGACACTAAAGTTCGCGCGTGTTCGAGAGCGCGGGGGAAGGCTCTGGCACCCAGGGTGCCTACGCGCTTATTTGTTTATCCGAAGGTGGTTTCTCACGTGACAGCACCTGGCGCGGTGGCGGGCGCACAAAGCCCTGGTGCTCTGTAGAAACGCATGCGAAGAAAGGAAATGCACAGGAGACGCTTGTGCGATTTATTTCCCTTTTTGATTTTCTGTTGACCCGATGGACCTTCACACTATCCTGAATTTCACCATCACAGCGATTGCAGAGAAACATAACAAATATACGGTTCTTTCTCCAACTTTCCTCCAATGTCGTGTTCTCTTGTCATCTTTTACATTTTAAAACCATCCTGCATTACAGCGATAGACAAGGTAAGTTTAGAAGGTTATCTCAATTGAAGAGTTGCTACAGAACCCATTCTCTTGACAGCGCTGCGGAATAAAGTATGCCATTCCAGCAAAGACACATAACGAATCTATGGTTGCTTCTCGAAATTTCCTGCAATGTGTGGTGGTCAATACTAGCGGAGTTTTGTCCTTTTGACATATTTTACATTTAGCGAAACCAGTCTGGCTTACCCGGTGATAGACAAGGTCCCGGGGTGGGGGAGGGGGGGAGGGGCTACTCAACAAAGTTTTATGTGGGAAAGCTCCGCCCCGAGGTCCAACCCCTTACCCTTTTATATACCATTTTTGACAGAAAAGGTACCCCTTTCGTATACCTTCTATTGAAACATGGTACCCCTTTCACATACCTACACGTACTTGAGAACACTGCATCCTTTTCTAAACCCTTGGAATGCAGTTAATGAACGATATTAGGGGAGAACAGTATTAGCGGAAGAGATGTCAACCAAAAAACAATATTATCATGTACTCGAAATATTTTAATCAAAGGCCTTTTAAAATACCTAAATGACAGATTTCCCTACCCTTTCATATACTTCAGCTCGTGAAATCCCTACCCTTTCATATACCTGAGGCCTGAAAAAGTTTCCCCTTTCGGGCGGAGCCTCCCCGTATAGGCCATTATAGGGAGTACTCCCCCGGGACAAGGTTCTATCGGCTGCCAATCGCGTTTTATAATTATTTTTAGATATAAAATTAGGTTGTTAACAACATATATTTATAGCAAAACTGGGATCTCCTTTCGCTGGTATATTATTTCATATCAATTGTAGTGTAGTCATAATCGTATTTCCAAAGCTAACGAGTATAAAAATTCTGTGGAATTTGTTAAATGCGAAGTACAAAAATTATGAGGAAGTACCAGTCAGCATCCTTCACTAGAACAGCAGGATGTTTTCTGTCCACTGTGGGGGAGAGGGTGAATCCTCCTCTAGATCTAATGCCTCCCAAACGTTTTGTTTTCGATGAACTGCCCCTTAAAGCCTCCAGCACCTCGCTGAAAAACGTTTCTTGCTTAAGATTAGAATCTATCACTTTTTTTGACTGACAGTACGTCAATCAAATTCCGATCATAAAAGGAGTCACTTTTCAAAAACAAACTCATATCATCTCAGTAGACGCTGATTGTTTGTCATGGCACAGTATTTTGCTGCCTTGTTGGTCCTCTTTTTGTCAGTGGGTTCCTTAGCCACGACAACAAAGCCACAAGTTCAACAGAAAACCGACGCGTCGAAAAAATTATGTGAGGTCAGTACACTATAAATATTACTTAATAGTGGATTGAAATGGGGGTGTTCATCCTAAGAACGCCTGTTTTAGGAGAACGGGCAATTTTTCCGGGAATCTGAAAGAAGTTTACCCAATCCAGAAATTTTAACCCTTTCACTCCTAGACCAAGTTATGGTCAGATGATTTGTCACTCTAACTTTTTAATCTGTTCACAAAATCCTGTCGTGTTACCATTCAAATGAAACCTCTTTGCCGGAACTTTTGCATGGGACTATTTATTTCTTAGTATTTTAAAAAAACGAAAATTTGGATTTTTGGTGAATTTTTTGCTTTGGCCACTTTAAGAGTGAAAGGGTTAGTGATTTCGGGATATGGTAGTTGACATTCGTAACTGAGACATGAAGGTCAGATTAATTTTTTCCGGGGAGAAAAAACAACGAAGAATATCTCAACAGAGTATCAAGAGTATCAGAGTATAAGAGTATCTTTTATAGTTGCCGTTCGTCGAGTTTGTCAGTATATTTACTTGCATTAGGCGCTGGTATTATGGATCGATATCACAATTCAAAGTGTGTGATTTGACATGTATGTGCATGTCGTCTATGTTCTTTTAGTATAACCTTTATTTCTTAGGGATCCGGACCCCAAACCGTACCATTTTCCAAGGGCTCCAAACAGTTCGGTAAATGTACAAAAAAAAACCGCAATTCAACTAAGTCGAAAATTTCTTCTTGAGCTACCTAAACAAGACGTCTTTAACCATTGATCGATAGACTGCAAGATGTCGTCCTTTTTCCCTCAGATCCTATGTGCAAGCGGAAATGTGTTTGTGCTGCTCGCAGTCTGCCACTTTTGTTTTCCCTTGGCCGGAACAACCAAGAAAAGGTGCAAGGCGTTGCCTCTTTATACCTTTTCTAACGAAGCTCAAACGGCGTCAGTAAACAAAGTTAATCGTTGGATGCCTGAAGTCGTGATAACCTTTTAACTTCACTCCTCCCAAAAAGTGTAGCAGCTGGGTTACTTTTAGGCTTGGGTTATTGTTTCTTTGTTTGAGCTAAAGTAAACTCCCGGTAGCTGGAACTCTCAAGAGAAACGGAAAATTATTCAGTTTTGCAGGCTTGTTGTAGTGTAAAAATTTGTAGCAGACGAAACTGAAGCCCACTGTAAGATAAAAATTAACGACCTGTTGGTGTTTGCAGGGTTATATCTATACGCGGCTGTCCATACTATTATTGTTCCAATGTTTATCTGGATACAGTAACGAGCAATTTAGTCAGCACGGCGTATCCTCGCTGGCGAACATTGATCCTTAAGAATCAACTATTTTTTGTTTTATTAAAAAGGAGGGCATTGGGGACTATTAGAAACCGGAACGGCCAAAATTTCCATCAAAACCGAAAAACCAGAGGAAAAATCGCTGAAAACCAAAAAACCGCCGAGTATTTTGATCAAAACCCCATATTCGTAATTTTTAATCCTTCAACCCTTGATACAACCGGCGAAATATTGGTTTTATGTATGGCGCATACTTAAGACGTGTAGTTTTCCATTTTTCTGAGGCTTTGAAGGATCAGGACATTTTATTCAAAATCATTAACGTACCTTTAAAACAGCAGTCGATTATTAAATCTCACCGCCCTCCCATATCGTGACCTGGCACCAAGCAGGAAATTGGTTGCGCCCCCCACTTTGCCCTGTAGGTTCAGGTCATCTGAAGTCCTATCGACTGTTACGCTGAGATCCACCTCTTCGTCGCTGCCTCATCGAATTTGTCATCTTCATTATCGTCAGTTTCACCGTCGTCTTCACTTCGGTTAGATTCATGGTCTTCGTTCACATCTTCGTTTTCGTCGAATCGAAAGTTCAAAGTAACCCTTTCGTCAACAGCTAACTGTCGCTGATACTGATAAACAAAGTCTGGCAACGTTCCGTGCTTAGACGTTGTTGTCTCCTGTCTCCGTGTTCTTTGTCCAACTGCTAAACGATACGCTGAGGCCCACCCCCAAGTGATTTCGCAGTCACTTTCGGAAAGGTTCACCGTTGGCAGAGGTGTTATCATTGGTACCTTTGTGAGAGGCGCTGCTGTACAACAGGCGTTGGGTACCACGACCTTCGACATGTGTGATAAGAAGCTGCCCAGTGGGCAACTCCTTTGATGGTCTCCTTCATTGTTACACCGAAAGATCTGGCATACTCGAGCGAAAAAAAAAACCGAAAAACCACCGTTTTTTAATTCATAAAAAACGAAAATCGAATGTCAAAAAAGGAAAAACCGAAAACCGCAGTGGATACCACTGACAGAAAAACCGGATATTTTGAGTGCTAAAACTGAAAAACCGATCTCAAAAGTAACCAAAATCGGAAAACCGAAAAAACCCAATGCTCCCCAATGTCATCCAAGATTCTGCAACACTGTTTCTTTTTGTCAGTCGGCCAGTACATCACCGGTATATTATAATAAATACGGAAATACGGAGTATTAATTTAGGCCAAGGGAAGTCACACTTAGACGGCGAATGAACCAATGACTGCTTCTCAAACTTTCCTGCAACACTCGGTACTATGTTCAATACCCACGCATGTAGTGTCGTTTTGGCATATTTTAGAACCATTCTGACTCGCCGTAGACAAGGTTTAGAAGGTTATCTCAACTGACGGATCCATCTTATCGTGTTAACCATTGATAATTACTTTTTTGCAAGATTTTTTTTAAAACAAAACTAGGAATTCCTTTCATATCACATAACTACCTCAGTAAACAGACAAATCTGTTTAGATTTTCAATGTGTATATCGATTATTTGTTCTAAAGATGGTAGTGAAGGAGGGGTCTTAACGTCCCGGTTCCTGTACCCTTAAATTCCGGGTCATCAGTCCGTTGGCCTCATTGCAGTCTTTTAGTGTCGTAAACACTGCCATATCTTATAAACTACACAATACTGTAGTTTTCCCATTTCTCTCGCTACCCCCACCACATTGGAAATGCTGTTTCAGAAAAATTACTGTTGCTAACCGTTTGAAGATGGAAAAGTTATCAGCTACCCACAGCTGCTTAATTTCCGTTTCTTTAAATGCATGTCCATGTGCTAACTGGCTCTCTTTTAATTCAAAGCAATCAAGACTTTGCGTCCTTTATGTAATGTTGTTGTAACTTTAGAGTCTGTGGATGAAATCCTAAAGCGTGACCATTCACATGAAAGCTACTGCACAATACTTTCCTGTGGTACTTTACAAGATGGTTCTCAGGGATGAAATCCGAAAATGGGACCACTCAAATGAAAACTAAAACTTCTGTTTTCCGATATTTTGCAAACTGAAAGTTCATAGTTTCTCAGCTTTGGGTTCACTTTTGTATTGGTTCCCCAGCAAGGAAAAGATTAAAATGGTAAATCACACACTTTTTTGAACGACACATGATCAAAATAAGCCTTGAAGAAATTCGCGTTTGGGAACGAGCACATGTACATGTTAGACGCACGATGCTGTTACAGTCTTGTTATGGCACAGCATTTCGCTGCTTCTTTTGTTTCTCTGGCTTTGGGTTCACTGGGAGGCACAACAAAACCGGCGTCAAGTTCAACAGAAAACTGGCCCTTCCAAAGATCTAGTTAGTACAACAGTATAACACTCTTGCAGTGGGTAACATCCTTCAGAACACCTGTTTGCGCGGAGAGCAGTCAAATTTTTCGTACAACTGAAGATACTGCCAGGAGTTAGGGGATTCGAAATCGGTACAGTGCAATCAATATTCATATAAAATCAAGCACAAGGTTGGTTTTCGAGAGTTTTTTTCGCGCTATCTGCCCAGATTACCTAAAGTTAAATCTGATTGGGGTAGACGCGTCACCTCATTCCAAGCCTTAAACGACTGGATGGCTCTTCCCATGGACTTGAGGAGGCCCATGCCATGCAATACATTTAAAAGGCTCTTGAACATCTTTTTATCAAATCAAATTGTATGATTCAGTAGTTTTAGCAAAATATGTATATATATATTTTAAGGACCTTTGATCTATTTTTACCATATTTGTCCTTTTTATATTTTTAGTTTTAGCTTGTATCTATTACAATGTTTAGTTTTATTTTATTCTTTTGTTATAGAGGACCTCCCTGAAAACCACTCAACGTGATGGGAGTATCCTCTTTAAAGATTAATTATTATTATTATTATTATTATTATTATTATTATTATTATTATTATTATTATTATTATTATAACGACCTTCACACGTCAAACTAATGTTGGCCAACTCGTGTGGGCAAACTCAAATTGGTGTGTGTGAATGACACAACATGTTGGCAAACTGTTGGAACTTGTCTCTATTCTAGCCAACTTTTTGCCAACAGTTTGCTAACATGTTATTGTGTCGTTCACGCACACAAATTTGAGTTTGCCAACACGAGTTGGCCAACATTAGTTTGACGTTTGAAGGCCGCTTGGGCGGATCCTTGTTTAGGTCGGCAGACTTTGATCTAAGAATTATCGTAAATTAACAAAAATAAAAACACAAAAAATTGAAAGAGACTGGCGCATTAAGTAAAAATAGCAAATACGAGAGGAGAATGTTGAAAATTGAAGGCGACATTCCTTTTTGAAAAAGGTCAAATTTACAGACGTTTATGTGGCTTTGCCACCCAGCCATACAAACGTCTGTAAATGTTGTAAATTTTGTAAGCATCATTTGAAACTGGTTTCCATCCTTTTTCTTTCAAACTTCATATGTTAACTAAATGTTATATGCCCTTTCTAGTTATAATCTTTGTTTGTGTATTGGGTGAATTTCAATTTACAAGATGTAAACAATGACGTCAGCATGAATCCCCCTATACATGTGTGCGATATTCTTTTCATGTTATTTTTAAACCCTGCATTTTCCATTTCACAAGGGCACTGAACGATTTGTTTCGGTAAATGTGCAGTACGAAAACCAAGGCCAGCTAAGGTTTTCGCAAAACTAATATTTAAGTAACGTTGACTGAAACACCTAGCTAAACCCGAATAGATCAAAGACCACTGAATGAGAAGAAAAGAAAAAATTCCTTCGCATTGTTTTTTTTTTAATAAGTTCTTGGAAACTTCTAAGTTCACTTCTCCTATCATAAGTAGCAGCTGCATTGCTTTCAGGCATTGAGTTATTCAGTTTCCTTGTTTGAGTCGGTTGGTCTCTTAACCATTGCCGTTCAACCTAACAAGAGCTCTTATATCGTCCACTTACGTAAAGCGATCCGGAATAAAGTATGCCATGCAAAGACCGATGCTCGGTATTCACGTTCAGCTCGTTTTGACATATTTTACATTTGGGAACAAGTTTGACTTGCCGCGATAAACAAGGTTTAGACGAGGTTATCTCAGCTTACGGATTCATCTTAGTCGTATTGACAATTAATGGTTTTTAAGTGGTTCAGATTTATTTATTGAAAAACAAAGATTTTCTTTCAAATAAATTTCAATTATCTAAACATCTAATATCTATCGAGATTGGTTCTTTAGATGGTGGGCTACCGGAACTGTGGGGTTATGAGCTTTCCACTTCCTGTGCCCTTTACCACCGTTTTCAACCATTCGTTGGCGGCTCTCTCCTTATTAGCGCTTTTCCATTGCGACATATTACGAGTTAATTTGGGTTACTCCTTCTCCGGTGATCCACCTCTTTGCGGTCTCTTTATATTTGCAACACAATTAGACGTCAAGACAGGAACTTATCCTTTTACCCACCACGTTGGGAAACCTGTTTTCCACCCTTTCTTGTTAATTTCGGGAAGCAGGGATGGCACAGAGGTGAGAGCACTCGCCCTCCGCCAATATTGCCTGGGTTTATGTGGGTTGAGTTTGTTTTTGGCTTTTGTTCTTACTTCGAGAGGAGTTTCTGTGGGTACTCTTGTTTTCTCCTATCCTCAAAATCCAACATGTCAAAATTCGAATTCGATCCGAGATTCAGTGGTAGAAGCGCCACTCTATGAATGTGCCAATGCCAATTCCCATTTTGTATTCCCCGCTTCCCAAAGACTTCCGTCTCTTCCCCCACCACACGATCGAGTGACAGAACAGATGTTTGACAATTGTTTTAAATAGACATAAAAAGCAAAATTAATTTCACCGGTCAACGTTTTGGCTTCTCGATGGTTTTGATTGATAATTATTTCAGGTTGTTCACCAGACTCTTCATAGCAAAAACTAGGAATTCCTTTCAAATATATCTCCGAAACTACCTCGGAGAAAGCGAAAAAATGTTTAGATAAGTGCGATGCCGATTATTTGTTCTTAAGACGGTGGGGGGAAAGGTGGGTCCTATCGTCCCGGTTCACGTACGGCTTTTACTTTCCGGTTATCGGGTGGCCCCTTCTCAGTGCAGTCTTGTAGTGTTATAAACTACGCAGGACTGTAAACATTTCCTATTTCTCCCTACCTACCATATTTAATTTTACCGGTCAACATTTTGGCTTCTCAATAGTTTCGTATTTCATTGTCTGATTTAACATCTTATTTACTCTTTAGAAGTCTATAATTGGTCATGGTTTTCCAGGCATTCCAGGATCAAATGGCATGCCGGGAATGCCCGGTGTTCCGGGGTCGCAAGGCCCACCGGGAAGAGACGGAGCTAAAGGACAGGCTGGTGACAAGGGAGCACAAGGAATGTCGGGTTCAAAAGGAGAGAGAGGTCCCGAAGGGCCACGCGGGAAGAGCGGACCACCAGGAATGATGGGAATAAAAGGAGAGCCGGGAATTGTGGGAGCTCAAGGAAAGAAAGGAGACAAGGGAGAGAAAGGAGAAAGCGTAAAAGCAAGTCCGGCTAATGCAGTACCACAAACCAACTGGAAACAATGTGTGTGGAAACAAGGCGACGGAACAGATAGTGGGAAGATCAAGGTAATAGAAAGAGAAATTCTTGAAGAACTATGATCAACAGGTGTACTGCTATATAGAGATAGTGCGTTTTAGCGTCTAATGTGTGAAGGTTTTAGTCCCACTGTCCACACTACAACAAGATACCCCAGAAACAAAAATAAGCTTTAAAATCTAAGAAAAACCTTACACAGAAGTCGTTGTCTCCCCTTTATAGCAGCATAGCTTTCACGGTTGACGACATATAAAAATAAAGAGAATTTCGATTGAAAAAAAGCTCCTTAATTTTCGGTTTACGGTTAAAATGTCATCGTTTTAATGCTGGTATCATATCGACAGCTTTCTTTAACGACTGGTGGTGAAAATATGTCTTCGCACATTGCTTGGCAACTAATATTGACGGTTACCCTATTGAGACTGTCATAGCTTGACCTACCTACCTACCTTACATACCCTGTTTGGAGAAAACACACAACATATTTTTAAATCCTTTAGACATGTTTCGACGGTACCCTGAACTGCCATCGTCAGTACGAAATAAGGTGCAGAAATGAATAAGATCCGGCAACTTAAAGCACTAACTAGAATTGCTTGTGAAAATAGCAACATGAACTACATTACTTGCAAAAAATTTCGGACGATTTTAATTTCGGACAAAAATTGTATCCGAAAATAAGACCGTCCGAAATTTTTAAGCGTCCGAAAATTTAAGCGTCCGAAATTTTTACAGAACAGTACAAAACTTTTAAGTACTTTCTTGGGCGACTCCATCACATATTTCAAGGCCAATATAAATGATATAGCTGAAATTCGGATTAGGCTTTGCTCAGATGTCGTGATTTTATGAAAGACAAAAACATAGATAAATTCCATTTTGCAGTTGCTATTTCAGTGTTCGATCCAGGCCCAGTGGTGCTAGTCCTCTTCTGCTTCATCATCAATCAACACAATTGAAAGGTTCTCTTCATTGTCACTAGCGTGTGGTTCTTCTTTATCTTTAGCTGTGAGTGACTGAGGTGATGGATCAAGAAGCTCATAGTTCTTTTGAATAAGCTCTTTGAGACGAAGAAGAAATCGCTTGTTGTCGTCAAAACGTAGCTAAACGTAGCTTGGAGGACTATCTGAATCCCTCCCGTTGCAACTGGAGTGACGTAAGCTCGATTGAATCTGTGTTTTTCCCCTCGGTGTATCTGTAACACCTTGAGGGTGCAGTAAAACTATCATTTTTACAGATTTTACTTCAGTCTAATTCATGTTTTGTAGGCGTAAATTTACTTTAGGCATGCTTCAGCAAACTGTCCGAAATTTTTGTCCGAAATTTGTCCGAAGTGGGAGAAAAAGTGTGCGAAAATTAAACGTCCGAAATAAAACGTCCGAAATTTTTTGCAAGTATGTATAGAGGAAAAGAATAAATATGACGACCCCTGCTATCAAGACCTTTTGCCTCTGTTTCGTCTGATTTTTTTTAACAGGACTGTTCGTTTAACAAGCTGAAGTCTGATACGGCACTCAAAGTCTCATTCCAAGGAAACACGAGAGTCTACAGCGATACGAAGTGTAACCGCTGGTACTTTAAGTTCAATGGTAACGAATGCAGTGGACCAATGACAATTGAAGCTCTGGTGTATAGCGACTGGCCATCTTCGACTCCAAATCTGCACTATCACCGATCATTTGAGGGGTACTGTGAGAACATCCCACGGGGCGCGGTTAGAGTGGAATTATGGGTGGGTCAGTGTGGTAGTTATAATGTAGGCGATGCTTACACTGGATGGATTTCAGCGTCTCGGATAATTATCGAAGAAGTAGCTAGGGCCCAGTCCTAGTAGGTAGCTTTTTTGAACTGTTCAACCAGCAAAAGGAGAAGTAACAGTTTTCTTCAATGTCTATAGTTAAAACGCTTTAAGATAAAATGCTGTATTAAGATTTCAGTTACCTTCTAAAAGCGAACACCAGTTTTCGTGTTTGCAAGAAACTAAGGCTTAGGAAAGAAAATGCTTTGTTGGTTCTCGCAGAAATCTGAGTTGTCACACAAAGAGCACATGTCACTCAAAATGGCTCATAATGGTTTAAATAATTTCATCCACCGAATAAGGCTTTGCCCACCAAAAAGTTATCTACAGTTAGAACTTCTAGAGCCTGGAATGTAATGCTAATTTAACAGAAATTCATCGGGGCTTTCAGATCGGCCAGCTTTACCCTGGGGGGGGGGGGAACTCCGCATAATAGGCTGTACGGGTAGGCTCCGCTCGAAAAGGGTGCCTTTTTTTACGGTTGTAGTATACGAAAGAGCAGTGAAATTTGCTGTTTTAGTATGTTAAAGCTTAAGGGTCCCCGATAAACACCTTAAACCGAACGAGATAACACCAAAGCCTAAGTAGGTAAATGGCCCGGGTACATTTGGATAGAAATTAGTATATCAAAGGGAGAAGGTTTGAACCTCGCGGAGAAGCCTCCCCGTACGAGACTTCATCGAGTAATCCCCCATCTAGGCTTGGATAAATTCTGCTCGTAAAATGACTTATTCTGCCTGCCCGCAATGCTTGTAAAAATTGCTTATCTGCTAGAAGCTCTGCCCGGACACCTAAATTCTGCTCGAACTTTGCTTGGTATTCTACTTGGGATTCGAAATGGAAGGGAGCCTGGGCCTAACCCTGAATACTAATGAGATATTCATTATGTATAGCAAAACTGTGATTCATCTTACTTTGTGTGCAAGTTTTAGCTAATAATCACATTAATCAGAAGGTATTTTCTATTTGTTTTGTAGCCAGTTTTTAATTTTTCTTATACCTGTTATGCATATCATTAGCATTACTGATTTTCCGTTATTCTGCTCAAATTATGCTCGAAAATGCTTATTCTGCCGGCAGAATGCTCGCCTCAAAAATCGCTGATTCTGGTCGACTGATTCTGTCGGCAGAATTTATCCAAGCGTACCCCATCTGTCTTTTTTTTTTGGGGGGGGGGGGGGTGGGGGGCGGAAGGTCAGCGTTTCTTGATGCACCTGTTACCTTTCTGGTATGCCCGGCCCGGAAAGTTTTATTTTTGCAAAAAAGACAGCTCCCAGCAAATTAACTCGATCTTTAGTTAACTTTGGACAGGTTGCAGTCAACTGCGCTTTTCGTAGACCTTGCTAAAACGGATACCTAATTAACTAAGGTAAATTCAGTGTGCACGAGTGGAGAGAGTGCGTGTGCATCCAAGAGAAACGCGTTTCTGATCAAAACAGCCACAGATTCGAGATCACAGCGGAGGCCACACTGTGTAAACATGGCTTTGGTTTGTATTGACATTGGTTGCTGATGTCTGACGACTTGAACATCCCCAAATGATTAAAACCATAAGTGGAAAGTCTTTCCAACCATGTCTGATCTAAAATCTAGACTTTTACAGTCAGTGCGTTAATAACGTTAAGCTTCTTTAGCTCGATTGTTTCTTCGAGTGAACGGAGTTTTAGACAGGCTGCGCTCGATTTGCACCATAATGGGAACGACGATGAAAATACATGCAACATGAAAAACAGCAGCAGCAAAACTTGAAGCAGTTTTTCCGAAATTCAGGGCTAAAAAAGCATAAACAGCAGGATTTAGGCACGAACTCGATGCCTGCGCAATCAGGCACAAGATTTGTAACATGACATCGCTTTCAAGCGACAAATTTTCGAGAACTCCATACACTCCGAGCAAATCCACGATAAAACTGGAACCCCAGCATACGGCGAAGACTAGAAGAGCAGTTACCATCAAGCGAATTGTTTTTGCCTTACACTTAGCTACTGCACCGTGAATTTTTCCTTTCTTGCTTCTTTTCCATAAGTTGGCAACGATCTTTTTGTAGGTCACTAACATGTACATGAAGGGAACGAGAAAGGCAATGATGAAAAACAGTGTTTTTGATAGCTGTGTTTTCCAGTCTATAGGTGAGTGACAAAACGCATATTTCTTACACTTTTCGGTTCCGTTTTCCTCTTTCCAGCAGATTTCTTGAGATTTTGTTCTGACGCTGTAAATAAAATGGCGTAGAAGACAGGAGGGAGTAAATCCAAATAGCTGTGAGAAAACGCAAGTATGTTTTCAAACGTCGCGGTGTCAGACTTTTAAAAGGTTGTAAAATGTTTCTTTGTCGATACCAAGCAATGACGGCCAAGCTGCTAAAATTGCAGCTGCACATGAGAGTTCCATAAGAACAAAGGCCTTGCACGAGTGTGGCGAATTGTTGAAGTCGTTTCGTCTCAACAGTGGAACAGCAATATGGTATAGGACATGAGTTAGTGATAAATAGAAGATTAGAAAACTTGAAATACTTGTCCGTGTCTTGCAGCTTCGAAGAATGACGTAGACGACCATAAGATTGAGAAATGCACCGCATCCAAGCAAAACGTAGTAAGTCACAAGCCACAAGAAGATGAAGTTTCTTGGAAACACATGTAGATCGGGAGACGACGTATAGTTTGTGTCATTGGCAGTGTTCCAATTTCCTAACGTTCCATTCATTTTTCAGTGGTTAAAAAATGTTTCCATTTTATCACTTAAACCCTTCGCACTATAATATTAAGTTAGCAAAAATCCTGAAATACTGGAATATTTACTGCTTCATTGACCACTAAACGGAAAACAAGCCCTACCCGATCCACTGTATTGTGGCTCTACCTTTAAGTTTGTGGTTAGAATTCTAAAGTGTGACCCCTGGAACGAAACCAGTACTTTCCTGTGTACTGTTTACTGTGCTGTACAAGGTGGTTCTAGTTCCTGAATAATATGCTTACATGTAAGTGTGGCCATACAACAATTTTCTGTCGTGTTGTTTGTTTTGCAATCTTTTGCAAAATTAAATTTGAGTTACGGTATTTAAGTTTTGCAGACAAGTCGAAGTAGCAGTGTTATAGGTAACGAATATCGTCCCTTTTCGAAATGAAAACGAAATTCAAACGCTCTGAACGTGAGGTTCGACGGCCAAACTGAAGAAACTTTCAACTCAAATGGGCTGTCGTTCTTATGTAAAATGATAATTTAATTTCTAAAACCGCACACACTTTGCAGGACAGCTAAGCAAATAAAGTTATCTGCATACGAGGGAGGTAAAAATCCAACACCAAGAGTTTTAACAAAATAATACACCTAATCTAGCATGGAGAAAATTAATTAAACTGCGCTGTAGTTTGTTTTTCTCCCTGCGTCGAAAAAGGAAACAATTCTTTCCGCATCTTAATATCTGCGGCATGACAAAACTTGTGTAAATAAGCGAAGTGCTGTTAAGTTTTTCATTATCGGTGTGTATTTTAAAACAGTTACATATTTAAACGAGGAAAATATTTTAAAAAGGAAACAATTCTTTTCCATGTCATGGCTGCTACCTACATGCGATCGAACAAACGTGGTGTAAATAAGTCTGGGGTTGTCGAGTTTTTCAGTTATTTGTGCGTTTTAAAACTGTTCAGTGTTTACACAAGAGAGAAGCCTTGTTTAAAATTATGGTGTTGGGCCGTCAATGCAAAATTCAGCCGTAAAGTATGATTGGGTGATTTTAATTAAAAATTAATTTGAACGGGAAATGTAACAAAAAGGGCTTGATCATGCTATATTTGACGAAATAATTGACTTTTTTGGCTACCATTTAGTAAAAAGGCAAGGAAATTAAGACGCGACAGAAAATGTATAAGTATACGAGCTTTCTCACTTAGTGAGCTATCCGCGCGAGTAACTTGTCGGCGAAGCCGGGAATTGCGAGACGGCGGGAGAAGCGGGCCGTCGACTGAAGAATGGGACGAAAAAAGTGACCTTTCCTCGCCCCATTCTTCTCGCCGGCTTGCAAATCGTTGCTCCGCCGCCATGTCACTGACGCGAATAACTCAGTAAGTGAGAATGCTCGCACGCTAAACATGTATGGGATTGTGGTGAACTAAAAACCCAAAGACCCCACCCCCCCCCCCCCCCAAGGATAGCCAGTAGGGGAAAGGAATACAATCCGATATTTTAACGTTCTTCCTCCAGCTTGTGTGTTGCGTAAAATCGACAAAAGCTGACTGTGGCTCGTTCTTTCAGTCTTCAGCCTCTTTCTTTTCTTCCTCTTGCTGTTGTAGAAGCAATTCAGATACAAGGAAGATACCTTGCTGTAAAAGAGCAAATGTTTGACAAAAAATAATAATAACGATAATAATAATAATAATAATAATAATAATAAAATTAATAATAATAATAATAATAATAATAATAATAACAACAAAACAAAAAATAATAATAATAATATCCCTTAAAAGGTATTTCATTATTTTCTTTTGTTACACGGGACAATACAGTGCAAAGAATGATGAGCTGAAATTGCTTCGTATCGCCAAAACAACAACGAATGAAGTTGCCGCCGACGATATTTATGTGACAGTGATTTGGAGGGTGAGAAAACTTAAAATGGTTGAGAAATTGGGTCTCTGATAGTCTTTTCTAAACAGAAATTGGCATACATTTCATTTCGGTACGATATCGTCCGTTCCCCAGCACTGCTAGGAGGATAAAACGTAGCCTGGAAAACATGGAACTTTTATTAATACTATTTTACAAAATTCGCATATTTAGTACCCTCGCACAGTCTCTTAGGGCAGATGTTCCTTGGCTTGTCGCGCAATGTCATACGCTGACAGTTTGTTTGGGATTGCTACGCAATCTTCTATACAGACATTCGTTTAAACTCGTCGCGCAGGGCTTATCAAGCAACCTCCGACGCAAAACCTACTTAGGTCGTCAGGCAGCCTTACTCTTAGTGCAATGTGTGACAAACGCCAGGAACGTCTGCTTAAGAGATTGCGTGACCCCCTTAGAGAACTTGTGCTCAAGAGGATTTTGAAAGAAAAAGTAAAATAAATGTATTCGTCAATGGGAATTGCAGTGACGTATACACAGAGTGGTTCTTTATCTACTGATTCCAGGTTGAATTGGAATTAGAAAGGATGAGGGCCAACAAAAAAACTGTCACACCGAGTCCGGCCTTTTTCGGACTTCAGATACCGGACCACATTAGTGAGAGGCGTGTGTTCTTAGCTTTCCACGGCACCATCCCTACGTATACTCCCCGCTGATTGCGTGAAACCCCCGCATAGAGGGGATTTCAGGCAACGGCCTTAAGGGGTTGCATGTCAACCGACAAAACGTCTCAAGATTGTGTAAGAAGCCAAAGAACGTCTCCTGAGAGTGCGTGACAAACCCAAAGAACATCTGCTAAAGAGAGTGCGTGACGGTTTAATCTATTTACAGTAGTATGTTGGCTGCTCACGAAGCGGGAGTAAAGGGACCAGATGCCAGCAACAGATTTCTGAGTGTGAAGTGCAAGCAGTGAACTGGTGTCCTTTTTGTGGGATACGATCCAAGTTCAAACGACTCGCTCTTAGATGACGTACGGCTGCATGAACAAAAAGACCAGAAAAAAAGGGCGATGAACTGTTAAATACTTCAGCAGACTCCCGCTATCTCCAAAATTCAAGGAGACTGCAAAACAGATCGCAGGGGCGTTCCTAGGCAATGTTTGGCGGTACGCATAAAGCCAGTCCGACACTTAGCCAAGGGAAGGGAAACATAATTACCATTATCATTACAATTACAGTCAGAAAGCCAATTTATTATTTCTATGGCATTCCTGTTCTTACACAACGACTTAGGCTTATTACGCTTTCCAGCAATATTTGGATTTCCTGTGTAAGACAACTGCACGCAGTTGAACGTTTAAATAGTTCTTCTCGGATAGGACTAAGTTATCTTATTTTCTCAGCTTGGTAATTCTTGGTAACTGAAAAGTAACTTCACACAATTACTCCTGCCAGGAAGTATTTACAATTAATAAAGAAAAAGTTTTTGTTTTACTTAGCGCAAAAATCTCATATTACACTTTTGGTGTCCATCGGAGTGTGTCTATAAGCTTGCATCCGCCAGAAAAGGGAGCTGCTCAGTTCTCATGGTTCAACGCTTGTAGGTCTGGATTCTGTGCACGGTACTAAATGAACACCCTGGCGTTGCAGTAGACATATCATAGGCATTGTAAGAAGAATAGTGGGAACTGTTGATAGTTTCCATGGTCTCCACTAGTCCACTAGGTTTTCTTCTTCTTTGTCGTAGGTCACTTTATCGGAAAGATCGCTCTTGTAAGTGTTGTAGATCTTATCAAGTATTACTTTGCTAGCGGACAAAACATAAGTGAGCAACAAATATTGAACTAGAACCTTGCAAGTAGGCTCAATTATTGACTCATACGCGCAAGCAATTTGACGGGGAGCCGTGATTCGCCACCCAACGATCGAGAACAATCGGGCTAATCTGCGCTAATAATGCTTGGGGGTTCCTATCTGCTGGCACATTGATGCGGTGTCGTTGCGCTACACATAAATGCAGCATGATAGGTTCCGTTCCAGCCGACGTTTCGCGAGGTCGCCACTTGAGCCCTCTCAAATTGACGCCTGAGTAACGAGCGCAGAAATTCCACACTGATGACGCGTCACTACCCAGATCTAGGTAGTGCTTCTGTTTGGTTGAAAGAAAATTCCCTCGCGTTCATTAGTATTTTAAGTCAAATCCTTTCCGATTTACATGAAAGAACACTTAGTAACGTATTTGCTTATAAAAAAAAGATCGACTTCGCTGGAGTATTATACTTATTTTTCGGTGGTTGTAGTTAAGCTAAACGCTCTAGTTTGGTTTGGTTTGGTCTTTATAGCGGCAGTCACCAAAGGTCGCAACAGTGAGGCCACTTTTGATCGGTTGTTAAAACTATGTAATTGTACAATAAAACTATAACAATCATTAACCATCATGTAATGCTTTCAGTCACACAGAAAGCCTTAAATCATAAGCTGTTTCAGAAATGACCAGAAACAGGAATACCGAGAAAAATATTTCTTTCTACCGAATACCGTCGACCAAAACGCTTAAAAACCGCAAACCGAAGGTCTCAATAAAACCGCAATACCGCACTTTAAGATTCAAATTACCAAAATACCGCAGGAAAAATTGCCTCAAACCGCATTATCGCAAACCCCAAAGTCCCCCTCCTTAAAACTTAACTGTCAATCGACAAAGAAGGGCCAGCTGCAGCTTTTGGCATTAAAGAATTACCTTCAAATGGCCGAACATTTTCCTGCAAATTCACAAGTGTTTGAAAATGCAAATTTACATCACCTGCCACAACTGAGATCTTATGGTTGTCATATCACTGAAAACAATATTGATCTAATAACATGAATAATCAGTCAACGCACCCAATATTGGTCGTCCTCGGACTGTCACTTGTAAAAAACAGCTAGCCTTCGTTTAGAAGGCCTTTTTGTGCGAGATTTTAAACTAATTGAATTTTATTTTAACATTAAAGGATCTAAAAATGTCCTTAGACTTTGCGTTGCTTTCCCTAAAGTTAAATAAAAGAATAATCTGATGAGCTTTCAAAAAAAATCAGTACAGGAAATCTTTCCCACAAATGCTTAGCTACTCGGACTTTTGGTTTTCTCTTATAAATGCAGATGGTGTTAGTTACATCAATAGAAAATTCAAGAGGTAAATGCGCACTAACTACAGCCGTCTAAATTTTTCATTAGGGACTGTGCAATAACTACCTGCAGGGGGGGGATTGGGAAATGGGTAAAATAAGGCTCAAAATTAAGTCACGCCCCCCCCTCTCACTAAGCGAAAATTAGCTCTAACCTCCCCTCACCTACTGATAATTTTAAGGTCAACCCCCCCTCCCCTGCTTCCTCCACGCATTGGTTCCGTCATACCTAATTTACGAATTCGATGTCTTCCTCAGGCACAAAACACAACAACAACAACAACAAGCTTTATTTGCATGACTATAAGTACATACAGTATTGCAAAAGCGTAAAACTTATAACAATCATAATCATGTAATAGGAAAAAAAAGCAATTATGTATGCGTTACATTACTTTCATTCGATAGAAGATTATTTCGTAAAGATAAGCATCTCAAAATGAACTTCATCAGTTGAGTATTTAAATAATAATTATCAGAATTCATTAATTCGTACTACAAGTGACTCTTTAACGTATGAGTTCTCTCATCGGAATCACTTGACTCTGATTCTGAAGTTGTGTCGTCTTCACACGAGTTATTAAATTCTTCATCTTCCACTACATCTCTGGCAACATGTTTAGTTAAATCAGCCTTACTTCCACTTATCTTGAGAACATGTTGTTTTAAATACATTTTCAGCTGGTTGTTCGTAAGCGCTTCCACATCTTTTTCATTTTTCCAAGAAATATTAGACGGAAGAGTGTTCTTTTTTCTTACTCTTTTTTTCACCCTTGCATCCAAGAACTCAAGGTGTTCTACATAACTTTTACACGCAGTCTCGTCCACGTTGTACTGGAAACAGAACTCTTGCAAAGACCATTCTTCAGAGGAGGACAATTTTCCCTCATTAAACAATTTCTTTATCTGGACCCTCCGTAAAAGTCTATAAGCTTATTTAGCAAAGTAATCAAACTGTTTATATTTACAGAGATCAATTTATTGCTATTAAAGTCAATAGTTTGGTTTCCATTCTCTTTAATTATAATACAATGTAGGCTATCCTACATTGGCATCTTTCTTTTTCATTGAGTAACATCATAGTGTCAGGGCCTTAGCCATTGTTTTCCGATAACCGAGGCAATTGCGAAAGCACCGAAGGCGCGAGCTTTTAGGGGGGTCTGGACACTCGGAAATGCCATTTTTTGCGTTTTCCTGGTGGTATTTTTCCCCAAACATAATCAAGATCCAAACTAACTTTAACAGCATTCCTGGTGCCAATAATGAAGTAGATCTGTCAGTTTTAATATATAACAGAGGCTTTCCTTTCCTACTACATGACAGATAGGGAAGTATTAAATAATCAGCCAGTTCAGAGATCAAAGCACCTGGAGGTGATCTATTCCCAGTTTAATTCCAGTATAAGCGAGTATGAATATTCGATCTCTCATAGCTCTTCTACCACTTTTCCAGTTTGTGCAAAAGAGTGAAAAAAGTAATGCCCCCCCTGTAAGTATTAAATTTTACATCCAACCCCCCCTCTCTGTAGTTGTGATTTTCCCCTATGCCCCCCCCTCTGGTTTCCCAACCCCCCCTCTCCAGGTAATTATTGCACAGACCCTCAACTGACAAGACTTCTTCCGACGAGTAAGGGTCTAATTAGGCGTTTGGTTTCAAAAGATTTGAACCTCCCACCATAAAGCTGAACAATTTTCCGCAGTAGGTTTTCATTTGAAATAAAAGCAAGCTCAAAATTTTTTGATAGATTTTACGAACTTCAGCAGCTGATAAAACGTTTCCTCAGTACTTGAGAGAAGACCTTATCCTTCGCGAGAGGAATAATGCGCCAGGCATGCATGCATGCGCTCACACACTGAACACAATATATACGACATCTATTGACAAATATTCGTCTGTCAGAAACAAATTTTGTTAATGGCTAATTAGGGGATTTTATTGTTAGAGCCTGAAAAATCATACCACATAAGGTTCTGACTTTGCTGAGAACCCAACTTGTAAAGAAGAAGGGCGAATTCAGTATTCGCAGTGGTAAGCATGTATTATATCTGTTTTCCAAGTTTGTATATATAGTCAGTAAATGTAAGTACCCTGGGATGTCTTCGACCACTGGGGAGAAAAGTTGCTAAAGTAGAATGGAGAATTCGCTGCACTGATTTCATGAGACGAATAGCGATAATGCGATAACATATATACTTTCTCAGGAAGAAAGTCTATGAGGTTTCCTTCGGCAGCATGTGTCCAAAACCCAGTTAATATACCTGGATGTAGATAGCTGGCAGAGCAAACTAAACGTTTTCAACAAACTTGATCTTGAAATAGTAAATCATTCAAGACATGGCAGGTGACGTAGCTAAATCACCATAAGATGAAATTAAAGGCAAACTTGTTTTTAGACGGCTTGCGTTGTATGTCTTTTGTCTCGTTCTCTTTTCTGAGGAACCCGCTGTACTAATTTGAAATGAAATTTCAAACGGAGCTATTTAAACGAGGGATGGCAAACTAAGGTTCCACGTCAAATGTCTTGAGTTCCAATCTTCCTTGAAATTCATTTGTGTATGAGCATTGTCAGAATCATTATTTAATAATGGAATATTTTGGTCGTTTTCTCATTTTCTCGTTTTTTTGTGTGTGTAACTATCATGATGAGCCAGAAAACAAAGTATTGTGTTGTTTTTATTCCCATCGCTACTACGTCTTCCCGAAGCTTAGATCACTGTTGCTTCTAAACAACGTGCTTGCTATAAAATTGTATCTCGATTCATTCTAGGCGGGCAACAGGTAGTGTTGGCATCAAAAAGTGATATCTTAACCTTAATGGTCAAATATTTTACCGCAAACGCCCAAATGTTCCAAGAGGTACTTTTTTCTCATCAAACTCCACCGGCAAAGATCTTATGGTTAGCGTATCAAAGAAATACAGAACATATAAAATAAATATTTGGTTAACACACCAAATATTGCTCTTTGAACCGTCACTCGCAAAGAACACTCTATACCCTCCATTTCGGGCGAGGTTTTAAATTATTGAATTTTATTTTAGTGTAATTCAACTTTACATTAAAAGAAACTAAAAGTGTCCTTGGCCTATGCTTTTTCTTTTCCTAAAGTTAGCATGAAAAAATTACGAGATTTAAAAAAGTCAGCGTTTATGCGATCTCCACAAATACCCAGCTATCCTGTTTTCTCCCAAAATTTGTATGTCGTTTAAATGTTGGTGTCAGTAATATCAGTGGACAATAAATACTGTGAAAGAGAAAGGAAAGTGTGAAATTTGAAATACAGCAGTCGTCTCTATTTTTTACAAACTAATCAAAAAGGAGAGCAACACCGACAAATGCGGGTCTAATTGGAATTTTGGCCTCACATGAACTGAATTGAATCTTTCATGATAAGGCTAAACACTTCCGACTCCTGAGGCTGATGAAACAGTAATAAAAGCTACAAGTCACACTTAAAACCGGAGAAAGGTAAGGTGATTTTTAATGCCAAAATTCATTTTAAGTTACCATTTTGCTGAAGCGTAATTGTGCAAGAAAGGTACTAAACATTAAGCCGTAATTGCCTAAATTTCAATTATCATTCCACAAATTTGACGACCACCAAATGGCTAAAATGTGCCAGCTTTTGTATTTTTGTTAGAACTATTGACAAGCACATCGGCAACTCCAGAATTATTTTAATTTGTTACCCCTAGAGTTAGCTGAGCCGGGTTAGAGAAAAACAGTTAATAAAAATACACAAAGCTGGGACTTCCATTAGAAGTGTAGCTGCAGACATTTATGTAATGTTATCGTCGGGAGTCACGATATCAAACACAATTTTATATTACTACTTTAGCATTTAATGGCCTTCATTAAAACTATGATTATTAAGAGCGCTTGTCTGTAAAAATCAAACATAACGCGGCAAGGGTGGAAAATTCGATTTCTTTCATATTTTAATGTTAGATAGGTTAGGGTATAACTAAAATCACTGGATACTTTTTTTGGCAAAATATCCTTTTATTTCAAAGAAAAATGCAAATAACGAACTTCCGTTAAAATCGCCATTTGAAGCAGTAAATTATGACAACAATTTGAGGGGTTCGCGTGCAAAAACAAATCCCTCTGTCGTCTTTAAAACACCCAAATCTACTTTTGCAATCTCTCAAGAGCTTCAAAACTGATTTTGTTAGAAACTGCGTTGTTCTTTGTGTTTGAAAAAATTTAATTTTGAAAGTTTACATTTCTCATCAGGAAAAGTACTTCGTGAATTAAATTATTTTTCACCATGTGCTAAACCTTCAAATCGATTCAGCTTCTGGCTGTTGATCTAAGAAAAGATGTTCTCAGGATTGCTGCAAAAATTTCTTTGGGCAAATGATTGAGAGCGACGCGAGAGCTTTTCAAAGTTCGTTAAAATGCAGGTTTTTTGACCCTTCTGGCAACATTCCATTCGCGAGTCACGCACATATTTTAATGTTTTTCGACCCTTATGAGATCGAAAACGTCAAACAGAAAAACACTTCGAAACGGACTAACCTCATTTGCTGTAGAGGACAGGTCCAGAGGCCATTTTCGTGTGATTCTCTTGCCGTTCGTCGTATTTTGGTCCTGCTGATGACGTCCAATGAGCCGAATGAACACCGCCAACTGGATCAACCTAATTGTAAACGGTCGAACAGCTCAACGACACCATCTTTTCTTGTAAAGCGTTCGACGTCTTTCTGCACTACGGCATCTTACTGAACGGTTTAGTTGATTTAATACGAGTGTTGCTCAGTTTTTAGTGCACAAAAGCATTATCAGATTTGACTGCTAACTTAAGACCAAACGTGGATGGCGCCCGGTGCGTATTTGGTTTGTAACGCAATGCGTATCAAAGGCATTTTAGGGGGTAGCGGAAGGGCAAAACCTTTGAGGTGAAGTAAAATAACATACAGTGTTAATTACAGGGATTATTCGTGGTTTTAATGGCGTTGTGTGTCTTTCTTTCTTATTACCAGTGTTGTTACAACCATTAAAAATTGTATTTGCTACCCTAGTAGTCTGAAACGCAGTTCCAACCGTTGTACAAGCTTACAGGTGAGTGGTGCAACAGAAGTGGCGCTATTATTAACTAGACCCAACTTTAATGCGGGGAAACCTATAACTACAAGGGGCTCCCTTTTGTTAATTGACGAGCGGGTATTCTACCTATGAGCATTGGTGTCAGTCTGCTGGTTCTCAGCTGGCACAGGACCGGTACAAGGCACAGTTATATCAGGAGTGAAAGTCAGCTCGCTGGTTAAGGGTTGGATGGAGTTTTGGACAGGAAGGGTTCTCTCTTCATAACAAATGGGTGCGATCGAAGTTTTTAACTGTGCTCTCTTGTCGGCTGTTTGACTTAGTCTACATTAGTGTGTCCTGACTAATGAGTGGGGCTTCTAACAGCACGCCAGTGCTGTTTGAAGACTGTGAAATATGGCACGTAACCATGGTAACAAAAAATGAGGTTCTGTTCCTGAATTTCTGTTTACGAATCTTACTGAGACAGGTTCCCAGTGAGCGAGATCTCTCACAGCAGCCAGCATACTTATCATAATGGATATGAGGATATCATAACAGAAATACGTCAAGCATCTTGACCTTAAAGGTCTGTTACCTCTTCTACATACACCTTAATGAGGACGAAGAGAAGAGTGAGGCCTCCATCGATAACCTGGCTAATATTCGGATAGACCACAAGCGAATATAAAACTCACCTGATCCAACTTTTACAAGCGAACCAGTCTCGCGTAAGATAACTTCAGATCCCTTTTTCCCCAGTCCTCTTTCACTTTTTGGCCACTCCCCTTTTCCTTAGCGTGACCCGGGACCCGGCCCCTTGTGCTGCAGCTTCTGCTAGACACTATCCCAAGTTTTGCACGATGGCTGGGACATATCGTCATTGTATTCAAGCGTTCGTTGTAAAAACTGACTTGTAACTTGTGGTATCAGGCCCGCACCAAGGCTTAAATAAATGCTGCGAGGAAATTGGCGTAGTCAAAGCCTTCCCCCCCCCCCCTTCAAAATACACACTGACATAGATACTAACTCTGTTCACAATGCCACAGTTTGTGTCGATTCGATTTCGTCAAAAACGACACCTTTTTGGGGACATCCTTCGTTGACAATTTGCCAAAAAGCTGCTTCCTGTTCGCTTTTTCGCCGACAAAGTTGTTGGCAACATCCACCAGATTTATAGCATCAGTTCTAAAAAAGTACCCTTAAAGTTACAAGGTTTGTTAAAATTGAAACACTTCGACAGCCAAGCTACGAATTTCGGACCTGTTTTACCTAACTCTCGTAAACGTCTCCGTAGCTTTTATTACTCGATTGGTGAGATAAAAATAGTTTTGTTCCTGAGACTTGTTTTAAAACAACATGATGAGCTTAAAGCTTGCATCAAATACACAGCAGTCGCTTAGCTATTAAAGGCATTAAGGTCCTTCACAGTAAAGCTATACTTCCAGGGTCAAGGTGATATGGGTGAAGAAAGACATTGGTAAGGAACCTGGGCGACTGAAATGTGCGGTGGGCTAGTATATTTTTGAAGCCCACTTGCCCGGTGGCTAGTGACTCAACAGATGTCAAACCCTGTTAAAGGTTGTAAAATTATAAAAGGAACTTTTAGCATCAGCATTTAAGACTATTCGTTGCACATTAATTCGTTTTAATTATATATTTTTTGGCTCCTTTATTGTAATGTTTTTTCAACTTCCAAACTTCTGGGGGCTCGAGCTCCCCCCCCCCCCCTGCCCCTCCCCCTTCTACGAACCTGGGTATTCTTGGTGCATGAAAGCAAGGGAACAATTGTTTTCAAGCTTTTGATTCGTCTGGTGTTGTAACCACAAACTCCGACAAAAAGAAAATGGAACCAACAACAACCGTCTTCTGTGTAACGAAGCAATTCATGTATGTAAATATGTATGATTTGTGAAAAAAAAGTTCAAGGTCCCCCCTCTAAGCTAAAACAATAAGCACAAACTAGTTAGTCACATCGCAATTTCCCTGATAAAAACGATTTTAATGTTCAGGACTCGACGTTTTGAAGAGGTTTTTAACTTAAGCTAGTACACGTACCCTTTTTAGCTAATTTTCGTGTTCGAACATTGCTATTTGCATGCCTACAACTCACGCCGAGGGGTGACTACTTTTTCTGCATTCTGGCACGGGAGGTTGAGGTGCCTAAATGTAGCACTAATTTTGTTTCGTATTTTTGGTCCATTACTAGTTCCTCCCATTTCTCGAAACCTGAGCCGTTTAAAAAGAATCAGAGCAGATTTTGCCCTTCCCCTACCCTCTAGTAAACTTAACGAACTTTGAAAAACTTAACGAACTTTGAAAAGCTCTCGCGTCGCTCTCAATCATTTGCCCAAAGAAATTTTTGCAGCAATCCTGAGAACATCTTTTCTTAATTCAACAGCCAGAAGCTGAATCGATTTGAAGGTTTAGCACATGGTGAAAAATAATTTAATTCACGAAGTACTTTTCCTGATGAGAAATGTAAACTTTCAAAATTAAATTTTTTCAAACACAAAGAACAACGCAGTTTCTAACAAAATCAGTTTTGAAGCTCTTGAGAGATTGCAAAAGTAAAATTGAGTGTTTAAAAGACGACAGAGGGATTTGCTTTTGCACGCGAACGCCTCAAATTGATGTCATAATTTATTGCTTCAAATGGCGATTTTAACGGGAGTTCGTTATTTGCATTTTTCTTTGAAATAAAAGGATATTTTGCCAAAAAAAGTATCCAGTGATTTTAGTTATACCCTAACCTATCTAACATTAAAATATGAAAGAAATCGAATTTTCCACCCTTGCCGCGGAATTTTGATTTTGTCTGATTTTTACAGACAGGCGCTCTTAATAAGTATCACCTGAGAAATATGAGTTGGAAAGCGAAAAGTGCTTAAAACTCAAACCGTCAACCGACAAAGAGGGACCAGCTGTACTTTTTGCCATTAAAGAATGATATTTAAATTTCGAAACATTTTACTTTTAATTCACAAGTGTTTGAAAACGTAAATTTACAAATGAATAATTAGTTACCACACCCAATATTGGTCTTTGGACAGTCACTTGTAAAAGACAACTTCGTTTAGAAGGCCTTTTAGGGCGAGGTTTTAAATTAATTGAATTTTATTTTACATTAAAGGATGTAAAAGTCCTTGGACTTTGCGTTATCTCTTCAACTTAACATTAAAGAATAATCTCACGACTGATGAGCTTTAAAAAAATCAGTATAGTCAGGAAAACTTCCCCACAAATGCCTAGCTACTCAAACTTCTGATTTTCTCTTATAAATGTTGATGGTGTCAGTTGTATTAGTAGAAACTTCAAGAGGTAAATGCGCACAAAAGTCTAATATTTTAACTACAGCAGTCTTTATTTTTCACACACTGATAAGACTTCTACCGACAGGTAAGGGTCTAATTAGGCGTTGGCTTCAAAAGATTCGAAATTCCCACCATAAGGGGGAACAATTTTCCGCAGTAGGTTTTCATTTGAAATATAAGCAAGATCGACATTTTTTTATATATTTTACGGACACCAGAGGCTGATTAAAGCGTTTCCTCAGCCCGTTACTTATTTGAGAGCAGAACGTGCCTCGGTGACAGTTGACAACAAAAAAGTCTTCTCATACATTGTTTGACGACTAAATTTAAAGCCCCTTGACTGTTAACCCCTTTGAGACTTGCATAACTTTGTCTGTTTTTCGTTTGATTTTATTCATACAGGATTGTTCGTTTAACAAGCTGCAATCGGATACGGCACTCAAAGTTTCATTCGAGGGAAACACAAGACTCTATGGCACGGGTGCAAAGTGTGGCCGTTGGTTTTTCAAGTTCAGTGGCAGCGAATGCAGTGGACCAATGACAATTGAGGCTGTTTTGTACGACTATTGGCCATCTGGGAATCCCAATCTGCTTCATCACCAATCATTTGAGGGCTACTGTGAGAACATCCCGCAGGGCGCATTCAGAGTGGAACTATGGGTAGGACCGTGTACAGGCTATGCCGTGGCTGATGTGAACACTGGATGGAATTCAGTGTCCCGGATAATGATCGAGGAGGTAGCTAGGGCCCAGTCCTAAAACGTGACTCTTAAACCTGTTTTCCAGTACTAGCACCAGAGAAAGTGATAGTTTGGTCAAATGCTAGATAAAACACTTCAAAGCAAAAATAGTTCTATAAAATGATTTCACTTTAAATACTGTTGTTAGATTGAAGAGTAATTCTCGTTCACGTAAAGAGTGATGGAAAAATGCTGTGTCAATTCCCACCAAAATCAAAGCTGTAAAGTTTGACTGCGTGTCATAGGGTATACTGATTTTGCACATCACTTTTCAAACTGAAGTAAATTATAATTTAAAACTGTTCGAATTGATATTTGTTATCTACTGGATGGATTTAACTCACCGAAAACGTACCTACCACTTTTTACCGTGCCATGAATAAAAGCGGGAACACTAAGAACAATTGGAATCTTCATTGTGTCGCCACGACTCAGACACGCGATATCAAACCACAACAAAAAAACAGAAACCACAAAAATAAATTACTGTTTCGGCTTGCGCTCATTCTTCTCGTATCTGATTGGTTTCATTTCTTTCCCAGCACAATAAACATTCCAGAAATAATTCTAGTACTCATGGTTTTCTTAGGCCCCGTTTATATGGTCTTGGGTACCCGAGACAACCCTTTCCCCAAGTTACACTGGGCGAGCTAATTTTTCACTTTTTTTCATTGAAAAGTTTAACGAACCGTTACACGAGGATCAGCAGCACGTCTCGGGGGAGGCGAGGCAACTCGGGGAGCGAGCTGTATCACCTCGGTAGGCTAGGAAAACTAACTCGTTCTTTTTTTTCCTTTGCTGTTTTTTTTTTCATTATAGTTTATAGGTAGGGTAACCCTGGTAGGCGGGACAACTTTTTCTCATATAAACACTTTGTCTGGCCTACCCGGGACGACTTTTTGCATGCCACGTCTGCTCTTTAGTTTAAAAACGACTACATCAACAAAATGTACACTGAAGAAGGAAAATGTAGACAAACAGAGGTTACAGTGATCAAATCAGCGAAAAAGTCTTAAGGGAAACCAAGAGAGGATAAAGTAAGAGAGTGAATCACCGTGCCCCATGATAATTATTTCGAATTTATTATTAGTTCGCACCCATGCTGCGAAAGTTATTTTTTCTGTTGTTTCCATGTCAACAATCTAAAATAACATGACATCATTCTAACTGACTAATGAGGTGTTGTCCTTAAAATAACCACGCAGTTTGACGCAGAACCAAAAATAGATTTCAAATAATTTTCATCGGAAGAGGCCCATGTATGGGGATTCGTTCTCTCCGTGGATCCTCTCTTGGGGAACTCAGGGTCGTAGTGAGGTCATGAATATCAAAGTAAGATTTCGGAATTACAACTGAGTAGGGTCAACTTTATGTCGGTCAGCCAGGCCAACTTCTTGTCATATAAACGCTCGGTAAAGTTGTCTCGGGGAGGGGGAGGGGGTTAAAGAACCTGGGGTCGTTTCTTGAAAGTCCTCGGCACTTTCAGGCCCGTTAATTTATCGTGTCACTGGGGTTCCGTCTTTTTGAGTTTTTTTTTTTTTTTTTACAAATTAAGGGCAATTCGTCCTAATACAGAGGTAGTTTTGCACAGGTAATGACTATGGGGCAAATAGAGATTACTTCATGGAAAATGCGCGCGTACGATTTTTATTCACGAGTTGAGTAGTGTCAGAAAACGAACGAGTGAGCGTAGCGAACGAGTGAGTTTTCTGATACGTATCAACGAGTGAATAAAAATCGTACAAAGCATTTTCCATGCTGTAATATGTTTATTTCATAGGTACTGAGATTTTCTTTTTCGTGTAGTACTGAGTAGACAAATTTATTTGCACAAATAAATTACACTGTAAAATCATTCAAGTGCTCAACAACTGAGTAAATCAAACATCTGCAGCACTCAAAATTTTTCAGTAAAGTCAAATGTCTATTAATAAAAGAAGCCATGCCAATAACAAAGTTAAGTCAAGAAGATAAGTCACAATTTATTCATCATCAGAGTCACTTTCCAGTTCCAAAGGCCTTAGACGTTTCCATCGCACCGCTTCGGGGCTTGACGAATTTGTAGAAAGCGTCGGAGACTGATTTAAAGTGTTAATGTTGATGGAGAAATTGCCACCTTGAATAACTGCGCCACTGAATAGTGCCATGGACTGCTGCTTACCACCATTCTGAGAGTCGGAGGACGGCGTACAAGCTGTTTCAGAAGAGGACGAAGCTGTGGTACCAGCCATCACACTGCTCAGCACTTTTGACATGTGCATCTGTTGCTTCGTTGAAACAGTGCTGTAATTTTCTATGCTCTTCAAATTCTTATGGCCAGATAGTTGTGCAATTTGCGTAGGTGGAATGTCGTGTTCACTTAGCGTCTGGATCATTGTCTTTCTGCCGCTGTGATTTCGAAGCCTGTCGTTTTCAATTCCCGCTTTCTGAACCATGGTCTTCATTAAACCATTGAGTTTGTTTTTGCCAACAGCACCGGACTTGAACCAGCCTTTTGTTGCGAGCGAGTCCGTCTTCAAACCGTTGTTTATACAGCCAAATAAAAGGGAGCATCATCTTGATTCAGGTCTCTTCCTGGCAAAACATTTGTAGACGGCGACAGGATCTCTTTCAGTTCCGTCGGTCGCAAACATTCTCAGCGGAACGGTTCTGACATCGCTGCAGTCTGATCCCGTTCTAGTTTTTGTTTGTCTTTCATTGAACTCCAAGTACTCGACTCCGCTTGCCGTTTTCTTTAGCTTTACATCTCCCCAGCACATATCACGATGTTCTTGGCACCCACGGAGTCCGAAGTGAAGAGTGTTGTTTAGCCAGAGCGTGTTTAAAAGTGCCTCGGGACTACACATACCGAGCAAACCCTTCTCGTACAATATTTTCAACACTTCGCTTGTCAAAGCTACCGACGCTTTGGGTTTTTTTAATATTTCCTTTACCTTGCTTCTTTAGCTGTTTTTGTTTGGACTGAAAAACGTTCCTGGTTTTCTCAAACACCAAGTCGTTGATTATGCTTACAGAATAGCTCTTTTTCTTCAGGTGTCTTTCGAAGCTAGCCACTAAACTTCGAAGAGAAGTCGGTTCGTATTCATTGCCATCTTTGGTGCGGACGGAGATGATGAATTGGCTGATGTATTCATTCAGCTCAACAGCCGGAATATCTTCTATTTTTCTGTCTTCGTTCTTCGTTTTCAAAAATCTTTCAAGCAATCTTACATCTCGTTCCGTTTTTTGAGCGGTGTTTTTGTTTTCTTGTTCTAAAATGAATTCTTCAACTGAGCAAACAGAAGCAAACCTTCCCTCGGCCATTTTTCAAAGCGCGCGTTTTTTTGTGTGCAACGGCTGTCGGATGACGTTTCCTTCAGTACGTTCATTCATCCCCAGTGAAATTTCGTCGTTCGTGTTGCTGATTGGACGAACGATATTTTTTCACAGTGAAATTTTGTCGTTCGTGCTCCTGATTGGCTTCGTTTAAAATCAGTACGAATTTTATTCACCGTGATTTTCGTGGATAAATCTCAGTACCTATGAAATAAAATACAAAGAATGTATGGCAATTTCTTTCCAAATTTCAATCTTAAATATGCGTGGTTGTGCCCAATTTTCTTTTTGGATTCTGAATAATAGCCCTTGCTGAGATCTGCTTTTTCCACCTAGTGATAAACCACGCATAAAATACCGTTGTACCAGTGAGTAGGCAATTTCCTTAAGAGATCCGAATATAGGGACCACACCCGAGATCTACAGAACATATGCATAGTAACAAAGAACGAACAGAAAAGGCGTAAACAGCAGGATTATGCACGAACTCGATGCTTGGGCTGTTTTAAAAACACAAGATTTGTCTAGAAACACCCCTCTGCTGGCGAAATCAGGATTTTGATAAAAATTAAACTTTCACCCGGGGAAGACAAAAATTAACCAGGTTGTTGCAATTTGTCACCCGCCGAGGTCTGTGATTTATAACATTTAGTTGCGTGAATATTCTTGTGCAGAACACGCTTAACGTTTTCGTAAACTGCTTCAATAGTTTTATTTAGAGCCCTCGATTTTTCTACACAACAACAAATCTTAGAGACATTCCATGTTGAGAACAGAAGAACAGAGCACTCTTTAGGATTGATAAAGATAAATTTAAAGTGGGGGTAGAGACGCTTAAAATAGGATCTCTCTGAAAACCCCTGTATATGAAGAGAGTATCTTGTCTAAATGTTATTCATTATTAATATTATTTATTAGGTGCTTGCATGAACAAGCGCTGAATGCATGTTGGAGGGCCATGTTGGAGGGTTTTAGCCACCGACATCATGCCACATCACCATGCCACTATGTCCCCTTACCTAGCATTTTATTTTTCGCGCTTGCCTTCTATATTTTTTCTTCGAACAGGCTAGATGACTGAAGTATGGTTTTAAGGAGCCCCGGGCTTTACCTTCCGTAACATCATATTGTTATTTTTAGTGCAACATTCTGCCACGTAAATATTTCATGGTGAAATCCTGGATTATGGAGTCCTTGAGACTCTAATGTGATTTGTTACAAATAAAAACAACAACATTCAGTTTCAGACTGACACATCAATCATATTTAATTATGGAGTCCTTAATCCCTTTGCTGGGAAGTCTAATTTGATGTGTGATGATGGATGACAATTCAATAATTCAGTTTCCGATTGACACATCAATTAAATTTAGTCTTAAAATACTCACTTTTGAAAACCAAGCACACATCATTCATCAAAGACTGACCTTGCTATGGCACGGTATTTTGCTGTCTTGTTGTTTTTGTTGGTTATCTGTTTGTCAGTGAGTTCACTGGCTACCAGTGAGCCCTAAAAAGACCTGCTTCGGATAGGAGAAAGTTCTCCTGTGACGAGAAAGTTGTCCTGACTGCACGCTTGGGAAGAAACGCGCGGAAACTGTGAGTGTGTGTGTGGGGGGGGGGGGGGGGAAGAAACAGGGACACCCAGCGATTCCTTTTGGAGAATATCTGTTCGTAAGGTCTAAAATCGCCTGAGATATTCGGATTCAACTCCAGGTGAAAACTGGCGAAACATCACCTTGGACTTTCATAACAAGCGGAGTTATCAATTCCTATTGTTTTCGGAAGGACAAATGTGTAGTTCAGAGCGTAAAATAAGGTCAGCTAGCATTTTCTGAGAGATATCAGCAGCTCGGAAATTCCGCGGATAGGATTCTGTTTCCTAAATTTTTTTGCGGCCTAAACTTTCAGCTAAAACCGCCGAACAGATCAACCTGTATTAGCTTACACAAATATACCTTTACAAAGCTCTGAAACAATCTTAGAAAGCAGAAAATGGTATTTCAAGTTTTTGCTAAAATTTTTCGCTGGGTGCCCCTGAAGAAAAGCACACGGAGGCTCCATCGTTCCCCGGGCTCCCGTTCACTGCGCCCCCGTTTTCTCTTTCACTGTTGTTTACTAATAGAAGCCTCTGCGGAGGAGAAAAGCGAACGCCTGGAATCAGATCAGAGACTCGAGAAAGTGAGACAACTATAAATGATATCGGGATATTGCAACTAACTTTCACAGAAAAAAGAATCGAACACAATTTTGATTTTCAGAAGAGGTTTCCTTGGCTTGCATGGAAACGATCCTAGTTACAAAACAACAGTGCGTATGTGCCATCCATTTTTGAACATTTTCACTATAAAGAGCTGCGCGAGGTTGGTTTTTCACATTAAACCAGTCTTTTCCTGGACTGAAACAAGCATCTAAGGGAGTGGAATTTTCACGCAGCTTATCAAAAGAGACTGCATGGAGCTCGAGAATATTCCAAATTTTTTTAAATCGGGCTTAACTTTACACAGAAAATTGACACAGCATTAAGAATAGCTGTCCCTGTTCGTTCGTTAATGATGGCCGAGTATTGAGTTTGCATGTAATAGCTGGTAATCGATCGATTTTACGTCATACATCAAAATCAGAAAATAAGTGATCTGGAATGTAATGGCCTCCCTGTGGCTTACGGTCTTCTAACTTATGCACACCAATTCTGTTTGTTCGCATCTCACGAACAAGGGCACTCAACGGTTCGTATCGGAAAATATTTTCTTTCGTACACTGATTTTCATTTTTTCTTTAGGAATAAGGAAAAAGTAATTCTATTTAATTTGTTTGTGGCGTTGATACGTAGAAAGCCAACAGGATATTCGGAAGCTAAAATTCTCTTTATAAACCAAAGGAAAAAGGATTCAATTCAGTTTCTAAAATATTTTAGGAAGGAGCTGAAGAGATCAAACTGTCATATTCAAACACGTATCTTTTAAAGGGCCTTTAAACGCCCTAAGTATAAAGTCAAAACAGAAATTGAACTTCCTATAGCTAAGTACTTTGCTTGGATCTATCGTTAGATGTCCCTGATCTCATTAGGAATGCATTGCAGCTCTCATAAGCTTCTTAAATGTTATTATCTTTCCACATGCAGCAGCAGCGTTGTTCAGTTTATTAGGCCTTGAGCTTCATGTTTTGGAGTTATTGTTCTTAAACCATTTGCGGTTTCTTGAAAGTGAATAAGATTAATAGGCCATCGAGAGATCCGCAAATATTGAATATAAATTAAACTTTGGCTTTTTCTTGATCTTTCTTGTAATGCTTGGTATTAATATTTGATAGCTCGAAAGCCCTGTCCTTTGTACACGTTACATTTTGTAACCAAATCAGCTGCGACGATAGTGTTAGGTCTAGAGGGTTACATCCGGCGACCAAGCTGTCTCAATCGGGTTGGTGATTGACCAGTGCATTCTAATTTAAGCGGTGTTAAAAGAAATTATAGGAAACCTAGGATTTTCTTTCAAATAGACTCCAAATAATCAGCTCACTAGAAGAGGAAGGGAAAAACCGTTTAGACAAATGGGTAGTCAATATTTGTTGGGGGCCTGGGCCCAGTTGCATAAAACAACTTCAGGTTAAGTGTGAATTTCTATAACAATTCCCTGTGTTCCAAAGGATTTTCTTGCACGCTATCATGAATAAATCGGTTGAAGGTGGATTAAGGAGTATAAGAAACACAATGACTATGAGAAAAAATCCTCTGGAAAACAGGGAACAGTTGCAGAAATTCCCACCTAATCTTAAGTAGCTTTATGCAACCGGGCCCTGGCCCTAGGAATAACGCCGAGAGAAATCTGGGCTGGAGCGTGAGAGAAAAGTTTGAAAATACAATCCTCTTCGCCTGCATCAGAACGAGCTTTTTTGTTACCAAAAATTCATCACTTGATAGAGTTGCCAGAGTGATGAAGAATTACATTGAGGCATCGCTCATGCTTCATTATAACAAACGTTTTAGTCTCCAAAAATGTTATTTGTGTGAATTAAATGACGTTTTAGCCTGCAGAACTCATTTTTTTTTTTTTTTGCTTTTAAGCACATTACAGAGATTTTTTTGTGCAGGAAGTATAGCATAGTTATTGATTGATGTTCCAGTAATGCGTATTTCACGATGAAATCCTGCAAGTTATGGAGCCCATATCCCCTCAGCTGGGGACTCTAATGTGATATGCCAAAATGGACGGCAATTTAACATTCATGTTTCAAACCTTCATGTATTTTAAATTTTTATACATATTTAGTTCAAACCAAATATCGGGCAACTATATAAATATATTCTCAGTAAATTTTACATCCAGGTTTTGTTTTTGTTCTTACTTTTCTCTACTGCCGTAAGAATCGGTTTGCCGTTTATAGTTTGTGCTGTGAAGTAGTCCCTTCGCGTGTGCCGATGCTATTACGTCGAGTGTGGCACAACGTGTTACTAAAACCAAGGCCCCGAATATGGGGTCCATTATGGCTCCTCGTACAAATTCCCATTTGGATTTCTCCAGTAGGAAAATTTCTGGATTGGCCCCTCAACTAAGGCAACTAATAACCTAAGAGTGTTTTATAGTTAGGGTTAGATAGAAGTAGTTTTAGCCTTTTAGAAGTAGTTGAAGCTTACAGGTTTATATCAGGGGACAATATATATAATCCCCATAGGGGGACTCAGGTATCCCAGAAGACTAGTGACGGGAAGGTGCAAAGGCCTTTTTTGAGTATGAAATTTGCGATTTGGGCCTTTTTGCTGTTTAGAAACTTTCTGATGTTATTTTGGGTAGAAAGATTTTGGCAGGAAGATTATAGGGTTTGCAAAAAACGTGCATATCATGGATGATGAATAACGAAAAGTGGAAGCATAAACTGTCTCGGGCTCTCGACTCTCGAGTTTTTATGGGGTAAGAAAGACTTTTCTTAGGTTACATTCTGGGCCTTATGGGAATTTTTTGGGGCATAAAGATTTCCCGGCACTTCCCATCACTAATATACCTCGATTACCCCTACTGGAATATAACCAAGGTGTGTTCTCAGATCACTGTTTTGCTTATAATCGATGTTTATAAAGGTAGAGTAGGCCCTTAATCTTTAGCTCTTTTTAAGTTCTAGAGTTTTCCAACATGAAGTTAAAGTCTTTTGGTAAGGAACTTAATTATTCATAGTCACGATTAATCGTGCAGACCATATTTTGCAATTTCGGTGGTCGTTTTAAGAGGTACTAGCCGTGCTTGTCCCACACAAGTGACACCCTCAGGTAAATTAAGGCCTGGGTCTCTATCGATTTCAAGGGTGGTCTAAAGTAAATACATTAAAACCTATCTCTTAGATAACTAATTAAGGCCATCCGCAACCACAAACTGTGCAAAATATATATTAAATATATTTTATGTTTTGATGACGTGTCTAACCACGCCCAATTTTGTAAGAAAACCTTTGACTAAAAATTCCCACTTGTTACCGAAAGAAATCTTAACCAATATTATACCCTACCAATGACTGTCAGAAATGTCCTTATAACAGCAGGTGGAATGAGACATAACCTTTTAATACCTTCCCATTAAGACAATGCAACTTTGGAGAAGGACTGGCACTAGTCAAAAAAGGCAAATGGTATTAACCCAGTGCAACAACTCAAACCATTCCAGCCTGGTTTCTGAGTTACTACCCGAGGTAAATGTTTTTTTTTTAAAGAAAAAGCTAAATCTGCAGATTCAGGAAGTAGTGGGAATCGTTACTTTAGGTTTTCCTACGATAAAGGGCGTGGTCAATCACGTGACTAGGTAATAACAATTTTTTCGTTTTATATGACACTTTGAGTCAGTTCACCGTTCTTTGCTCCTTAATTGTCTTTCAAAGTGTGATTTCGAGAAAATAGACTGAAAATTCGCCAGTATTTTAGACCCAGGCCTTAATTCACCTAAGTGCAGCACAAGTGAAGTGGGGTTGCACCAATAAGTTGCATTCAGGGAAATGAGAGGATTGTTGTGCTACCTGGACACTCCATCGATGTTATCCGTCTCATTCCCCTGCAACTCTAGTGGGGACACTCTGACTATTGACCAAGACTCCCTGGATAAGAAAGGCGCGTGAGGCTATTTGCTACTAGATGAAGCAAATACGGCTGCAGCTGCGTCCTCCTAACATACGCCATGAGTTTTATTACTAGCTTATTAAGCCAATGACCTATCGTCTTTTCAAACCTTTATTTATACTTTATATACACCTAATTTCAACAACGTTGTCATACAAAAATGGAAAAAAGAATCAGTAAAGAAAAAAGCCAAAAATGGGCTACGGTGTAATACTTCAATTTGGCATCAAATGAGTTGATACAGGATAAATTGGCCACCGTATAGACCTTTTGAACTTTAGCCCTTCGTCAAAGCAATTAGGTGTATATTTATATATTTCAAATCAAAGTATCGGGCAATTATAAGCATATATTTTTAACATTTTACATCCAAGTTTTGTTTTTTGTTCCTGCTTTTCTCTACTGCTGTTAGAATCAGTTTGTTGTTTATAGTTTGTGTTGCTGAAGTTGTCTCTTCAAGTGTGCCGACGCCATGACGTCTAGTGTGACGCAATGTTTTATTAAAATCAAGGCATATTTGTTCATATCGTACGGGCTCCGGTCCCGACTATGGGGTCGATTATGGCTCCTCGTACAAATTCCCATTTGGATTTCTCCTGTAGAAATTCCTGGATCGGCCCTTGAACTAAGGCAATAAATAAACCCAAAAGTGTTTAACAACTAGGGTTAGATAGAAGTTAATTTTATCCCTGTAGAAGAAGGGGACAATGTATAATCCCCACTGGGAGACTCAGGTATCCCGGAAGACTAGTGGCAGGAGGTGCAAAGTTCTTTCTTGAGTACGAAATTTGCGGTTTGGGCCTTTTTGGGGGCTAGAAACTTTCTGGTGATATTTTGGGTAGAAAGATTTTGGCAGGAAGATTATATTATGGAGTTGATAAAAAGCGTGCGTGCCATGCATGACGAATAACGAAAGGTGCAAGCATAAACTGTCTCGGACTCTTTTGAGTTTTTTACGGTGTAAAAAAAATACTTTCCTCAGGTTGCGTTCTGGGCCTTTTGGGACTTTTTGGGGTGTAAAGTTTTTCCGGTACCTCCCATCACTAATATACTTCGACTTCTCCCACTGGAATATAACCAAGGTGTGTTCTCCGAAATGTTCTAGTTATAATCGATGTTTATAAAGGTAGCATAGGCCCTTAAGCTTTAGCTTTTTTTAATCTCGAGAGTTTTCAAACACAAAAGTTAAGGTCTTTTGGTAAGGAACTTAATTATTCAAAGTCACGATCAATCGTGCAGACCATATTTTGCAATTTCGGTGGTCGCCGGTTTTGAGAGGGCGTAACCGTGTTTGTCCGACACAAGTGACACCACATTGCAGCAAATGAAGTAGGGTTGCACCAAGAAAGGTCAATTTATCATTTTGGTTGTCAACAAAATCTCAATATCTCTGAATAACGATGATTTTTATCCGAAATTAAAAATTGATTGATTTTAAACCCTTGATCTACTTTGGCTCGGCGGACATCAAAGTATGATGTTTTGACCATCTGCCCTTTCTAGCATTAATTTTCTGTTGTGCTTTCCTAACATTTCTATCAGTATTTGTAATTCTGATCTGGGCGAATGTAGGGTTTTATAGAGACTGGGGATGGGCTCATTTAGCTTAAATCAGTTTCCGTTCTCGAAATCCTTTGCATGATTTATGAAATGCCCAGATATTCTAAGTCAGTGTTGATGGACATTTTTTGTTCCAATTTCAGGGGCGTTTGCAATTTTTTTTTGGCTCTGAATTTATTCGTACTTTCTTGTTTTAGAAGCCATAGAAATTAAAAATTTAATAGGAACTAGTACCTTGTGATCTGTCGTTCCAAGGATAAATAAAACCCTACAGATTTTTTTCATACATATTTGAGTTTTCATTCCATTTATAATTAGCCAAAAAACTGACAGAGCTTCCTTTAACGGTGTCAGCGACACCTAACTTGTCAGCGACAAATTCAAAGAGCCACACTGGTTTACAAGTCTCTACATGGGTTAGTACCCGAGTATCTATGTTCGAGATTTGTAAACCGTGACACTGCCTATAGCTTGAGGGATTCTGAGAGTAAAGTCAATGTTCCTTTACCGCGCACAAATCATTACAAAAATAGCTTCAACTGTAGTGGTGCAGTCCTATGGAACAGCCTGCCCTGCGAAGTAAGGCAAGCAAAGTCCCTCAAGCAATTCAAACAATTGATTAATGGTATAGTTTTAAGCCAGGGCATTCGTGGAAAGCAGCTTTTCATTACAGTTCTTATTATGTTTTTAATCATTAATTTAGATTAGACGTAGTTTGTTAGTTTACTTAATAATGTATTATAGCTGATGAATTGACCGTGGGTAAATAAAGATTACTGTATTGTATTGTATTGTATTGTAACGGTAAAAAGGCCCTCCCCCCCCAAAAAAAAATTAAACAGAAGGGCTTGTAAGATAGTTTCTCTGACCATTCATCTTTCATGTACCAAATTTCATATCCCCTGAGCGTTCTTGTTTTTCGGCCATTTAAGCTTAATCAAAATTACAATGCAAACAACAGTGAAAAACATGATAAAACCGAACGGATGTCGTAAAAAATGGCTTGACGTTTTGTGTAGCATACGAAACCTCAAGTCATTTCTTTATAACATGCGTTGTTTTATCATGTTTATCACTGCTGTTTGTATTTTATTCTTCAAATGGCCTTTCATATATCACTCTTCTACTTACTAGAACATGACACCAATTGAACCCCGGCCCTTTCCTACACCTCAAAGACAACCTCCAATTTTCCCGAACCTTTTATGTACAGCCAGCATAAAAAAGGCACCCTTTTCATACGAAAGGAGTACACGGGGGGGGGGGGGGGGGAACATAATTACATCCCTCACTGGATGATTGACTGGGTAGGAAAGAGGCCAAGGACAGAAATTACCCCATTCCCACCCCCCCTCCCCCCAACCTCCAGCGCTCTATACACATTTTATTTTTCGCGTTTGCTTTCTCTAGTTTCCAGGAACAGGCTTGGTGACTAAGCATGATTTTTCTCGGATGTAAGACTGAGATGAGAAATCAATTGATATATACGTATTAAACTGTATTTCATTTTGGCCGAAAACAACACAGCATATGAGAAACTCTGGGCTTCAACTTCCCTTGCATCATTTGTTGTGATACATGTATATATACATTCTGATTTTTTCCATTTTCTCTTTTATAAATTTTAGCTATTTATGTAATATGTAACACTCTGATACTTTTAGGTGTTTATTCAAAAACAAAGTTACTAATGTATTTTCCAACTGATAATGCATTAGTTTCATGATAATTCCCTGGAACATTCCGTCCGTCACCCTTTGCTGGGGAGGACTTAAATGTGATATGTGGTAATGGCTGCAGCAAAACAACAATAATCAGTCTCCGGTCGACTGACAGATCAATCAATTTCAGTATTAAAATAAAGACCTGACCTTTTCAAAATAGGACGTATCATAACACTCGTCTCAGAGAACTGGCGCATTCTTTGCCAATCCTCAGTATTTTGAGGCTTTGATGCCGGCCCCACCTTACTTGGCACAAAGTCTAAGGGTCTTTTAATTAACCCTTTGCTGGAGACTCTACTAAGTGACAATCATGATGGCAAATCTGCAATATAAAGTTTCTGCATGACACATCAATCAAATCCTGCCGCAAATGAAAAGACTCACTTTTGAAAAACAAGCTCATGTCATCACAGCAGGCCTTACTATGGCACAGTACTTTGTCGCCTTGTTGGTTCTTTGTTTGTCAGTAGGTTCACTGGCTACCACTACAAAACCTCAAGTCCAACAAAAAACCAGCACTTGGAAAGATTTATGTGAGGTCAGTACAAAAGCACAACATTTAACTTAGCTGATCGTAACGTGGAGTGTAAAGTTAACCCTAAAAAGACCTGTTTTGATGGGAGAGTGGCCAAATTTTTCTGGGAATCTAATAATGTTGCCACGAGTCAGACCAGGAAAGTTGATAAAATTGAGACAACTAAAAATAATTTGCAATTAACGTCACAAAAAAAATCGATCACTGAATTTTGATTTTCGGAAGGTTGGTTTCGTGGCTTGCAAGGAAATGATCCTAGCTAGAAAACTATAACTATTATAACTATGTATCCGCCATTCATTTGTGAACATGAAGAACTGCGTAGGCAGAGTTTTTCATATGAAACCACTATTTTTACTGAAACTAGCATTTAAGGGGAAGAATTTTTCAGGGGCACCCAACAGTTCGTTTGGGGGAATATCTGTTCGGAAGGCCTAAAATCTCCTGAGATATTCGGATTTAACTGCAGTGAAAGCTAAAGATTTCTCCGGTGAAACATCACCTCGGACTTTCGTACCAAGAGAACCTTTTAGTTCCTATTGTTTTTGGAGGGATAAATATGTCGTATAGAGTGCAAAATAAGGTCACCTAGCATTTTCGGAGAGTCATCAGCAGCTCAGATATTCGGCCTTATATTTTCTGCGGCCTAAATGTTCAGCTAAAAACTCCAAACAGATCAATCTGTATTCGCTTACATAAATATGCCTTCAAAAAGCTCCCAAACAATCTAAGAAAGCAGAAAATGATATTTCAAGTATTTTGCTAAAAGTTTTTTTGCTGGGTGCCCCCGCGGGCTTAACTTTACACATGGTTCTGTTCAAACAGCATTAAGAATAGCTGTCCTCCGTTCGTTCGTTACTGATCACCGAGTATTGAGTTTGCATGCAAGAGTTGGTGATCGATCGATTATCAAAATCAGAAAATGAGTGATCTGGAATCTTATGGTCTCTCGGTTGCTTAAGGCCTTCTATCTTAATATGCACACAAATTCATCGCACATCAAGGGCACTGAACAGTTCCTACCTGTAAATGTTTTCTTTCGTAGACTGATTTTCATGTTTTCCTTCAGGAATAAGCAAATTAAAAGTAATTCGATTTAATTTGATTGTGGCGTTGTTACGAATAAAGTCTGAGCAGGATATTCGGAAGCTAATAGTATTCTCTCTATAAATCAAAGGAAAAAGGATTCAGTTTACTTTCTAAAATGTTTTACGAAGGAACTTGAACGGATCGAACTGTGTATGCATATGCAAATTGTTTACTGATGCATGTGCTCCATATGCAGCAGCTTCTTCGAGCAGTTTAGGCCTGGAGCTTCATCTTTTGGAGCTATTGTTCTTAAACCATTTCCGATTTCTTGAAAGTGAATAGGGTGTGGGCCATGCATCCACAAATATTGAACAAAAAAAGTAAACTGTGGCTTTTTCTAGATCTTTCTTGGCTTGGTATTAATATTTGGTAGCGCGAAAGCCCTGTCCTTTGTACACGTTCTTCATTTTTAACCAAATCAACTGCGATGATAGAGTTAGGTCTAGAAGGTTACGTTCGGCGGCGAAGTCTCAATCGGGTTGTTGATAGACCAGCGCATTTTAATTTAAGCGGTGTTAAAAGAAATTATACGAAACCTAGGATTTTCTTTCAAATAGACTTCAAAAAATTAGCTCACCAAAAAAGGAAGGGAAAAAAGGTTTAAACAAATGGGTAGTCGATATTTGTTCTTAAGATAGAGGTGGTGGGAGAGATTGGCGAGTCAGCGGGGGGGGGGGGGGGGGGCAGGAGGATCTGACTGTCACACCGCTTCTGGTACGTTTCATTCCTGCTTCCCTCCATTTTCTTTTTTTTCCCACTTTCATTTGTGGCTTCCTCTTTTGCAAAATATTACGCGAGAGTGGCTGCATTTTTCTAGTTCTTAATTTGGAAACACTTTTCTTACCGGTTCACTCGATTAAAACGATTAAAATTATGCCGGCATTATTTTGAGCATGTTAGTGAGGCAAGGGATTCCGGCATCACGCTGGAATAATGGTGACAAAAAAGGCTTTAATTAGAGGCCTGGACTCCCAGGGATAAGGCCGAGAGAAATCTGGGCTGCAGTCCTCGGCTGCATTGGAACGAGCTTTTTGGTTACCAAAAATTCATTACGTGATAAACTTGCCAGAGGATTACATTGAGACATCGCTCTTGCTTCATTATATAAACGAGCATTTAAGTCTCGAATAATGTAATTTGTGTGATTTAAATGACGTTTTAACCTGTAGAAGTAAATAAACTTTTTTTTTTGGCTTTTTACCACAATCGAGAGATTTTTTGAGCAGTGAGTATGAGCATAGTTATTAATTGATGTTCCAGTAATGCGTATTTTACGATGAAATCCTGGATTATGGAACCCATATCCCCTCAGCTGGGGACTTTAATGTGATATGTCAAAATGGACAGCAATTCAACAACATTCAGTTTTCCAACTTACACATCAGTCATACTTCACAATGACACCCTGGTTTATGGAGTGCTTAACCCCTTTGCTGGGGACAGTCTTATTTGACGTGTGACAATGGATGAGCATTGAACAATATTCAGTTCCCGACTGACACACGAATCAAATTCAGTCTCAAAATAGAAACTCACTTTTAAAAAACAAGCACGCAGCATCACAGAAGACCTTACTATGGCACGGCATTTTGCCGGCTTGTTGGTTTTCCTTTTGTCAGTGGATTCTTTGGCTACCACAACTCTGCAAAACCTCAAGTCCAACGAAAAACCAGCGATTTGAGAGATTTATGTGAGGTCAGTACAAAAGCACAGCATTTTATTTATCTGACTGTACGTTGGGGTATCAACCCTAAAAAGTCCTGTTTTCGGAGAGCGCCCACATATTTCTGGGAATCTAAAAATGTTGCCACGAAACAGATTAGGAGACTCGAGAAACTGAGTCACCTAAAAAATGATATCGAGACATTGCAATTAACTTTCACAAACAAATCGAACGCAATTTTGATTTTAGAAGGTTTCCTTTTTCGTCGCTTGCAAGGAAATGATCTTAGCTAGAAAACAACAAACATTATGTATCCGCCATCCATTTTTGAACATTTTCTCACTAAGAACTGAGTAGGCGGGTATTTTAGCAACAGAGGCTGCACGCAACTTGAGAATACTCCTGATTCTTAGGGGTTAACTTTACACATGGTTCTGTTCAAATGGCATTATATTAATAACATGTAATATTTAAAGAGGGAAGCACCAAAGAGCTAACACGAAGTTAATTAGGGTGGCCCTCATTTTTACAGTTTACAATAATAAAAACAAGGTATAAAAAGACTATAAAAAGCCTAACATAAGAGTATAAAAGACCTAATATATTAAGATATATCAGATTAATTATATTATATTAAGAAGAGCTGTTTCCGTTCGTTCGTTACCGATTAAGTTTCCGTACAAGAGCTGGTGATCGATCGATTTCACGTGGTTATCCATCAAAATCAGAAAATGAGTAATCTGGAATGTAATAGTCTCGGTCATAGTCTTCTAACTTATGCACACAAATTTTGTTTTGTAGCTTCTCACGAAGGCGCTGAACGGTTCTTTTTGGTAAATGTTATCTTTTTCTTCAGGAATAAGGGGAAAGTAATTAGATTAGTTTGTGGCGTTGTTACGAAAAAAGCCAGCAGGAGTTTTCGGAAAACTAAGATTTTCTCCTTAATTTAAAGGAAAAAGGATTTCAGTTTCTAAAATGTTTTACTACTTAAATAACCAAGGAACAGGAAAAGATCAAAATGTGTCTTTCTACTCATTTTCACAAATTAAAAAATTATGTTAATATGATTATTTGGGTTGTATGAGGTCAGTGGTTGTTTCATATACCGTAATTTATATATAGAGAGAGCCTGTATCACTTGTGGATCCTCCTTTGTAACTGACTAAGTTGACTTCGTGTCCTGCATCACTAACTTGATCCTTAGATTGGTTGCAAACGAGGTTATAGGTTTCCACTACCTTAGCTTGTCACCTTGAAGGAAAATTCCCGGGAGGCCCACGTCTCAAGCCACATAAATCACTTCTTCGACTGCTGCGCTGCCAGCGTGGTTGTCGTGGTGGTGTAGTGGTGATCACACCCGACTAGTATGCAGGGGTACGTGGGTTCAAATCGAACTCAGGGCAACTTCCTCAGTAGTTTGCTTGGATACCCTTGATATCTTTAGGAATGCATCGCGGATCTCATAAGCTTCTTAAATTTCATTATCTTAATTTCCACATGCAGCCGCTGCGTTGTTCAGTTTAGGCTTTGAGCTTAATATTTTGGAGCTATTGTTCTCCAACTTTTCTGATTTCTTAAAAGTGAATAGGATAGGCCATGCATTCACAAATATTGACTTTTTCTCTAACTTTCTTGTGATGCTTGGTATTACCATTTGATAGCTAGAACGACCTGTCCTTTCTACACATATTAAATTTTTTTTCAACCGAATCAATTACGACGATATAGAGTTAGGTCTAGAAGGTTACATCCAGCGACGAAGCTGTCTCAATCGGGTTGGCGATTGATCAGTGCATTTTAATTCAAGCGGTGTTAAAAGAAATTATACGAAACCTAGGATTTTCTTTCAAATAGGCTAAATAATTAGCTCACTAGAAAAGGAACAAAAGTGGGTTGTCGATATTTGTTGCCGGGTGAGATTGGGGCGGGGGCAATCTCGTACCCAGAGTCCTCAGGCTTCTTGGTCAGCGGGCAGCGCCAGGAGAGACTCTGGGATAATGGAAAAAAATGTGATTTTTTTTGATTGGCTGTTCTGGGCTGTTCACTGTACTGACAAAACTAAGAACCGTTAACCGCAAGATTCCTGCGGTAACAATTCCATTATCCCAGCGTCTCTCCTGGCCCCACCCGCTGACCCAGAAGCCTGAGGACTCTGGGTACGAGATTGGGGCGGGGATGGAGGGGGGGGGGGGGTCTAGACTGTCACACTGCTTCCGGTTCGTTTTATTCCTCCTACAAAAGTGTATGCTTCCATTTTGTTTGGAAACACTCTCGGCATTTCTTTGCCTCGTCCCGTAAAATTTCCTTTCTCGCTTTGTTCACCTACTACATACCTGATGGCCAGTCTATATCGATGAAAACTGTCACATGTTAGAGCCCGGACCCTTCCAATCGAAACAACTTTCATAATTTATATTGGTTACAAGAGAACAAATTTTCCGCTAACCGAGCCAAAATTACCTTGTTTAATATTATTTTCCTTAATATTGAAAACCTTATCGCCGTGGTACTATATTTTGAAAATCTCCGTCTTTGATTCACCCTTCTTCGCGGAACAACAATTTTCTACATATTCAGTCCCATGACGCAGGCAAGTTTGACAGATTGCTGATAAATATAACAAGATTTAACTGTTATTCGTTTTGGTTTACATTGGTCCCGTGTTTCGTTGTCTGATTAAAATCCAACTTCTTTTCTAGAAATCTATAATTGTTCATGGTATTCCAGGCATTCCAGGATCAAATGGCATGCCGGGAATGCCCGGTGTACTGGGGCCGCAAGGCCTACAGGGAATTGAGGGAGCTCAAGGAAAGAAAGGAGACAAGGGAGAGAAAGGAGAAAGCGGGAAAGTAAGTCCGGCTCGTGCAGTGCCACAAACCAACTGGAAACAATGTGTGTGGAAACAAAGCGACTCAAGAGATAGTGGGAAGATCAAGGTAACAGGAAAACAAACTCTAAATGACAGCTTTATACTAAGACAGCGCATAGTTCTTATTTGCGTAAGCAGAAAGCTCCCTTTGGGTATCTTAAAGCGCTGCGAAACAAATTATTTAAAGAAGTAGTGTTGGCATTTCAATGCTGAAAGCGTACATCGTATGGCTTTCATGCGCGTTTCTTGAAACAGCCAAGGTAAACCTTTAACTTAACCTAACCGGCCGCTGTATTCTCACCCAAGATTTTTACATTATGTTTCCTAAACCTTTATGACAAGAGTGATAACATAGATTCTTAATGACGAATATTGCTTTAACGTAAAAAAGAAAAAAATGAATAAATAAAAATAAATAAATTAATTAATAAATAATAATAATAATAATAATAATAATAAAAATAAAATTAGAAACAATTTTTATTACAAAATTACCAACTATTAACATAATCTAATGAAAAATCTTATGTACATTTAGCATTAAAAATGGTATAAAGTTAATAAATTCTCAACTGACAAGCTACTTGTATTTAAAAATATGTTTTAAAATAGTTGTTCAAAAATAGGCACTCTGTAATGAAAAGCTTAAGAGGTATAACCAATAAAATCAAAAAATAGAAAAAGAGACATATATTTGATCACTACTAATCCTCTTTCAAGTGCGAACCTTTGTCCGGATCCACGATATGGTTATGGTGTACTCTTCCCCTTTCTTGTCAGCAAGGAGTTCTGCGAGTCTGCTATGGTATCTTCTGCACTCTTCCGCCATTTCCTCCTGTGATAGTGAATACTAATGGCGTGAAGGTGGCTTGTTCGACTTCCATCACTCTGTTAGCAAATCATAATAATAATAATAATAATAATAATAAATAATAATAATAATAATAATAATAATAATAAATAAAACATTTTGGCGGTCACTTAGATTTCTACTTTTTTGACTTTGAAACTCATTCAGTCCATCCAATTACAGCTGACATACACAAACATAACATAACATGAACTTTATTTTAACACGAATTTTAGAGTAGCCAGAAAGGCTAATATCTCCGTGTAACAAATATACGAAATAAATATCTAGAAAGAAATATCAAATTGAAAATAACAAGTAAGAATCCCAGCTGGCAGGAGGCAGACCAGTTGGCTATGCACAAGCATGGCCAACAATGGCAGTTACAACTAAACTTATTTGTCGGTTTATAACCGTTTAAATTTCATCAATTAGATGCTTGTCGCTTTACCCTTCCTGGACGGTTGATGGTAAAAATCTTATCTCATACCCTTGAGTGCCGACTAAAATTGAAGCCACTTGACGGTTAACCCCTTTGAGTCTCTCATAAATTGACTATGTTTTTCGTTTGATCTTGTTCATGCAGGATTGTTCGTTTAACAAGCTGCGGTCGGATACAGCAATCAAAGTCTCTTTTCAAGGAGTTATGAGAGTCAATGGCTTTGGTGTAAAGTGTAACCGCTGGTTTTTTAAGTTCAATAGTAACGAATGCAGTGGACCTGGGACAATTGACGCTGTTTTGTACAACAGGTGGCCATCTGGCCATTCGAATCCCAATCTGCTTTATCATCGATCATTTGAGGGCTACTGTGAGAACATCCCACAGGGCACCGTTAAAGTCGAACTATGGGTAGGCCAGTGTAGTGGCGAAACCTTGGGTGATGCGCACACTGGATACAGTTCAATGTCCCGGATAATTATCGAAGAAGCAGCTAGACCCCAGTCTTAAAACGTGGTAATTGATGCTGTTTTACTCATTAGTAGTGCTTGGGAAAGTGGCACTTTCGCTCCATGTATAGATAAACGCGTAATCTAAAATGCTGCATCAAAATATAGAACTTTGAAATGATTGCATTTCAAATTCTCTTCTGAAATTTAAAAGCGTGTACGTAAAAAAAGGAAAGTTAAATAAAGTAAATGCGATGTTAGTTCCAGTAAAAATCTTTTCTTGTTGGTGTTTTTTGTCCACCCAAGCAAGCGTTTACGAAGTACGTTACCTATTGTAAGTTATTGCTTTTCCTGGCCCAAATTTTTATTTTTGCAGAGAAGACGCCGCTTTCCGGTAACTAAAGTCGAGCTGCCGTTAGTTTCGGACAAGGTGCAGCTAACTCTCTCTCTCCATACACCATGTTACTATAGAACCCCATTAGTACGGAAAGGTACAGTTTATTACAGAAAGCAGGTGTCCGAAATTACTGTTTTCAAGGGATACTGGCTTCTGCTCGAAGTCGGGACAGTTTCGAGATAGTGGGGGGGGGGGGGGGGCACACTCTTTTAACATGGCTCTGTTGTGTTTACTGAAGTTGATTTGAATATTCCCATCCGTGAAACCATAAGTGGAAAAGTGGAAGATTTTTCACACATGTCTAAAATTCAGACTTTTACAACAGGGCGTCACTAACGTTAAGGTGGTGTAGTCTGTTGACCTGCACCAAAGCACCTGCACCGTTCCAAAGCGGTTCTGTGATTGGTCCGCTTTGCTCCACTTTGAGCATTTCCGTACCGGGTGTACCGAGCCTATCACATCACAGGTTTTCTCGACGGAGAACTCTAAGGTTTAACAATCGTGACAGGCCTGCATAGACTCCCTACTGTGGAGTTCTGTTTGCGACGTGTAAGTTATTGTCCCTTCAAAGCTTTGCTCTGACGAGCATGCCTTTTAGTGATTTGCCTCTCTTGTATGATATAATAGGACGTTGTTTAAAAATGGTCCTCGGCAATGGCTGATTTTGAACTATACTCCATTTGTGCATCAATATATTTTTTAGGTTTTTAACTCCTGGGTGATATGTCGTGACAAATGGTAATATTTGCTCGTGAGTCTTTTTCTTTTGTTTTAAAGCCGACTTTCTTCCGGCGAAGGAGTCTGCAGATAATATGCTCTCCACTAAGCTCTTAGCGTATCCACGCGCGAGAAGGCGTGTTTTGAAATTAGAGAGAGATTCCTGGAAATTTTTTCCGAGGAATTTGATCGTAGAAGTCTAATAGCTTCGCCTTTGATAAAGCCTCTTTTGACACCTGGTGGGTGACAGAAGGTATAATGTGTGTACTGAAATGTTTCAGTCGGTTTACAGTGAGTTTTTTTGTCAAGGATAGCGTCTTTTTGGAATCGTTCTCCTTTATTAACAACTGTGTCAAGGAATGTGATTTCCTTGTCTGAAATTTCAGCTGTAAATTTTATTGTTGGATGAAAACTGTTAGCCTGCGAGAGCAGACGGCTTTTTCGGCTCGAGTTTCTCGAAAAAGCCGTCTGCTCTCGCAGGCTAGAGAACTTTTTGCTTGTTCAAGAAATAAATCTATTTCTTGTTTGTCGATGTCCCATAGAGATGTCCCGTCATCGACGAAACGTTTCCATACTGTTGGTTTTATTCTGCTTTGGCTCAGTATTTTTGTTTCGATGTTTGCCATGAAAATGTTGGCAAAAGCTATCTATCAAGTTCCTATACGAGCCAGATTCAACGTAGCTAATATGCCGAAAGCGGCATAGAAACCACATTGTGTCGCTTAACAAACGATCAGAGGTCAAATTTAACTGAGAGTAAAAAAAAAACAGTGCGCGCAAACCACAAGAATCCACCGGTTATCAGAAAATTGATGAGATATGACCTCGAGATCAAAGTCTTAAAAAATGCGACCCCTAAGTTGGAACGGCTCAATTCGGTCACCATATAAAAATCCTCCAAACTAAACCCACTACAAAAACACAAGAAGCAAAACTGGTCCAAAGACCGAGATAAGGCGCGGCATTGGCTACCAAACAAGGGGTGGATCCAGGGGATTGGTGGATTGGGTTGCTTAAGCCACCCCCATCTTAGGGATCGTTTAAGCCTGAAATTATTAAAGGGAACAAAACTATCAATGAGGCGATTTTGCCTCGGATTGTTCCGATATCGTTATATCAGGTCAGCTCCCCTCCTCCTTCAAAAATCCTGGGTCCGCCACTGCAAGCTTACCAAAACTTAGGGCCTGTTTACAAGGAGTTACCCTATCAAGCGGGTTACCCTAGCACTCACACATTTCCTCTTTTTTTCTTCGTCGTGTTTACAAAGCAGCTACGGCTACTCGGGTAGGCGGGTTACCCTATCTGCGTGCTAGGGTTACCCTGGCAGGCGGGTTAACTTTTTCCCTTGTAAACACTCCAGGTAGGGTTAACCCGCCTACCCGGGTTAAACTTTCTACCTGTTTCTAGCACATTCAGTTGTCCCGGGTGGTAGGGTTACACTACCTGTGAAATTTTGCTTGTAAAGCCGGCCTATCTTTGACCCTCCTGCTAGGATTAACCCGCTTGCTAGGGTAACCCTCCCTCCTTGTAAACAGGCCCTTAAACCCAGATAGCATTAGGAGTCTTTTTACAGAACATATAACCAGCCATAAATTAAAAGACAATTTGAAATTTGAACACACACGTTGCCTGAGTCTAAAGCACTTAACAATTCATTTATTCACTAGGCCAGTGTTTTTCGGAATAGTCTACCAGTTCAGCAAAGTCATGCCAAATTCATCGTCTTTAAGGCAAACCTCTAAACGTTCTCTAGACTTAATAGGCCTATTTTCCTTTGGATCTTGCTCTGCAGTAAGAAATAAGAACATTGATGAGTTTTACCTCTGATCTTCCTGACCAGGATTATCACTTCCAAACACCTCTGTAACCAGCACATTTGGTTGCGTCCCTTAAGTGTCTGTTATGCATGCATATGAGATAAAAGGTGCTTTGATGATGGGAAATTAATAGGAGGTCCAAAATGTCATTCGAAAGGAAAACAAGACCTTGGTCCACGCCATCATTTACTGTAACCGCACCTCAATACGCTATAGTAGAAAGTTCAAGCAGCACTCTCCTCTTTTTTCTGGTCTGCATTCACTCCCCATCAAATATCGCATTGACTTCAAAATTTAGGTTACAACATACAAAGCGCTTAATGGTCTCGCACCGGTTTTATTACCGACCTACTCGACAGATCTACGGTCTTTTAAGCAGATATCACTAAATGTTTTAACTACAATTGCCGTTGAATGAAAGTCATCCGGCATTTTCAAACCTAAGAAGAAGAAGAAGAAACTAAGCTTAATAACAGCAAAATTAGACCGAAGAGATGGTCGAAAAAGAAGAAAAAACTAAGCTTAATAACAGCAAAATTAGACCAAAGGGATGGTTGGAAAAATATACCGGGCCAACAGCACTTTGTCATTCTGCAAACAGCTGTCAATTATCAAATAAAACTTAAAAAGTAGGTCGGTACTAAAGTGTAATTTTCACCTGCTACTGGACCACCTATAATTCTAAGTATTCTACAAAGATTTGTTGCTTTTAGAAAGCCACGTGATTGGAGTACTGACTGATTTTATTAGCTGACCAAACAGCCAGATGTAATACATTTATCATTTCTTTGTTCTTCGTTCACTGTTTCTCGGGGTTACATTTGTTGGGTAAAACACCGAGAACCCTCAAGCTTGAACTGAGGACTACAGATGGTAGATAAGGCTGCTTAATATAATAAGGAACATAACAGTTTTTGTCGTGTTTTATTCGTGTCAAGCAAAACAAAATTCCAGTCTTATTGTTGCTAGAAATAAGGAGATGGTCTGATGAAGCCATGCAAAAAAAAACAAACAAACAAACAAACAAACAAACAGACAAAATAAAAAAATGCTGGCTAAGCTGTCCAGGAACTGATGTACGTATGCACAAGTGCTTTCGGGAAGTCGCTTATAACCGTTGAGGTAAAATCTCAGTTACATTTGTGAATGGGGGCTTCAGATTGCATTTGTGATCAATCCTTATTACATTTGAGGGCTTTATTAAATTTGTGGTCAGTCGTTCTTACATTTGAAGATTTAATTACATTTTTGACCATTTATTACGTTTGTGGCTCTTCCAGGGTATCACTTAGGCAATTCTTTTCCATCGAAACTTTCAAACGATGGTACACTTGGTACACTCGGTACAGTCGGTACAAGAATTCGATGTCTACTCGCATTGTGAATGCAAGGACAAGTGTTGCATCGTTTGCGCGCTCATTTGAAAGTACCTGGTTGATCATCAGAATTAAGGTGATTCCATCCAAAAAGAAGTTGTAATGAGAATTTGTTGAAACTTTGCAGAGTTACTAATTACACCTAGTACATTAAAAAAATAAAATAAAAAGAGGGGGTCACCGTGCCTGATTTCACGCTACGGGGACTGGAGTATATAGGTAGTTTGCTCTTTTTAGACAGCAATATTAAAAAAACCTATCCTTGTACTAGAGACACCCATCACTTCAACAAAGTTATAACTGGCAATGAAATATAAGCATTATTCTTATGATACAAGTACAGTGTTACAGTAAAACGTCTTAAAATTGCCATAACAATGAAACTAATTTGAAATAATAGGCAAATCGAGCGTCTGCACGGTTCCAGTGAAACGCCTAAAATCTGACTGTAACAGTGAATTAACCGGAATATCTCAAAATTGAATAACGAAAAATTCTTCAGATTTGAATATATCATGTAAAGTCGTATTTTCCTTAAATAAATGGAATAAAAAAGTGGGGTCACCGAGTTCGTTTGGGAGAAAACGACCATTTATTTCTCTGAACAGCTCAGCTTCCATAGAAAACCTATCAAGTTCCAAACGCGCGCGCGCTCGTGCGCGCGCTAATCACGCAATAAATGATGCGCAGAAAGGATGCGCAATGCAATTGAATGGAATCACCTTAAGGTGGCTTACTACAGTTTCTCTGAAACACAATAGACCATTTTCATTATGACGTCACACGCGCTAAGGTTTCTGGTAGTTGTAGTAAAGATCGCGCCTAGTGTCGCGCGATCGCGGGAAAGTGTCAAAAAATCAGCATAAGCGCCATGTCGGCCAAGGCGAAGGCAAGCTACCAGGTGTTTCACAAAGTTGCTCGATTGCTATGAAAATTCAAAGAAATTCAGCGTGGAGTTTTTTTTTTTTTTCGATAAACGAGGAATTGCGAAGAGTGTTGTTATAAACGAACATTTCAATGGAAAACTTTTTTCCAAATTCTGAATACCGAGTGTGTAGCAGGAAAATGTGTTTTAACAATTTGCTAATATAATTTCCCTCATGAGAAAAAGAATCGAAGGGGAGGAGGGAGTTTCTGAGATGGGAGATTTAGAACAATTAGAACGGTTATTAAATAACAGAACCAAATGGAGATTGAAGCAATAAACATTTTATATCTAGCATAGCGCAAAACAAAACGAGGAACTCACTGAAATGCTTTGAGCGACTCGCTCTGAGATTTAGTAAAAACAAAACAAAACATTAAATATTTCGCTTTGAGTGAATCGGCAGTTCAAAGTTAAATCATTAAAATGGAAGAGAAATACCAATCACTACAAGTCTAGATAACGTAAAACATGTAAAAATGATTGAAATCGTCAACTGAAAAAAGCAAGCAATGTTATTCGCACTAAGACGGCCGAACGGTTTTTTCGTGTTCAAACAACCCAATGTGCGGTACCAAAGGAAAGCAAACTGGCTTGAGAAACAACACTAACTCAGTCTAGAATAGTTTCTATTTTTTGGAATTGTTTTCTCCATTTTGTGAAATAAGACATAAGTTAAGCTTCATAAACAAAACCTACAAAGACAAAACCTTGAAAGTTTATACGCACAACATTTTCTCGCCAAGATTAACTGTAATAAATGCAACTGCAATATCAGCTCGCTTATTTTAATTTTAATAAGAAATTCCATGAAAATACAAACAGAGAAAAAGGAAAAACAAGCCTTCAGGTATTAAAAAAAAAATATTCAGAAGAGCACTTGCTGTCCTGGGAAAGCAAAATCTCGCGAGCACAATTCCGCTTAACTTGACACTGTTTTGTACCAAATTTCTGCAAGTTTTTTAAATATTTCAAGAAAGCTATTGTAAATGTGGATTCGCTCAGTTAAAAAATTCTTATGAAGTCAATCCAAAGTCAGATATGTAATTTGGCAACGGTTGAAGTGGAAGAAATACTTAAACTCGATCGTTGTCCTTGGAAATAAAAACGACACTGACAATACGGTCTGTTCTCGAACGAGGATTTTTTTGCTCTAACCTCTCCAATTTCTTCTATAACCGCCGTCGAGTATTCTTCAGGTCTTCAGTTCCTTGTAGCAACAAGCTTTTATATTAAAAGAAATGTCTTCAAAAGACTTCATCCTAAGGATGCATGTAAACTTACCGGCCTGAAAATCGAAAGTACAAGAAGCCATCTGCTAGAAAGTTTTGTAACGCACTGAGTGCGAAACGATTAAAAAAAATCCAAAATCTTGCAAAAATAAAGCTTCCTTGCTTTTACATTGTTGTCTCTTGATGTGTCCTGGTGGGGCAAAGGCAGATTTGTCGCTTATGTCACTCGAGGTCCTCTTAATTGTGCACATTATAGACGACCAACTCGGGCGCCATTGCATTGCATGTGTTTTTGTGGATTATTTTGAATTTTCCCGCGATTGAGCGACCCTGGGCGCGATCTTTACTACAACTACCAGAAACCTTTGCGTGTGTGACGTCATAATGAAAATGGTCTATTGCGCGCACTGAGTAATTCTTTCTGACGCCATTTTTTTTTTTCGCGTGCAATACAGTCTACGCCATCATCGAGAAAAAGCTGAAAACACCTCTGAGATCTGGCTTGTAGAAATCGCTCGTGGCGTACTATTAACATTTCTTAGCATGAATGGACGAAGTCTTGAAGCAGTTAGTGGGCGCTACCGATAGAAAATATCTGTAAAACCTTGACTAAAACCTCGAAAAGTTGTTGTAAAAATTCTTATGTCTTTCGCACGCGCCATATTGCGTTTTTTCAGCGCGCGCTTAAGTTGCCCGCATGCTCAGTTTTGCTCACGAAGGAGGTCGCAAAAAAGTCGACTTTTTGACCCCAATTTACTCGAAAACTGACCGTATGATCCACAGTGAAAAATTCAGAATCAATTCATAGTGGTAAGTTTCACTTGTAGACAAAATATTAGCAAAATCTGTAAGAGAGATTTTTAGAAATTCTCAAAAAAGCAAAAATTCGACATTTTCTTCATTAGCAAAAATTCTGCCTTACAGATTTTCATTTTCTTTTGCATGGTTGTTTATTTATAGCCCCTTTCCAAATCCTGAAAAATTGAGGTAGGGTCGTACGGCTAGATTTTGCAAAAAAGGACTAAGAAAGTCTAGTTTCCAGTCCCCTCCTAGTACTCGGTCTGTTATATTTGATATTTTCTTAGCTTCTCATATTTCTTTTCCAGGATAATGAGGGTTAATATCATTTCTTTTAGCAGTTATAGTACAAATGACCCAAAAGAAAAACTCCGGTTGGCTTTAGACTTAAGTTCTAAAAAGGTTATCTTTCTCTTCTGAAAACTGTAGTAAGCCACCTTAAGTACACTTCTAACTAGAAAGTTCCCTATGTTTTTGACGCGTTTGAATGAAACCAATGGGGGCTGTGAAAAGATTCTTCCTGTTTCGTTGTCATTTTGGAGTGACTTAAAGTTCTTTAAAATATTGTTTTTGGCTGCGAGGTTATGTGGATGATAAGTAAGTGTAAATGGAATTCTCTCATTCTTTTCGTTCTGTGACGTTTGCAGTGCTGACTGTCGATCAATCTGTTGAGCACGGTGTTGAGCCGTGTTGACAACACAGTCAGGATAACCAAGCTTCTTAAAGAAATGGCGCATTTCCTCTGATTTGTTGGAAAAATCGGAGTCATCACTACATAAACGTCGAAGTCTAAGAAATTGAGAGAATGGAATGGAGTTTTTGACGTGGGAAGGATGAGAGGATGAATGTAACTAGTAACTGTGGGAATCTGTAGGTTTCTAGTTCACACTGGTGGATAGGCCGTTGCCATTGATTGAAACTTTGATGTCGAGAAAAGCGATGGAAATTTCGGAAATTTCCCAGGTATATTTCAGTGCAGGGTGAAAGGAGTTGACAGAAGTTATAAATGATCAAGTTCTTCGCTGCTGGATGAAGTAGCGCCAATACAATCGTCGATGTAGCGGCCGTAAAGTTTAGGTTTGGTGCCACTACAAACCTACAGATTCCCACAGTTATTTGTTGCATTCATCCTCTCATCCTTCCCATGTCAAAAACTCCATTCTGTTCTCTCAATTTCTTAGACTTCGGCGTTTATGTAATGATGACTCCAATTTTTCCAACAAATCAGAGGAAATGTGTCATTTCTTCAAGAATCGTGGCTATCCTGATTCTGTTGTCAACACAGCTCAACACCGTGCTCAACAGATAGATCGACAGTCAGCACTGCAAACGTCACAGAAGGAAAAGAATGAGAGAATTCCATTTACACTCACTTATCATCCACATAGCCTCGCAGCCAAAAACATCATTTAAAGAACTTTAAGTTACTCCAAAATGACAACGAAACAGGAAGAATCTTTTCACAGCCCCCACTAGTTTCATTCAAACGCGACAAAAACATAGGGAACTTTCTAGTTAGAAGTGTACTTAAATCTGATGATCAACCAGGTACTTTTAAATGCGTGCGCAAACGATGCAACACTTGGCCTTTCATTCACAATGCGGACAAAATAATAGGACCCAAGCGATTGATTAAAATCACTGATCGCTTTACAGGCACCTCTGCGAATGTTATCTATTGCATAACATGCACCTTATGCAAAAAGATATACATCGGCGAAACAGGGAGGAGATTAGGGGACTGTTTCCGCGAACACCTACGAGACGTTGAAAGAAATGACAAGGACGCATCCAAACCAGTCGCCCGACATTTCAATCTCCCTAATCATTCTAGTCAACATATGACGATCTGTGGCCCTTCCCTACACCAGGGTAACACGGAAAGCCGTAAAAATCTAGAACAAAATTCATTTTTCAAATTGGCACACTTAATCCCCACGGTATCAAAGTTTCATTTCATTAATTTATTCTTGTTTTCCACGTTGCCATGTTCCCACCAATACCGTAGCTCCACCACTCCCTATACAAACCAAGTGCAACCCACAATTCCTTGATTTGCTCTGACGAAGGGCTAACGCTCGAAACGTCAGCTTTCAACGGCTCTTTACGGTGGCCAATTTACCTTATCAACTCAGTTGATAAATCCAAAATTTTGTGTTTCACGTCCCCACCGACGCAGCACCACAGTTTCTTTAGAAACTAACACCTCGCTTGCCTGCTCGGTGTAGTTCGCTGAGCTGTCTTAAGCTGGTGTGGCGGATATCCAAATAGCTGTGAGTAAAAGCAAGTACGTTTTCAAACGTCGCGGTGCCAGACTTTTAAAAGGTTGTAAAAATGTTTCTTTGTCGATCCCAAGGAATGGCCGCCAAGCTGCTAAAAATGACGGCTTAACAGGCCTTACACGAGTGTGGTGAATTGTTGAAGTCGTTTATTCTTAACAGAGAAACGGCCACGTGGTATAGAACATGAGTTAGCGATAAAGCTGAAGGGCCAGTTGTATTGCATAATAAACAGCACCATGTGAAAATACGGCTCAACAGCTTTTATTTGAATGGTAACCCCGTTAGGATTTCATGGACAGACTTAAAAGTAATAGAGCCACCTTGAAAGTATTCCTCAGTAGTTGTCACTTAATTGATCACACTTTAAAAATCTTATCCACAGACTCAAAAGTCAGAACCACCTTGTACAGCATAATAAACAGCACCACAGGAAAGAACTGCTCTGAGTAGCTAGCTTTCATTTGAATGGTCACACTTCAGGATTTTATCTAGAGACTCAAAACTTAGAACCACCTTGTACAGTATAATAAACAGTACCACAGGAAAGTACTGCTCAATAGCTTTCATTTGATTGAACACACTGGCACTTTAAAAATGTTTATCCACGGACTCAACACGACACAAGGTTTGACTCTTAAAGTGGTTAAGTTTAGAGTAAGTAGGTAAAAGACTAAAAGTAAGTCGCTTTAGGTCGTCGAAAAGCCTCATGAAACGTGATACGTAGCCGCTGGAAATTTTCGCTCCAAAGATGAGTGATACGAGACCAATCGAATTATGTTCCCCTGACCACCAGGTTTGGGGGGTCGCGCAACGCTCTTCTACCAAACGTCTGATGATGATGATGATGATGATGATGATGATGATGATGATGATGGAGGCGATAACACTTAGCTGAAAAAGAAACTGAACCTGTGAAGCTGTTATAGGGACTAGAGCAAATAACACCGGCTCGTCCATGGAGGAATAGCAGAAGCCCTGTGATCTTGAACTTAACAAAGAACCGCAATCGCACAAGCTTAATTATCAGTGTTGCCCTCTTGTAAATGAAACCAAACATTATGACAAGGCACAATGTTATTTGTGTTCCCTATGCACTACCTTAGCTGGGGACCAGAGGTTCTCTTGTGTGATTTCGCAGAACAGCCTTCAAAAGAAAATGTGAGACACTAAAGTTCGCGCGTGTTCGAGCGCGCGGAAAACCCTCTGGTACCCAGGGTACCTATGCGCTTATTTGTTTATCGGAAGGTGGTTTCTCACGTGACAGCACCTGGCGCGGTGGCTGGCGTACAAGGCCCTCGGGCTCTGTAGTAACGTATGCGAAGAAAGGAAATGCACGGGAGACGGTTGTGTGATTTATTTCCCTTTTTGATTTTCTGCTGACCCTCACACTACCCTGAATTTCATCAACACAGCGATTGCATCGCTGGAATTTGTTAAAATGCAAAGTACAGTAAATATGGGGAAGTACCAGTGCGGCAACATCTTTGACTAAAAAAAAAAAAAAACAGCCTCGGATGTCCGCTGCCAATACTACGTTGGGTCTACACTCAACTAGTACCTGCTGAACCATATGAGAACTTCTAAAGAGTCTAATCTCATGAAAGCGATGCGAAATAAAGTATACGATGCAGAGAAATATAACAAATCTACGGTTCTTTCTCCAACTTTAATTCCTCCAATGCCGCGTTCTCTTGTTATCTTTTACATCTTAAAACCATTCTGTATTGTCGCGATAGACAAGGTAAGTGCGGAAGGTTATCTCAATTCATGGAGCCATCTCAATTATGTTGACAATTAATTATTCCTTTGAGTAGTTCACGAGATTGATTTCAGCAAAACCATCTGGCTTGCCGCGATAGACAAAGTTCGTTTAGAAGGTTATCTCAATAAATTTATTGAAGGAGCCATCTCAATTTTGTTGACGATTGATCATTACTTTGATTTCTTCGCGAAATTTATTGAATTTCGAGATACGGAGTGTTCATTTAGGCCACGGGAAGTCAACTTAGCTCGAAATAGAGGGGGAGTGTAACCCTTTAAGCCCTGATATGAAAATGCATATTCTCCTCACTGTTCTCCATACATTTCTTATGGAACTAGTAAGGAGAATTTGTCTAAATATCAAGACATCTTTTCCTTGGTGATTGTTCCCTTTATTCTCATCACTTGAATGTTTGAAGAAATAGTGATGATGTAAAGAGAAATGTTCTTTTCGTCTCTGTTAGGGTGTAAAGGGTTAAGATAACCCAGCAAGTTCGAGATGAGCAGTACTAAAGCGACTGAAAAATAGTACTTTAAAATAGTCCGTAAATCCAGGGGAAACGGGTTCTAGTTGGATAAATATAAAGCAGGATTCGAGATTAGCTGATAGCCGTGGGTGCACTCTATTGTTCATTAAGCCATTGCTGCTAAGCCTTAGAAGAGTTGCTACAGAACCCATTCTCTTGAAAGCGATGCGGAATAAAGTATGCCATGCAAAGACACATAACGAATCTATGGTTGCTTCTCGAAATTTCCTGCAATGTTCGATTGTCAATACTGGCGGAGTTTTGTACTTTTGACATATTTTACATTTTGTGAAACCAGTCTGGCTTACCCGGTGCTAGACAATGACCGGGGGGGGGGGGGGCTACTCAACAAAGTTTTATGCGGGGAGGCTCCGCCTCGAGGTCCAACCCCTTACACTTTTATATACCATTTTTGACAGAAAAGGTACCCCTTTTGTATACCTTCCATTGAAAAATGGTACCCCTTTCACATACCTACTGAAGAACACTGCATTCTTTTCTAAACCCTTGGAATGTAGTTAATGAACGATATTAGGGGAGAACAGTATTACCGGAAGAGATGTCAACCTAAAAACAATATTGTTATGTACTCTAAATATTTCAATCAAAGGTCTTTTAAAATACATAAATCACAGATTTGCCTACCCTTTCATATACTGCAGCTCGTGAAATCCCTACCCTTTTATGTACCTGAAGCCTGAAAAAGTTACCCCTTTCGGGTGGAGCCTCCCCGTATAGGCCATTATAGGAAGTACCCCCCCGGGACAAGGTTCGGCTGCCAATCGCGTTTTATAATTATTTTTAGATATAAAATTAGGTTGTTAACAACATTTATTTATAGCAAAACTGGGATCCCCTTTCTCTGGTATATTATTTCATATCAATTGTAGTGTAGTTATAATCGTATTCCCAAAACTAACGAGTGTAAAAATTCTGTGGAATTTCCTAAAGTGCAAAGTACTAAAAGCATGAGGAAGTACCAGCGCAGCATCGTTCACTAAAACAGCAGGATGTTTTCTGTCAATACTTTGGGGGAGAGGGTGGACCATCCTCCATAATGCCTCCCAAACGTTCAATGTTTTTCGATGACCTACCCCTTAAAGCCTCCACTCCTCGTTAAAAAAACTTTTCTTGCTCAAGATTGGAATCTATCACTTTTTTGACTGACAGTACGTCAATCAAATTCCGATCATAAAAGGAGTCACTTTTCAAAAACAAGCTCATATCATCTAAGTAGATGCAGATTGTTTGTCATGGCACAGTATTTTGCTGCCTTGTTGGTCCTTTTTTTGTCAGTGGGTTCCTTAGCCACGACAACAAATAAGCCACAAGTTCAACAGAAAACCGACGCGTCGAAAATTTTATGTGAGGTCAGTACACTATAAATATTACTTAATAGTGGATCCTAGACCAAGTTATGGTGAGATTGTTTGTCACTCTAACTGTTTAATCTGTTCACAAAATCCTATCGTGTTACCATTCAAATGAAACCTCTTTGGCGGAACTTTTGCAGTAGGACTGTTTATTTCTTAGTATTTTAAAAAACGAAATTTGGGATTTCTGGTGAATTTTTTGCTTTGACCACTTTAAGAGTGAAAGGGTTAATGATATCGGGATATGGCAGTTAACATTCGTATTTGAAAGATGAAGCCCAGTTTTAATTTTTTCCGGGGAGAAAAAACAACGAAGAGTAACTGAACAGAGTATCAAGAGTATCAGAGTATAAGCTAAGAGTATCTTTTATAGTTGCCGTTCGTCAAGTTTGTCAGTATATTTACTTGCATTAAGCACTGGTAATGGATAGATATCACTGATTCAAAGTGTGTGATGTGACAAAGTATGTGCACGTCGTCTATGTTTTTTTGGTATAATATTTGTTACGGACCCCAAACCATTTCCTGAAGGCACCAAACAGTTCGTTTCGGTAAATGTACAAAAAAAAAACTGCAATTCATTTAAGTCGAAAATTCTTTTTGAGCCACCGAAATAAAACGCCTTTAACCATAGATCGATAGATTGCAAGATGTCGTCCTTTTTCACTCAGATCCTATGCGCAAGCGGAAATGTATAGTGTTTATCAGTGCTGCTCGCAGTCTGCCACTTAAATTTTCCCATGGCGACATAAAGATTTTCACTCGTACGAAAAAAGGCGAGCTACTGTAGGATTTGGCAAGGCTAGCATTGATTCAGTTTTGTCAAAACCGGCCATTCTAGTGCTCGAAATTGTTTATAGGTGGCTGGCTTTGGGTGTCTAGGATGGAAAGTCTCAGTCCAACCCGAAAAAGTCGGGCCAGCGTTTCAGTTTTTCGTTTGTGTCTTGTATAACATCGGTGAAAAGTGATCGTGGCTCGTTCTTTCTTTGAAAATTCATTTCTTGATAATCGTCCCCTTGATGCAGGTCGAGAAACAATTCATGTATGAGCAAGGTACTTGGCCGTTTTTGATCGAAAGACCAAGAAAAAGTGCACAACGTTTCCCGTAAATACATTTTGCTAAAGGATTACTCGAATAGATCAAACGGAGTTTTAATAGTTTAAACAAAATTAATCGTTGGATGCCTGTAGTCGTGATAACCTTTTTTATTATTCAACTGCATTCAGTAGAGTACAAATAACACCCAAAACGAGTACAAATATCCCACGGTATTTGTACTCCAGAAGACCGGTTTGACAGGTTTTCTACAAATGCCACGTCAGGCTTTAGGCTTACAAGGTGAACGATGAAAAAATGGCCGAAACGCTCGTTTTTCCCGAAGAAAACAATGAATGCTTACCAAATTTTGAGGTTTTTAACGAAAACGAGTTCCTAGAGACAAGCAATGACCTAGACGACAGTGAAATTTCTTTATTAATTGAAGAAAATCGAAATGTATTAAAATACAACAGAAAATACAAAAACTGACCTCAAGTCCGTTAAAGAAACAAGGGCCATTGAAGAAATTCCCGCCGAGGAACTTAACAACCTTTTATGTCATTTGTTTGTCAAAGTCAGGAAACGGAACCCATCATTTCTCAGGAGCTGTCTTCAACAAATGCACAATTGTTGTCGGTCAGAAATCTCCACCGCTATCTCTTCCAAAACGACCCGTGGTTAGTGATTCGGACGAAGATGACTGAGCTTGAAGTGCTGTTTAACTTTGTTTGACTTGACTTTCGAGTTCTGTTTGTTCTGTCGAGTTCTTTCTTTTCGTAGTTTTACTCGTTGACCAAGAACATTGTTGTTTATCTAACTGTAAACCCGAAAATAATTCAGTTTTGCCTTGTTCCATCTTTGTTTTCGTTGCAAGTTTGAAATAAAATCCCGACGCTTCGCTCGATTGACACAGGTTTGACAAGTTTTCGTTTTTGACCAATCAACAACAACCTCACGTCAAGCGCGCGAAACCTGACTCCGCTGGCGCGCTCACTCGCTGCTCAGAAGTCACGTTAGTTTGTTACGCAACTCAGGCAGTTTATAAACCACTTTTCCATTTTGTAGCTAAGTTGAATAATAAATCCCTTATTAGACGGTTTAGTGTGTAGTATCGTGGGATATTTTTACTCGTCTCTTGTATTTTGACTCGCCCTACGGGCTCGCCAAAATACGGCGCGACTCGTAAAAATATCCCACGATACTACACACTAAACCGTCTAATAAGATATATAACTTCACTCCTCCCAAAAAGTGTAACAGCTGGGTTACTTTTAGGTTCGAGTTAATGTTTCTTTGTTTGAGCTAAAGTAGCCTCCCGGTAACTAGAACTTTTAAGAGAAATGCAAAATTGTTCGATTTTGCAGGCTTGTAGTGTAAAAATTTGTAGCAGCTAGCTGAAACTGAAGTCCGCTGCCAAATTAACGACCTGTTGGTGTTTACAGGGTTACTTCATAATTCAATGCGTGTCTACATTGGCTGTCTATGATACAATTATTGTTTCAACGTTTATCTGGACATAGTAACGAGCAATTTGGTCATCACAGGATGTCCTCGCAGGCAAACATTGATCCTAAAGGATCAACTATTCTTTGTTTTATGAAACACAAAGGATTAGTTTTGTCGTCCAAGTCACGGTCAGTACATTCCCTGTATAACTCAGTTTTGTTACCGGATTTCGAAATACGGAGTGTTAATTTAGGCCGAGGGAAGTCACACTTAAATAGCGAAAGAATCGATGGTTGCTTCTCAAACTTTCCTGCAACACTCGGTTTTATGTTCCATACCCACGCACGGTTCCTTTTGGAACCATTCTGACTCAGTGCGGCGACAGACAAGGTTTAGAAGGTTATCTCAACTGATGGATCCATCTTATCGTGTCAACCATTGATAATTACTTCAAGTTGTTTACAAGATTTATTTATAACAAATCTAGGAATTCCTTTAATATCATATAACTATCTCAGTAAACAGGAAAATCTGTTTAGATTTTTAATGTGTATATCGATTAATATTTGTGGTAGTTTACGAAGGAGAGGTGTTAACGTTCCGGTTTCTGTACCTTCAAATTAATTAAATTACTACTACTAGTAGTAGTAATAGTAGCAGTACTACTACTACTGCTACTACTACTACTACTACTACTACTACTACTACTACTACTACTACTACTACTACTACTACTACTACTACTACTACTACTACTCTACTCTAACTCTGACTTCAATATCTAGCTAAATAACCAAAATAGATCAAAGCCCAATGAGAAAAGAAAAACTTCCTTCGCATTGTTTTTTTTTTCAATAAGTTCTTGTAACCCTCCTAACACACAGTAGCAGCTGCATTGCTTTCAGTCCTTGAGTTATTTTTTTCCTTGTTTGATCATGAGTTATTCTCTCTTAACCATTACTGTTATATCGTCCGGCATCCTCTTAAAGCGATAGAGAACAAAAATTTGCCTTACAAAGACTTGTACTTTTTTCAATGCTCAATAATACGTTGAACTCATTTTGGGATAATTTACATTTTGGAACCATTCCGACTTGCGATAGACAGGGTTTAGAAGGTTATCTCAGCTGGCGGATCCATCTTAGTCGTGTTCACAAGAACAAATATTTTCTTTCAAATAAATTTCAACTATCCAAATAATTATCTATTATCTTTAGAGATTGCGATGGTGGGCTGCCGTGGTGTTCTGAACTTCCCACCGAATTCCTGTCCCCTTTGCCACCGTTTCCTGCCCTTCCTTGGCGGCTCTCTCCATATTGGCGCTTTTCATCATATTCATTGCGAAATATTGCGATTTAATTTGGGTTACTCACATTTGCAGGGGCGGATCCAGCGGGGGTGGATTGGGTGGCTAGCCATCTCCCTCTTTGGGGTCGTTTAAGCTTGAAATTAAGAAAGGGAACAAAACTATTAGTGAGGCAATTTTGTCTCGGATTGTTCCGATATCGTTCTGTTAGGTCAGCTCCCCCCCGCCCCCCCTCAAAAATCCTGGATCCGCCACTGATTTGCCCTGCTTCTCCGGTGATCCGCCTCTTCGCGGTCTCTTTATATCCGCAAATATTACACAACTAGCGTCAAGACAGGAGCTTTTACCCACCATGCTGGGAAACCTGCTTTCCGCCCTCTCTTGCTAATTTCTTGGAGTAGGGATGGTACAGTGGTGAGAGCACTCGCCTTCCGCCAGTATTGCTTGGGTTTCGAATCCCGTACTTGGCTTCATAATTATGTGGGTTTAGTTTTTGGTTCTCGTCTTTGCTCCGAGAGGTTCTCCCGGTTTTCCCTTCTCCTCGAAATCCAACATGTCAAAATGCTCATTGTTATTATATATTTCTCGTTTAATTTCCCAAAGACTTCCGTCCCTTTCCCCACCACACAATCGAGTGACATGCGGAATAGATGTTTGACAAGTGTTTTAGATACACATAAAAAGTAAAATTGATCTCACCAGTCAACGTTTTAGCTTCTCAATGGTTTTGATTGATCATTATTTCAGGTTGTTCACCAGACGAGGAATTCCTTTCAAATATATCTCCGAAACTACCTCCGAAAGCGAAAAAAATATGTTTAGATAAGTGTGAGTCGAATATTTATTCTTAAGATGGTGGGGGGCACGGCTTTTACTTTCCGGTTATCGGGTGGCTCCGCCTTAGTGCAGTCTTTTATTGTTATAGTTAATTTTACCAGTCAACGTTTCAACTTCTCAATGGTTTCATGTTTCATTGTCTGATTTAACATCTTATTTACTTTATAGAAATCTATCATTGGTCATGGTTTTCCAGGCATTCCAGGATCAAATGGCATGCCGGGAATGCCTGGTGTTCCGGGGTCGCAAGGCCCGCAGGGAAGGGATGGAGCTAAAGGACAGACTGGTGACAAGGGAGCACAAGGAATGCCGGGTCCAAAAGGAGAGAGAGGTCCTGAAGGGCCTCGTGGGAAGAGCGGGCCACCAGGAATGATGGGAATAAAAGGAGAACCGGGAATTGTGGGAGCTCAAGGAAAGAAAGGAGACAAGGGAGAGAAAGGAGAAAGCGTAAAAGCAAGTCCGGCAAGTGCAGTGCCACAAACCAACTGGAAACAATGTGTGTGGAAACAAAGCGACTCAAGAGATAGTGGGAAGATTAAGGTAATAGAAAAAGAAATTCTAGATGACAGACTAAGCTAATTTCAACAGGTAGGTATGTGTGTGTCAACGGTTAAGCCACTGTCCACACTAGAACAAGAAACACTAAAAAGAAAACACTAGAAACAGGATAACCTTACCATCCCCGAACATATGTCCGCCGCCGGGGAGCGGACCTTTCTTTATCGAGCAATCTCGCTATGGAACTTACAACTGCAAGCCTAAAAGTGCCATGCGTTATCAATTTTGAAAAAAAATATATATATATATATATTTTAAGGATTATCTTTTGGAGCGATTTTTGACTTCGAATTAGTATTTTTACTGGTATGCATGCATAATTAAGATTACTGAGCATTTTAATTGCCTAGTATGATATGAGAATATTTATCAGTATTTTGTTGTTAAGCATGTAACGTATAACATTTTAATGTTATTAGCTATCTATTATAAAATTAGACCAGTCTATTATTGTAAATTAGCATAAAAAGCCCACAGGAAGGGGTCCCAGCGAAGTCAACGCTGCCTATTTAGATAAGTAGAAAAAAGAAACTAAAATAAAATAAAATAGAATAAAAATTAGCTTTACGCTTTTAATTTAAGAAAATACCCTTCACAGAAGTTGTTCTTTCCCATCCCTTTACTTTTCACATGAGCCGTTCCTTATAGCGTACGGCTTTCAAGGTTAACGACATTAGAAAAAGAGAATTTTGATTAAAAGTTCATCATTTTAATGCCGATGTCCTCAAACTTCTTTGACGATTGGACGACTAACATTAACGCCTTTTGATGGTTATCCCATTGAGACTGTCATAACTTGACTCTGTTTTTTAATTGATTTCATTCATACAGGCCTGCTCTTTTAACAAGCTGCAGTCTGATACGGTGCTCAAAGTCTCGTTCCAAGGAAACACGAGAGTCCAAAGCGATAACAAATGTAACCGCTGGTACTTCAAGTTCAATGGTAACGAATGCAGTGGACCAATGACAATTGAAGCTGTTGTGTATAACAACTGGCCATCTGGAAATCCCAATCTACTTCATCACCGATCATTTGAGGGCTACTGTGAGAACATCCCACAGGGCGCGGTGACAGTGGAATTATGGGTAGGCCAGTGTAGTGGCGCTATCTTGGGTGATGCTTACACTGGATGGAATTCAGTGTCCCGGATTATCGTCGAAGAGGTTTCTAGGCCCCAGTCCTAATTCGTGGCTCTTTGAACTGTTCTATTTGCACTAGAGAAGGTCAGTTTTGTTCAATGTTTAGATAAAACGCTTTCAGGCAAAATGATGTATTAAATAAATGTTACTACAAAATGAATCTACTTTAATTACCTTGTAAAACTTAACTACATTTCACAAAGCATTTCTCGCATTCACTTCAAATTGACTAATTATGGTTGAAATTTAAAACTTCAAACCAATTCATCCGCCGCATAGGGCTTAACCCACAGAAAAATACGTTATCTACTGTTAGAACTTTTGGGGCCTGGAGTTTTAATGCAAATGGAATCAGTGGAATTTTGAACTTCCCTGGAGCTTTCAGGTTCCTTTTTCCCTTGCCACTTTTATTCGGCGGGGGGGGGGGGGAGGGGGGGGAGGGGGAGCAAGCGTTTTCCAAAGCAGATGAAACCTTGCACGTTTTCACGGGCCAGAGTTTTTTATTTCAGCAAAGAAGCTAGTTAGTTTGGGACATGTTGCAGTCAACTGTCGCTTTCGTACAGAATAATGTTTCATAATAACTTGAACATTTCCATTATTAAACTATTAGTGAAACTGTTTTCAAGCATCTCAAAAAATGAGACTTTTACGCCAATGCGTCAGTAACGTTAAGCTGGTGTAGCCGGTTGAGCTGTCTTAAGCTGGTGTAAATTGTAACGTTTGTTCGTGTGAACGGAGTTTTAGACAGGTTGCAGTCGATTTGCAGCATAATGGGAAGGACGACGAAAATCCACGCAAAATGAGAAACAGCAGCAGCAAAACTTGAAGCAGTTTTTCCGAAATTCAGGGCTGAAAAAAAGCATAAACAGCAGGATTTAGGCACGAACTCGATGCCTGCGCAATCAGGCACAAGATTTGTAACATGACATCGCTTTCAAGCGACAAATTTTCGAGAACTCCACACACTCTGAGCAAATCCACGATAAAATTGGAACCCCAGCACACGGCGAAGACTAGAAGAGCAGTAACCATCAAGCGAATTGTTTTTGCCTTACACTTAGCTACTGCACCGTGAATTTTTCCTTTCTTGCTTCTTTTCCATAAGTTGACAGCGATCTTCGTGTAGGTCACTAACATGTACATGAAGGGAACAGTAAAGGCCATGATGAAAAACAGTGTTTTTGATAGCTGTGTTTTCCAGTCTATAGGTGAGTGACAAAACGCATATTTCTTACATTTTTCGGTTCCGTTTTCCTCTTTCCAGCAGATTTCTTGAGATTTTGTTGTTGAAGTCGTTTTGTCTCAACACTGGGGCGGCGACATGGTATAGGACATGAGTTAGTGACAAATGGAAGATTAGAAAACTTGAAATACTTGTCCGTATCTTGTGGCTTCGAAGCATGACGTAGACGACCATAAGATTGAGAAATACATCGCATCCGAGCAAAACGTAATAAGTCACAAGCCACAAGAAGATGAAGTTTCTTGGAAACACAGGCAGATCAGGAGACGACGTAGAGTTTGTGCCATTGGTGGTGTTCCAATTTCCTAACGTTTCATTCATTTTGGTTCAAAAATATTTCTACCTCATCACTGAAACCCTTGCACTATAAAAGTATTATGTTGGCAAAAGTCCCAAAAATTGAGATGTGCACTTGCCTCTTCGACGACTAAAGGCAAATCCAATCGTTTTCTATCCAAAGTAGTGCGATTCTAACTTTTGAGTCTGTGTATGAAATCCTAAAGTGTGACCATTCAAATGAAAGCTACTGAGCAGTACTTTCCTGTGGTGCTGTTTATCATGCTGTACAAGGTGGTTCTAACTTTTGAGCCTGTGGAGGAAATCCTAAAGTGTGACCATTCAAATGAAAGCTAGCTACTGAGCAGTACTTTCCTGTGGTACTGTTTATTATGCTGTACAAGGTGGTTCTAACTGGCGAGTTCCTAAATATACATGGTCATTTAAATGAAAGCTCTTCTACAACAATTTTCTGTCGTGTTGTTTGTTTTGCCATCTCCTGCAAAATTAAATTTGAGTTGTCTAGCGTTTTGCAGGTAAGTCAAAGTAGCAGTGTCAACGAATATCACCCCTTTCAAAGAAATTCAAACCGAGCATGAGGTTCGATGACCAAACTGAAAAAACTTTCAACTCCAGTGGACTGTTGTTCTGATGTAAAATGAAAAAGTGATTTCTAAAACCTCCACACTTTGGTAAACAGCTATGCAAATAAAGTTATCTGCATGCGAGGAAGATAAAGAACCAACGCGAAGGGTTTTAACAAAAAAAAAACATCTAATCTAGTATGGAAATTAATTAAACTGCGTAGTAGTTTGGTTTTCCCTCTGCGTCTCAGAAAAGGAAACAATTCTTTTTAACATCTCATATCTGCGGTACGACAAAACTTGTGTAAATAAGTCGTGCTGTTAAGTTTTTCATTATTGCTGTGTATTTTTAAACAGTTACATATTTACATGGGGAAAATATTTTGAAAAGGAAACAATTCTTTTCCATGTCTTGTCTGCTACCTGTATGTGATCGAACAAAACTTGTGTAAATAAGTCAAGGGTTGTCGAGTTTTTCAGTTATTTGTGCGTTTTAAAACAGTTCAGTATTTACGCAAGAAAAAGCCTGCTTTAAAATGACGGTATTGGGCCGTCAATGCAAAATACGGCCGTGAAGTATATGATTGGGTGATTTTAAGTAAATAATAATTGGAATGGGAAATCTATTGTCGCAAAAGGGGCTTGGTCATGCTATATTTGACAAATGTTAGACATTTTTGGCTATCACTTTGTATTTGTAAGAGGCAAGGAAACTGAGAAGCGACAGAAAATGAGCGAGCAGGCTCACTTAGTGAGTTATTTGCGTGAGTAACTTGTCGGCGAAAACCGGGATTTGCGAGCCAGAGGGAGAGAAGTGGGCCGGAGAGAACAATGAGGCAAAAAATGAAATTTCCTCGCTGCTCCGCTGCCAAGTTACTCACGCGAAAAACCCAGTACGTGAGAATACCCGTAGGCTGAAAATGTATGGAATTTTGGCGAACTACGAACCCCGTGGGGAATGGAATACAATGCAACATTTTAACCTTCTTCGTTTTGTGTCTGGCATAAAATTGGGACAAAACTGACTGTGGCTCGTTCTATCAGTCCTTAGCCTCTAAGGACTGGAGAGTGAGAAGACTTAAGGTGGCTCCCTATAGTTTTATGACCACGCGCGCTGATGTTGTGAGCTCTAGTAATCGGCGCGCGCTCACATAACATCGTAGGTTTTTCCTGATATTCATGACGTCAACATTGCCAAAAAAAAAGCAAAGTTAACAGTAATTTTTCTCGCGTTTCCTTCGGTGAATTTTTTTTTTTTAATTTTGCACAATTTGAGATACTAACGCTACCTTTCACATATTATTTTGTGGAAAAATTCTGTCAGAGCAATCCAGTTAAATGTTTAAAAATAAGAAATCACGTGATATCAGTGAATCCGTCTGAACGATCCCATAATTTTTCCCCTGCAAAATGTTAGTCAGAATCATTTTCATAAAATAGGAAAGTTTAAAAAAATTTCGCCTAGGGAAAACCAAAATATTTAAGAAAAAAGAGGAATTAATGGAAAATAGCTGTCATTCTTGAGATGTGTTGTTGCCATGACAACGGCCTATGCCGGAGAGAAACAAAAACTGAAAAATAGGGTAATTATGTTGGTAACTTTACTGGTAAAATTCAGGAACAAAGATTGCAAGACAACAGAACTACGGCTTCTTTCTTGAACATTCCAATTATGAAATCATAAGTGGAAAATCCTTTCAAACTTCGACTAAAATTTAGACTTTTTCGTCAGTGCATCACTAACGTTATGTTGAGCTTGCGTAGCTCTTTCACTTGTCTTAAGCTTGTATCGCTCATCACGTTTGTTCGTGTGAACGGAGTTTAATTCAAAGGACAGGTTGCACTTGATTTGGGTAATAACGGGAAAAACGACGAAAATACGCGCAACATGAAAAACAGCAGCAGCAAAACTTGAAGCAGTTTTTCCGAAATTCAGGGCTTAAAAAAGCATAAACAGCAGGATTTAGGCACGAACTCGATGCCTGCGTAATCAGGCACAAGATTTGTAACATGACATCGCTTCCAAGCGACAAATTTTCGAGAACTCCATACACTCTGAGCAAATCCACGATAAAATTGGAACCCCAGCATACGGCGAAGACTAGAAGAGCAGTTACCATCAATCGAATTGTTTTTGCCTTACACTTAGCTACTGCCCCGTGAATTTTTCCTTTCTTGCTTCTTTTCCATAAGTTGACAGCGATCTTCGTGTAGGTCACTAACATGTACATGAAGGGAACAGTAAAGGCCATGATGAAAAACAGTGTTTTTGATAGCTGTGTTTTCCAGTCTATAGGTGAGTGACAAAACGCATATTTCTTACATTTTTCGGTTCCGTTTTCCTCTTTCCAGCAGATTTCTTGAGACTTTGTTCTGACGCTGTAAATAAATGGCGTAGAAGACATGAGGGCGTAAATCCAAATAGCTGTGAGTAAAAGCAAGTACGTTTTCAAACGTCGCGGTGCCAGACTTTTAAAAGGTTGTAAAATGTTTCTTTGTCGATCCCAAGCAATGGCGGCCAAGCTGCTAAAAATGGCAGCCGCACATGAGAGTTCCATAAGTACAAAGGCCTTGCACGAGAGTGGCGAATTGTTGAAGTCGTTTTGTCTCAACACTGGGGCGGCGACATGGTATAGGACATGAGTTAGTGACAAATGGAAGATTAGAAAACTTGAAATACTTGTCCGTATCTTGCGGCTTCGAAGCATGACGTAGACGACCATAAGATTGAGAAATACACCGCATCCAAGCAAAACGTAGTAAGTCACAAGCCACAAGAAGACGAAGTTTCTTGGAAACACATGCAGATCGGGAGACGACGTAGAGTTTGTACCACTGGTGGTGTTCCAATTTCCTAATGTTTCATTCATTTTTCAGTGGTTAAAAAATGTTTCGACTTTATCACTATAAAACCATTCGCACTATAGTAGTATTAAGTTAGCAAACGTCCTGAGACACTGAAATGTTCACTTGCTTCTTCGACGACTAAACGGAAATCAAGCCCTACCCGATCCACTGTATTGTGGCTCTACCTTAAAGTTTGTGGATAAAATCCTAAAATGTGACCACTGGAACGAAACCAGTACTTTCCTGTGTACTGTTTATTGTGCTGTACAAGGTGGTTCTAGTTCCTGAATAATATGCTTACATGTAAGTGTGGCCATACAACAATTTTCTGTCGTGTTGTATGTTTTGCAATCTTCTGCAAAATTAAATTTGATAACGGTATTTAAGTTTTCCAGACAAGTCGAAGAAGCAGTGTCATAGGTAACGAATATCGTCCCTTTTCGTCCCAATACTAATAACTCACTCACAATTACAAAAAATGACTCCGAATTCTAAGCACTCACTCCGAATTCTAAAAACTCACTCCGAATTCCAATTCACTCCGAATTCCAATAACTCACTCCGAATTCTAAACACTCACTCGCAGTTCTAAAACTGCACTCCGAATTCCAAAACCGCACTTCAAATACAGTAAAACTTAAACTTCACTAAGAAATTTCTAAACCCTCACAATCCGCTAGTACAGCACTCCACACACAGACACACCTCCGGATATCTTGTGCATTTTTAAGATGGCGGTGGCAAACTTGACAACATCACTAAAATGCGAAGTTTGCACAGCAACATTGACGCTGTGCAACAAATTTTGTGCCACCTGTGGTGCTGAACTTGATGAAGAAACGCTAGCACTGAAATATTATTTCAACGAAGGATACGAGTATGAGGCCGTTCTGTGCTTTTTGCTGAAATACCACGGAATAGAATGAGCTTGTGAACGCTCAAGGAGAGAGTCAAGTCACTCGACAAAGAAAAATATTGGATTCAAATAACCAGGATGTCAGAGCTATAATACAGGAAGAGTTAGATGGGCCTGGCTGTTAATCGGGCTACAGGAGCATGCGGCATACTTTGCGCCGTGAGGGTTATAAGGTGTCGAGGCAAGCAGTGGCGACATACGTATCGATACGTACAAGAAACGGATCCTTAGCGGTGCGAAAGAAGACGAAGGCGGAAGCTCAAGAGAAGAGTCTACACTATTCCAGGGTTGAACTACTGTTGGCATATTGATGGGTATGACAAAATTAAACCTGACGGTTTCGCGATCCATGACTGTATTGACAGTTACAGCCGCACGATAATATGGTTAAGATTGGATAGAACAAACAATTCAATAATCCCGTAGTGATCGGGAGATATGATATGGATGCTGTGAAGGAATACGGAGGATGCCCCCTGAAGGTTAGAACTGACTGTGGTACTGAGAACGGCCGTGTAGCAGCAGCACAATGCTATTTCATTGGCAACGATCTGGCACATGTTTATGGAACCTCACCTCATAACCGACGAATAGAAGGGTGGTGGTTGTACCTGAGACAACACACAACTACTTGGTGGATCAACGTTTTTCAAGGACTTACTGGAACAACAAGTCTTCACTACTGGTAATGAACTACAGAGGGAGTGCTTGTGATTCTGTTTTTCCGGACTGATTCAGCAAGATTTGGATAACTGGGGTAAAACAACACTGGAACAGCCACTACATCGGAGGGTCACGCTATGACACTGTAAAAGGAAGACGCAGTGAGTTGTTTTACTTACCCAAACTGCACAATACTGAGGATTTTCTTGCTCCTATCAGTGCACAGCAGTGTGACTATATCACAGAGAATTACCTTGCCCAGGAGTATTTTCAGTATGCCTTTCATGCTGCAGGGCTTCCAAACCCCCAAACCTGGCGAGAAGCCTTAGATTTGTACCGTAATCTTTATACCTATGCATCTAGTTGACTATTTCAGTGTCAGACACACCTGAACTAACTCCGATTAATTTGAATTGTATTGGAGATCGGATGTCAAGTTTGTTTTCAGATGATACACTCTAGTTTCAAACAGGAAGTGTTTTTTTCCGAGCGAGATTATTTAGTTGAACGGAGTGAAAATGTTTGGGTGAGGTGAATTATTCGGAGTGTAAGATTATAAAATTCGGAGTGAAGTTTTAAAAAATAGGCGTGATTTTTTAGAATTCGGAGTGAGGTTTAGAATTCGGAGTAAAGTTTTAGAATTCGGAGTGAGTTTTTAGAATTCGGAGTGAAGTTTTGAAATTCGGAGTGAGTGTTTAGAATTCGGAGTGAATTTTAGAATTCGGAGTGAAGTTTTAGAATTCGGAGTGAGTGCTTAGAATTCGGAGTGAGTTTTTAGAATTGGGAGTGAGTTTTTAGAATTGGACTGTGAGGTTTTCGGATTGGGAGTGTGTTTACAAATTTGGAGTGTCGTTTGGAATTCAGAGTGTACTTGTGGGCCACCGTACATACGTCTGTGAGCATTCTCACTTAGTGAGTTATTCGCGCGAGTAACTTGTCGGCGGAGACGAGATTTGCGAGACGGCGGGAGAAGCGTGCCGGCGAATGAAGAATGGGACGGGAAAAGTGACTTTTTCTCGTCCCATTCTTCTCGCCGGCTCGCAAATCGTTGCTTCGCCGCCATGTTACTGACGCGAATAACTCACTAAGTGAGAATGCTCGCACGCTAAACATGTATGGAATTGTGATGAACTAAGAACCCAAACACCCCCCCCCCCCCAAGGATGGCTAGTAGGGGAAAGGAATACAATCCGATATTTTAACGTTCTTCCTCCAGCTTGCGTGTTGCATAAAATCGACAAAAACTGACTGTGGCTCGTTCTTTCAGTCTTCAGCCTCTTTCTTTTCTTCCCCTTGCTGTTGTAGAAGCAATAAAATAGCAAATGTTTCACAAATAATAATAATAATGATAACAATAATAATGATAATAATAATAATAATAATAATTATTATTATTATAATCATATCCCTTAAAAGCTATTTCACAATTTTCTTTTGTTACAAGGGGCAATACAGTGCCAAGAAAATGAGCTGAAATCGCTTCGTATCGCCAAAACGACTACAAATGAAGTTGCTGTCGACGATTTTGCATGTGACAGTGATTTGGAGGGTGAGAAAACTTAAAATGGTTGAGAAATTGGGTCTCTGACAGTCTTTTCTAAACAGAATTTGGCACACATATGGTACAATATCGTCCGTTCTTCAGCACTGCTACCAGGATAAAACGTAGCCTGGAAAACGTGGAACTTTTATTAATACTATTTTACAAAATTTGCATATTTAGTACCCTCTCAGGGAGAAGTTTTTTTGCTCGCGCAATCTCTTAGGGCAGATGTTCCTTGGCTTGTCGCGCAATGTCATACGCTGACAGTTTGGTTGGGATTGCCAAGCAATCTTCTATACAGACATTCGTTTCAACTCGTCACGCAATCTCCTGTATCCCCATAATGGGAATGTCACGCAACGTGCTTAAAGGGTTGCGTGTCAACCAACAAAACGTCGTAAGATTGTGTGAGAAGCCAAAGAACCTCTCCAGAGAGTGCGTGACAAACCCAAAGAACATCTGCTAAAAAGATTGCGTGACGGTCGGCGTAAGGACTGATGTTGGCTGCTCACGAAGCGGGAGTAAAGGGACCAGATGCCAGCAACAGATTTCTGAGTGTGAAGTGCAAGCAGTGAACTGGTGTCCTTTTTGTGGGATATGATCCAAGCTCAAACGACTCGCTCTTGGATGACGTACGGCTGCATGAACAAAAAGACAAGAAAAAAAGGGCGATGAACTGTTAAATACTTCAGCAGACTCCCGCTATCTCCAAAATTCAAGGAGACTGCAAAACAGACCGTATCTTGAAGCAAGTTAGTTGGGCGAAACACGACAGCATAAAATTCACGTTAGGGTCACCAAACATATAGTCTCCCTACCGTCAAGGGTACATAGGGACATTGCAAGAGGCTATATGTCTGGTAACCCTAACACGAAAAGGAATGGAACAAGCCTAAAAATTACACGTGGATCGATAACTGGACAGAAAAACGAGAAGAAAAAAAGAAATGGGTTGTTTTGCAGTGTTCAACTCACAAGAAAAAAACAGTTGTTTGAGGAAGCTGGAGTTCGAGGGAGCCAGTGCAGAGGACAACTACTTAGCAAGTGTGATACACAACTCATTTCTATGGTTTATCAGCTTAGCAAACCAGGTTAATGTTGGAAAGACAAGAAAAAAGAAACATCATTCTCAAGAAAAAAAGGATGCTTAAATATCTGCAAGCTTTTTCAGTATGCCTTTAACTCACCAGCCTGCACATATGCAGCCCATATCGTCTGCGGTTAACTACAGTTTCTGTAGCATGAAAAAACTAGGCGTACAACTCCCCCTTCCTCCTCCTCCTACCCCCGGATGGGATGTGATAGTCCATTACAGGGTTATCTGAGTATTTTTCTAGGGTTCCCCGGGGTCGTCTTCACCCATTTTAACATAACAGTGGAGAAAGACAACGTGAAGCAAAATTTCCTGTCGACCACAACACAATCCAAATTTAACGCAATCGCCCGTAGAAAAACCTCGGGACACACGTAGCTGGCCTTATAACCAAACTTACTCTTCGCTATTTCTGTCATCCTCATCGTCATCAGGATTACAAATCGAGCGTGCATTCCAGAGCTTAACACAGTTATCCACGCCGCCTGGAAAGAGAACACAAGCTACCATAATCTACGTTGTACCTGAAATGGCAAATTACTGAAGTCTGCAACGCGTTATCTCGTAACGTTGAGAAAGGCAAGTCTACTTTCACTTCTGCACAACAGTTTGCCTACGTGTTGCGCTACGTGGCAAGTTGCAAGAAAAATTGCCTCATGTAACATCACATTCAGTGTAAGAGAAAATTATCAAACCTGAAGCGAGCATGTTGCCATCTCTACTAAAACGTAAAGAGTACACAGTGTCTGTGTGTCCTTTCAGCTCTGTGGCTAATGTCCCTTCTGCCAGGTCCCAAACCAGAATGCGCTTGTCAACACCTAAATGAAAATATAGTCCACAGTAAGGTCCCCTCCATGCGTACAAAGAGCTTTTCAACAGGCTGTTTTTATTAGCGCGATGAGAGTAGGGTGCATGCGATATCGACATAAAGTTGCCTTGAGAGACACCCCTCTCCCCCCCGCATCACAAGGAACATTCACCTGTTTCGTCAGCTCAGCTTGCATGCGCACTGCTCCCATGGCAACCAAATCGCAATCAAATAGGGAATTAGAGAAGGATATAGGAAGCTGGGACTTTAGATGTCATGCAGCGCCCTCATATTAGCTAACATAATTGTTTTCATCAAATGAAGAAATGATTTTCGCAGTGGTGTACGAAATTAAGGAACTGAGAGTAAACCTGAAAAAAATTCGAGGCTTTGGACAAGATTTGAACTCGTGACCTTCACGCTGCGAGTGTGATGCTCTAAGGGAGCGGTCATTATTCAGAGGGGAGGAGGGCTGGTGCAAATAGGGGGAGGGTCAATGATTTTTATGCAGGGAAAAAGGGGGGGCCACATAAATTTATGCACGGAGCTTTGTTATACAAAGGGGGGTAAGGGGGAGAGGGTCGGCAAAAAATGTGCTTCACAAAGCGGAGGGTCAGGAGAATTTGAACATGGTCTCCCTCCATTTGCACCAGCCCTCCCCCCTCTTAATAATGATCCGTCCCTAACCAAGGAATCACAAGTTGGGAGCGGTCAATTGTGAGTTCAAATACTCCGTGAAGTGTATAAATGAGATGACGATGAGTAGATGATAAATCATACACGTATATGTTTTAGATTTAAAACCTTACCTGATGACGCGAGGTAACGTCCATCAGGAGAGAATGCTAGCGAATATATGGCTCCCTGAAAATGAACAAAAAACAATACTCACTTCATCATTGGCAGAAACAAAACAGATATAATAATATCCGAAAGTAACTCTTCAGTCAGCGCCCCACTCTTCGTCAAGTTTTAGTATTCCAAAGCACACAGGTCTTTCAGAATCACAGACTAATTACGAAATAACGTAGGCATAACGGCTGCATGTTCTGTTTAAAAGCTATTTACCTCAACTCGTTGGGGGTGGGAACATTATTTTAGAATTTATTTCAAAAAGTTCCCATATGGATGTAAATTCGGAAAGCAATCGGAACCGTTACTTACGAAATCCACTGATTGACAATACAAAGCGTTGTCACCAATCAAAACTAATAAAATCCTCGTCTTTTCACCAACCGTGCATGATCAATCTCGTGGTTATACTGTCACAAAATCAATTGATTCATGTATTTTTTTGAAATAACATAACCTTGCCAACAACAAAAGAACCTTAAATCTAGTGGCAAGTCAGACATGAAATTCCCTGACTTTTTAAGTACTAAGAATTTCCCTGACTTGATGTGAAACGCCCGAACGTTTCCCCGCCGTTGCAAATATGTTTTCCCTGAGTTTTACTTGACCGTGGCAATTCAGTACATTTCGTTAGGAATTTATCCTCAAACAGTACCCAGTCCCTCGCGTACCTTATGCCCGGTAAAAAACCGGACTGAGCTGCCTGTGTTTAGATCCCATAGTCTCACGGTCCGATCACAGGACCCAGTAGCGACGTAGTTGCAATTCGGATGAAAGGCGACCCTCTGGAGAGAAAAAAAAGGAACAGATAAACAACTAAAACTATACTTTCCACAACTTCTGAGCGGATGGTCTAAGGAAGATATACACGAAAAATCTGGAAAAAAATGATAAATTTGAAGGAAGCACCCTGGCGCATGTTTGAGAAACAGGGACCTCATGCAAAAAGAAAATTGGCTTCTCGCATGGCACCGCCAGCTGCCGGAAGTTCAATTTATTCGGTTCTGACATATTTGTACATGTACGTCATCACGTTACGAATAGTCTTACCTTCACAGCGGTCAAAAGCAAAAAGCCACGTCAGTTCCCCTTATTCAGAGCCTTGAAGTTTGAATCAGCTCAAACGTTTACGAGTGTAAACTTTACGCGCGTTAACTTTACGCGTAAACTTTACATTTACTTCGTAAATGTCCCGGAAAACGAATTTTACGCCGATAAAACTTGTGGATGACGGTTGCTTTATTTTGAACACAGACTCAACGTATAAAGTTTTAAGTTTACGGAAACGGCGTTAAGTTTTGCGGTTAGAGTGAATCTTTCGACATTTGTCTGTATTTTTCTTTCCGACATTAAGGTGGAAACTGCACACGCGTCGAAGTTTTTACAAGTAGTGAAGACCAATTGCATAAGACTTCCGGTTACTGACTGAAACGTCCAGAGGGAAGCCAAAGTTCTCTTTGCTTAAGGTCCCTAATATGAGCATTGGTTTAACAGTCATATTACTTTTAAATCCCAAAAGCAACATTATAAGGAGTTGTTGAATAGATTCTTACATTAACGTCAGACACGTGACCAGCTAAGATCCGGAGTGGTTGTGGGTGATCCGTGCTCCATAATCGGGCGGTACGGTCATGTGACGCTGTGGCGAAGTAGTGTCCACGAGGACTGGGGAAAGGTCGAAAGATTACTAGCATTAGAGATTATCTTTTTTCCGAGACTAAAAAGGGTGGATTAGATCAGACTTCGAGTACGAGATTGAGCACGAGTACGACTTCTGAATTACTTGTCAAGGGTTTCAGTTGTGACCTGTCCTATGAAATATCGTTCACTTAGAATTCTCCTCTGCTGGTCAGCAACAGGGAGGTACGAGGGCTTTGAGAACGTAGCGGTTTTGAAATGCGAAAGTCGTACTTCTATTCAATCTCGTACTAGTAGTCAGATCTGAAGGTCGCTATTATCTTTTTCACAGCTCCTTGGTTGTCAATGAAATTATGATCGGCAACAATAAAAAAGCAATCGTTTGTCGGTTTTCATTTTAAGATTTTAAGATTTCGCTTGTTACTGAAAGGCGCAGTAGTATGGGGTTGTCTAAAAATTAGCACTTATTAAAATTCATGGGTATACAATTTCGCACATACACTGTATCAACAGAACTGCAGAAACTCCCAAGACCAACATCAGTACATGAACATAGATATCACTTATCTTGCACCTAAGGCTTCAACACAGCCACAAATGCAACAGTTTTGGTCAAAAGGCTATCAAGGGGGGTTTATTCTAAAGATGCTTTTTTGGGCCCCAGGCTACCGGAGGTTTTTAATTAAAGTGCTTATTTTCAGGAAAAAAGGGCCCAAGATGTTCGCTTATATTTGATGAAACCATTAAATCTAAATTGAAATCTAATTTGAGTACGTCTCGTACAGAAATTTTAGATTTAAAGGCAAAAGGGTGCTTAAATGCCAGTCCTTACGTAATAAGAACGTTACGTAAACTCAGATAGCTTAGTTCAGTGCATCACGTTTGAAACACTAGTACAAATTTCCTGCGCCAAATCCCTCAATGTCACATTCAATAATAAACCCTGTGCTCTTTTTGGAAGCTTTGGACCTGTACTCACCAAAATTGCACGTCCCAGACGGGGTAATTATGCCCCTTGTAACAAACTAAAGAGCTGAAGGTGTACAGACTCCACAGGCGAACTGGATGGAAAACAGCACAATTAGAGGACAACAGACAACAACAACAACAGTACCACCGGAAACTTATTTGATTAATAATAATAATAATAATAATAATAATAACAACAACAACAACAACAACAACAACAATAATAATAATAATAATAATAATAATAATAATAATACTATCACCACCACCAACAACAACAATGACAACAACGTCAACATCAACAACAATAACAACAACAACGGCAACAACAATAACAAGAGCAGCAACAATATTCAACAACTTCATAATCTCAAAAATTACAGAAAAAGGAAAGTGCAAAGGGGAAGATAGCACGAAATTTCCTGTGTAAGAGGCTCTTTACGGTGGTCACCACGAGCTACTTATATGCAAATGTAAAGCAATGAAGACCGAAAATGGCTTCCGTTCTATGTATGCCTTTTGACTCCTGTGAACTGGTTAGCAAACCTTTTGTTTGGCTCTGCTTGTTGCCAGTGTGGCGTCATTACACAAATTCTCCCTACATGTCTCCATATATTTTGTTGAGTACTAATTGGGAGAACGTGTTTAATCGTCTAGACAATTCACCTTGGGTGATCACTTTCTTAGCTCTCATGTTCTAAATATGTTATAATCCACTAAAATGATTAGGAGAAATTTGATGCTGATCAATATTGATGCTGTAATCAATACCTGTTCTGTCCGCAGAGCACGAGAGAAGAAAGGAGTTATCGTTATTAAAACTTGTTGCAAATACGGGGCCTGAATGACCAATCAAGCGTCTACACTCTGTGGCAGTCCTGAAGTGTAAAACAATGAATGCATGAAAGTTTAAATGCTTGTTCAGTTGCTTGCCAAGGAAATAGATCTCGCAAAATCTTTACGCGATTTCACGTCAACTGCACAAATTGATGTTGGCCGAAGAGGGACGCAAGCGAGTTTTCAGTTTATCGAAGAGGTCACTTTTAACTATCAAATGCAAATGCAGGGCATTTCTTTGGCAGTATACGAAAGTAAGAACATCAAATGAAAAGTTATGGAAAGTAAGGAAATTTTAACAGCAATTTCATGTTTGTGGTTGTTTTTCACATAAAAGAAACAGTCTGCCGACCTTTTGAAGTCAGTTCATCCCGGTCCCTTTGCGTTTCAGGCTCGTTCAGGACTGGATTCAACTTAAGCGCGGTGACGTCAATGAACACCCGCTCCCGCCCCGGGCTTCGCGCGGACAACTAATCATGGTTCAGTCTTCGCGCGACAGCGAGGCAACAGAGAACGTCTAGTTACTAGGCTACAGCCACCTACCACCATACATTGTAATCAGTGAGGCCGTTTCAAAATGCCTCCACCCTCGGTTTCAAAGCGAGGCGAGATGCACATAAAAACGCGCATAAAAACGCTTCTTTAAACACATCCAAATAAAACTCGTTTTCATATAAAAAGGTTAGACGGGAAGGCAAAAGGCAATTAAGACATGGCCTATTAAGATGTGCCAACTCTGCGAAAGTACAGTCCTGATGCAATCGAAAAAAGCAAGTTGCAAAGTAGGTGCTACAATATTTAACAGAATGCCTAACCTGTGATCCATTATCCGTTCAAGAACGTCCTCTGAATGAAAGAAAAAAATGTGGATTCAAGGTTACCAGGGTGTCTGTTAGGCACAAAGGTTTCAATGTGATGCTTCTCTTTGCTAACTGGGGACACTTCTCACAGCTAGACAACTTGACAAACAAACACAAAAGGCTAGGAGAAGATGAAGATCAGGCTAGATCGTTTTTCATTAAAACCTGACTACAGTTAAAAAACAAAACAAAACTGAATTATAGAGGTTTTCTAGGTGACGAATAGTAGTTGGTGGATTAAGCAGCTTTTTGGCAAGCACATCTTTCAAAAATAGCTACTTTTGAGGCCTGCTACGTCTGGAAAACAAAAGCGTGTATTTCACATTTGACAATTATGAAAAACAGAAGTATTTGTATACTTTGTCACGGTGAAGGAAAGAAGTAGCAGATCACGTGATGTTATCATTATACTGACCTGCTTCCTTGTCGATTTGAGCCAGTTCTGAGGGCGGTTTGAGCATGCGCAGTTTCTTAGGAGTGAGGCTCCAAACACGAACACTGCTGTCTTCAAATCCACCGGACAGCAGGCTCGAGTCCTCTGATAAACTAACGCAGTTTAAACTGCAAGAAAAGAGCATAGAATTGTTACTACTTGGTTCTTATAACAGCTGTGAAAGGCATCGACACATCCTGGATAGACATACGTTGGTAAATGTAGTTATAGGAGTGAATACGCAGAATAGGAATTTCCAATCAAAAGAAAAAAAATATATTAATGGAATCTACAATGTTTGCAGTGAGCTGTAAAGTACCTAATAAAAATAACAAAAAAATGTTTTTTTTTTAGTAGACATAAGGGAAAACTTGAAAAAAGCGGCCCGGCGTTTTTTTCAAGTTGTAATTGTTTCCATCCTGACCATCCGCGGCCAAAGGCACTTATCTACAGTTTTAGAGCACTATTAGGGTAGTTTTAAAGGAAACGAGACTGTTATTTTGGGTCCCATTTATTAAAAAAATGTCTTTTGGATTCTTAAATTAATACTTAAAATTGGTGACAAAGTTCCTTTAAAAACGCGTTAACTTTTCGTACCTTACAACATTAAAGTTTGCTCATTATTTTCTGTTTACTTTCAAATTTGCCAGGTTTCCGCTTGTACAATATGAAAACAATGCAATTATTATTTCTTTTTGTGCAAAAACAAGCAAGCTAGTCAATCTAAAAAAACACCTGTACCAAGAGATTTGACCACCCTGGGATAACTATTGAAAAACAAAATCGTACAAGGGTTTAACTGCATGAAACGCCAAAAATATGAGTTGTGTATAAATGTGATTCTAGCCTTTGTGTCCGTGAAAGGACCCATTAAGTAGCCTATCAAATAGAGCTATCAAGGAGTTCTTTCCTGTAGTGCTGTTTATTGTTCTGAACAAGGTGGATCTAACTTTTGAGCCTGTGAAGGAAATGCTAGAACGTGACTATTCAAATGAAAGCTGATGAGCAGTACTTTCCTGTGGTGCTGTTTATTTTGCTGTGCAAGGTGGTTTTAACTTCTAAGTCTGTGGATGAAATCCTAAAGTGTGACCGTTCAGATGAAAGCTATTGAGCAGTACTTTCCTGTGGTGCTGTTTATTATGCTGTACAAGGTGTTAACTTTTGTGTCCGTGGATGAAATCCTAAAGTGTGACTATTCAAATAAAAGCTACAGAGCAGTACTTTCTTGTGGTTTATTGCTTTGAATAAAAGCCTTTTGACTTTTCATTCCGTGGGTGAATCCCTGAAGTGTAATTATTTAATGAAAGCTATTGAGCAGTACTTCTATGTGATTTTGAATTTGAAATTTTAGCACTTTACCGAGTGAATACGGTCCAGGTGGTTCACACATTTCGTCTGATCCAAAGCATCGCATTTACATGTAAATAATAAACGATCTTGAAAAACATTTACGGGACAGCCCGAATTTTCAAAAGGACGATGACTTCTTTGGGAAACTGCTCCGTTAGTTTTGATGTTTTTACTTCAAATGTATTCCTCGCGCTACTTAATCTAATATCTGCGGTTTTAGCAGTCTGCAGTAACGTTCTTATTCTCGCCGCGTTCTATCAAACGCGGTCGTTGAGATCGATTTCCAACTTTTTCATCGTCTCGCTAGCCGTGTCCGATCTTCTTGTGGGCCTAGCAGTCAACCCGGTTTACGTCGCCATACATCTCACAGGTGTGGCGTTTGATTTTACTCGCGTTTGGCCGGTCCGACTGGCTGAAAACTGGCTCTGGATTCAGTCTGTGATCACTTCCACGTTCAACTTGACTGCGATTAGCTTGGATAGATACATTGCGGTGACAAGGACCTTTCTTTACACGCAGACGGTTACCAAACAGCGTTGCATCGTTGGCGTTATATTTATCTGGACCTTTTCAGTTCTTTTTGCTTCCGTAAGATTTCTAATTCCCGACTCTCGATATTTACCTATTCTGTGGATAACTACCACGACAGCTATGGTTCTTCTACCTTTGCTGATAATCTGCTACTGTTATTTTCATATTTTTCGAGCTGCAAGACGCCAGCAAAGACAAATCGCCATTTTGTCATCGGTAAACGCGGCCTACGGTAACACCATTTTGAAAAACAAAAAAGCTGCTTGGACCATTGGAATAATAATTGGCCTGTTTGTAATCATGTGGACTCCTAGCTTGATTTTATCCTTCGTTGACCTTGCAATGGTGAGATCGTGCAAGAGGCTTAAACTCACACTAGGTTGGCATTTGGCCACGTTTGTGTCGTTTTTTAGCTCTTGTTGCAATCCTTGGGTTTACGCGGCGCGTAGTCGCGAGTTTAGACAAGCGTTTAAACGTGTTTTGAGGCCACAAAGGAACGGCTCAAGCACGCAAGTGGCTACATCTTTAGAAAGCTTTCGCTCTCCCGGGTTGGTCGTAGTTTCTGTTTGATTTTTCACGGTATGCAAACTTTTAGGATCCTCCGAAATTCAAGGCTTTCGGATTAATTTTTAAACTGGTATTGTTTTTAAAATACACTGAAAGTACTGCTTATTGGTTTTCCTTGAAATGCGTAAAAGTTTTTTCATCGAAAAGAAAAAAGAAAACACTGTTTGAACAATTTATTACCAGCTTACAAGGCTGTTTACAAAGGCGATGTTAACGCTGCAATTTTCGGGGCGGTCATTGTAAGCGGACATCGCATGCCGGCTGCTCCCGCCGTCCTATTTGTGTAAAGCTATTGCAAAATCGCAATCAAATTGCCTCGAAAATTGCCGGCAGGTTTAGTCGATCAGTAGTTACGCTCACCTGTATACTGCAGTGATCACTTTCTCGACTTAAAGGTAAAATTGAAACTGCAGCTACAGTTGTGTCTTTGACGCACGAGTTTTCCGTGCTTGGTACCTGTTAACCCTTTAAGCCCTGATAAAAAATGCAGATTCTCCTTACTGTTCTCCATACATTTCTTATGGAACTAGTAAGGAGAGTTTGTCTAAATATCAAGACATCTTATCCCTGGTGACCACTTTCTTTACTCTCATCACTTGAATGTTTGAACAAGTAGTGATGATGTAAAGATAAATTTCATTTTCGTCACAGTTAGGGCTTAAAAGGTTAAACGAATTTGCTTTGATATCTGATTGCTGCTGGTTCACTGTGCTTTTTGTGTCTGTTGTGATGGAGCGGTTTCCAAATGAGTGTCGAAAGTAATTTGCGTTTGCTTTGGTTTTGCTTTACTACGCTCTCTGATTGGTTCGAAAATCTCGCGCCAATTTCTCGACCAATCAGAAGTAAAACCAAAACCAATCGCGACTTGCTTGCACGCGTTTTCCCGCGCTTGGCGCCGGTTATGTGTATTTGCTTCGAGTTTTGATTGGTTCATTGGGTAATTTGTGTTTGTTGTGGCTGACTGAGGTAATTACTTTGGTTTTGGTTTTACGACACTCAACTGAAAGGCGCTCTTATAAGCCATGGTTACGTATTACTCTGGTTTTGGTTTGGAGACACTCAATGGGAAATTCAAAGAATTATGAATTGCCATTACACGTGACGTTACGTGCGTGACCTTTAAGTAACGCAATGAAACTTTTCATTCCCACCTCGAATGAGCATTGAGCACACTGTAGAAGCAAATGGAAGGAAGAGTGTTGGGACCCAGTGTTACTCTTTTAGCGGCTTCTCTCATCAGTGTTATCTTCACCAGTTTGTCACTGTCCTTCCTAATAAATAAATGAATAAATAAATAATTAAATAAACAAATAAATAAATAAATAAATTTGTCTAATGTGGCCAAACTGACAATGAGCGGAATTCGTAGGGACAGCGTTCAACTTAATGTTCAAATGGACTCCAGGTTTCGTGTGTTTTACGTTGCTAATTCTGCTAATTAAAATTTGTCACCCTTTTATATACTTAGGTTTAGCTGCCCTCTAACACTTGGCAACGCATTTGAGTGTGCCTTTAGTATACTAAAATTACCCCTTTCGGGCGGAACCTTCTTGTATGGTCCACTATAGGGAGTACCCCTTCGGGGAGTTGCAACGCAGTGATGACGAGGTCATTACGAGACACGTTATAGAATACGTTACAGGCTGCAACCTCGCTTGCAACGTTACGAAAATTACGACTTCGTCTTCTTCACCTGCAACTCGCAACGCAGTTTCTCGTTGTGAGACAGGTTGTGAAGAGGGGATGTTACACGAAAAGATTCGTCTAAAACCTGCCTTGAAGCGACGTTGCGCTACAACTTGCAGGAAAAAATTGCGTTGTATAACAGCGCCTTGAGGTTCCTAATTTTTCTCCGCGAACGAGCATTAGTGTGAATCAAGAAATCAATATAAACAAATCACAGACAAAGAAACTAATTGAGCAATGAACTACTAAAAGGGTAGATATTGTTATTTTGCTGAAACCTGGACTTGACTATTCCTTTGTTAGTTCTAGGTTTTTTAGTTTGTGGATGAAATCCTTTGTCATGGAATCTTCTTTTGATTTTTTTTGTGTGAGTCCATGGATACTTACCTCGGTAAATAGCAGTTACACAGTTTTATCTTTGTTGTGGTAAAAGCCTTTTACCGCGGTAAAAGGCCCCATATGTATCCATCTGAAGGGTCACATGCCAAGCTGCGTTTATCTCAGGCTAAGTTTACACGGGACCAGACCGGAACCGTTTCGAACTGAACCGGACCGGATCGACTTCTGTTTTACATAGAACCGTTTGGAACCGATCGTTGTGAACAGCAAGTCCAGATTTGGATCCCTCTGGATCCGTTCCGGACCGGTTCCAGTAAACAGAAGGCCTATGTGGGTCCGATTTTCGGACTGGATCCATTTGGAATCGGTCCCAGGTAAACGCAGCCTCAGACTTAAAAACAAAAACGGAAAAAAAAAAGAAAAGAAAAGAAGCTTATTTCAGACCCTTGCTACCGAAAGGTAAAAAAGCCAATCAGAAGGGCGTGTTAATTAGCGACAGCACGTTTTTTGACCAGTGAAGCGCCCACGAAAAAATTCGTGCAGTTTCGTGAACAAACAAATCGTGCACTTTTCGGTCCAAACACTATCTTTCCGGTATGACATTTTTTTTATATTTTTTTGTTCCTTTGCTGGCGCCCTTGTATTAGACAGGATACATAGTAACTAACGGTTGTCTGTGTTTTCATCTTATTGCGGTTAAGCGACTTGAGCATAACCGCTAGCATCTCAGTATAAAAGACCCCACGGTAAACTGACCGCGAATTATCGCGGTAAATCGTTTTGAGTACGGGATGTGTAACTACGGTTACTGAGCAGTATTTTCCTATGGTACTGTTTAGTATGTTAAACAACTAAATCAAGATCATTTTAACTTTAAAGTCTGTCGACGAAATTCTAAAGTGTGACGATTCAAATGAAAGCTATTGAGCAGTACTTTCCTGTGGTGCTGTTTATTTTGCTGTACAAGGTGGTTCTATCTTTTGAGTCTGTGGATGAAATCCTAAAGTGTGACCATTCAAATGAAAGCTACTGAACAGTACTTTCCTGTGGTGCTGTTTATTATGCTGTACTAGGTGGTTCCACGCATGACGATACATCGTTAGCTTCATGAAGCCTTCAGTTATCACTTACATGACTGGAAATTGAATCTGTCGGTTTAGTGGCGGAGCATTTGGGTTGTGTTCTTGTTTCTTTTTGCCTGAAATAACAAAGTAAAACTGCAATGACTGGTTGAACTGGTCATCAAAAAAAGATATTAAACGTCAACCTGTCGTTTGCTGTTTGCCTGTTTAACGCATTTAAAGCTCAAATACCGGTTGAATGGGTTTCCTTGGAATATTTCAGATGTTTTGACGTAACTGCACAATTTGAGCCCTTTTTTTCGCAAAACAGTTGGCAACAACTGTTATCCTTCTTTTTTCCTATTCGTGTAAACGTTGGTAGTTAACCAGTTAACTCGCGTAGAATAATAAAACATCGATAGGCTTCAACACAAGCTGGTAAATGTCGGAGAACAATTCAAAAGCTTCAAATAAATACTCGAGTTGTTGACAAACTCGAAAAGCCAAAAGTAGACCTTATTGCCTTGGAAACGGCAAACGGCTGACGGCAGACACAAAATGGCGGGAAAATGGTGATCACGTGCGTGGTTATTTCATTTGGTTATTTCGCGTTTTTCTTCTCACAACACTAAGAGGTAAGTTCCACAATGTAACATGCGTCTCTGCACTGTATAGCAAGTTGCAAGAAAAATTTCCCCACGTAACACGGGGGGGGGGGGGGGAGGTACTGTTCTCTTGATGAGAAACAACAGCCTTCGTGTGGACTTGATAACCTACATGTAGATAAAAATTCTGACCAAACTTTACCTGGTCCATTTGAATCTTTCTTCACTTTCTTTTTCTGCAAACAGAGCAAAATTTATTGAATGTGAACGAACCCAGAACAAAATTGAACGGAATGAAATTATCTTTATTGAACGCAATCGAACTCAGTCCGTGGATTGAGTTAGGTAATCGAACGTTGTCGAACTCACAAAAACACTGTTGCCCAATCGAACGGATTGAGTTCGATTAAGTTCGTTTAGTTCGGTTATTGAACTAATCGTAAGAGCTTATTCGTCTCACTGTAGACAGCTTTGTCATGTAATAAATCAAAAATCCAATATAACCAGGTCTTTTCTGAAGGACTGGTGTCCTAGCGGATTTGGACAAAAGGACAATTACTTGGACGTTACTAAAGGAAATTATTGCCTTACTGAAGGGGTTCAAGTCCCCTAGCGGATGTGGACCGGGGGACACGAATCAGCGAACTGACAGTCGAACAAATTATGTTGGATTTTGTTCTAAAACGTTGATTTGCGGACGTAGTCGGACAAAATCCACGGTTAAGTTCAATTTGGTTTGATTGCATTCGACTAACAAACGGTCCATTAGATATTTAAAGGGATTAGTTTCTTAAGGACGGTGCCTTCTAATATAGATGTATTTTGGCAAAGGTTATGACTATGGGGGAAAAGTAGACCCTACCAAGGGTTATTGGGATCCGAAAAGAAAAATGTGGGTAACCACGCATTTTTCAGAGATAATTTAAAAGCAACCATAGTTCTAAAAAAGCGTTAAAATACAAAGAATATGAATGTATGGCAATTTCTTTCCAAATTTAAGCTCACTTATCTCTGAAAAATGGGTGGTTACCCCCAATTTTCTTTTTGGATTCTGACAGCCCTCGTTAAGATCTGCTTTTTCCACCTAGTAATAAACGCTAAAACCGCGCAAAAACATTCCTGTATTAGGGGGCAAATTCCTTAAAAAAATCCGAATATCCCGAGATTCGCAGAACGTATGTGCAGTAACAAAAGGAGGCACCGTCCTTAAAGGGATTCGTTTCTTAAAAAACTGTGGTGCTAGATTGCTGAGCAAGGGAAACACGAAGGTATATGCTACAGAATCTGGGTTGAAGTCCGGAAGAAATTAAGGGCCACCTACAATCACGGCCAATAGTTCTAGGGACACCTTACAAAATCGGGCCCAAAAATACATAGCTCTAACACTATCATACAGAAGAAGTCAGAATAACTTTGTTTGTCCAACAGTTCCACATACTTTGAATCCCCTGCCACCCCTGTTCAATGTTGACACTTGGGTATGACAGGTTGTAAACGGACCTTTAAAATCAACACTGTATGACGGGAGGGGCGGGGGGAGTCCGCACGTGCCGTAGAGGTTTTGCGTTAGTGTTCCAAGATTAATGACCTTGACTGTAGGTCCAAATTGTGTCTTAATCCACCTCCCCCTCCCCCTCTTCCCTGTCCCTGTCTGGGATACCTGGAGAAGGAAGGAAGGAAGGAAGGAAGGAAGGATGGACGGACAGATGGACAGAAGGAAAGAAGAAAGGAAAGAAGGAAGGACGGAAGGAAGGAAGGAAGGAAGGAAGGAAGAAAGGAAGGAAGGAAGGAAGGAAGGAAGGAAGGAAGGAAGGAAGGAAGGAAGAAAGGGAGGAAGGAACGAAGGAACGAAGGAAGGAAGGAGCAACTTTATTTGGGAACAGACAGTGTGGAGTATATGTTGCAGTTGTCATACCTTCGGCTTGTCCTTATCGTCATCCTCCTCACTCTCTTCTTCTATTACCACTCCAAGGTCGGGTTCTGGTGGAATTCCATAATACACCTTGCTCTTATTAGCTGTTGTGGGATAAAAATGAAGGGCCAGTTATGCAAGAAAAATCATCATCATCATCATCATCGTTATCATCATCGTCATCATCATCATCGTCATCATCGTCATCTTCATCATCATCATCATCATCCTCTTCCTCATCATCATCATTATCATCGTCATCATCACCATCATCATCATCACCATGTTGTGGGATAAAGGTTAAGGGCCAGTTATGCAGTAGAAAATCACCACCACCATTGTCATCATCACCAATCATCATCATCATCATTATCTGACAAGCTTACCTTCAAATGTTGCCTCCCCTGTCACTGCTCCAGCTGTTGCTTCTATTGTTTGCTTGTTCCGTGGCCTTCCTTCAAAAACTAAAGACATACTTTCTCTTATTCATTGCTTGAGACAGAAGGGACTACCTTACCTAGCTTATCAATAGCAGTAACTACATTGTAAAAGTCACCTTTGAACTGCCAATTCTATGCCACTCTATACCAAGTAAAGTATTTATTGATGACCATGGATCGCTTCAACTGTATGAAAGCTACATACATTTTGGGTGATTATTGCTTACATATACTTTCCTCAACAATTAAAGAAGATGTGGATGAGTGCTCAGGGGTAGTTGGTAAATTTTTGAGTGGTGGGTGCACTGCTGGGTCTCTAAAACCTTCACCCTATACTAGACCATGTTCAGTTGCATTTTACAACCCTATTCTAGACTAGACATCAAAAATCCCTACCCTTTACCACATGTATCCCAGTCTCGCTGAGAGTCAGTTCCTATTCTAGACTAATTTTTTCATACCACTGATACATTTCCCGATAAATGACGCCCTAGTCTACATCAAACCTCTCTGATTTCTATACCTCATCCCAGGCAAACTGCTTCAAAAGCATACCCTTCACAATGGCACATAATCATACAGCTTAAATATGAAACCCCTCCCAAGGATGAGTGCTCACTCACATTGGGTTTAATAATAAATGCTTGATAAAATTCATTCTTCAGATATAGTGCCATATGGGAGGACTATGAAATTATTTGTAAATAATAAACTTTATTTGGCACCAAAATATTCATGTATATTTGTCCATTGACATCTGCTCCAAGAAGTGAACAAATTCCTAAGAACAAAGCTTGAGGAGGGCTTTCAAGAATAAATATCTTTGCATTATCTTTCAAATATTTTTGCTGTATGTGCAGATCAAAAGCATTTTATAATGCACAGGATGTTGAGTTTTCAGCTTTTTCTGTCACCATTTTATCAATAAGCACTTTGATACAATTCCCTGTTACAATAGCATTATTTTGCTCTTCCATCTTGAATTTACAAAAAATCTATAAACTGAAAATTTGAACCTGAGGAATATCACAAGTTTGACAAAATAATATAAATTGACATGTAAATAAAGGTCTCCGTTTTAGTTGGGGCGTACAGATGTAATGCATAACATCGCACATTTTGACCAATCACTTGCTAGTAAAAATATTTGATGGGTTATACCCTGTACAGCAGAAATAAAATAAATTTATAAATGTAACAAACTGCTTACCATCAAAATGAAGATGTTGCTGGATTAAGTTCAGCAGTAAGTCCTGTTGCTGATCCTGAAAAGAAATATCCCATAGTTAATTATAAAGTGTTTATTTCAATTCATGATTTATGTCTAACACACTAACCACTACAAAGTGGGCATGAGCTGATCTGTAGGTCGTTTAAATCCCATTGGGCTCAAATATTTTTCTATGTTCCTAGCTAGTGACTTAAATTTCCTCTCGAGGGTGGGCAGGAGAAATTCCTAAGGGCATTTTTCACTTTGTCCAAAGTGAGGCTCACAATTACTCACACTAACCAATAGGGGAGAGAAGGGGGGGGGGGGACAGGGGGGTTTAAACCTCTTGCTTCTCGTACACTTTTATCCTGGTTCCCGCTCTCTTTTTGTTGCCTCCGACACCAATTTGCACTTTCTTGATTGCAAAATATTGTGCAATGTTGGGTAATTTTCCCTATTTCTCCCGCCCCCTATCCCCCTCCACTGACCAATGCACTATATACCATCACGTCTCCACAAGGGAGAGTAGTTCACTCCTATTACAATTTACTGTACATGTCAACAAATGTTACAGTATTAATGTACACTATTCCATCAGAACAGTGACCTGGAAATGAGGTTGTTCCTGTTTTCATGTAATAAATTTCTTATATCTTACCTGTAAATGTTTCTTCAGCACTTGGTATGTGTCCTTTGACATCCTAATTACAAACTTGTTACTCCTGTTTACAATGACAATAAGCCCATAAGTTTCCCTTTTTGTTCGCAGGGGAACTTTAACCGGAAAGACCAGCTATATTTGGTGAAATACTCACTTTTCCCCTTCCTCTCTCACTCCTGTTAACCCTTTCACTTCCATCTAGTCAGTTATGGAGACATTAACTAAAGGTGATTCTACATGTAACTTCAAAGTCTATGAATGAAATCCTATGGTGTGACCATTCAAATGAAACCTCGTCAGGGGTACTTTCACATGGTACTATTTATAATAAGTTTTTTTACACAACAAAATTTGAGATTTGTCTTGAATTTTGATTTTACATGTAGGTACAGTACTCTTGGGAGTGAAAGGGTTAAGGCCTCTGCTACTGTACTCAATATTACTTAGCATTGTTGAATACAACTTTTCAGTTTGATGTTGAGTGAAGTGGCTAATGAATTCAACACTGCTGCACACACCAGGGAACAATTAATCAGCATCAGTCAAAACGGTAGTCAAATGCATTTACATGTAACATGTTGGATTCAACATTGCTGAGCTGTGTTGAATGGAAATACTGTACCCATTAATTTGTCTGGCTTCTAAACAACCAACTAAAAGCAAGTTTACATGAGGATCCAGCCATTAGACCAAAAAGTGAAAGGCACTTGGGAATTCAACACTAAGAACTTGAACCCAGATTTTTTAATACATTTTCTTGTGATAGTTGTGGTATGTGATCATTCTGAAGTTGGGGACAAAGGATCCCATTTATGGATCGTGTCTTTGGATCACATTTATGATGGATTTTTTTCACAGAATCACCCTTAGCTAGTTCTTTGCATACTTACTCATTTTGACATGGAGAACACACATTCCAAAATGGTGGAAAATACATTATTCTTTTGTCTCCATGTTAATTGGCCCTTATTGCCTCGTTTTAAGCCAAATGTTCCTTTGAATTCTGCAGATGGGATCGAGGCAACAAGGGCCAATTATTTATTACACAATGAGACAAAAGAGTAATGTATTTTCCGCTATTTTGCAATAAGGTGTGTGTCATCTAATGATTTTTCTGTTGGTTCCTGCTTCGTTTTTGTTTGTTTAAGTCAAAATAACAACTGTTTACAGTGACAGAGACAAATTAAATACTAAAATGTACCTCCCAAAACTCATTTGCTTTTGAGCATTATTTTTTTTTTCAGTTTTATCAAATTTTGTTATAAGCAATGTGAAATGATGCCTCCAGTACACACTGGAGGAAGGATAATTATATAATTAATATTTATATAAAAACAGATTTATATTTGTGACTTGTAAAAGTAAGTTTTTATTTACTTTTGGGATATAACCCTGTTAATAACACTGATACCTTAAAGTTCCCATGAGTTCATTGCTTTTCATGTGTTCACGTCGAGTGATGGCAGACAACTTGCTCAGATCTTCCTCATGATAATCTTCTTGGCTTCCCCGAAAACAAGCAAAGAAGGACTGTGCTGTGAAGAAACACACCAGAAACTTGGTACTGTAACTCACTGATTCCCAAATGAGCTTACAATCAATTTAAGTTCAAACCCTGAATGAAAAATGACTCCATAGAAAGAACTTACTGTTACTTAAAAGAGCTTTCATGCAAAAGTTGCACTTCAAGATTTCATACACCAACTCAAAATTCAGATCCACCTCATATAGCACAGTAAACAACTCCACAGAAAAATCACTGCTGTGCTCAGTAGCTTATTCGAATTTTCACACTTTAGGATGTTATCAACAAACTCAAAAGCTGGAACCACCGTGTACAGCATAACAAACAGCACCACAGGAAAGTACTGCTCAGTAGTTTTAATTTGAATGGTCACACTTTAGGATTTCATCCACAGACCCAAAATTAGAACCACCTTGTACAGCACAACAAACAGCACCACAGGAAAGTACTGCTCAGTAGCTTTCATTTGCATTGTCACACTTTAGGATTTCATCCACAGACTCAAATGTTAGAACCACCTTGTACAGCATAATAAACAGCACCACAGGAAAGTACTGCTCAATAGCTTTCATTTGAATGGTCACACTTTAGGATTTCATCCACAGACTCAAAAGTTAGAACCACCTTGTACAGCATAATAAACAGCATCACAGGAACACACTGCTTGACGGCCTTCATTTGAATGGTTGCACTTTAGCAGACAGTCCAGTACAGCAGCCTGCTAAATACATGTACTGTACATATACTAGTGGTGTTTGACGTATGCCGGCAAAATTGCCTGTAGCACTTACCTTCTTTTTCACTTCCTTTGTATACAAGTTCAAGATACATGTGGACAAACATTGGATAAAGAACCATGGCCAACTCAGGCTGGAAAGTAAATACAGTGTACATGTATCAACATAAAAAAAGTTAGGCTTCATTTGTGGTTTTGCCACTTGGTGTTTCCTTTTTCAATTCCTACACAGCCTAATACATTTGATACACAAAATAATTTTCTGGCTTAAGCTCTATTCATCATTGGTTGCTGTTTGTTCATAAAAATTAATATTCAATTGTACATGTAGTATAACTAGTATGAGGTACAGCAGTTGAATTCATTTTTAAACTGTGGGGCTGTGTGGAAATTTTACAAAAACAATCGCAGAGTAAGACTACAAGAAATTAAATAAATAATTGACATTGATCAGACAGCGAATTACTGGTAAGAGTTTAGCCTGAGGACAGGCTCTCTGGTTGGGGAAAGAGCAAAGTAAAGGAAAGAGCGAAGAAAACAAAGGGTGAGAACGAGCAAAGAAATGGGGAGGGGGGTGGGGAGGGAAGGAGGGGGAGAGGGTAGGGGGAGAGCCTGAGAACTAATTCCTGCTTTAAATTGTCCAGAACATGCTTTTCTGAGAGTTTCCAAATCCGTGTAAACCCTGCTTCAACCAATCAAAAGGCTGACAAAAGTAGTGACATGAAAATTGATTTATGTCTGCTGTAATGGCCTCCTGACCATTTAAGCTGTTAAACTTCTACAAGTCATATGCATGGCTACAGAACATTTGAGCTCCACGTGGGAGGGAATGTCAAAAAACGTTTTGACTAGTTCAGCTTAGCCTTTGGCTTCACTTAAAGCAGTTTTCTCAAGTACCCAGTACATGTAACCTTGCAAAGTTATAGATCTTACAGTCTTTGATAGTACCGCAGTGGTTTAGAGCAGTGAATTAGCACAAGGTGATCGCACAATTAGAGTTGTAACCCAACCAAATAAATGGAGCCAACTGAAGGATTGTGTTAGTCATGGTAATGTTAGTTTGTTATCCTCTTTACAAGAAAAGCAGTTGCTACAGCTATTCCTCCAATTAATTAGATTTTGAAAGATAAAATCAACTTGTCAAAAATAACTATATGTAAAGAGCTGATTAAAAAGTGTCAGTAAGCGGCTGTTTGATGCAATTTTGTGCTTTGATATCGCACAGCACTGTTAACAAAAACAAATAAAATAAATCGTCACCTTGTATACATCCAGGGATTTCTCTACAAATGCTTGTAGACTACACAAAGGCAAAAATAATATAATATTAATTAATTTGGTCATGAGAAATAATAGAGGGTTGTATTTATTGCTGCAGGTAACAGTTTGCATGGAGATACAAAAACAATGCCCAGGATGGGAGGGGGGATAGTTTGTGAATTTTTGGCTGGGGTGTGCCAACGGGACTTCGAAACCCTTACCCTACACTAGACCATGCTCTTAGTTCTATTTTGGAACCCTATTCTTGAGAAGAGACCAAAAATCCCTACCCTATGGCATACTCTAAAGCCAAGTGTCAATTCCTATTCTCTACTAAATTCTCCAACCACTGATCAATTCCTCGATACATGGTATCCTACTCTAGATCAAACTCTCTGATTTCTATTATCTCAGACCAATCTGCTTAAAAACCATACATGTACCCTTAACAGTGGCATACAGTACTGCTTGAAAGTATTGGTGCATAAGCTTCCGGTGAAACCTCGTCCGCCGCCATTTTGTTTTCCTCAAATTTGCCGCAGTGGGATGAAAACCACGACCTCGGTAAGGACAAAAGTGACCGGACACCTTGGCTGACTTGACACGGCACTGCCTCGGTAACCAAACAATGGTGACTACTTTCTATTGTTTTGGCATTGTTTATACTTTATCTCACTAATATTCTCAAAGGAACAAACAGACAAAAGGATAGCGGTATGATTTTACAAGACTCGCATGGTGATAAAACTACACCGAGTAAAACCGATTTTGGACTCTGGAATCAAGTGGCTGCCTTTGGAGATACTGAGCGTATTTTATGGTTTTGGGGATGGGGACAGAAGATGAGACAGTTTCTTACCGTCTTTTGCCGATAACAAATTAGGGAAGTCTTACACTGTACACTGAAGTTACGTCGATTTACGCATCGAGTGTAAACATATCGACCTTGTGCTGTCCCCGGGGGGGGGGGGGGGGGGGACTCCCATAGGAAAGGATGCTCGCCATCTCACTTAGGGATGTAAATTGCAGATTTTGGTCTCACTTAGGGTGTTCAGGACAAAAAGCCAATATTTTTACTCATACAGGTATCGCTTAGGGTAGACTATGAATGAAAACTGAAGATTTAAGACAGTGCTTCTAAAATCTAATAACAGAATACAGCATTCGATGTAACCATCTTGAGCACAATTTAAATCCTTGTCGCTCTTATTTGGTTGTCTGTTTAAGCATGGTCTCCTTTAGGGGTCGAATTAAGCCTGAGCCACGCCCAGATTGGTCTCCTTTAGGGTTTTAATTCTATAGAGTCTATTTAAGTCATCCTAATATATTTCTTGTATATAAATATGCTGAAGAAATGTTTCTTTGTGACGACTGCCATCATTTGTGTACACATCAAATGCACACTTGTCTAACAATTTATAATAAATGTACCTTTGAATTCAGAGTTTAATTTTGAGAGAGTATTCTTCACTAACCAGTCTCATACAAATTCTAGTGATTTTCCCTGGAAATAGGCAGTCTTCACGCGGTCCGGTGCCATCGTGTTAACCAAGAAGTGATGTACTTCACAAGAACAACAAGAAGTTATTTTTTGATTTGTCCCGCCCCCTACCCCCGGAACAAGACCGCTTCCATGCATAACACGTGAAATCTGACCTTTTCCATGAACGCTGTCTGTAATGCAACAATTCTATCTCAATGATATCCATTTATTTATCTCTTCTAGCTGTTGCAAATGACACAAGTTTCCATTTCTTTCTTCGATTAACATCAGCGTTCACCAAAAGTGCTGAAAAGTCAATGTTTATGAATCACAGTAAAAGCAATAATCAAATGTGAAATGTATCACATCATAAAATCATTGGCGCGTGAGGTCTTGCTTATTGAAGTTGATTAATCTTTGAAACAAAGGAAACAAAAGGCTATTCAAACACCACCGCGTCCTATTCTTTACCGCGGTATTTTTGACCGCAAACAACCGAGGTAAAAGCGGAGTATTCAAAGAGGTCAGACGAGGTTTTGCCGAGGTCAAACTGGAGATAAAAACTGCGATTCCACCACGGCAGTATCGCGGAAAATGCACCAATACAGTGTACTTTTGAGTGGTACTGTGTACACATACCCTCATGCATGTACATGTAGCTTCTATAAATACCAGGCATATCTAATCGATGACATCAATGACATCAATGAAATCAATGAGTAATCAATAGGTAATCGATTGGTAATCAGTTGATTAGTCATTGATTAATGCCGATGATCAATGAGTAATCGATGACTAATCGATAGGCCACAAAATTTTTGGTCATCGATTAGTCATCGATTGCATCGATTAGTCATTGATTGCATTGATTAGTCATTGATTTCATTCATTACTCAACGTTATCATTTAGTGGCTGAAAACCGTTACACAGATAAAAAAAATCACCAATGAAAAAAAATGATACACGAAAGCAAGAAATGTGTCTTTTGTGCGTAGTATAATAGTCGATGAGTAATCGATGGGTCATCGATGAGTAATCAATAACATCAATAGGTAATCAATTACATCAATGAGTAATCGATGTCATCGATGAGTAATCGATAGGCCACAAAATTTTGGGGCTTCGATTACTCATCGATTACTCATTGATCATCGCCAATAATCAATGACTAATCAACTGATTACCCATCGATTACTCATTGATTACCAATTGATGTCATTGATCATCGATTAGTTATCCCTGGATAAATAATAACTTGACACTGTAAACGAGAGAAAGTAACTTGATAGATGGAACATAACATTTTTAAAAGACTCAGCAGGTGGGAGGCTTACCAGTAAACTGTTGGCTATTAATAAGCGTGGCTAAGGAGTTGAACACAAGACTACTGTGAAACAAATCCAAGTGGGTGCCAGAGAGGAAGAGCTGGAGTTGAATCCAGGGCCTCCAAATTACAAGTCCAGCCCCCTAACCACTCGGCTACGTGGCTTCCTCCCTTAGTGTCTCCTCCCTCCCCCTTGGGGGGGGGGGGTAGGTATTGTACAGGTATCCTACCTGCTATAGTAGTCCTCATATCTTGTAGGATCTGCATCACTAGTTAGAAATATAAGCAGAAGAAGGTCAAACAAATAAGTCACATCAGAGCTGAAATAGTTGTGTATTTTCCTGGATAAGAAATCTTACCTATTATAAGCGGATAACACTGAAGAAATATCTGGTTCTGAATCTGGAGTAGTCTGTAGATTTATTTCTTCTATGGCTTCTAAACAATTCACTTCTTGTCTAAAGATCTTCTCAGTCTCCTAAAAGAAAAAAAAAACGACAAAAATAATAAGCTTATGAAGATCTAGAAAAATAAGCATTCATCAACCACAGAATATTGGTACAGCCTCCCCGTTAAACGTCACAATCTCAATGAAATATTTCTGACACTCACAGGAAGTTTGTTTTTCTTCAAAAATTGCAGCACAGCGAGTAAAGTTTCCTTCTCTTTTTTTGAAGGATTCGGTTTGGGAGTAGTTGCTGAAGGAGTGCTTGTGTTGGCAGCCATGTTGAAATTGGCTGCAAAAGACTCGGTACGACACCAATGCGCATAACCTTTGAAAAGTGTGCCGCTGATTCCAAGAAACTAGGCTCAATTTAAACCAAATATGCAAATTAGAAATTACAGTTTTCTTCTCCGGGCGAAAGGCTAAATTCATCTGGCTAATTCATAATTTATCTCGACGTTTTCATCTTAGCATCTTGAGTTTTTAATCTTCCATTTTAGGATTTTTAACGACAAATCGTTCGTAACTTTCTGCTGGCATTCTTCGCGGCGGTAAAACGCCGCCACCGTGAAAATGGATCGAATGTCAAACAAGTACGTGTTTTGGTTAGGAAGAATTTTAGTTTTGTTTGGCATGTAGAACACTCTTTTCCCTGCCAAGCCAACCTCTAGCCACTACCTGAGATGTCTTCCGCCGGGTACAAGCCTTTGAATGATACAGACACAGAGGAGGAGTTAAAGAATGTTCAAGGTAAAGCTATATCAATTATCTTAAAGGGAAGTAAAAGAAAATCTCCAGTTTACTTTGCATGACATGAAATTTCAAAACAAGCAACACCACAGTTAAGTAAATCTACTCCGTAGATTCAAGATGACTGGTCACTTTTAAGTTTTTATCGCCAGGGTTAAAGCTAAATCTACACTTGTAAACTGATCATGAATCATCAAATTTGAACAAGACATTTTAGGACATTTTATTTCCATTGCTACAGTGTAAGTATAAAAGTGGAGCTGAATTAGTTTATTGTTTTCTTCGTGTGTGATTTCACATTCGCGATTAAACTTGCCTTCGCATGGCAAGCAAAATGTTGATGTTGTGGTAGTGTGTTAACAAAATAAAATCTTTTGGTCAGGACTACGATACACTGTAAATCAGTTTCGATATTGTTTTGGTTTCCGACTCAATACTCGAATTTCTATCGTTCCTGTGAAGTTAAGAAATCCTTTGAATGGTGTGAAAGTCATTCGTTGTATAAATGAAGCTGACAACCTTGACCAGTTCTTTGCTTTTAAAGAACAGTTTCATTTGACTTTCTTCCAAATTACAAAACCCTTTGCTGGATTGGTGATGACAGTTTTAACTTAAAGGGCTTGAGTATTTCTTAAAGCCGACATAATGGTGAAGTGTTCTAGAAATAAACTCATTTTCCAGTGATACTGCCTTAGAATGGCTTACCAAAGTTATGTTTCTCACGATCTGTTAATTGAAAACTACAACCAGTAGTCTATTAAAAGACAAAAGCAAGGTTCATTGCATGTACAGTAACGAAAGCTTTGTGACATTTATGCTGGGATGACGTTTCTTAATTTGTAAAGATTATTTCCTTTTTCTGTCTTTTAAATTTACATAAAAATCAGCTGTTTTGCCTTGAAAAGTTTTCCCTTGAACTTGGAACAAAGTCATTACAGAAACGTCCTGCATTCAACCAAGGTTAATTTACAGTTATTTAGTTAACTCATAAGAAAATATTATAAAAAGAGAAAGTGAGATGGTACATGTAAGTTGACTTACAAATGTATGATTCTGCTACAGATGTACAGTGTATAGCAGTACATGAGTGTATGTCATATGCGTGCATGTTTCTATAATCTTGGAGAAAACTGATGAGACACTTTGGGAACTTTGGTTGTAAAAATTACTGACAAGAACAATATCCCCTCTCTTCCTGTAATCAATGTTCCTTTGCCTTCCAAACATTAAATTGAGTACAGGGAGCTGGGTAGAGAAAGCCTGTGTCTCAACTATATGAAGTACTCTCCACGATCATAGTAAAATGGACTACAGACTGTAGCTTTTCACAAATCATTCTCTAGCTCAGTACATGGTTAGAACATTCAAGATAAAAATTAAGGCTGTCACTCATTCTTAAAACAGATCAGGGAAATGGACAAAGTAGTCAGGGGGATTTAAACAGTTGTAAATCATGGTAGGAGTATTGCCTTGTTTGTCTATGAAAGTACATGTAGCCAGGCACCCAAAATAATTTATGGCTCCTGGCCCTTATTAGCTCTAGCCCTGGGGAAGACATGGGTTGGACTCCCTTAAGGAAATCAAAGTTTCATATATATACATTCCCTTTTGAGATCTGCAAGATTCTTATCTTCAACAGAAAATGAGCAGCAGCTGTTCATAAGAAATTGATATGCAGAGGCGATGATTGAAAAGACTTGGTGTACATGTGTTTATGAATATTTTGGAATTACTTTGATCAATGGATTATGATGCAGTAATTTATTCATAATTATGTACATGCAAAGGGAACTTTCTCAGGAGGAAGCTAATAGCACAATTCGCAGCTAGTGTGATATTAGGTTTTAAATCATTTTAAAAATGAGATTCAACACACTAATTAAAGTTAGCAGAAAATAAAAAAAAATCAAAACAAAACAAATTATTATCATTTCATTTGCATGCACATTTTGTTCACTTGAAATATTCTTTCTTTAGTAATGACCCTGTGATGTCATGTGTGGGTGTATGAGTACTAAAAGGAAGCTTGGATATAATAATAGTTTATAGTTCCTCTTTTTGTTATAATTAACATGGAAAGTGTTGTATATGTACACTTTTGTTTGAAATTTTGGTCAATAAAAAAGTACTCAATCACATTTGTACCACCAGGATGACTGTAAAGCCAGATTTCTTGTCTTTGTTATCACTTAATGTTTATCTCTGTCTTAAAATTGTATTACTAAATCATCTATTGTATTTGATATTAAATTGGACTGTTTGAGTGGGAGAAAGGGAGATTGTATGGCTTCCTCATTGTTTATATTGGTTTGAGGTCTCAGCCAACCGTGCATCTAATAACAGTGAAAGGCAGCCTGCACTCATCCATAAACTCAAAAGTTAGAGCCAACTTATACAAGAACAGGACAATAAACAGCACCACAGGAAAAGTACAGTGTAATGCTCAGTAGCTTTCATTTGAATGGTCACACTTTACGGTTTCATTGAGGGACTGAAAAGTTAGAACCTCCCTGTACGGCGTAATTAGCCTGTGTGCAGCCACCCACTCTCAAAATTTTTTCTTGAGGAGACCGGGCGGCTGTACACAGGATACAGCAAAATAAACAGCACCATAGGAAAGCACTGCTCAGTAGCTTTCATTTGAATTATCATGCTTTAGGATGTCATCCACAGGCTCAAAAGTTAGAACCACCTTGTACAGCACAATACACAGCACCACAGGAAAGTACTGCTCAGTAGCTTTCAATTGAATGGTCACACTTTAGGATTTCATTCACGGACTCAAAAGTTAGTACCACCTTGTACAGCATAACAAACAGCACCACAGGAAAGTATTGCTCAGTAGCTTTCATTTGAATGGTCACACTTTGGGATGTCATCCACAGATTCTTATCTCTGTTGTTTGTTGCTGCAGTCATCTAGCTAGTTGCATGCTCACCTTGAGTCCACTTATTGTTATTGGTTAGTTAGTAGTAAAACATCCAACCAACACTGGGAAGGTTGTGGGTTTGGCTCACGTAGGAAGGTCTCAGATTTCTTTTCGTTGTACATGTAGATTAAATTGACTTGAGAACACTTCCAAATTTACTTCATTTCATTCAAATTGCCATTCTATTCATCATTCTCATTACACGTTGCTAACTCATTAATGAGAGTGAAACCTGCCAGCCTGTTAAATTGTGTCCAGATTTTGGTGACCTGCTGGTGTCTGCATGAGCAAATGTTTTTTTTTATTTATTTAGTTTTGTGTGAAATAAGTTGTGTTTTCATCAAATTTGTGTGTGCATACAATAACATACAAAATTTTTCTCCTGAACATTACATTTTTTATTTAAATTATAATATTATTCTAGAAAATGAAGACAAGGAAAAGGAGGAAAAAAGACCAGAGTCAAGATTGGATAAAATAAAGGTAGGTAATACTGCTAATAAAAGCTATTTTTGCACTGTGTTATAATACTGATAAAGAAAAAAGAGCTGGATCACACTAGCTCAAAAGAATTGAAGCTGAAGAAACAAAGACTCTGGGTAAACAATATTGCCCTGTTCAGACTAGATGCTCTGGGACAGTGTTCTGGCAAAGGCAGTGTTAACCCCTTAGGCCCTAACATAATTAATACACAAATTCTCCTTACTGGTTTTGATACATCTTGTTGAGTACTAATTGGGAGAACTTGTTGTAATACCATGCTGATTATTTCCTTAATTCTCCAGACCTTTAAGTGCTATATACAATGCACCTTGATATAATAAGGTGAAATTTGATGCTAATCACTATTTGGGCTTAAAGGGTTAAATAAATATTAGCTGTAAATATTGACGGGATGATCGATGCACTGATGAGAGCACCTGAGACCTACCAAATGAGTGTGGATGAGGTTCAAATCCTGAAGGTGATGCTCTCAGACTTCAACACAGTCATTTTTTTTCCCTAAAGAATCTCGAGGGACATGGATGAATGGAAGAAACCACTAACACACCTATTTCACACTCTTGCTGTAGACCTTTCAGTTGAAAATGGGGAGTTTCCATGAACCAACGCAAAAAAATGTGACCGTTAAATGTAGTCTATGATGCTATAATTATGTGAGTTACTCCGATGCTGGTTCTTGTCCTTGCTCCAAGGTTTTTTTGCTTGCTTCTCCACTTTCCTTAAAAAACCAGAATTCCTCAGTATTCAAAACTCCAAGGGCAGCAGTCTTGTCAGTGACAAGACAGTTCAGTGTCACCTACATCAAACAATGTATGTTCTCCCCACTATTTTCCACATATTTCTTAATATGCTTCTCAGAGTTGGTCTTTAATGATCATTTTCTTTGTTCTTTTTTCTTCTCAGAATGTATTTCATAAAACTGGCTATCCCAGCTCTGTCTGGTACATCCTGGGAAATGAATTCTGTGAAAGATTCTCTTATTATGGAATGCACGGTGAGTCCCAGTATTGAATATTTCTTAGTTTTCTGAGTGTCACACAGGACACAGACAAATGTTGTACAGTTCCATTTAGTTAATCCATTTTCAGATTCACTTTATTCCCAAAATTGCTTACAGTCATGTAGATTTTTGTGCTATCTAGAACAAAAATCTGAATTAACACCCTGAATGAATGCCTGTTCACTTGGGAAAAGATCTACAGTGTGCGCTCACTAAATAGATTATTTATAAACAATCCAAAACCAGGTCTAGATAATTGGGCAATCCAAATGTTGCACCCCTCTACAGCTCAGAATGCAGTCTAAGATTGTGTGAAATTGAGCTGTTGATCCAAAATCCAGATCTGATTAGGACCTTACAGGTCTTCTTAACAATCTTATTTGAAGATCCTATATTGTCATATAGATTGCTAGGGACACATAGAATTTTTTGAGAGTCCTTATGCCATTATTGCTAGGATTCTGGGCAGGATCCTCAAGAATCTTACAGGATCCTGTGTATGCATTTTTACCACCAGGAAGTACATGTACTTGCCGTTAACTTAAAAAATTGAAGTAGAGATTGCAAAAATAATACTCTGAAATCTGTGCTCAATTCTTCTTTAAATTGTCATCCAAATCATTTTAATATCAATGATATTTGTTTCTTGTAGCCATTCTTGTTATATACCTGACACAGATGTTGAAGATGGATGATGATTCTGCGACAGCAATCTACCATGCATTCAACATGCTTTGTTATTTCAGCCCTCTCTTTGGGGCCATGTTAGCTGACAGCCTGCTTGGCAAATACAAGTGAGTACCTTGAGAGGTCATTAGAAACAAGGAAATGACCTTGTGCAGCTGTAGTGCTGAAAATAACATTCAGGCATTGGAGGCTCTCAGTGGTTTCTGAAATGTCCCTCTAATTTAACCTTTAAGCCTCAAGAATGATCAGCGTCAAATTTCTCCTCATCATGTCAGTGTGTTACATGTATAACACACACAGGTCATGAGAATGTAGCAAATGATCACCAAAGATGAATTGTCTTGATGTTTGAAAAGGTTCTCCCAACTGGTAATCAATTATTAGTCTATGGAGACCAGTAAGGAGAATTTGTATAATGATGTCGGGTCTTAAAGGGTTAAAGCTGACTTATAAATCTTTGACATAACAATAATGACAGGTTCCTCAAGGAGCTTTTCAACTGTCATTTACAATAATTATGTTGTAAAGATCAAACAAATTACAATATTCATTATATAATGTCATTTTAAGAAAATGAGTGAATTGTACAGTACTGTAAGTTACTGTATGTATATATATATATTATACATACTGTACAAAATGGTTTTAAATTTACAAACCTCCTGAAAGTTGCAAAATTAAGGTGAATTACAGTTGCATCCTTCTTATAACTTAGAACGGATTTAAATGTAACTATTTCATATCGTATAATGAAAAAATTATCATAAAAATTAAATATAACTTGTTTTTCAGGACCATACTTTATGTTTCAATAATTTATGCCATTGGAAATGTCACAGTCGCCATCACATCAATTCCAGCAATCTTGGCCAAAGTAAAAACGTAAGTAAATTTAGTTACTTAACAAAACCAGTAGTAATCACAGTGTTCTCCCTAGGTATTTTAGGCCAGGCGGGCCGCCTGGCTTGATTCGCTGGAAAATCGTTGCCGCCTGGCTTAAAAATGAAGATTTAACCCAATGTAAGCTTAATTTGAGATTTGGAAATGAGAATTCCTATCCATAAGTAAAGACGAAATCACTCAATAAAGTTGATGAAACATTGCCTGGTGTTTTTTTACTGTGTTTTCTAGCAATTAATATGGTTATTTAAGTGATTTACCCTTACATGAATATGTTCAAACCTGTGATGCATTCGTTTCGTTGAACGGCAGCCATCTTTAAATTGTCCCGAGAACACAAGGACACGTCAAGGTGTCATTCATAGAATACTAAACCAAATTCCCGCGTTCGTGGAAGGAGTGTCAAAAATGGCGAGCTCAGTGGACTCAGCGTGTTCAGAAAAGAAAAGAAAAGCTTCCCAAAGTAAGTTAAGTTCATTTTTTTCTCTGGAAAAGAGACAGAAAGGAGAAAGTAATGCGGCCGGGGAAGAAGTTCAGTCGGAGCTCTCGACATCTGTTAATTCAAAACACCGAAAATCAGGTTTTGATCCAGCTTGGCTGAAGGACTTTCCGTGGCTTGAGACTACTATAAACAATGACAGTGGGAGTGATAATCACAATGGTATGTTATGCAAGTTGTGTAGAAAACATAACCAAAGACCCCAGAGAGTAAGACAAGGATGTGCTGTTTGGGTTGATGTTCCGTGTTTCAACTTCAAACGGGAAACTATAAAAGAACACGAAAAAACAAATCACCACAATGTTGCAGTTAATATGGAAGTTCAACTTGGTTTAACAGCTGTTGATGGTGGTATAGAAGGTGCCTTTAAAGAAGTGTCGAGTGCTGAACGAAAGGCATTTATTGGCCACTTAAAATGTATGTACTGGCTTATAAAGGCGAAAGTGTCACACACAACTAACTTTGAGTCATTGATTGAACTGTGCGAGTCACTGGGATGTGAATATCTTCAAAAGATAAGAAAAGCAGACAATGCAAAGTATACATCGGAACGGTTCATGCAGGAAGTTGTTGAAGCTCTTGGAAAAGTTGTCCATGATGACATTTTGAAGGAAGTAAAGGCTTCACCTTTCTTTGCTATCTTGGCTGATGAAACAACTGACATCGCCGTTCTTGAACAGCTTATTTTGTATGTGAGATATGTTTCAGATAAAGGAATCATTAAGTGCTCATTTCTTGGAACATTTGAGCTTTCAAATTGCAAAGCTCAAACAATAACTGATAAGATCTGTTCTGTGTGCAATGACCCAGACTTATCAATGAATGAAAAAATGTGTGGTTTTGGAAGTGATGGGGCAAGCACTATGATTGGTAGCAGAAATGGTGTGGCAGCAAAATTAAAGGCGAAAGTCCCTTGGCTGGTAAATAACCACTGTGTGGCACATAGACTAGCTCTTGCCTGTTCACAGGCAGCTGAAGCAATTCCATACATGAAGAAATTTAACGATATTGTTGCCAAATTGTATCGATTTTATGACTATTCAGCAGTCAGAACAGCAGGACTAAAGGATATTCAGAGTGTTCTCGGAGCACCTGATCTGAACCTGAAAAGAGCCAGTGACACCCGATGGCTGTCACATGATCAAGCAATAACAGCAATTCGCAAATATCTGCCATCAATTATAACAAGCCTTCAGAAAGAGGCAACAGAAAGGAATGATGCACAGGTACTGGGTCTTAGCAAGTTTATTTGCACATATCAGTTTGTTGCAAGTGTCTACATGATGTCAGACATATTACCTATCCTATCACACCTGTCCAAGCTTTTTCAAAAAAAGAATTTGGACTTCTCTCTGATTCAGCCACTGGTGAAGTCTACAGTTACGCAGCTAGAAACTTTAAAGAGTGTTCCTGGGGCATTTTTTCAGCAAGTTGATGGTGTCATTAGTATTCAACTAAAGGACTTTGATATCAGAAGCTCATCAAAGGACAATTTCAAGCATAATGTTTACAATAAATATTTGGAAAACCTTTGCAAACATGTTGAGGATAGATTTCCAGATGCTGGTCTTCTAGAATCCTTTTCAGTCTTTGATTCCTCCACTTGGCCAGAAGAGTATTTACCAGGTGATGGTGAGGAACACATTGAGGAACTGATCAAGCACTATCAGCCTGTTGTGGAGCACCAAGCTACTTTGGCAGAGTGGAAAACCTTTGTGAATGCTGTCCAGGCAAAGGCTGATTTAAAAGGCAAAGACAGTCGAGAGTTGTTGACAGCTTTGGTTCAGCAGACATCCTTACAGCACATATTTCCCAATTTGCATAAGTTAGCTGTGATTGCCCTTGTCATACCAATGTCCAGTGCAGATTGTGAAAGAGGATTCTCTGCCTTGAAGAGGATCAAAACTAGGCTACGGAATAGACTCAGTAACAGGATCCTGAACCATCTTTTAACGATTTCTATTGAGGGACCAAAGCTGGAAGAATTTGATTTCGAGAGAGCTGCTGACATTTGGGGGGCTCAGAAAAACAGGAGAATAACAGTTACTTCATAAAGTACTAACAAACTTTACTTAACTTCACTTTATGAAGACAAGTAACTGTTATTTTCCTGTTTTTCTGAGTACTTTACTAAGTTACTTCATAAACAATGTACAAGTAAGTCGTAAGTTTGGAAATCTTTATTAATTTTCTATTCAGGCCACAGGAAGGTTCTTATGAAAATCAAATTCAGAATAAACCTCATTGCCAGGATCTCTCCTCATCTCTCGCTCAGGGAGTGGGGAGAGACCCTGGGAGAGAGCTTGAAGAGAGTACCCCCTGGCCTTCCAAAAATCCTGGGGAGAACACTGAATCATTCTTGCTAACTACTTAAAAGAAGATTTCTTGTCATGAATGTTTTGCATAATGAAACCTTAAATTGTGCACATGGTCTTTGTGAAAATCACATTTTTTCTTCTTTTGGGCAGTGATGCATGTTATCAGAATGCTACATGTACATGTAATGTTAATTGCAGGATTTTGTTAGCATGTCCTATTTTGGGTGGTAACTGAAATTTATATACTGGTAATTGTTCAAGCAGCAGACCACTGTATTTACATGTAATTGTTAATGAGTTTTTTTTGCAGGCGAGTCCTTACATTGTCTATTAATTGGCAATATATCAATAAATGCAAGTACATGTATAACAGGAAAAGAAGAAATCAAATGAATATTTATATCTACTATTAATTGATTTTGTAACAATTATAATATTAATAATGAATAATTATTATTTTATTCCTCCAGGGCTGGGCCCATGATTGGCTTATTGTTGATTGCACTTGGCACAGGAGGAATCAAACCTTGTGTGTCGGCATTTGGTGGAGATCAGTTCACTGCTAGCCAAGTAAGCAACACTTACTACCATTTTCGTTCAACCCTGAAGCGTGACGATTTTTTCGCGTATGGTTACTTTTTAAACTTAATGGTTTTGTCTGGTTAGGTGTCACTTTAGACCAATGAAACCTTGTCGATTATGTTGTGAAACTGACAAGGTTCTTGGCGCCATTCGAGCATGTTTTGTTCACGTGCTCTGAGACTTTTCAGGTTTTGCCGCATGGAAGTCTTTTAATTAATTTTTTGCAGTGATGGACATGAGAAAAGTTAACAAGTTAGCAAGTTTGGAAGGAGTTACTGTCCAGGAGTCGCTTTAGATCAAGATTTAAAATGCTCCATCATTGACAGAATTTTTTTTTAATCTCAGTGAGGGTCTGAGTGAAGGGGGTGAACAAGTTATGGCAGTTTTACACAATTTGCGAACGAGTTGCATTACTGTAAACACCGCAAAATCTGTATGGCACAGATACTGTGACGAAATTCAAAAATAAACAAAGCCTAAAGAGGCCTGACATCTGAAAAATTACAGGAAGATGACCTTGAACTCATCGAAGTATTGAAAGTCCACTACTGATCTATCTCCCTTTCCCAAATCACTGAGGAGTTAGTGCAGTTTGGAGCACAACAAATTTCAATGCTGGCCGTTTCGTGGACCATAAAGTTTTAAAGCACGTGAACAAAACATGTTCCTGTGCACAGAAAACCTGAAAAGTTTCAGAGCGCGTGAAGAAAACATGTTCGAATGGCACCAAGAACCTTGTCAGTTTCGCGACATAACCGACAAGGTTTCATTGGCCTAAAGTGACACGTAACTGTAACCAGGCAAAACCGTTAAGTTTAAAACGTTAACATACGCGAAAAAATCGTCACGCTTCAGGGTTGAACGAAAATGGTAGTATTAATTGCAGAGTTTCCGATACCTTTCGAATTAAAGGCTAACCAAGTATGCAGCTATCTGGGAAATTTTTATGAGCATTTTTGAAGTAAGTTTTTGACAAAGTGGTTAGCTGCTTGAGTTTTTTCAAATAGACACTAATGGACTGGTGATACATGTAGCTACCTTCTAGCAGCGAGTTATTGCATATTAAGAAATTAGAATAGACCTTTTGGACTGACCTTTCTCCAGAAAATGATGGCTAATGAACAATCTCACAAATTTCATAGTTAAAACTATGTACTGACTACAGCTGTACATGTACATGTGCACACATGACATTTAATAGTATAGCATTATGAACACAGTATGTAGTATTGCCTGAGATTGCCTTTATACTTATAGTATTCTTTTCTTTCTTTGTTTTTTTTTCTGTTCGCTTGAGGTACTGAACAAATAAAAAATGATCTACGGTGCAAAATGCAAAATTACAGCAATGTATACAGCTCTGCTATAATATTATTTCTCTCGATCTTACATTAGTACTAATCTTTTTTTTTCCAATTACAGGAACATTTACTCCAAAGTTACTTTTCAATTTTCTACTTTGCAATCAACCTTGGTAGCCTTTTATCTATGATTGTAACACCAATCTTAAGAGGTATGTTAATTCTACATCTTCACTAGATGTTTTTCTTACTTTGTTGCATGTACATGTACATGTAGCACATGTCTACAGGTTTTCCTGTTTATTCATACTACTCTTCTGAATAGAAAGCTGTTAACAAGTTGGGCAAATTGCTTTCATGACATTCACATACAAGCAACATGCTGTATTTGCCATGTTGGTTTTGCAAATTGGAAGTGGCCATTTAAGCGTTTCTTTGAGGCTCCTTTCGTGAAGTTTTGGTGGAGCCTGCTTGCGGTTCAAGGATGTTCATTTGACTTCAGATAAATTGAACCTTCAAGGGAAATTGCAAAAGTTGGATGTATTGGGATTATGAGTTATTTAGATAATACATGTAACATGCAAAGGATATGGAGAATTGCAGAAAGTAGAGAAGGCAGTCACCCAGGCAGGCAATCTTAGTTGGAAAAGTAAGCTAGACTTCCAACTCTAGGTGGCAAATTCAGAAATCAACTTAAACGTAATAGATCCTTTGCGTACGTCTCTTTTGCTAATTAGCAAAATTAATGCAAAAGCAGTTTCGCAAAAACAGTAGTTATTTTTCAGCAAAGCTTCCTTATAAGAGTGCTAGTTGTAGTCAATTAATAGCGCACACATTTTAATACGTGATCTATGTTCATAACATGGTTGTCTTGAAAATAAGGTTCACATTATTGAGGGTTAAATTAGTGAGAAAACTACCATGAGGCAAAACAGATTTACACGTACTTTTAGTTAACAAGAGGCCCAAGTTATCGAGGGTAAAATTGTACAGCTAATGTGTGAAGTAAATCCAGGGGAAGTGGACATTGGTTTGAGTTAGCGTGAACTTCCAGTTATCAAGGGTTTCAGTTTAATAGCAGAATTCAACTGTAACTGATGAAAGGCAACTAAAGGCCTACCCTTGCCTGTATGTTCTATGTTTCAGTTTTGTCTTCTTTGACGAGCAAGTAACTTGTAAAGCAAGACTTGATTAATCAATACATGTAAATATTATATTTCAGGTGATGTATCATGCTTTGGTCATGACTGTTACATGTTGGCTTTTGGTGTTCCTGCGCTACTCATGATTTTATCAATAGGTAAATTGTCTTGCTCCCAAACATGAACATTATAATGAGGGGGGTATGGGGTGGGGGGGGGGTCCAGATCACGTTTCACTGAAAATAAAACAATCATTTCAGGTACGTTCCAGTTCATCATCTTTCACGACATTTTGCACAAAGCCTACAAAATCACATTTCACGGTAATTAAAACACGTGGTTCTCGCCTCACGGGTAATCTATGACAAATCACGGCTCAAAACTGCTTAGCAAGTCACGTTTCACAAGAGAGAAAGTGGCCATTTCATGTTTCGTGCTTATAAATGTCGCTATTTATGGCTCATGAAAATACCCTATACCCCCTCTATAATCACCTACATAGTAACTACAGTGTGCCTTTTTGTGATCTACGTGATAACGTTTTCTTAAATTCGGTGGAAACCCTACAAAAAATATCAGTTGTAGCTCACTTTAAAGACAAAAGAAAATGGTGATAATGTTGTACTCAGTAGCTGTCTGTTAGCCATCAGTGGGCATACATGTTTGGCCATTCATAGTACTGTATGTAGGCCTGGAGCAGTTGAGCCAATATGTCACCAACAGTTGAACATCAGATGGGCAACATTTTTTGGAAAAAAACTGGAGGCAAAATATTTTAACTGTAAGTAAACAATTGGCTGGCAATTGGCCATTGTTACATTTGCAGTAGACAGTTGGGTGACTGTTGGCCAACTGACCTCTATTTTTTTCTCGCAACACACTTTTTCTGTCAACAAAGTTAAAACATAAATCTTTACATGTATAGTGAGTCAAAATGTTACAAACTGTTCATTGATTTGCAGTGGAAAAATACGATAGTGCACAGCTTTTTTAACAAGTGACACAATATTTAAAGAGTTTGTGCACTAATTGCATCTCTAATTTTGCATGCATACATGTACAACTTCACATTCACAAAAAAAGCTACAGTACTGTTAGAGAATTAAAATCATAATAATCAGCATAGAAGAAATAGCCTAATAGTACAATTCCAGTGAAGACAAGCTGACATAATTTGCACAAACTTTCTAGACTGGAAGGAAAAAATAACTTTAACAAATTACATTTTATGCAAGCTGTAGCTTTCATACCTGTGCATATAATAATAACTCTCAGTAATACTAGATCTCCTTACATTTTTTTTTTGTGAGCTGTTCTTCATTCTAATGCTGAAAAACAAAATGTAAAATAGGAGCACTGGATTATGATAGCCTGTGTAGCAGGTGCTTGATTATTTTTATGGGGTGCATGGTATAATGGAGAACGCATGATCAAAGGCATAAGAAGCTCACGAGGAGGTCCTCGAGAGCTCCTCATGCCTCCGATCATGCATTCCCCAACACCACGCGCCCTGTAATACTCAAGCGCCTGCTATGCAGGCTATGACTATGATATTGGTTCTATGTTTTATTCTCGCCTTGTTGTTAATTGCTCTATTGTGTGTCATCTTTTTTTCCTGGTAGCTTTATTTGTCTGTGGGCGTAATAAGTACAAGAAAGTTCCTCCTGAAGGGAATATTGTCGTTCTTGTTAGCTGTGCTGTTGGGGTATGTTTTGTTTTCAACTAAACATTTTGCATGAGAAATTTACATTGTAAGTGAAATGTTTGGTCTGGAAAGCATTGTTTGAAACAAAAACTCCTGGGTTTTACAATAAAAAGATATGGAGGCAAGTGGAGAGAATATAACTGTAGATACTAAGGTTAAAGAGTTAGTTAACTATTTCACTCCCAGAGGCAGTTATGGAAATATGAAGGTGATTCTAACTTCTGAGTCTGTGGGTGAAATTCTATGGTGTGACCATTCAAATGAAACCTCTTCAGCAGTACTTTCACATGGTACTATTAATTTATAGTTTAGTATTTTGCAAAATGGAATTTGGGATTTGTCTTGAATTTTGATTTTAGGCACCCTTGGGAGTGGAAGGATTAAATGGTTTTTTCTTGTCTTTACAAGAGAGTGGAAAAGGAAGACACAAAACCACATGCGACACACTCTTTCCTGCAATGTAGACAGGGTCTTATTTTTTAATTGACCACTTTCAGATAGGGAAGGAGTGGAGATGAGTGGTTAAAATCAGTTGAGTGATTAAAATTGTCTGTCATGTGGTAAAGCACCTTAAAAAGGTTAATCCAGCCAAGTTTGGTGAGATTTAGTGGAGTAGGAGCTGAATCAATGGCTTCTGGTAATAGAGAATTTTTACAGAGTTTGTAGGGTTGGAGAACACACCTTTAGGTAATGATGTTTGCAGGGGATTATTCTACTCATTTTTAAAGTGCCAAATTGCAATTGAAAAAGTTTTTCTTTCTGTCTTAGAATGCAATCAAAAAGAAATTTAAGAGCTGTGGATCTGGTGACAAGAAAGAGCACTGGATGGACTATGCAAAGGATGACTATGGAGTAAGTCATGTCCAGAGTGAATATTATGCACTTATTGACCATGCGAGGTCCAAGTATTGTGCCCTCAGGTCGCACCTAATGTTGGTTAATAAGTATTTTATCTTGCCACCATCAATATTTATGTTTAGTTTTATTGGAAAGTATCAAAAAGATGCTTGTAAATACTCAGTTAAAGTGCGCATGCATTTAATGACCAGACGACATGGGTGGGACAGGACAGCCTTTTCTTGACCAGCTCGTATGAACCCCATCTGCCCCTACACTTGTCAGCTCTCCAGTGTGTTTTCTGTAGGATTGTGCCAGAGGGGCCATACGGAAGTATAATAATCTAGCTGTCAGTTATAAAAATATTGAAGGGTTGCGTGGAAAAAAGCCCTAAATGATTTCTGTTTAACTGCTAAATTCTCCTTCCAAATTCCCTTTTATTTGCTTATGAAACAAAAAGAGAATAATTATGACATTACATCAAGAGTCACTTAGGACCTCATTCCATGCACCCCTTCAATATTAGAAGGTACTATAATAATATACAGTCTCAATATTATCCCTTGATTATTATTATAATTAAGCCGCAACATCATTATACAAATTCTCCTTACTGGTCTCCACAGGTTTTATTGACTACTAATTGGCAGAACCTTTTCAAACATCAAGACAATTCATCTGTGGTGATCATTTGCTAAATTCTCATGACATATATGTGTTATAATACACTGATATGGTGAGGAGAAATTTGATGCTGTCTGTCTTAAGGCTTTAAGTGTTAAAAAAGTAATGTTGTAATATAAATTAATCCAGGAGCACTGTTGCATTCCAGTGTCAGCAGTTACCACTAGAAACCCAACTGCAAATTCTAGAATATTTCCAAGTGAATGTGACAATTCTGTGAGAGAATTTTTCATTGCAACACAATGCTAGAAGGATGTTCTCATTGACTTGCCAATTGTTTTAATTACCCTTTTGAATTTTTATTATGAAATAATGCTACTGAAGCAACTGTAATGATATTATTTTTGTTTATGTTCTAGTCTCACATGGTGGAAGACATTAAGGCACTCTTCAAAGTTCTTTTTATGTTTCTTCCACTACCTGTATTCTGGACGTTATTTGATCAACAGGTGAGTTTGGCTGAACATTCTTAGGAGTTTTGCAGAGGGCTGAAGGGAATTTTCCCAAGTGTTTGAGGGATTTTACAACCTTCAGTTGTCATAGAGGGTGTTAACATGATATTGGTATCATGACTTTTTTATAATGATACAGGTTCATGACAGTTCTTGTAGCTCTGTATTGTTTTACATGATACCGGTCCAAATATCATTTAAGTGTGAGACATACTACCCAGCTGGGTACTTGAAGTTTCTCTCTCGTGGATTCACAGAACGGTTGTCATGTTTCTGTCTGCAATTCGTCCTTATTGAGCTTCTTGTCAAGGCACAAGCAGAGAAAAAAAAACATATTTTCATTGAGTGTCACAGTTCTTTTCCAGTGGTAGACCTGGGGGTAGAGGCTGCCCAAAAAAGTACTTCAGAAAAATCAGGTGCAATGAGGCTAACTATCATCAATCCTTTAAAAAGGGTTGATGATAAAAGTATTAGTCTTTGATTGATATTTGAAATTATTTTTGTGTTGAATCTAGGGATCACGTTGGACACTTCAAGCTGAGGAAATGGATGGTGATGTTGTAAGTTATTTGCCAAAAAACTATCCACAGTTCTAACAGATTAGAAAACAGTCAAAGGGGGAGCAGAAATGGCACAGTGTTGAGAGTATTCACCGCCCACCATTGTAGCCAAGGTCTTTATTTGACCTTGAGATCCAAAACGTTCCAAACTGGCTCTATTTTGGCTTACTGACGTAGGTGACCTGTGTCATCTGCAATGTTCTCCACAACCAGCCCAACAGAACAACAGACAGAGAACACTAACTTCTTGGCCTAAAAACAAAATGCTTCTAGCCTTATAAAAAGAATTGGAGATTTTTAAAAGACAACAAATAAAAATAACAGTCGTGTATACGCAGGTCAGCTGTGCATACTGACTGGGTGTCATGTAAGAAATGTTATTCCGTGTTTATTTTCTGATTTGAAGGTATAAATTAGGAGAATTAGCTTATTGCATTTTCCTAAATTAAAAGCTGAAGCGAAGTATAAATTATGTAGTCTACTTAACCTTTGAAAATTTTTTGACGTTCAAAATTCAGACAGCGCCAAACGTCCAGAATTTACATGTCCAAACAAATCAAGCATCCCAACAAAATGTCTTTTGACATTTGTAATAGAATGAAACCTGGAACACAACCTAAGTAAACATTTCTTGAATTTCAATATGCATATCCACATTGGTCCACATCTGATCGAAGTTGTCATCTAAAAGAACTATTCATGACCATTTCACTGTCTGCCTTACATCTACTTAACCCTTTAAGCCCCAATATCAATGTACATATTCTCCCTAGTGTTCTCCATATATTTCTTATGGTACTAGTTGGGAGAATTTGCATAAACATCAAGACATTTCATGTTTGGTAATCATTTCCTTTATTCTTGTGACCTGTTTGTTTGATCAAGTAAGGATATTGCAAGGAGAAATTATATGCTTGTTACTTTTGGTGTTTAAAGCATTAAATGGCTAGAGAATGATTCAGTTTGATGTTAGTCAACTACAGTCATACTGTCCCATGAACTGTGGTAAGTTTAACCTCAAAAATAATGACTACGTTGGGACAAAGTTATAGTTACTTCATGGCTCATTCACTAGTCTTATAACAACTGGTTTACCCTCTTTTTAGCAATCGTGAAAATAGTTGGAAATGTGTGTTAAAATTGTCGGAAAGTTTATTGTCCGAAATTGTTTGCCCCCCCCCTCCCCCCCCCCACTAAAAAAATGTCAAAAAATTTTCGAAGTTTAAGTATTTTTTTCTTAGCTGTAACTGAACAGCAGCAATCAACCAAGCATTCTGTTGACCATTCTTTACTTTCCATTGCTTGAGTTTTTAGGAAAATCATTTGGTTGAATTTTGTATTGAATTTTGCTGTCAATTCTATTTTTGTTTACCAGTGTACCTCCATTGTAACTTTTCTGTTTGTTTGTTTTATTTTAGGGAGCACTTGGAACTATAAAACCAGATCAAGTCCAGGTTAGTTTTTGTTTCATTTTTGTATTGTTGTTTGGTAGTAGTTAAAGTGTTAAGGTGTCAGTGTTCTGAGCTGAGATTTAAAATATGGCTTTCGTGCTGCTCTTTGCTAACCTGTTCTATCTTTTATCTTTGCCTGCTTGTTCTATCCTTTCAGCTGGACCTTAGCTGTTGACAACCAAATTTGGCTTCATGGGATCATCCCCTTTTTTTTCTGATGGTTGTGAGAAGGACGACTGCATCACAAAATACTTCTCTGACTCTGATAATGTAATTAATCAAACTGCATTTTCTCTTTTCTTTTCCAGGCACTCAACCCAGTTTTTATCTTAATCATGATTCCTATTTTTGAGACCATAATTTATCCACTGATGAGAAAATGCAATCTACTTGTAAGGTAAAGTAACGTTTGATAACATAGTAATGAGTTATAGATTATCAAAGGGGTTAAATCATTGTTGCATGCATGGTACATGTATGAATAGATAAAATCAACTTTAGAATTAAAAGAAAATTTATTGATGGCTGTCACCATTAGTAGTCTACCGTAGCACATTATCCCTTTAAGCCCTGTGAGTGCCAATTGGCACTTGATGCCATAACTTGGTCAGTATTTTGAATTTTTGCCACCAAGATTGTGTTGTGAGGATCTGCTTATTAAAGGGATAAAATTGTGCCCCCTCCCACATGTGATATGGTTGACCACCCCCATAACATTTGCATTTCCCCCACCTCCCAACAATTGTGGGTTTTAACACATATCTCACATTAAAGCGGTTTTCAAATGGATGTTGCAAAACCAAAACCAAAGTGATTACTCTAGCCAATCACAACAGGAACAAAACGCAACATAAACCAATCAGAAATCGAAGCAAACACAAGCGTTAAGCGCGGGAAAACCCGTGCGAGCAAGTCACGATTGGTTTGAGTTTTACTTCTGATTGGTTGAGAAAGTAGCGTAAGCTTTTGTAACCAATAAGAGAGCGAAGTAGAGGACAACCAAAACAAACACAACATTACAGCACTGTACTTTCAACACTCAATTGAAAACTGCTCTAATTATTTATCACATTAATTAACGAATTGAAAACATTGTTCAACGAATTGAGGGTTAAAACACTTTTTAAATTTTAACGTTTGAAACCCATTTATCTTAAAGCCATAACCTGCCTCATTTATTATTATGTGATTTATGAAATACACCCGTCAATAGTTTGTAGTTAGTAATCTGGAAAAAATGGTGTTTGCTTAGGGCGTAACGGTTGTGTTTTTTTTCATATAAGTCTCTCAGGACTCTAAATGTCCGAGTTGGGGTGGGTAGAGGAGAAAGTATAACCGAGTTTTTACATTGTCATTTTCTTGTTTCAGGCCTCTACAGCGCATGTGTGCAGGAATGCTGCTGGCAGCATGCTCATTTGTAATGGCGGCCTTTATCCAGATAGCAATTCAAGTGAGTTAACCACTTGGGTATAATAATTTTTTTATCTTGTGTTGGTCGAATTGTGGGCCTTGAGGTGGCTGGTCATTCTTACATTTAAAGATGCCGTGGCCAGGAAGAGTGGAAAAAAACAGTTGTTTTACGGCTAAAACAGACGGCTAAAACAGACGTCAAGAGGTTTTTAAAGACGTTCTAATTTTTAACATTTTCTATTTTATTTTATTTATCTTTTCTTCTAGATATGTTCATACTAATTGTAAGATTGTAGATAGTTCAATAGACAAAGAGGCACGTCGTGGAATCTATAAACCATTATTATTATTATTATAGCAGTGCAAGACGTATATATGCTACCATCCCAAAAAGCATGCACAGGGCGCGAACGTAGCCTATGCAGCTAATTTTCGAGAAAAAAAAACCTAACTTCTACTAAAATGAATAAAAAGCACTAATGCCCGCTAAAATGTTCAAAGTCTCTTAAATACTAAAAAGCCTCAAATAAATACAAGCCTAGAAACTTAAAATAATTCCTTTTAAAAATTGTCACGTTAAAATCTAAAAGATATCTTTTAACGTACTTAAAAAAAAAATCAAAATTCGTTCTCTGGAACCACATAAAAATCTAAGACCATTCCGCACTACAACAAAATCTTAAAAGAGCGAGCAATATTTAAACTGTGCGACAGAACAACTTTCTGCATACGCTATTATTATTATTATTATTATTATTATTATTATTATTATTGTTATTATTATTATTATTATTATTATTATTATTATTATTATTATTATTATTATCATCATCATCATTATCATTTAATTATTTAGTAATTCTCTTCAGCAAAAATTCCTTCAGCCTGGCGGGTTTAAGTCGTTAACTTTAGATTTTGTTCACGTGTTTCTACAAGCTTTTGAATAACAGGAATTTCAACTAAATCCGTATTTGGGTTTGTTATTTTTCAGAAAAGCCGTGTTGCAGTGAATGAGCCCCCAGCCTCTTTTGCCAATCTTCGTATCATTAACGCGGGCGCGTGTCCCATCAGTGTGTTTGGTATTGGACTGAATACTGAGGTGCCTGTTATGGAGGTACAGAAATAACTGCCGAATGAGATTTAGTTTTTGTCGCATTAGTTATCATTATTTCTTTCAGGATTGGTTAGCTTGTGCTGCATGAGCTAACATCAGTACAACTGGGATTGGTAAAAGTTGAGTAGACTGTGTAGCGCAACCTGGGATTGGTAACCTGTGTAAAGGGTGTATTCAGGAGGGAGGGTGGGGGGGGGGGGAATAAAGGGGATTGAACCGACTGTTGAATTATCAGTTAGATCTATTATTCTACTGTCGTGTCATTTTGCCTTATAAGGGCAGGGGAACGCGCAAATATGCCAGCGTATTACACTGTACAATTCTACGCAACTCGTAAAATATCCATGTGTATTATCTACCAAAACAACGGATATGGTGTATTTATTGCATCAATTACCGCTTAGCGGAAATGTAGGAGGGGTGATGTAGTGGTTAGCTCTTCGAGAGGGATAGTAACTACTACTCTCTGCTCCATAGAAATGGGCTGAAGCTCCGCCTCGTGGGTAGCCTATGGCTCGAAGTGCGATTCCACCTACCTACCACTAAATTTTTGCGGGGTGTTTTATTAGGGGAATTAGCAATTTTAAATGGTTTGAACGACGAAATTTTGCAGTCTCAAATTTAAAATTTTCTGGAGGGAATTAGTTTTAGCAATTCCAGACACTAAAAAGGTCGATTCCAAGAAGTAAGCTGCCAATGAGCAAGAACTGGATTTGCTAAAGTGCTAAAGTACAGCCGTACATAACGTGAATCCTCACTCTGCGCTTTCAGTGGACTGAACACCATACTGTGTTTTGCTTTCTACTTCTTTCAAAGGGTTGGTGACGCTTACACTGTTACTTGGAAATTGCTACAGTGAAGTGACTTGTTGCTGACAATATTTCTTATTTTGTAAAGACTTTTGCGAGATGGACATTTTGCTGATTATACAGTCAAAATTGGTGACATGTAGCTTGTGTAGGAAGCATATTCAGAAAGGGAGGGGTGTGTGGTTCTTTACCCCTCCCCCCTCCACGATGAAATAACATGTTTAGAATACCCAGTCTTTTTGGCTGATTAGGTTGGGGGGACTTCCTATAGCCTCTCTAAACATCTATAGGTTTAAATGTATTTACCTCACCTTTCAGTATCACGCAAAATTCTGAAGCTAAACACATAACTAACGGTTACGCTTTTTACTGCCGTCAATCATCGTAGAATGTTTATAGAGGTTCAGCTCAAAGGAGTCAATGTGAAGTTCTTGCACAATGATTGGTGTGTTTTGATCCGCTCTGCCGGTTTTGGTTTCCATTTCTGTTCGTTATTTGTTTTCTTAATTATGATGGACCGTAATAGAAAACCCAGTCTCGTTAGTTGTGTTTTGAAGTTCATGGTTCACGAGTTCAGAGTTCACGTGTTATGTAAGTACACAGCAATGAACAGATGACGTCCTTTCTTTTTCAGGCTTCAGAGTATTTCCATGTCCCTGTTACACTGGATAACATTAATGTCAAAACAGTAAACTGTCCGAGTTCACTCACCAAGTCATTCCCTGTTGCAATCAAAGAGAAAGGCGCGTCTTCTTTTATAGTTGGAATTGAAAAGAACGCACTTATTGGCGAGAATGTAAGTTGAACTAGATAAAATTTAGGGGGCTTCAGATGGGATTGAACCACCTGGGAAGAGATTGAGAGCGATGAGAATTGAAAAGGTAGCCTGCTTAGTAGGTCTCTGTATCATTATGGCGCTTGATGTCAGTTGTGCGTGCTAAATTCGCGCCCCTATGATTGCCCCCATAATTACGGAGATGCCTGAATGATTATAGCAGTAGGTGCAAGACATCATCTTGATAGGCGAGACATCATCTTGGTCAATCGATTGGGGTTTTGGTTAGAGGGGTTGACGTTTACATTGTAAATAAGCGTTCAGTGAACAAGAGGACTTAATTAAATGGAACCTCCACTGTTGTGACAAATTGGCGTTAAATTGTTGGAAATAAAGTCTAATTTCCAATTCTTTTTTTTAACAAGCGATAGCAATATCGCCTATTTTCACTTTTTAATTTCCCGCCCGGCCATTTTGAATTTTAATGACGTCAAAAGGTTGCCCAATTGTTTCAAACAAAAGAAAGTTACTTCTTAACAATAGCGGCAACCTTTTGACGTCATAATAATTGAAAATGGCGGCGCGCGGAAAATTTAAAAGCGAAAATAGGCGACATTCATTCCAAATTTTTTGCACACGAAAAATTTCCTTCCACTTATTAAAAAAGAATTGGAATTTAGACCATATTTCCAACATCATTTTGTCATTTTGTTATGACAGTAGAGGTTCCCTTTAAGACTAAGGAAATGGGTGTGTGAGGGGTAGCTGGTACAGGGGGAGAGGGGAGGGGGGACATGGTAGTGAAGGTCTATTCCCAGGTATGGGAGGAACAACGGCTTTTTCGTCAGCAGTCCTTTGAGCTGATCAGCAGGGGGTTTTTGTGGTGTAGCTGGAGACTACATTTGTTTTCTCACGGTTAAAACTGAATCTCGCATGGTTTTTTTTTCAAGTTCAGATGTTGTCATGATGTTTTTGCGCGTGAGCCTCCATTGTAAGATTGTTCCAGTTCAAGGGTGGGAATACGAATATGGTTGTACTGCAACAGTTAGTTTCCACAAGTTGCTCTTCCTGTCAAATATTTTTCTTTATTCCATTTCTGTTCTTATTTTAGTTTAAAGATATTGTCGAACCACTAAAAGGAGGAGTTACTAAAGTCAGGTGCGTAACCAATAGTAACAGTATATCTTTTATATATACCGTAAAAGCCCTATTAAGCCCCATCCCCCCCGGGGGGGGGGGGGGGCGAGGGGGCTTATTTAATTTCAGGCCCCATGAACAGAGAGGTTGTTAGAGAGGGGGGCTTATTTTAAATCTTTAAACATTTAATCTTAAAATAATTGTTGCACAAAACTTAAACACTGGTAAGTAAACTTTCGTCTTATACATAAAAACGAGCCAACATTATATTTTTATTTTTTTTGTAGCCGTTATAAAAGTACACCAACTAGGGATGAAATGAGTGGCTTAATAGAGATTAGGAGGGACTAATGGCAAAATCTGATGTCCCAAAACGGGGAGGGGGCTTTTTAAAAAATAGGTTTCAGAAGGGAGGGGGGTTATAAGAGAGGGGGAGGGGGCTTAATAGAGCTTTAACGGTAACTTTATTTATAACAGGAAATTAAGTACTGTCCCCTTAGTTTCGGTAAACTTGTCGGATCATTGTGCGTTTCTGGGAAACTCTCCACCAACCCCGCCCCTAACCCAACATTAGATACATCTTATTCGATGGTTTAACATAATACGCGCGGATATTTTACGAGTTGCGTAGTATTTTTCCGACCCCCAAAGGGGCGAGGAAAAATGGGAGCAATGAGCAAAATGTCCGCGCGTATTATATGTTAAACCATCGAATAAGAGATTTATTATTCCACTTAGAAAAATCACGTCAAAATTTGGTTTTTTCAGTCCTTCGGCCACAAAACCTGTGAAACCTGGATTTTGCAGTGCAATACACAATTTTACTGTGTAATACCGTCGCATATTTTGCGCGTTGTCTTGACCTTTTGTGGTAAAATGGCGCAAGAGTGGAATAATAAACTAACTTATTAACTTATTATCACTTAGGGCAATCAGCTCTATTAGGCAAATATGGTGCTAAGGGTGACCGGTTGGTACAGATTTGACTGTAACTTCTAAAACAAATGTAAAATGTAAGAAAAAGATGTAAAACTTGTGTCTGTAGTGGATGTACACTTTGCCACCACAAACTACAGGGTCGATCAATAATCTTGGGACACCTTGTCGACTTCTCCCCCTCCCCCTTTTGCAATGATGAAAAGAGAAGAACATGTGCTATTTTCTGTCAGAAACGCCAGCGGTTTGTACAACATTGAACGGGGGAAGGGGTACGTCCTCAGAGGTGTCAAATGTCCCAAGAGTTATTGACCGAGACTGTAGTTTTACAGCGAGAGAGGATAAAGGGGTAAGAGAGTTTATCCCCCATGTAGGCCCTATCCCCATCGTAATCTCTCTTAACTTATTTTTAGTAACAAAATAGCGGGAAATTCAGATTTCAAAACGTTATATCTTTTGAATGGATGGACATAGTTCAATTTTTTTTTTCAGTTCTGAGATCCTTGTCATAAGGCCTTAAGCTATCCCATAATACTAAAAGCAAAATTTGGCGCCAACTTTGTGACGTCATTTTCCCGGTGAAAAATGTCAAAAGTGGAAAAACTAAAATGACAGAATTTTACCGAATGACTTGTTATATATTTCTGCGAAATTTCAGGGAAATTGCTTTAAAACGCAATAAGTTATTTGAAATTTGAATTTCCGCCATTTTGTTACTAAATATAACTTAAAAGGGATTAGGATGTGGATAGGGCCCATATGGGGGAGTAGCTCTCTTTCCCTTTTCCTCTCTTGTTTTACAGGCACTTATGCACTCGAAACAAATAATACAAATTCAACATAACAGGTTAAAAATCCCATCCCAACCAGCTTTCTTTCTACAAGCATGGTTGAGAAGTTGAACTTGGTTCTACCGTGAAACTACTCCAGCTAGTGGTTAGAGCAGGACTTGAACCTGAGACCTCCGGTGCCTCCATAAATTACTACCGTAAAAGCTCTATTAAGTCCCCCCCCCTCCCCCCGCCGTTTATTTCAGGCTCAATAGAGAGGGGGCTTATTTCAAATCTTTAAACATGTAATCTTAAAATAATTTTGCACAAAACTTAAACACTGTTAACTTACTGCCTATAAAAAAAAAGAGACTGGCCAACTTCATGTATTTTTTCGTAGTCTTTTAAAAACATAGGCGCGCAATACGCGCAGAGCCAATGACGTTTTTTTTCACAATATGGGGAAATTTGTCCTGACAACGTGTGGGACTTTACACCTCCGGTAAGTCCCACCCTAACCCCTCAGCCCCCCCCCCCCCCCCCCACCACCACCACCACCATCAAAAAGATCTTGTGGTTATCCCACAGGCAGACCACCCTATGTGTTCGTAGTTAATAATTGTTGACAAAGGTCATGTTGAAATCAATGGCGCGTATAAGAAGATATATGGAGAAACAGTAGGTCGGCTTCGATTTACTACAAAATATAGAGTTTACTCTAAATTATTCAATAAAAGTTAAGATGAAATGTCAAATGAGTCTTGTGTCATGTTTTTTTGCCGCCGCGAGCCTTTTGAGGCGTTATTTTGCGAGATTATTTAGCGACCGGTGGTAGAGAGAGAGAAGAGAGAACAAGGCTTGCAAGTCGGCCGCCGCCAGCAGCGACCGACTCCACTTCAAACCGGAATTAACGCCAAACTACTGAAAATCTCACCTATCTGACGACGGCTATCGATCGCTGAGTTGTTGCTCTATCTCTTCGCCAAATTTGAACTTCATCCCTCCAGCAGTTTCCGAGAAAATCCATGCTGAATTCGTGCATACGGCTTTCTCAATATGATCGGTGCTCGACTCAGCGACCAGAGAAATTCCGATCACGCCGGCCGTTTCAAATTCACCAATCAGCGCTTGGCATCCCGTGGCAGCTCGCCGCGGTTCAAGCGCTGATTGGTGAATTTGAAACGGCCGGCGTGATCGGAATTTCTCTGGTCGCTGAGTCGAGCACCGATCATATTGAGAAAGCCGTATGCACGAATTCAGCATGGATTTTCTCGGAAACTGTTGGAGGGATGAAGTTCAAATTTGGCGAAGAGATAGAGCAACAACTCAGCGATCGATAGCCGTCGTCAGATAGGTGAGATTTTCAGTAGTTTGGCGTTAATTCCGGTTTGAAGTGGAGTCGGTCGCTGCTGGCGGCGGCCGACTTGCAAGCCTTGTTCTCTCTTCTCTCTCTCTACCACCGGTCGCTAAATAATCTCGCAAAATAACGCCTCAAAAGGCTCGCGGCGGCAAAAAAACATGACACAAGACTCATTTGACATTTCATCTTAACTTTTATTGAATAATTTAGAGTAAACTCTATATTTTGTAGTAAATCGAAGCCGACCTACTGTTTCTCCATATATCTTCTTATACGCGCCATTGATTTCAACATGACCTTTGTCAACAATTATTAACTACGAACACATAGGGTGGTCTGCCTGTGGTTATCCACTATAAAACCTGGTAATGATTCAGCAGCGTGACTACGCGGGGTAAAAAAAAAACCGAAGAAAGCTCTTTGTTTCACGGTTCTTCAAAGAACACAGACAAAAACAAGTAAACTTAAACTTAAACTCACCGTCGAAAAATATTGCATACATAATTTAGGCAAAGATCAGTGGAAAGTTAACAATTTTACTTCAGAAATAAATGCAAGTTGCAGTTGAACCTTTTAATTTCTTACTTCTACCGGCGAATATCCAATACTTTTCAGTGCTCATAAACGGTCAACTTTCTAAAGGGTGCCGTTTTGACGCTCTGCGTGATTTGCGTGACACGCGACTCGCTTTACTTTGTTTAATTTGTAAGGTTTCAGACGTTTCAGGCAACCACTTACGTTCTTAGTACATTGTATTGTCAAAACAGGAGTCTGCCATCAAACGGCGTTTCTTGTATCCACAATATTTTCGTTCGAAATCGGTTTGAACTAGCGTTTATAAACACGACTGAAATAGTTTTGCAACTATATTTATTTCCCCTGTTATTTGAAGTTGCTTGCTTTGTAATCAAGTCGGCTATAATAATTTTCGTTTTTTTGCTTCACAAATCGACCAAAGTATGTTTACATTTGTAACTTTCCCACGGTACAAAGTTATTTTTAGCTCACGTGTTTATTTGGAGTCTCAACCTACAGCCGAATAAATTTCGTTTGCTTTACCTTCGAACTGTACGAAAATGTTCAAATTCAGCTCGCTTTCCAGTAGATCCAACAGGTCTCTGTTAGAATGCGTTGTCACATATCTGTTGTTGTTAATCTTTCGGTACTGTTTCGGTCGGTTCGAGATGTTTCAAGTGTTGCGTTACATCCCTTATAAGGCTGAAATTACAGTTGTCAACTATGCAAATTTCTCAACATACGCTTTACACTTTGAGCTATGAATAACCCCGAAATAACGTATCTTGTTAAGATTTTACTACATCCATCCTCTAATTCCTTGATCACCACTGTGACTTGGATTTTAATACTAGTTTCATTCAAGTTTTTCAGTTTTAAGAATAGCTAGCAACAAGCCGCGCAATTTCCGATTTAGTTTTAATTGGGTTCATGTTTTATAACACGCACACAAAAATGACACTGCAAATTTTAGATTCGCTGTTACCGAGTAGCCTGCGTTGCAGCCGGCCCACGCGTTGTCGAAACTCGAAACCGTCGATATTCTATACAGGCGGTGTAGAGTGTCTGCGACGCAGGCTATTACCGAGAGATAATCCCGAAAAATTTTATGCTGTTTTACTCTACTCTTTTCACTATTGTTATAAACTTGGGCTTTAAATGTTGTTTCTTTCACTGTTAATTAGGGATCGATGTAACGTTAATTTCCACGTTCTGTTCATACAACATCTCAAATTGGCAAGTCCGTCTTGTATTTGCTGCTGTGGAAAAATGTACTTCAGCTCAGTAAACACAGGACTACAACGCGAATAAAATCCTGCCAGACCTCACGTACACAAAACAGGCATTCGAAGTAGATCCACACTTGCGAATGCAAAACACTTCAAAGCCCGGGGGTCTTACTCCCATAACATTAGCTGTATGGGTTTGTGCCGCTGATAAGGTAAGACTTTCAGTGTCCCGGTGCACACCCCCACCCATCGTCTCACAGAATATCCCCCCAGCCTCACAAATCGTAAGACAGACATCGCACGTACGTACAACGTCTATAAGCTATCCAGACGTCTATCGTTGATTTTTAGGCTCTGATAGTAGCCATATGACGTCACTAACGTGACGTCATTGGCTAAAAAATACACCAACTGGCGACGAAGTGGGTGGCTTAATAGAGAACAGGAGGGTTTAATCACAAAATCTGATGCCCCAAAGGTGGGGGGGGGGGCTTATTTTAAAAATTTGACTTTCAGAGGGGGGCTTATAGAGAGGGGGGCTTAATGCAGCTTTTACGGTAAATAACGAGAAAACAAGGAAGCAAATCGCTTACGATTTATAGTAAGTTTGTGGGAAGGGGCGGGGCGGCGGGGACGACAGCGTAATTTGCAGCCGTCCAGTGAGTTTTGAATTTCAGAGCTCGGCTGTTAAGAAAGGTGCAGCGAGTCTTTACTAAATTTTTAGTGCATAAATAACTCTTCTTTTATAAAATTTCAGATTCTTTTACACGGGTGGAGACATAGCTCCTTCGGTGGACATAAAACTCAACAAAACCTTGACATACCAGGGAGTCGGAACGTTTCAAAATACAGACTACAAGAAACTCCTGGCAAAGAAGTAAGTAAAGAAATAACTAAAAAAATTATTGTGGAAATCAATCAGTTACGACAGTACTGGAAACACGCTCATATTGGTCAGCGTTGCTAAACTCGGAACTTGGGTACTTCATATTACACTTAGCCTGCGCCAGACGTCTCCTATTTCCTTGGTTGAAAATTAACCCTTTAAGCCCTGATATGAAAATGCGTATTCTCCTCACTGTTCTCCATACATTTCCTATGGAACTAGTAAGGAGAATTTGTCTAAATATCAAGTCATCTTATCCTTGGTGATCGCTTTCTTTATTCTCATCACTTGAATGTTTGAACAAGTGTTAGTGATGTAAAGAGAAATTTCATTTTGGTCACTGCTCGGGCTTTAAGGGTTAACGGAACTACAAGTTTTTAAAAGTGAAGAAAATTACGTTCAACATGTTCCTATTTTGAAAGGTGTGTCCTCGAAACCTTACGTACTCTACAAGAACAACAACAACAACAACAGCAACTTCATTTGTACTCATTTGGTAGCTTATACAGCTTCTACATGGTTCCAATTGATTAGTTCCAAACTTACCATTTGTGAGGTGCTTTTATTCGGTGATGGATATAATTTTAATCAATCGTTTGATTTTAACGATTCGTTCGTGGTCGTGTACTGATTTCCTAAATGACCAATCTCCTCTAAACATGAATGCTGTTTGTATTTTTCAGGTACGCTGTGAAGATCTTGTCAGCGGGAACAGGCAATACGCTTTTGAGTCAAAAACTCTACTTTCCGAATGGCGGCGTCTTCACCACAGTAATTCAACCGAATCCGGACAAAAGCGGCGAGGTTTGATTTCCGTTTTGTTAACTTCCACACACAATTTTACAAAATACGATGAGAGACAACTGTATTCGCAGGCTACGTCAGACGTGGCGCGCAGAATTTCGTCAAGGAAGCTGATGTTTTTGTCAAAAAGAGGTTCGGCATTTGAATAGCCTTTACAAACATGATCACTTGAAGTCATTTTGCAGTTGTGTCACCACAAACCTGTAGTTATCTCCATGCACTCAAAATAGTCTGACATTAGGTCAACTTCCAAAAAGTTTGGCATCTCAAAATCTTTCTTTTCTTCCACCAATTTCACTTTACTGTTAAGTTTTATGTGTAGTTCGAGAATCTTGGGCCCCCTTTGGCTTTCGTCAAAACTATACCTGCTAAAAAACCCGCAATGAAAATCTTTCTTCGTATTTGGTGTGGTTTGTTATTATTCAGCGAGGGGGGGGGGGGGTTAGGGGGTGGGGTCAGTCATGGATTAGGAGAATGAGGCAAGAACATGAGTGGAATAATAGTGCCTCGGTGTTCCATCTCATAGATAGGTTGAATTGTAAAGCGCATATGAGCATCTCGACATTTTAAAAGGGTGGTGTAGCAGCTGTCGTAATGTCTTCCACGATTGGTCCGCTAAACGATAGAACAAACCAAAGAAACAAAGAACGAGGCGTAAAAACAATAGAGTTGCTACATATAGCGGTCCAATGAAAATACAAGCTTTTGAGAGGTGCTACACTACTGTTTTAAAAGGGCTACGTGTTGGGGCGCCTCCCGTTTGAAACTGAACCCTTTCCTGTGAACGAAACGTTCCTAGAACACGAAGACGAATATATCAAGTAGTTTTCTGAAAGAAAGGGCAAACCGTAATCAGTTTTAGTGATTCGTTCAGACATAAGTGAAGAATATATTTTCAATCAATCAATTTCCATCGTAGCCATTAGAAAGCTAGTAGAGCAAACAAACGTGAACCACTATTTTTGGGTTTCCTATGATTCGAGTTGGTCTTTTGGCCTTGTTTAGTCAAACTGAAAATAGGTAACATAACACCTTTACTTAACATAACTCCTGGAACCATCGACCTTTATATATTCTGTCGAACTCCAAGGTAACAAAAAACACGAGCACTGCGCCTTTAACAAACAAGAAATTACTCGCTCTCGGTTACACTCAAGGCTAGCTTGTTTTCATATTATCGCTTGTTATAGTTTAAGTTGTAGAGTTCACAAGTTTATTAACTTTGCTGTTATTTAACACATTAAGTTAAGATATTACTAACTTACGCAACGATCGACGATCAACGATCAACGATCGCTGCTGTTACGAACACTGAGCCATCGTCGGCAATCACGTGGATCAGCTATACATAACGTTACAGTTTATTCGGTCGCTGAATCGCCGTCTTGTTTCCATATGATGGTTACAATTCGTCGTCATCACTCTCATCATCATCATCATCATCATCATCATCATCATCATCATCATCATCATCATCATCATCATCATCATCATCATCATCAGTTTCCGTTTGTCCCCAAGTGGGGAGTTGGGCCGCATGTTCTTCCTTGCGGTTTCCATAATCAAGTTACTTTATGGGGTGAGGTGATTAGCCCCACGCCCAACACCCAACCAGGAGGGCCAAGGCGCGGTTGCATAAAGCTGCTTAAGATTAAGTGGGAATTTTGCAACTGTTCCTGTTTTCCGGAGGATGTTTTCGCACCGTTATTGTGTTTCGTATACTCTTTAATCCGCCTTCGACCGATTTATCCATAATAGCGTGCAGGAAAATCCTCCATAACACAGGGAATGGTTGCAGAAATTCCCACTTAATCTTAAGTTGCTTTATGCAACCGGGCTCAGGGTATTTCTGTCGGGGTTTTCCTACCCTTTGAAGGCGCCTTATACTCGCCTTCGCTACAACTGTCGTTCAGCTGCTAAAAGCATTACCATGGGCTACGATGACGGGGACGTGCGACATATGACTTCGCTGGTAGAACCTGTATATTGCAGAAGGGCGTTGCCCAGCATTTACGGGGAAAGCATTGGTGACACTGACACCTCACTGGGACCCATTACCAGCGCTTAACCCCGATGGCTACGGTTACTCATAACTTGTTTGCAAGGATCAAGTAGACCGTGAGCAGTCCCACCTTCTGCTCAGGGATAGTCGCGCGAGAACGAACGAGAATATCGGTTGCTACGTAGAAACGTAACGCGGCAACGTACTTTCGCGGGCCTTCGCATGTTGTTCTCACCCGACTTTCCCTGAGCAGAATGGGAGACTGCTCGTAGTGTAACGATCGTTGTCCGTCATTTAGAAACCAGCCTTGTATAGGGCAGCAGGGATGGCGCAGTGGTGAGAGCACTCGCCTCCCACTATTGTGGCCCGGGTTCGATTCCCGGACTCGGCGTCAGATGTGGGTTGAGTTTGTTGTTGGTTCTTGTCTTTGCTCCGAGAGGTTTTTTCCGGGTACTACGGTTTTCCCCTGTCTTCGAAAACCAACATTTCTAAATTCCAATTCGATCTGCACACGGTGGACGAAGAACTACCCTGTGGATGTGCCACTGCTAGTTACCATTTATTTTTTTATTATCTTTATTTTTTGTTGTTGTTGTTTTCTTCAGCTGATAATAAAGAAATACGCAGATGTACGGCCCAAGTCAATCTCCGTGTTGTGGCAGATTCCTCAGTATGTGACCATCACTGCTGGAGAAGTTCTGTTCTCCATTACAGGACTGGAATTCGCTTATTCTCAGGTTAGTAACCCCCCCCCCGCCCCCTACTTACTTTAAGCCTTTTTGTTGTATCGTGAGTGAGGTACATCTTCCTTCTATTCTATTCTTCTAATCTTCTAGAATTGCGCATTTGGTCGATAACTTTGTCATTGGTTTTCCTTGTTCATGAAAAAAGTTTGAAATCATTTCAAACTTCAAAACAACAACAGCAACAGCAACAAGCTCAAGTTTTTGGATTCAATAGCTTTGTTAAGGTGGCACAAATTTAGTTTTCTGTTATCATTTTTTCTAGTCAAAAAATAAAAGGAAAAAAAAAGCAAGGCATAAAAATTTCAAAGACATTCTTCTCCAAATCCGCAAAATTAATGTCGACTTTCAGCAGTGTTTTCCGTAGCGCGCGTGAAAAGAGACGAAGAAGTGTGCAGCTTTCTCATATAATTGTCGTTTGATAAAGGGATATATATCTTACTCTTTGTATTGTGCTTCATTCCTAGGCTCCCGTTAGCATGAAGTCGTGTATCATGGCGGGTTGGCTTATGACCGTTTCTGTTGGAAATGCTATAGTTGTCGTATTCGCAGAAGCGCGGCTCACAGACAACATGGTGAGGAAAAGTGTGTTGGTTGACACTTGATTGCATTGCTTTTCCTGCAACAGGTTGTTTTTTGGTCGACCTACTGTTGTTGGAAATTGCGCATTCCTTGATGTAAATATAAGCGAGTGGCTTTTCTTAGCGTAACACTACTTACCTATCGATGGCCACAATCTCCGACAAAACGTTTGAGACACTTCAGATTAAGTGCTCGTAAATTGCTTTGCCTCAACCACTTCTGTCCGAGATCGTAGTTACTTATCGATACCTATCAATACCTAGCTTATAATTGTAGAAGCAAGCGATCACGGAAATTTTCTGACCCTTTTTACTGTAACCTTTGTGTTGTAGGGATAAAAATATCATGTTGCATTCTAATCTTTCTCCTTTTATTTTTAGGCAAATGAGTTTTTCTTCTTCGCGGGCCTTTTAGCGCTGGTGATGCTTGTGTTTATGATCATGTCTTACTTCTACAAGTACGTAAACTACTCCGTCAATGGCGAAACCAGCGAGGGCGTCCCTCTTCAAGAAGCAAACAAGGAGAACGATGACGAAAAAGGAACGGAAAAACAATAATTTCTACACGCTGTCACTTGAGTCTGCGGTCACAGAATGACATGGAAACAAGGCGTCAGTGAGGCCTTGTTTCCATGTTACGACCGCTGGACATGGAAACGAGACGAAGCGTTCAGTGAATCATTGGCCTTTTTTTCATGCTCCGCATGACCGCTGGAATCTGATGGCTCGCAGGCTCAACTCTTATGGGAGCTACTCTTTTTTTTAGCACTTTCGCTCGCAGACGTATTCCAGGTTCTTATATCTAGGACAACAAAGTTAAAGCGACGCAACACGAAAAAAAATTATATATATTCTAAACGCAAAACAGGAGAATCGAGGGCAATGCTATTCAGTTTACTCGCTCGCCTTTTATTTCGCGCATGGTTAGAGCCCTGAAACAGGCTGCCCTCATACTCTCTCGGTTATTTGGTTGACGTCAGTTCTCTGTGACATCACGAGATATCATTTCATATTTGTCCCGTGCCTAAGCTTCGTTGGTAGTAACAAATGAGTGGCTCCTGGGGCAAGGACGAATAAGTTCCATTTTATTTCATTATGTTTTGTTTTCTCTTTACGTTTAAGCATCAGACAAGTTGGAGTCTGCGGCAAACGGGGGCTAATATAAGCCTGATGGTTTGAATATGTTAATGTACATGTGAAATATAATAATGAAAATAAGAAAATACAAACGTTGTCACACTTAAAACGTGGGTTGACGAATTTTAAGCGTCTTGGGTTGAGTTCATGGCTCAAAAAGGCTTACACTGTCTTGGTCAATAATTCAAATATATTTTTTTTATATTTATTTATGCTTCTAAGGAAGCTTTTGGATTGGTTTAATAATTATTCTACAGAGATTTTATTATTCTTGTGTCAGCATTCTTTTAAGTTCCACAATATGTTTCAATTATTCTGACATTTTCTTGTGCGAGTCATACAACTGTGCACGAGTTGATCTGACTCCAACGTTGCAATTGTGTAATCACCAGTCGGAGTTTAGACCCATAATTTTCACAATATCGAAAAGACCTTAAGTTTAGCCAGAGGCCTGGAAATTTATTGAATTGTAGTAACGTTTTAGATAGCAGTTTCGAACAAAGATCAGCGGTAAAAGTAGAAAGCACCGTTGCCATGCCACTGTTCCCTCTGTTCTGTCGCTAATCTTTACTCTAAAATGCCTTAATTCGAAGCCATCAACTGAGCTTGAAAATTGAAGGGTGCGTTCTGTTGGGTATATATTTTTGGATACAATATATATTTGTTTGGAGAGCAATTTAAACTAATAGTTATGAAATTATAGCAATTGTCCAATAAAAACTAGTCTGGCTCCACTACTAGAGTCGCTGAAGAATGATGAAATAAGCGCTGTGTCCCTGCGACCTCCTTGAGTTTTGTTTGGCTAAAACTATGGAAACCGTAAAAGTGCAAGAAGAGTAGATTAACAGGTAGTTACGAATAGTCTTTGCTCCCTCCCCCCGTAGTTTAGGTCAAATAAATGTTCATCGTTTTTTGATGCGCACGGTGACAATAAGACAGCACGATCTTATTCTTGTTTTTTTCCTTTTGCTTGTTTTCCACCAAAAGATGTTATAAGCTGTTTTGACGAAACGTTTGAAAAGCAGGACAGAAACTAAAGTTAAATTAAGAGAACTGTTAAACATTATTGTTAAAACGTACAGTCTATAGTACCTAAATTATACTGCACTTTATGTAGGGTTAAGAGGTCTAAGAGCGCCTCGAAGAAATGAATAAACTTGGGGTATTAGCTGGATACATTTCGTGCTTTTCGGTGTTTCAAGTTTCTCTTTTTGGAATGCACTTGTGTTTGTGTGTTGGCGTTTTAAAGTTAGGTCTACATGCAGTTTATGCACGGAGGTTGGAGGGGTTACAAAATGACAAATCAGTAGTGATAAGGGAAGAAGGCATTTATGGTTTCATTACCGTATTTACTCGGATAAGCTTAGCGACGCTCTTTAAATTTTAAGTATTTCAGATGCGGCGCTTATTCGGGGGGGGGGGGGGGGCATTTATTTGAGGGCGGCGCTTTTAAAAAAATTATAACAATTGTAAACAATAACAAAAAAGTGTTATAGAAATCATGAATTATGCCCGCTTCGAACTGAAAAATATTGAAATACAGGAGAATAAATTTCCGAGGCTGGTTTAAATTGAGTTGCACCGTACCAATTTTTTTTTTTTTTTTTTTAGCTTGGCTCCTCCAACAAATCAATTCAGTCTGATGATGCTTCGATTAAGCGCCGCATTGTTTTGAATGATAACGGCGCTTATTCGAGGGTGGTGCTCTTTAATATTTTTGCTCTCATATACGGCGCTTAATCGAGTAAATACGGCATTGGAGCATTTCGTGCTACTCATGACAGTGTTCGTGTTGATGGGAAAAAATGGGATGCAATATTTACCGCAGGAAATCGAACCCAGGGTCTTCACAGAGCTGTGCACTAGCACACACACCTAGCTACGACTCCCACAGTTGTTGTGTCGAGACGGAGTTTCATAAACTCGCTCTGAGCGCGCCTCTCCATTGATTTGGTCATGGAATGCAGACCAAGCATAAGTAAGGCGAAACCGATTTCCATGTCTGCCCGAGGATATGCGCGGGTAATGGGCTGTGCGGAGGCGTGAAGGGCCCCTAGTGCATGTACAAACACTCCGCGATATGCTCCTGATGTACATCAGTGTTTGTAGAATGGCCCTCGGCAGGTCAAGATAGGGATCAGCTATTCTCGAGCATTTAATTAAGCTGGGGAAACGAAAAATACAATGAATTGTCAGACACTGTTACAATATGGAATCAATCCGCGCGCACACTATGTACAATTTTAAAATTGCTAAGCGCACACTATTTTCAAGTATGTATTGCCGTGCGCACAATATTTATGACCCACGCGCACGCTATTTGCAAGCAAATATCGTCGAAGCAGACACTAATTGAAAGTAAATATGATCCGCGCGCACTATTTATGAGTAAATATCGTTCGCGTGGACACTTTACAAATATCGATTATCTGTGCGCACACTATTTACAAGTAAATATCGTCGCCGCACACTATTTACAACAGGGTTCAAAATTTACGGTCTCAAATGTGCAATTTGCGACTGGTTCGATGACATTTGCCCCTAATAAAAATAAATTGGGATCAAATTTCCTCCTTCAACTTTTTGCCCATTTTCATAATAAATACATTTTCTGCTCCTTGTTAGACCAACTTTACTCCTAAAATTTTGGACCAAGGAGCAGAATTGCTCCTGGTAAAAAAAGTTAATTTCGAGGCCTGATTTACAAATAAATATATGATCTGCGAGTACACTATTTACAAGCAAATATAGTTCGTGTGGACTCTGTTTACAAATATGATCTGTGCGCACACGTCCCCGTATTGACCATATAAGAGAGTACCCTTCCAGGCTACGGGCACACTATTTACAAGTAAATATGATCCACGCGCACACATTTACGAACAAATTTCGTTCGCGTAGACACTATTTACGAGTAAATATCGTCGCTGTGCACTCTATTTACAAGTAAAAATGATCCGCGCGCACGCTTTTTTCAAGCAAATATCATTCGCGCGGAGACTATTAACAAGTAAATATAGTAGGCGCGCATTATTCACCAGTAAATATCGACCGCCCCGACGCTACTGTTAGTAAATATGATCAACCTAGACACTTTGTACCAAAAAGTATTTCCCACTCGGGCACTAAATAGTAGTTAATGTGGTCAGCTTAGACACAATACCAGTAAATATCGTCCGATATGACACGTACAGTCTGTGCGCACACTGTTCACTAGTAAATAAATTCCCCTTGGAAACTTCAATTAGCATATATCGTCCACGCGCACACTATTTACAAGAAGATATGATCCACGCCTACACCATTTACAAGTTAACATCATCTGAGCTCACACTGTTTGCTGGTATAAAATAACACAGTCCGTTTGGACACTGTTAACTAGTAAATATGTCTGCGCGCACACTATTTACACGAAAATGTGGTCCGTGCGTACACTTTTTACAAGTAAATATGGTCTGTTTGTACACTGTTCTCTAGTAAATATAGTCCGCTTGGATACTTTTAACTAGTAAATATCCTCTGCGTGCATAATATTTACAAGAAAATATTTCAGCGCGCACTGTTCACCAGTGAATATCGTCCTCCCGACACTATTATTAGTAAAGTTATTGTTCTCTCGGATACTGGTTACTAGTCAGAATATGGTCCACTCGGACACTTTTGTCAGTAATATGGTCTGCTATGACACTTTTTACAGAGTAAAATAAGCCTGTACACTATTTACAAGTTAATATTGCCCTCGTAGCTGACACCTTTTTCTCTTAAATATTCTCCGCTTGGACACTTATTGGTCAAAAGGGTCCGACTTGTTTACAAGGAAATACCGTCCGCGCGGGCCTTGTGTTATCAAATATCTTAGCTCGGCCATAAATTACTCATTTACAAGTACGTATCGTCTACCAGGAGAGCTACTTATTATTAAATATTCCTTATTATCAAATATTCTTCCCCTCAGACACTTTTTACTCAATAATATTGTCCTCTCGGACACTAATGACTAGAAAATATGGCCCACCCGGACAGTTGTCACTATTAACTAGGGTCTGCCGGAGAGCTACTTATTATTAAATATTATTATTATTAAATATTAAATATTCCTTATTATCAAATATTCTTCCCCTCAGACACTTTTTACTCAATAATATTGTCCTCTCGGACACTAATGACTAGAAAATATGGCCCACCCGGACAGTTGTCACTATTAACTAGGGTCTGCCGGTCGTCACTTGTAAACATGTCCATTCGGACACCTTTTATACCTACTAAATACGGCCCGCTCCGACCTTTTCAAAAGTAAATATTGTTCGTCTGGACACTTGTCACTAGGAAATAAGCTCTGCCGATTCGGACAGTTTTCACTAGAAAATACGGTCTATCCGGACCTTTTTACTAGTAAATGTGGTTCATCCGGACACATCACTAGTAACTATGGTCCACTGGGACACTTTTCACTTGGAAATATGCTCCTCTCAGTAACGTTTTATTAGGAAATGTTGTCCGCGCGCTCCTAGACACCTTTCACTTCTGAACATCATGGTCCATCCGTACCCTTATCGCTAGTAAATATTGCCCGTTTGGACAATTTTTCTAGTAGATATGGTCCGTTCAGATCAGATCATACGCTTATGCAATTGGCTTATGCGCAAGGTTTACTTACGCGTATGCCATGCGCTTAAACCAGGCCTATAATTGTGGTTATGCCTGCGTCCTGCTAAAACCAGGCGTAACCAAGCGATACAAGAGATCTTAAAGAATAAGGACTGAAGTTTCTTAAAGGGGCTATATCACGCTATTTAGTATCTTTTTAAAAAGCTAAAAAGTGACTTGGCATTGAATTCCAATAATATTGGTCCAGCTTTGTTATTAAAGACTAACTTACGGCACTGGAACTGTTTCCTGTCGTCTGTTGCTACCAATGGCAAGGATGGAAATAGATTGAAACCTGAAATAATTGGTTTTGATGCTAAGTTTATCAAAAATCACCAAAAAAGTATTATGGTTAGCTCTCCCTGATAAAATTCTCCTGATATCCTCCTCATAGTTTTAGAGGAGCATTTTGTGTAAGAGTAAAGGTACTAGGTTATGATTTTAGCACAGAATTGACCTAAAATAGCAAAATCCTCGTGGCATAACCCCTTTAAGATTCACACAAACAGCGTTTAGTAGAAAAACTCATGTTGGAAACCCAAATGTACGATACCATAGTGTCATGTTTCCCTCTTAACATGACAGGAAAAAGCAAGAAGTTGTTTATCTGTTATGATCCATGCAGTTTTACGGAAATTCTTTTTTCAACTTCCACATTAGCGCCCTAGAGATTTTTATTTACCCGCAAAATAATTTACCTACAAATACTAAGTTTAAAAGTTTTTTAATGTTCGGCGGTTGTCATCATATGAGAATATAAATTCCCTGATTTGAATTTCAGATAAACTCATTAAGCCATCCATAATTCATGTTTCGCTAACGCCTTCAACACGAGGAAAGCAAAAAATGTCAGAAGAATTAAACCCAACTTCGCCGTGAACTTTCCGTCAAAAAAGCACCGGAAAACTGTTTTACGAGCGAGCAATATTCTTCAAAACGAAGATCATGGTCAACCAGTTCGGTTTCAAGCTAAGAGGGGTTTTCTTCTAGAGCAGAAATACGGGAACACGTGGAAGTATGCATGACAACGAGCGAGAACAGTAAAAGTTTCTTCTACAAACTCCAGGTAATATAGATGTAATGTAACGTAGTTATACAGTTGCATTTTAGATTTGTTAATCCACGAAAGGTTTAATGAAGATGCGGTTTCAAAATGACAGTCCATGGAAAGGAACGACGTTCTATCGCATGATAACGGTTTAAACTATGAAACAATAGATCAGAATTTCATGCGACTTCAAAATAAAATACGCAACTTTTTGTTTAACCCCATTCTGAACGGGGAGGGGACTCTGCCCGTACGGACTTTGAACGTTGATAACTTTTTTAAGAAGCAACCTAAAGCCACCAAATTTGGTGACTTTTCCTAAAATTTATCTAGGAACAGGACCAATTTGTCCATCCCAAGTTTGAAATTACCACAGAAACACATTTTTGACAAGCGGTTTTTAATAAAAAAATTATTAACAACTCTTTTGAAGTAAATTTTACATTTATAGAACATTCTCATGTTAATTTATTGGCTGCGATCACTTCTTGGTCAAATTTGGCGCATTATGAAGGTTCTGAGAATATAAAGAAATCCAAGATGGCGGATCCATGATAGCCGCCGTTTGAGGACGTGACGTTATGCAGACGTCATATGCAGAGGAATAATCTAAGGAACGTTTTTGGAAGTATTATCTGCAATCTATATTTCGCTGTCGTAGCTTAAATATTCTCAAAGTTAAGGAGGAAAGAGGAACCCCCTTACACGCTCCCAAAAGACCCAAAAAAAGCCCGATCTGAATGCATGGGGTTTAAATATTGTCGGGGGGGGGGGGGGGGGTTTACTCAGGTTCTCGTCATAACTCAAACGATCATATACGTCGGTTTTTGAGCTAGCGCGGGCGAAATGCTTTAAATTTGTTTTTTCTTTTCAGCATGTCTCATCACTTTATTCCAAAATGGTGGAAAATACAATATTCTTTTGTCTCCGTGTTAATTGGCCCTTGTTGTCTCGTTTTAAGCCAAATATTCCTTTGAATTCTGCAGATGGGATCGAGGCAACAAGGGCCAATTAACAATGAGACAAAAGAGAATATTGTATTTTCCTTCATTTTGGAATAACATGTATATGTTTTCTCTCAAGTTTGTTCTGCAGTTAATGACAAGATGCGAACAACAAAACATCGAGTAACTTATACGGTGTACAATTGCTTTAAGGAACGTATGTGAAAGAACTCACTTAATTTTGGAATAGGCTATTGCATTCATTTAGATGCATAAGCCCTCTGCGATTTAGTGATTTACTCGCAAAATAGTTATTTGATGTATACACCCACTTCAGATGCATCAGTCTAATCATGGTGGGACAATCGTTTGTTGAAGACCACATAATCTGTTCAGTTCAATTTGGACAATAAGGCCAGATTATCTTAACATAGTTTTAAATTTGCATGTCTTTCTCCAGGTCGATACCTGGCATGGAATGAGAAATTAAAATCAGGAAGATAAAAGACCAACACACTCGACATCACCTTGCTTGAAAAGGTGAGCTAATCATGGCATATTTGGATATTCTTACGTACCTGTTTACTGTTTTGGAAAAAATTGCTCAGCTCGCTCCAACAAAATCGTCCACAAAGACGATTCATTTTAAACCAGCCAGGATTGAGTAGTTGATACCCTCATCAATTAGTGTTGGGAGTTGAGAAGGTGGATAGGAGCGGACTGGCGGCTTTTTTGAACTATTTTCCTTCCTTTATCATGCAGTGCATGTGTTAACATGATTTTTATCCCCTCCCAGGAAAGTGTGAAGTGTTAGCAGACACATGCAGAAAATCAGCTCCTGATCAGCCTCAGTATATTTTTTCCAAAGGTAAGCTGATCCCTTTGTTATACTAATTGATTTATAAACGTATAGCTTTATTGCACGGTCTGACTGGGACCATGGTTAGACTTGCCATTTGGAAAACTTGGGGTATTCCCCATCAAACTATCGAGGGGAGGGGAGAGACGAGGAACTCTTTATGGCATACTCCACTAAATTTCCTTGGGCTCACCCTTACCCGTTATCCGCGTATTTGAACCATCCATTTTGTACCGCTCATAAAACAGTTTAACGTTACGGTTCTAATCAACAGCAGTAATTCAGATGGTCAAAGTTAAGAATTTCATCTTTAGACTGAAAGATTACAGTTATCTCTTAGTACGGCTTAACAAACAGCACCACCGAAAAGTACAGGATTTCATTTCAGGATATGATCGACGGACTCACAAGTTGTACAGTACAAGAAAAAACAAAACACTGTATATGTAGTGCTGCTCAATAGCTTTTATGTAAACGGTTACTCTTTTGGACTCAAAAGAAATAACGCCCTTGTACATCGTGCGCATAACAAATCGTACCACAGGAACGGTACTGCTCAATGGCTTTCATTTAAATATTACACTCCAGGATTTTATCCGCAAACTCAAAAGTTAGAACCACCTAGTACAGCATGATAAACAGTACCAGCAGGAAAGTACTCAGTTAAGCTTTCATTTGAATGGCCACCCGTTAGGATTTTTGAGTTTTGTGTTAACCAGAATGTGGTCAATCTGATTTTTCGTCCTTACGTTATTCTCATCTCTCCCCAGATGAATGCCAGGCTGATGACATCGGAAAGCGTCACAGGGACACCATCAATCTCAGCATGGCATCTTTAAAGGGGTGAGTTTAAACAGATAACTACACTTACTTTGTTTACGTTGAAAATTATGGCGATCAGTAGTTCATGTGTATGTAATGCGTTCTTATTGCTATAAAATGTACTTACATTTTGACGAAAACACGAATAATGGCCATTTACTTGGAGCAAACACGCTCCTATTTCCAAGCGAATTGCAGGGGCTCGGGAGGACTGAACACAGCTAACACTATAGCACATGTCTGGCTTTCCAAGTTCATTTTAGCATCTCATATGTAGCTGTCAAAATACTTTTTCTGGGCTTGAAAAAACTCGTCGTTAACGCAAACTTAAAAAAGTTTCATAATTTAAGTATGCAAGAGCTATTTGACAATGTATTGCCATGTGACTACTGTTTTCTCTTTGTTCTGCAAAATGTCGGCATGAAAAAGGCTGCTTGTAACAAAGTGGCCATGGATCTTGGTACATATATGAGATGATTTGGGGGAGGGGGGGGCTTATTTACTCAGGTTCTCGGCGTTTTTTTTTTTGGCGCTCAACTTACACTCACCACGGTAGAGGTGCGCTTTAGTAAATTGGGCCATAATAGTGGGGCTACGTTTTTGACGCAACTCAAACGATCTTCATGCGTCGGTTTTTGAATAAGCACTGAAGAAGTGTGCTTTTGTTTTTCCTTTGCAGCATCTCTTCATGTCTCTCCTCTCACGTTTGGTCTACAATTAACAATAAACTGTGAACAATGAAGCATCGACGGACAGAAGCAGAGGTGGCCGGGCATTTGATCTTTATTGCCGTCCTCTACCCTTGAGAATTTATCTAAAACTACAGGACCTTTCCAAACACGCGCAGAGAATCGTCCTAGGTACTGGGCTTTGACCAATAGCTCTGAAATCTACTATTTATACGAAATATTGAGCTAGAAGGTATACCTGCATGCTTTAACGTAATTCTTATCTCTCCTCAGGAAGGTGCCGGAAGTATAAGCAAACGCAGGTTAACAACCTCAGCGGACAGACCATCAACCTCACGATATTTTTCAAACGGTAAGTTTATTTATTTGTTTTTCTTGATGTAGCTTTGTATGGTTCTGTTAAATATGGTATCATGTTACAACTTGAACTACCCAGGACCATGTACAGACTCGTTGTTTGAAAAACTGAGGGTAATTCCCTACCAAGTTATCGAGGGCAGTGGAGGTATGCGGAGGGGGCGATGTCGCAGCTCTTACAAGGTCTTCTCTGATTTGCTGAGAAAACAATACACCAAACAACAAAACAATGGACCTTATCCCCGAAAACAATAGAGCTGCGTGATACCAAGGTCCAATAAAATTAGAGGTTGTTAAGAGCTGCGGGGCTACTCTGCGGAGGCCGCGGGGTCGGGGAACTCTTTATAGTCTCTAATTTCCTTGAGATCCCGTGTTTTAAATTTTTTGTTGCGCAATAAACGACTCCACAAAACGTTACTGGCTTATGGTGACACTTAAAGGGAAGGGTTCACGGTTTAGCGCATGCTCACGAATCTAAATGCTGCTTTTTCACCTGTGCAAGCTGTGGTGAGTACGTAAGCAATATTATTTCATAACGTTGTTAAAGAACAATTAGAAGCGAGTAGATTGCTCAGGTGTGAAATTTTCTTGCCAAAGTTTCGCGTTTAATGATTTCTCAGCTATCTGCACACACCCCTGGCGGCCATTTAATCAAAGCGCGTGCAAATAGCGGTAAATTCATCAACCTTCGGGTCAACAATAAATTCAACGTTGGCTGTGTTGGTGTAATCCATTAATATTCCCTGCGAATTTAGTCCTCCGCCGTTCTACTTGGGCTTACTATAGTATGTGATCGCTAAGGTACATGTCATGGGATTATTAACCGATGGAATTACTTATAAATCGGAAAAAAGTAATTTGATTAATGCACATGCGCAGAGCCGTGGACCTGTCATTAAGGTTTCTTTATACGCGGACTTCAATACATTAATGTGTACAGCACAAGAAACAGTCCCAAAGAACTGTTGCTACTCGATTGCTTTTCGCTGTGAATGAATTTACCGACTTCGATTGACTTCGGAATCGTTACCCTTTAGGATTTCGTCTGAATGAACACACTTTAGGATTTCATCCACAGACTCAAACAGCTAGAAAATTCGTTTACAGAAACACCGGAAAGTTATTCTTCTGAGGAAAAACATGTCAAACAATGATTCGAAGGTACTGTACATTACAACACCTTTGAGACTTTTCTCCAAAAATGAAATGGTTAAATACAGACCCGTGGACCTTAACCAACATGTTATTCGACATGTCTTTACACTATTCTTATAATGACAGGCTGATGACATGGGAAACATCACAGGGACACCACCATTCTCACCGTGGCCTTATTTAAAGAGGTGAGTTTTGTTAAATATTATTAAAGCGGTCCATACGAAAACAATTTCTTTATATGTCTATTTCATGTTGCTGAATTTTGGCGACAACACGAAGAATGGCCATTTACTTAGAGCAAAAACCTATTTTAAAGTATAGGAGTGTGGAAGGGAAGAACACTCCTTCAATCTACTTGGCATAAACGCAGATGTCAAACTACTTTTTTTCTGGCTATTGAAACGTTATTGTTAAAAACTGAGAAAAATGTTTAAGATTTCAAGTTGGAAAAGATATTTGATAACGAATTGCCTCATGAACATTGCTTTTGCTCCACGTTTGTCTCTGTGGGTTTCTATAGCTAGAGTGTACGCCCAGTTTAGCTATAGGGTTCCAAAGACACAATAAACATTTCGATTGGAAGGCGGTTGAGGTTAAAATGTTATTGGCTGGACTGTTGACGGTTAACTGCAGTTAGATTTTAAAGGCTTTTAAAGAAATGCAGTTTAAGTTTCTAGCTGGCCATGGCTTTTCCCCCTATTTAACCCTTTCACTCCCAGAGTCAGTTAATGGAGACATTAAGGTGATTCTAACTTTTCAGTCTGTGGACGAAATCCTATGGTGTGACCATTCAAACAAAACCTCTTCAACAATACTTTCACATGGTACTATTTATATTAAAGTATTTCACAAAATGAAACTTGGGATTTGCATTAGATTTTGATTTTAGACACTCTTGGGAGTGAAAGGGTCTTCTGCAAGTTGTTAACGGTAAATGATAGTAACACATACAATGATGGTAGCGCGTTCAGGTTAATTTCGAGTTATACCACGGTTTTCTGGTGATCCTTAGACAAGGAACTTTACCCCACATTGTCTCTCTCCACCCAGGTGAATATGATGGGTACTGGCGATATACTGCTCGGGGTAACCCTGCTGATGTACTAGCATCCCATCCAGGGGGAAGTAGCAATACTCTCAGTTGCTTCCTACTACAGAAACAGGGAGAAGCTCCGGCGGTGTGGGCCTCCTTTTCTCGTGTGTGTGACTTTAACTTTTTTCTGGTGGTCGAGCGTTTTTTTTTTTACCTGAGCACCTGGCTTGGGAGACTGGAGGACCACTTCCCACATTATCGACGATAAATTAAGTTACTTACTTACGTACTTACTTACTTCTTAAACCCTTTCTATCGTTCACATAAAAGTCGGCCCTAAAAGTTTTAATTTTTCAAAATATTCGGGAAAAAATTATCTCATTTATTAACCAGTAGTTGTTTTGCCATTTCTGTACAGGTTGCAAGGAACCACTAGATGTTAAAGTTAAGCAGCCAAGAAGGAAAGTCACCTTAAAAAAGGGAGTAGAGGTAGAGACACTAATTTAGTGAAAGAAGCTTGGCGCAGCTAAGTGGTTATCGTATTTACCCTCGGTCAGGCTACACTTAAATGTTGCTTTGAAACAAAGCTCAAATTAAGTTAGCAATGTGGCCAATACTCCATCACGCGAGGACAAAAACAATGTCAGTTTTAGGTTGCGCATGGGGCTAGCTATAGGGTGAGGCTTATATGCGGGTGCATTCCACACGCGGGTAAATACGGTATTTGTTCTGTAATTTTTCTGAAAAGCGGCGGCAATTTACCTTTAGCCGATACAGTGCAATACTAGGTATAACGAGTTCCCGGGGTTAACAAGAACGATATAGCATAGCAACATCTGATATTTTTGACGAAGGAGAAAGAAAACTTCACCAATTATCGGCATTGTTCGTCCGTCCTTCCCTCAAAAGAATGCAAGGCTAAATCAGAAAAAAAGCGACATTGTCTAGGACTCTGATGAAGTGCGTTACCTTCGTACTGTATAACTACTACTGACGACTTACTCTAAAAAACTGTTTACTGACATGGAAGAAACCCCGCTGAACCTGCCGCACGACTCACTGATTGTGCTTGAAATCAACAAAACTGAAAAACAACGAACTGTGCGAGCCAACAGATTTGACTAACAATAGGCCCACGGATATGACGTTCAAAAAAGACAGATCGCAACGCAACAATAACGGAGTCGTCACAGTCAAAACACAACAATAACGGAAACATAAAACTATAACTGTAACAGAGTCGTCACAGACACTACTGACAGACTATCAATAACACTGTGACTTTTAAATTGCTTAATTGATGGATCAGGTTGATAACCAGAGACTCGATACCACCTCCTGACATTACACTATTTATTTTGACTCTGATGATTAATTCATTCAGCATTTCACCCTCCCGGACAAACACATTTGTGACATGACTCTTGGGTTAAAACAATTTACTATAGAGAAACACGACGCTTCTACGACTGAATTATACTCTGTGGTCACTAAACCGATCATTAAGTGGGTAACTTAGCCAGCCTGACAGCAGTAACTTCCAGAAATTATGAGACCATCGCACGGATCCTACATTCTTGCAATATCGACCGTGATGCTCACAAACCTGTCACGACTTAAAACATCCACTAACTAAAGAAAACAACAGGGAAGAGACTAGCAACAAACGGAGCCGGTATAAAAGGACTAATGCTATGACTGCAGGTCACTTAATTGGTGATACTATTAGACGCTGTATGAGTGGCAGACTGATCACTGACTAAATTAGGGCCGGTTTGTTTGCTGAAAGACTGGCTGGCTGACTGACTTACTGATTGATTGACTGCCTCAGAGACTGACTGATTGACTGACTAACTAACTGACTGACTGACTGACTGACTAACTGACTGACTGACTGACTGACTGACTGACTGACTGACTGACTGACTGACTGACTGACGGTTGATTGAATTACTGGCTGATTAACAGACTAAATGGCTGAGTGATTGACTGAGATTGGCTGAGTGACTAGTTGATTGACCGAATCACTGACTCACATAATAAACAACAGTCTTTTAAGGACTACAGTCACCAGGACGATCACACTAGACAGACTACTGATACTACTGGGTTCAAACTATTTACAAAACAACAGTCGTTTACGGACTACTGTCACCTGGACAATCACACTTGACAGACTACTGATACTCCTGAGTATAAACCATTTACTAACTACTCTCGTCTGGACGATAACTTCAGACAGACATAACTTATACTCCTGGTTTCAAACCATTATAGACAACGGCAGCCTTAGGCAATGTAGAGACGGCACCTTTACCGGTCGGATGATCATACTAGACGTAAAAAAAAGACTGAATGACTGACGGTTGACTGAATTACTGGCTGACTGACAGACTAAATGGCTGACTGATTCATTGGCTGATTCACTGGCTGCATGCCCAACTGAAAAATGACTGACTGACGAGAACTGACGGCTGAATTACTACCTGGTTGATTAACCGAATAATTGACCAACCAATCAACTGACTGACTTACTCACTGACTGGTTGGTTGACTGGCTGGCTGACTGACTAACTGACTGACTGACCCACTTACTCACTGACTGGTTGCAATTGGTTAGCTGGCTGGCAAATTGCGCCACTGACTTACTGAATGAATGAAGGGCTGACTGACCTACGCGCTGACCCACTGACTGATTCACTGATTTTTAATTATTTTTGTTTTATTTGAAACTATTTCAAAACCCTCTATTGGAACTAGACTTACTGTAGAGTAGAAAATGTAAAGAAAAACTGTTACAGTACAGTCATTGACTCAGATCGTTACTAAGCAACCAATAACTGACTTACGCACTGAATAACTGACAGTTTGGCTGACTACCTGCCTGATTTTAGTCATTCTAAATTGGCTGAGCAACAGTGGTGATATCAACACCGAAAACGCTGACCACCATTACAAACTAACCACAAAGGTGAATAAGGGGCAGTCAGCGGGCGATATTACTTACACTGTAAATGGTTTGAACGCATGAGTCATATCATAAGTCGGTGAAGTGTGATCGTCCGGGTGAGTGTAGTCCTGAGAAGGACTGTTTGAGATGACATTGACTGTCGTTTCGACAACGTGAGCGGAAGTCATCATCAGCGTCAAGTGAACTGTGAATTGCCAACGATTCAGTGGTGTTTGTTGTAAGCTAGTAAACCAGCTTACCAGAATGATTCGTTGACAACAACTACCTGCACCTTACAAACGACTTATTGGCGACAAAACTGACAGGACAGACAAACAGTAGACGAACCAACAAATTTTACTAACAATATGCCAACGGCATTTGACTAACAAAAAACGGAACACACCAATCCGTTTTGCAGTCTAAGAAGCCAATAACAACACAGCTTAAATGACAGACGACCAATAACATCACAAGTTCGTCGACCCAATCAGGACAGCGACCAGACTAATAGCATCTACTGACGATTCGCAATTCACTTGAATCTGACGATGACTTCCGCTTAGGTTGTCGAACCTTCTGTCAATGCCATAACAAACAGTCCTTCTCAGGACTACAGTCATCCAGACGACCATACTTCACTGACTTATTATTGCCTCACATTATTGAATATTACTCCAACTGCTTCCCGATGCTGACAAACGACACAATTTGAGACATCAACAAAACAAAAAACACACACTAAAAAGAAAAAGAGAAATTCACAGATCAATGAAAACAGTCCTTTAAGGACTGCTCTCACTTGGACAATCACAGTAGACTGACTACTAGTGATAGTCCTGGGTTCAAACCATTTATAAACAAAAGTCTTTTGAGGGCTACTCTCACCTGGACGATGCACACTAGACAGAATGCTGATAGTGGGTTCAAACCATTAACTATTAAAAAAAGTCATTTAAGTACTACTGTCACATGGGCGGTCACACTAGACAGACTACGGATACTACCCCTAGGTTCAAACCATTTACTACACAACTGAGTCTTTCAAGGACCACTCTCACCTGGACGATCATACTAGACACACTACTAATACTCCTGGGTTCAAACCATTTACTAAACAACAATCGTTTAAGGGCTACTGTCACCTGGACAATCACACTAGACAGACTACTGATACTCCAAAGCCATTACTCAGTTTTCAGCGAAGATTTTGAAAGTTCCGAAAAAGTTATTTTTTCAGTGGAAAATGTAAGCCATTTTAACAGATTTTAAGTTAAACTGCTTCTGTTTGTCAAATGAAATTTCATTCTGCAAGGATTTTAAAGTTTATGAAAACTAGCAATTTCGTAGTGAAAACTGTATCCATGTTTAGCCATTTCAGTCTTTTTTCATTGAAATTGCGTCTGTTTGTCAGTTTTGATTCAGCAAGGATTATAAGGGAAAGTGGAAAACAGAGGCTAAATTTAATTTAGTCTGTTTTCTGGCTTAAATAGGCCATTTCCGAATTGTCGTGTGCCTCTTTTTCAAAGCGAGGCCTTGTGCAAAACCTTTCACATGAAAATGAGTTTTATCTGCATGTGAATGGAAACTCATTTTCATATGAAAGGCTATGCGCCAAGACTCGCTTTGAAAAAGAGGTTCAAGGCAACTCGGAAATGGCCTATTGAGTCAATTTATCAGGCTTCAATCGGATAAGATTTTAAAAGTTACCAAAATGCGATTGTTCAGCAGAAGGCTCTAGGAATCCCTACTGTACCCCTGGTTGGGGGGATTTTGTATGCCCATGCGCGCGAGGGAGAGACCACGAGGATAAAAATGTCCGCCATGTTTTCGTGTACGAGTGAAAAAGTGTCAGATTAAATGTTTGAAATTGGACTTGCCTTGACTTAATTCGTGAAGTATGGACGACCGAAAATCCTGAACAACAGCGATTTCGTGGTAAAGAAAAACCTTCCTGGGCCAGTTTAGTTTCAGTTAAATTGCGTCCATTTAGCAGTTAGGATTTAATCTTTCCTGGCCTAAGCAACGATGAATGCTTAGAAGAAAAATATTTCTCAGTGAAAAATATAAAAAATTTCAGTCTGTTTTTACTGATTAGACTGCGTCCGTTTTTTATTTTTAATTCATCAGCAAAGATTTAAAAAGTTACTAGAAAGGTGATTTCTTGGTGAAAAAGAAAACGACTTGGACCATTTTACTTTGTTTTCAGTCAAATTTCGTCCGTTTATCGCCGGTTTTTAAACAGTAACGATTTCATGTGACATATTTTAGTCTGTTTTCAGCCAAATATTAATCGTGGCCATCTTTTTTATTGTTAGCAAGGCTTTTAACCCTTTTCTACCCAATGGGTCGACCTTTGAGGTGATAGGCGGACTCAAACATTTCTAGTGTAGTCAGGTTTTTGTCATGTAGTCAATTTGATAGTCTCACGAATCTTCACGAATCTTCACGAGTTACATACAAGGAACTATCGGCGTTTTCCCAGTGCCAAATCGAGGATTCACATGGTACTCTTTCCAGCTAAAATTTTTCATTTTCTTGAAAAGTTAGCTCGACACCGTTCCACAGAAAAGAAAGGAGATAGAGGCTAACAAACCAATAAAAGAAGGAAAAAGAAAGACAAAAGGAAGAATGCGAAAAACAAAAAAACAAAAAAAAGAAAGGCAAACACGAGGGTCTTCCAAGTTCACAAAATAACTAAGGCAGTCCAAATTTTGAGTTCTGCTCAAGCGCCAAAAAACCTCACCCCAAATTGCTTCCAATTACTAGATGAAAAAAATCTTGTTGTGGTAGAAATTGGCACTTTTAGCCATTAAAATGCAAATTAAGACCATAATGGTCGTAAAAGAAACTCGTGGCTAAAAAATACGGTTTCGGCTTTTCGCAAAAATTATAAGGCGATTTGTCAGTGGAAATTGACATTCAGTTTTTGTTTATTTACGTTTTATCGGATCTTTCAGGTGTCAATAAGAATTTTAAGGTGTTTGAGAACACGACTACTAGTTTCGCCACTGTAAAGTCGTTCATAATTCTGTTTTGAGCTCATATTTTTAATTATTTGACAGTCCTTACTAGGATTTTGAGGTTCAGACAGATGTTTTTGGTGAAATAGGCAAATTGTCCGTTTGAGAAATTTGAGACATAATTTCTCCGTAAAACTATGAGATATCTTTCAATTCAGGACATCTTTCAGGCTTCATTACGAAAAGCGAGGTTGATGTCCAGATTAGTTTCAATGTTAAACCTTTGTTTGTTTTCAGTCTAGGCCGTTTCCTTGTTTTGGTTCCAAGAGGAACACGACGATTACATTTTAAAAATGTTGTCCGATTTGAGTGAAAATGCGAAAAAAGTTATTTTATCAGTGAAAATTTGAGCAATTTATCAGTGAAATTGTATAGCAATCCGTTTGCATTTAGCTTTTGTTTCAGCCACTTTTTTGAGTTGTGGCTCTTGCTTTTAATTTTAATTTTGACTTTTTGTAAGGTTTCAGTTAAAAGTATACGTTGAAACGTGTTTATTCGGTGAAAATGTAGACCATCTTTATCTATTCTGCCTTAGATAAAGGGGTGCAACAAATTCAACGTTTTACACACGTTTACATGTACTAAACTGGACTCCTTCTACGAACTGTTTTTTTTTTAATTTTTTATTGGAGAACTTGAACTAAAAAACAAAAGCTCAACATTCAATCAAATTCAATTCGGGCGAAACTATTTACTTAGAACAAAAGCTGTAACTTTGAACGTGTATTGGTATGTAAATTTCCACAATTATTTTATATATGCGTGAGATTTTAACAACTTTCAACACTGATTTGAACTTGACAATGATGACAGGAAACGTTGTTCTCTTTTTCTTTTGCTGAGTTTCATTTTAAAATATCATTTTTTGCTCTCAGTTTATCTTTTAGGTGGTTATCAGTTTTAAGCGCAGCTTAAGAAACGATTGAAAACAAAAGTGTTAGGGCGTTTGTTTGCTTTTAGTTTCAATAGCCCTTTTCACAGTTACCTTTTCTCATTTGCATGACAATGTGTTTGAACGTGGATGTGAGGCAATTTCGGGCAATTCTGAAGTTTTTGCCCGAAATTGCCTCACGTCCACGCTCAAATACATTGTCATGCAAATGAGCAAAGGTAACTGTGAAAAGGGCTATTGGGCTTGTTTATCAGTTTCGTTTCATCGCCTGATGATCGGCTGTAACGTTCCATTTTTTATTATCAATATTTAGTAGTTATGTCTAGTGTTGCACTGTATCAACAAATAAGAATCAATTTACACCGTACAATGTTTTCTTACATCCGTCTCCTACAAAATTGGAGAAAATTTTACTCCGGTTTATTGTAGCTATGATTGTTTTGAGGTCTTGAGGCACGTTTCAAAATTGTACAATTGTTTTATATTTGCATGCAACGGTTGTAAGCAAGTTGTGCTGTGTAAATTTGCCAAAAGCGAAACTGAAATTCGAATATTCAATTCTGCGGTCAGATTTTTTTGACTTAGGAGAATTTTATAGCAGTATCGACTATTGTCATTAAGAATCATTGGCAGAATGATTTCACTTACAACTAAGTGTTCAGTAAAATTTATTTTACACAACTTGCTCAAATCTTTGCGTTCAAGAACACTGTAAATGCAAATGTTTTGCCTTTATAATTGCTATGGTAACTCCCATTCAAATTTCTCTTATTTTCCCGCCAAAAGACTTAGAAAAAATACGGGCGCTCAAAATACGCATGCGCCGATTTTTTAATTTTAAAATTATTCCAACCAGTTAACATCTCTGAAAATCTAGATTTTCCCGCCAAAAGACAATACGGGTGCCCAAAATACGCATGCGCCCTATTTTTTTAAATTTTCATAGCCACTGTTTAATATTTAGTATCTTGAATGTAAACTAATTATTTATTAATTAAAAAGTCAACAACAATAAAGATAAACGGTTGTTTTTGTTTCAATGTCTTTATTCTTTCTCTAAGTATTCTTATTTACCTTAAGAACACTTTCTGATTAAGTTAATTAGTTAAGTGAAAATCATGTATTTGATGAAAGGTGTAACAAACTTTTTCTTCTTCTATATACTAAGTCTTTTGGCGGGAAAATTTGCAAAAATTTGCAGAGCGTTTCCCCTGGCAACAATTTTGCAAACAAATTCAACGAGGTTCCCTTTGAACATTTTTCCGCCAAAAGAGCATACACTATCTCGTGAAAAACGTTTTAAACTCGAAATTTGGATGAAACTACTATAAATTTTTCAAAACAGTCCAATATTTTTAATGTCAAGTTTAATGAAAAACTGGATCCATGAACAGATTCTCCATCCTGAGTTTAGCAAAAAGTTAAACTTTCGTGGACTTTGCTGTAAACTGAAGAAGAACTTAAAAAATATTGAGCTGTTCTTGCACGAGATGGTGTATACATGGAGGATGCTAGAAAGCTCTCGAAAAATAAGGTCGAGAACGTTTTGGTATATTGAAGCTAAATTTCTGGTGTTGTAGCGTTTCTAATTTTATGTCCAATCGATCCTACCAGTTTCAAAAGGTTCACAGCTTGTCGAGTTGCTTTTAATAACAAGACCTTTTTCTTTCCGCCAGTTCTCTTTGTAGCACAGGAGAAAATGCGTCGCCAAATCACTTAACCGCTAAAGAAAATAACGAATGTTTGCTAAGTGTGGAGCAAGATAAGATTTGGAACGTAAACGTAAAATTGCATAGCTCCATTTTTTCCTTCTAGTGTCAACATTCTATTCTGTTGAAACAAGCGTTTATTTGGAATGGCACAAGTGATGAAATCTAGAATGGAAAACAAACAATTTCACGCTTTCGTTTTCTGTCTCATAAATACATTTTTGCCGAGTTGACATTCTGTTGTCAGCTACAACTTTTTAATTTTTTAAATTCAGTTTCTTGTGCTACATCGAACGCCAGCTTGCAGAAAAATTACTTTTCCTCCAACATTAAAACTATAGCGTTAAACTAAGCGCCCATCTTAAAACCCAATGCCTGGTTCTTGGAAGGAAGCTATTATTTCGAGTTCCTTTGCGTTTCAAAACACGTCGCTTTTATCATTCAAAAATTGGCAACAAATACTATTCAAATAAAAGTTATACAGACCAAAACTAATGCAAGCGAAACCAAATTAAAATACCTATTCTCTCCGGTATACTCGGGTCTTTTGCCATGTGGATAAATAACGGACAGCAACAACACAAAACAAAACAATATTCTCCGAAATTGATAAGGTTCCTTGAAGCCAAGTCGAAGTCATTTTCATATTCAAGATGAAAGTTCAATAAAAACTGTAAACAAAAAGACAATTTTGAATTTTATTCTCTTGCAAAGCATTTGAATTGATTCATCTTTTATTCCGGTTATGGTGTGTATGATCTGTAGAAGAAACAAGTAACACAAAACAAATTTGACACCAATGTTTCCTTTGAACCTTGTGTTTACGAAAGAAAACTTTGAATAATGCATGGAAAAGGCAATTTTACTTTAAAAAATAGCAACAATTACATCAAAAAGCCGATTACATGGTGTCCATGGTAATTTATCCCAAATATTGTATCATCGTTTAACAAAGAAAAGGTCGAAAATTTCTCTTCCAGTTTGATTCAATTCTCCACATTGCTGGATAAATGACACAATGGTCCATCAATTTCAGATCATTTAGACAATTCAAAATCGAACAGGAATCTAAAAGCTCTGGAAAAAAATCGATTATACTTAATCGCTGATAATTTGTTTCAAAAACGTAATGTTTGTTGAATCACAGCAGAATTTGTTTCTTGGCAAGGGCAACTGAATTGTTAAAATCTCACTTTAAGTTGACAGAAATGTCTGCTTTTCTTTCATTTAACGCATACAATCAAACTTAGTTTTTGCAAAAAAAAAATGTTTCTGTGGTCTGTATAACTTGTGTACATTGATCACAGATCGATTAAAAAATCTGTTTTCGAATTCTCTAAACCAGGCATCGAGCTTTTAAAAATTTGTAAGCTCTTAAGTCGACAACAGAACAAAGGCATTTAAAGTTGTCAACACAAATAAGCCAGAAATAATTAGGAAAAGGAATTAAATTTTGCTGTCTTGCAACTTTAACATGAATATAATTTGATTTAAATCAATTGACCAACAAGAACGCAATTTGGAAGATGCCTTTGTTCTCTTGTCAAAAATAAATTTATCAGCGTATGTAGCAAACGTGAATATTTTTCAGGAGGCTCTGACAGTTTATCATGTCGCTCAAAATAAATTTTTTGACTGGCAGTCAGCCTTTCAATAAATTTAGCAATACAATGAATTTATTGGATTTCTTAAAGAAAGTCTTTTTTTCTGGAAAAACGTAGACTTTTGAATATAGTGTATGCAAATTATTCAGCATTGAGTTATGCCAAAATTACAGAGAACGAAAATTCCTCTGTTTCTAGCTATAGTTTCTAGTAAAAAGCAATTTGAACCTTGTTTTACAGTGTAAAAATGCCCGACTGACATAAAATAATTTGGATAAATCTCGCCAGTCGTGTACATTTAATTCAGTGTTAGATTATTTCACAAAACTGAAGTAAATGCTTGATATTCGATACCAGTTAAGTAGTTTGCTTGATTCTCTTCCTCGATCGTCTTAACCGGGAAGGACTTAAGTTAACCAAAACTGTTGTGAAAAAAAAACACCTACAATTCGGCAAATAATTTGGACAACGAGAATTATTTAAATTGATGTCAATGAAACTGGTAACTGCATTAAATTTGTACAAAACCGTTAATTCTAGACAATTGCATTTGACACAAATTCCATAGTTTTATCTCTACTTGGAAGTTTGAAAGCCAAATAAACTGATTGGGGATAATGAATGTTTTCTTAGCAAAGAATTTGAAAGAAAAGGAGATTTTTCAGGCATCACCGAGGTAGCAAGCTGCAATAAATTTGTTTTAGATTAGCTGTCAGAGCTGCGCGTCGTGAAAAGTTCACGTTTTATTACTTCACTGATAGCACTTGTGGAATTTATACCTAGACTTTCAGCGATCGACAATTCAACATCACTAAATCAAATTTTCCTTGTAACAGGTTCAGAAAACAACCACGTTACATGAAGAGCCTGAATTTCCTCCAACAATTTTTTATCGGGATTTAAAACAAAAGGAAGACTTAAACCAAGTTATTGAATCAACTCAGTCTACGAATTAGACGATCGGTGGACATTTAAATGGTGGCTGATAAAAAAAAACCTTCGACAATTAACAGCTAAATCAATGCACATGTCCTTAAATTGAATTCACTTTAACATCGCCAAGTGCAAGAGACGTTTTTAACAATTAGCAGCTATCTCCCAGTGCAATGGGCTAAATCAATTTCTTCGGAGTCGATTCATACAATTGCAAGCAAGGAGCTACCGGGCTCTGCCAAATAATTTGACTCCAGTTTCCTACGCCTATTTGTTGCGTAAATTCAAACAATTAAGAAGATTGAAATATGCGCTCTTCTTTGAGATGAATACTTTCCCGATACTAACAAAAAGCGTCAAGAAATTTGTTCAGCCACCATTTTAAAATTATACTTAAAATTATCAAAATTCTTATCTTTTTGTAGTTCCCTCCTGATTCGTTCCGAAGTCCAGTTTGTCCTTATTGGTTTACTTCTTCTCGCATTTTCTCTTCGCTCAGTTTAGAAGTCTTTCTGAAAATAGAATTCAGCAATACAACTTGTAAGCTCCAATGATACAAATACTAAACTGATATACAAAGAAAACCTAGAAAACCTTTAAAAAATTCTCACAAGCTAATGTTCTTGAAAACCTTAAGCACAATTTAGGCATTCAACAGTTAAAACATTTTAAACGAACAGCTCTTTATATTTCAGCGCCAGGAGAATCTTAATCCAGCAGTCGTCAAGGGCTGGTTCGAAACCTTTCGTCTTTCCTTCGAAGACTGTATAGCATGGAGACAGAGCACAGATATTTACGGTCCGAAACTCTTTCTTCAGAATGCTTCGTTCTTACTTTGAGGCAAATGAAAGCGCCGAAACTCTTGTGCCGGTTTACACAATAGTTTCAACTTCAATGCGACTCAAAAAGCACGTGCTAGCTTCACCGAGCAGAGATTCGTGCCCTTTTAGCTTTCTGAACAAATTTAAGTTCAGTTATCTCACGGCGTTGCATACCTTTAGTAGAAGTTGTCTAACACTCTTTTCCCACCATTTCAGGAGTCTTCCAAGTTCCTTCAAGATCACCAAACAGTCTTCTGAGCTACGACATCTTCACACGGCAACGAACTGTTGCGTTTGTGAAAAATTCTACAAGTTGTCATGAATATGGATTAGAAACTGAAGCCAGTAGCAGGCAAATACATCAGAGATTTGGGTGGAATTCCGCTGCACGTCTTTTTTTCACAGATAGCGAACCAATAAGGAAGCGCCAAAAACAAAAACAACAAGAAAAAGAAACAATAAGAACCTAACTGAGGGTTTCTTGCACAAAAAAGACGTTTGGACATTTTTCTAAAGAAAGCACCCAACTTAAACATCTTTTTTAATTTAACTGTTCTGCAAGAATGAAACGACGATGGATTTTGTATTTAGGTGCAATAATAAAATGTTTAATATCGTGCCTAGGGTCTTTGCGGCGGAGAAATCCAAAACTGAGGCCAATACAGTACAAACACTAAAAGCCCGTGGAAAGCGTATTCCTCTGGCGTGTTTCTCTTAAAATCTTGAAGACGTGTGCCGTTTAAATTGTTTATAGCAGTTACAGAAAAATTGGGCGGTCGGTCGACCCCCAGTCCACTTTAATTAATAATTCCGCTGACCAGTGCAGGCCAGTAAAATCACAAAAATACTTATTAATGCGGGTGCATATATTTGATAACTAGATAAAATGGCGGCCTTCGTGGTGAAAAATGTTCGCGTACTCGATCGCCGTAAGAGATTTCAAATTTCTCTGATCTGTGAATAAAGTCCCATTGTATCCAAACTTGTATTCATTTTGGTTTTATTTTTGTATTTTTTTCGTCACGCAATGTCTCCTCCCCTGATGAACCCAAATATAAGAACGTCTCTATTGTTTTTATATGGGTTTACTGTTTCTCGTGAGTTTTCAGTTCAAACAACTGACAGACTTAAATGACATAAACATAAGGCAATCCTTTGAAATAGAAAAAAAGAAAAAAAAAAGAAAAAATAAGATTATGTTATCTGCCCTGAGAATCGATCCCAGTTCTAGCCGAATACCTAGCGAATGACTTGCCATTGGACAAATCCGCCCACGTTTGGAATCGGCATGAAACGACTAATTTATATAGGAATTAGCGGAACAAAAGCACAAGCAAGTCGTAATTTTTTTAGTTGTACTTTTCTGGAAGTTGTACTTTTTTGCTCTGTACGGAAGTCGTACTTTTTTGCTCTGTATGGACGTCGTACTGTTTTGCTCTCTGTGGAAGTCGTACTTTTTTGCTGTTTGTGGAAATGGTGCTTTTCTCCTCCGAGTTGTACTTTTTTCTTTCGAGTGGTACATTTTTTTTTACTCTCAGTCGTACTTTCCTCCTATCAGTTGCAGTCTTATTTAATGGCTACTTTTTCTCCCTGTCGAACATTTTACTCTCTTTTTACATGTAGAATGCCTTTCAGAATGATACTGGTTGAGAGAAATTCTTTAAAAATCAATACATTTTATGTCAAGTTATCATCTCTAGTATTCTTATGAGAGCTGCCATGACCCTTATGTTTCTGATTAAATAATGATTTTGTAGGGAGAAATAAGATGGCTGTCAGTATTGGAGCTAAAAAGGTTAAAGCTACTCTTGAAAAAGAAAGGGACTTACTTTAACTATAAAATGCAATTATTTGCAGTGGTAATGGTGTTTAATAGTAAAATAATTGCATTCGGTGGATTGCAGTTATCTCACACACCCTGATTTGAACTGCGCTAAATTCAAATTCGAGAGAAGTTTAAACCAAAGAGACCAAACAGAAAAAAAAAACAAAAACAAGTTAACCCTATTCTGCCTGGGCTTTTTTTTGAGTTTCTGAGCTTGGGGGGGGGGGGGGGTGGCACAAAGTGCCCCCCATAGATCTCGAAAAGTATTAAAGCTCTTGCGATGAAACTTGGCACGTTTGTAGCACGTCATTGACTTAACAGATTGAGCTTATGACGTGTCAATTATGACATGTCGTGACGTCACAATAACGTCACCCGACATTTTGAATTTGAGGCCGCCATCTTGAATCCCAAACCTGCAGACATACAGCTGACAATGTTGTCACCAAAAAATATATGATTTTGTTCTAAGAGACATACTTAGTCAAAACAAGCACACAAAAGTAAAAAAATATCTTCTTCTTGCAAACGAAGGAGGAAAACCTGACAAGAGACTGAAAATTTTTCTCTGATAAATTTTAGGAAAAGTCACGAGATTTGATGATTATTCGTCTAGCCGTTTAAAAGTTATAATTCGTTAAAGTCAGCGCGGGTACAATGTGCCCCCCCCCCCCCCCCAGGTAGAATAGGGTTAAGGGTTTATTTTACACCAACAGTTTTTCCTCAAGGCTTTCAGACTTATTACAGCGTGCAGAGAAAGTGAATAAATCGCAATAAATCTCAAAGTGACAGTCAAGAGATCGTAAAGTAAAGCTCCACATGCGAGGTAACAATAAATTACAGTAATTTCCAGGGGGCTCCCCTATGAGTTACTTTTAATGTGAGATCACATGCCAATGAGCGCCGCACAACACCGCTGTGAAACGTTTTTAAGATCGTAATCAATTTTCTGTGAAATCGCCCGAAGATCGACACAAGTTGCATAGGTTATTTGATTTCGTCCTTAAGTCGTCGCTTAAATTGCATAAAAATCCTTGTGTAAGTGGCCCTTATTCCACGTATTAAAGTTTTCGTTTAATCAATATGCACACGTCATCAGAAGATGTTGGCTTTTCTTTGAACCCAAGCTCTAAGGAACAAAATGTTCGTTCTTTTCTATAGTCAATTATTAGTCAATTTTGAACTTACCCATTGTTCGACGTAATAAAATGTCATATAATGGATTACCGTCTCTTTGTGATTCCTGCTCAGTTTCCCAAGTAAAGGGCGAGGTGTTTAAATGAGCACATATTTGACGCTCATATTGCAAGGAATTTTGGGATACGTTGAACCAATCACTAATATCTGGCGCGCATGCTAACTTAATTTTTCCAGTACTACAAAATACTACATAACAGCGAATCACCAGAAAGAAAGAAAAAGAGAAAGAAAGAAAGAAAGAAAGAAAGAAAGAAAGAAAGGGGTCAAAAAGGGAATATCTTAAAATACAATTTTACGTGTATCAGACGGTTCCACAAACTGAGGGAACAGTCAAGAACAAGAACATCAAGTCGCAAAAGAGAAAGGACTGTTGCTTGGTTTAAAAAAGAACAACATGACAAAAATAAAGCAACATGCAACAATTAATAGGTTTATAAGTAATAATACGAAAGGAACAGCTCTTTTCAAAATGTCATTGATCATCATCATCATCATCATCATCATCATCATCATCATCATCATCATCATCGTTATTATTACTGAGTTATGTTCTGGCAGTTTTGGGCCAACTGTGGCTCTTGAGCAACTTAATCACCAACAAAGTTAACAAACCGCTTTCCCAGATTTTTGTTTGCTTATTTTCAACGTTCACTCCACACATCAACTACTCCTTACATATTTATTACAATTTATTACAAATCACAGAGCTATTTTCTAAAAACGGCTGCGAGGCAAACCGTCGGACAGTAGACTGACAAACCGCCCATCAGAAAATAATGCATTAGATATTATTTTAGGTTCTCGAGTATTACATAACATTGATCCTTTGGTATCACAAACGTGGCAGTTTTGTCGACATAGTTCGCTGTGTTAGCATGGGAGAAAATACAGGGGGGTGAGATATAAATCCGTGACTTATTGTTTTCTTAGGTGTAGTTCAGACACCGTACCTCTTGTGCACCTTACCTAATACCAATAAATTAAAATTTTAATTAAACGTAAAAGTTTAATTCAAACTTAGAGGCAGAGTTTTGTAGCGAATGCGGTTTTAAATGACGTGCTTGTAGCGCAGACTCGTTCCCAGTCCCTACGTATTTGTTATTCAAAGGCGAAGAAAGGCTGGGGGGAGAAATGATGTCATGGCGAGGAGAGAAATCATCGTGCAGTCGTACAACACTTCCTCGATCCTATTTCTAGACTTATGAACACATTTAGGGTAATACAAAAGGGTCAATTTGCCAAAAAGGGCCAGGTCCAAGATCTTAGCATACAGTCCAAGATATCTTAAGTTTTCTGGGCCCACAGTCTTTTTTCGCTTCACTAATAAGCTATAAAGCCTAAACCAATCACGAGCTCCCCTATTTTGAAAAAAAAATTACAGTAATTTATGCGAAAGAGGTAAGTTCGCCATATGACGGAGGTCCAATGCCGCATCCAGCACGCGCACTCTTCACGAGCACTCTCAATTCTCGCGAGCGACCTCAAAACTTGTGTGCACTCATTGCGCGTTTGACTCTTCTCTGTATTTACCCTTGCAGCTGTGAGGCAATGTAACCTGACGCCTCAAAACTTCTTCGCATCTTTGGGAACCAGCGCGAAGCGCGTACTGGGGTTGGCAATACGCGCGAAGTGCAAGCGGGGAGTGGGAAGAAGCGCGATAAAGCAAAACGAAAGTCTGAGGACAGGCAACAGGATAACAATTCTTTAATTCTTCAATTCTTCGAAGACGATGGATCTTAAATTAAATCATTTTTCTTTCAAGTCAAAGTATCACTAATCGGTAGTACTGTGTGTGTTTCCGTGCAGATTTTAGAACTTTTTAGAACATTTTAATTGACACCAAGACGTCGTTGAAAAACAGTGTTCTGGTGAAAACATATATCTTTCAGTTCCAAAACAAATTGTTCAGCAATTCTTGAATCTTGGTCCACGTAACCACGTAAGTAAAGAACTTTTCCTCGAAAAGGACAAACATTTGACTCCAGGTCAAATATGACACAATATCAACTGACCAGTTGATAAGTACAACGGTGATACTGCCTGTAGATCACGGAATCCATTTGACAGTTTTAAACCACAGCGATAACTTGACGCCTTGTAGCTTTCATCCCTTGCACAGTTATGTGTCCCCGGTGTTGGAAGATTGTGATATTCCGTCTGTCGCGGTACATCAATGGTTATGTGAGCAGTGAAGGTGGTTGGGTCATCTTAGTAACGTCTGTAGCGGTAGTTGAAATGCGGGTACGAGTGGCGACGATCATCCTGAAATAGAAAAATAAAACAAAACCCCATCAGACGGTAACTAAAGTGGAGGTGCGGAGCTCTTGTGTTGTGTAGATATGACGCGTGTGCGCACGCGCGTTACGTTTCCACGCGGCAGCCGACTCAATCTCGTTCCCACAGCCCAAGTTACCCTAGACCAGCGGTCGGGAAACGAGGAGACCGAGGTAACGTGGGCTCTGGGAACGAGATTGCAGCCGACTCAAACGCACATTGGCGTGCTCTTCTCTCTCGAATATCCCTGAGAAGAAGGAGGGACTGAGTAGTGTATCAGGCCGCCTTAACTTCATTGAAACTTTTTCCACCTAGGACTGCAGGACGCTTTTTTAAGCGAGGTGTGGTAAGAAAAAACTTAACAGACGATCACCCACGCAAAAGCCCTTTGGCTTTATGTCAAACTGCCCACCTTCAGATCTTAATTTTTCCAATTTCCCGACCCGTCCACTCCTTTCGACTGTTTTATAACAGATTTGCTGGGTCTCGCACTACACATCTTTGGCATTTTTGGATTGCGTCAGAACTCAAATAGTTTTTTTAAAATAAAGAAATAATGGCTTTGTAATTTGGAGGACCGAGCACGAGGACTGTGAAGACAAAACAAAACAATAAAGGCCACTTAAATTATATAGACAGGCAACAAAACAATATTACCAAAACTAAGACCCCGTCCACATGATGCGCTTCCAAAAGACTGTTCTCACATGCCTGCACGTGTTAACTTCAGCAACATTTTAAAAATCTTTGCCGTATTCGGAAAGAGGTCGAATAAAAATTTTCGAAACGCATAGCTCACCTTCGGTTCACGATATGCTCCGATATGACAAAAACCGATCTTATCCTATAAACCTATCCTTAAATTTTAACGCAACATGTTAAATACCACTGAGCGAGAAATCATTTATAAGTACGACACAAGTTATAACTCTAAACAGTAGGAAACCCAAGACACCCAAGTTTACTGCCGGATACATTAGGCCCTAAAACGAAATTGTCTCCTACATACAGCAAATTTCCTGTCTTGGGAATACCGAAAATCTTGCAAACATCAGCGAACAGCTCACGAAAATAATCACAGGAATGTGCTCAGGAGTGCGCTCAACTCCACTACAATGCCGAAGATCTCGCGAACATCAGCGAATCTGTACGAAAACTCGCGAAAATAACCACAGGAATGTGCTCAGGAATGCGCTCAACTCCACTACAATACCGAAGATCTCGCGAACATCAGCGAATCTGTACGAAAATAACCACGGAATGTGCTCAGGAATGCGCTCAACTCCACTACAATATCTCGTAGTTGCCATCGCAACCGCGACATAAAAAGGAAGGAAAGTAAAGGACCAAAGGGAATGTTCCTTTTTCCTTTCTAATTTTTTTTCGTGGAGACGCGTTCAAATGGCTGTATGTTGGACTTTCATTGACGAAATGTATAGGAAAGATCTCGATACTTAAGATTCTTTTTTCGCCTCTATCCCCAAAGATATCGTAAAGAGACCATTCAATGATCGCGAAAAGGTCGTTAAGAGATCGGTAAAAGTTCGTAAAGACGTGGTAAATAAAAAGCAAAGAATTCGTGAAGGAATCGTCTAAAGATCGCGCGAACACCCAACTTACCAAGAGCCCCTTTGAAGTAAAATAATGATGGTTTTTCCCTCATATACGGTGTATGTATTAATTTCACATAAAAGTTTCCATTATTCCTGTTTAAATTATAATCCTTATATTTTCATTGGCTAAAGAGTGTTAAAAGCAGTTGAAAACCTTCTACCAGAAGCCCAAACTAGCGTTAGGGTAAAAATAAGGAATGGCTAAATCAAGTCTAATCTTAATCGAATGTGGAATTATGATACACATACGTTGGCAACATAATTTCAACGATAAGGTATGCACGCAAGCTAACAATCGCAATAAACTAATCACATATCTTGATAAAATTGCGAATGGAAACGTTTTCATCTTTTTCAATTATTGTCAGCATCCGTATTATTCTGTAAGAAAATCAAATAACATGATTCCCTACAATTTGAGTGAAATGGGAAGTACTTTCCTTATCAACTTATTGTGACGTCAATTGGGTTGCTATGGAAAATTATGGTTCAGAATTAGAAGTAATGTTATCCTTTCTCGTGTGTTGTAGTTTATAACTATAATAAGCTTCGTATGACAAGGATAAGCGAAGTTCATCCGCTTGTCAAAATCTTTGATACACCACTGATGTGCACGCAACCTCACTTGCACTAACACTGTTGGAAGTGGAATCATTTCGTGTTGGGAGCGAAAAGAAAGCGTGGATTTAAGGAGTATAGGTAAGAGACGAGGACAGTTGTCCCAATTAGCTTAGTATAGAAGTAAGGACATTCATGCTTAAATTAGCTAAGTCCAGAAGAGATTGTCATTATTTGCGTCGATATCTCGATGGATAAAACATTTATCCTCAAAATGTACATGAAAATATTATTAATATAGTTTTTCTAATAACAGTTCAGAGTTAAAACGAGCTGGGAACTTATATCCTGCTGATATTTTTTCTTAAATAAAACCTTGGCCTTCTTAGAACACAATTTCTAAAACGGATTCAAAACACAAGACAAGACAGGAGAAATACCTCACCGATTTTTATCACGTTAAAAAGGGATGGAACGAATTTTAATTTCGTTATTGTCAGCCTTACTTGTGCGTTCAAAAACATCGCGACAGAATAAAAATTTCCTATTTTTCGCACCGACAGAAAAAGAAACAATAATTATTTTTAGAAATAAAAGTAGAGAACTGTTAATTTTCACAATTAATATTATTTCCATTCTAACACCCCACAGACGGTACAGACCTTGAATGCATGCTGTGTCTTTATAAAACCACCTGTTATGGGTTTGTTTTCGTTTCCACTTCTCCTGCTTAATCACAAACTCTGGCATGTCTACAGGTCACGAAATACAATTTTTTTAATATTTTAAATTGCAACAACGAATTTTTATGTCTGCAAGTAAAGGAAAATAAGAATGGTAGCATATAAAATGCAATTAACCACACAAATTAGAATAACAAACAAAACTGTATTGAAAGTGCTTTCACATAGATGCAATATTGCCAATATAATTGTCAGTTACGGATTTGCCGGCTATGGGAATTTTCTGAAACACACGTGTTTTTTTTTACTGATAAAGCTAGGGTCTCTGTAGACACGAATGTTTCCCATGGTTTATAATCTCTCAAAAATATTTCATTTTCAAAAGCCAGTCCTAAATTATTCTAAAATCGCAAATTACATTTTATGACGGCTTCTTCACTAGCATATACCAAGTTATCTTGTACCACGGTAGTCCTTTTGAAAATCTATTTTTTATTGTAAGCATCATGACGATTATATAACAAAATAGCTTTAATTCACCGAGGTACATCGCAGACATCGCTATTTTTTAAAATCTAAATTATTATGTTGTTGCAAATAATTCGTTAAGATACTCGCGCTTGATTGGCTATTTACAAATTAGCATATAAGATACGACACTTCAGCTTATCTGTTGGAGCTAATGCTAGACTTCTTTTTGTCACGGAACATTGTGAAAAGGCTTATTCAAGGCACTATGCGCCCCCTAGTTTTGTGTATGGCGGACTCGATTTTCGTTCCAATACAATTAACGTACCAGAGGACATCTATTTTAGCACGAGAGCTGTCAACCCTCGGGTGGAGTACGCTTTTACACGCACAATTGTTGTTGTTGCTTTTTGGCTTAAAGGGAGTATGTGAACTATTTTCAGTAACACTTTGCCAAAAGCCAAAAGTCAAAAATACATTAACGAAAACCTATGATAACGGTCCAGTTTTGTTCAAAGACACTATACTAGCGCTGTGAACCACTAACCCTTTATGCCCCAATAGTGACAAGCATCTAATTTTTCCTTACATTATCATTACCTGTTCAAACACACAGGTCATGCGAATTGAAATGATCGCTAAAGATGAGGTGTCTTGATGTGTAAGCATATTCTCCCAACTAGTAAGTACCATGAGAAATATATGGAGAACAATGAGGAAAACATGCACGTTGATACTGGGGCTTAAACGGTTAATAAGTGTCTTTGGCCACGGATGGCCAGGATGACAAAGGACTAAAACTTGAAAATGTTCGGCCACCGTTTTTAAGTTCTAAGATTGTCTCTTGCACCAGTAGACAGTAGATTCCCGCTATTAGAACACTCTGCTCGAGAACGTGGGAGTTTGCAGGAGGAAAGTGGTGAACAACAGGATGTGAAAGACGGTGACAGGAGTCCATTAGCGTCCAACTCTCATGTGTTCGTCCAACGCCATTTTCACAAGTTAGGTTAGTTTTTCAAGCCTTTCCCGGGATTTTATCTTCGGTTTCTCGTAAAATGTAATTGGAAAAATGCTAGTGATATTCTGTTATCTTCGGGTGCTTTCAACACATCTCCGGACATCTTCGGTCATCTTTGGGAATCTTCGGAAGACTTAAAAAAATAATCCGTATTGAGAGAACGCCGTATCTTCGAATATCTTCGGAAGCCGAGTCATCTTCGAAAATCTTCGGAATCTTCCGAGTCCTGTCAGCGTTCGAATTTAGAGAAGTATTCTGTGGAATTGATAACAGCACACAGGAGAATATTTGAATATTTGCATGGATATTGTACAGCGTAACTTTCAACGATATGTATGTGATATGTATGTGTGCGCCACAAGAATAATACAAAATGGATTACCGGATTACTATTTTTTGATCAGTGTGATGGCCGTTTTGGAATTTATAAGGAGTAAAATTTCTCGAAACGCAGTTATCGTAAGAAATTACTCGGAAACCACATAATCATTACATATAAACTTAAAGAAAACTAACGGATTTTAAAAGGCTAGAAGCAAAATTTCATAAATACTTAAAGTAAGCATTGGGTTTTGAGGGTCTATAGGCGCCGGCTATCCATGGGTTTTTTACATTATAATTATTACAATCAGGAGCTCCTGTTGAAATTATGGAAGCCTTATTATGATTCTGTAACGAAGCAAACTGAAAAAATTATTTTTAAGATACAATTCTGGAAGTACAAAGAGAAAAAAGCTGACAATTTGACTTTCCTCTTACAAAGAGAGTTTTTGTGAAAAGGTAGAAAAATAAAGTCTGATCCCCTAAAAGCTGAGCCAGTTTCCTGAAATCACGTAAACGTCATTTTGTTATTTACGTAAATAGAGAAGAAGACATTTCAGAAATGAAGTTAAAAATTACCTTTGTTGCAAACATAAATGACGTATAACGGGAAAACAAAATCAGAAAGCAATTAATTGAAATGCAGAGAAGGAAAAAATGAGTTTACTATCAGCAAACTATGTATAGTAAGTGGCATAAATGAGGACATATAATGAACTTCACAGACATATGTCGGAAAATGGTGAGACGTACGTTGAGGATAAAAATGAAGATTCGAGCTTCGTCTAATCGCTTAACTGAACTACCGTATCCGAAATTAAATGATAGCTGAAAGGCCTTTTTGTAACCTGTAAACAGGCTCGCTAGTGAGAAGAAAAATCGGGGAAGTGAAGCGATCTAAGTGCAAGCCTCCCGTTTTTTTTTCTTTTTGCGTGTTCTTTTCTTATTGAAAGACAAACTTGCTAATCAAACATTAATGTTTCCACTACGGATGTTTCACTACTCTTTTTGCATCATTAATTTAGGAGACAATTTTCTTTTCATTCCATTTCTTTCAAAATCTTAGGGTTTTGCCTTTTGTATGGCAGAAGAAAAAGATAAAAACATTAACTAGAGACATCTGCCACCAATTAACTCAATAGAGACAAGTCTTGAGACATGCAACGTTGGAAAGCTACTGAGCAGTACTTTCCTGTGGTACTGTTTGTTATGCTGCATAAGGTAGTTCTAACTTTTGAGTCTGTGGATGAAATCCTAAAGTGTGACCATTCAAATGAACGCTACTGAGCAGTACTTTCCAGTGATACTGTATATTATGTTGTACAAGGTGGTTCTAACTTTTCGGTCTAAGGTGTGAAAATTCAAATGAAAGTTACTGAGTAGTGGGTGGTGTTTACTGTGCTATACAACGTAGATCTGAATTTTGAATCTGAGGATAAAATACCTAATAGAGTCTGACCCTTTAGGCACTAAACAGTATTTGTGATTAGATGAAAACAGAAGACCAGAAAAAACACAGGGCGCAGAGGAGTCATATTTGACCGTAATGCTGAGTAAATTCATCGCCCAAATCGATCTTGTTAATTCAATACAATGAACGTGACTGAACCATGAAAGCATCATGCTATCTAGTTACCCGTCTGGTGAAATTCTATCCGCAAGACGAAAGGCCGACAATGGTCGCCCAAAGGGCGACGTTATCGGAAAGCAAAGCTTTCCGAAACGAGGCACTTCCACGAAGGGAACTACAGGATACTGTCTTGAAGTCACGAAAAATTCTCCGCTCTCATGTTGTTACGGAATAGGAATGTTTGTCGAGCTTTGGAGAGAAAGAAGAGATTACGCTAACAGACGTTTATAATTTTATGTATTGCTTTCTTTTCTACTAAATAATGCAAGGTTTACAGAGATTTACTAAGCCTGCTACTTGCATGTTACTTTATAAAGATGCCAAAAAAAATCAGCCAGAAAACGCCAAAAAGCTATAAACATGTATTTAATTATTTAAATTAAGGATTACTTGAAAAGAAAGTAACGCAGAATTTTAAAATTAAAGCTATTGATAACCACAGCTTGTAGTCGTTTTGCGAAAAGAAAGGCCAGACAAAAACACAATCCTTTGTTTTACGCCAAAGAGGGCGTTTAATTTTTTCTCTTTCGTTGTTTTGACATGAATCACTTAAGAGACACTTGACTGAATATTAATGTTCAATAGCCCAACGTTTTTCTCACAGCTTTCAATACAACCCTTTCGCTCACAGCGTTGAAACTCGTCATATTATGTATTTGTAATTCCTTCCGTAATTGCGTCGGCGGAAACTCCGCATGCAATAGAGTTGAAACTCGTCATGCAATCAAGTTCTAATTTCTGAGTTCATTGACGAACCCGAAAGTGTGACTTGAAAAGAAAACTACTAAGCAGTACTTTCCTGTGGTGCTGTTTATTACGATGTACATCGTGGATCTAACTTTGTGGATGAATCCCTTAAGTACGACAAATCAAATGAGAGAGATTGAGCTTTCCTTGGGTCACCGGTACTCGGTTTATCATGCTGTACATGGTGGTGTTAAAAGTAAAGTTTTGAGCAAGTGGATGAAATCCTGAAGTGTGACCATTCAAATGAAAGCTACTGAGCAGTACTTTCCTGTGGTGCTGTTTATTATGCTGTACAAGGTGATTCAAACTTTTGATTCTGTGGATAAAATCCCGAAGTGTGACCATTCAAATGAAAGCTACTGAGCAGTACTTCCCTGTGGTACTGTTAATTATGCTGTACAAGGCGAAGCTAACTTTCGAGCCTGTTAACCATTCAAATGAAAGCTATTACGTGGTACTGTTTGTTGCTCGCGGTATGTTGCAAAATGGATTTTAAAATTTTTGTTCCTGTTGTCGCTGTTTTGATCTTGGGCAGCTTTTATCTACAGAGGATTCTTTGATCACCTCCCGTTCGTTCCTTTTCTTTCCTGTTTCTCTCTCTCTTCATTTTCTTAACTGAAGGAGCATCAATCTGTGTGGGAGAGAGAAGTGAAAGAGTTTTGCGTAGAGGAAGTAACACTGATCACGGTTTCTTTCACGTTATTAACCACGAGTAACGACTACAAATTACGAAATGTTCCCGCCAATTTAAGCGCCTATTGGAAGGACATGTTCATTCACTGCGCACCATTTGTAACAGGAAGCAGCAGCAAAGACCAAATGGACTTTTAATGATTTCAAAGTAACATAAAAAAAATGAAAGACAGTTGAAATCATTTAAAATGAGTGGCTGCGAATGTTTGACACATTTTATTTTATTTTGTTTTATTCTATTTTATTTATCACGACTTAAACGTGAAAAACGACTGTAAAGTACCTGACAACAAAAGTTTGATATGAAAATATTGTTTTGTCTTTGCATGGTGAACCACAATTTTTGTTTTTACAAGAAAATATTAAGGATACATAGCATTTCCGTAATCTTATCTACTTAAATATTTCGATAGCTTGTCGAAAAATGTTTTTCGGTAATGCCATTTTCTGTAACCCCCTTGATATTCAGCGAAAGATTGCTCTAGGGTAAACGTTGTCGGTTACTGCTACTTCCAACGATTTGGTAGTAATACACTCCTTCCGAAATCTTAATATAACACGGGGTACTCTGAGAGATAATTGCTGCACATCCGCGGCAGTTAGATGAATTACAAACTGGCTCTTACTAAACCATTCTGGTGAACCATGGGGCGAGAAATTCTGTTTTCTTAAAGACAGCCATATTGCCACATTCACGGCAACGTTTACGTTAAGTGATATCTTGTATTCATTTTTTTTTTTGGCTAATGATCCAAGTCAACCAGTGTGCTAGAGCGTTAATCTCCAAAACAATCTTAGCACGAATTTCAAAAGTTCCCCTTTATGGTATTACCGCTCTGCGGAATAATTACCCATCAATTATCAATTATTAACAACAGTTTTTCCCTTTTACTTTAAATACAGACCTCGAGATCCATCAATGCCACAGAATGTAGCTTGGACGGCTTGGAGGTACATAGAGTATGGTTGACATAAAAGCGCAGAGATTATCAAGTGCAAAGACGCTAAACACGAATGACATTAACATATGGCTTAAATGAAGTAATAGCATATTTGCTGTTTGTAACTGGGGAGAGGAAATGGTTTTTGGAAAGGCCTCTATCCTCGCATTTCTTTGCATTTTCCATAAGGTACGATGCAAATGTGTATTGTAAATATAACACGTTACTGCAATTCACAGCTTCTTTTCTCTTTCTCAACTGTTTCTAATTTATTTTTTAGTGTTTCGGGATCGCAAAGGGCATCTCTATCGCAGGTACGAATTTTCCTGCTAAATGTGTTTTTAGCTAGTCAATTGACTTTGTGAGAATGTGATATTCTTATAAAAGAAAAAACTAACCTGTATTTTCTTAGCCAACCTCTATGTCGCTATAACGACCATGAATGGGCTTCCCATCTTCCTTCACAAGGCAAGCTGTAATTTCCAATGAATCCAAATTGCAATTCTAAAATGTTCGTTCAACTACAACAAGCAAAAATATTTGCATTTTGATTGAATTAAATCTCACTTCTGCTGCACTAAGGCTGACTCGTTTACCAAGGTAATTAGCAGAATGTGCCAGCAAAGACAAAAATTATTTTATCGCCTAAGATGTGTAGCATCTTTTCGGTCGAGTAACTGAAACAGCAAAATTTGCATTATAAGTTGGCCTTAACTATTTAATTTCAAATCGCACGCACGGCCACTCGAGTAATAATTGTCGTGTCAAATAAGTTTTGTGATGCTTAAAAGGTAGTCTGCAATTTTATACAATACTCGTTAGCTTTATTAATCTTACCTAGCAAAGTTCACTGAGGCCTAAAGACTGCAAAACGTAACTTAAGTTAAAACGTTTGTATTCAAATAATAGCAATCGCTCGATCGGTTTCGAAGCTTCGTTCGCGACAGGTGAAGGACGAATGTTTTCAAAACAAACCAACAGGGATCGGAGATGTTACAATTAGCTACCCTCTTATTCCCAATGGAACAACCACATTTCAAAAACAGCAGTTAAAATTGTATTGATTTTTTTAAAGAATTTCTAAAATGCTTTTGTTCAAGGGATAAGGGAAAAAACTCGAGCTATAAGAACCGACTTTGGATTATTTCAACTTACTGCTGGGATTCCTATCGAGTTCGCCTTACAAACCCGCATGCAACCTGCCGCTTTGGAAAACCACCAAAAACTGAATAACGTCAAAACGCCCATACTCTTCACACTACAACAAACACGTTTACCGAAAGATAAAGGCAATTTTCTAACTTCAGTAAAACACGCCATTTCAAGCTTTCACTAGTAAAGTCACGATTTCCGTACGCGTGTGTGTATACTCTGCTAATCTGACACGTTTTGGTAACCTCTTTAATGTTTCAAAACCGCTCGATGCTTTATATTTGTAAATTATTTTCATTATTGCTTTTACACGGTCCTTATACCTTAATTAATTTCAAAGAGTCAGAGCGTTTTTAAATGGCGTTGTAATCCACAAGGGTAACTAATGAACCACGAATTTGTGAATACGTGCCAAGTAACACATAAAAAGCAGTTGTTGGGTTGTTTCCAGATAACAGTAGAACTGCTTAATCAAAAACAACGATCCTTGTTGAATGTTTTCTTAATCGTGTTTTGGGTTGATAAAAGTCTTACGACAATAGACTCCCGCTTTCTCAAACAATGAAAGGAAACCAAAAATTGTCCGAGATAACGGGAATTCGAGATAGCCAACTGGAAATAAGTGAGCAAAATCAACCAAGGAACACGAGTTTCACTTCGAGATAGCGGGGGATTCAAGATAGCCTGGTTCAGTTCGAGATAGAGAGGCATTCAAGATAGCAGGGTTTCAGTTCGAGATAGAGGGGGTATTCAAGATAGCCGGGGTTTCAGATAGCAGGAATCTACTACAGTTCGAAACAAGCTGGTTGAAAGAGCTTTAAAGCAGGTGGTCGCGTTACCTAATTAGATGACTAGTTAGCTGAGTGCATGGATAAATAAGAAAATGAATCTACAATGCGCACGTATGTTAACTGCAACCTCGATTTGCATCCTCAACATAAAAGGCTGATAATTTAAGGATGGAATCATTTGCAGCATACGCGTATAGCTGTCGCTTTAGCGCGTGGGAATTTTCTTTTGGTTGTTAGCCAAAAAACAATAGAAAATTCGCGCGTGCCAAAGCGACAGCTACACGCGTATGCTGCAGATGATTCAACCCTAACACAAATGCCCGGCGCGTGCAAATCTGACCATCGACATGATATTGAGAGGCTTTGGCCTTGGCCTTGACCTTGACCATGCACAAGCCGCAACAGGTTGTGAACTCTGTTGAAGCTAAGTTATTGAAAAAAGATTGCACACGGTTGTGGTGATGGCGGTTGTGGCATTCTTTTCAAGAATTTTACGAAGTTTTACAACTAGTCTTTGAGCTATGTTTTTGGGAAACAGAAAAATAAGAACCCATTAAAAAGTAAGGGAATGGCTAGCAAGAATGGGCAGAAATAGACATCCTAGAAATGGACGTTACCTGTTACGTGCCCGCTCCTTGTCGTGGTGACTGAATGTCGTTTATACAGTCATTCGTCGCTGTTCTCGTTTGCGTACCGCAGTGCGCACCTCGTCTCCAGATCTCCACTCCGCATTGGTCCCTTTTCCGTTCATTGTTTGGTTACAGCACTTCCTCATGTGAAGAGCCGGTTGATTCCTGTTTTAAATGGCCTGTGGTACAAACACATAACAGTCAATTTACCGTATCAACACCGAGATAAGTGTCCGCTTAGAGGAGCCTATAAATATAGAGTTTTAGTGGAGAAACCACCGGGACTGCAATTTAGTGTCCGCTTACTGGAAGTGTCACCTTACAGGAGGTGCCCGCAAGCGGGGGTTCGACTGTAGTAAATCGAGAATTCCTATTATTATGTAGACAGCCTGTAGATACTAGCGAGAGCGCGCTCTGATTGGCTAACCGCACACAGGCTATCAGCAAATAACCCTGCTTTTTCTTTATAATGAACGCCATGAGACAAAAAGGTTTCGCCGCAAAGAAAAAGTTTGGTAAAAAAAAATTGACAAGAAATTCAATTTGCGCTTGTTGGATGCGACGAGAATATTAACCCTTCAAGCTCCAATATCCACATGCAAATTCTCCTCACTGTTCTCCATATATTTCGTATGTTACTAGTTGAGAGAATTTGATTCAACATCAACACATTTCATGTCTGGTGTTCATTTGCTATATTCTCATGACCTGTATACTTGATCACCTAGTGATACTGTAGGGAGAAATTAGATGCTTGCCACTCTTTAAGCTTAAAGGCTTAACAAGTCGGCATTACGCCCCTCGTTGGTTATTTACCATCTCATACTAAACGCACGCTCGTGGAACAATTGTTAATTAATTGTTACTTCATTCCATAGGAGACGATCCATGGTACAAGAAAGCGAGCTTCTACTGGCCATTCAACACCTTGCAGGACCGCGGTGTTGTTGACCAGCGGGGTACCAGCAGCGTACCGGCCTACAGCAAAAACGGGCTTCAACTGGACGGCCTGTTGGGGAGCTGGGCCGACTTGGGAAACTTTTCGTATCACTGCATAAGTAACCCGGATGCTTGTGAGATTGGATTTACAGTGACGTTTTGGTTGCGAGTGAACGAGCCCCAGAATAAGAGAGTCGTATTGCAAATAGCCTCAGCTACGCTTGCTGTTGGAACAACAGTTGAAATAAATGGTGACGTTCTTAGTGTACATGTTAATAGTCCCGTACAACAGCGAAATGTGGAAGTAAGATGGCCTTATTCAAGCTGGGTTTTTGTAGCCCTTAGTTGGAACAATACAGAAAATAAGATAAATGTATTGCTAAACTGTTCCATAGTTCCTTACGTAAAGAACACTGTTGAAGATAGCTTAACGCTTGCGCCAGTTCCTCCGTATCATACACTTATTCTCGGAGCCAATAATGCGCGGTTACGAAGCACAAGGATGATCATCGACGAGTTAGCGCTCTGGAATGGCGTGTTGTCGAAAGAGGACATTCGCTACATCATGGAGTCTAAGGCAGGTAAAACGAAAACAAGCTCTTCATTTAATGTGTACCTTTGTTTCAGGGTATCAATATTTTTATCCGTTTATTGTTCTGCGAACATCATTTGAAACTAAGGATTTACCAATAAATTCTTGTCCCAGTGGACAAATCCCAAAACAGTTGGTCAGGTTTAGTGGAAAGGAGAAGTAACGAATGGTTAAAAAACGAACGAAAGAGCGAAAAGAGGAACGGATGGACGAACAAACCAGCAAACAGACGGACAGACTCTGGGACGGAGGGACAGATGCACGGACTAATGAAATAAAGGAGGGACCATGAAAAAACGAAGAGACAATCCAATGGACAGGCAGACAGGCAGACAAGTGGACGGACAAACGAACAGGTGGATGGACAAAGAGAAAAACTGACTTACTGAACGAACGGACAGATGGAGGAAGGAAGGAAGGAAGGAAGGAAGGAATGAAGGAAGGAAGGAAGGAAGGAAGGAAGGAAGGAAGGGAGGGAGGGAGGGAGGGAGGGAGAGAGGGAGGGAAAGACAAAGGAAGAGACAAATGCAAAGGAAGGAACAAATGAATTGATTGATTCAGCGATCAATTGTTGTCAGTAATAGTAGAACGAAGAATTATTAATTGAATGGATGATCGAGAGCGAAGGAGGGAGGAAGGAAAGAAGGCAGGAAGGAAGGAAGGAAGGAAGGAAGGAAGAAAGGAAGGAAGGAAAGAAGGAAGGGAGGGAGGGAGGGAAGAAGGAAGGAAGGGAGGATTAATGGACAATTTCTAATTTGAATCATCAACCTTCGTTTGACGTCATGAGTGGTCACACGAAATTGATTAAAATGTAAATACTCATTTCTTCCAGTCGATGGTAGCTACACCAACTGGTCTGACTTCAGCTCGTGCACAGTCTCCTGCGGAAGGGGCACAAAAACGAGGTTTCGATCCTGTACTAATCCTCCACCACAACACGGCGGCAATCATTGTCCGGGGAGTCCTTCCCACACGGAACAATGCTTTCTAAGAGACTGCCCGATTAATGGAAACTATTCCCAATGGACAGATTTCAGCTCTTGTACACTATCTTGCGGAGGGGGTAAACGATATCGGAGTAGAACTTGTACTAATCCTACGCCCCAATATGGCGGTCTTAACTGCTCTGGCCTGGGTCGGGAACAAGAGACTGAAGATTGCAATCCTCGACCATGTCCGATAAATGGAGGTTACAGCGAATGGTCACAGTTCAGCGCATGCTCTGTGACGTGTAACAGCGGTACACAAACTCGCACAAGACTATGTAATAATCCGACACCGCAGCACGGTGGCAAAGACTGCAGTATGTTTGGCCCCAACGAAGAAACCCTTTCTTGCTTTATTAAGGTGTGCCCCATTGATGGTAACTATAGCAACTGGAGTTCATTTGGCATCTGCAGTAAAACCTGCGGCGGTGGTGACAAGATCAGGACTAGAAAATGCGACAATCCCGTCCCGGTGGGGGAGGGGAGAAATTGTTCTCGTTTAGGTAAGCCAATCGACATCCAACCTTGCAATACCCATCCGTGTCCTGTTAGCGGAGGGTACACCCCTTGGTCTGAGTTTAGTCCGTGCACGACATCCTGCGGGGGTGGGACTCATTTTAGGAGGCGTAACTGTACAAATCCACCACCGGAGGCTGGAGGTCAAGACTGCACTCGTCTGGGACCCCCTGAGGAGTCAGAGCTGTGTAGTACCAATCCCTGTCCCATCGACGGGGGTTACGGAGAGTGGTCGTCATTCACGCCATGCACTCGGACTTGTGGCGGAGGTGAAAGCGTCAGGTCAAGAAACTGTGATAATCCACCAAGTCAACATGGAGGCAAGGACTGTTTGCGTTTAGGACCGGCACGAGAGGTTCGAGCTTGCAACACAAAGGCTTGTCCTGGTGAGTTTTAGGCAATGTTGAACACTGGGTCAAACAGAGTCACAAGAAGACGCAAGTTTAAAAAATAGCGTATTCTTGTCGCTCAATTTGGCCACTACCCGCGCGCACTTTCGTTACTAGGAAAAACTTACTTCCACTTTAATCGACGCAAGTTTAATCAACGCAAGTTGACTTCAGAGTCATCTAAAACCCTGGCTAAAAATAACCCAAGTTGGACAACTGCAGACATCGTGCCTGAGTTTACAAGGACGTGTGCGCACTAGCGTTTACTTGTAAGAACTTGCACGCCTTTTGATCAAGTTCAAATTCACACTCCAGTCAACGCACGTTTTTTACCGTTTACCGACCTAACGCAAGTTGCTCTCATAGAGCGCTTTTCAAATGAGTGTCGTAAAACCAAAACTAAAGTAATTACCCAAGCCAATCACAACAAACACAAATTACCCAATGAACCAACCAGAACTCGAAGCAAATACATGTAACCGGCGCCAAGCACGGGAAAACGCGTGCGAGCGAGTCGGGATTGGTTTGAATTTTACTTCTGATTGGTTGAGAAAGTGGCGCGACGTTTTTTAACCAATCACAGAGTGAAGTAAAGCAAAACCAATGCAAAACACGAATTACTTTCGACAGTCAAATGAAAACCGCTCTATTTGTTTTACGTCCTAGCTAAACAGGTACGCAAGTCGAAGCATGTTTTTTGGATACCAACAGGAGTTCAGATTTGCCTTGGGTTATTAAACGGACTCAGAAGTAAACGCCTTTTGAAATAAAGACATAACAATGACGCCTCGCGTTGATATCTTTAACTGGGATGGTCGCCATCATTTCTCATTTCATTCGCAGTTTACATTTATGATGTTCACTCTCATAAATCCCATAACCAGTACTTGTGTTCATGCTGGGTTAGCGCCTAATGTCCCAATATGTGGTATATGTTGTATACATCTTCTTTTTAAATTAATTGTTTTTTTTTAACAGACATCAGCTTTATAACTGCCGTGACGTTTACAGAGGAGAAGTTCTACACGGAGATTTTAAACACGGAAAGTGATCAGTTCAAGGGATTGGCAGAAAAGATCAAGTACAACGTAAGTTCAAAGTTTTTCGTTAAGAAACACACTACTTGATCAGCCTTTTATTAGAAATGTGATTTATGAAAAATAATTCGCTAGCGAGAATTTATCAGGTACGAAACAGGTCAAAATGGACCTTAAAATGCAAATGAACAGGCCATGTACAGTAAGAATGGCAGAGAACAGGTGGACAATATTATAAAGAACCACGAATGGCAGACTAGATCACAAGGATGATCAAGAACAAGATGAAGTGACAAGATCGGAATAATAAGATTAAGACTAACAAAGGCTAGGGTAGTGCAGTTGACTATGGCAGAAGACTACATTCGGAAGTTGATCAATGAAAATTCACGTGTGACGTGCCTATAATTCAGGATCGAACCCCTTCCTTTCCTTTTTTCTTTCCTTCTGTTTTCAGGTTCTTAAAATTTATGGCGAAAATTCAGCTCTGGAATCAATTGACGTCAAATGGTGCGGAACAGATGGGTATGATGAGCTGGAGTTAACTGTTTGATTGATAGTTCTTTACGCCTTGAAAAAGGTCACTGAACAACCAAAACGAGAACATGTACAGCCGATTACACATAGCTTTGAATTTCTTGCGAGACCAAATTTACGTTTTTTTGCCGGTTTTTTTCTTTCTATTTTGTTTTTGAATGGGATGAAAGGAGAGAAGGTTATACATCCTGCAGTGGACGAATGATGTCTAATTAACCCTTTCAGCGCCAATATTTCCCGGGTATGCATATTCACCTCAATGATTTCTCTATATTTCTTCTGGTACAAGTTGGGAGAATTTGTATAAACATAGTCTTTTGAATAATGTAAGGATAATATAGATACAGTTACTGTTGGCTTAAAGGGTAAAATGGTGTTCGTTTTCTCATTTTTTCAAACTGGAAATTTCCTGATTTTTAAAGGTCCTCAAACCACTAACTACGTTTCGGGTTTTACTGAATTCACAATTCCACTTGTAAAAAAAGTTAAAACTTGAGATTATGACAATTAACACATGCTTTTTATTTTCTGTTTATTTTTAGAGGTCCCGGTGTTCAGTGCGTGCTACAGCTTGATTTTATGGCTGATCGTTACTCGGATATCATCGATTTACAGGACGCTTTAAAGATGAAAGGACTGCTGCATTCAATGCCTGTTAAAACTCACTACATCAGCAGTGACCACGGTAAGAAAGCTCTGCTAGTAAAATGTTATACCCGGGCTTCACGGTGTTCATATTTCATTAAACGTTAACTTCAGTTGTACCGCCCAAACGTCTTTAGCTTAGAAACCAAGTATATTGTACTGTAATAAATTGTTTGAACACAGGAGTACCAGTATTGTCTAGTATGATCGTCCAGGTGAGATCAGTCCTTAAAAGACCGTTGTTTAGTAAATGGTTTGAACCCAGGAGTATCAGTAGCCTGTCTAGTGTGATTGTCCAGGTCACAGTAGTCCTTAAAAGACTATTGTTTAGTCGGTAAATGGTTTGAACCCAGGAGTATCAGTAGTCTGTCTAGTGTGATTGTCCAGGTCACAGTAGTCCTTAAAAGACTATTGTTTAGTCGGTAAATGGTTTGAACCCAGGAGTATCAGTAGTCTGTCTAGTGTGATTGTCCAGGTGACAGTCGTCCTTAAAAGACTATTGTTTAGTCGGTAAATGGTTTGAACCCAGGAGTATCAGTAGCCTGTCTAGTGTGATTGTCCAGGTCACAGTAGTCCTTAAAAGACTATTGTTTAGTCGGTAAATGGTTTGAACCCAGGAGTATCAGTAGTCTGTCTAGTGTGATTGTCCAGGTCACAGTAGTCCTTAAAAGACTATTGTTTAGTCGGTAAATGGTTTGAACCCAGGAGTATCAGTAGTCTGTCTAGTGTGATTGTCCAGGTCACAGTAGTCCTTAAAAGACTATTGTTTAGTCGGTAAATGGTTTGAACCCAGGAGTATCAGTAGCCTGTCTAGTGTGATTGTCCAGGTCACAGTAGTCCTTAAAAGACTATTGTTTAGTCGGTAAATGGTTTGAACCCAGGAGTATCAGTAGTCTGTCTAGTGTGATTGTCCAGGTCACAGTAGTCCTTAAAAGACTATTGTTTAGTCGGTAAATGGTTTGAACCCAGGAGTATCAGTAGTCTGTCTAGTGTGATTGTCCAGGTCACAGTAGTCCTTAAAAGACTATTGTTTAGTCGGTAAATGGTTTGAACCCAGGAGTATCAGTAGTCTGTCTAGTGTGATTGTCCAGGTCACAGTAGTCCTTAAAAGACTATTGTTTAGTCGGTAAATGGTTTGAACCCAGGAGTATCAGTAGTCTGTCTAGTGTGATTGTCCAGGTCACAGTAGTCCTTAAAAGACTATTGTTTAGTCGGTAAATGGTTTGAACCCAGGAGTATCAGTAGTCTGTCTAGTGTGATTGTCCAGGTCACAGTAGTCCTTAAAAGACTATTGTTTAGTCGGTAAATGGTTTGAACCCAGGAGTATCAGTAGTCTGTCTAGTGTGATTGTCCAGGTCACAGTAGTCCTTAAAAGACTATTGTTTAGTCGGTAAATGGTTTGAACCCAGGAGTATCAGTAGCCTGTCTAGTGTGATTGTCCAGGTCACAGTAGTCCTTAAAAGACTATTGTTTAGTCGGTAAATGGTTTGAACCCAGGAGTATCAGTAGTCTGTCTAGTGTGATTGTCCAGGTCACAGTAGTCCTTAAAAGACTATTGTTTAGTCGGTAAATGGTTTGAACCCAGGAGTATCAGTAGTCTGTCTAGTGTGATTGTCCAGGTGACAGTCGTCCTTAAAAGACTATTGTTTAGTCGGTAAATGGTTTGAACCCAGGAGTATCAGTAGCCTGTCTAGTGTGATTGTCCAGGTCACAGTAGTCCTTAAAAGACTATTGTTTAGTCGGTAAATGGTTTGAACCCAGGAGTATCAGTAGTCTGTCTAGTGTGATTGTCCAGGTCACAGTAGTCCTTAAAAGACTATTGTTTAGTCGGTAAATGGTTTGAACCCAGGAGTATCAGTAGTCTGTCTAGTGTGATTGTCCAGGTCACAGTAGTCCTTAAAAGACTATTGTTTAGTCGGTAAATGGTTTGAACCCAGGAGTATCAGTAGCCTGTCTAGTGTGATTGTCCAGGTCACAGTAGTCCTTAAAAGACTATTGTTTAGTCGGTAAATGGTTTGAACCCAGGAGTATCAGTAGTCTGTCTAGTGTGATTGTCCAGGTCACAGTAGTCCTTAAAAGACTATTGTTTAGTCGGTAAATGGTTTGAACCCAGGAGTATCAGTAGTCTGTCTAGTGTGATTGTCCAGGTCACAGTAGTCCTTAAAAGACTATTGTTTAGTCGGTAAATGGTTTGAACCCAGGAGTATCAGTAGTCTGTCTAGTGTGATTGTCCAGGTCACAGTAGTCCTTAAAAGACTATTGTTTAGTCGGTAAATGGTTTGAACCCAGGAGTATCAGTAGTCTGTCTAGTGTGATTGTCCAGGTCACAGTAGTCCTTAAAAGACTATTGTTTAGTCGGTAAATGGTTTGAACCCAGGAGTATCAGTAGTCTGTCTAGTGTGATTGTCCAGGTCACAGTAGTCCTTAAAAGACTATTGTTTAGTCGGTAAATGGTTTGAACCCAGGAGTATCAGTAGTCTGTCCAGTGTGATGTCCAGGTCACAGTAGTCCTTAACAGACTATTGTTTAGTCGGTAAATGGTTTGAACCCAGGAGTATCAGTAGTCTGTCCAGTGTGATGTCCAGGTCACAGTAGTCCTTAAAAGACTATTGTTTAGTCGGTAAATGGTTTGAACCCAGGAGTATCAGTAGTCTGTCTAGTGTGATTGTCCAGGTCACAGTGGTCCTTAAAAGACTATTGTTTAGTCGGTAAATGGTTTGAACCCAGGAGTATCAGTAGTCTGTCTAGTGTGATTGTCCAGGTCACAGTAGTCCTTAAAAGACTATTGTTTAGTCGGTAAATGGTTTGAACCCAGGAGTATCAGTAGCCTGTCTAGTGTGATTGTCCAGGTCACAGTAGTCCTTAAAAGACTATTGTTTAGTCGGTAAATGGTTTGAACCCAGGAGTATCAGTAGCCTGTCTAGTGTGATTGTCCAGGTCACAGTAGTCCTTAAAAGACTATTGTTTAGTCGGTAAATGGTTTGAACCCAGGAGTATCAGTAGCCTGTCTAGTGTGATTGTCCAGGTCACAGTAGTCCTTAAAAGACTATTGTTTAGTCGGTAAATGGTTTGAACCCAGGAGTATCAGTAGTCTGTCTAGTGTGATTGTCCAGGTCACAGTAGTCCTTAAAAGACTATTGTTTAGTCGGTAAATGGTTTGAACCCAGGAGTATCAGTAGCCTGTCTAGTGTGATTGTCCAGGTCACAGTAGTCCTTAAAAGACTATTGTTTAGTCGGTAAATGGTTTGAACCCAGGAGTATCAGTAGTCTGTCTAGTGTGATTGTCCAGGTCACAGTAGTCCTTAAAAGACTATTGTTTAGTCGGTAAATGGTTTGAACCCAGGAGTATCAGTAGCCTGTCTAGTGTGATTGTCCAGGTCACAGTAGTCCTTAAAAGACTATTGTTTAGTCGGTAAATGGTTTGAACCCAGGAGTATCAGTAGCCTGTCTAGTGTGATTGTCCAGGTCACAGTAGTCCTTAAAAGACTATTGTTTAGTCGGTAAATGGTTTGAACCCAGGAGTATCAGTAGTCTGTCTAGTGTGATTGTCCAGGTCACAGTAGTCCTTAAAAGACTATTGTTTAGTCGGTAAATGGTTTGAACCCAGGAGTATCAGTAGTCTGTCTAGTGTGATTGTCCAGGTCACAGTAGTCCTTAAAAGACTATTGTTTAGTTGGTAAATGGTTTGAACCCAGGAGTATCAGTAGCCTGTCTAGTGTGATTGTCCAGGTCACAGTAGTCCTTAAAAGACTATTGTTTAGTCGGTAAATGGTTTGAACCCAGGAGTATCAGTAGTCTGTCTAGTGTGATTGTCCAGGTCACAGTAGTCCTTAAAAGACTATTGTTTAGTCGGTAAATGGTTTGAACCCAGGAGTATCAGTAGCCTGTCTAGTGTGATTGTCCAGGTCACAGTAGTCCTTAAAAGACTATTGTTTAGTCGGTAAATGGTTTGAACCCAGGAGTATCAGTAGCCTGTCTAGTGTGATTGTCCAGGTCACAGTAGTCCTTAAAAGACTATTGTTTAGTCGGTAAATGGTTTGAACCCAGGAGTATCAGTAGTCTGTCTAGTGTGATTGTCCAGGTCACAGTAGTCCTTAAAAGACTATTGTTTAGTCGGTAAATGGTTTGAACCCAGGAGTATCAGTAGTCTGTCTAGTGTGATTGTCCAGGTCACAGTAGTCCTTAAAAGACTATTGTTTAGTCGGTAAATGGTTTGAACCCAGGAGTATCAGTAGTCTGTCTAGTGTGATTGTCCAGGTCACAGTAGTCCTTAACAGACTATTGTTTATTAAATAGTTTGAACCCAAGAGTATCAGTAGTCTGCCTCAGATGATCGTTCGGGTGAACGTAGGTAAAGGCTGTTGTTTAGTGACGTACAGGTGGGAAAGGTTTGAACAAGCACTATCGAATCAAATTCTTATTGTCATGAGATCTAAGATAACTAGTTGAGGTAAGAGATGAGGTAAGAGAAATATAAACCTTAAGCCGGTTTGAACAAGATCATGCCAAATAATTCCAAATTTGAAATAAAAATTGGATGACTAACAGGGCTCGAGACTAACGGTAGCCAACTAGTCACGGACTAGTAGAAATTCCGTTTTGGCTAGTAGGTTTTGCGCTTTCACTAGCCATTTTGGCTAGTGAAAATTTCAAAGCACTAAAGCACCGGATGGAAACCAAACTGAATATTGCTTCTGATCATCCGATCCCAAAAGCAAATTGAGTGAGCAGAAACTAAAACTTATTCCGTAAAAGGATATCATAATGTTCGTATGATATTTGTTTTGTCCTCTCAACGTTTTTCCCTACTAATTCTTGTCTCACATGCCAACCCTTTTTTCCGTCATTTCTACGTTCGAACGAAATTAGCCGTCTTCAGAACGTTTACCATACGTTACCTTGAAAGGTCCATTAGTGCGTTCAAATGATATTTGTCTACACGTTAGAAGGTTCACACAATTCTTTAGCCTTCTGTTATCGACTTTTTTCCATTTATTGCTACGTTCGTACAATGGTTTCTCTTCCCAGCGTAACGTCTTCACAACGTTTCTCCGTACGTAAGCAAGTTCGTCGATTTATTAGGGTAGCCTTCCCAACGTTTCTTTGTACATTAGCACGTTCGCACGACATTGTTCTGCTCTTCCTAAGGTTTTCAGTGTGTTAGTACTTTCGTACGATAAGTCTCTGTACGTTAGTATGTTCATACGGTATTAGTCTTTTCTTCTCAACGTTTATCCGTACGTTAGTGCGATTTTAGTTTCTCCGTAATTTATTGTCCCACTGCAGTAGTTCAGTTTGTCCGTTCGGCGTTCTTCCGTACGTCACACACGTGCCCATATACGGAATTAGTTTTTTTTTAAATTTTGAAATAGGACCCGGTATTTTATTTGAAAATATGTACATAAATTACAGAAATATTTGAAAAAAAAATTAAGCAATATATAACCTAACTACTATAGCATGAATCATAAAAATTGGCAATGACCTATAACAATTTCCCAAGACTATAGCCAACTAAATCAAATACTGTCTACTAAAACTACTCTAAGAAAACATACTATGTAAAAATTGGCAATGACCTATAACAATTTCCCAAGACTATAGCCAACTAAATCAAATACTGTCTACTAAAACTACTCTAAGAAAACATACTAAAAACTAATTAAGAAATGTCCGCGTTCCTTACATTGACACTAAAATCATCTAAAAAGTCAGCATTCTTGTGAAAAGGAGTTCTAGACCCACGAACACACGTGTGGACGGAATTAGTTTTGTCTAGTAACGTTTCTCCGTAAGTTAGTAGTTGCGTATTTTATTAGTCTTTGTATCTTGGTATGTTTGCAGCGTTTCTCTCTACTGTGGTGCATTAGCAACCAACGTGTTTGATATGACTTCTCAACGTTTCTCCGTACCTTAGTAAGTTCGAACCTAATCAGTTTTTTTTTCTGCGCAATGTTTCTCCGCACTCAAATACGCTTATAATTTACTAGTCTTCTCTTGTAGATGTTTTTCCGTACGTGAGTTGAGTGCTGTATCAGTCTTGTCTTTTTTGCCTTTCTCCGTACCTTACAACGTTCGTACAATGTTAGTCTTCTCTTCCTAACATTTCTCCGTACGATGACATGCTCATATAAGGTTAACTGTTCGAGTTATTCGTCATGATCTGACCAAAATGGAAAAGAGAGGCCTGAACTACATCGCGCCTGGGAATTTGCCCTGAAGGCACATAGTACTTTGTATTCCGCGTGTGAGAATCTTTAACCGTTGGAAAAAATAGTCAACATTCAAGTTCTTTACTCTTGAGATTACAGAGAGGCATGTCTGGCATGTTTACACTACTTCACTCGGCTAAAAATTAGACGTATTGAACACAGTATGAGTTTATGCAAAAATATCTGGCTAGTGAAAATTTATTTTGGCTAGTGAAATCAAACCTCTCACTAGCCACTTGGCTACTAAGCTAAAAACTTAGTCTCGAGCCCTGACTAATGATAATTACCTTTAACCCTTTTATCCCTAACATGAAAATGCATGTTTTCCTTACTGTTCTCCATACATTTCTTATGGAGCTAGTAAGGAGAATTTGTGTAAATATCAAGACATCTTATCCTTGGTGGTCACTTTCTTTATTCTCATCACTTGAATGTTTGAACAAGTAGTGAGGAAGAAAATTTTATTTTCGTCACTGCTAGGACTTTATGGTTTAAGTTGAGCCTTATTTCCTGATTACAGTGTTTACCCTTAGTTCCTAGCTACGCACCTGAAAATGTCATCGTTCACAACACCAGCTCACGAAGCCTCAACGTCACGTGGAAGAAAATCCGACCTCACAGGGTAGGAGGTGGGGACATCCTTGGGTACCGTCTGATTTACACAGATAACGGAGGCAAGGCGTGGAATCGTGTAATACCTGGCGAAGAAAACACGCAAGCAGAGTTGAAAAATCTGAGAATTTATACCTTGTATTGCGTGCGAATTATGGGTTACAACAGGCGAGGAGATGGAATAGCGTCCTATCCCGTGTGTGCTTACACTGACAAAGATGGTAAGTCTACAAAACACGGGACCTTTGTTCTGAATCCCGCGGGTTCCAATCGTGAATCTGTATGGCAACCTTATTTTATAGAGAACAAAAATCATGGAAGATACAAATGGTATTTCAGATCGGTAGACTAGGAGCAAAACTATTCCATATCACAACGGTTCTAATTTAGATCAACCTAGCTCAAACGACGTATTCTTTTGTGTCCCACATTCCCTTATAAAAGTAATCTTCGTGGGGAGAGGGGAAAGGAGAAAAAGTTATTCTCGTTGGTGTAAAGGACATATTGATCATCCAACCTTGAAGACAGGTGTCACCAATTTTTCAAGGTAAGCCCATCTAATTACCCTACATGAAATAGCACTTCTTTTACGAATGGCCTCATATATGTTGTTTTCTTTTCACTTTATCAGTACCAGACGGTGCGCCTCCAAATGTGACCGCGCGGAACCTAAGCTCAACAGAAATCCTCGTGGAATGGGACCCTTTGCCAGAAAAATTCATCCACGGTATCTTGCTGGGCTATATAATTAATTTTGCGCGGGACGGGATTAACTTAACGAGAATCGTAAATATCCCACCTTCTGCAACAAGTCACCGTATCACTGCGCTTAGGAAGTACACACGTTACGTCATCAACATAGCGGCGATCAATGACGTGGGAGAGGGTGTCTCTAGCGATGACGTCATTGTGTGGACAGAGGAGGATGGCAAGTGGTTTTATCTTGTACTGTACTATACATTACACCCCCGCTATCGCGTGCAGGCAAGGGAAACATAAAATTGTTTGAGATAATGGGGGGTGGAGATAGTCAGTAGTGAATACCTGAGGGACTTCACCCTTGGAAAAAGGGATTTAAATAAAAAATAAATAAAATAATAATAATAATAATAATAATAATAATAATAATAATAAATGGGAATTTGCTGTGACACATCAACAGGGTGGCTCTTCGTCCCTTGTGTCCAGATCGAATTGGAATTTAGAAATGTTCGTTTTTGATTAAAGGGGAAAACCGGAGTACCCGGAGTCCGGAAATCAAACTTGGGCCATATTGGTGGGAGGTGAGTGCTCTCACCACTGTACCATCCCTGCTCCCCTAAATCTCGAGATAGCGGGTGATTTGAGATTCCTGGTGTTCGAGTTAAGGGGAGTGTACTTAGGTTGGTAGAGCATAACCAGTTATCTTGATTGTCTGACAAAGGTTAGTCGAAAACAGTCGCTACATCGTGTGACAAACAATAATATACCTTAACACTTTGAAAAAGCTTTCAAGCCCGAGTAAATCTGGGCATTAATCTGAGCCACGGATATTTCTTAGTGAAAATGGAAGAATCTGGATTGAAATCTTTTCAAAATTGACGGGTACAACTAGCTTGAACAGATAACAAAGCGAACGCAGTTTTTGACCTGTTTTTCCTGTTTTCAGTTTTTGACCTGTTTTCAGACTGTTGAGAACAGCATTTTTAATGCTACTAACTTGAATTGAAATGCTATTAACAAAACGTGATCTTTACAGTACATTGTTCCAGGCTCTCAGGTAGTGAAAATAAGATAACAAAATAAAAAGCAAACACGGAAAAAATTCTGTTCCAGGCTCCAAGACAGTATTGAGACATAGCACAACAGCGAAAACGAACGCAAAAACTACAGAAATAGCTACTGCTCTACTTAAAAACAATAAATGTTTTATATGTTGAAGTGCTTTGAATATGTGCCATTAGACACATTAGTCCTTATCAGTGCCCCGTTGTGATTGGGATGAAAGTACATTTGCATCAATGTTTTGTTCACTTGTCACTTTAGAAAACGACTAAAACACTTTTTTTCAGCGCTCTCAGCTGGGTAATGAATAACTGCTGGTCAGTTCCTTCTGGCCGCTTGATGGAGGTATAAAACAACAAGATAACTGTACGCAGGTGTATCATACTTACAATATAACAGGGGCTCTCACAACATGACCACTTGACTGCACGTTAGCTTTGTAATTCTGCAAGTTACAAAGATGCTGACACTACAACTTTTGGGTCTCACTGTTCAATTCCATAGTTCCCAGCAGACCTCCAAACATAAGCGAGATTTACTACACAAGCTCTACAAGCATCCGAGTGAACTGGGAACCACTGCCCCAGCCCTTCACTCACGGACGGTTGCTAGGTTACCGTGTAGTTTACCGACGTGTGGAAGGGGGAAACCAGGAAAACTGGAAAACAATAACTGTTGGAGCTAACGACGTTGGAGTCACTATCACTGGCTTAAAGAAGTATGGAGCTTATGTTGTTCAAGTTGGAGCCTCCACAAGGAAGGGCAACGGAGCACTCAGTAAAGGATACATGCTCAGGACCGACGAAGATGGTACGTACTTAACACCCCCAGAAGTAACTATCTGTTCGTCCAAATGAAATTCCGCCAAGGCAAATTAATTTCGCCCCTTTTAAGGCCAATTTGACCACAAACAATTTCTTTCATCGCAGATTCAATCTCTATTAGAGTAGGTGGTTTCAGTGTCAGTCGGTTCGTTCATAAACAATTTCGTCCACAACAACTTCGCCCCTTTCTGTTTTTTGTCATCGAGTAAGGGGTTTTAATGTCAGTAAATTTACCCATAAACAATTTTGTCCAAAGTAATACACCCCCTGGCTTTCCCTATGGCCATGGTAAGTACAGGTCTAACCTCGTCCCCAGGTCCTTCTCCTCATTCAAAATGGCGGATCGGAGAAACCCCTGGCCAAGGCTGCCAAAATGGCTCCAAAAATTCGTGAGGATTTTGTCACGTAAACACGATGAAATGTCTTCGTTTCGTTTGAACAACGGTTTTAGATTGCAAGAAAACAAACAGGGCTGCCAGACGCTGGAAACAACCTCCGAGAAAGCCATTTCATCGTGTGTCACGTGACAAAATACTCCGCGATTCTTGGAGTATTTCAGCAGCCTTGCTCAGGGGTTTCTCCGATTCGCCATTTTGAACGAGGAGAAGGTCCTGGGGGCGACGTTGGTAGATATTTTTTGTTACTGAAACGACCTAAATATCGTTGTTTTCCGATTGCAATCATAAAAGTTGTCTACCGTGACAATCAGTTAGAGTACTCCTAGGCGTTTTTCGTATAAGCGATGATCAACTCTTCTCCACCACGTTTTGGCCATAGAAAACTGTACCCCGTACTTTAATTGCTAATTATCACAAAATTATCACTAAATATTTTCAAAAAAGTCTTTTCTCTTCCCAGTTCCCTCCGAGCCTCCACAAAATGTGACTGTTGCCAAAGACAACTCCACTTCAACAAGTCTGTTCATTCACTGGCGCCCAGTCCACGCAAACCACCAAAACGGAATCATCCTTGGCTATCGAATATTGTACAAAAAATCCGGGAGCCAAGACGAGCTTAAGACAAAGAACGTATCCGCAGAATCAACTGCTACAGAACTAAAGAACTTGAGCAAGTATACTGAGTACGACATCACGATTTTAGCGTATACGTCGAAAGGAAATGGCGTCCGCGCAAAGTTTTTTACCGTTTCTACTACGGAGGATCGTAAGTACCATGTGTACATCAGATTCTTTTCTTTTAAATACCGCCCAAAAACATCATAGCCGTTAAGTACTACTCGATAGCTTTCTTTTTGATGGATACTCTTGAGGAAAATCAGCACCACAGTACCACAGCAAAAAACTGCTTAATAGTTGAAGTTCTATTTGAAGGGTATCATTTCATCCAGAAAATCAAAAATTTGAATCACCTCGTCAGGTGTAACAAACAACACCACAGGAAAAGACTGGCTGCTCAGTAGCTTTCAATTGAATGATCACAAAATGCAAATTTCCCTTTCAGCCCGCCAGGCTGGAACCACCATATATAATAAACATAATAAACACCGTAATGAACACCATAATAAACAGCACCACAGGAACGTGCCCGAAAAAGCTTTCAACAAACTTGTAAATTTCATCCAAAGACTCAAATGTGAGAAACACCAGGTATCACAAAATATAATCCTTGCAATCCAAGACTTACATTAGCTGAAGGTCTAAGTCTATCTGTGAAATGGTCTATTACCTGGTTGCGATAAACGTTTGTTAAAAATAGGTTTTAGACTCCTGCAAAAATTGTTTGCGTTTCTTCTGAACTCAGGTCCAAGCAAACCGCCAGCGTTATCAGAAGTCTTCAACACAAGTTCTACAACCATTAAAGTAAACTGGAGGCCAATTCCTCAGAAGTACATTCATGGAGTTCTGGTTGGCTTCGTTGTTTTATATCGAGCCATGAATGAATCCCAGGACATGTACAGAGACATTGAAATGGGGCCTACCCACAGGGGCCTGGAACTGACAGGCTTGTGGAAATACACCAAATATGGCATCAGAGTGTTGGGTTTCACCAGGGTGGGCTGGGGAGTTATTAGCCCTGAAGTTGTGGTACAAACTGATGAGGACAGTAAGTAGACTTATTATCCAACTGTACAGAAAGCACGCAAAACGAGTACAAATATCCCACGTTATTGTAGAGTTGGTTATTGTACAGTACCGTGCGCGCGCTCATCCTGTTACACTTGTAGTTTTCTTTCAAGTTACTGAAAAAGGTTAAGTTGCATAATAAATCTCTTATTAGACGTTTCGGTGTGAAGTATCACCGTTTATTATTCAACTGCATTCAGTAGAGTACAAATAACACCCAAAACGAGTACAAATATCCCACGGTATTTGTACTCCAGAAGACCGGTTTGACAGGTTTTCGACAAATGCCACGTCAGGCTTTAGGCTTACAAGGTGAACGATGAAAAAATGGCCGAAACGCTCGTTTTTCCGGAAGAAAACAATGAATGCTTACCAAATTTTGAGGTTTTTAACGAAAACGAGATCCTAGAGACAAGCAATGACCTAGACGACAGTGAAATTTCTTTATTTATTGAAGAAAATCGAAATGTATTAAAATACAACAGAAAATACAAAAACTGACCTCAAGTCCGTTAAAGAAACAAGGGCCATTGAAGAAATTCCCGCCGAGGAACTTAACAACCTTTTAGGTCATTTGTTTGTCAAAGTCAGGAAACGGAACCTATCATTTCTCAGGAGCTGTCTTCAACCAATGCACAATTGTTGTCGGTCAGAAATCTCCACCGCTATCTCTTCCAAAACGACCCGTGGTTAGTGATTCGGACGAAGGTGACTGAGCTTGAAGTGCTGTTTAACTTTGTTTGACTTGACTTTCGAGTTCCGTTTGTTCTGTCGAGTTCTTTCTTTTCGTAGTTTTACTCGCTGACCAAGAACATTGTTGTTTATCTAACTGTAAACCCGAAAATAATTCAGTTTTGTTCCATCTTTGTTTTCCTTGCAAGTTTGAAATAAAATCCCGACGCTTCGCTCGATTGACACAGGTTTGACAAGTTTTCGTTTTTGACCAATCAACAACAAACTCACGTCAAGCGCGCGAAACCTGACTCCGCTGGCGCGCTCACTCGCTGCTCAGAAGTCACGTTAGTTTGTCACGCAACTCAGGCAGTTTATAAACCACTTTTCCATTTTGTAGCTAAGTTGAATAATAAATCCCTTATTAGACGGTTTAGTGTGTAGTATCGTGGGATATTTTTACTCGTCTCTTGTATTTTGACTCGCCCTACGGGCTCGCCAAAATACGGCGCGACTTGTAAAAATATCCCACGATACTACACACTAAACCGTCTAATAAGATATATATATTTTTACTCGTTGTTTGTATTTGAATACAGCACAACTCGTAAAAATATACGGCGATACTTCACGATTATTGCACAGCAGAAAATTGATAAATACTAGTATTTGTTGTCGAAAGTTTTCAGGATTCGTCAGCAACCTTTAGTTGTGTTCGACTATCGTCATCATCACCATTTGTATAATCGCGTGTTTGAGGAGAGGAATACTTGCGCTATAGAAAAGTGGTCATAACTCGGATATGACTACCGTACCTTTTCGAGTTGCCCGTAACGCTCGGGTATCGACGCAAATCTTCGGCAAATTTCGGTTTTGCTGGAAATTTCTCGACATTCGTCAATGATATTCAACATTGAGTATTCAGCTGTGAGCAATGCACACTGGACAAAATCAATGGTTTTGTGTTTAATAAAGATTAGATATATGGAACAATTGTTCCTCTCCATACTCAATTTAACTTAGAAAAAATATTTCTGTTAAAAAAAGCACTACTTTGCTCCATCTATTTGTTGCAGTTTCTTTACTCGTTGGATATAAGCTGGTAGCTTGTTTTGTTGGCAGACAATCAGAATACAAGCTTGTTCATAAACAGTGATCTAATTCGTATTACCAATCAACAAAACTCACCTTTTGCAAAACTCACTTGCAGCTCCCGGAAGGCCACCAGAAAATGTCTTTGCCACCAATAAAACAACTCCGACCATGATTCCAGTATCGTGGCGACCAATCAGCAATCAGTATTACGTACACGGGATTCTGAGAGGTTACATAGTTACGTATCGAGCGGTGAAAAATCCAAATAAGGAACTGAAAGAGAAGGAGAAGAATATCACTGTTGGACCCAGTACTCTCTCGGTTCAGCTGCATAACTTGTCGTCTTTCACGATTTACAGCATCGAGGTTCATGCCTTCACAGTGAAAGGAAACGGGATTCCATCTCAAGTAATATTTGCGGGTAACGTAAATGCATTTATTTTGGGATTTTGTCATCTACGCGTGAAATCGAATAAATAGACCTACGAGCCCTGAAAAAACAAGCCATTCTATAATTACAACAGTAACTTCCCCACACCCGATGCAACAAAATCCCTAAATGTAAGGAACTGTTCTTTACAAACAAGATTCTCCCGCGAACAATGAACCTATTTCCCTGGTCCCAGAGGTTTTTTTCTTTTCTTCAAACGAACTTCAGCCGCGAAGCGGCATCGGCGAACTTAAGAAAACGGACGGAAAACCTCTAGGACCAGGGTGTGGCGCAAATGATATAATGAGAAACCTTTCCTCGGTATCTTGAACCACGGCTATCTCGATTCCCTCGCTATGTAGAACTAAAACCCGTTTCTCTTGGAAATGCTTACTTCTTTTCAGTCACTAGTTTGCTGTTTGCTATCTCAACTAAATTATCTCAAGTTTAATCCCCGCTATCTCAAACATCTCCAACTGGAGCGATCACGTTTTTGACTAAATGAAAACATGTTGCACAAAACAATTATTATAAAACTTTTCTTTTAAATGAAAAAGTTTTAATTTTAAAGTGAGTACCCTATGACGGCCCGGTAGTGGCCATCGTTTTCACTGTGTAACAAAAACAGCATGGACAACCAATATTGTACATGGGGACGCAAAGAAGAGACTCTACAAGCACCAGTCACCGGTCATTAAAAACCTACAAAATTTGACACTAATCTCGCTAACTCAAACCCCTGATGTCTGGAATAAAGTTCCCTTTCCCTTGAATGTCCTAAAGAGTTCGAGATAGCGAGAATGTACTTTATTTTCTTTTTCTTCTACTTAATATGTTTGCGTCGTTGCGTCGTTTATGTAAACGCAAGCACAAGTGTTTGCATACTGGAATCTGATCATGCAAATGGTATTAACCCTTTAAGCCCCCAAATCAACATGCATATTCTCCTCAACGTTCTCCATATATTTCTTATGGTACTACTTGGGAGAATTTGCACAAACATCATGTTTCATCATGTTTGGTGATCATTTCCTTTATTCTTGTAACCTGTATGTTTGATCAAGTTGGGGAATTGTAAGGAGAAAATAGATGCTTGTCACTAGTGGTGCTTAAAGGGTTAAAATAGCTCTTAGAGATGGTTTTCTTTCGTTGCAGAGACCTGCAACTGCTACAGTAAGCTTCACACAAGCTTCTGGTACAACCCTCCATACATGGACAAAGACAGTACTAGCGACAACGTGACCGGCATTTTCCCGCCAATTTTGCGGCTAGTGGTCCGTAGCTGCTGTGGGGAGTGCGCGGCGTTTGGCTACACGGAGATCGACTTCCGCAACGCGGGTGACAACGTTTCCGCCATTAAAAAGACCCAAATGCAAGTCAAAGAAGCGATAGACGACAAAACTGAATTGAGCTTCCCTGTGTACGGAAGAATGGGCCAAACCGATTATTCAAACGAGTATGGCTTCGCACCTTTGGTCCAGTCAGCCGGGGTGGCATTTATCGTCGCAGGAGATGAACCAGGCGCGGCTGCTAAGATGGTGGTGAAAGCTGTGTTTGACTTGTGGCCCTTAATTATCAGCGTTTTTATCTCAGCATTTTTTACTGGAATTGTTATGTGGCTCTTGGTGAGTGCGATTGCCGAGTCTCTTCTTCGTTTTAAGTTTGATAGGGCGTTTGGGAAATTATTAGGCAGGTAGACCAGGTTGTCTTAGAAGTCTTTGACACAAACAAATATGACAATTCAGGAAGTTCTCTTAGCAAGGAAAGCATGAACGGGTCTAACATGGTAGAATGGTCGGGCGAATCACATTCAGGCACAGCTCACTTACATGGCTGTAAAGTACCACAGGGAGCCCACTCGGTTTCTGTATCGCGAAGCCTCTAGGAAGATTACTACTCTGCCTTATATGTAATTCTGGTCCATTGTAAGGCGAATACTACATTTTGTTATACTTCACTAACGGTTCATCGGTGAAACAAAGTTTCTTGTCTGAAAACAAACAACAAGACAATAGACAAAGCTTGAACTGAGACCATGACTACGGAATAAAACAAAATAAATATTTTAAACGATAAAAAGATACTTCAGACAATGACCCACAATAACGTTCGTGAGAGGACTGGGACGAGCGGTCTGCCCATAATAATTATAGATCTTTCTTAGAAAACCTAATAAAGATATTCAATGTGTAAAAGACTCTCACTCAAAGTTATTCATTTTAATTTGACAGGATTTTCTCTTCAACGCGAACGAATTCCCCGCCTCACCCATGAGGGGACCAGTTGAAGGAATGTGGTGGGCTTTTGTTACCATGACGACGCTAGGGTAAGTGCAGTGACGTATATTTTCCCGGGCTTGGCTCTTGTCGCATTTTTTTCCCGCTCTTGTCACTGATTGCATGTTTTTCTTCATGTTCTGATTGGTCCATTGCCTTACTATCGCTTGCTGTGATTGGCCAGATGTGACTAGACGCAATTCGCTATGATTTCTTTCATCGTGTTAAGTACAATCAACACGGAAATAGAACAAAGGCAGCATATTTTCCAAAATTTCCACCAAGAAAACTATTCATCTTTTGCTTCCTGTTATTTGTCAGGTATGGAGACCGCGTTCCACGCGCGTTACACTCGAAGTTGTTTGGTATTGTGTGGATCACGTGTGGACTCGTCATCATCGCCCTCGTGATGTCATTTATCACTACGTCATTAACCATGGATATCATCAAATCCGACATTCCTGTATATGGCTCCAAAGTAAGTTGTTACCCTACTCTCCATTTTTGTGTGTGACTGTGACATGCTGTGAGAGAATTTGTCACCACGGGATGTAGGGAGGGGACGGAGTACTTGCCTTCTTTGGGCCCAAAGGGAGACCGCTGAACAAAGTATGCAGTGGGACCGATGAGACGTCTTTCCAATTGTGTTTCAATTTTCTTTGTATTATGAAGAGTAGCGGACTAACACTCAGGGTGTTTAATCATTTAGAAGAAAGGTACTGTCCTTTTTTTACAACATCTGCCAATAGTTAGACTTCCCAAATGGGGTGATCTGAACGCTATCGAAGACCGCTATTGCTCATTTATTTCTTTATCAGACTAATCTGGAAGTCTGTAAACAATCAAATGCACTGAACTTGTTTTCAATTTCTTTTCACGTCTGTGTTTCACAGGTCGCCGCTATTGATGATTCAGCAGAATTTCGTCTCGGAATTCGCCTGAATGCGAAGATGGATAAAGGCAAGTATTTATCAGCTGGTTTGCTACAAAACATTAATAGCATGTTGGCTAGCGCGAGTTTACCTTCACTTAGCGCCAGTTGGATTTTTTTTACGGCTGGCAATGGTTGCATTTATTCCGCGATTTGGCACAGGTTGAGTCGGTATTTTGCTGCATTTGGCCGCGCTTGCCTCCGATTGCATGTTTTAACTTTTCGGTTCTGATTGGCTCACGTTCTGTGATCTCAACGCGATAAGACATCTAAAGGGGCTATGTCACAGGTATTTTTGTCATCTTGGTGTCGAATTCTGCTTAACTCAAAACTAAGAGCATTTTTTTTAAATCTACAAAATGGTTTACTGAGAACTGCAAGAAGAAATGAAGTGAATTCTTGAAAGGAGAATAAAATTTAATCAGTGAATAATGGTTTTTGCTAGACAGCAGGGAAAACTTGAAAAACAGCGGTCCGATTTTTTTCAAGTTGCAATCCGTTTCCATCCTGACCATCCGTGGCCAAGGAAATTATTTACAGTTTAAAAGTACTAGTAGAGTTGTTTTAAACAAAATAGACCATTGTTTTGGCTTTTCATCATTACAAACATGACTTTTGGCTTCTCAAATTCAGTAATGCTAAAAATTGGTGACATAGCCCCTTTAATAGCTCTTCTCACATATAGATATCGAGTTGAACACAGAAACTGAAGATAAATTTCATATCTCCGCAAGTTATGTGTTGCCTTATTTTTGTTACACTTCAGAGAGACGATACATCACGCTTATGGACCTTTACAAGTCTTTGAAGGACCGGCACGTGGAAGGAGCACTCATCGATTCGTACACTGTAGGAAGTCGAAAGGAGTTATTCAGCGATGGAATTCTCCGCGTGACGAAAATGATCGATTATTCCTCCGCTTACGGAGTAGTCATGGCAGGTTACGCTAGAAAACTGCAAAAGTGCTTCAGGGAATTTCTTAAGGAGGAAAAAGCTTCGGTGTTTGAAATTATCACCAAAAATGTACAGGGAATTTCGGTAAGAAAAAGGTTTTTCACTTCAAGCTAGTCATGAATTGTGACAATTACAACCAAAGCTTCCGAGCATCTTAAGGAAAACCTCCAAGCCTAAAACAAACAAAAACGAGAGTTTTTGGATGCCGCAGGATAGTACATGTAGCCCAAGCGTAATATAAGAGTTTGCATGAAAAATCGAACTGAGAATTCCTATCAATAAATAAATAAATAAATATTAGAATTCGAAGGTAAAGCTGTTGAATAAAGAGGGTCAAATGCTACCTGGTGTTGTTTGCTGTCTTCCTGGCGCTAAGCCTTCACAGAAGGACAAAATACAACATCAGCTAACATTTTATTTTCTTTATTAAGCAGCTTTACTTTTTAAAGCTTATTTATTTATCGCTGGGAATTCTCAGTTCAAATTTTCCATACAAACTCTAATGTTACGCTTGGGCTACCTGTGACGAGAGTCGATCATAGTACATGAGAGTTAGAGAACAAAAGAGTGAAGTATTATTAACTGTGGTAAAACCTTGAGCATATTCAAACTATTTGAGAGGACACGAGAGTCACCGAGGGCATATGAGAGTTTCAGGCCCAACAAGATCAACTCTAAATCTCAATGACTCGTTCGTGGCTCGTTAAGGAATAAGGAGATATGTTTGGTTTTACCTGCCGTACTTCAGTACCTGAAGTAATCTCTCTCTAACACGGACACCTATCCGAGTCGGATCCCTCGGGCCTTAGAGAGACACAGCTGCTCTTACACAATCATCTCTTTAGGCCAGATTGCTCTCTGCGACGGACACCTCTCAAAGACAGACCCCTCTCTAAAGACAGGGCACCTTTCTAAGATGGACATCTTTCTTAGACGGACACCTCTCTAAGACAGACACCATCCCTAAGACGGATATATTTCTAAGACAGACCCCTCGCTAAGAATGAAGCCTTTCTAAGAATGGACAGTTCTTTAAGGTCCTTTAAGAAGAACACATCTCCAAAACGAACACGTCTCTAAAGCGGACACCTCTCTCTGTAATGCGTGTTTCCACTGTTTGAGTAAACATGTGTTATTGATTCTTTAGGGATTACAGAAGAACAACGCAGCTAAAAAAACGGAAGATCTTTTTGATGCAAAGTCTACAGTTTACATTCAGACGATCACGTACTGCGGGGGATCCTTAGCAGTGTTAGTAGTTATCTGTCTGCTCTATGAGCTGCTCACAAGAAAGAAACGTAACCCTAACCCCAAGAGATACGGTAAGGAAAACAACCGGTTTTAATAGCGACACAAGCACAAACACCCACAAAAAAGCCCTTGCCGCTTAGTGAAATCAGTCTTGACACAAAAATCAAGTCCGTGCAAGGAACCAACCGTCACTTTCTTCAGCAGCGCTTGTGCTGTTGTTACGCCATGTTTACTTAACTCAAACTCTTACGTTTGTGCTTATGTGTTGCGTTCGTTCGTTTTCACTTGATGCAAACTCTTGAGTTTGCGCCTAACCTGCACAGCCTACGCTTGAGTATTACGGGGCGCGCGGTATTGGGGAATGGGCCATTGGAGGCGCGAGGAGTTCGCTGTTTTCCTGTTTCCCTCGCGCCCGCTCCTTGCGCCTCCGATCGCCTAAGATCGCGCGTTCCCCAACACCTGGCGCCCCATAATATTCAAGCGAGCTCCTCACTACGCAGGCTAGTTTGCGCCTGTTTTGCGTTAGTTTTTTTTTTTTTTCACCTCGCTTGATGCAAACGCTTTTGTTTGTGCTTGTATATTCGCTCGTTCGTTCGTTCATTTTCACCTCACTCAGCCTTTTGAGTTCGGACTCTGTTTACCGTTCATTCGATTTCACCTGATGCAAACTCTTGTATTTCTGCTTGGTTTGCGCTTGTTCGTTCCACTTTAAGCGCAATCGCTTTCGTTTGCCCTTACGCATTGCTTCATTCGCTTTCTCTTGAGGCAAACTTGCGTTTTGCAGTGTATTATTTTATTGTGATCGTTTCCGGTTGATGCAAACCTTGTTCCTCCTCTTATCAGTGCTTTTCTTAGTCCTTGTTCGCCTTATGCAAATTCAACGTGTGATTGCGCTCATACTTACGTTTGTTCCTTGACGGGTAAGAATGTAAGTTTGTTTCACTTGAAGCAAAGCCATGTATCTGCGCTTACGTTTCTGTTGGTTCGTTCCCTTGAAGCCAAAGCCCCATAGCCTGCGTTTATGCTTTTGCCAATTTATTCTCGTTTTGTGCAATTCACTCTCATTCTACTGCAATCAACTACACTTTTACGGCTATTACGGTTGTTGTTGTGTAAAATACACTAGAAAGCTGAAAATAGTTCTTTCTTTCATTTACCTCTGCAGAATATAAAGATTTCCTCGAGGATGTCAGCAAACAGGACCGACTCTACGAATACAACAACAGCAAGGAGACAATGAAAAAAATCCTCACTGATTTCCACAAAAACTGCCGCCTAAGACTGGAGAATCTCAAAGCAAAACATAGAATGGAATTACGGCTCTTGGCGCGGTTAAAACAAGAAGCAGCTGACAAAGGCGACATGGACGCTCTGAACGGAAGCGTCAGAAGGAACGTTTTTGGATTTACAGCTCGAAATAGCATTGTACGATATGTTAACGGCGTTCTTCCGTGAAAACGGCTTTTTGGAATCCGGTGGGCTTGTAGGGTACAACAGTGGAATTATTTGTCCAAGATAAGGACATTTCCTGACACTATTGTTGCCAGGGTCGTCGGAATTGTATCATTAAAGGATACTTTGGAGACGAAAAAACAATTTGTAAACAGCTACAATCAATCCAGCACGTGACCAGCACAATGGTCAGTAATTAATCTACTTGTAGGTCACACGTGACCGGAAGTGCACTTTCAAACATGGCTCCCAATCCATACTTATCTGACAAGGCCTAACATGTTGTCCCAAATTAAATAGAAAGTCATAAATTGTCCCTTATCAGAACCTCGCCAAGAAAATAGTCCAACCAAATATGGAACCACACTTTTTCATGCCGACATAGTAACAAAATTATTCTCCTAGCATTTATTTCTGTGGTGTATTCCATTCCCGCGAATATGATTTACGCATGGTTCATCGTAAATGAGAATTAAATAATTGCCAGTGTTAAAATCACAATAACTACCGTACTTCAGTAACATTTGCCCCTTCGTTTACGACAGAGTAGAAGTTTTATCATCGTCGATTAATCAATTATATATTAATTAACTACGTAGTTAAGGTGCTAATGACCTGATTTCATTAAATCAGAGTTGGCTATTCTAAGCTTTGATGATTCATAAAAGGAACCGTTTTGAAATGCAGAAGTGGGTATGGATGAAATCGTACTCATACGGCAAACAAAAGTACGTTCGCCAACTACCCTTAAAATTCTTGTTTTCACATTGTAGCCCTCTGCAAACACCAGCGGTTGCTTATCGTTCATTTACTACCTAATCCCAGTTTTTTTGCAATTGTTTAGTACGTTAACCTTGTTTGGCAATCAAACTTGTCCGTGTATGCTGGCCCAGTAACTCATATATATAGTTACCGTGTACTTCTAGAAAAATTGAAAAGTAATGTTTAACTTCGTTCTCTAAGCCAGAACAATTTTGAGCAGTTGATGCAAATTGTTACACCTTGAAGCATGCACAAGGCATGATTGACCAATCGTTCAATAAGCACTTACAAGTCAAATGCGAATGCCAATCAATACTTTCAAATTGTACTTCGAGTACTAAAGTGAAAGTTAAGTTCCAGTGAGACTTGAAAGCTAGTGCGCATGCTTTAGATTGTCAGGTGCCACACCAATCTTGTTCCCAGAGTCTCTCTCTCTACCAGCCATGCGCAGCGAAGAGAGAGGGGTCTGGGAACGTAGTTGGCTTGAATTTTGAAAGTCTGAAAGATGCTAGGACTTACTCTTCCAAATAGTATGCAATCTGCCGACTCAAGATTTCAAAGGAGTTTGGAAGCAAGGAGAAAAATGGATTAAAATATAGCCAAACCAGCAAACGTGAGTTTTGCAGCGGTTGTAGGTTTGTCTGGGATTTGATCGTTGGCTTTCAAAATTCACGCAAAACATTAAATATAGCTGCAGTTAGTAATTCTTGTCCCAATGGGAAGTCGTTTCAACTTAGGTAAGAGTTCATTAAGTTTTCATTCAATTAAGTCGTGTAATGCTGTTTCACGAGTATAGCACATCACTCTCTAAAAGAAATGTGGAATAAAATACTGTACTTGTGAACAACATTTTAGTAATATGGTGACGGTTTGTTAAACGCAATGATAAAATATCATTTTATGTATACAGCTTAAAAAGTAAGGAATGCTATATTTTACAAATACAAATGAGCTTGAAAATTGTAAAATTATGTTGATTGTAATATAAAAGTTAACAGAAATAAACATACTGCTGGTCAGAATTGTGTTTGATGGTTATGTACTCGACAATTTTCTAACAGCACTAGTGAAAGATGCCACAGATGAACAAAAATCAGTATAAAATTGACTGTCATTAGACAAGAGTCTCGGTGAGTTTAACAGTCAAGGTCTAAAAGTTGACTGTTAATTGTCAATCATCGAATCAAGTATGGTTCAGGTAGTTACTATTTGTCATCAAATGGTCTCAACTCTACGATTTCAAGTCATTCTTCGAAAAAGGAATTTAATTTTAATAAGGGAAGGTACGTTTTTTCTTGGGGGGGGGAGGGCTGGGGCCTCAGAGGGGAGGGTCATCAGTGAAAGTGAGCACCAAAAGGGGAGGGCCATACCTCATGTGAGCTATTCAAGGGAGGGGCACACATCTTTTCCAAAATTTTTTAATGAGAATTTTTGTGATGTTTCATTCCAGTTTCCTTACAGATTAAGTTTTCTTTTCACCTACTTTGATTTAATTTGGTGTTTTATTATAGTTACTAGGTTATATTTCTACATGTATATTATGCCTTTGCACATAGTTTTTCTCAGAGGACTCGTGTCCTTTTCCGTCCGTATCAAGAAGTGCTTGACTCAGGTATCGTTTCTTCAGTTTCTTGCTGTTGGCTATCCGCTGCCTGATCTACTGAGTCGTTTAGTTCTGAAGAGTTACTAGTAGATCCAACAATGCACTCTACCCTTTCGGAAATGTAGGAAATATTTGTTTTTGAGAGGCAGATTTCGCATGCTAAACAAATAAACCTTTCTGTTAAAATACCAACAGCAATCCCGGCTAGTCAGAGAAAGAAGCGCGTGTATTTTCCCTTAGATACTTTATGTTCAAAACTTTTATAATACTCAAATACGTCCATATTCAAACTTCAGCTATAAAACATAAATATCCCACACTGATTGCTCACATTTTCCTTGTTTCAGCGTGCACACATTCAATATCGAGATATATTCATATTCAAACACTTTGCGTTCACAAGAGAAATGTTCTGAGGTTTCTACAGCATGGAACATAACATGTAGTAGTGAGGGGAGGGTCGCACTTTTGTCAGTCACCTTAAGGTGGGGGTTCAGGAGTTTTTTTATTAAAACGCAAGGGAGGGCCAACACTTTTTTGGGAAAAAAATACCAAAATTCCCCAGCCCTCCCCCCCCCCAAGAAAAAACATACCTTCCCTAAACTATCAGAAAGCAATATTGATTTCATAAACGTCACCTGCTTGTTTCCGGCGGTAGATACAAAAAGAGACCATATCTGTGAGGCATTTTTTTGTAACTTTCATCAGTTATCAGTGAAATTAAATTGTCATTTGTGATTTTGTCCGTTCATTTGTTCTTTCGTTCGTTTGTTGGTTCAGTCATTCAGTCAGTCAGTATGCACTGCATTCAAACAGAATGCACTGTATTCAAATAGATTCTATTTGGGCGTGTGGGTTTACTCTGACTCATAACACACAAAGGACATCATAATGTGGTAAGAACATCAGTCACACTACTTGCCTGCTGCAAGAAGCGTACATTGTACATCTTTGTCAAACCACATTTGACCTCATCTGTGCATTATCAAAAGTACACAGTGACACGCACGGCCAAATGGAATCTACTAAATACAGTTAAATACAGTGCATTCTTGATAAGTAAAACTTTTCGTAGTTCCCCCTGTCAAATGTTCGCTGTCAAATTACATAATTGCTGGTTCGTAGACAATAGACCATTCATCCTCAAAAAAGTTTCTCGCACCTCATCGAATACCTGAGCTTACTGAGTACCTTTAACTTATCAGAGTACCTTAGCTATTAGTGGTATACTGTAAAAGCACGCTTGAACACGATTTGATTTAGTACGATCGACCCGCAATCGTTTAATTAAATTGCATTGGTTTCACCTGAGAGTGAATTAAATTGAACGTTTCCGCGAATTATAAACCAGGCCTTGATGACCTTAAGATAGATCACACCACATATGTGATTGTGTGATTGTGTTGTCTCAAGCACATCACTTATTAAAGTCAGTAATCCTACCTTTAAATTACATGTTTCTTCGGCTCCATCATCGACCATGCATTCTAAGAGCCCTTCTGTTCAGGCTTAATGTTCCGTAATTACTTTCTTCCCTATTGCACTTTCCTGTCATGAATTCAATGGATAAGTTGCTTAAAATCAGTTAAGCATTGAAAGCAACCTTCCGCCATATCGCCGCCATATTGAGTTTTGTGGGAGACTGGTGCGGAACCTGGAAAAGAGGTTGCGTAGAACGTAAATTCCGGAACAGTAGATTATGGACTCTGGACTATGGTGCTCGTCTTGAACTAAGACGCAAAAGATACCATTTCCATAAACCCGGATCTTTGAAATTTCACTTCGCAGTTTTGCAGGGGAAAAGTACCAGGATGAATAAAGCATTTCCAGAGAAATGGTGTTGCTTGGCGACCTTCACTACTCGTTGCAGTATCTATTTCCGTCGTCATATTAATTACAAGTAGCAGGCCCGAGAAGTTCATCAGAACTTGATGTCGGAGGGCGCTTGCTCAGCTCACGCGAGGGAAGAGGATAGAGACAAATAACCCTGTACTGCTTCCTCGCATGAGCCCCCCGACACCAAGCCATAGTCGGTTTTTTGGAGCCGACGAAGCGGGAGAAAGCTCGAGAGAATCCCTACATTTGATTGAGTCTTCGAAATAGTCTTCTTTTTCAATCCTGTTTCTTATCGTTTCTTGTTCTTCCTCCCGCCTTCCCGCCAAAATAAAACTATTATTCCGTCACAATTTGACCTCGTGCGTGTTGACCTTCGGCGGGGAGTGGGACCAGTATTCCGGCGCAGTTATTGTAAGCTTAACGGAAAGGCTCGGCTGCTGCAAAGGAGTGTCTTTACAAGCTTCCAGTATGAAAAAGGGTAGGAATTGTTGTTATCCAAGTATTCCAAAGGATCAAAGGATCGCCAAAATACTTCTCATCTAAAATTAAGGGCAGCAGCTAAATCTAAAGCGTGTTTTTTTTTTTTTTTGTGCTCAAATTAAACACAACTGAATATGCAAAAGCTTGGATTCTAGAAACCTGCGATAATCAACTGTTTTGGGGTTATATAAAAAGATGTAATGTTTTGGGTAACCAAGGGGTAAAGGTTTTGACCATAGGGCGGAGAATCCTGTAAGAAGCTTCATTGAGTTCCCGAGTGCTCCGCCAGGTGAGATGGGTGGTGGGAAAGGTGTGGTCCAGGGACATGATTTTGCTGTTTAGTCTCACTTCCTGACATTTATTTCATTACTTTCCCGTATCCCACCTACAAAACAGATCCCGAAACTACAAAGGAAATTTTATCCCGCAACCCGTCATTACAATAATAATAATCCGTCTTTATAATAACTGTTTATTTACAATTTCAAACACGAAACAAATTCAGTTCTAGTTTTCTGCGTCCCGACTCAAATGTAGCATATATGTGTTCTTCAGAACTAGGATCAACGGTGTATAGCTCCATTAAAGCTTTCATATAAGTCAGTAAACCTTGTGCAGCATAATAAACAGCACCACAGGAAAGTACGGCTCAGTAGCTTTCATTTGAGCGGTCACACTCTAGGATTCCATCCACAGACTCAAAAAATAGAACCACCTTGTACAGCTTATAATATACTGCACCACAGGAAAGTACCGCTCAGTAGTTTTAATTTGAATGGTCACACTTTAGGATTTCATCCACAGACTCAAAACTGAGAACCACCTTGTACAGCATAATAAACAGCACCACAGGAAAGTACTGCTCAGTAGCTTTCGTTTGAATGGTCACACTTTAGGATTTCATCCACAGACTCAAATGTTAGATCCGCCTTACACAGCATAGCAATCAGCATTACAGGAAAGTACTGCTCAGTAGCGTTTATTTGAATGGTCAACTTTTGGATTTCACTTTTCCGAAGTCAGTGTTAAGAGTTGTAGTGTGCGAGAAGATAGACAGTGACATTTTGTTTTGTTGATTTCGGGAAAAAATTGTTGAACCTGGTCAATTGAAGACGGCCTTGAGTGCCAGCCAGTTACATTAAAAAAAAGACAATGAAAACATTTCAAGTTTCTGGTGAACAGCTTTATTTACAGAACTTGTTTGGCCTTAATTAAAGTATACAAATTGGTGTCCTTATAAAGGGAAATGTAAAATAAAATACCAGAGAATACAATCTTTCGTTTGCAATCCCCTCGTGCAATATGTGAAAGAGGGTCTCAGAAAAATACAAAGAAATTCTGTTTAATAACGAAATGCAACCGCTGGGTAGTGATTTCGGATTGTCTTCCAATCGGCAGAGTTAATTCCACTTTAACCAGCCAGATATGTAACTGATCCATAAGTTGTTGGTGTTGCACTGTGATTCTCTCCCATAGACACAAATTCATTATAACCTAGTAGTGCTTTCGGGAATTTTTTTTGACTCGTTCCTCCCTCAATAGGGACACAAGAAAAGGTTTGTCTTTTTAGGCTGAAACGACCGGCGTTTGGGTAAAATAAAACTAATTTTCTCCTGTGCAAGCAGTTTGTTTTATTATAGTTAATTATCCTACTAATAGTCGGAAAACCTACCCCGCTTTTCGCAAATGTTCGCCACTCCGACGGCTTCCCGATTATCGTAACACAGTCTTAAAATTCCCCAACACCAAACAATATCACTTCAAGTAGGAACCACTGCCTGGAAACTGGAAATAGGATTCCCACGAAAAAACTCCCTAATTTCTCTGTCAAGTTCCTCTAAAACCCATGGTTCTCCCTGAACAAAATGAACATGCGTTATCAAAATATAAAAAGGCGCACGACTAATGCTTGCACGTAATGATCGGTGGAAGGTTTCCTCGTGAGTAAAAGGCTTTCGTTTCATTGAATAAGAAAGTAAGTTTTTACATAGGAATTTAAGATTCCCCTTGCCGCTATTACTGCATTGATTCGTTTGTGCTGGTTTGTTTTCAGTTTGAATTATATATATTGTAATGAATGAACCAACCTTCAACCTTAAACAAGAAGTACCGCTGTATAACAGGGACAATTCCATATTCATTTTAAACTTTTCGGATTTTTTTACATGAAACCAGGAACCTTTTTTCAGATACAAATTTAGGACGCTCCTGATTTTCCGAAATATTTTCCCGGAAATTTTATGATCATTTTGATTTTCAATTAACTGAAATTTCCAGATGTTTTGCGCAAATCACCCTGAATCTGTTTCAGTGCCAATTTACCTTTTATCACAATCAACTCAGTTGAAATCAAATTGAAGAATTTTATACGAGGACTTCTTGTTTAAACCTTTATCTTAATTTACAATGAACCAAAAAAAAACATAAATCTTGTGGTGAAATAGTCAAATGCGATCGCAAAATGTTACGTACAGAAGGTTTAAGTCTCATTTTACCTCGGCCGTATAAGGACATAAATGATATAAAACATTATTTACAGTCGCTACTCCTAAAGAGAACGGTAAAGTGAAAATGTCAGAAGAAAGTTCTCACAAGGATTTACGTCCAAAAATCTACTAGACGAAATGCAGACCTACAGAAAATTTGGTCTCGGCATGTTGGCCCAATTGAGCCATAAGCTACTGAAATATAGGTCGTCAAAGGGTAGAAAACTCCCGCGTAAATGACATATATTTTTCCCTTGTTTTCACTGATTCATTACGTAATGAACTATAGTGCTAAAATTACTAAGACTTTATTAAGACTACAGGTTTCAGTCATACTCTTGCTTTCTAATAGCTTTACAATAAATGGAGTGATTGTAACGACTGCACTCACTAAAGCTCAAACATCGCCATTCATCTCACTTTTTTAGTCAAAAAGACAAATGACGAGAAATCGTGTTCTATGTTACTCGTGCCACTATTTTTCAGAGGAAATTTATTTATCGTGTTCTCGTTTACGCGTGAAACTCTTTTCGAACAGAGATTTGTATATATATATATATATATATATATATATATATATATATATATATATATATATAAAAAACAGTTAATGGTTGCCTCAGGCCAACAAAGAATGCCACTGCGTCAGGAGGATCAAAGATTCACAGTCCAAGCCTCACTGCATGGAATTAAAACTCGTTGAAGGAAAGCGAGGACGGACAACTTCTGACGATTAAAAAGTTAAAAAATTTAATAAAAAATAAAAACGTTTCGGTCTTAGACCTTCATCAGTTACATGTAACTGATGAAGGTCTAAGACCGAAACGTTTTTATTTTTTATTAAATTTTTTAACTTTTTAATCGTCAGAAGTTGTCCGTCCTCGCTTTCCTTCAACGAGTATATATATATATATATATATAAAACAAGGCTAATTTCCTTTGTGGACAGAAGCTGCTCTATATTAATATAACTTGGTGCGAAAAGAAATCGCTAGAAAACGATGACTATTCATAAATCGAAGCTCTATGCCGTGAAAAAATGAAAAAAGTTGCACACGACCAGTCGCGTACCCGTGCCACACTCGTCGCAGGATGCTCACCGACAATTCACCGACTAAACCCGACTCCTTCCCGAACGTAAGTTTAAATAACACGAGCCTCCGAGCCGCAAAAACTGACTAGAAACAATAGTCACGGGATACACAACGATGAGTCACCTATTAAACCCGACTACCTTCCCAATTTGAGAAAACTTCACCCCAACTCAAGACTCCGAGCGACCATTCTTTGAACAGCGCAGCAACTGGCCGAAACTTACCGACGAGACACAGTTCAATTCCGACTCCTTTCCGGAAGTGACAAAAAGTGTTCTCACTACAAGACTCTCAGCGACAAAAAACAACCTGTATTTGAATGACAGTCACTGGATACTCACCGATCAGTCACCGATCACTTGTGACTCTTTTCCGAACGATTCCGATCGTGACGACCAGCAATCGACATGTCCGCGAACTCACCGCACAAACACCGTCTTTTACCGAACCTTTCCGACTTTTCACCGACATTTCACTATTTCCTGAAAAGTTATAATTATGTTTTACGCTGCAAACTGAATCCGCAATTACAGTGCAAGTGAAATTTTACATTTCTCCGGAGTGCGTGTTGTTCTACTATCTGACAAAAGCCGGGGCGTTTGTGAAATTTCTATTTTTTCTGCTTAGCTTGTATTCGTTGCTGTTCGTCGTGTTTTATCGTGAGATCGTCGAGTCGTTTCGTCCAGTTCTCGTAAAACTCTTGCACCTCTTGCATCAGTGCGTCCATCATGTCTAGGTTCCTCTTCGCCATTTCGTAACCAGGTCCGCCGAGCAGCTCAAGCTCGTCTGAAACAAGAGCAGAAATGCAAATTTAAGTACAGAAAAAACAGCGGTAATTAAAGTAAAGAAAGTAGCGTTTGTATTCTAAATTATTATTATACCACCGTATGGCCCAGCTAAGAAATCCTATTGAAAAGGCGGACGGCTTAACGCTAGCTGTGGTCCGGCAAAATGCCGTCTGGCCTTCCTTTCGTCATTTGTTCACTTAGCACAAGCGTACTTCAACTTTCACCTTTTAAGAATTTGCCAATAAAATTAAGCCTAATAAAGGTGGCATGATAAAATTCTTATTGACTGAGTTAGGTCGGGCCGGACGGGAAAATATTTGGCTCTCGGTCATGGCGCACAGATTTGTCTCGCAGATCAATCATTTGTCTCTGCCTTTGGCTCTGTAAATAATTTGCCCTCTCGCCACAGGCAAAACACGATATCAGTCTGCTCAACCTCACCAAATGATTAATTATTATTGTTATTATTACGAGTCTGGGATTAAATGAGCATTTTCTTATGAAGCAGAGCCTCCAACCTTACCCATCTCCGCCTTTTTCTTCCAATGTCTCATGTATCCGTAATCCCAGATAATGCCACACGCAGTGAAAAACAGGAGCAAACCAAGGCAAGTGTAGATTGCGTTTCGAAACAAAGGAGATTCGGAGTCGAACAAACCGGATGAGCGCTCCTCAGCTGCGCTTTCTTTAGGTTCCTGGAAACCGACAGAAAGCGATTAAAATTCACAAGACACAAAGCTGTTGCCTAAGAAAATTTCCCAGGGGTCCAAAGTTGAGTCACTATTGCCCCAATAGTGATCACCATCAAACTTCTCCTCATCATGTCAGTGCATTATCACACATGCAAGTCACAAGAATTGAGGAATTGATCATCAAAGATGAACTGGCGTAATGTTTAAACAAGTCCTCCCAACTAGTACTCCACAAAATGGATGGAAACCAGCAAGGAGAATTTGTATTATGACACTGGGGCTCAAAGGGTCGATGGCCCCAGCCAAAAAGTAGGCGCCCATTACAGCGAAACTCTTGCGCGGTTCGAATGCCCACGAAACGGAAATGTTGCACAGGTTTGTCCAAAGCCTAGCAAAGGTCGTATCATGTGATATTCTTTGCCATTACATAGGATAATTGACAAATATTTGCTGAAGTCTTTCTTTTGTTCTCAGGTGGGACAACAATGTTGAACTCTTTCGACCAACTCATTTAATATCGTACAACAAACAGTTGTATTCAATAACGTCAACATCATTCATTTGGTCACGACCTAACAGACATTGTCATTAGAAAGAGTGTACAAAATTTAGTTCACATGCGAAGTTTGAAAGAAAAAAACCGGCTTCAAACGATGTATTTAAAAACACAACACTGCAGATGTTTGAATGTTTGGGTGGCACCTCTGCTACGTTAAGTAAATGTGACCGAGTCCCTTTCAGTTTATTGTATTTTTTGTTTTGATGAAATGCAGGGATATCAAAGACTGGTGACGTAACTAAAACAAACTTACTTCCAAAGGTTTGGTTTTCTCTTTCACTTTCTCGAAGATGTCAGCTTGCTTGGATAACACGTAATCTTCGAAGCAATTTTGAAAGGTCCTTCCCGCCAAACGACCCTTTCCGAATACCACGCCATAGTACGAGTTGTGATCGATAATTTTGTTCACTCGCAGCTCTTGGCTGGAGAATTCGGGCATTTCACCCGCAACGTAGGTATCTACAAGCACGCCTTTGAACTTTCTCTCCTTTAGAGGGGCCACGATCGATTCTAAGTCGTGGAATGCTGTGTGAGCAAAAGACACGATTATTAATTAGTATATACCAAACCAATGATTGGCTTCTCAAACTCGGGATAGTATCTGCTGTCTCTGATTGGTTCCTTACTTATTAGCTGCTTGCCAGCAGAGAAGTCGCGCCAAAAAGATGGCAAAAGGCATGCTTCTTGTAACAGAAAAGCCTGTTTCAGTTGGTAACAAATAATATCATCTCACAGGGAGCCCACACAAGCTGAGTGTACGTTTGTAATCTCAAAATAATTATAAGGAAATATACGAAATCTTACCTCAACCGTTGTGTTGTGTCGTCATTGTGCCTCTAAACGCGCAAAGTATAGCGATTTCTAGGGTTTTGCGATGCCGTCGACTGTACGTAATAATTAAGAGTCGACGGCATCGCAAAACCCTAGAAATCGCTGATATTCGCCGTTTAGAGGCACAATGACGACAATGACCATTGTGGTAAGATTACGTTTATTTTGAACTTAAAGGTAAATATTCCTCACAATATTTCAAGTTAAATATTTCCCCTTTTACTTATAATCATTTTGACACTACAGTCAAACAGTCACACAGTTTGTTTGAGCCCCGTGATCCTCTCTCCTGATCTTGGGATTGTCTACAAATAAAACAAGTATTCAACCCAATCTCGTTTTTATGAGCTCACAGTAACGAAAAGCAATCGAAAATATTGCGAATAGCCTCACGATGCTCTGAAAATGATAAAAATGATGCTAAAATTAAGTAACGACAACAAATTGGAAAGGCGCACGTTTCAACTGTTGATTTCTTGAGGGTCAACTTTCAACCCGGGAAGGTTGTCCACATGGAATTTTCGTCACGTTTCGTGCTGAAATGACATTTTGACATGAGCCATCCTGGGAAAAACCCATGCTTAAAAGCAACAAGGAAATGACCACATACCGCGACAAATTTCCTCCCTCGTTGAAAACCTTCTTTTAAAACAGTGAGAGAATTTTTTCTCGACCAGGTTTTATTTGGCGGTAGACTAGCAGAAAACATTGAAGTTATAATGCTATGCATGCCTACGATGGCATACCCCAAAACATCAAAAGGTGAAATTTCGTAATCCCTTGACTTGTTGAGCCGTGCAAGTAAGCAAGTTCCACTACTTGACAAATTTTCGTTGACAGGTCTCCTTGATTAAAAATTAGCATACCAGCGACTTGTCAAAGGGAAACATGGGGAACTTTGCATTTTTGTCATGAGCACTAGGAAAATAAACTTACGTGTCATGTTGGCATTCTTGGTGAGTCCCAACCTGTACTCAGTAGAATTTGCTACAGCTGCAATCTGAAAGAATAAAGAAAAATAAATCAGAATGAAAAAGGAAATGATGAAACCCGGGAACTACTTTTGTAATTTCAAATCAGCGAGAAATTCTATTCCACTGAAACAGTTCAAAACATGACAAGAGAGGATCAAGGAGAGAAGATTATAACGCACGTAAACTGTCGGCAGCTCAGAATAGCAGCTCAGATTTATCAAGACGTTTTTATTACAGTGTTTAAGCTTTTTTCATCGTGTAGGGTTTTTACTGTAGTTGTTTCCCTCCATACGATAGAAATAAATTGAAATCTACACCACTACGCGAAATTGTCAAAGGCGAGTTTAAGCACACGCACTTTTGATTACTGAAGACGTCACTTTCAATTGACGAAGTTCTTTACATATTTTTGTGTTTTTCTCAAAAAAAAAAAAGTTTGGATGACGATGATGATGAAGAAAAAGCAGATAAAATAGACGATAACCGAAGATCACCCGGGATAACACGGCTAGTTAGCGATCATCCAAGACTAAAATCCGGGAAAGGTGCGTCTGTAAAATGGTGCTTTGTCAAATTGGCTTACATTTATATGACCTGAAGTCTTCTGAAGATTTACGAAGATGAAAACACCGTTTAACACCGTTAAGCGAATACGTTGAAACACCGTTAAACGAATACGCTCACTAGACGCTCCCGGTAAGAGACTCCCGTTAATACATGCCGCCTGTGGTTGAGCTAAAACAACAATTGCAATTATCACTGAAATAGAACATGTATGGGGGATATACTCTATCCTTGATCCTCTCTTAAAGACGAGTAAGACTGATACCCACATTAGCGCCGTAGAGCTTAACATCAGTGCTCAGTGTAATGGCTGTGAGGGACGTAGTGACAACACCGGTAAATATTGATGTGATAACGAGGCCAACTAGAACCCAGACTATCGCAAAAATACGAGCCACGAATCCCCGAGGAGAACGGTCGCCATAACTGTAAGGAAAAAGTTGTAAAGTTAATCAGTTTGAGTTCCATTTTATTCTCTGTATAATAAAATTTCTACCCCACCTAACATTAGTTTTCCATGGAAGACCCCTTGGTCACTTTTTGATCTTTTTGAGGTATTCATGAACAGTTTAACCCAGATAAATTTAGTTCCTTAAAGGGCGGTTACACACACAATTTGACTTTTACAGAGTAAAAGTCTTTTTGCTGCGATAAAAACAACCCATTGTAACCGCAGCTATTTTCTGTTATCATAGCGTCGAAGTTAATAGTTTTCAACCAACAAGAGAGCGCCGTAAGTCTCGTTTACCCCCTCATTTGGAATGAGAAACCACTTGACCGTGATATCGAAGTTCTTCTCTTCGCATAGTTCACTACATTTGAGACTTCTCTAGAGTGACCATCTCTCCAAGGTGACAATTGTTAAAGCATTTTAACTGGTCGTTTATGAAAGGCAGCCTAGTACCCAGGCGTTCTCCTCCCGTTCACTCAACTCGACTTGGTGCGAAATGTCGTGACGTCAACGAATGAGGTGACGTCACGAAATTTCGCGCCAAGTCGTGTGAGCAAGAAGAGAACGCCTGGGTACTAGGCTGTACGAAAGGTATCCCATAAGAAGAGATTTTAAGCAAGTCATTGCACACGTGGTATCTAAATTATTTCATAAAAAAGAGAAAACACTCACCCGACGGTTGTCATGGTAACGAAAGCCCACCAGAAGCCCTCTCCACTGCCCTTTATAAACGATCTCGGAAATTCATCAGGATTATACCAAGTGTCCTTGAAAAGAAGAAAACCAGTCAATAAATTGTAGAAAACGAAGGGAAACATGTTTACGTTATGTTAGTTTCTTTTTGCTTCTTAAAAATAAAATTGCTTTTCTTTTACATTCGGGTGACACAAAAGTTTGTTTGTTCTGAGAAGAAGTTGTTTTACGGATATTTGGTACATAAAAATTTGTTTAGCTTTCTTAGGGAGTCTCAATCATAACCGTAAAAGGGCACTAAATTTAAGCCGTGAGACCTTATACATGGGTAATCTCGTCGCTTTTTTTCAACGGATGCGGTTGTCCTTGATCGTCAAATTATTTGCAACTGTTATTTTAATGAGAGGCGAGCGTTTCGGAAAGTTATTAATTAAAAGTGGGCACACTTTTGCGAGTATCGTTGTTAAAACTCTCTCTTACCAATTCCCACATGATTATTCACACAGACGTACACACATAGACATAGACATAGACATAGACATACTTTATTTGTTAACGCAGGTCTTTGACTATGTCTATGTCTAAGACTCTCTCTTACCAATCCCCACATGATTATTCCAGAGAGTAACGCCATTAACAGCGTAAGAACCAAAACAGGCCAACCAGACAATACAGAGTTGAACACAGCCTGGGCAGAGGTACCCGGCGGATCATCAACAACAATAAAAGCTACTCCTGGCGAGCTAATCAGCGGCATGAACTTGTAACTGTTCTGATATTCACGGTCCTCCTTCTTGCCACTGATGGGAAACGTTATCGTGTCAGGTTGATCCAGGTTCTGGCTGTCTTTTATATTTACCTGTGTTGCAAAATGGTAACAATCAAATGAAGAATTCTAATTGGTTTACACAAGTTAGAAACACACAATCGTTTTGCTTTACTTTGCTTCGTTTCTCTTCGATGACTTTGGTAATGCTTTATAGACCACGAACATTCCTCTCTCCGATCAGAGATAGTACCTCCCTCGCGTGTTGAGCCGCTCGCACACGAGCGACTCATCACACGTGCGTCACGTTTCCACGCGGTAGGCAATTTTCGCGCTTGCTCGCGTGCTCTTTCTCCTCGACTATCCCTGATCGGAAAGCGAGACTGCTTGTAGTCTATGGATCTGTTGTATTTACCAGGTTATCTTGTTGCTTTATGTATGAAATCTCCGATTCTCCGTCACCCCCTGTGCAGTTTCCACAGCAATGCTGAACAATTTCCTGAAGCAGTAACGGGAACAGACCCGAGGGATGTCCTGGCGTTCCAGTGTCTTTAATGTATGGAGGAATGTTGTACCAGTTTGCATGGATGATTTTGGGACACTTACAATATTCTGAAAACCAAACAAAACATTTGTTTCATCATGTGCTAAGACGACCAAATCTTAAATGCTTGATGTAAATAATTTTAGAGGGCCACTGGTTTGTTAGTATTTTTTATGCTATTTTAGTGCTACCCTCGTTAAATAAAGACTTTACTTACTTACTTACTTACTTACTGTATGCTAGCAGTTGAAACCGCCGATAAATGAAGAGTTCGAGCTATGAACTTTTTCTCTTGCGTTTTGCTACCCTTTTTGTCGGTCACTGTTTTCGCGCTTTATGTAGCTTGCTAATGATCGTCTGAAGGATGTAGGTCATATCGAAATATAATGACTTTATTTAAGATATCAGCACTCTTGCCCTCGTTTGACCTAGGGGCCTTATTCTTAAAACTCCCAAAGGCATTTCGCACTCAAAAAAACTATTTAGATGTGCAATGGTTTTTCGGGCTCAAAACGTCCTAGGAGTTTTAATGAAACAGCCCACATTTCAAGCGTTCACTCTATTCTCAGTACTACAAGGAGGATATTGCCACAGTAGAGGAGCTTATGCATACTGGTAATTTCTGTTCTTTACCTTTCACGCGCAAATGCATCGTTGCGTCGTGGGCTCCGAGAGGGTTCACGGCTTCGCACTTGTAGAATCCTGTGTCGCTTCTTTTAAGATCATGTATCACCAGTGTTCCATTCCGGAAATTCTCGATACGTCGTCCGTCGCTGGTGTTGAGCTCTACCCCAGGTTCTGTCGAGTTTACCCCGAGGTAATACCATCTTACCTCGGCCTCGGGGCTTGCCTCCACGTCACATGTCAGTCGCAGTGTCTCGGTCTCCGTTGCCACTTTGTGTGTTGAGCAGTTGGTCCTGTTTTCGCAGAACGACTTTATCTCGGGGGCCTCTGTAATGGATGAGTAAGAGAAGCCATTGTATGAGAAAAGTATCTGTGCCTAGCGACATTCCTTAGTGACAAAAAGAAGAAAGTGAGGAAGGGTATAAGGAAGGGAGGGAAGGAGGGAGGGAGGGAGGAAGGAAGAAAAAGAAAATGATGATGATAATGACGACGGCAGACTTGTGACTTTATAAATACAATGCGGCTAAAAATGTACTAAGAATGCCAATAACAGTAGTTCTATTACTCATGGAAGGAAGAAGAAAGAGCGGAAAAGAGGAAGGAAGGAAGGAAGGAAGGAAGGAAGGAAGGAGGGAAGGAAGGAAGGGAGGAAGGAGAGAGGGAGGGAGGGAGGGAGGGAGGAGGGAGGGAGGGAGGGAGGGAGGGAGGAGGGAGAGAGGAAGGAAGGAAGGAAGGAAGGAAGGAAGGAAGGAAGGAAGGAAAAAAGGAATAGAGGAAGGAAAGAGACCAATGGAGGAGAGTATGACTCACTGGGGATCGGAATAATTCTGTAGGTAGCGTTGAATCCTCTTCCCGTTACCGAGTCATCAGACTTGAACTCTATTCGCATGTGATTGCAGCGTGAGGTGACGTTAAACTTCGTCATGTTACCGCAATATCCATCAACAAAATCTCCAGTTCCCAGGTTTTCTGACCATGTGGCTGAGCCATTGCATTTGTCTGATACTTTGACGTAATCATATGGTCCGCAGGTCTTACTCCACTCCAAGTCAAAGTCATGAAACATCACCTCAATTTTATTCTCAAACGACGTGTCAATCACCCAACTATGATAAAGAAAAGAAGATTAATCATCGAGGAAGACCGCCTCGCCGTGAAGCACCGTCTACCACTCAGCAAAAGCACACCCGTGTCTTTGTACGTGCGATTTAATATCCGAGCAAACCTGACAAAACGTCGCAAAGGGGATTGTATGCTGAACCTTTCGAGTGTTCTCATGAGGTACATATACGCGGCATTTGTTCCTCCCCGTTGTCGTTTGCACATAAAATCAACGAAATTATTTTTGAAGTCGTTACTTGGGGTGGGGGGATCTTTACACTAGGGTTTACCTAACCACCATTAAAATTTATTGCTACGAGTGGAGGAACACGGCCTTCAAGTCATTTAGGACTTGTTTTTAATTTACCTGCATATAGTATCATTAGGATAGCCTTGATACCCTCCGGGACTTGTGAAGTTTCCTTTATCTCCCAGCAATGGGACATTTTGACCGCAGTCTATAAACAAAAAGGAACCGTTAGTACGCCTGTGGCCAATCATCGAACCAATCAGAACTGAAAGCAAGAACACGTGACTAGTAGTTAAGTATTTGGTGCTGGTGAACTACCCTTAATGATTGATTTGCTCCAAATACAGCATCACTGGAGTCCTACCACAACCACTTGCAGAGCTCATATACGCAAGTTAAAATGAAGTAAGCGCAGAAATTCTTTCGACTGCGCCAAAGGAAACTGAACTCAATCCCGGACCAGGCGTGCTTTTCTCATAAACTCCCGGAAACATTTCGAGCCTTTTTTAGCCGCGTAGGAAGAGAATTGGTATCATGCTAATATCTAAACTTCCAAAGCCATGTTTGTTAAATACGTTAAACCCATTCAGCAAACTATTAAACTTTGATAAATAAGATCGTTTAGGTAAATTCACGTCAAATTCCTAAAAGCGGACAAACTCGTGTTTTTCCACGCAATTCTCTATGGCCTTTGAAGGAAACGCCGCATCTTTAACAACCATTCACAAGTCTTATGCAGAAATTCGTCAAACAAAGTTGGTGAAAACGATTTCTTTCCTTCCCTCGTACAGACAAACCTTATGTCATGAAATGTGCTTTTAAAAGTTCTCCCGGTCCGGCCTAAGTGTGACCATTCCCTATAAGCGAAATCAAACTTACTGAGCAGCACCTTCATGTGGTACTGTTTATTATGCAGCACAAGATGTTTGTAAATTTTGAGACGGTGGAGAAAATCTTAAAGCGTGACCATTTAAATGAAAGCTATCGAGCAATACTCTCCTGTGGTGCTGTTTATTATCTTGATTCTAACTTTCAAGTCTGTGAATAAAATCGTAAGCTGTGACCATTTAAACGAAAGCTACTGAGCAGTACTTTTTCGTGGTACTGTTAATTGTTAGGCTGTGTAAGAGATTTACAGTCTTGAGTCAGTGGAAGAAGTCATACAGTGTGACCAATACTTTCCTGTAGCGCTCTCGGTTAGAATGTACAAATTAGTGACGCATGCAACGAAAACTCTAGATCACTTTTAGGCGCCGAAACTCCATGACGCAAAAAAGAAGGCAACTCATGTCCGCTAAACCGAGGGTTAAAGTGACGTTTTCGACTGGTCGTCGGTGTTTCTGATCTGTCTGAGGTCGCAAATATTGTTCAACGTTATCACGTCGGCATGCTTGGAAAAAATATTCTTAATTAGCGGAAGTCAAAAGTTATGTTAATAGACCCTTCAATGTTTTTTTTTTCAACTTCAGATAATGGCCATAATATATCCATGTAGCTAAAATCTATCAACTATGGTGGAAAAAGCACCTCAAAATTAGTAAAATGGCCAAGCTTGAGAGCCACATCTTGCAAAATAACATGGTTGTACAAAGTCGGGAGCTGAATCTTACAGACGTTTTCATGCTGGGGGGGGGGGGGGGGGGGGGCAAGTTTGTGCCCCCTGCAATCATACATCTGTAAAATTTCCCGGCCAGTTTGCGAAGCCATATCTTTACAATTTTACAAGATACTACTCTCCAACTTGGTCAATTTACTAACTTAGAATAGAATAGAATAGAATAGAAAAAAATAGAATAGAATAGAATAGCATAGAATAGAATAGAAACTTTATTTACGTGTCAAACCACGTAGCTCGGGAAAATCCCATACTAATTTGGGGAGATTGAGATGTTGTTCCAAACATGTTGATAGATTTTAGCTTACATGGCCAATATCTGAAGTTGAAAAACTGAGGAAGGATCTATTAGAATTTTTGCTCGGCATTCGAAAGAATGAAATAGCATAACTTCTGTGAAATAAGAAAAACGTAAGCTAACACCAATCATTTTTCATACTTAACAGTCTTTATCCCCGACTGTTGTGTCAACTCGAGCTTTAATGAAGAATTGTTAACATCAGTGACATCGAAACAAACGACTTTTTGCTCTATATTTGGTTCTCTTATCACCTGCCCTCTGTTCTCAGCCAATCACAGGTCATACAATGTTGCTAATAACGGACTTTTCAATGGGTCATCTCGAACAACAGGAAAACAAAAATTTATCCACTTCGTAAAAGTGTTCCTTTTATCAGTAATCTTTATCTTTTTCGCACAGCTCTCTCTATTAAAATTTCGATGCAGTATTTCATCTTTATGATCAAATTCTCTGGTGCGATAGTTTTTTTCAAAGTTAAAATAAGTGAAACAAAGCGTTTCGTTTTCTTCTATCGCAGGCCAGTCAAATTAATATTAAATGTTGCTAGGACATGTTTTGAAACAAATATACGATCGATTGTTTCGGACATAGCTGTCCATCTTTCAGAAAAATATTCATATATATTTCAACATGTGTCGCAAAGTAATTGTATAGTAGGTAGACAGTTTTCAATTTTGTTTCCGTTATTACCTGTGACAATAGTGTGAATACAGTTGGGTAAAAATCATCTTTATACAACTTCACTTTGAATAGGAAAGCGTTGAATAATATACTCTGTCGACTAGTAATCGCTGAGTGGAGTTTTTTAAATTTCTCTTTGCTGCACCTCAGGACTGAAATGTCACGAATAATTCTTTTAAATTATTCACGCATGTATTGCAAGTAGTTCTTGCTCTTCAATTTGGGTATTTCATCCGAAGTGCGGAAGAAATGCTCATAAGTCTAAACCGGCTGGTTTAGGCCATAAATATACGAAGCATAAGTGAAAAAGCTTACAATTTATGGGGATATTTTGGGAATAATATGGTAAGAAAACTTAATCCCCGAAGCAAACACACTAGAGAATTACAATAAAACAAACCAGGTGTCCTATCTTATCAGTTCCCGCAAAATAACAAACGAAAATTTAGAATTAGTGTTAAAGGACATTACTTTCTGGCGTCTGGACGTATTGTGCGTTTGTCCCCAAAGAAGTTGCCAACAGGAGTTTCAATAGCTGCAAAATGATCACAGAAAGTTGAGTTAGTTGGTTATCTTAGAGTCGGTGATTCGCTAAATCGGTGTTAACATACGTCCTAATGGAAGCGGCAAAGACATGCAACCTACCAATGCGATTTTTAAACCATCAAAACTCCTTTCAAATTGCATGATAAATCCTTGCAGACGTGTCCCTAAAACTTCTGAAGCGGTTAACTGCAGCTTTTATGGAATAATTACGAAATAAAGTTTTCCCATTAGGTTGTAAATTCAGTTTATATTTCGTTCTCGAGCGAGGAAAACCTGCGAAATGTAAATTGACTGCGCATGAATAATTGAGGACTACCCGACGGGATGTCATTCTACCGGCCAATCATACTGCGACAAAAATAAATAGCAAATAAAACGTTGGCGGATTATTCAGAATTTGAATAGATCGTTGTCATGGAAAAATTTTTATACGACTTGCGTGTGGAGGAAGTTATGTCAGCAATATGCAAAAGAAGGCTGTTTAACCCTTTACTCCAGAGAGGGTGTTTTGTCATCTCGCATTGTTTTTTCCAACAACAAAAAGGATTGATGTTTTACTTTGAAAAATGTTGAAAAGCACTGAAGAAAAATGTAGCTAAGGAGCTTTTATTTGAATAATCATTAAGATTCCATCTACAGAATCAAAAGTCAGGGCAACACTACATAACAAAGATTGATAAAATGTTAATGAACAAACGAAGTGAAATATTTTGCTCTAAAACTTTCCAAGGACATTTTTAAAATAGACGACCAAGAATACTTCAATTGCAATGACAAATAAAGGGACGTTTCGTATATGAATATGATTATAAAAGATGTTAATTTGAAAATTTATTTAGCTGACAGACAGGAAATTTAAAATAAAACTAGACAATTTTTAAATTAATGAATTTTTGTATCAAAAATGGAATAAAAACCAGCACTCGTAAATCAAGTAAGAATTAAGTAAGTAAGAAAGAAACTTTATTTACGTGTCAAACCATGAAGCTTGGGATAATCTCATACTAATTAGGGGACACAAAATAACAATATACAAAACTTAAGATAGAAACAAAAATGTAATAGAACTATTAAAGAAACTGATACTAATCTAATAAACTAGTAGTTGCTAATTCTAATCTGATAATCTGATAATCGAATAATAGTTGAATAATAATCGAATAGTAATCACTAAAAAGTTAATGCAAAAAGTGATAAAATCAAACAGTTATGATGCGCAGAGGAAGCAGCCCTTGCATCCATCATTCACCAGTGAACTTACATCACATTTACGAGTCCTATTTTTAAAAGTATTTAGATTTTTTGCCGATCTAACATCTGAAGATAATTTTCCCCATAACCTAGGCCCAAGATAACGCAAAGAATGCTTACCATATGTCACACTATTGTAACTAGGAATGGAGAAATCTGATTGTCTTAAAAAGTAGGAAGAATTATGATCATTAAAAATATTACTGATGTAAGTTGGACATAGTTTGTGCTTCACTTTGTACATAAGGATGCATATATCCTGCAAGCGCCTATTCATCAGCGTTGGCAGCTCAGCCCTCTTTAGTAATTGTGAATAACTTTCATGCTTGCCTCTGTACACCGCCCTCAGTCCTCTTTCTTGCAGTCTTTCTAGTTTTCGCGCATCACTTGATTTACAAAAATGCCAGACTAAATGGCAATACGTAAGGTACGGTAAGACCGCTGATTTAAATAGTACTAGCTTAGCCTTTGTTGGAATTAAGTTTCTGAGTCTCATGAGAACGCCGATTCTTTGACTTGCCTTCTTACAAATTGAGCTTATGTGATCAGTAAAGTTAAGTTTGGAATCTATTATAACACCTAAGAGCTTGAGATTATCCACTGTTTTAATTTCCTCATTGTTCACACAAATTGCATGCATGCACTGCACTGTTACTGTCCTGGGGCTTATAATTAATGTTCATAGTTTGATATTTCTTGAGGTTCCCCTCGAGAAGATTAGAGTCGTACCACTTGGTAGCTGTGCGCGCACTACCCCTGGGCTCGGATGTAACTTGGTCTTGTCCGGTATATGGTAGATTTGATGATCATCTGCATACATTGATAAGTTTGTCGTTATACAGTAAGACAAGTCGTTCTGGAAGATATTCCATAGGAGCGGGCCTAGGGCGGAACCTTGGGGACAACCACGGTTCACCGTCCTGCATGAGCTTACATGGCTTCCTAATTTCACACGGTATTTCCGGTCACACAGATAGCTATTTAGAAAGAAAGATTTTTTATATATTTTAGCAACTTCACGTCACGTTAGATACCGTGGGCAAGTAATATTGATGAACGACTTACTTGAACTTGTGCTTTAGTTGCAGTCGATAATAACACATGTTCAACAACCTAGAAGGTAATAATTATGATAAACTTGGGGTAACTCACACGATAATTGAAAATTATTCCACTCGAGCCTGTCGTATATCAATCCAAAGCTCAAGAGGTGGCCATAACTTTACTTTTATGTCGAGACTGTGGAATAATTCTTTTATTCCACAGGAAATTAAACGCCGGTATCATGACAGCCTGGACAGCGGAACAGCGCCTCAAACACAATGCTAACATAACCAGAAAAAAAAAATGATGGAAAACAAGAGAAGCTAACTGCCAAGTACAGTTTTTCAAGAAAGGTAATGACGCCATATTCGACAATTATTCACCGAGGTGGAGGTGAATACTTGTGGATATTTGCTGCGCCGCGAAGAGGCGAGTTAAATATCTGCGACTCTTCACCGACATTGAGATAGCCAAGCACCAAACGGCTCCTTTTTCTCTGAGAAATGAGAAAAAACTGGCGCACAAAATCTAGAACAATGCCGGGAGGTGAACAGCAATTACTACCCTAGGTCCCAGGTTTGAGTAGCCAATCAGAGCGCGCGAAAACACTATCCACTGGTTTGATATATACCAATGCGACTTATGGCGTGATTAGGCAACCAATCAGATTGCTCAAAACGTTAGTATTATGTGGTGAGGATATTATGAAAAGAAATATCTCTAAAACTGTTCTGAACGGTTTCCGCTGTACAAGATGTCAAGGCTGGCAGAACGTTGGTTGAGATAATGGCTTCTAGTCTTGGGAAGCGTGATCCGTTTGGTCGCAGCACGAAAGATATTCCACCCTGGAAAAACCTAGCTCCCAGGGTCTTTAGTTTATGCAATCCAAGATGGCGGCCACTTGGCATCAGATTGCGTTAAGTCAAAGACCTTGGAGACGAGGTTGGACGAGACATCCTTGGTGTAGCTAGCCACAAGGATCGCAGCTTCTGAAGATGCAGGAGTTCGAAACTGTACGGTGTAAAGACAAGACTGTGCAACTGGTTGTCTGCTGCTGTAATTGAGAGAGATTTGAGGAGATGGGGTGGTAATTAGCTATAATTTATACCCGGGAAGAAACAGTTTGTTTGGGACAACGAGTACATCACGGCGTAATAAAGTACATGGCCGGAAAATTGTAAGCAAATCCAAGGGAAATGGATTTTAGTTTGAGATAGTAAGGGGTCGCGACGAGAAAGCCCACTGTTAATGAGTAAAAAGTAAGCAGATCAAAGGCAAACAAATTTCATCTCGAGAAAGAGAGGTCCTCTGATGTACTACTGGCCAAGAATAGCCGAATTTGAATTATTTCTCACAATACTTTCATTTGAATGGTCATACTAAAGGCTTTTATTCACAGACTCAAAATTAAGAACCACCTTGCATGTACAGCAAAATAAACAGCACCACAGGCAAGTACTGTTTAGTACCTTTAATTTGAATGGTCACACTTTAGGATTTCATCCACAGACTCAAACTTTTAAAAAAACCACCTTGTACAGCATAATAAACAGCGCCAGAGGAAAGAACTGCTCCGGTAGTAGCCTTGATTTGAATGGTTACTCTTCGGGATCTAATCCACAGATCCAAAAGAAAGAACCACATCACATAAACCGAGTTTTAACTCTGAGAGTGAGACCCATTTCAATGGGTCTTTGAGATGACTCAGAACGTTAACAATTCAGAAGCAGCTAGAGAGTTGCAACCTTGCAGGTTGTTGCAACCGAAATAATTCTTACAGTCAAAGCCGGTAAGGTGTTTTCGTCGTAAACGGACTAATGAATTCGATAAAGGCATATTGATTCCGTTCGTTGATTGAATAATCCATTCGTGAAATAAATAATCCAATATTCAAATTGAGCCTCGATTCAATAATCGAACGACGGGAACGCCTGACCGGTTTTGACTATAATGATACTCGGCCTTTAAAAGGAGAGTTGAAAAACTTCCGTGTTTGATAACAAATGGTCAGGAGACGAGTCCTTGATATTTTTAACTTACAAAAGAAGTATTGTTTGCTAAGTAGAGGGAGTGCCATTTCGAGCAAAAGTTAATCAAAGTAATTAGCACTTTAATTATAAATAAACAATCCTTTGCTTAATGACAAATACAAGCACAACAAACGTATGTTAGCACGAACTCTGTATGTCTTTATCTACCTATGTCTCTATGATAGCGTCAACTCCATCTCTTCTGTGACAACCTCCGAGAAAAGATGATCACTTTGCCGCCAAAAAACATATGAGCACTTTTTTTTTCTAGAAACAAAACTAACTTTGTCGCTAGCGATGTGGTCTGGTTTGTTTATATTCAAGCACAGGATGGGTGGGTGCATGTTTACAGCTGGTTTACGGGTTCACATCCCTTAGCTCCAATCCAATGTAAAGGGCATTTGATCAACACTTATAGATTCCTTATATAGATTTGTGCGAGACAAATGCATCGTTCACCATTAGCACGAACAACCCAAAAACTATCAACATAAAATTAGAAAAATCGTTTTTAAGTAAAGATATAATTGCAGCTTCCATTAGGAACTAAAAGAACAGCTAATTACCTCAATGAAAAACAAAAGAGAGCGTCGCAGACAGAAAAAATTCTACCAATCAAATAAATCTAGCATTGAGGCTGATATATACTGTGAATTTAAGCTCTCAGTAATTGCAGTTTGACAGTCTCTCACACATTCTAAATAAAGTGTCTGAGAACTGAATTAAGGTGGCTCCCTAGAATTTCTACAAAAGTGACTATACGAACTGGCAAGACTTGCAAAAGAAGCCCTAGTTCTGTTGTCTTGCAATCTTTGTTCCTGAATTTTACCAGTAAGGTTACCAACATAATTACCCTTATTTTTCAGGTTTTGCTTCTTAGGCATAGACCGTTGTCATGGCAACAAAGCAACTAAAAGATGACAGATATTTGCCATTAATTCGTCTTTTTTCTTAAATATTTTGATTTTCCCTCGTTGAAATTTTTTTAAACTTTCCTATTTTGTGAAAATGATTCTGACTAACATTTTGCAGGGGAAAAAATATGGGGCCGTTCAGACGGATTCACCGATATCACGTGATTTCTTATTTTTAACCATTAAACTGGATTACTCTGACAGAATTTTTCCAAAAAATAATATGTGAAAGGTCCCGTTAGTATCTCAAAATGTGCAAAATAAAAAAAAAATTTCACCGAAGGAAACGTGACAAAATTTACTGTTAACTTTGCTTTTTTTGGCTATGCTGACGTCATAAAAATCAGAAAAAACCTACGATTTTATGTGAGCGCGCGCAGATTACTACAGCTCGCATCATCAGCGCGCGCGCGGTCATAAAACTATAGGGAGCCACCTTAAACGGGATTTCATGAAGGCAGTCGCTTAAGGGATATGCGTGGTAGCTTGCGAAAGATTCTAAATACAGTGTTTGACTGAGAACTGATAAATAGGATATCATTCAGACGATCGCTTAAAGAAGATGGTCGCTTACCGTGAAGAGATTCTAAATACAGTGTTTGACTAAGAATTGATTTAAACAGGATTTCATGGAGACATCGCTTAAAAACTAAAAGGGAGTCGGTCACTTATACAAGAGGTCAGTCTAGATCCTGAATACAATGTTTGACTGAGAACTGATTCAAATGCGATCTCATGTAAATGGTTATTTTAGGGAGACGAACGGTTACCAGGTATTCTAAGTACAGTAGTGTTTGTCTTCATAACTCTGGTCGCTTGTAGAGACTTGACCGCATCACTAATTAAGTCATTTTCTCGACGTTTTCCATGCATAATGAACCCGTCGAAATCAGCGAAAAATGATTTTGTCCAAGATGTCCTCAAAATGTATTGAGAAAACTATTGAATAAACCCACCGACATTACATCTAAAACAACAGCTTTGCTTTTGATCTTAACAGTTTTAATGTTCCTTTAGAAAGAAAATTTAACAAAAAGAGTTATTTCAATGGCACGAGCAACGTCATCGTGAAAACTATGGTTAGCTATTTTGAAGTCGAAAATTGAACGTGTAAATGCAAAACGGCTTCCTCGGTTTGTATCTGAAATTTTAGTAGTTTAATCCAATTAAAGACCAGATGAAAAAGAAAGAACGAGACTGGGTCACGGATAGTTGATAAAGAGTTCAAACTTTCGCTCCCAGTTGTCCGCTGTAGACTCTCACGTGCTCTCATTGACTCTAATTTGCTGTCAAAGAGCTTCAATGAATTCTCGTCGACATTTTAACTCAACTCTCTTCGACACTGCACCCACAGACTCAAAAAATCGGGCTTTACTTTGATAACCAGACACTGAAAGATCATGGATATCGAATAAAACGAAAGAAATTCTTGCAACCTGGTGAATGCAAAATATAGGCCAAGGTTACACACAGGTTACTAGCATTGCACAACTGATTTGAAAGCCATTAAGCAAACCACGTTTGCCTTGATTGAACAAAGGAAATAACTTTTACTTTCTACACATACTTTACATTTGAATTGGGTGCTTCCGGTTGTGTGCATTTGAATATTCTTAGTTGTAAACATTTTCCACTCTACAAACACTGATCTTACATAATTTCGCTTGTAGAGAAAACATTTTTTACGAGTCTTTTTGCTATAACTTTTAAGTAACAGGAAAAAATTATGTTAAAACGCCACATAGTTTTTTCTGACTAAAATTTTTAACGCACATGTTCGTATCTAACTCAGCAACTAGAGTGGATTATAAAGATACTTTCTGTGTAAAGTGGGAGGGAAATTTCGAACAAAAAACCAACATCACTGCTTTTTTGAAAACAATCGTCTTGACGAAACCAAATATTTAGTACTGCAACGCTAATAACGCATTGTTACTTTAGTAGGCATACTTAGCGCAATTAGCACTTCCATTGTAGCAGAAAGCGTTAAATAGCAGATAATTTAGAAAATTATAGGGGTACCCATTCTCGAGGGATGGTGAAAAGGAATCGGTGACAAAGAACCACGTGAAGTCGTAAGCTTTAGAGTCTTTGCCGTGCTAAGAAAGCGGCATTTTCTATCAGGTGGCAAACACGATGGAGCGAAAGGCGGTGCAAGCGGCTCAAAATATCATCAAAAGCCGAACGGGTAATGCTATCATGAAACAAGCGTACAAGACAGCCGACAGACTTGTCGAGAAGAAAGCTCGGTTAATAGACCACAGGAAAGGGAAAGAGCTGAGAAAACTGGCCCACGAAAAAGTCCAGTTCATTCACGAGCAAGACGAAAAGTTGAAGAGAAAAGATCCTTTGAAAAGCGCCAAAACGAGCGACGGAGCTCGAACGGTCGTGGAAATCCGAACCCCCAGCGAAAAGGATTTTGTCGAGGATGAAAATTGCGACGAGAATTTCACCGCAGTTAAATCTGCAAGAACTGCGAAAAGATCGTTGAGGAGGGAAAAAGTCAAAACGGTTTACAGTGTAAAGGAGAAGGAAAATCAATCCGAAGAAATCTTTCCTACGCAGATTGAAGAACACGAGCTCGAGTATACAGAGAACGGAGAAATTGTATTACCTGTCAAGACTATCCGCGAGTTTAACGAAGGAGCAAAAAGAGGTCGTCTGCCACAGAGCGATATTGAGGTACGAACAACAAATCTTTATCATGATTACGATCAGATAGCGAGCTGGCTTTGTGCGGTCGAAAGGGGAAACTTAGGACACTTTCAACGGACGCCGAGAAATGATCGAAAAAAGAACAAAAAAGCCAAAGACGGAGAAACTCAAGCTCATCGCAAAGAAAATTCTGAACTGAACGATGGCAAATCAGCTAAAGAACGGCTAAACAACGATAAAGGGTTCCTTAAGCTTCCGAAGATTGACAGCAGCGCCGAAAGTCCCATTTCCTGTCGAACCAAGTCTGTAAAGAGAATGGAATCTTTGGACGATCCTCGCTTCACAAAACTGTTGGACTCGCTGACGCCTGTGACCAGCATGACGCTTAAACTGCCGAAAATTTCAAGAAGCGTTGAGAGCAAGTCTCGAGCGTCTTAAAAGACCAGTAATGTTTTGGCAATTTATTCATGATCAGGGACAAATGTTAACACTCATAGATTCAGCAACTCTGTGATACAAAATCTAAAATTCAAAGAGAAATTTTCTACTTTTTCAGTGCAGTTCAAAGCAAGAACGTTTGCGCAATGACGAGGTAAACCTTGTAATATAAATTGGTGCACTGAAAATATGTGTATATAGGAATGTACATAGATTACTTATTGAATAAAATCAGTTTGACTTAAGCTGTTTTGGTTCCGTTCGATTTAGAAAAAACTGGAAGCAAAGCCGAAACCGGTCACTTCGTACCCAAGTCGATTCGTACCCACATTTCGGTTCATTCGTACCCATTAGTTGGCAACTATCTGCTTACCCCGCCTTTGGAGGACTTGGGAAAAGAAAAGGGAAACACGGAGGTTATAACTAGGAAGTAACACATGAAATTATATGGAAAGAAACTGTTGGGTAAGGGTGGACCCATATTGATACCAAGGGTGAGCCTATATTGGTACCAAATACTCGATATCATTTATATGTGGTATCGATACTATACTCCGCACAATATCGGTGATTTCGATGCGGTTCGATACTGCTCACATGACCATTTGTAAGAACCTGTTGCGTGAATATTCCATGCCGCGTTCTCGGAAATTTTTATCTCTATGAAGCGGGGTCCTTTTAGCTTCTTTGTTTATGAGCCGTTGTTTTACAATCGAGCTTTGCATTGCAGCCCAGCACTTTGCTCTCTTTCGACTCTTCTAAGCCTGGATTCTACCTTTACGATAACATCACAATATGAATCTTACGTACTACATCATAATATCGCTACCGTTATCGAATATGGAAGAAAATGCCAAATATCGGTAAATATCGCTCTCGTATCGGATCGATGAATTATCCCGCGCACCGCAAACCTTGTAAAATAGGTCAAAAGTTTCCACCCGCTTGGCAATTTCCACCCTTGGAAGCTCACCCTGGGCCCATTCTCAACCTCGTTCCCAAGGCCTTTCTTTTTCCTGGGAACGAGGGTGATGCATGCCGATAAACTCTTCAGACTGTTTGTGCATTACTGAGCAGGCTGAGTGCGTATTTTTACTCTAACAGCTAATAAATGAGGTAGTTGTCTCGGGTACAAGGTGGAGTCTTCTAAATCACATTGCTGGGAGCTATATTCCCACGGGGTGTGCTTAATCTGAGCAGGCTAGTGAAGTCATGAGAAGTGTGCCGTGAACTCGTGAAGCCTTGTCGGTTTGCCTTGTGTTTTGAAGAGGAAGAAGAAAGATTTTGGAAAACAAAATTAAATTTCTAGTTAGCTTACCTCTATTTGAAAATACTTACACCATTCATCTGTAAAGCACTGTGAATGGTTGTTATTTTCCCTTGTCTTCAAACTATCATTACGTTCGCCGAATTGACAGCCACCATATTGGATTTTAAATGGTCGAGAGAGATCTGGGGAACCTCGACCCCAGGGCCTTCTCCGCTTACATAATGGCGGTATCTTGTTCGTGCTGCAAAATTCAGATCTTTCTCTTCTTTATGAACGTTCCAATAATCGTGAAAAAAGGAGAGAATTATGAGGCCTTGCACTTCAAATTTGTTGAGGCATGTACGGATAACTTCAAATTGGCCTCCAAGGGAAAATGGCATGAAATTGTCAGGAAGTTTCACTGCCATTTGGTGAATCTTTTTGTTTCTTTTTGTTTTGTTTTTTTTGCGACATCGAGATGCTATCATGCGCAGCTACTAGAAATGAAAAATAGAAGACGCCTGAAGCTATTAATCTAAATGGTTGCAGAAAACATTGCAGGGTTTGTGTTTTTTGAAATTGCGAAAACAATCATCAAATCGCAAAGAACTCGCATAAATTTCATGTAAAGCGGCTAATTGCCACAAAAAATTGAATTGGACTTCCTTTGACACTTGTTTGAATTCCACAAGTTCTTCGATTTCAACCTTGTAGTTTCATTTACTGAAAAAGGAAAGTTTTTTTTTACACTTTTTACAGGACATACTGACAACAACGGAAATGATTAACGGCAGACCCGTGAAAAGTGCGGTTGGTCCGAACAGACGACGAGCCCATGTTCATGTAACTGACACCAAAAGTCTTCGCATTAAAAAAAGGTAAAGGTATAGCATCTTAATTTATACAAGAGTAGATTCAAAGCTTTAGGCTTGTGGGGACGTGCGTATGAAACAAATTTCTAACAAACATAAACATCATCCAGGCCCGTAGCAAGGCTGAAATAACTGGGGGGCGAGCAACTTGGCCTAGTCAAAGCCCCCCCCCCCCCCCCGCAGACGTTAACAAATATATAGGTCCTAAGGTATACGAAAATTCATGTCAGATAGATACTAACACTGTTCACAATGCCTCACTTTGATTCGATTTCGTCAGAAAGGACACCTTTATGGGGACATTGTTCGTTGAAAATATGCCAAAAAGCTGCTTCCTGTTTGCTTTTCGACGACAAAGTTGTCGGCAACTTCCACCAGATTTATAGCATCAGTTTTAAAAAAAGTGTCCTTAAAGTTACAAGGTTGTTAAAATCCAAACATTTCGACAGCTAAGCTACAAGTTTCGGACCTGTTTTATCTAACTGTCCTGAACGTTTAGGTAACGTTTGTCACTCGATTGGTGAGATAAATATAATTTTGCTCCTTAGACTTGTTTTACAACAGTGGGCTTAAAGCTTGCAGCAAATGCATAGCAGTCGCTTAGCTATTAAAGGTATTAGGGTCCTTCACAGTCTTAAGCTATACTGCCATGGTCAAGGTGACATGGGTGAAGAAAGTCATTGGTAAGGAACCTAGGCGACTAAACTGTGCGGTGGGCTAGTAGATTTTTGGAGCCCACTTGCCCGGTGGCTAGTGACTCAACAGATGTCGAACCCTGTTATAGGTTGTGAAATTATAAAAGGCACTTTTAGCATCAGCATTCAAGACTGATTGTTGCACATTAATTTGTTTTAATTGTATATTTTTTGGCACATTAATTGTAATGTTTTTTAACTTACAAAAATTCTGGGGGGGGGGCTCGAACCCCCCCTGCTACGGACCTGTCATCTACCAGTATAGATTATGAGAATGCCATGCTGACCGCTGACATATTCGTCGGTGAAAAGTCTGTGACAGATGGCGCACCTGAATGCCTTGGGCGTATATCCAAGATTAGACTGGCTTTTGAGATGGCTTAGCGAGGAATGAAGATCTGCCGCTAAAAGGTTGTTTGTAGTTTTTAAAAGAGTCTGCAACAAACTGAAAGAAATAAACGATTAAGATTGCTCTGTCAAAGACTTATTGGTTCATTCTCGTTTAAAACTGCTCTACCAGTTCTCTGAAACTATAATTAAGTGTGTTTGACTGGATTGCTAGGACGGAAATTGAAAGTGGTTTGTTCTCGCCTTGTTTCCGTAGGCTTTCAATACTAAGGCGATGAAGCAGAAGTTAAAGGACTCAATTAAAGTGGACTTTGCGGCTCCGCTATCAGTTTTGCGGAACCAATTCAACCTTTATTTAAATAAGAAAGGAATCACGATAATTGTATGCGAACGGCGTTGTTTTCGCATCAGTTTACGTCCACTGGGATGGTGAAGCAAATTCAACGAGATTTAACCACGCTCGATACCAGGATTCATTGGCCAGGGTGGTTGCGGTCACAATGGAGTGTTTCTTCAGTTTTAACTCAACTGGTGCTTGGTTCAGCGTTACACTTCTCAAACAGCATGGTTTACACCGTACCTACTCTCGCAGAGTAAACCACATGCATCACTAGGACAACATTGAATGTAAAATGAAGCGCCATTAAAATATCGACTTTCCTTTCTCATTTTACAATGGTAACACCGAACAAGACACCGCTGAGTGCGACCACGTTCAATATCGTATATAATATCGACAATACACTTATTAGCGTATGAAAAAAACAGGCCCAAATTGAAAAGAGTTGCGAACGAGAGTACACAAATGCGAGAAAGGGGTGACTTTGCTCCAGTCTCTCCCCAGCGTCTACTGTTTGACGAAATCCTAACGTTTGAACACTTGTGGTTTAAGGTGATTCCATTCAATTGCATCGCGCATCCTTTCTGCGCATCACTTTTGCGTGATTAGCGCGCGCAAGAGCGCGCGCGCGTTCGGAACTTGATAGGTTTTCTATGGAAGCTGAGCTGTTCAGAGAAATAAATGGTCGTTTTCTCCCAAACGAACTCGGTGACCCCACTTTTTTATTCCGTTTATTTAAGGAAAATACGACTTTACATGATATATTCAAATTTGAAGAATTTTTCATTATTCAGTTTTCAAATATTCCGGTTGATTCACTGTTACAGTCAGATTTTAGGCGTTTCACTGGAACCGTGTAGACGCTCGATTTGCCTATTATTTCAAATTAGTTTCTTTGTTACGGCAATTTTAAGACGTTTTACTGTAACATAGTACTTCTATCGTAAGAATAATGCTTACATTTCATTGCTAGTTATAACTTTGTTGAAGTAATGGGTGTTTCTAGTACATGGATAGGTTTTTTTAATATTGCTGTCTAAAGATAGCAAAGTACCTATATACTACAGCCCCGTAGCGTGAAATCGGACGCGGTGACCCCCTCTTTTTATTTTATTTTTTTAATGTACTAGGTGTAATTAGTAACTGTGCAAAGTTTCAACAAATTCTCATTACAACTTCTTTTTCGATGGAATCACCTTAAGTGTAGAAACAGCGAACACATAGAAGCGAAAACAACTTGAGATAGTTTTCTGATGCCACAAATTAGAACATGACGAAAAAAATGTTGATACTAGGATAAATAAATAAAACGTTGAAACTTAATTGCTTTAAGTATCTATTTTCTGAAAGCTTACGTCTTCTTTGGTTTCTAGTTAATAATTTAAACACGGAAAATTTTCAAAAGTGCATGAATTATGTCAAGCCTGTGCAAAGCTAACTGATTTGCTGCTTCTCTGTTCACCGAAAAGACATGGATGTTTACTTGTTGTTGTTCTACTGCACCTCTCAGTGTCCGCCGTCAGCCGCATTTGTGAACCGGACTTGGCATTCATCAACTTTGCTCAAGCCATACATGGAAAAAAGCTCAATGGAAGCGTATTTCAAGAGATTTCAGTAGATTCTGATATCTTGTCAAATAGCATGTGTTGAAGATATGCGCTGTTTGTCTTACAACTTTGGCGCTACGAAGGAAGAAGGCAAATTCATCTGTCAGTTGAGCGACTCTGATCGTTTTACAAGTTACGAAAACTTTACACGAGATGTTCAAATGGTGTACAGGGGTATACAGGTAATTTTTTTTCAAATACATCTTCACCGAAATTGTTAGTACAGAACTGAAAGTCGGGTCGTTAATTAACGTTGCTTTTATGGTTTCTTGTTCATTTTTTAAATGATGTCTTCTTTTCAAATAACCTCGTATCGTGAACTATTTCAGGCAGCATTTTATTTATTGATTAGACTTCTGATAGCTTGTTCGAGAAAACACTGAACATCGACTTGTTTTCCGTTGGATTTATGAAACATCTCTGTAAAAGTTGTTTTTTTTTCGTTGATAACAAGAAGTAACCCGATAGTTTCTCTGCCGTTTTCCTTTCCTGTCTTGTTGACGAAAGTAAGTCTAGAATGGCTAACATTACCTAGATTAAATTATGTATTAACTGAGCATACAAGAGTGGAATTCAGGAAGTCAGAGAGTCACGAACATATCATAAACACTTTTATTACTACAGTTATGAAAACGAAGTACGGTCGAAACTCCGCTTGAGGACACCTCCCGTAAGCGGACACTTTCCGTAAGAAGACACCAAACTGCGGTCCCGGCGATTTCTCTACTAAACCCCCCACCGGCCGGCTCATTGGCGGAAGCGGAAAGAAGCTCCAGGAGCTAAAATAACCCTCCTGAAATTCGAGCTCGAATGACAGTTTCATTCCATTTATACTACACCTCTGTCGATTTGCTTGTTGCAAACCCTGACTGCCTTAAAAAATTGCGAATCCAACATGACTGGCACCAGAGTGGACTACCCTAAATGTGGCTAATTTTTAGGCATCAAATAGTTGTAACTGTTTGTAACTTCCACAAAACAGGACTGGGCCTGGCAATGGCGGCGTGAAGACACGAGTTGCGGCCGTCCGCCCAATTTCGTTATCCCATCTTAGTACATGGCCGATTTGGTCGAGCTATCTTTTAAAAAGAGGAAAACTAGGTCACCGAAGCCTTTGGACGAGCCTTCTATCTCACCAGACTTGAAGAAAACAAAGCAATACACTTCTCCTGGCAAAGAATCAGACCAAGACGAAGGCGAGACTTCGACAGTCTCAACGGTAATCGATTCAACAATGTCTCAAGAGTTCGGCGCTACACTACAGGTAATGTTAGCCTTCTATCTCACCAGACTTGAAGAAAACAAAGCAATACACTTCTCCTGGCAAAGAATCAGACCAAGACGAAGGCGAGACTTCGACAGTCTCAACGGTAATCGATTCAACAATGTCTCAAGAGTTCGGCGCTACACTACAGGAGATACTTAAAAAGTTGGAAAAACTGGACGTTATACAATCTTCTTTAGGAAAGATAGAATCCAAAATAGCAACCCTGGAGAAACGAACCCGAGAGCTCGAAACATTCCAAGATACGACGAAGAAAGACATTGAAGAACTGAAGAGCAGCCAAACATTCATTGGCGAGCAAGCCAAACAAAATGCCGACGCACTCAAAAAAGATAAAGTCCTAATAGCCGGGCTTTTAGAGCAAGCCCAAAAAAACGAGGATATGATAAATGAGTTGCAGACTAAAAACCTTTATTTGGAAGCATATTCACGTCGAGAAAACTTGAAGTTTATGAACATAAAGGAAGAAACAACAATAGACGAGAAGGAAGACACCGAAGAAGTGCTTCGATCTTTCTTAGAGCGCGACCTTGGTTTCGCTGATGCGAGAAATGTAGAAATTCAACGTGTCCACCGAAATGGAAAAAGTAAGGACGGCAAACCGCGGCCTATTCTAGCCCATTTTCTTAGGTTTAAGGACGTTCAGAAAATTATCTCGCTGGGCCACAGACTTAAAGATACAGACTACCAAATTTTCCGAGATTATCCTGCCGAAATCATCAACCGACGAAGATCACAGATGGAGTCTTTTAAAGCTGCCAGAAAGAAAGGAATCCCTGCAAGTTTTAGCTCGTCACAGCCAGATAAGTTGTATATAAGAGGGAAACTTTGGCCTGAAGGCAAAATTTTCTTTACGTCTTAATAACAATCAGTTATTTCTTTTTGCATAATAATATTTAGCTTTGTCAGATCATGATTAAGTCTATAGGGATTACTTGATTTTACCACTATGTGGGTAACTACTCATTATTTACAATAGTTTGCTTTATTTTCGCTTCAGTTGCGGTCGGCAGCTACAACAGAGAGAAAATGTTTCCCTTTACTCGTGTAGCACTAGGTTTAAACGTAACGTCTCGTGCCTTTTTTCTGAAGACTCTTTCTTCTATCGCTTTGCTTGGTTTTATGCATAATTCCAAGAGAGCAGAGTCTTCTTTTGCCCTCAGTCAGGGACCGCTTTTATTGTGTAAGTGTTTGTATGTGTTTCCTTTGTTTTTTTGTTTTTTTGTTCTCTCCCGGGGCAATACCTTTATGTAAAAATTTTTTTGTATCACAGCCATCTTTTAATATATACTACTTGTCTTGACCGCTTCAACTCAAAAGGTGCTAAGTTAAAATATAAAATCTCAACTCTGCTGAATCGTCCTTTTTCAACATACAATAACAGCCGTCAAATCTGTCTGATCTAAAAATTGCTTCCATCAATGTGAGGGGAATAGGGAATAACAATAAGAGAAGAGAGACCTTTAATTGGCTCAGAGAAAGACAACAGTCAATTTACTTCTTACAAGAGGTGCACTGTACTGAAAACAATGTTGACAAATGGAGAGCTGAATGGGGCTACAAGGCACTTTTTAGCTGTTGCTCAAGTAACGCAGCTGGTGTTTGTATTCTTTTCAACAATAACTTCAACTTGAACATTTTGAAAATTTTCTCGGATCCCTCGGGACGTTATATAATATGTGACATTAAAGCTGAAGAAAAACTATTCACCCTTGCTAACATTTACGCTCCAAATGATGACGACCCGACCTTTTTTACAACTTTTTTTGATCACTTAGAAAATTTTCAATGTGATGAAATAATATTAGGCGGCGACTTCAATCTCGTACTAAACGTAAAAGAAGATAAGAAAGGTGGTCTTCCAAGAACACACCAAAATGCTTTGAACGTTGTCAAGCAAGCTTGCGAAGAACTGGATTTGACTGACATTTGGAGAATACTTAATCCCGACAGCCACAGGTACACGTGGCGCCGAAGGAAACCAGAAATACAATGTAGACTCGATTTTTTTCTAATTAGCTCAAATTTGATTTGTGATACCAATCAAGCGGACATTGCACCTGGGTATAACACTGATCATTCGCTAATAACACTTAAAATAGCCTTGCATCATAATCCAAGAGGAAGAGGTTTTTGGAAACTTAACACTTCTCTATTAGCCGATGATGAATACTTAAAAGAAATTAAAACAATTATTTCCCAAACCAAAATTGAATACAAGGAGGATAACTCGGTTAATCCAGCTCTACTTTGAGAAATGATTAAAATGAAAGTTCGAGAAAAATCAATCTCGTATGCGATCGTCAAAAACTCGAAAACCAAGTCCAGAGAAAATGCTCTTCACGAGGAGATAGCGGATCTTGAAAGGAAAATAGACGCAACCGACACGACGAATAGCGAGGCACAAAAATCACAGCTACATTCAAAGATTGATAATCTTAATTGCGAGCTCGAAAAAATCATCGAACAACGCACTCAAGGTGCTATTCTGCGCTCGAGAACTCGGTGGCACAATGAAGGTGAAAAAAATACGAAATATTTTTTGAGCCTCGAAAAAAGGCATCATAAACAGAGCACAATAAGCAGATTGAAGAAAAGCGAGAACGAATTTGCGGTTTCAGACAAAGAAATCCTTACCGAATGCGAAGCCTTCTATAAAGATCTATATTCATCTAAGATCCAAGCAGGCTCCATCCCATTAGACACGGACCACTTTTTTCAAGAGAACGACACGGTTTTAAACAAGGAAGAAAGCGATTCCATTGAAGGCCTTTTAACAGACGCGGAATGCATTGCAGCATTGAAAGACATGGGAAACGGGAAAAGCCCAGGAAATGACGGTCTGCCCTCTGAATTTTGCAAAACGTTTTGGAGCGACATTTCGGAACCTCTCTTAAAAGCCTTAAACTATGGATTCGAGATCGGTCAGCTTTCCGTATCGCAAAGACGAGGTATCATTAAACTTATTCCCAAGAAGAGTGAAGAACTCTATTATATACGTAACTGGAGACCGTTAACACTTTTAAACTGCGATTATAAGATAGCTGCAAAGGCTATTGCTAATCGTTTGAAGGCCCACTTATCTAAACTCATAAATAATGATCAGTCTGGGTTCATTAAAGGACGCTTCATAGGCGAAAACATACGCCTAATAGACAGCGTAATTAACTACGCTGCTACAAAAAATATCCCAGGTCTGTTGCTCTTTCTAGACTTTGAAAAGGCTTTCGACACTCTAGAATGGCCCTTCATCCAGAAAACTCTCGTCTCCTTCGGTTTCGGCCCTTCTATTGTTCAATGGTTTAAAACCTTCTATTGTGGCTCGGAAAGTTGTATCTTGAATAATGGTTGGGCAAGTAACTTTTTTCCTGTGCACAGAGGTGTCCGTCAAGGCTGCCCCCTTTCTCCATACCTTTTTATTCTTTCAGCCGAGATTCTTGCAAAAAAAATCAGAAAAGACTCGGACATTAAGGGATTGACAGTAAAACAAAACGAGATAAAAATAAGTCAATACGCTGATGACACAACTCTTATACTTGACGGTTCAGAAAAGTCTCTCTCTGAAGCTCTTAGAGTCTTGGATGGCTTTAGCAAAATATCAGGCCTAAGATTAAATAAAAAGAAGACTGAAGCTCTATGGATTGGTTCAAATGTAGGCAAAAAAGAAGTTATTTGTAAGGAACATAACTTGAACTGGCAAAATTCAAAGGTTAAACCGCTTGGAGTTTGGTTCTCAATTTTTCCTGAGACTACATTAAACCTTAACTTCTCGGAAAAACTAGAAAAAATGCGAAATTGCTTAGGTACCTGGTCACTCCGAAGACTTAGCCTGATTGGAAAAATCACTGTCATTAAAAGTCTAATAGCCTCTCAAATAGTTCATCTCTTATCGCCTCTACCATCAAACCACCAGATTATAAAAGAAATAAACGTTCTCTTTTTCCACTTCCTTTGGAATGGCAAAGGGGACAAAATAAAGAGAAATGTTATTATCCGCGATTACCAAGACGGGGGCCTCAAGATGATTGATATCATCTCCTTCAATAAAGCTTTAAAATCCGTCTGGATTAAAAAATACTTGGATGTGAATAACAAGGGGAAATGGAAATTGTTTATTGACGCTGAGCTGGAGAATCTTGGTGGCGCTACGGTTCTGAGCAATCTTGACAAAGTTGACACAAAAAAGATTGCCAAATCCTTGAGCCCTTTCCTGAAAGAGATACTGGAAATATGGGCTGAACTGAACTATCAAGACCAAATAACTTCTGTCGACTCCTTTTTGGCGCAAAGCCTATGGCACAATAATGGTACAACGCTACTCAAGATAGTTATGATTTCGACTGGCAAAAGACGTATCAAATTGCCCTCAAATGCACCAAAAGTACTAAATTAATTGAGTTTAATTTTCGTTTCTTGCACCACACCTTGGCTACAAATACAGCCTTGGTTAAAATGGGTTTTAAAAATGACGTAAAGTGCACTTTTTGTAACGAGGAACCGGAAAAAATCCTTCATCTTTTCTGGTGCTGTAACAAAATACAACTCTTTTGGAAACATGTTTTTGCTTTTCTCCAACAATGTAATATTTTATCCCAAAATTGCGTTCCCAGCGAATCTGCAGTGCTGGGTCTGAGGCCGGAAACATCAAAGAACGGCAATAAAATTGACCTAATTTTCCTTGTTGCTAGATTCTACATTTGGCTTTGCAGAAGTAAGGAAAAAATCCCAGTTGTAGAAAGTTTTATATCTTACTTAAAATTCTACAAGAAAGAATTAGAACCCTTCCATATTAGCTAGATCTCATCTGATTTTCTTTTTTCTTTTTTTTTTTTCAATATACATATATATGGTGTACATATATACTTATATATGTAGGTGGTCTCTTTTTCTTTTCATTGTATCCTATTACCCTCTTCCCATCACGTACATTTCCAACTCATCCATAATTTTAAAGCAACGATTCAGCAGGAGATCTTTTATCTCTTCTTCATACTCTGTTGAGTAGATTAGGTCATATCTTATCTTTTCATAGCAATTTCCCCCCCCCCCTTTTCTTTTTTTTTTTTTTTTTTTTTTTTCGCATGTAAGCTTTACGTGTCGCTCAAATATTTAACTAATTAATTGCTTTATTTTACAAGTGTTACGCAATTTAAGGAAACAGTGTATAATAAGTGGCATATTACAAGTGTAAAATGTATATAATAAGCCAAACACCACATGTAACTAAGTAGTATGTAGTAAGTGACTGTCATTAGTGTATTAGTAATGTATTATGTAAGTAGTGTACTAGCATTGTAAGTAGTTTACTTGTTATTGTAAGCAGTTTGCTTTGCTTTCATTAATAATAATAAAAAAAAGAAAAAAAAAAAAACTTCCACAAAACAGCTTTTAATATGTGTAAGTATTGCTGTGCATATAAGTGAAGAAAAAACCAACAACAAGAGGCAATACATTTTTTCCTGTACGAATTTCTCATTTACAAAAGCTACACAATAAAGTATCAATTAATTTCTGTTTCAGCTAGTCACATGAAAATAAAGAATACATTCGTGCAATTGACCAGTTTTTTAAGGTATTATTACGTTTGCTGAGTTTGTTGGCCGCTTTACGGACTTTGGTAGCCACATCGCCGCGAGGTTTCAGTTGGAACGTGCCCACGTGTTTTAGTAAGAAACTTAACTACTTTGTAGATACGTTCCAGCACGATTTGCAGTAATTGGGGGCACTATATTACAATTATGAATTCGAAATTAGGAAATACAGCCATTAAAAAAAGAACACTAAAATTGTCGCTACCAGTAGAAGATCCTAAAAGATAAATTACATAATAGAAACTATTGCACGAGAACGATACAGTTCAAAATGACGGATCTCCCTTGTGATTTTCATTCTTTTAATGCCTTTTGCATCTCTCCCTTCTTTTTTTAATGCATTTTGCTTTTAAGCTTGTCATGCCACCTGCGGTGCCACCTGCAAGTTAACCCTTTAAGCCCTGATACAAAAATGCATATTCTCCTTACTGTTCTCCATACATTTCTTATGGAACCAGCAAGGAGAATTTGTCCTAAAAACTAGTCATCTCATCCTTGGTGATCACTTTCTTTATTCTCATCACTTGAATGTTTGAACAAGTGGTGATAATGTAAAGAGAAATTTCATCTTCATCACTGTTAGGGCCTAAAGGCTTAAGGCTAAAACATGTCGTTTTTATTAATCTTATAAACAGAACATCTTTGAGTCTGACAGCTCGCCTTGCGGTGACAAAGGAATCTGCATACCTGACTATCAAGGCGGCGATGTTAAGTGCAAATGTGACAGCGGCTACACTGGAATACCTTGCGGTAAGCTACCACTAGCTGGCACTCAAGGATAGTTAACTAAGAGCCGTAAGCTTCAGGGTTCACACAGAAACTGGGAAAGAAAATTCCTTTACTTTTCCATGACGTTTCCATGACTTTTAACCTAATTCCATGACCTCAAAATTGACAAGAGGACAAGTGAAAACAACAAGGGAAATGCCCCACTGGCTGAAGGTTTGATACTTGACACAAAGCTCCCTAAATTTCTTTACTTTTCAATCATCAGCTAAAAACAGTTTAGGGAAAAATCTGAAATTCCGTGACTTTTTTATACAAATTTGTCTAATTTGCATGACTTTTCCAGGCCTGGAATGCAAATTTCAAATTCTATGACTTTGCATGACTTTTCCATGACCGTGTGAACCCTAGCTATTCTAGTAAGCCTTATAAAATGTTATCATCATCATCATCATCATTTACCAAGCCACTGTGTGTGCGGAGACAAATTCACAATCACCCACGCCCTTTCCTGGAAAAATGGGGGCTTTGAAGCCAAAGAGGCGGCATGGTGGTATTCGTAACCTATTTTAAAACCTTGTTAATCAGCTAAGTTTGTAAGAATGTCGAAGCCTAGCCACGCCTTCAAACACTCGATAACGAAAAGAACCGCGATCACAAATCTCGACGCAAGATTAGACATAAAGGCAGGAGGATTCTGGTCACAAGGAGTTACAACATTCTTTGATGTCCGAGTGGGGTATGTTAACTTCAAGTGTAACCAGAGCAAGCCAACGTCAACGATCTTCAACTGAGGAGCAAGTGAATGAGAAGAAGAGGAAAAACCAACAGCGAGTACTGGATGTTGAAAAGGAGACTTTTACAACACTGGTTTTTGGTACAAATGGTGGAATGGGAGCTGAATGTCAATTGTTCTTGAAAAACGTAGCTGAGAAACTCTCAAGAAAGGACAGGAAACTATACGCCATAGTGAACACGTGGTTAAGGTGTCTTTTGAGATTTTGAGATCTGTCTACATGAGCGTTAGGGGATTAGAGTACCCTTTCGACGACTTTTTAGAAGGTTTTCGCTTAAATGCTAACTAGTTATTTTAGCATTTTCACTTTTAATTTAATTCGTATTGGCATGGTTTTTAGCTAATTTGAAATTTTTTTTGTTTTATTTTCCATTTGTAAACGTGGAGTCTCACATTGGAAATGTTTTTTAAATTGATGATCAAATTTAGGATTGGTATTTTTATTAGAACGTGTAAATAGGTTAACTGAATTTCTACATTAATTTTTTATTCTTCTCTTCATTTATTAAAATATTATTATTATTATTATTATTATTATTACTATTATTATTACATGTCGAGAGACTTTGTTTAAACATCAAAACATTTCGTCTTTGGTGATCATTTTCTTCATTCTCATAACCTGTATGTTTGCCTTATGCAGCGACATTGTAAGGCCGGAAGTTAGATACTTTTATTTAACTCCCAAAGCGCTGCATAAGGCCACATTCAATACACTCAAGGAAACGCAGCAAATAAAGTTAATGTACAGCAGTATCCGAGAGAAGCCGGTTTTTCAAGTTCTAAATAGCGGGAGTAGACCCAGTTACAAATTGCATTGCTGTGCAACAACATCCAGCGTCAAGGCCAGTGTTCGACACTGAGGCCGCCGGGTTGTTTTTCAGCAAAGGTTCTTGATAGACCTACACGAAAATTGCCTATGTGGCTTTGAGGTTGCGATGCGTTAATGCATACCTTCAAAGTGTCGCTCTAACGAGCATGTCTTGAAGTAGTTCGTCTCTCTTGAAGGAGATGATAGGAGGCGTTTGGAAATTGCTTTTGAATTTAACTCCACTCTCGCATCAGTATTTGTTCGATGTTGACACTCATAGGTGATACGTCATAACGAACAACATTATTCTCTCATGAGTCTTTTTTCTGTTGTGTTCCCTCTATTAAGTGTTTTGAACAGTCACGAGCTTTAAGTCGCGTTTTGAAGTTAGAGACCGTCCCCTTGCAATTTGTTACCAAGAAGTTTTTAAGTAGAAGGCTGAATACTTCACCTTTGATTAAACCTCTCTTAACACCTGGTGGGTGACAAGAGGTAAAGTGTGTGCAAGGAAAGGTCTTGATCGGCTTGAATGTCAAAGAAAGATTCTTTTCGGAATCTTTCTCCCAATATGATTTTATTCTCTGAATTTTGAGCTATGAATCTTATAGCAGGGCGATATGAATTTTTTTTAGTTTGTCCCATGAATAAATCAATGACTTGTTTGTTAACGTCTCACACAGAAAAATCTCCTTTCCTCGGCAAAACCACAGCCGGGAATACAAACTAAACTTCCTATACTTTTCAGTTCCCAGAAGCTGCTTCCATCTTCTTCAAAATGGCATTAATTTCACTGGCGAATACACCATCAACCCAGATGGCGGCAAACCAATTCAAGTGCTGTGTGACATGACCACGGATGGCGGAGGTTGGACCGTTTTTCAGAGACGTTTGCACGGCTCCGTTGATTTCTATCTCGGTTGGGCGGCCTACAAGCGTGGATTTGGAGCTCTGAACGATGAGTTTTGGCTTGGAAATGACAATCTTCACCGCTTAACAGTCGCTGATGATGTGAAGCTCAGGGTCGACTTGGAGGATTTTGATGGTAACATCACTTACGCGGAGTACACGACATTTAAGGTGGCAGACGAGCGAAACAGATACCGGCTTATGATTGGAGGATACAATGGCACGGCTGGTGACTCCATGGGCTTTACAAAGTAAGAATAGAGAATATCATGGCTGTTTTAATCTGTGAATTTTTTTTTATAGCGCACCGCCAAAGTAAAAAACCGTGCAAACCATTTTTTACGTCTTGGTGTCGACATAAATATTTTACAGTTTGTAATTTAAGCTTTCTTTACCTTTAGGGCGTTCAGGGCTCAATCAGATATCAGCCGTGAATTTCTGAGTACGTGAAGCGTGATTTATTTTTCTTTCTTTCTTTCTTTCTTTTTTTTTTTTTTTTTTTTACAGCGGCATGCCGTTTACCACTTCAGATCAAGATAGTGATAAAAGTACTGCAAATTGTGCTGTCCTCTACAAAGGCGCTTGGTGGTACAACAATTGTCACTTGTCCAACCTCAACGGTCAGTACCATGGCGGACCGCATGGCTCTTATGCTGATGGGATCAACTGGAATACCTTCAGGGGATTCTATTATTCCCTAAAACGTGCTGAGATGAAAATAAGACCTAAAATGTGAACAAGCATCATGCTACAGTTCCATCTGCTCCACCAGGCAAATGACTCTGAAATGGACTTTCTCTCTTGGAATGCAAACGCAAAAATAAGACACGAAAAGCCTGAGTGGGAAAGCGTTCGGCCAATACTTGTAAAATAGATCAAACCTTTCCCCCCGCTGGACAATTCACCCTGGTCCCATGCTCAATCTCGTTTCCAAGGCCTCCCTTGTTCCTGGGAACGAGGTTGACACATGGCGATAAACTCTTCAGACTAGCTAGCTAGTGTCGCAATCACTACAGTCTAGTAAAATTACTATACAAGCAAGTTGCATGCTAGTTTGTAATTTTGGTAATCTACAGCACACATGTAAAACTACATCACTCGGGTATGTAAGCTTAGGATTAGCCCCATGCTTCACTTGCTCAGTGACACTGCTATTGAGCATACAGCACAGTTATAAGTACATTGCAAAGCAGTTTTCCCACCCTGCCCTCCCAGTTATCCTATTATTGTTATTATACTCACAGCCCACCGTCTGTTTGTTTACTGTAGTTGTATTTGTATTGTACTGATTTAGTTTCCTTGTTGGTGCTGGAGTGCCATATTATTTATTTATTTATTTTGTGTTATTAATCATTTACTTAGTTGTCAATAAAGGCTGTCTTAGCCCCAAACTTCACGTGTCTTCACCGTTGTGTGGTTTAGAAAAAAGTGCACAAAGAAAACGCTGCTCTGATATCTAATACGTTTGGAGAAAAAGCGCAACTGACACAGTGAAAAAAGGGGGTGTGCAGATTCGTTTTCCACTTAGGAGCAAACGTTTGGAACTCTTTTCGAAACGACATGGGCACTCTGTGCCCACTGTTTGTCTGCACCCACTGTTCCTCTGTGCCTACTGTTCCTCTGTAATTCTGCTCCTCTGTGCCTACTGTTCCGCTGTTCCTCTGTGCCTACTGTTCCGCTGTTCCTCTGTGCCTTCAGTTTCTCTGTTCCTTCTGTTCCTCTGTTCCTACTGTTCCTCTCTTCATCTGTGCCTACTGTTCCTCCGTGTCCCTACTGTTCCTGTGTTTCTGTGCCTCTGTGCCCACTAGGTCCACACTAATCCTCTGTACACAACGTGAACTAAACTGCCTTGATGTGATGATTAACTATTTCAGTTCCCGGTATAATGGTTAACAATGCCAGTTCTCGGTATATGAAAGACTACCCCTGAGCAGACTGATTGCGTATTTTAGTTGTCTCGGATAAATCGTGGAGTAAAAGACATTGCTGGGAGCTGTGTTTCCGGGGGGATTGCATAATCTGAGCAGGCTAGAGAAGTCATGAGAAGGGCACAGCCGATTGTTTGCCTTGTGTTTTGAAGAGGAGGAAGAAAGCTTTTTGAAAACATTAAATTTCTAGTTAAGTTATCTCTATTAATACTTACACCATCCAGCTGTAAAGGACTGCAACGGTTGTTATTTCCCCTTGTCTTCAAACTTTCATTGTGTTTGCGCCGAATTGACAATCACCATATTGGATTTTAAATGGTCGAGCGAGATCGGGGGGACCTTGACCCCAGGGCCTTCTCCGCTTTCAAAATGGCAACATCGGCGCATTCCTGTGGTTATGTCCGTGAGCAGTTATGTAGATTCGGTGTTGTTAGTGTGATGTTCGGTATTCCCAAGAGAGTAACTTCGCTGTGTTCTCGGCCTTGGCGATGTGTTCTCGGCCTAGGCGCTGATGTATCAGATAATTAGGGTTATGGGTTCCCGCTGATTAGAGTAATAACTCGTATCGTTTATCAATGATTTCACGCTCTGTAGTATTCAATATGTATGAATTACTTGAAACTGGCCTCCAAGGGAAAATGGCATGAAGTTTTGAGGGAGTTTCATTTTGCGATCCGTTTTGCTTTTAAGATTCAATCTTTGCGACTTCGAGATGCTATCACAACTACTAGAAATGAAAAACAGAAAACGCCTGAAGCTATTAATCTAGCTACATTAACATGTACAGTATTGTAGCTTTTGTGTTCTTCAATAGGGCGTAACGACTTTTCCGCGGAATAGTCTATCGCGCACTTCCGTCAAATCATGCAGGAAAAATCAGTGATTAAGTGACTGGTTGCAGAAAAAAATTGCAGGATTTGTGTTTTTTGCACATGTGAAAACAGTTGCCAAACCGCAAAGAATTCAAACAAATTTCATGTAAAGCAGCAATGCTTCAAAACATAGTATTGAATTAGATCTCTTCCCCACAAGTGATTCGATTTCAACCTTATAGTCAATTGAAAAAAGAAAGTGTTTTGTTTTTACACTTTTCGCGGGATGGACTGACAAAAGTTTTTCGCGCGCTTTCTGGCCTCCCAGCGCCGGCCCCTCGCCAGTTCAAGTCACCGATAACTTTTTTTTATTTCGTTACAACAAACACAATGTAAAGGTTTCCTGTTTACTTTATTATTATTATTATTTTTTTATTTTCTGCTTTACGTTTACAACATGTGAGTTCTGCCTATATTTCTTAAAGTGAGTGTTTTAGTTGAAAATGAGATCGCAGCTGTCCACGTATGCACATAAACAGAAAGCCACAGAGATGGCTGCAAGTCGATGGGAACTGCAGATCGCGAAAAGCCGACATTCAAAGATTTTCAGTGTCAGGTCGGGGATAGAAATGTCAATGATGCGGAGGCAAACCGAAATAAGTATTATGCCATCATCCCACACCCATAAAGAAATCCCTGTGTCCGTGGCCGTGACTTCGACTGCTCCCAAACTACCTGACGACTGTGATCGATGTGCGAACCTGTGAAATGTCCTTCCGAACCTGAACAACTCTAGTGTTTACACAACTCTTCAACAAACGAAGCTCTCGAGGCCACTGACTTGGAGCAAGATACCAAGCAAGGACAGATCGGCTGCCAGTCTCAAGCAGTTTAAGACCCGGATACGCAGTCTGGATTTAAGTAGCATTTTAGATGGATGTAGTGGCTGCTACCTTTATAATTCGTCATTTTTTAATTACGATTTTAATTACAAGATTTCAGAATTTTTGACAATTATAAATGGCGTTTTTGTAGTATGTATGTTGAGTGAGTAATCATTAGTAGTTTTTAATTCTAACTTAGTAGTTTCTAGTTTTGACTCTATGCTAATTCGTTTTGTATTTTTAGATTGTATTTTAGAAAGTTAGGTGTCCTCTATTAGCAGTGGGGAATCCCCTCTGCTAGATTTTTGCCTGACACGTTAATAAAGTCATTATTACTATCGCCAGACAACGTGGAGCAGCATACAGCAAGAAAGGAGGCTTGTAAATTGTCCTTGAAAGCAGCTCTGTCGGGCAAATTTCGGGCCCACATTGACAAAGCTAGCTAAGCACACGATAGAAAACCTGACAAATAATGGTAAGCTCGACACATCTGATAGGCAACTTCGGCTAACAACATCAACCTCACTTGAGAAATAAGCAAAAAGTAATTTAAGTGATCTAAAAGACTGTGACTGCGGAAAGGAGAAATACGAATTTTTTTCGGTAAAATGTAGTCGATGTAGACCAAATGTCAGCTTGAAGAGTGGTACCTCTGTCGTGAAAGCCACACTCGTTTAAGGTCCGCAATACGTAATTTTTTTGCTCTATCATTCCTTGTCAGTGGGTAATATTTCAAAGATTATTATAAAATTCTCGCGACTCTCGGTCTCGACCAAGTCAGTTCGACTCGGTGGATCCACATTGCTGAATGGATTGCACCGTTCGTAAAACAGATCGCCGACTGGAGGGTGAAAGAAGCGAGAACTGAAGCACGCCAACGTGGAGACCAATCATCATTTCACATCCACTTCGACGGTTTTTATCTGACTCGCGGCCACTATTCCAACAACAGTTCAGCTACCGCCCACGATGCCAAGAATGGGAAACTTATCGCCTTGGCGAACTGGCCATTCAACGCTTAGGCACCTGGCCATTGAAAAGTAGAGTGTCACTTCCGGTGCCGCGAAAAATGAACTTTTCTCGTCGAGAAGTAAACGTAGCTACGGTATTTTAAAATAATTCGAAAGAACATCTTTTTTTCTCGAAATTTAAGCATGTTTTTTGCAAAAAAACAAAAAAATCATAACCAAAAGTGTGGTCAAAGAAGCACATTTTTCTTCGTAATTTGTTTATTTCTCTTTGTAAGCCAAAACGCATGCTAGAATTTCTTCAAACTGGCTTATGAAATGGTATGGTACAAACAATTGTGGACAAAAAGGAAAGTCTTTCAGTAAAAACGCATTTTTCTATTTCTGATCACGTGACATTGGGCATGGTCCGATGACGTCATAAACTGAACCCTACTTCCCCTCGATGAATATTGTCCATATTTGGTCCAACGTAAGAATACAAAATGTTGAGTTACAGCAAACTCATTTTTCCCTACCAACGGCCTCAAAAGATACTGTAATGGGCCCTTAAAGATTTCAGCTGTTTCGTGGAATCTAGTCGTAGTATGCAATGTCGTCCCCTCACCCCGAGAAGAAAACTAGAGAGAGTTTTCATCTCGGGGTGGCGGGGGGGGGGGGAGGCTACGCACAGGCTATATACAAAGTAACAGGAACGATAAGTTGGCCATGGTTCATGCTAGACGACACTGAGTGGAATAATTGTTGTTATAAGGCATCTACCAAAAGGATTCAAAATTTCTATTCAACACTCTTCAACATTGCTTAATTCAATTTAATTGAACGCGTTTGACCACCCTGTTTTATGACGTTGATTCAACATTTTCATTCAACACTGTTGAATTCAACAATGTTGAACACGTTTGGCCACGTTTCGTCCTCAAAAATGTTGCTTAAGTTTGATGAGCGGGATCCATAGCTCAAAGCGAACGCATCGCTCGACCTAGACAGTTCTGATAAAATGGCGGACTGAAAGAAACAAACAAAATCAGAAAAGATATTACCTAGATATCAGATATACATATTTGAAAAAAAAGACGGTGCTTGATTCCGACTTTATGTTTTTGTTGACCGCCTTATAGCGGTTCATATTTCCTCCCCCGCCCCCACCCCCTCCAAAACCGGACGGGATCATGCTTCCCTACCTGACGGTTGCCATAGAATTGTGTGACATGAGGGAAAACCGCTGTTTGGCTGAGCGATATGACGTAACAGGACAGTTTTGAGCATTAATGCGCCTGCGCGTAACCAGCACATTCGATTAAAATGGCGGCTTTTTAACCGGCCGTCGCCACAGGGCGACCGCAGGTTTATAAATGGAGACGGCTTTTTGTTTTGCGTCAGTTGGCTTAACATACGAACAAAGTGCTGTAAAGCTTGTGGTACGGGTACTCAAGAGCGGTACTGTCTTATATAAGACGCATGCGCATATTCGTCTCCTGAACGTTACCTTCGTGTGTTCTTGTCTTTTAATTTACAGTATTTAAGAGCGGTTATCTGTAACTTTCACCTAGGACCATGCAAGATAGAAAAATCGAAAATTGCCAAACTTTGTCACAATAAAGGTCTTCCCAAACCATTTATAAAAATATAAGTTTCAGTTTATTTCGGTAGATATTTTACCGTTACGTCGACTTTATCATTCCGATGGCTCGGGAGCGAGTAAAAACGACTTGAAAGTGTCACTTAAATCAACCGCTCGTCTTGAATTGTGAAGACAGAAATGTCAATATCAAAGCCATGTAGTATAAGTGGGATATTCCCTTGTCATGTTTGCTTTGTCAAATTTGAATTCGATCGAGACCAGAATTTTTAACAGATTTTTAAAATTTAACCGTTTCCAGCGGCATAGTCGCACACTAAAAAATGGCGAAATTCAGGATCAAAAAAAGCCCTCTGGTATATGGCTTTCGCTGCTGAGACTACACTTGTTGGAATAAGCAATTTTTCCTCTACGATTTGATGAAAAAAAATTTTTGGGAAAATGAAATGGTAAATTTTGGGAGCGCTTTATCTACACCCTATTTTCCAGGCGAAGACGACCTTTTGACCTTGACAGGCAGGGAAGCAATGACCAGCGTTTTCAAATAACACGCGCTAATTCCAGTTTTTAAAGAAAATTTTCACAATGTTTGGTACTTACTAATTAATAGAACCTCAAATAAAGTCATCAGCCGAAAACAGGACATGTTTTCACTAGCAAATACGTTTTTTTGGCCAAGGGAAACTTTGGTTGTTAGTGATTAACATCGGCAAATTTGCATAAATTTGAAACATTTGTTTTTCACAAGAAACTCGTTTTACCTTCCTTGTTTCTAAAGTAAAAATACTAACAAAAACCAGAAAAGCATTACCTAACTATCTATGTAGCAAATCGTACCTTAATAACCATTTTCTGTGAAGAAATGACGAGATTTCTACTAGCCGCCCATGACAACTGATGACAACCGTCGAACATTTTTGGGTAAGTGATGGATATACTGTCACGAAATACACAGTGGTCTTAGATTACAAAACCACATGGCCAGGCAAATGCAAACAGCTGTCAGCAGCGAATCTCCAATGCGCAGGAATGGACGAGAAACGAAAGAGGTGTCCAAAACTTTGCTGCTAGTGCAATGAATTCTTTTAAAGTACTGTAGAAATTATGTAAAATAAGAGCCAAATAAAGTTACCGGTCATTATACCTGAAGTTGCGAAATACTTCCACAATCATGATGAAACAAACATGCCTCGCGTCAAAAAATCGCGAAAAAAATCTTGCACGTGGGTTGAACTGTTTGGAACGCCACCAGTCTGTCAAACCTCAAAAACTAGCATGGCTTTGTGTAGGTATTCGGAAATAGTTGGAGGAAGTTGTGGGGCTAGTTCAGACAACCCAGCGAATGTCCAGTGTGTTACTTACTTCTTATTAACTTTGCGCGAGGGCCATACTGGGAGAATATTCCTCGAGGTCGTACAAGAACGACTGAGTGCAATATTCACCTAGTAAGGTCCCGAGCTAGCGAGAGATAATAACAGGGTGGTAACGAGGAATGTTTTTCATCGCTGATACCATTTTTGTACGCAAATTTCTGTTCCTTGATTCCAAAACCGTGACCAATTTTCGTCCCTGATCCCACAAATGTGGTACAACCTGATCCTGATCCCTATAAGAAACTGCTGATCCCGATCCCATGGTCTGTGATTCCTGATCCCAGGGCTGTGGTCCTAGATCCCACCCTTCTGATCCCCGATCCCACCCCTTTGATCCCTGATCGCACATACCTCGTTACGACCCTGTAATAACAAGTTTATTATATGGCTATGCCTAACACTTTATTACTTGAAAAGTGAGCCGTGGCGGATTGGGATGAATGAAACAGTTTACCGGAAAGCATACAAAACTCAGCAGTTTCATTCCACACAAGAAATTTATAGCGCACCCGGGGGAGGGGGGTACTCCCTTACATAAGCTATATAGGTATGTGCGACGCCAAAGGGTATGGTTTTTGAGCCTTTTTGGTCTGAAATAGGACATAGATTTTGACCATTTTGGTCTGAAATAGGGTGAAGTTTGTGCCCGGGGAGGGGGGGTACCCCCTTATATTAGCTATATTGGTATGTGCGGGGCCAAAGGGTATGGTTTTTGAGCCTTTATGGTCTGAAATAGGGAATAGATTTTGACCACTTTGGTCTGAAATAGCGTGAGGTTTGTGCCGTCTGATATGGGATCTGGTAAGGTTCTTACAAGGAGCTATCTTTTTATTAATTTTCTTCTCCAAAGAACTGAGTTTTGATTAACATTGGGAATTTGAAGCCCTTCTCAACTGTTTACGCAGACGAAATAGGGTTAGGGTATCAAATTTTAAGTCAGGTCTGAAATAGAGTAGGGAAAATCACATATCTTGGTCTGAACTAAGGTAAGGGTTTCCAGAAGCGCGCTGCACGGGAAGTACCCCCCGGGGATATCGCACAAGAAAAAGTAAAAACTTTCAAAGAAACTGTCTCTTTTCATTTAGCTTCAAATCATTCCAACTATTTGAATCAAATGTACTTTTACAAATTTCTATATTTCCACTTTACTAGCCGGGCATTAACATCGCTCATAATGCCCGTGGGCATTACGGGAAAATCTGGCCCCGAGTATTGGCCAATCACAGCGCGCGTTATACATTTACAAGCTCTAGCCATATAATAAAATTGGGGAATGCAGTAAAAACATCAAAGGACATCTGAGAAGTTACAAGGTGTCGGATGCCTCACTAGATTCAGAAGCAAAGCTTTTGTTGGCAAGAGCAGGTAACTGTACTGTTGAAAAATTTGGGTACTTATTGCTGTAGAGTGCAAAATACTTTCTGCTGTTCGCTCTCTTTCTCTGCCTCAAAATAAGAAAAGAAAAGACAAGAAGAAGAAAACTCGCGGGGGCACGAATCTTCCGAAAAAGGTTAACTCGCTTGGCGCGAAGTGCTGAAAGCGTGGATTCTCCCGCGCGAGCTACACACGTCCCGCGCGTTCGTTTGATGCACCAAGAAATATGTAATGTTTTGCCTTCGGTCTTTAGCTTGGATACAACTGTACATGCCGCCACCAGGAGTTGTAAAATCTTCCCTAAAGGCCAAATAACACGGAAAACATTCGTGCAACTATTCGCGCAACGATGTTGCGCTTATTATCACCTCCCCGTCGCGTGTTCAGGTTGCAGAAAGTTAGTTGCTTCTACTTTTCAAAAAATAAAGATTTGTTGCGTGTATAGGTGAGAACACTCTCAACTTGTAACGCATCCTTGTTGCGCAACACGTTGCACGAAAATCTTGCCGGTATTACTGAAGCGAAATAATGAAATTACTCATGGTATCCACATTTGTTATCACCTGGGGCGCAACACCCCTCTCTCCATCTTGGGGTACATCCATAGATAATTGAGGGGTAAACGAAGTTATGCACTGCCCAAATTAAAAATTCTGTTAAGATACCCGCCTGTTACAATGAGACATATTTGGCAGCTAGGGTGGGTGAATACTTCCACGGGATATATTCCTTTTGACCTAAATGAAGACAGCAAAATTCAGTGTACCTTGGCACAGATTCTGACGTTTGACGATACTCGGAACTGTTTTTTTTTTAATTTTTAAAGGAATTTTTTAATTCAATGAAGTTCGTTTGGGTTTACCAATATGCCCGCGACACCGGGAAAGGTTTGGAATCCGCTGGAGATCCTACAAGAAAAACTGCAGCTGTCCAAGTGAAGTGTCTGTTAAATATTTAGGTCCAATTTGCAGCAAATTATGTGGTAGGCCAGATAGTAGAGAATTACAATAATCGATCCGAGAAGTTGCAAAGGTGTGTTAGTATTTCGCAGTTTTTGTGTGACAGGAACTTTCTGGTAGTAACTAGATTACGTAGATGATAGAAAGCTGTTTTGTACAGTTAGTTCACTTGCTTGTTCATAGAAAGGGAACTTTCAAACCATACGCCAGTGTTCTTGGCTGACTATTTATATAGCAGCCGTTTATATTTATGTAGTCGTCGGCAGTATCGTGGAAGCCATTGAAGCACACCTGCAAGATAGTTTTTCATTACCTAGGGTGGACCGGAATATCTACGTTTGTTTATCAAGAAATGTTTTCAGGGCAAGGGGCGCCCAGCATACCCCTATGAATGATATTTTTTTCTGCTTAGAATGGTTAAAAGTAAAACCATCAGCATTAAATTTATCACAGGCACTTCTATTTAGAAAAAGTGGCAACCAAAAAAAAAAAAAGACACAAACAAACAAAAAACAAGTCATGCCCAGAGATTGTAGCCAGACAGCATTCCAGGAGACAAGAGCAGGAAAAAACATCAGACAGATTCTGCCGCAGGCTAGCAATAAAAAATTTAAATCCAGGCATTTTATCTTATGAGGTCCTTTTAACATGTCCGATGATCAATCCCGTCGCTTTTATATGCCCTTCCCCTCATTCCCTCCCCTCTCCAGCTCTATACTTTGCAAGTTGTTGAATACTTTCAATAGCATCTGAGCCTTTTCTGCTGCCTTGTCTTTCTGTGAACTGCCCACACTTTTAAATTGAGGATCGTATGTGTGGCTCCAAAATAACACGGTAAAAGCCAGGATGGGACCACTCTGGTTTGTAATTTAAGACCATTGTGTATATTGCGTGACAGCAACGTTTTCGCGACCACCCAAAAATGTTCGACGGTTGTCTCGCGCGGCCAGAAGAAATCTCGACGTTTCTTCATCAGAAAAGAGTCATTAAGGTAAGATTTTCTTTATAAATAGTTGGGTCACACTTTATTGGTCTTCTTTACCATTGTTTTGGAAAAAAACTGAAGGCAGAAAACCGACTTTGTTGGGAAAGAAAAATGATTCAAATTTATGCAAATTTGCCGATGTTAATCGCCAACAACCGAAGTTTGCCTATGCCAAAAAAACGTATTTGCGAGTGAAAACATGTCCTGTTTTCGGCTGATGACTTTATTTGAGGTTCTGTTAATTAGTAAGTACCAAACACTGTGAAACTTTTCTTTAAAAAATGGAATTAGCGCGTGTTATTTGAAAACGCTGGTCATTACTTCCCCGCTTGTCAAGGTCAAAAGGTCGTCATCGCTTGCAAAAAAGGGTGTAGATAAAGCACTCCCAAAATTTACCATTTCATTTACCTAAAAATTTTTTTTCATCAAATCGTAGAGGAAAGATTGCTTATTCCAACAAGTGTAGTCTCAGCAGCGAAAGCCATATACCAGAGTGCTTTTTTTGATCCTGAATTTCGCCATTTTTTAGTGTGCGACTATGCCGCTGGAAACGGTTAAATTTTAAAAATCTGTTAAAAATTCTGGTTTCCATCGATTTCAAATTTGACAAAGCAAACATGACAAGGAAATAACCTACTTATACTACATGGCTTTGATATTGATAGTTCTGTCTTCACAATTCAAGACGAGCAGTTGATTTAAGTGACACTTTCAAGTCGTTTTTACTAGCTGCCGAGCCATCGGAATGATAAAGTCGTCGTAACGGTAAAATATCTACCGAAATAAACTGAAACTTATATTTTTTTAAATGGTTTGGGAAGACCTTTATTGTGACAAAGTTTGGCAATTTTCGATTTTTCTATCTTGCATGGTCCTAGGTGAAAGTTACGGATAGCCGCTCTTAAGAAATGAACACGGCGAAGGGTTGTTAAGTATGGGGTTTCAGGATTTGTCTTGTATAGCGCATGTGTAACTGAGTAAAGCAGCTAATAGGATTGACTGCGAAATTAGCTGTGTTGTCTGTTCTAGTTAGTGGTTTTGGTGAAAATTTTTTTAGCGTAGGAGTTTTGTTATGGGAATTGACATTTTGAGGGATGTAAAAATGTCGGAGTGGAAGAATTTGCGAATGTGAGGAGCATATCACGCTTCTGTGAATGTAATTTGCTTTGAAAGTTGCGTTTTGTATAGCAGCGTTGTAATATTGTGCTACGTGAGAGGCAGTTTCCCTTCATGCAGAAAGGCTGAATGCTTCAAACATTGTGTCGTGCACGAAATTGAAGGTAATAAATGTTTGGTGCCTCTTAACTTTTTGTTTCCAGAGTCAATCAGTGGGTCTTCCAACAGTTGACTAAAGTGTGACAGGGTGATATGCTTGTGCGTGTGACCGTTCCCAGTGAAAGCCATCGCGCGATACTTTCCCGTGGCGTTTTATGGGGGGACGGTTTCCGAAGTGGATTACAGGTTTTCTGATTGGGTAACCTGTATTTCGCAGAGGAGAGAAACGACAGCTGTGTTTGCAGCTTATTAGTACGGTAAGAAACGGTGGCTTAGGAAGAGAAGGGATTGTCATTAGTATGATGATGCAATTAGTGGATTGCACCATCGATACCAGTTCTTGAGAAGGGAGAGAGATGAGTGTTTATTTGACGCGAGAAGTTGATTTTAATTGCGTAAAGACGAAAGAATCGGTCATTAATAAGGAGATCAATTAATAAGGTAGCTGTTACGAGTCTTTAAGTTAGAAAATAACTGAATATTATCAAGCTATGCTTGTGGTTTGCGTGTGGTATTGGTTGGGTTTGAGGTAATTTTGTAAGTGCATAGTCTGGTACATCAACTTGTTTACTTTGCATAGGGGATTCCCTGGTTAGCAAACCGGATTTAAACATCACGTCATGAGATATGCCTTAAAGTGCCCCAGACCCTGACGATCTGCTCGAGCTCATGTTTACCAAGCGTTATATTTTGATTCTACTGCTATGTTCACCGCTGTTTGTATTCACGGTCTAGGCACAACAGTCAGTGTTTTGTCATACCTTTGTAAGCATCCTCAGCTGTGGGCAAATTTACATCGACATTCAACGTTTGAGTAAAATAATATTTGAATTTTTCAGCAGAAATAAAAGCGAATAGAAAGATAAGCTGAGTCATTAGAGTTTAAACATTACGTCATCCAGTAACGCTATAGTCAAACTATTGTGTCATACAATCACACTTTTCGTCACGCTGGTTCGTATAAATACAGGATCGCGCTAACATTTGTGAAACCTAGGGGTGGGAAGGGTCAGAACGGCCGGTTAAAATGCCCATTGGGCTTTCTTGTGATGGATGAAATCGGGTGAAATTTACATTTGCATTCGCTCTCCCTGGTGATCCAAGTCACCTAAAACCCGTTTTAATTGGTTAGTAGTCTTTTTAAGATCAAGTGGCTTCTAAAGAAGCCGTTTTTTAATCGTCGTTCAGGAGAGAAACCTTTTCCATGCTTCCTCTGCGATAAACTCGATGTTTTCTGCTGGTGCAGTTTGACAACTTTCAACCTGCTTTAGGTGGTCATTTTTTCCGATCTGTTGAGCAGTTGGGTGTCGCGATGTGGTAATGTGGAGAAACGGAAAACTGCTTTCTGTTGGAGGTTTACAACTTCTTCCATGAACAGCTGTGCGTCGAATTGTGTGTCAGTGTCTTCATCATCAGTTTTTTCGGGATCTTCATCAACGATGAAACAAAATTGTCATGTCATATATATTTAAAAAATGAGCTCTGATTAAATGCCACATTATTTTTTTAATTAGTCATTTTGATTCACACAGCACTTCTAATGTATACTCAGTAACTGTTGTTTTCCCCTATAATGACAAGTCAAGAAACCCAGAAGAAATAAAATGTAAAAGCATTTGCTGAAGACCTTTTCATAATTAAGAAAATAGAACAAGAACAAGTACAAATGTAGTTAGAGGATAAGGTGCAGGATTACAAGAATAGAAGTGGATTGCAGTTTATCAAGTTTGATTTCTTGATGGGTGGTTAAAAAAAATCAAAATTTATTTTCATTTAATTTTCTTCTTTTTTTTTGCATTCATCAATAAACTGGGATAGTGTCCGTAATTTAATAAGTCCATAGTATTTTAATCTTTGCTTGGAAAACAAGCTTAATTAACATTTTTTTTAATTCCAACCTTAGGTTTTCACAGCTCGGCTTCATGGACAAGGTGCCTAAGTAGCTTGAAACAAAGATTTCCCATAAAGTGGAATCAAAGTGCTCCAAGACTGACTGAAAAATTATCTGCTCCTCCTTGCATTGCTTCACCACACTGTTCTTCATGGTAAATGTGACTCTTCTGTGGAGTTTGGTGAGGACACCTCTGGCTTTTTTTCTTGGACATCCAATAAGCCTGTGCACATGTGCCGAGCAGTGCTTGTTTGGCTTTTGTGAGAATTGTGTGAATCAAGTGCATATCGTCCTCAATCAGGAGCAAGAACTGCTTTTTCTGAAGACAGTTAAGAAACTGATTGTAGTATACTCACCACAGGATATTACAGTTTTCATCAATCTGACTGGTTCCTTGTTCAAGGGAAGTGATGCACTAATACTATTGTTACCTTGATGCCATTGGAAAGCCCACATTAGGAAATAGAGAAATAGGAAATAGAGTACTTTTTTCTCTTTCTTTCCTTTCATTTTCATTTTCAAGGACCATCCCTGACCTAAGTAAGTTGTAACTTGCACCACACAGTTTTGAGGCTCAGACCATTGCCTTTTTCCATAGGACAAATTTTCTTGCAACAAGATTCCATGCTTACTATTGGTTTTTGTTATAAAAAGTTATTTTTGTTTCTTTGTAAATGAGATCACATCTCCTACCTCCCAATGATGCCTATTTAACAAAGGGGTATAGAATGCTAGACGCAATCCAAAAGCATATCCTAACCTGCCCCCCTCTTTCCACACTTGTCAAAGTAAAGTAACGATATCCATATTGATTGATTCGCTTCCGGTCTAAGTTTCAGGACTGACATTGCCATGGTAACGGTACAGACCATGCTTTCCGCTTTTGACTTTGTAGCCTCAGTCGAGAGTGTAGAATAAACACAGCAGTTTGTATCTCCAGTTCTGGTTGATTCTTCTCTGTTCTACATACGAACAACGTTACAGACATCTCATTTACAGGATTTTTGTTTGGCTATTTTTAGCTGAAGTTACTAGAAATATGCAGGGAAGGTGCATATTTATTATTGTACATGCCGCATGATACTGCGGCATGTACAATAATAAATACCTGATTTCAATAAACACTCAGACTGTGCATTATTGCCACAGCTCTAACTCTTTGTAGTTCCTTCTGTTTTGCAGTGGGCTTTTCTTTAGACTCATTGAGGATGGAACTGTAAACTTGCTGGAACAAACCCAGTGCCTGCTTTTCGGAAAATTACTTCATTTCTTTTGGGTTGTACAGATGCTGCCTTCCGTTTGAGTATTGTGCGGTCAGCACCTTATGAAATTGGTGTATCAATTCACTAAATACAGGTTTAGCTGAAAATTATCGATGTCTTGTTGGCATAAGCTTGCAATATTATGCATGTGGCTTGAAAATGTTAATAGTAATCAAAAAATAATTATGTGTCAGTGGAACCATAATAAATCTATGATACATTCGATATTCAAAGTGTAAGGGTCACCCCAGCCCCATTTTTTTTCAGATTTGTTTCTTTTCATCTTATTTATTTTTTACCAGCACCATTCCATGTTGACAAAGTCAATAATATTGGTCATTCTAACCCATTAAGCCCTAACAGTGCTGAAAATGAAATTTCTCTTTAGATCGTCACCACTTGTTCAAACATTCAAGTGATGAGAATAAAGGAAGTGATCAACAAGGATACGATGTATTGATATTTAGACAAATTATCCTTGCTAGTTTCCTGAGAGATGTATGGAGAACAATAAGGAGAATATACATTTTTATATCAGGGCTTAAAGGTTTATGATTAATGGAAGGGGAACTTGCAACTACCTATTTATTCAGTCTTTCTACATTTATCAAAACGTCAGTAATAGTAATATTTTTAATATCAGTACAACATTGTTTTGAAAAATAAATCAATTTCTGGCAAACCAAATGCTTGAGGCAAAGTTAACTTAGTGATATCTATGATTTTCTCTGTTAGCTTTTTATTCTCAGCTTTGAGCTCAGCATTGTTTTCTTGGAGGCCAATGTGCTCATGTTTCATATCTGCAAATGTTAAGGGCACTGATTTTCTGTTATTTATTAATCAATTATGTTGTTATTCTATTTTGTTATAGACCTTTTTCGTATAAAATGAAAATGGTGCCAAAACACCATGTTTTTTTGCACCATTTTTGATATTTTGCTAGAAACTAATTCCATGCCTTGAATTTGAATTAGTAAGCTGCAATTTGTAGTTGCTTATGCAAACTTGCATTGACAATAAAACATGCTGTTGGAAAGCCCTTTTAAAGTAAAAAGCCGATAAAATTCAATGTTGAAAACACAATGAAAACACAAGCTTTCTTTCGCTTCTCCTCCTGGAGGTGTCTCACACAGAAGCACACTCCTTCTAGGAAACCATATTTTTCCGAGTTTGTTTTGTTGAGACGAAAATTTTCCCCCAACAGTTAACGGGACTATCAAACCAGTTTTCTTTAGTTCGCAAAGTTCGCGGAGTCTTGATACAAAACATCTTGCGGCAAACAAAGCTGCAAGTGTGTCTCGTCAACCGATGAACCGGGATGTTTTTTTCCATCGGCCCTTTAAACAGAGGCAGTGGAGGCTGCCACAAAAAGGCGGGAAAATTGCCTGCATCGGCTGGGACGCAAAACATAGCATCTAAAAACAACGACAACAACATTAGGCCACATTCTTCATAAGGTTTATTAAACAATAAGCACATACAAACTTGACAACCAAAGGTTTTACTTACAGTCATTTTCAAACGAGGAATAAAACATTGACGTGCAGTTACTCAGATAGGTCTACACAAAACATAAACGAATTGAACCGTGACAACAAGACGAACTGCCTATCGTTCGGATTCACAAGTCAAATATTAAGATGACTACCTTTGAGTAGCGTTTAAAAAAAAGTCATTCAAAAATAATCGAACTGTCGATTCACAGAAATTCTGACCTTAACAATTCATATGCGACCTTAACAAACGGAAAATCCGTGGTCCACTTAAGTCTTATCGTCAAGAAGAGGCACCACAGCAGTCAACAAAACAATGCCCAAAACATTTTGGAAAACAATGTCCGATTGCCGTCTGAAGTAGCCACCCATTTTGTGAAGGAATTGAACTGAAAGTTCATGTGAGGGTAACGAGGCAAACGCGTCTGCAAGCGGGCAGAAACTGGTCCCCAATTACGTGGAAAAATGTGATTCGTCGTCCGCCATTTTGAATTTGTAACGGCCACCATTTTCGTGCGCATGCGCTGCGGTTTTTCCGCCCTGTCGCATTGTGTTAGGTTTCCAACAATTCGCAGTTGAGAGAGGTATTGTAAGAGAAAATTATCTTGTCCTTATTTATATTTGTACGTTGTCTTCAGCACATTTATAGAGCTGGGTTGAGAGAGGCATCGTAAGGTACCTGTAAAAGAGCACAATACAGAGGCGGAAAGCAGATTCTACGGCATTTCCCGGCGACTCGAGTGCAATTAGAGCTGAAGTGTTGAGGTGACGTGCGGCCTGCTCTTATCGCAACAAAATCACAACCAAGAAGCGATGAAATCGCAGTTAAAATCGCCAATTTATACACAGGCGGTTTTAAGTCACACTAAAAGTATTAGCCGCTTTAAGTCTAACCAAAAAATCGCCTCTAGCCCTTAAAGCGCTTTTATTCTCAAACAGCACTATTCTGGTTCAGTGATATTTACCTGTGAAGCATCTTTTTTTTGCCCCTTGAGTCTGGTTAGAGCCTCAAACTGTTGCTGCGTAAGAGAAGGGACGGATCTCTCTGTATGAAAAAGGAAATGATAAATGTGTTTACTGTGATAGAGCGGCTTTCAATTAAGTGTGCAGAGTAATTCGCGTTTTGCATTGGTTTTGCTTTATTACGCTCTCTGATTGGTTAAAAAGCTCGCGCTACTTTCTCCACCAATCAGAAGTGAAACCAAAACCAATCGTGACTTGATCGCACGCGTTTTTGCTTCGAGCTCTGATTGGCTCATTGTGTTATGTGTCTGCTGTGACTGGTCAAAGTATTTACTTTGGTTTGGATTTATGACGCAGAATTGAAAACCGCTCTAAAAGGAGCGTTTGATTACTTTCGGAAAATCTGTCACCTTTTCCGAAAACTTCCGAAGATTACTGACATCTTTCCTGAGCTTGTCCGAAGTAAGGTCGAATAAATGCTTCCGAACAGTTATTTTGCGACGGATAAACCCGAAAATTAACATCCTTTCATACATATACTTTATTTAAACACGGTAAAAATATCAGTTACAAAAGTTGAATTTTTTTGCCTTGTGGGATACAAGGAGGACACAAGGCATTTGATCTCATCATTAAACTTTTTAGAAGATCTTATGGCTCTGACATTCTGTGGAAGGTTGTTCCACAACAGTGCCCCACAGTAGCAGAAACTGTGTTTCAAAAAGTCAGTACGGGGCGTGGGCAGAGCAAATTTGTTTGTAACGAATGATTTAAGAGTTCCGATGCTTTCAAAAGATGACCCGGAAGTATTTCAACTTAAAATCAACAAAGGTCGTTTCACTAAACACCTTTCACAACAATGGTGATGCATGTTCACTGATTTCACCGGTAAGTGTTATTGTATTCAAGCGGTGATGGCAACGGTTCATCGCGTACTTCAAAAGGAACCTGGTGATATTGCCAGGGTGGCGCTTCGATGAACTCCAGGTAAGGTAACGTATGTGCGTGTGTTGCCGCCATTTTGATTCACGGTGGACGGGGTTGGTTTCTAACGAAACGGGGTTGCAGGATCGGTGGGGAAGTGCAACACAAAACGTTGGATCTATCAACTGAGTTGATAACTAAACGTAAATTGAACACCATAAAGAGATTGAAAACTTTCAATCTCTTTAAGAAAACAGATCCAGTTTCCCTCTGTTCTTGTAAAGCGTTATTGATCAGGATATGTAAATAGCGTTATATAAGCTATTAAACTATTACTATTTACGGTGGCCAATTTACTTTATCAACTCAGTTGATAAATCCAAAGTTTCGCGTCGAAAGGATAGTCGCTGTGTACATAACACCGAAAACGGTCGTAAGTTTAGCCATTACGCCCCAGTGGTGACAAGCATCTAATTTCTCCTTAGAGTATCACTACTTTATCAAACATACAGGCCAAGAGAATATGGCAAGAGATCACCAAAGATTAAATGTCTTGATATTTAAGCAAATTCTCCCAACTAATACTACAAGAAGTATATCATCAGAAGAGTGAAGAGAACGTCACTGGGGTTTAAAGGGTTAAGCCATACCTGTGCTGATCCTGACGATGGTCTTGCTAATTTTCCGAGCGATGTTTTGCCCTTTCGAGAAGAAAGCCGTCAAAGACCAGTTTTATTGCAAAGAAAACAGATCCAGTTTCCCTCTGTTCCGGTAGTTCCTGCCATACATTCCGAATGAAAAACGTGACCACACCTGCAAAGGGAAGAAGATCGCACGTTTTACCACAGGGATACAAACGTTAATTGAACTCCTCAAGGAGCACTAGTACTGAAGCTGACTATTTACATAGCGTGGCGGAGTTGAACTCGGACACGCCACCGAAGACAAATCAGCTAGTGACAGGGAGGTGGATTTGAATCCAGCACCTCTGGATTACAAGTCCAGCACCCAAACCGCTCCACTGTCCGCAAAGCAACGTCATAACCCTTTAAGCCCCAATATTAATATGCATGTTCTTCTTAGTGATCCCCATATGTTTCTTATGGTACTAGTTGAGAGAATTTGCACAAACATCTATACATTTCATGTTTGGTGTATGTTTGATTCGCCCCATGTAACAGAATCCGCAGAGGTATTGGATTCCAGATTCCAATTCTCTGGATTCCAGATGCCAACCATATGGATTCCGATTTCCTCCATATCTGTTTCCCCTTATGTTTGCGGCTCTGTGACTTCTTACTTAAATCTTTTTCTGTAATAATTCAATACAAGAAAACACACGCCACTGTTTTGTACAGTAGCAGCGGAGCGGTAAGTCAAGATTCCTCTGTGAAAAACCACGAATAATCCCCTCACGGCAGTTACTACGACCACTTCTTTATGCATGGTAACTTGGATTTTATGGCTAACAACGTGCCTTTCGCACATGTATCTATTTTTTCTATTTTCTACTTAACAGTAACGCCAAAGAAGAACAAAACATTGACTCTCGGTATTTACTAGTAATTCTCATAACATTCAGCATATAATCGCCAAATATCAAACGTTAAATTTTCACGGGTATTGTTTTGACAAAATCTGATTGGAGGCCTTAGAGCAGGACAAGCCGACTTGTTGAAGTTACTCATGTCTGCCGTGCTAGGCCATTTATATACTAAACATTCTCATCATTCTCTTGCCCTTCAACAAGCTGACTGTCTTAATTATTACTGTGGCCACTGCCATCAATATCGAACTCCGGTTACCAATGACAAGACGACAGCATCTGTTTCTTCCTCTGAAGCCAAAGTAAAGAAAAGGCCATTGGATATTCTCTGATCACAAGCGCAATTGGCGAATCCAAGATGTTCTTTGGGGGGTTTGAAAGGGACAGAACTTTCAGCTAAGGTGTATTTTAGATGGTCGCCGTTTTGCTCGGGCCAAGTGAATTGCACGTTGCGCTGCACGAACTCTAAGGTGTTAGGCTCCACGTGGATGTTCTCCGCGAGAGCAGCTAGCCAGTAAAGGCTAGTCTCCCTCCTTCTGTTGTGTCTTCCGTGTCTGGTAAATGGCAGTTACTCTAACTACGAGGTAGGACCTTGTAACTGGGTTAATTTCTTCTTTTAGGCGCTCAGTGATCGTTCATTTTAGACATTTTAAGTTCGGTGGCTCGAGGCCTGGGGTCCGTTTCTCGAAAGTCCTGGTAACTTTACGGGCCCCGAGCTATATTTTAAACTCAAAATGTACAGAATGGTGGTGTAGCTTTTAGCCCACAAACCAGCTTCACTTGTTTCGTCAGCTTACAATTTTACTGCCTAGATTTAACAAAATTTGAATTTTTAAGGTAAACCTTGCGCTCATAAAATAGCTTTGCGGGCCCGAAATGTTATCGGGACTTTCGAGAAATGGCCCCTGTTCCCTGCCGCACTCCTTAGATAAGAAACCTTGCTCTCTAAGCCAGAGGTGACAAGAACCTTTCCAAGCTGCCAACCACGAAACCATGTACAACCCCCACGAGTACAGTCACAAAATAGGTATCTAGAAAAGGGGGGGGGGGGGGTTCAGTATGAACTAAACTAGTCTTTAGTTGTGCCGGAGAAACGAATTGATTTCCATTTATTTGTTATTCGCTAGAACCAGTAGTGTTTCTCTGTCAGTCTACTAAGTCCATTTTTTACTGTAGCAAGTTAGGCTCTCAAGACGGACTGTTGATCTACAAAAGCTCTAGAGTACAAACAGTTTCTTATTTCTCTCCGAGATAGTCCAGCGCGCGAAAAACGCATCAACACAAGATCGCTTGCATGCACGACAATCTCATTTTCCTTCTGACGCGTGTTTCCGTGTTTTAAAGACATGATCAATAAGGAATAAAAGACTCTTCCAGGTCTCTTCAGATCCAGGTCACGATCTAGGATCTAGGTAAACAGAAAATGACTGTTTTCGCTTTTTGCTTCAGAAAACTAGATCCGACTGAAGTTAATTAGCCACCCATGTTGACAATTAGCAAGGTGATGTTTTGTTTCTGGGCCAATGTATAAAGTTGTTGAGACTCATTGCCTCCAACCTGGCTCAGAAGCGGAATTATAAACAGTAGGCGCAACATGCCATCTTTAACTATAAATATCCTTCTATGATCTTATAAAATTTGCATTTAAAGTGTATATGACACGAAAATTCTTTCTTCGGTTTTTGATTGTTTTATATGTATAAAAAACGATTCTAAGCTTTAAACCGGCATCAAACTTTTGAAACGTACTTTTTTCGCGGTGAAAATAGCGCAAATTTGACTTCAAAAGTGTCGCCGTCTCGCGCGGCCAAAATATCACGTGATTAGCTAATGTGACGTCAATCGACTTGATAACAAAACCAACATGGCGTCAAAGTGGAAGGAACTTGGCAGAGTTGGGAAAGGTTTCTCGTAGCTAAAGCGCCTAATAAGGAGTGGTTTGCGTATTCCTTTTGACGATGTGGAGGGACAGTACTCAGTATTCCTCGGATCCAGCATTTTGGGACAAGGGAATCGAGATAATTGTGTTGAAGGAGATGCAAGATCGAAGCACTCAGGCGACCCGAGATTTTGATGTTTGCTATGTTTTTAACTTGAAGATATTGTTACGAACGAGCATTGTTTTATAAGGATCTGTCTCGATAAGCAAAGAAGTTTTACTGCAAAGCCCAGGGATGCTTTTCATTCTCAAAGCAGGACAGGTACGATAGCGTGGTCTGACTTTCGATTGTACAGGCGAACAGAGCTATATACCACAGGGCTTGAACAATCGATGAAACTGATGATCGGAAAATCAATCGATCAATCGATGACAATCGATGCCTTGTTAGTTAATTGGCATCGATTGGCATCGGCCAATCGATGACCAATCGATAATCACACAAAAGTGGTCGCAACTCATCGATTGTCATCGATTGGCGTTAAAAAAATCTCGGTATCCCACGTTCCAGCATGTACGTATACGCACTCGCAGTACGCACGAATGTTTGAGATGATTTGAATTTGTTCACCGGATTGTTTGTATGCAGTTGCATGGTTTCAAAAATCAACAACAGAAACACACTTTGAAACAGTGTTTTGAAGAAACACAAGTCAACAACACACCTTTTCGCTTAGCTGTCCCTTTCGTTGTCCTTTATACTGTTGATATCTGGTTGATATGTATTTTCAGGAATTTTATATTTCCACTATTTCTCCATGATGTATCAATCACCATTGTGAAAGAAATAAAGTTTTATCGCAGTTTTCATCATTAAAATGCATAAAGAGACCGTGTTTTTGGAAATCTTGACTGAAAATATAACGCATCAAAAATGAAAACCAATCGATGACAATCGATGTCAATTAACTGATCGATTGGCATTGATAATCGATAAAAATTGAGAATCGATGAAATCGATAATCACAAAAAACCTCAGCATCGATTGTTCATCGATTATCGATATCAATCGATTAATTGGCATCGATTGTCATCGATTGATCGATTGATTTTCCGATCATCGGTTTCATCGATTGTTCAAGCCCTGATACCAGTACGGTCTTAAATGAAATTTGTTTTTATTCTTCTCTGGACTTCAGTAAGACATTATGATATCAATATAATTTCAGCCACGATCACCTACCCATAACATTTTTACGCTGGACCGGGAATACACTGTCTTAACCTGACTGCACTGGATGAAGGATTTTAACTTAAATAAATCACCTTTTTAGCAAGACAAGAGTTCAGGATTTTGTTTGACTCTTCCTGTGAGGAGGCTGTAAATGTCTCGTTGTTAGAGAGTGAAAAGAGAAAGAAAATCAAGAGGTTGCTGAAAGAATTCCAGGAAAATGTCTCACTCGGTTATATTTGTTTATGAAGACAAACATTTTCTAGGAGTTTGTTTAATCCTATGTCTACATATCAAGGTTTTTACCAATCAGGCTGAAATAAATTCCCTGCCTTTTCACTGATGACCATGACCTGACCTGACCTGACTTACATCAACTTGCCAACAACAAAAATCCCTGTTAATACCAACAGCTGTAACTAAGCTAGATCCATCCAGGCATAGAGAGATCTAGGTTGGGTGGTTGTTGATACTGGCTTTTTGCTGTTTGGTGGTGGTTCTGATAAATCAATAAATATCAACTATCAAAATTGAAGATCAAGTGATGATGACAGAAGGACAATCATTCCTTCTGTTGCAATGATTGTGACCTATTGTCAACAAGAACAATACATTACATTGTATTTAATTTACTATTTTAGAAACTTCCCATATAGGAATACTTAGATAAATAATTGTAAGTTGTTGTTGTTGTTGTTGTTGTTGTTGTACTGCCACTCTTTGTTGGCTGTGACGAAACAGGTACACTATGTCATGATGTTACAAACACATAATTATTCCTAAGTAACGATTGACTGGTGATTTACAATGTTGTTAAGGATGCCACAAATGCCCCAAGCTTTAACTCTGTCTCCAGTTATTAGGAACTATGGAATTAATTTAGGTGCTCCATACAGGGCTTCCACCTCTCTCCATCAGAATCAGGCTTAAGCAGATTAAGCTTGCAGGGCCAGCCCTGTGTCAGGAACCTGTATTGTGTGCGTGTGTGTGTGTGTGTGTGTGGAAGGGGGGGGGGGGGGTGAGCTGCTGTAAATAATATCTACAAGGGATGTATGGATCCTCATCACTGTGTCTGAGTGATACATATGCTTTGGTAATCGACCAGTTAATAATGATTATTATTGATAAAGACAATGATTATTCTTGATGAAGATTGATGTTGATTTCCACTGTTCATAGCAAAATTGTTTGAGAAGGAGTCAATATGGAGACCCACTGTTGATTTGCAAATTTACTCTTCAATTGTCAATTCCTGTTGGTTTATTTATAATTAACTGTTGGTTTTAGAAGAGTTTGATGTGCTGCGCTCCCCTCCTGTGGTATTAGAAACACCAAAAGCTTTTTAAGAAGGTCAAGGACACCAGTTATTTTAAAAGCTAATGAACATGGTTATGATTCAATAACGGTTCTACAATATTGGAAAACCATACCCACTGCAAAACAAAGCAAAATGAACTGTATTTTAATGCGAGATGTGACTGCCTTCATGGTACTGAGTTGTTTGAAAAATTACTGAGCCAAGATTAGTGTTTATACCCTAATATTGATACTCTAGATAGCAACAGTCTTAAGCTGCTATATTTGCTGAATGAGCCAGCGATATGGCAAGTAGCATGCGAGCCGAAGTCAGTTTCAGTGCCTTTTTTAAAGTAAAGCGTATATAGATTCTAATTGCAGGATAACACGACAGTGGAAATAAATGTCTTTTCTGACCTGGAAGTACATTGCGTACAGCCATATTATCAACAAAACGATTTCGTCTTTGGCTTTTCTCTACGCTCTGTAAAAACACTTTCGCTTGCTGCAGAAACTACTGAAACTAAGGCCAGGCTGGGAATAAACTCTGGGAACTCCTTCTTAAATCGAAATGAATCGAAAATCCAGCGCACTCTCTAGAAGAACGACGACACTTTTGCGGTATTAAAACATCAAAACAATCGGCACTTTCGATTCTCCTTAGGTTGATGGAAACAGTAAGCTGTTTATGTGAACACAAGGGATTTGATGTTCTTGATAAACCCTAAAAGAACTCAACAAAGAAATCTCACAACTGAGGTGCTTCCACTGATGTACAGTCAGGATAAATCATCGACTTTGAGATCAACATCCTCACCACAGTTCGAAAGAAGAGAAGACATCGCAAATGTTCGTCGTTGTCTGGTTTGATAAGACTTAAAACAGCACTATTTTTTTCTCCTACTTGTTCTTTCTCACTGTAGGTCTTGGAAGTTTCGAGAAGAGCCCCGATACTGCTGAACGATGTCAACATTTTGAGGCGATTTGTAACAAAAACACTGCGTCCGCGGGAACGCAATCAAGTCGATTGACGTCACAATGCGGTAAATTCGGTCCCAGTCCCCGGGACAGTTTTGAAGTGCAAAATAGGGTCTTTTGCCCGCGAAAAGAGAGGTTTTTAAAAATTTTAGACAGGTTTTAAGTTTAGTATCGTTTTTTATACACATCAGACTCTCAAAGACCGAAGAAAAAAATTTCGTGTCATATACACTTTAATATTGCCATTTAAACATTTTAAATAGGTCAGTTAAACATTGCAGCGGAAACGTTGTACGAAAACCGAGCGGTTGAAAGCGATTTCATTCAAGCAGCATCCTATATTAGAACCAAGTTTTGTGTGGACTGCAACCTCTTAGCCACTAATTGGCTGTCCTTTAAAATTTTCATTTAAAACATGAAAAAAAAAATCAAGTAAAAATATTTTAAAAACCTCTGAAACTCGGAATGTATTTTTCATCAACAACCCCTTAACTCCAGTAACTGATGTATTGAAACACCGAGTTTGCTTATTATCGGCTGCGTAAAAACCAGTTCTGTTAAGGTTTGAATATGATCAACTTTCAAATGTGTGTTTTTTAATCATTAATATCATAGTTATGGAGCTGTCAATTATTTTTACCAACTCACCGTTATTCAAAAACGCAGAAAAATACTTTTTATCTGGTTAATTGATGCAGATGGCCATGCAGATGGTTTGTTCCCTCGTTTGAGAAGGAGCAACTGCAAAGCTGTTGCTATTAAGGTAAGTTATGTAAAGAAATACAATCACGAACAAAAGGAAGATGGCAAAGTCCCAACTAAGTTTTGTTATCCTTTTGGTCCAGCCCTGTACTATTAATTTTCGTCGACATGTACGGTGAGGGCTGTATAGGCCCAGTGGAAGCGTAATAAATTCTGAAGTCGGAAATATGTTTTTCTTTCTCGAATCGAAGGTTCTTCGCTAGCCTTTTTTGGTGGCTAACTAATGTCACGTTTCCCAAAAATATTGCTTTGAACAGAGTTATTGCAGGTTGTTTAGTTGTCAAGTGTTTAGTTCAGTGAAACAGGTGTTGCTTGAAAAGAAAGAGACCTCAAACAAGCTGTTCGACTAACGGTGAAAAAAATGAAACGTTGAGCATCGTGCCTAATGTCATATTTGTGGTTATCATAGCTTAGTTTTAACATTTGGGTGGAGAATTCCTAAAGGTAAAACAGAAAATTGAATGGAATCCAAAAATTAGGTGAATTTATCATCTTCCTGGTAGCATAAGACAATGAAAACTTGTTACGCACACTTTTTCGGTCAATTATTTTAAAACGTAGTGGAGGTCTAAGAAAACGCTAACGCTGGAAATCGGCCACTTGGTAAATTAGCTAAATAAATAGGATCCAGTTTACCAAAAGCACGACTCGGCGCTTTTAAAGGCGAATTAGTTGTAAGCTGCAAACATCTAAGCTGCGGCCTTTTTGAGGAGGAACTCAAAACGACAATTCGAGTGAAGTTCTCACGATATTCGTTCAAACGGCACAAAAACGTTTCTAAATTTAAAAAAAAGCTGCAATCAATTATCAACAATACAGGCAGTATTCCTCTACCGAAATGTCAAAACTATTCAACACTGTCGCCTTTTATTAGAGCAGACTGCTTTAACATTTTGTTCGCTTTCTTCTTCTTTAAAAAGAATACGCTAATTAACCTTTTCTCTCCTTTTTATAAAGAAAAACATAAAACCACCAAATTTTCTGCTCTGTTTTAAAATTATGTTTTATCCAACGTCAAAGACAAGAAATTAGATATGTAGAAAAAAGGTCGGCAATTTATAACTCGTATTTTTTGACGGGGATTAAAATTCTGAATACGAGAGAAATTCTCCTCTCTGCACTTCACTGGATTCATTCGTCACTGATATTTTGCTATCCAAAAAAAACAAAAAAGTGTATTTCAGTAAATCCAATCCTAGAATTTTACCAGTATTTTTTTTATTGAACTGTACATGGACTGCAACCTTTCGAGCTACTATCCAGCCGATCTTCAAATTTTCATTTTGCCGCATATGGATCAAACATGATAACGTAAAAACAAAAAATAGAAACCCCCTCAAACTGGGAGTTAAACTTTCATAGTAACCTTGACCCTCTTGTGGATACCATTACTACAATGCAACAAGTTATGTACCAGGATTAAACCTAGTTTTTTTTTAGGCTTGAATATGTTTAAACTACGGTATATATATATATATTTTTCCCAACAAAGACCGAGTGTCAATGTTGTTGTTATCGTTAATATTTAACAATTATTCGAAGGCGAAGTAAATATTCTGAGGCCAATAATTGTTTCAGCGCGGTGAATATAGCATTAAAATTATACTAATACAGCTTATTAGTTGGCACTTACGTTCCACAACTCACCATCATTCAACGACGTAGAATCGTACGTACCTCGCCTGCAATATTTTCTTCGCCTTCGGCGAATAATTGTTTCAGTATAATTTTGAAATATGGACATCAAAAAGTGAAAAAAAATAAAAATAAAACGAGCTTAAACTTGACAAACAACACACGAAAACTGAATTAATTTAGCTTAACAGCCGTGCCTTGAAATGTTATATTCACCGGGTAGCGCGGTGAATATAGCATTAAAATTATACTAATACAGCTTATTAGCTGTCACTTATGTTCCACAACTCATCATTATTCAACAACGTAGAAAGGCCACTTTGGATTAAGTGTTTTCCGCAGGAATTTGTTACGGCCAATGCTGTTTCAAAATCATTTGTGAAATCATTGTCATGTATCTTCCATAGTAATAAATTGACTGACGTTTTTAAATGCCTGGTAGCACAAGACCATGTAGTTTACACACATCTTTTCGATCAATTGCTTTTAAAACGTTATGCAAGACTGAGAGATTAAAAGACTAGCGCTTGACATGCCAGTTCTTAAATATTATCCTTAAAAGATAAAATGCAATTCATTTTGCAAATGCGCGACTTATGGTGTTTAAGGTCTTTCCACTTCATTTCTTTCCTATATTGTCAAATTTTTTTTTTTTCAGCAAACGGTTATAAGATCGAATCACAAGTGGATTCCGGATTCCAGACTTTATTGGACTCTGGATTCCATATCAATGTGGATTCTGGATTCCAGTTCACTGCATTCCGGATTTCAATAGCAAAAATTTCGTCGAGCAGGCGCGAAAAAAAAAAAATTTCTCTTTTTCACCCGTTCTTAGAAATACTTTTTCGTGACAATTTTTGCCCGGATTACCTCGTCAGCACCCGTTAACTACACTGGGGAGACAAGTGAACAGATCTACATCAAGAAAATCTCGCTTTTCCAAGGCGTTGTACACAACATGTCAGATGTCGTTGTTGAATTAACCTACAAATATCCTTTCACAAATGAAAATGGAATAATAAGAAAAAAAAACGAACATCACCTACCTATAGATAATGAGACTGTCACGCTGGCTGCTAACATATTCGTCGGTGAAAAGTCTGTGACAGATGGCGCAGCTAAATGCCTTGGGTGTATATCCAAGATTAGACTGACTTTTAAGATGGCTAAGCAAGGAGTGAAGATCTGCCACTAAATGTTTTTTCGTAGCTTTTAAAAGAGTCTGCAACAAAGGAAATGAAAGATTTAGGTTGAAAATAAAGAGAAAGTTTAGAAGCCACAGCCGGTTTTTAACTGTAAGCAGACAATAGTTAAAGGGGCACTGTCACGCTAGTAAAAAGGAAAATATGTCTTTGCATCAACGGAAGTCCAAAACTAATGATCTAAGTTTGTAACTGAAGAATATATTACTGCACTAAAACTATTCACTGTCGTCTATTGCTACCGATGGCAAGGATGGAAATGGATTCAAACTGGAAAAAATTGGCCAATTTTTCTAAGTTCTTATCTGTGTCTAGAAAAAAATCGCCGATGTTTATTGTATATTCGCTAGAACTAGTAGTGTTTCTCAGTCAGTCTACTAAGCCCATTTAACTGTAGCAAGTTGGGCTCTCAAGGCGGACTGTTGACCTACAAAAGCTCTAGAGTACAAGCAGTTTCTCAGTTCTCTCCGCGATAGTCCAGCGAGCGAAACACGCATCAACACAAGATCGTTTGCATGCGCAAGAATCTCATTTTCCTTCTGACGCCCAACGGCAATATTCTCGCGTGTTTCCGTGTTTTAAAGACATGATCAATAAGAAATAAGAGACTCTTCCATGTCTCTTCAGATCCAGGTCACGATCTAGGATCTAGGTAAACAGAAAATGACTGTTTTTGCTTTTTGCTTCAGAAAACTAGATCCGACTGAAGTTAATCAGCCGCCCATGTTGATAATTAGCAAGGTGATGTTTTGTTTCTGGGCCAATGTATAAAGTTGTTGAGACTCATTGCCTCCAACCTGGCTCAGAAGCGGAATTATAAACAGTAGGCGCAACATGCCATCTTTAACTATAAATATCCTTCTATGATCTTATAAAATTTACATTTAATATTGCCATTTAAAAATTTTAAATAGGTCAGTTAAACATTGCAGCGGAAACGTTATACGAAAACCGAGCGGTTGTAAGCGATTTCATTTAAGCAGCATCCTATATTAGAACCAAGTTTTGTGTGGACTGCAACCTTTTAGCCACTAATTGGCTGTCCTTTAAAATTTTCATTTAAAACATGAAAAAAAAAAATCAAGTAAAAATATTTTAAAAACCTCTGAAACTCGGAATGTATTTTTCATCAACAACCCCTTAACTCCAGTAACTGATGTATTGAAACACCGAGTTTGCTTATTATCGGCTGCGTAAAAACCAGTTCTGTTAAGGTTTGAATATGATCAACTTTCAAATGTGTGTTTTTTAATCATTAATATCATAGTTATTGAGCTGTCAATTATTTTTACCAACTCACCGTTATTCAAAAACGCAGAAAAATACTTTTTATCTGGTTAATTGATGCAGATGGCCATGCAGATGGTTTGTTCCCTCGTTTGAGAAGGAGCAACTGCAAAGCTATTGCTATTAAGGTAAGTTATGTAAAGAAATACAATCACGAACAAAAGGAAGATGGCAAAGTCCCAAATAAGTTTTGTTATCCTTTTGGTCCAGCCCTGTACTATTAATTTTCGTCGACATGTACGGTGAGGGCTGTATAGGCCCAGTGGAAGCGTAATAAATTCTGAAGTCGGAAATATGTTTTTCTTTCTCGAATCGAAGGTTCTTCGCTAGCCTTTTTTGGTGGCTAACTAATGTCACGTTTCCCAAAAATATTGCTTTGAACAGAGTTATTGCAGGTTGTTTAGTTGTCAAGCGTTTAGTTCAGTGAAACAGGTGTTGCTTGAAAAGAAAGAGACCTCAAACAAGCTGTTCGACTAACGGTGAAAAAAATGAAATGTTGGGCGTCGTGCCTAATGTCATATTTGTGGTTGTCATAGCTAAGTTTTAGCATTTGGGTGGAGAATTACTAAAGGTAAAACAGAAAATTGAATGGAATCCAAAAATTAGGTGAATTTACCATCTTCCCGGTAGCATAAGACAATGAAAACTTGTTACGCACACTTTTTGGGTCAATTATTTTAAAACGTAGTGGAGGTCTAAGAAAACGTTAGCGCTTGACATGCCATTTGGTAAATCAGCTAAATAAATAGGATCCAGTTTACCAAAAGCACGACTCGGCGCTTTTAAAGGCGAATTAGCTGTAAGCTGCAAACATCTAAGCTGCGGCCTTTTTGAGGAGGAACTCAAAACGAGAATTCGAGTGTAGTCTCGTTAAGTTCACACGATATTCGTTCAAACGGCACAAAAACGTTTCTATATTTAAAAAAAAGCCGCAATCAATTATCAACAATACAGGCAGTATTGATCTACCGAAATGTCAAAACTATTCAACACTGTCGCCTTTTATTAGAGCAGACTGCTTTAACATTTTGTTCGCTTTCTTCTTCTTTAAAAAGAATACGCTAATTAACCTTTTCTCTCCTTTTTATAAAGAAAAACATAAAACCACCAAATTTTCTGCTCTGTTTTAAAATTATGTTTTATCCAACGTCAAAGACAAGAAATTAGATGTGTAGAAAAAAGGTCGGCAATTTATAACTCGTATTTTTTGACGGCGATTAAAATTCTGAATACGAGAGAAATTCTCCTCTCTGCACTTCACTGCATTCATTCGTCACTGATCTTTTTGTTATCAAAACAAAAAACAAAAAAGTGTATTTCAGTAAATCCAATCCTAGAATTTTACCAGCATTTTTTTTAATTGAACTGTACATGGACTGCAACCTTTCGAGCTACTATCCAGCTGATCTTCCAAATTTCCATCTTGTCGCGTATGAATCAACTATGATGACGTAAAAGAAAATAGAAACCCCCTCAAACTGGGAGTTAAACTTTCATAGTAACCTCGAACCTCTTGTGAATACCATCCCTACAATGTAGCAAGTTGTGTACCAGGATAAAATCTAGTTTCTTTTAGGCTTGAATATGTTTAAGCTGCTGTACATATGTATTTTTCTCAACAAAGACCGAGTGTCAATGTTGTTGTTATCGTTAATATTTAACAATTATTCGCCGAAGGCGAAGTAAATATTCTGAGGCGAATAATTGTTTTAGTATAATTTTGAGATGTGGACATCAACAAGTAAAAAAAAAAAACGAGCTTCAACTTGACAAACAACACACGAAAAAAGTAACTTAGCTTAGCAGCCGTGCCTTGAAATGTTATATTCACCGGGTAGCGCTTATTAGCTGTCACTTATGTTCCACAACTCATCATCATTTATCAACGTAGAAAGGCCACTTGGGATTAAGCGTTTTCCGCAGGAATTTGTTACAACCTATTGCCGTTATAAAATCATTTGTGAAATCTTTGTCATGTACCTTCCGTAATAATAAATTGGCTGAGGTTTTTAAATGCCTGGTGGCATAAGACCATGTAGTTTGAACTGTTTTTTACAGACATCTTTTCGATCAATTACTTTTGAAACGTTATGCAAGACTGAGAAATTAAAAGACTAGTGCTTGACATGCCAAATTCTAAATATTATCCTTAAAAGATAAAATGCAATACATTTTGCAAAAGCGCGACTCATGGTGTGTATGGTCTTTCCACTCCATTTCTTCGTTATGTTGTCAATTTTATTCTTATTTTTCTAGCAAACGGTTATAAGATCGATTCACAAGTGGATTCCGGATTCAAAACTTTATTGGATTCCGGATTCCATATCAATGTGGATTTTGGATTCCACTCCACTGCATTACGGATTCCAAGATAGGTCAATCCACAGATGCAAAAACGAGCGATTGTGACTAAAGTAGGATATCGGCCACAGGGAAGTCACATCTGACCGTTATTCCAGTTATCATCACCGTACAAATCGATTTTGTTGAAATGAACGTGAACAAACAAAGCGTCACGCGATCTTATTACGAGTCTGGTGAAATTTTGACCTCAAGCCAAACACTGCATACAGCAATTGCTGTGGGCTTCGCATTCCGGGCGATCATTGTCGGCTTTCGACGTGAACTTTAAATTTCAGCAGACGCGTAGCAAGATCCAATGATGCCTTATTTGGTCACGTTCGTTGAGGTTTTCGCTCATGTCTAGCAACAACCAATGTAAACTGATTTTGTTTTGTCCTCCTTAAGAATTCACTTCAGATCTTCTTCTTGAAGTTCTCAAACCATTTTATGCATGACATAGCCAAAACCGAGTGCACGCGGACATCGGATGAGTGTAACTTAAAATAAGATCTAATAATATTATGGATGCAAAATAATGTGCTTGCTGAAAGAGGAAGGCATTTTAAAAGTTAGAAAATGCGAGTGTTTACGTCGTTTGCATGGTCCATTACCGTCAAAACGTTTGGACACGCTACCAACGTGACGCGACGTCTTGGTAAACATGTAGTCGTGACGTGTGCGCTTATACCAAAAGTCCCAAAAATACAATTATAGTCATTGACGCTCGCAGTAGTTTTAAAAAGAAATCTTTTGGTGTCGCCAGAAATCTTGGACTAAGAGCAGGAATTTAAATACTGTTTTACTTCAAATTACTGCTGATCATGGCAAGACCAAACCGTTGAAAACTTCCTCTATGATACTTGCCAAACTGGAACCAATTACGTCATTGAAACCTGGCATTTAGCCAAGGACTGCGCCGTGCTTACGAGCACGCTTATCCCACTAGAAACAAAATTTCCCGGCTCCGCCTTCAGCTTTGCGAAAACAATACACCAGAACAAAAAACAAAAACACGAACCATTAAAAGAAAAAGCAAGTCTGTATGCCATGAGCGGGGTAATGGCATGCTGTTTAACATAAATGCAAAATGATTGATTCCGTTCGCATCAATATCACAATGTCGAAAATACACTTATTATCATATCCATTAAAAGAAGGGGCGGGAATTGAAAACAAAAGCGAAAGACAATACACGAGTGGGAGAATAGAGGTACGTGGTGCCAGTCTCCACCCAGTGGCTAGCTAGTGTGTGTGATCGTTTGAACGCTTGTGTGCTAAGTGTAGCAACAGCAAACAAGTAGAAGCGAAAAAAACTTCAGTCTCTCTGTGATAGTTTTCAGACGCCACAAAGCAAAACACGGCGAAAAAATGTTGCATGAGAACCCTCAGGCCTTAGAAACCGAAAGTTCGGTCATCTGAAATGACCGAACTTTGATCCCAACCTGCTAGAAGACAATAGGAGCCGTTGACAGAGCACACAGTCGGGTGCTCCTCTGCCCTCTAGTAAACGAATGTTAATCGTCAGTCACACGTCAACACTTGACGAGGCACACAGTTGGACTCTCGTGTGTTCTCTGGTATTAAAAAAAACGAATGTTAACCATCAGTCACACGTCAACTTTTCACGGTGCTTGCGAAATATCGAAACATCCGAGCGCAAGAACTGCTTCGCTTCGTTCTTTTTACTTGCGGTTCAGCTTTTTGATAGTTCGCCTCCGCTTCTTCAGACATGCCGTACTGAGCCGAATAATTAATAGTCAGGCGAGGCGAGTAAACGTGACAGACAATACGACACGCAGTCAGTCTACTTTTTTCAGTGCGAGATTAGGGAGGGGAAGGCTAGGTGGGAGGCTGTTATAATTTGAAATTGTTGTACATGCAAGCATTAGACGACCTGGACTTGACGTTTTCGGTCATTTACTACGATATTCTAGTAATGAATTTGGGTGAATTGGAAAATATATGTATTCTCATACATATTATAATTATGCTTCATTCACTTTTGTTTATCATTAGAAATTAGAAAGGGTAGGGTGAGTTGACATTTTTTATTGTCAGCAAGTAAGATATGTTCTTGACTTCCGTTTACAATTCCGCTCAGTGAGTCTATGATTAGTACAGTTTGTGTTACATTGAACTGTATGAGGCGCAACACCCGCTAGTTCAGATGGATAAAAATATTAAGTGCGATCTTAAATTTTGTGATCAGAACTGTTTATGTTACTCGAACTGTATGAGGCGCAACACCTGCCAGTTCAGATGGATAAAAATATTAAGTGCGATCTTAAATTTTGTGATCAGTACCGTTTATGTTACATCGAACCGTATGAGGCGCAACACCTGCCAGTTCAGATGGATAAAAATATTGAGTGCGATCTTAAATTTTGTGATCAGTAATGTTTATGTTACATCGAACTGTATGAGGCGCAACACCCGCCAGTTCAGATGGATAAGTGCGATCTTAAATTTTGTGATCAGTACTGTTTATGTCACATCGAACTCTATGTGGCGCAACACCCGCCAGTTCAGATAAACAAAAATATTAAGTGCGATGTTAATACTGTGATTAGCACTGTTTATAAAATTTAATTCATACCTTGGTTCTGTAAGCGTTCTTCTTTTATTCTGTTCGGCTAGTTCCTTCCATTTGGCATAGTAAACACGAGCCAGTTATTTAGCACGCGAATATGTGTCTCTTTCTTTCTGTTTTCGAATTTTCTTGGCCTCTCTTTCCATAATCCGAGACAATCGTTTTCTTTTGTTTCTTTCGTTTCTTATCCTGCGTTTCTCATCGATTGAATTTTCACGAGAGCGTCGTGACATGATCGTTCTTTCGAAAGCGCGCTTACTCTTCAATTCCGCTTGCAAGGCTTGTAACGCAATCGCTGGCTACGTTGCCTCTGGCTTACGTGTGCGCCTGCTATTCCATAATCCGATATACCAAATTCGAATGGGCAGCGGCTTATCGCAAAACAATAGCGAAAAATGCTTACTACACGGAAAGTACAACAAAGGAATTTGGAAGAAATTGATCTCTGTGGTGCAAATTACCGAAATACATCACAACGATTACGTTAGGGATGACACGTTGTTTTCGATGATGTGGAGCTTATTTTTATCATCACCGCTTCTGCACTCGACAAAAATCACACAGGTAGCGCGACCACTGAAAGATCCTACAAAAGTTCGAAAAACAACTCAAGAAGCTTGAATATTTGCCCATTTTCAGGTTTCCATTGCCGGCGAAAACGCTACGGTTTCAAATTCGACGGGTGAAACGTGCCGGATGTATGTTTTCGGCCGCAAATCAAACTCCAACTGCGAGCGTTGAAAACGGCAATAAAGATCAAATTCCCTTGCACTCTATGATTGGCTTAAACGATGGGTTCACTTCATTAGAGTTTTGAGCATTTAATTAGATCAATGTTAGCGTCCATAGCAACTAAGGCGTCCAACAGCGAGCCACAAAATCCTCTATGAGGGTTCTCGTGTATTAAGATAAATAAAAAGCTGGAAATTTATTCCCTCAGGCTTCAATTTTCTGGAAGCTTAGGTGTTCCTTAGTTTCTAGTTAATAATTTAAACGCGGAAATTCTTAGAATTGAAGGAATACTTGTCAAGCCTAACTTAATGCTTTTCTTTAAACCAGAGCAACATGGATGTTTACTTGTTGTTGTTCTATTGCACCTCTGTGTCCGCCGTCAGCCGCCTTTATGAACCGGACTTGGCATTCATCAACTTTGCTCAAGCCATACATGGAAAAAAGCTCAATGGAAGCGTATTTCAAGAGATTTCAGTAGATTCTGAGATAGCTTGTCAAACAGCATGTGTTGGAGACATCCGTTGTTTGTCTTACAACTTTGGCGCTACGAAGAAAAAAGGCAAATTCATCTGTCAGTTAAGCGACTCTGATAGATTCACAAGTCATGAAAACTTCACAGAAGATGTTGAAGTCGTGTACAGAGGAATACAGGTAAGTTTTTTCTAAAGAGTAGAAAATATGTTAAAGATATCTTAACCGAAACTGTAAGTATAGAACTGAAAGTCGAGTTTGTCAAACTGAAGTTACTTAACGTAGCCGTTCCCGTTTCTTCTTAATTTTTTTAAAGAGTTCTTATCTTCAAATTCCCTCCTATCACGAATCATTTGAGGCAAGATTTTGTTAATTATTAATAAGACTTCTCACAGCTTATTCACAAACAAAACAGGAATTTGGACAAGTTCCCGTTTCCCTTAATTCCCGTCTTGTTGACGAGAGTAAGTCTAGCATTTATAACATACCTGGATCAAGTTATTTATTTAGCATGCAACAGGAACTCAGAAAGCCAGAGACTCAAAAAAATATCATAAACACTTCTATTACCAAAAAAAAGCACATTATTAACACGTTACGTTTTAAGCAAGAAGAGACCGACTAATTCACGTACACTATATCAGCCTATAAGAAACAAAATACATGCGACCAGTTTTTTTTTGCTTGACACCCCTAAAAGAGGCGAATAGCCATCTCCCCTTTGCAGTTCTTTGTTTTAGTGCATTTTGCTTTTAAGCTTGAGATGCCACCTGAAACTTAAAGCTAAAACATGTCGTTTTTATTAATCTGAAAACAGAGCATTTGTGAGTCTGACAGCTCCCCTTGCGGTGACAAAGGAATCTGTATACCTGATTATCAAGGCGGTGATGTTAAGTGCAAATGTGACAGCGGCTACACTGGAATACCATGCGGTAAGCTGCTACTAGCTGCCACTGTAGTCAGGCGGAACATTATAAGTTTCATATTAACTTCTGTTATTGTATTGAGCGACGTTTCGTCGCTCATATTTCATTCTTGCTTGGTTTGTAAAAACTCACGGCACACCCAAGAGTGCCTAAAATCAAAATTCCACACAAATTCCCAATTTCATTTTGTTAAAAAAAATGTTAATATAAATAGTACCACAGTAAAGTACTGCTTAGCAGTTTTTAGTTAGCAGTTGCTATAGCACCTGAGAACTATTAACAGTCGTGTTACGTTGTGCCTAACTCGGCTTTTACTGAGGCAACAAGGGAACGAAGTCCTTGAATGTAGAATTGTTCGAAGTATATTTAGGTAAGTCTTAGGCGGCTATTTAAGAAGTTTTGTGCTGTCTTTATCGATGAAGAATTCATTCGAAGTTGGGATCCTTGGAAATACCGGTCGTGATAAAAAAATATTTGATTTCCAAAGACCACGGAGGAGGAACTGAGGTGCGTGTTGGAGGAGAGTTAAACCGCTGGTCTTCAGTTTCGGTTAGCGTTCGCCAGTGGGTTAGGAACAGCTGGATGAGAAAAGAAATCATATCAGGTGTGTTACAATTGGTTGCGGAAAGAGTGTTACAATTGGTTGGAGGAGAGTTAAACCGCTGGTCTTCAGTTTCGGTTAGCGTTCGCCAGTGGGTTAGGAACAGCTGGATGAGAAAAGAAATCATATGGTGTGTTACAATTGGTTGCGGAAAGATTGGAAAGAGTGTAATTTTTCCAATCTTCAAGTGTAAATATTTCCTTATGCATGAGTTGAAATCAATTCAATAAAGTCCAGGAAACGAGATTTGTGTGTAAGTTTTCGTCTGGTACAGGTTTTGTTGCTAGTTAAATGAGTTGCAAACTATGACCAGATCATAAGGTTCGTTGGTGTTTCAACCGGTCGAGTGCCCAGCCGTTTGTTAAAGTTTTTTGTCGTTTGCTGGCCTACGAGTCGCCGTGCGCCAATGCACGTCTGGTCTGTCAGTATAGTTCATGTCAATTTAGTTTTGTAGTGCCCACGGTTAAATGTATTCGTGGTTATGACATTGATCTGACGATTTAACTCGTTATTTTGAACTTTCCAAATGATGTTTCTTTTTTGATGATCATCAGGAAGATTCTTGAAACCCTTGTCATTCAGCTGCAAAAATGTTTTGTATTTTCTCTCGCTTAGCCTTTCAGACCGATCTAATTCGTGAGTTTTTCCAATGTGGCTTCGCGGTTGCGATGCGCTAATGAATACCTAGAAAATGTCGCTCTAACAAGCGTGCCTTGAAGTCGAGATGATACGAGGCGTTTTGAAAGTAGCTCTAAGCAATGGTTGCTTATGAATTTATTAAACGCCACTCTCGCATCAGTATTTGTTCGATGTTGACATCATAGGTAATCTGTTTCAATGAACGACATTATTCTCTCGTGAGTCTTTCTTTTCTGTTGTTTTAACGCGGAATGCCTTCCGGCAATGTGACTTCAAATAGTGTTATCTCAATTAAGTGTTTTGGACAGCCACGAGCTTTAATTTGCGTTTTGAAGTTAGAATCGGTCCCCTGGCATTTGTTTCTGTAGACTACGAGCAGTCTCTCTTTCTGCTCAAGGATAGTCGAGGAAAACGAACAAGCGAACGAGCGCGAACATCGCCATGCAAAGTCGTTGAAACGTGACGCGCGTGCCAAGCCGCTAGCTAGTGTAGTGAGCTCACTACACTAGCGGCTCGACACGCGCGTCACGTTTCAACGACGTGGGCGATGGTCGCGCTTGCTCCCTAGTTCGTTTTATTCGACTAAGAAATGTATGGAGAAGAGTAAGGAGAATATGCATTTTTATAACAGAGCTTAAAGGATTTAACACCTGATGAGGGCCAAGAGGTAGAGTGTGTGCAATGAAAAGTATCGATCGACTTAAGTGTCAAAGACAGATTCTTTCCGGAATCCCCCCCCCCCTTACATCAGTACCACTGTGTCTGGGAGTGTGATTTCATTCTCTGAAATTTCAGCTATGAATTTTAAAGCGAGGTGATATGTAATGTGTTTGTGTCTGTTTCATGAATAAATCAATGCTCTCTTTGTTAACGTCTCCTACAGAAAAAACCTCCTCTCCTCAGAAAACTGACCACACAAAGGATTACAAACTCACTTAATTAATAACACCTTCCCATACTTTTCAGAACCAATGAAAAGCTGCTCCCATCTTTTTCAAAATGGCTTCAATTCTACTGGCGAATACACCATCAACCCAGACAGTGGAAAGCCAATTCAAGTGCTGTGTGACATGACCACGGATGGCGGAGGTTGGACCGTTTTTCAGAGACGTTTGGACGGCTCTGTTGATTTCTATCTCGATTGGGCGGCCTACAAGCGTGGATTTGGAGATATGAACGGCGAGTTTTGGCTTGGAAATGACAATCTTCACCGTTTAACAGCTGCTGATGATGTGAAGCTGAGGGTTGACTTGGAGGATTTTGATGGTGACATCAGATACGCGGAGTACACGAAATTTAAGGTGGCAGACGAGCGGGACAAATACCGGCTTATGATTGGAGGATTCAGTGGCACGGCTGGTGACTCCATGACCCAAGACGGATACGGCTCAACAAAGTAAGAAAATAGAATATCATGACTGTTTGAATGTCTGTTATAAATTTTTTTTCTTGCACCTCTTCAAAATCACAACTCGTGCAAACCATTTTGTACGTCTTAAACATAGGTATTTTATAGTCTGTAATTTACCTTTTAGATGCCTTTTGGTCTTTAAGGGTTCAGTCAGGACTTAGTGAATTTTTGCGTACGTGAAGCGTGAGTTCTTTATTTCGGTTTTTTTGCAGCGGTATGCAGTTTTCGACTAAAGATCGAGATAATGACATGTACGGTGCGCAATGTGCTGTCGGCCACAAAGGTGCTTGGTGGTACAACGTTTGTCACATGGCCAACCTCAACGGTCAGTACCATGGCGGACCGCATGCCTCAAACGCTGATGGGATGAACTGGTATACCTTCAGAGGATATCATTATTCCCTGAAACGTGCTGAAATGAAAATAAGACCTAACATATGAAAAGTGTCATGCTGCAGCTTCATCAGCTGCACCTGACAGAGTTCGTACTCTTTTAAGATTCAGTTTAAATTTCAGGATTTTTCCACGACCTTTTCCATTCCCTTTAAACGTTTTCCATGACCTAAATTTGGCTTTTTGTTCCAGAAACTGCCAACTAGGCCCATTTTGTGACCCACTAATTTTCTCTTCTTGGTTTTTCATTCATGGAAAAAAAGAACAACAACAACAATTGTTCAATAAATGTTATTTATTTTATTTTATTTTATTGGGTATTAGTAATTACACGAACAAGAAACAGTTACCTATACAATGTACGTATAACAGAGGCGTTTTACAAGATATTACAAAGTATATATGTGAATAACAATTGATTTTACGTACAACAGCGATAAATTTATTACCATACTACAATTACCAAAAAAAAGGAAACAACAAAATTAGTAGTTAAAGAATATATACACGGTAAATAAAATAAAATAAAATAAAAAAGAAGAAAAATTAATTTGAAAGAGAAAGAAAAAACAAGAAGTCAATAAAGTCAGAAAGAAGTCAAGGCGACATTGAATTTTAAACGATTTATTTCTCCACGTAAATTCTTCTGCACTTGGGTTAAGAGAACGCCAAATATCATTTAAATCGTAAAGGTTGCATAGTTTCTTGATTTGTTTGACTACTGCATGCTTTCGGTTGCTTGGATTACCTCCTCTTTTGTCTTTTTCTGATAATGTGCAATTAATAAAGGTTATACAATGAACTTCATTTTCTGGCTTTCCGCGATGACAAACACTAGATTTCCACGTCTTTACAGGTCTGGAAAATAAAATTCTAAAATTTCATGACTTTCCAGGTTTCTCATGACCCGTCCGGACCCTGCACCAAGCAATTGACTATAAAATGAACGTACACTCTAGCCTGTTTACTTTCCTCCTAATCTTAAAGCCTGGAGCGGACTACTTCACTCAGGTTGACGAAACGTCAAACAATGTCACTTAACAACAGTCTTTAGGAGCTGCTCACTACTATCACCTCAATGATCGCACCAGACTTTATGTAAGCCTACTGAAACTGTACATGAAGACTAAACTTAGACAAAAATGGTCTTAGAACTCCAAGAGGAAGATAGGAAGTGAATTGTTGAAAAGGGAACAAATCACAATCAGTTTTTTATAAAACGGCCCGTTTTTTTTTTTTAAGTTGCAACCTTTTCCAATCCTGACCATCCTTTCCGTCCCTCCCCCCTCCCTGGCTCCACCGTCCCAGTGGTATACTTGTAACCTACCTTAGATTTCCATATTCTGTACTTAAGCAATATACCACACATTTCTACGGTTTATTGGCTCAATAAACCACGCGGGATGTTGGAAGTAATATATCAACAACGAGAGCGAGTGATTTACAAGCTTTTCGAGTGTTATTCCAATATCCCAAGTGGTTTTTTGAGCCGATAAACCATAGAAATGAGTTGTATATTGCTTTTATACAATAACTATATTTTCCATGTGGTTTACTGGTATAATAATCTATAGGTATTGACCAATTACAGCGTCCGCATTATATTCAGTTATTATATAATCAGACCATAAACAGTAAGAGCAGTAAAATTGTGGGGGTCAGTTACTTCAAATTTCTACCCCAAACACTAAAATCTCTTAAAAGAACTACCTCACGGGCTTTTGCTGGCGTTTTATCCAAACTGTGCTAAAGGTATGATTAAATACCCTCAATCACACACGAGACAATGATACAACACCCAGAAGAAGAAATCACCTGAATTTTCTAAGGAAAGCAAACCAGAAAAGTTGTAATCCGTTTCCATCCCGGCCATCCGTGGCCAATGACATTTCCATCCCGGCCATCCACGGCCAATGACACTTATCAATAGTTTCACTGCACAGTACGGTGTCTGAACAAAACTGGGGCCTGTTTCTCGAAACCCTCTATAACTTTCGGGGCCCGAAAACTATTTTAGGTGCACATATTCTCGAATAGCTATGCAATTTTTGTTGATTTTAAAAGCTAAATTTTAATCTTTATAATTTCGTGAAGCACATTGCTAAGTTTGCGCTAATAATTACTATTAGCTGACAAATAAATGAGCTCGACAAAATACTTTCCGGGCCTGGAAAGTTATCGGGGGTTTTCAAGAAACGGGCTCCTGGACCAATATTTTTAGGTTTTCCTTAAAGCAAATGTGACTTTTGGCTTTTAAGTGTTATCAAAGATATTTGACAGTGTTCCTTTAAATGGTATTTTAGCATTTAAATGTATGATAGGCAGCGCGCCTGCATATCTAATATCACAGTTTATAACCAAAGACCAGGTATCTGAATGTGTAACCCGAAACTCTCAATGACTGAATATTCGGTAATTTAAAACTGCATCTGGACAGAGAACTTTCTACTAGAGACTTGTATCTATCTGGAATATTGATTCTAGTTTCAAATTATAGCAAACTACTGTATCTTTTAAGACACCCTTTAAAGAGGAAAGTCTAAACCAGTTTCTAGAGCAATCATTATGATTTTTTTGTGAATTTAACAGTGTACATAGCTTACTGTTAAGTTAGTCAATTAAGTATAATTTAGATTAGTTTATTATTTGATGTATTGCTTACATGATCACCAAAAACCCTCACGTGGGGATGTATACTTAAAAGACACTGACATAAAGCTGACACTAAAATAAGGTTGTTGTTGTTGTTGTTGTTGTTATTACTATTATCATCACCATCATCGTTATTATTATTAAGTTGCAGCATAGGCGCTTCACTCCAAAAAGTGTATGAAAGATAAAGAGGAGATAAAGCTCCAAGAAAATAAACGTGTTTTTGCATGAAATCCCTTACGACGATGCTCTCGTTTCTAGTTCCATTGGTCCCAATTCATTGACTAGCACAGAGCTATTCATTTGTTGTTTAGTTTTGTCTCTTAACCACTGCTGTAGTAAGAACCATTCCATCATCCTTCCTCGAAGTTGACAGAACTGATAATCTTACCATTGTCCTTTACACAGTTTTTCGAAAGTACGGAAATTGTTTTAAAAAGGTTCAAATTGGTCATAATTTTTTCTATCAAGGATTTTGTGTCCTGCTTACAATACCCACTTGAAATTGGATTAGCTTAACCTTTTCACTCCCGAGAGTGCCTTAAGGACGTTTGCGGTAATTGTTTCTGTGCATCCTTACTGCATGCGCACGCAATTCACGTTGTGATGTCATGCCACGTCATGCATTCAGCGTACGCGCTGTTGAACAAATGAACGGATATATATAGCGCTAGTGGGCATTTTAATATCTATGCACAGGTTTAACTCTCGTAAATGTTTGGTGGCCTCAGATTTTCTTTTGATAGATCACTTTCTTTGTTGATCATCTACTTTTTATAAAAATTGATTAAAATCTGTGTTGTGGAAGTTTGATTTTTTTTCAACTTTTCTCCCCTCGCGTCATCAATTTCCGCTATTATTTTAGCTGCACAGTGTTCGCATTAGCCCATCGTTAAGGTTGAGTTTAACAAAAAGGGTGACACTAGTTCAATTTTTTTACTTCACCCACTTAAATAGTTAAAATTTCACTAAGAAAGTAGGTATACAGCAATCATTTTTAGTATTTATCAACTAGCTACCAGTGAGGCCATTTCGAGTTACGAGGACCGATTTGTCAAAATTGGAGTAGTTTTCCACACACTTTATTTCGAAAACGAAGTTGGTGACGCCCCAATTTTTTTTGCATTTTTGACAAAGGTAACTCATTACCTGACTGTTGCAAAAGTATGAAAAAAATCTGTGTTGTAGAAGTTTTTCACGCGAAAGTCCTTAAAACAAAATTCAAGACGAATCCCAAATATCATTTTGTAAAATACTGAAAGTACTGCTCAGTAGCTTTCATTTGAATGGTCACACTTTCGGATTTCATCCACAGACTCAAAAGTTAGAATCACCTGGTGCAGCGTAACAAACAGCACCACAGGAAAGTACTGCTCAGTAGCTTTCATTTGAATGGCCACACTTTAGGATTTCACCTACAGACTCAAAAGTTAGACCCACCTTGTACAGCATAATAAACAGCACCACAGGAAAGTACTGCTCAGTAGCTTTCATTTGAATGGTCACACTTTAGGATTTCACCCACAGACTCAAAAGTTAGAACCACCTTGTACAGCATAATAAACAGCACCACAGGAAAGTACCGCTCAGTAGCTTTCATTTGAATGGTCACAGTTTAGGATTTCATCCACAGACTCAAAAGTTAGAATCATCTTTATGTCCCCATAACTGACTCTGGGAGTGAAAGGGTTAAGAACTATCGATACTTGCGTAAATATTGGTGATTTTGATGCCGTTTAATACTCCTTGCATTACCATGTGTAACAAACTGTTGTGTGAATATTTCACGCTGCATTCTTGGAAAATGTGGCTCTCTGAAGAAGGATCCTCTCAAGTGCAAGAACTGCATTCTTGCCTCCAGGTTCTGGCATAAAATATTTAACACAAGTGGGATTTAATAATGACGCGACCACCACTGAGCCCCCCCCCCACCCCCCCCTTGTAACAACCCTGCGACAGCATATCCGCACTGTTTCACTGATGATTCTTTTTAACTCCTTCGTTTATGTTAAGCAATCAACTTTTGCATTGCAGCCAACAATTTTAGCGTTTTTCGACTCTTCTAAGCCTGGATTATACCTTTATGATGACGTCACAATATGAATCTTACATTCATAATATCGCTATCGTTATCGAATATTGAAGAAAATGCCAAATATCGGTAAATTCCACCCCGGACTCACGCTCAATCCCGTTCACAGTTTAATTCGTTTCCAAGACCTCCCTTCTTCCTGGGAATGAGGTTTGTTTCTTCAGGCAATAACCTCTTCAGACTCTTTGTGCATTACTGAGCAGCTGGAGCGTGTATTTTCACTCTAACAGCACAAAAAAGAGGTAGTCATTTTTGGTTGAAGGTGGGGTCTTCGTAAATCACATTGCTGGGAGCTGTGTTCCCAGGGGGATTGCTTAATCTGAGCAGGCTAGCCCAGCCGGAAGTCATGAGAAAGGCACAGCCGATTATTTCTTTGGCTTGTGTTTTGAAGAGGAAGAAGAAAACTTTTTGACAACAAAATTAAATTTCTATTTAGGTTATCTCTATTCATGCTTAAATGGCCGAGCGAGATCTGGGGAACCTTTACCCCAGGGACTTCTCCGCCTTCAAAGTGGCGGTATCTTGTTTCGCGCTTCTTTTTCTTCCCCGGGGGGGAGGGAGGGGGGAATAGAAGCGAGGCCTTGGACCGAGAAACGATTTTCTCACAACTTGCAAAGCGGTCCAGTCAAAACGTGGACATCGGTGTTCGTAATAATAAATATTTCCGATCGACATCAGGAGGGTGTGATGAACTTAGGCCTGAACACTAGTGCCGGTATTGGCGAACGAAAATCCGAGGTGTCTGGCCACCGTGAGGTCACATATAAGCCGGCCCGGGAAATTCAAAGGAAAGTTAACAAATGGCTTCCTCGCAAATGTTTACAGTCCAGTTTCTCTAAAAAGAACAGATCAAAACAATGAAAGAACGAAAGGTATGCTGCATGCTATAACATAAAAAGTATTCTTAATGCAATTTGGTCCTCAAAACAAAATAACGAATTGGCGATAAGACTCAAAAGATTTCACGGACGCTTTGGTCGATCGATTGAAATCGTGATCAAGATCACCTTTCAGAAGCTGTATCTCACAAACCCCAAGATGTGTCGCTTGGAGACAAAAAGATAACTTTTATATGTATAAACTCTTTCCAATTTTAGAAAAATAAAATTGTGTAACAATTTCATTAAAATGATCAGTGGCTTTAAACATCTTTAAAATGTGAAGAGAATACTCCAATGCAAAGAAACGTTTACTGTGAAGTCATGTGCTTGGTTGGAAGTTAATAATGGGCCACAGTAATTCCTTACTTTGCTAAACTATCTAGTAAAAAACGACAAAGATGAGAACATTTGCTCGCAGCGAAGCAAAACAGCTGACGCGCCGGCTTTCCGGCCAAATTTGTGCTGATGACTGATTGTACTCTTATTGAAAAATTACAAAAAAACACAGTCTATCAAAAACGCCAACTTTCTCAGGTTACTGATGTTAAAAGGTTAACAAGGCTCTCTCTTTACTAGAATGGTCCTCAGTTTGACTGTTTTAAAATTAATTAATCTTTGACAATCAAATGCAGGACCAATTCAATTTATTTGAGAAACGGTCATCTTGATCGTCAGTTGTGGATCAAGTAGACGGTCAAACTCTTTCTAAAACATAGTGCAACCTGGACAGGAAATCTAGAGGAAACTGGAGGTATTGAGAATAAATCACTGAAACACTGATCCCGATGGTACTCAAATATATCTAATAGTTTTCATAAAAAAAGGACAGAACCAGATCAGCGAAAACTTGTTTCCTCGGGCGTCCGCATAATTTGCGAGCTGAATCAGATTTTATGTTGTTCTGCAAAAGTGTAGTTTACACGGGTTAAATGAGGTGGCAAAAGTTTATTAAGTTCGATTATTCTTTCCCTAGCAATTAAAGGGGCATAGTCACGAGGATTTCGCAGATTTTTGGTCAAAATTATCGGTAGCTAACTTTTTTCATGCCCAACACTGTTTGAACATTTAAAGGAACGTATTAACTTAATTTCATTAAGAGAAAACAAACCATGACCATTTAATATCGATTTAATGTCAATACGCTGAAAGAATTTGAAAAGTTTAGCCTCATTTTTTCAAATTTCAATCTATTTCGATCCGTGCAATCCGTAGCAGCAGACGACAGAAGATAGTTTCAGTGAAGTATTAAATATAGTCTTTGGTAACAAAACTAGACTATTATTTGTGGGCGTTCATTGATGTGAAGACATATTTTTGATTTTTGAAGTGAACTAAAATAGCGTGACTATGCCCCTTTAAATATCACTGTTCTTTCCTTATACAGAGGATGGACGCCAATACTGTAAAAAAAGTCTACGTTTAAGAGATAAACATACCCTTCTAGGTTGGCCTTCTATTATCCTCAGCTAAACAAACGGACTCACCATTTTTTAGGTAAACACTATACCACTTGTTTCAGCTTGGGTACTTTTGTTAAGCTATAGGCTAGTCCGTAGCCAAGTTTCAAGTTTCCCTGTGGTATATAACCGAAGTAAACACACCTTTTCGAACGCGGACAATAACAATATTCCCGCATAATTCTTCCATCGCGAAGAGGAAACATGACTCTTAAAACATTATTTAAGTGTGATTTTAACGTTAAGACAAAGAGCCACTTACCTATGTCGAAAAAAGGGATGACTGAAATTCCATTATTCAGGAAAACAAGCTTAGGTGAAAGCTTAATAGCACAAAAAACACGTTTGTAGCCCGAACTCTAATCAGTTTGCCAGCGCCATTTTACAGCTACATTTTACCTCCATTTGTCAAGAAATTTCGACAAAATTATGTAATATTAAAATTGCCTGTAACTTTTATTAGAAATAACAAACTTCATGTACCTCCCTGAAAAAAGATAAGGGCCAAAAATAATATCAGCTAGGACGATCTCCTGCTAACGGGGATTAAAGTAGTATTTGATCGGTGATCAAATGTTTGAAAACTTTTTTTCTGTCCTTATTTTCAGTAATCGCGAGGGTACGGGTCGTATTTAAAGAGCCTTTATTTTCGCGATTTCAAATTAAATAAAGCTTTAAAATGTCAAATTACTGCGAAAATATAAACTTCATCGTTCCATATCGTGAAAATAGCGGAAATAAGTGAGAATCTAATTTCGTTTTTCTTTTTCGTTTTCATTCTACTTTTCTCTCCTTTAAAAGAAGAAAAAAACATCTTCAAAAATAATCTAATAGCGTAGCTACAGTATTTCATGACAAAAAAAAACACATTGCATTTTTTGGTTTCAAATCTATTTCTCCTGCCCACTTAGAAGATGCATTAAATCCTACCAGAAACTCATAAGGAGCTGAAACGTGTAACTCGCGTTCGATGCTCGTAAATATTCATTTTTCTAAGTACCATATTTGGAAACCCCTCGCTCCAGTCCATGCACGAGTTTAAGGCGCCAAAACCTTGCGAAGTGTTGCAGCGTTTCTTTGCAAACCTGGATGGATCAATGAAACTGCTCCGAAGTGAACGTCCGGGAATAAGTTTTTTTTCGCAAAAGTCGTACAATTATTGGCTCTAAAATGTGGTACAGGTTTGATGATTCCTGAAAAAAATTGTTGTATTCATCGCCCAAAGCGGATTGAAGCTGTATGATTTTAACATTGTAGATGGAGAGTTGAAACGAACACAAACCTAGTGGTTCCAGGTTCAGAGGTCGCGGACGGGATGTGGCAAAAAAACATGTTAACAATGAATCAAACAACTGGGAAAGCGATCATTCAACTTATTTTGCATTACGTTCTCTTTATTTGAACATTTGGAGCTGCTTGAACTCAGAGCTACATCGACTGCAGGTAAAACGATGTTATTTTTGTAGTATATAGCCGAAGAAAAAGTCGTCCTTTCTTATTCAGCTTATTTAGCTTGATTTTGGTAGCGAATCACTGAAAACGTATGACACTTCAATATTATTAAACGGTTCTCTTCAATTTTACTGTGTTTTATTTTTGTATCATGTCGATATTTCGGGGTCAAAAGTTTTCCGTATAAAATCTTCCTTTTGTGAACATTTGTTGATAGTGCAACGGTGAAAGAAGCCGGACTGAAATCATAAAAACAACGCTAGACTATTTTGGTTTGGTTTCACAGTCTGATTTAGTTCTTACCCCAGCGCTTTGCTCCATGTTGTTTCAATTACTAATTTTTTTTGCCTCAAGAATTTCCTTTTCGGTCTTCGAAACCGGTATTTCTTTTCGCTTTGTCGTTCCTACGTTTGAAAGTTTTTCGGCTTCATTTTCCCCAGTTTGTCGGCCATTAATCTATGAACAAGTGCGCGAACTTGGTGTAAAATTACGTCACGTCGTTCACGAAGATTGATTGGTCAGTTCTCTCTCTCTTCATGTTCCAAATATGGTACTTGCGAAAATGAATAGTTACGAGCATCGTTCAAAACCTATATATGCGAGTCACACGTTTCAAGTCCTTATGAGATTCTGATCGTACGCGTTTGAATTACTCGTAACCTTAAAAAAATTCAAACTGCAATTACTGCATAATTGCACCGATTATGTAATGTTAAAAATATCAAATTGAATGTTACTTCTTTAAAAGATTTCAGCTGTTTCGTTTCGTGTTTCAGTCATCCCCTCCCCTCAAGAAGAAAACGGGAGAGAGTTTTCATCTCGGGGGGGGGGGGGGAGGGGAGGCTACGCACAGGCTATATACAAAGTAACAGGAGCGATAAGTTGGCCATGGTTCATGCTAGACGACACCGAGTGGAATAATTGTTATAAAGGCATCTACCAAACGGATTCAAAATTTCCATTCAACACTGTTCAACATCGTTTAATTCAACATGTTGAACACGTTTGGCCACCCTGTTGAATGATGTTGATTCAACTGAACGTTTTCATTCAACACTGTTCAACATTGTTGAATTCAACATGTTGAACACGTTTGGCCACCCTGTTGAATGATGTTGATTCAACATTTTCATTCAACACTGTTCAACAGTGTTGAATTAAACATGTTAAACACCTTTGGTGACCCCGTTGAATGATGTCGATTCAACTTTTCTTTTGTTGCCAGGTGTGGACAACAATGGTGAATTCGTTTGGTCAGTCTCGTTCATCATCGTGAAAGTTGTATTTGAGAACCGGATAATCGAGGTTTAACTACGTAAAAGACTTAATCTCGTGGAGGTGCGAGATGTAAGCGAAATCTTTCGTCCTCAAAAATGCTGCTTGAGTTTGATGAGCGGGATCCATAGCTCAAAGTGAACGCGTCGCTCGACCTCGACAGTTCTGATAAAATGACGAACTGAAAGGAAAAAAAGACAAGATCAAAGACAAATTAGGTACCAGATTACAAATAAGCCTTCACTGCCGTAAAATATATGTTCAAGTTACATGCCGCCTTCTCTTATCACAACAAAATCGTAACCAAGACGCGATGAACTCGCAGTTAAAATCGTCAATATACACAGGCGGTTCAAGACACACTAAAAGCTAAAAGTACTAGCCGCTAAAGTCTTACCAAACAATCGCCTCTGGCCCTTAAAGGAATTTAATTCCCAAACAGCAGTATTGTGGTGTAGTTTGTGTAGCAGTGAAAAGAGTGATTGGTCAGTTTCATTCAGGAATGGACTTAGGAGGTCTGCAGAATGAGTTTTTCCTTAAAACCCCAGTATCAATATCCACGGTCTCCTCACTGTTGTCCATACATCTCTAACGGCACGAGCTGGGAGAATTTGATAAGACATTATTTTTATCTCTCCTGATTATATCCTTTATTCTCATGACCAGTTAACCTGCGATCAGGCCGAATTCTAGCATCGCTTTCATATTCTCTTACGTTGGTCGCTCGCTAAAATAGGGCCTGATACAATCTCTCACAGGAGTTCGTGTCGGCAGCCAAATTTTGGCCAAGGGAATCTCGCAATCTGATTGGCCCTTTAACAATAGAACTGTCAACGGAAGTAAATTGTCTACGAGACTCGCTCACAATTTCGATCCGACCACCATCGCCAAGGAACAACCAAGGAACAAGTCTGCCGAAGTAAAATGTGTTGCTCTAATAAATTCTGTTTCTTTCTCTCCTGAGAATGGCGTTCGGTTTGACGCAAGCTGTCTCTCACCTGGAGCATAGAAGTACAGCAACAGTGAAGTATGTATTCCGTTTTATCGCATCGTGTCTCGGAATTTTCATTTGACGGCTTTCAGCTAGTATTGATAACATGAACAGAGTAGTGGCTGTTTCCGCGTTTTACAAAACAAAACGAACAGCAGACGAACAAGTATCGTTCGCCAAGAATGATCAACAAGTCAACCGATAATTCGGTAACTGAACTTCGGTAAACTGATGTTTGGCGAGAACCGCAATCAAGTCGCAATAACGATTTTCAGTTTATATTTATTCATTGTTTTTAAATGTCGTTTTATTGATCTCTGACATTGACATCAAAGGATCTGACTAGTTTTACAATAAATTTTCTTCGTTTTAAAATTCGCTGCTGTTTAGAGATAAACTGGTTCGCTGCTAATCTCAAATATTTATCACTTCTGGAACGAAATTAAATTACAAAATACTCCTTTGTTTATAAACGGCTTTATTTACATCTTTATTCTGAAGAATGAAACTGAAGGTACTTCTCTTATTTGCCCAAGGTTTTTTACGAAAAAAATCGGTGACAAATGCGTAAAGAATATTTCCGGATACCACCTGAAATGTCTGAAATGGGAAAGGATTCAAGCATGCAGCATATTTTGGTACATGACAACCTCGTCGTGTTTTGAATTTTCATTCAGTTTCAGCTCAGACAGAGCAACCATCAGACAATACCGGAACCTTCAAGTTAGCAATTGTGTAAATTTGAGTGCTTGTGCCTAAAAGATATATCGTAGCCTATGATTTTCTTCTTTTGCCGACATTTGCGTGACTTTCTGCGAATTGCCGTTATAGGAAATTTGCATACCGAGGATCGTGCAAGTAGAAGAAATTTTGATTGGCTGTTTTGTTGAATGTCAATCAATCAAAAAAGTGGGCGGTAGACGTTCCGTAGAAGAATTGTATCAGGCCCTATTTTTCGTTTCGCCCGTCCCGCCTGAATGTTTCACCGAGCGAAACGAAAATAGAGCCTGATCGCAGGTTAATGACCAGTATGTTTGATCAAGTAGATATTTACCCGTGAAGCGCCTTTGTTTTGCCCCTTGAGTCTGGTTACAGCCTCAAACTGTTGCTGCGTAAGAGAAGGAACGAATCTCTCCGCCTGAAAAAGGAAATGATGAGTGTGTTTACTGTGATAGAGCAGTTTTCAATTGAATGTCGAAAGTAAATCTCGTTTTGCTTTGGCTTTGCTTTATCACGCTCCGTGATTGGTTAAAACATCTCGTGCCACTTTCTCAACCAGTCAGATATGAAAAAACCAAAACCAATCATGACTTGCTCGCACGCGTTTTTACTTCGAGCCCTGATTGGCTGATTGTGTTATTTGTGTCTGCTGTGATTGGTCAAAGTATTTACTTTGGTTTTGGATTTATGACACAGAATTGAAAACCGCTCTAAAAGGAGCGTTTGATTACTTTCGGAAAATCTGTCACCTTTTCCGAAAACTTCCGAAGATAACTGACATCTTTTCTAAGCTTGTCCGAATTAAGGTCAAGCAAACGCTTCCGATTCGCCATATTCCGACGGATAAACCCGAAAACCAACGAATGACTAAAGAGTTCCGATGCTTTCAAAAGATGACGCAAAAGTATTTCAACTATAAGTCAACAAATGTCGGCCCACTCAACATTTTTTACAGCAGTGTTGATGCAAGTGCAGCGATGTCACCGCTAAGTGTTTTTTTTTATTAAAGCGGCGGTGTAATGAATTCGTGTGCTTCGAAGGGAGTCCGACGACATTGCCAGGGTGGCGCCTCGGTGGACTCCAGAGGGTCAGTAAAAGGAAGCACAGCCACCCATAGACTACCTAGAGGAGGACGGTTGAGTCGGAGCTCAAGCGGCTTAATCTGGACTGAGAACAAGCTCTAAAGCTTGCAAAAGACTGTGATAAGTGGAGGGACCTTGCCGTCGCCCTAGACACCACGGAACGCGAAAGATTGTGATTACTCTCACAAGTAAGTCTATCGTCATTCAACGCATATTTTCTCTCAGTGGTGGAAGTTTTGTAAAGCACTGAAGTTAAGTACTACGTTGGCTTCTGGTTCTCCTCAGTAATGAACAGAACTCACCTTTTGAGTATCTTCTTTCTTGGACGCCGCAGAACTAGGCGCTTTCTAAGAGAAGAAATCGGCAGTAAAATGATAAAACAGTCGTGGGAGGGGTGCATTCAATCAGTCGGTCCTCCCAATATCAACAATAATATTACCGACCATTAGAGCGCTTTTCAAATGAGTGTCGTAAAACCAAAACCAAAGTAATTACCCCAGCCAATCACAACAGACACAAATTATCCAATGAACCAATCAGAACTCGAAGCAAGTACATGTTACTGGCGTCAAGCGCGGGAAAAAACGTGCGAGCGCGAGCAAGTCGCGACTGATTGGTTTGAGTTTTACTTCTGATTGGTCGAGAAAGTGGCGCGAGATTTTTTAACCAATCACAGAGCGAAGTAAAGCAAAACCAAAGCAAAACACGAATTACTTTCGACACTCAATTGAAAACCGCTCTATTTTCCAATTAGACTTCCTCCAAGTGCCGTTTTTTTCTTGGCGAGGAAAATGAAATGTTAAGGCGATGCGCATTGCATATGAGCGTGTGTGGCGCCATGCGAAAGAGATATTCAGTTGATTGTTAATCAAGCGCGCGGAATATGCGCGTATGTTGCCGCTACTTTTATTCAAGGCGCAGTCTGTGCGCGTTCTCCGTAACAAGCGGAAGGAGCAACTTGGAGCAAGTCGATTCTCCGTACAATCTTCCTTATTAGCTTCTGCTGACTGGGTCTTGTATAATAATGAATTATAAAACAGCATAAAGCAAGCCGTTGGCTTAATTATATTTCACAAGATCCGTTCGAAATGTATGGAAAACTAAACGATGCAAAGACTATGTTGACTAGTATATACCTAATTCAATAAAGGTTGCTTTGGGCTTGGGCAATTGGGCATTGGGAAGCTATTGTTTGCGGTCACTCAAGCAAAGCATTGCATTGTTTTCCGCATGCCCAAATGCCCAATGTCCAATTGCCAATGACCAATTGCCAATGACCAATTGCCAAAGCAACCTTTATTGAATTAGGTATATCCCACACAAATAAATGACGTTTCTTGCGTACTGTGAAAGGCTACTCAAACTCGTGATAGTGCTTGCTATTCAAGCTCATTCACCCTCAACCAAAATAGCGGTCGTCTTAAACACGTTTGCCATTTAACAGAAAAAAAAACCCTTTTGGAGGCTGGCTATTCGCATGTGTGGTCTAAACAGATAATCCCCTTATCCAGATTTCTCAAAGGAAATAGAATGCTGTTCGAGATAGCGGGGTCTTCTGTGCATGAAGAAAAAAAATTAACAACAACAATGGCAAATTTCACAAGTCAGTCTCAATTTCATGAACCAGGGTCCGAAATTAACTTTTGAAGTACGTTGCCCATTGGACAACTATCTTTTCAGATCTAGGCGTCCGAGATGAAATCTAGTCGTCAAACAATAAACCATAACTTAATAAAATTAAAGTGAAGTATTAAGTATTGCACAGCTGAATAAAATGAATGACATACAATGATTGTTTGTGTTTTGTCCATCAATGTAAAATTAAGTAGTTTATTCCTTTTCCATTTTTCCATTCGAAGGATACAAGATTCCATTGGCCGTTGCTCTGGTTTTTGATTCCGAACAAGCTTTTCTTTGACCGCTAACTTGTGCGCTGCACTTTCTTCGTGTTTTCTTAGTGTTTCAATTCGAAATGTTGCACACCCCTCCTTCGAAGCCAATACACTACGCTCTTCTCACCCTCCTCCGGTGTTGTACTCTATGCAATATGAGCAGGTCATAGACTTTGTATCTTCGGAATAGTTAAGCCACGGTCGACCAGTTTTCCACTGCGACTGAAATTTTCGAAGCCGTGAGTTTTGCTGAGGCTCAGAGGCTTCTGTTCGCTTTTTCTTGTTTTCTGATTCTGCCCCAGTTTCTCCTTCTGAATCTTTTCGTTTTCTTCCACCAACCTTTGTTTTCTCAGATGCGTTACATGTAAAATACCGTAACAAAGTGTTGCACTTCTCTGAATCCTCCAGTTTAGGAAAAGCACATGCCATATACATCCGGGAATTTTTAAGAGTTTGGGTGTTACTGCTCAGCGGTGGAAAACAAAACAAGATGGCGGAGAAAACAAGTGTGCGTGTGCGAATCATAACGAATGGACTGGCTATTATACTGTTCAATTTCTCATGCAGAAACCTCGACCCAAGATTATAATTTTTAGTCTTTAGCCTAAACTGTTTATATCTTCAAGAGGCTGGGAGCTTGAATTATGGTCGTCCAGTGGGCAACCATGTTCTGCAATTTGGTCGTCAGTGTTAAATTCTGGTCGTCTCTGACGACTGGACGACCGTAAATTTCGGACGCTGCTGAACTTCACGAAGCCCACAGTAGATTTTGTTTTTAAAGTTAAGCACGTCGAAAACATAGTCGCTGTGCACTAACACTGAAAACGGCTGTAAGTTAAGCCTTTAAGCCCCAATAATGACAAGCATCTAATTTCTCCTCACAATATCACTACTGACTTGTTCAAACATACAGAGAAGATGGGAAAACATCACCAAATGTCTTGACGTTAAATGTCTTGATGTTTAAGCAAATTCTCCCAACTAAGATCACAAGAAATACATGCAGAAGAGTGAGGAGAATATGTACGTTGACATTGGGTTTAAAGGATTAATCCATACCTGTGCTGATCCTGACGATGGTCTTGCTAATTTTCCGAGCGATGTTTTGCCCTTTCCAGAAGAAAGCCGTGAAAGACCAGTTTTATTACAAAGAAAACAGATCCAGTTTCCCTCCGTTCCAGTAGTCCCTGCCATACATTCCGAATGATACACGTGACCACACCTGCAAAGGCAAGAAGATCGCGCGTTTTTCCATAGGGATACATACGTTAATTGAACTCCTCAAGGAGCACTGAAGCTGACTATTAACAACGCGTGGAGGAGTTGAACTCGGCAACGGCACCGAAGACAAATCAGCTAATGACAGGAAGGAGGAATTTGACTCCGAGACCTCTGGATTACAAGTCCAGCACCCAAACCGCTCCACTCTCCGCAAAGCAACAACATAAAATGACCAAATTCTGGGTTCTAAGGAGAGCTTGACCCTTTAAACCCCAATATCACTATGCATATTCTCCTTAGTGTTCCCCATATGTTTCGTATGGTACTAGTTGGGAGAATTTGCACAAACATCTTCACATTTCATGCTTGGTGATCATTTCCTTTATTCTCGCGACCTGATGGTTGATCAAGTAGTGATATTGTAAGGAGAAATTTGATGCTTGCCACTCTTGAGACTTAACGGGTTAATTTTTCCAGCTACAGGATACTTCATCCTTGGGGGAGTGGGTCGGGGTGGACGAGCTGATATGAGCAAATATTGGCCCGAAAAAAGTTTTCAATTAGCTTCATCCGTTCTTAGAAATACTTTTTTTGTGCCAATCTTTGCCCGGATTACCTTGTCACCACCCGATACCTACACTGGGCGACAAGTGAACGGATCTACATCAAGAAAATCTCGCTTTTTCAAGGTGTTGTACACGGCATGTCAGACGGTTGTTAAATTAACCTACAAATATCCTTTCACAAATGAAAAACAAAACAAACAAACATCACCTACCTATAGATTATGAGACTGTCATGCTGACCGCTGACATATTCGTCGGTGAAAAGTCTGTGACAGATGGCGCACCTGAATGCCTTGGGCGTATATCCAAGATTATTATTCAACAAATTGTCACTATGCCCATATATGGTAAGGAAGCCCTCAATATCTGTCATCCTACATGACAGATATCCTGCGATATACGTAAATGACCATATTTGGAAGTGCACTGCAGATTTTCTTCTATTGCTTGTTCGGCGGCCATTTTGAAAAGCGAGGCAGTTTTAGCAGTGTTCTCCGCAAATTTTAACTCTCTGGAAGAAACTTTCCACGATTAAATGCGCTCAAAAAGTCAGCAAGTATTTGCTTCAGCTCACAAAGATATCCAGAGGTTGACTTGGAATTTTCTTAGTGAGAATTCAACCAAGAAAATGCTATTGCGAACGAAGCAGGCTGCACACTTGCTCACGGAAAGTTGTAAAGACTAAAGTTGAAAAGATTTTAATTCACAGGAAGAGGACTTATTCTCGGTAAGGTAAAATATTTTTTTCCTTTGTCTTGTCATTTCCAAACATGAGTTTGTAAATAAGTCTTTTTAAGTGAACGGTAGTAAACTTTGATTTCTTGAAGTTCTGTTTTGATTTTTATTAAGCTTATGTGTTGCTAGCTTTTAGCGTTTTTATCATAGAGCCGTAGTTTTTCTCGTTCTGAAAATGGTAGGCGATGGGAATTTGTTGAATAATAAAACAATTATCCTGCTCAATCTTGCGGAATATCCCCTGATTTAGCCAACTCGGCCTACGGCCTCGTCGGCTAAGTATCAGGCGATATTCCGCGCGATTTCGCAGGATAATTGTTGATTAGACTGACTTTTAAGATGGCTAAGCCAGGAGTGAAGATCTGCCGCTAAAAGTTTGTTTGTAGTTTTTAAGAGAGTCTGCAACATAAAAAATAAATGATTAAGGTTGAAATAAAGAGAAAGTTTATCTGACTGCAAGGTAACCACAGCCGGTATTCAACTCAACTGCATGTAGACAAAAGTTAACGTACCCTAACGCCTTTTATGAGGGACCTTACCGTGTTTACGAAACCACTACGGGGTCTGGGTTATACATTTATGTACATTTCTTTGCCGTCGTCTGCAAAATTTCACAAGTCGGAAAAAAGTAAAAAGCGATAAAGTTAAAAATTGAGACGTTTTTCGTGGCCTTGCCGCTGTGGTTTCATAAAAGTTCTCGTAAGCAAGGAGAACGTTGGCGTTGTGGACGGCTACCAACAGTTCTGTTTCTCTGTTGACGCATTTTGACAACAGCGGGTTAATCCACAGATGTAAAGGCGGCCGATTGTGACTAAAGTAGGACATCGGCCACAGAGGAGTCATATCTGACCATTATTCCAGTTATTTTCACCGCACAAATCGATTTTGTTCAAATGAACGTGACCAAACAAAGCGTCGTGCGATCTTTTACGCGTTACGCGTTACGCGTTTGGTGAAATTTTGACCTTGCCATGGGTTTCGGTTTCCGGGCGACCATCGTCGGCTTTCGGCTTGAGGTTTAACTTTCAGCAGACGCAAGATCCAATGACGCTTTGTTTGACCACGTTCGTTCAAGTTTCCCCTCATGTCTAGCAAAAACCATTATAAACTTCCTATGTTTTGCTCTTCTTTTAAGAATTCACTACATATCTTCGTCTTGAAGTTCTAAGTCCATTTTGTGCATGACGTAGCTCCTTTAAGACAGCACGCCGCGCTTAACACCGACTGCATGCGGACATGAGATGAGGGTGAACTTAAAATAGGGTCCGATAATATTATGGATACAAAATAACGTGGTTGCTGAAAGTGGGAGGCCTTCAAAAAGTTAGAAAATTCGATTGTTTAGGTCGTTTGCACAGTCCATTACCATCAAAACGCCAGTTTGGACACGCTACGAACGTGACGCGACATCTTGGTAAACATGCAGTCGTGACGTATGCACTTACACCAAAAGTCCCAAAAATACAATTATAGTCATTGATGCTCGCAGTAGTTTTAATAAGAAATCTTTTCCCGTCACGAGAAATCTTGGACTTATAGCAGGAATTTAAATACTGTTTTACTTCAAATTACTGCTGATCATGGCAAGACTATCCAGACTGTTGAAAACCTCCTCTATGATACTTGCACACTGGAAGCAATTACGTCATTGAAAACTGGTATTTAGCCAAGGACTGCGCCATGCACATGAGCACGGTCATCCCAGCTGAACCAACATTTAGAGATCTCAATAAGCATCGACTTTGCGGCTCCGCCTTCAGCTTTGTGCAAACAATACAACACCAGAAAAAAGTCATTACAGACAGCAAGTCCGTATGTGCATGAGCGGGGTAGTGGCATGCTATTTAACATAAATGCAAAATGATTGATTCCGTTCGCAACAATATCGCAATGTCGAAAATACAATTATCGTATCCGTTAAAAGAAGGGGCAGGAATTGAAAATAAAAGCGAAGACAACACACAAGTGGGAGAATAGAGGTAAGTGGTGCCAGTCTCCACCCAGTGACTAGCTAGTGTGTGATCGTTTGAACGCTTGTGTGCTAAGTGTAGCAACAGCAAACAAGTAGATGCGAAAACAACTTCAGTCTCTTTGTGATAGTTTTCAGACGCCAAAAAGCAAAACACGGCGAAAAAAATTGACATTAAGATAGACAAAAAGCTGGAAATTTATACCCTCAAGCGTCAATTTTCTGAAAGCGTAGATGTTCCTTAGTTCCTAGTTAATAATTTAAACGCGGAAATTCTTAAACGTGAATGAATATATGTCAAGCCTGGCCAAATATATCTATCTTAATGCTTTTCTGTTTACCGGAGCGACATGGGTGTTTACTTGTTGTTGTTCTATTGCACCTCTGTGTCCGCCGTCAGTCGCATTTATGAACCGGACTTGGCATTCATCAACTTTGCTCAAGCCATACACGGAAAAAACTCAATGGAAGCGTATTTCAAGAGATTTCAGTAGATTCTGAGATATCTTGTCAAACAGCATGTGTTGGAGACATCCGTTGTTTGTCTTACAACTTTGGCGCTACGAAGAAAGAAGGCAAATTCATCTGTCAGTTAAGCGACTCTGATCGATTCACAAGTCATGAAAACTTCACAGAAGATGTTAAAGTCATGTACAGAGGAATACAGGTAAGTTTTTTCTAAAGAACAGAAAATATGTCAAAGATATCTTAACCAAAACTGTAAGTATAGAACAGAAAGTCGAGTTTGTCAAACTGAAGTTACTTAATGTAGCCGTACCCGTTTCTTCTTAATTTTTTTAAAGAGTTCTTATCTTCAAATTGCCTCCTATCACGAATCATTTGAGGCAAGATTTTATTTATTATTGATTGTTTCCCGTCTTGTTGACGAAAGTAGGTCTAGCATTTACAACATACCTGGATCAAGTTATTTATTTAGCATGCAACAGTGGAACTCAGAAAGCCAGAGACTCACAAAAATATCATAAAAACTTCTATTACCAAAAAAAAACACTTTATCAACACGTTACGTTTTAAGCAAGAAGAGACCGACGAAGTCACGTTCACTATATCAGCCTATAAGAAACAAAATACATGTGACTTTTTTTTTTTTTTTGCTTGACACCCCAAAAAGAGGCGAATAGCTATCTCCCCTTTGCTGTCCTTTTTGTTTTAGTGCATTTTGCTTTTAAGCTTGCGATGCCACCTGCAAGTTAAGGCTAAAACATGTCGTTTTTATTAATCTGAAAACAGAGCATTTGTGAGTCTGACAGCTCCCCTTGCGGTGACAAAGGAATCTGTATACCTGATTATCAAGGCGGTGATGTTAAGTGCAAATGTGACAGCGGCTACACTGGAATACCATGCGGTAAGCTACTACTAGCTGCCACCGTAGTCAGGCGGAACATTATAAGTTTCATATTAACTTCTGTTATTGTTTTGAGCGACGTTTCGTCGCTCATATTTCATTCTTGCTTGGTTTGTAAAAACTCACGGCACACCCAAGAGTGCCTAAAATCAAAATTCCACACAAATTCCCAATTTCATTTTGTTAAAAAAAAAATGTTAATGTAAATAGTACCGCAGTAAAGTACTGCTTAGTAGTTTTTAGTTCGCAGTTGCTATAGCACCTGAGAACTATTGGGGCCGGTCCTGGTGTATTAACAGTCGTGTTACGTTGTATTAACTCGGCTTTTACTGAGGCAACAAGGGAACGAAGTCCTTGAAAGTAGAATTGTTCGAAGTATATTTAGGTAAGTCTTAGGCGGCTATTTAAGAAGTTTTGTGCTGTCTTTATCGATGAAGAATTCATTTGAAGTTGGGATCCTTGGAAATACCGGTCGTGATAAAAAAACATTTGATTTCCAAAGACCACGGAGGAGGAATTGAGGTGCGTGTTGGAGGAGAGTTAAATCGCTGGTCTTCAGTTTCGGTTAGCGTTCGCCAGTGGGTTAGGAACAGCTGGATGAGAAAAGAAATGGTGTGTTAAAATTGGTTGCGGGCGAAAACAGCGAATAGATTGGAAAGAGTGTAATTTTTCCAATCTTTATCAGGAAGATTCTTGAAACCCTTGTCATTCAGCTGCAAAAATGTTTTGTATTTTCTCTCGCTTAGCCTTTTAGACCGATCTAATTCGTGAGCTTTTCCAATGTAGCTTCGCGGTTGCGATGCGCTAATGAAAACCTTGAAAATGTCGCTCTGACAAACGTGTCTTGAATTCGAGATGACAGGAGGCGTTTTGAAAGTAGCTCTAAGCAATGGTTGCTTATGAATTTATTAAACGCAGTATTTGTTCGATGTTGACACTCATAGGTGATCTGTTACGATGAACGACACTATCCTCTCGTGAGTCTTTCTTTTCTGTTGTTTTCACGCCGAATGCCTTCCGGCAAAGGTGACTTCAATAGTGTTATCTCAATTAAGTGTTTTGGACAGCCACGAGCTTTAAGTCGCGTTTTGAAGTTAGAATCGGTCCCCTGGCATTTTTTTCTGTAGACTACGAACAGTCTCTCTTTCTGCTCACGGATAGTCGAGGAAAACGAACAAGCGAACGAGCGCGAACATCGCCATGCAAAGTCGTTGAAACGTGACGTGCGTGTCGAGCCGCCGTAGTGAGCTCACTACACTAGCGGCTCGACACGCGCGTCACGTTTCAATGACGTGGGCGATGTTCGCGCTTGCTCCCTAGTTCGTTTTCCTCGACTATCACTGAGCAGAAAGAGAGACTGCTCGTAGTCTATTGTTTCCAAGGTGTTCTTATGTAAAAGTCTGGATACTTCACCTTTGATTAAACCTCTCTTAACCCTTTAAGCCCTAACAGTGACGAAAATAAAATTTCTCTTTACATTATCACTACTTGTTCAAACAATCAAGCGATGAGAATGAAACAAGTGATCACCAAGGACAAGATGCCTTAATATTGAGACAAATTCTCCTTACTAGTTCCATAAGAAATGTATACAGAAGAGTAAGGAGAATATGCATTTTATATCAGGGCTTAAAGGATTTAACACCTGGTGAGGGCCAAGAGGTACAGTGTGACTGAAACTATTGTGTGTGCAATGAAAAGTATCGATCGGCTTAAATGTCAAAGACAGATTCTTTCCGGAATCTTTCCCGCTCAGATCAGTACCACTGTGTCTGGGAATGTGATTTTACTCTCTGAAATTTCAGCTATGAATTTTAAAGCGAGGTGATATGTAATGTGTTTGTCTGTTTCATGAATAAATCAATGATTTGTTTGTTAATAATAATAATTTCTCACACAGAAAAAATCTCCTTTCCTCGGCAAAACCACAGCCGTGAATACAAACTTAACTTCCTATACTTTTCAGTTCCCAGAAGCTGCTCCCATCTTCTTCAAAATGGCATTAATTCCACTGGCGAATACACTATCAATCCAGACGGCGGCAAACCAATTCAGGTGCTGTGTGACATGACCACGGATGGCCGAGGTTGGACCGTTTTTCAGAGACGTTTGGACGGCTCTGTTGATTTCTATCTCGGTTGGGCGGCCTACAAGAATGGATTTGGAGATCTGAGCGGCGAGTTTTGGCTGGGAAATGGCAATCTTCATCGTTTAACAGCCGCTGATGATGTGAAACTGAGGGTCGACTTGGAGGATTTTGATGTAATATATCAAACACGAGAAAGAGTGTTTCATCAGGATATCCAAACACCGAGAAGTGGGTTGAAAAAACGAGGCGCAGCCGAGTTTTTTTAACCGACTTCGAGGTGTTTGGATACCTGATGAAACACTCTTTCGAGTTTTTGATATGGCTTCTCAAACCATTCATAATTCTTGGAGAAATTCAAAGTAGAAGTTCGCAAAACTTTATGCTAATTAAGATCCGGTATCCAAACCACCGTCACGGTAGTGATTTCCTTTGTTTTCTCTTTATGAATTATTAATGAGTTTGAGAAGGTAACATTGCATACGCGGAGTACACGACATTTAAGGTGGCCGACGAGCGAGACAAATACCGGCTTATGATTGGTCGATTCAGTGGCACGGCTGGTGACTCCATGACCCAAGACGGAAACGGCTTAACAAAGTAAGAAAATAGAATATCATGACTGTTTGAATGTCTGTTATAAATTTTTTTCTTGCACCTCTTCAAAATCACAACTCGTGCAAACCATTTTTTACGTCTTAAACATAGGTGTTTTATAGTCTGCAATTTACCTTTTAGATGCCTTTTGGCCTTTAAGGGTTCGGTCAGGATTTAGTGAATTTTTGCGTACGTGAAGCGTGAGTTCTTTATTTCGGTTTTTTGCAGCGGTATGCAGTTTTCGACTAAGGATCAAGATAATGGCGTGCACGGTGGGCAATGTACTGTCCTCTTCAAAGGCGCTTGGTGGTACAAGGGTTGTCATCTGGCCAACCTCAACGGTCAGTACTATGGCGGACCACATGACTCACATGCTGATGGGATCAACTGGTATACCTTCAGAGGATTTCACTATTCCCTGAAACGTGCTGAGATGAAAATAAGACCTAAAATGTGAAAATTGACATGCTGCAGCTTCATCAGCTCCACCTGACAGAGTTCGTACTCTTTTAAGATTCAGTTTAAATTTCAGGATTTTTCCACGACCTTTTCCATTCCCTTTTAACGTTCTCCATGACCTAAATTCCATGACCAGAAACTGCCAACTAGGCCCATTTTGTGACCCACTAATTTTCTCTTCTTGGTTTTTCATTCATGGAAAAAAAGAACAACAACAATTGTTCAATAAATGTTATTTATTTTATTTTATTTTATTGGGTATTAGTAATTACACGAGCAAGATACAGTTACCTATACAATGTACGTATAACAGAGGCGTTTTACAAGATATTGCAAAGTATATAATGTGAATAACAATTGATTTTACGTACAACAGCATAAATTATACTAAAATTACCAAAAAAAAAAAGGAAACAACAAAATTAGTAGTTAAAGAATATACACACGGCAAATAAAATAAAATAAAATAAAATAAAAAAAGAAAAATTAATTTGAAAGAAAGAAAAAACAAGGTGACGTCAAGAAAGTCAGAAAGAAGTCAAGGCGACATTGAATTTTAAACGATTTATTTATACACGTAAATTCTTCTGCACTTGGGTTAAGAGAACGCAAAATATCATTTAAATCGTAAAGGTTGCATAGTTTCTTGATTTGTTTGACTAATGCATGCTTTCGGTTGCTTAGATTACCTCCTCTTTTGTCTTTTTCTGATAATGTGCACTAAATAAATGTTATACAATGAACTTCATTTTCTGGCTTTCCGCCATGACAAACACCAGATTTCCACGTCTTTACAGGTCTGGAAAATAAAATTCTAAAATTTCATGACTTTCCAGGTTTCTCATGACCCGTCCGGACCCTGCACCAAGCAATTGACTCTAAAATGAACGTACACTCTAGCCTGTTTACTTTCCTCCTAATCTTAAAGCCTGGAGCGGGCTACTTCACTCAGGTTGACGAAACGTCAATCAATGTCACTTAACAACAGTCTTTAGGAGCTGCTCGCTACTCTTACCTCAATGATCGCACCAGACTTCATGCAAGCTTACTGAAACTGTACATGAAGTCTAAACTTAGACAAAATGGTCTTAGAACTCCAAGAGAAAGATAGGAAGTGAATTGTTGAAAAGAGAACAAAACACAATCAGTTTTTTTTTAAACGGCCGGTTTTTTTTTTCATTTGCAACCTTTTCCAATCCTGACCATCCTTTCCGTCCCCCCCCTGCCCCTCCCTGGCTCCACCGTCCCAGTGGTATACTTGTAACCTACCTTAGATTTCCATACTCTGTACTTAAGCAATATACCACACATTTCTACTGTTTATTGGCTCATCAATAAACCACGCGGGATGTTGGAAGTAATATATCAACAACGAGGGCGAGTGATTTACAAGCTTTTCGACTGTTATTCCAACATCCCAAGTGGTTTATTGAGCCGATAAACCATAGAAATGAGTTGTATATTGCTTTTATACAATAACTATATTTTCCATGTGGTTTACTGGTATAATAATCTATAGGTATTGACCAATTACAGCGTCCGCATTATATTCAGTTATTATATAATTAGACCATAAACAGTAAGAGCAGTAAAACTGTGGGCGTCAGTTACTTCAAATTTCCACCCAAAACACGATCGGGAAGGAACTTAAGTCTCTTAAAAGAACTACCTCACGGGCTTTTGCTGGCGTTTTATTCAAACTGTGCTAAAGGTATGATTAAATACCCTCAATCTCACACGAAATAATGATACAACACCCAGAAGAAGAAATCACCTGAATTTTCTATAGGAAAGCAAACCAGAAACGTTTGAACAGTTTTTGCAAGACAACCGCAGAACTTGACAAAGTTGGCTCAACGGTTTCAAGTTGTAATCCGTTTCCATCCCGGCCATCCGTGGCCAATGACATTTCCATCCCGGCCATCCATGGCCAATGACACTTATCAATAGTTTCACTGCACAGTATGGTGTCTGAACAAAACTGGGGCCTGTTTCTCGAAACCCCCGATAACTTTCGGGACCCGAAAACTATTTTAGGTGCACAATATTCTTGAATAGCTATACAATCTTCGCTGATCTTAAAAGCTAAATTTTAATCTTTATAATCTCGTGAAGCATATTGCTAAGTTTGCGCTAATAATTACCATTAGCTGACAAATAAATGAGCTCGGGCCCTGGAAAGTTATCGGGGGTTTCAAGAAACAGGCTCCTGGACCATTATTTTTAGGTTTTCCTTAGGGTAAATGTGACTTTTGGCTTTTAAGTGTTATTAAAGATATTTGACAGTGTTCCTTGAAATGGTATTTTAGCATTTAAATGTACGATAGGCTGCGCGCCTGAATATCTAATGCCGGTCACAGTTTTTAACCAAAGACCAGGTATCTGAATGTGTTACCCGCAACTCTCAATGACTGAATATTCGGTAATTTAAAACTGCATCTGGACAGTGAACTTTCTACTATAAAATTGTATCTATTTGGAACAATATTGATTCTAGTTTGAAAACATAGCAAACTACTGTATCTTTTAAGACACCCTTTAAAACAAATCGTCTAAACCAGTTTCTAGAGCAATCATTATGATTTTTTTGTGATTTTAAGAGTGTGCATAGTTTATTATTAAGTTAGTCAATTAAGTATAATTTAGATTAGTTTATTATTTGATGTATTGCTTACATGATCACTAAAAACCCTCACGTGGGGATGTGTTCACAAATATCTATGTATGTATACTTAAAAGACACTGACTTAAAGCTGACACTAAAATAAAGTTGTTGTTGTTGTTATTACTATTATTATTATTATTATTATTATTATTATTGTTATTATTGTTATTATTATTATTATTAAGTTGCAGCATAGGCGCTTCACTCCAAAAAAGTGTATGCAAATGTGGAGACACTACCTGCTTCTCAAAGTAGCCAGCGGAGATAAAGCTCCAAGAAAATAAACGTGCTTTTGCGTGAAATCCCTTACGACGATGCTCTCGTTTCTAGTTCCATTGGTCCCAATTCATTAACTAGCACAGAGCTATTCATTTGTTGTTTAGTTATTGTCTCTTAACCACTGCTGTAGTAAGAACCATTACATCATCCTTCCTCGAAGTTGACTCAACTGATAATCTTACCATTGTCCTTTACGCAGTTTTTCGAAAGTACGGAAATTGTTTTAAAAAGGTTCAAATTGGTCATAATTTTTCTATCAAGAATTTTGTGTCCTGCTGACAATACCCACTTGAAATTGGGCTCCACCGTCCCTGCATCAGCTGAAGTTTTCACTGAACGTATGTAATTTCAACCGACACTGCAACTAACTGCTTACCCTTGCCTTTGTGGGGCTTGAGAAAAGAAAAGTGAAACACACCGCTGATCACTAGCAGTTAACATATGAAATATGATGAAAAAACTGTTAGGTAGGGGTGGGCTAAAATTTATTCCAAATACTTTATATCATCGATATCTGGATTAGCTTAACCTTTTCACTCCCAAGAGTGCCTTAACGACGTTTGCGGTAATTGTTTCTGTGCATCCTTACTGCAGGCGCACGCAATTCACGTTGTGATGTCATGCCACGTCATGCATTCAGCGTCCGCGCTGTTGAACAAATGAACAGATATATATGGCGCTAGTGGGCATTTTAATATCTATGCACAGGTTTAACTCTCGTAAATGTTTGGTGGCCTCAGATTTTCTTTTGATAGATCAAAAAATTGAATAAAATCTGTGTTGTGGAAGTTTGATTTTTTTTCAACTTTTCTCCCCTCGCGTCATCAATTTCCGTTATTATTTTAGCTGCACAGTGTTCGCAAAAGCCCATCGTTAAGGTTGAGTTTAACAAAAAGGGTGACACTAGTTCAATTTTTTTACTTCACCCACTTAAAGAGTTAAAATTTGACTAAGAAAGTAGGTATACAGCAATCATTTTAAGTATTTATCAACTAGCTACCAGTGAGGCCATTTCGAGTTACGAGGACCGATTTGTCAAAATTGGAGTAGTTTTCCACACGCTTTCTTTCGAAAACGAAGTTAATGACGCCCCAATTTTTTTTTGCATTTTTGACAAAGGTAACTCAATACCTGACTGTTGCAAAAGTATGAAAAAAATCTGTGATGAAGAAGTTTTTCACGCGAAAGTCCTTAAAACAAAATTCAAGACGAATCCCAAATTTCATTTTGTAAAATACTGAAAGTACTGCTCAGTAGCTTTCATTGAATGGTCACACTTTTGGATTTCATCCACAGACTCAAAATTTAGAACCACCTTGTACAGCGTAACAAACAGCACCACAGGAAAGTACTGCTCAGTAGCTTTCATTTGAATGGTCACACTTTAGGATTTCATCCACAGACTAAAAAAACCTAAAAACCTTTATGTCCCCATAACTGACTCTGGGAATGAAAGGGTTATGAACTATCGATACTTGCGCAAAATATTGGTGATTTTGATGCCGTTTGATACTCCTTACATGACCATATGTAACAAACTGTAGTGTGACTATCTCACGCAGTATTCTCGAAAAATGTGGCTCTCTGAAGCAGGATCCTCTCAAGTGCAAGAACTGCATTCTTGCCTCCAGGTTCTAGCATAAAATATTTAACATAAGTGGGAATTAATAATGACCCGACACTGAGCCCCCCCCCCCACCCCCCCTTGTAACAACCCTGCGACAGAATATCCGCACTGTTTCACAGATGATTCTTTTTAACTCCTTCGTTTATGTTAAACAATCAACTTTTGCATTGCAGCCCAACACTTTTAGCGTTTTCGACTCTTTTAAGCCTGGATTCTACCTTTATGATGACGTCACAATATGAATCTTACATTCATAATATCGCTATCGTTATCGAATATTGAAGAAAATGCCAAATATCGGTAATTCCACCCCGGACTCACGCTCAACCTCGTTCACTGTTTAATTCGTTTCCAAGGCCTCCCTTCTTCATGGGAGTGAGGTTTGTTTCTTCAGGCAATAACCTCTTCAGACTCTTTGTGCATTACTCAGCAGATGGAGCGTGTATTTTCACTCTAACAGCTGACAAAAGAGGTAGTTATTTTGGGTTGAAGGTGGGGTCTTCGTAAATCACATTGCTGGGAGCTGTGTTCCCAGAGGGATTGCTTAATCTGAGCAGGCTAGCCCGGCTGGAAGTCATGAGAAAGGCACAGCCGATTATTTCTTTGCCTTGTGTTTTGAAGAGGAAGAAGAAAACTTTTTGACAACAAAATTAAATTTCTATTTAGGTTATCTCTATTCATGCTTAAATGGCCGAGCGAGATCTGGGGAACCTTTACCCCAGGGACTTCTCTGCCTTCAAAATGGCGGTATCTTGTTTCGCGCTGCAAAATCCTTCTTTCTCTTCCCCCCGGGGGGGGGGGGGGGGGGAGAGGGGAATAGAAGTGAGGCCTTGGACCGAGAAACAACTTGCAAAGCGCTCCAGTCAAAACGTGGACAGCGGTGTTCGTAATAATAAATATTTCCGATCGACATCAGGAGGGAGTGATGAACTTAGGCCTGAACACTAGTGCCGGTATTGGCGAACGAAAATCCGAGGTGTCTGGCCACCGCGACGTCACATATAAGCCGGCCCGGGAAATTCAAAGGAACGTTAACAAATGGCTTCCTCGCAAATGTTTACAGTCCAGTTTCTCTAAAAAGAACAGATCAAAACAATGAAAGAACGAAAGGTATGCTGCATGCTATAACATAAAAAGTATTCTTAATGCAATTTGGTCCTCAAAACAAAATAACGAATTGGCGATAAGACTCAAAAGATTTCACGGACGCTTTGGTCGATCGATTGAAATCGTGATCAAGATCACCTTTCAGAAGCTGTATCTCACAAACCCCAAGATGTGTCGCTTGGAGACAAAAACATAACCTTTATATGTATAAACTCTCTCCAATTTTAGAAAAATAAAATTGTGTAACAATTTCATTAAAATGATCAGTGGCTTTAAACATCTTTAAAATGTGAAGAGAATACTCCAATGCAAAGAAACGTTTACTGTGAAGTCATGTGCTTGGTTGGAAGTTAATAATGGGCCACAGTAATTCCTTACTTTGCTAAACTATCTAGTAAAAAACGACAAAGACGACAACATTTGCTCGCAGTGAAGCAAAACAGCTGAAGCGCCGGCTTTCCGGCCAAATTTGTGCTGATGACTGATTGTACTCTTATTGAATAATTACAAAAAAAAACAGTCTATCAAAAACGCCAACTTTCTCAGGTTACTGATGTTAAAAGGTTAACAAGGCTCTCTCTTTACTAGAATGGTCCTCAGTTTGATTGTTTTAAAATTAATTAATCTTTGAAAATCAAATGCAGGACCAATTCATTTGCGAAACGGTCATCTTAATCGCCAGTTGTGGATCAAGTAGACGGTCAAACTCTTTCTAAAACATAGTGCAACCTGGACAAGAAATCTAGAGGAAACTGGAAGTATTGAGAATAAATCACTGAAACACTGATCCAGATGGTACTCAAATATATCTGATAGTTTTCATAAAAAAGGACAGAACCAGATCAGCGAAAACTTGTTTCCTCGGGCGTCCGCATAATTTGCAAGCTGAATCAGATTTTGTTGTTCTGCAAAAGTGTAGTTTACACGGGTTAAATGAGGTGGCAAAAGTTTATTAAGTTCGATTATTCTTTCCCTAGCAATTAAATATCACTATTCTTTCCTTATACAGAGGATGGACGCCAATACTGTAAGAAAAGTCTACGTTTAAGAGATAAACATACCCTTCTAGGTTCGCCTTCTATTATCCTCAGCTAGACAAACGGACTGATCATTTCTTAGGTAAACACTCTACCAACTGATTGAGCTTGGGTACTTTTGTTAAGCTATAGGCTAGTCCGTAGCCAAGTTTCAAGTTTCCCTGTGGTATATAACCGAAATAAACACACCTTTTCGGACGCGGACAATAACGATATTCCCGCATAATTCTTCGATCGCGAAGAGTAAACATGACTCTTAAAACATTATTTTAGTGTGATTTTAACGTTAAGACAAAGAGCCACTTACCTCTATCGAAAAAAGGGATGACTAAAATTCCATTATTCAGGAAAACAAGCTTAGCTGAAAGCTTAATAGCACAAAAAATGCGTTTGTAGCCCGAGCTCTAATCAGTTTGCCAGCGCCATTTTTGAAGACTCGGCAAACTCGCGCGCTTTTCAAGTCGTGACGTCACGATGGCTAGACACCTCGAACCAGTCGAGCTGGCGAGTTCATCACTCCTTCCTGATCGACATAGCGATCAACTTATTTGGAATAGTTTTCAAAATTTATGTGTATTTTGTCGGGGGGAAGTAAGTGGTGAGCGGCTAATCTCTCATGGAACTCACCGTCAGTTTCGTACAAGAGAATATTCGATGGAAGCGACATGGATGAAGACACTTCTGTTTTCGCACTGTCTTGTTTGTTGCAGTGGCGAGTGGATCAGCTGCGAGCTGTACGGCAGTCACGTTTCGCTTGTTTATTCTTGGAGAACAGGTTTGCGACAAACGTTTCAAAGTTGAATGCTAGAATTAGACAATTCAACGTAAATAAAATTCTCACCAAGAGAAAGCGCTTGAACTATTCAGGATTTTATTTCTTTACTCCGCGACGTAATTTTGGTCTTTGTCTACCGCTGAACTGATGCATGTGATAAATAAAAATACTGTCAGTGTTTCTTTTTACATCTCATTCTGTAACGAATTGATAGCATGAGATGAGACAGTTATGGCTGTACTGGGTTTGCACGTTTTCCTTCAGCGTGGTCTATATTAATAAATTGCAACGAGAAATGTGCCAAAAAACATCGATGGAAATAAATTCAATCAAAACTGCTATAACCTAATGACCACTATAATCATCAATTAACATATTTTTTTTACATTTACATTTTACCCCCATTTGTCAAGAAATTTCGACAAAATTATGTAATATTAAAATTGCCTGTAACTTTTATTATAAATAACAAATTTCATGCACCTCCCTGAAAAAAGATAAGGGCCAAAAATAATATCAGCTAGGACGATCTCCTGCTAACGGGGATTAAAGTAGTATTTGATCGGTGATCAAATGTTTGAAAACTTTTTTTCTGTCCTTATTTTCAGTAATCGCGAAGGTACGGGTCGTATTTAAAGAGCCTTTATTTTCGCGATTTCAGATTAAATAAAACTTTAAAATGTCAAATTACTGCGAACATATAAACTTCATCGTTCCATATCGTGAAAATAGCGGAAATAAGCGCGAATCTAATTTCGTTTTTCTTTTTCGTTTTCATTCTACTTTTCTCTCCTTTAAAAGAAGAAAAAAACATCTTCAAAAACAATCTAATAGCGTATCTACAGTATTTCATGACAAAAAAAAACACATTGCATTTTTTGTTTCAAATCTATTTTTCCTGCCCACTTAGAAGATGCACTAAATCCTACACGTTTGAATTACTCGTAACCTTAAAAAAATGCAAATTGCAATTATTGCATAATTGCACTGATTATGTAATGTTAAAAATATCAATGTTACTTCTTTAAAAGATTTCAGCTGTTTCGTGGAATCTAGCCGTATACAATGTAGCCTACGCGCAACCGTCCCCTCCACTCAAGAAGAAAACTGGAGAGAGTTTTCATCTCGGGGTGGGGGGGGGGGGGGCGGGGAGGCTACGCAAAAGCTATATACAAAGTAACAGGAGCGATAAGTTGGCCATGGTTCATGCTAGACGACACTGAGTGGAAAAATTGTTATAAAGGCATCTACCAAACGGATTCAAAATTTCCATTCAACACTGTTCAACATCGTTTAATTCAACATGTTGAACACGTTTGGCCACCCTGTTGATTGATGTTGATTCAACTGAACGTTTTCATTCAACACTGTTCAACATTGTTGAATTCAACATGTTGAACGCGGTTGGTTACCCTGTTGAATGATGTTGGTTCAACATTTTCATTCAACACTGTTCAAAATTGTTGAATTCAACATGTTTAACGCGTTTGGCCACCCTGTTGAATGATGTTGATTCAACATTTCCATTCAACACTGTTCAACAGTGTTGAATTTAACATGTTAAACACCTTTGGTCACCCTGTTGAATGATGTCGATTCAACCTTTCTTTTGTTGCCAGGTGTGGACAACGATGGTGAATTCGTTTGGTCATCTCGTTCATCATCGTGAAAGTTGTATTTGAGATCCGGATAATCGAGGTTTAACTACGTAAAAGACTTAATCTCGTGGAGGTGCGAGATGTAGGCGAAATCTTTCGTCCTCAAAAATGCTGCTTGAGTTTGATGAGCGGGATCCATAGCTCAAAGTGAACGCGTCGCTCGACCTCGACAGTTCTGATAAAATGGCGAACTGAAAGGAAAAAAAACAAGATCAAATACATATTAGGTACCAGATTACAAATAAGCTTTCACTGCTGTAAAATATATGTTCAAGTTATATGCCGCCTGCTCTTATCACAACAAAATCGCAACCAAGACGCGATGAACTCGCAGTTAAAATCGTCAATATACACAGGCGGTTCAAGTCACACTAAAAGTACTAGCCGCTAAGTCTTACCAAACAATCGCCTCTGGTCCTTAAAGCAATTTAATTCCCAAACAGCAGTATTGTGGTGTAGTTTGTGTAGCAGTGAAAAGAGTGATTGGTCAGTTTCATTCAGGAATGGACTTAGGAGGTCTGCAGAATGAGTTTTTCCTTTAAACCCCAGTATCAATATCCACGTTCTCCTCACTGTTGTCCATACATCTCTTACGGCACGAGCTGGGAGAATTTGATAAGACATTATTTTTATCTCTCCTGATTATATCCTTTATTCTCATGACCAGTATGTTTGATCAAGTAGATATTTACCCGTGAAGCGCCTTTGTTTTGCCCCTTGAGTCTGGTTACAGCCTCAAACTGTTGCTGCGTAAGAGAAGGAACGGATCTCTCCGCCTGAAAAAGGAAATGATGAGTGTGTTTACTGTGATAGAGCAGTTTTCAATTGAGTGTCGAAAGTAAATCTCGTTTTGCTTTGGCTTTGCTTTATCACGCTCCGTGATTGGTTAAAACATCTCGTGCCACTTTCTCAACCAGTCAGATATGAAACCAAAACCAATCATGACTTGCTCGCACGCGTTTTTGCTTCGAGCTCTGATTGGCTCATTGTGTTTTTTTTTTGTCTGCTGTGATTGGTCAAAGTATTTACTTTGGTTTGGATTTATGACACAGAATTGAAAACCGCTCTAAAAGGAGCGTTTGATTACTTTCGGAAAATCTGTTACCTTTTCCGAAAACTTCCGAAGATAACTGACATCTTTTCTAAGCTTGTCCGAATTAAGGTCAAGCAAACGCTTCCGATTCGTCATATTCCGACGGATAAACCCGAAAACCAACGAATGACTAAAGAGTTCCGATGCTTTCAAAAGATGACGCAAAAGTATTTCAACTATAAGTCAACAAATGTCGGCCCACTCAACATTTTTTACAGCAGTGATGATGCAAGTGCAGCGATGTCACCGCTAAATGTTTTTTTATTAAAGCGGCGGTGTAATGAATTCGTGTGCTTCGAAGGGAGCCCGACGACATTGCCAGGGTGGCGCCTCGGTGGACTCCAGAGGGTCAGTAAAAGGAAGCACAGCCACCCATAGACTACCTAGAGGAGGACGGTTGAGTCGGAGCTCAAGCGGCTTAATCTGGACTGAGAACAAGCTCTAAAGCTTGCAAAAGACTGTGATAAGTGGAGGGACCTTGCCGTCGCCCTAGACACCACGGAACGCGAAAGATTGTGATTACTCTCACAAGTAAGTCTATCGTCATTCAACGCATATTTTCTCTCAGTGGTGGAAGTTTTGTAAAGCACTGAAGTTAAGTACTACGTTGGCTTCTGGTTCTCCTCAGTAATGAACAGAACTCACCTTTTGAGTATCTTCTTTCTTGGACGCCGCAGAACTAGGCGCATTCTAAGAGAAGAAATCGGCAGTAAAATGATAAAACAGTCGTGGGAGGGGCGCATTCAATCAGTCTTTCCTCCCAATATCAACAATAATATTACCGACCATTATTCTCCAATTAGACTTCCTCCAAGTGCCGTTTTTTTCTTGGCGAGGAAAATGAAATGTTAAGGCGATGCGCATTGCATATGAGCGTGTGTGGCGCCATGCGAAAGAGATATTCAGTTGATTGTTAATCAAGCGCGCGGAATCTGCGCGTATGTTGCCGCCACTTTTATTCCAGGCGCAGTTCTCCGTAACAAGCGGAAGGAGCAACTTGAAGCAGGTCGATTCTCCATTCAATCCTCTTTCTCAGCTTCTGCTGAATGGGTCTTGTATAATAATGAATTACAAAACAGCATAAAGCAAGCCGTTGGCTTAATTATATTTCACAAGATCCGTTCGAAATGTATGGAAAACTAAACGATACAAAGACTATGTTGACTAGTATATCCCACACAAATAAATGACGTTTCTCGCGTACTGTGAAAGGCTACTCAAACTCATGATAGTGCTTGCTATTCAAGCTCATTCACCCTCGACCAAAATAGCGGTCGCCTTGCGCACGTTTGGCATTTAACAGAAAAAAAACCCTTTTGGAGGCTGGCTATTCGCATGTGTGGTCTAAAGAGATAATCCCCTTATCCAGATTTCTCAAAGAAAATAGAATGCTGTTCGAGATAGCGGGGTCTTCTGTGCATAAAGAAAAAAATTAACAACAACAATGGCAAATTTCACAAGTCAATCTCAATTTCATGAACCAGGGTCCGAAATTAACTTTTGAAGTAGGTTGCCCATTGGACAACCATCTTTTCAGACCTAGGCGTCCGAGATGAAATCTAGTCGTCAAACAATAAACCATAACTTAATAAAATTAAAGTAAAGTATTTAGTATTGCACAGCTGAATAAAATGAATGACATACAATGATTGTTTGTGTTTTGTCCATCAATGTAAAATTAAGTAGTTTATTCCTTTTCCATTTTTCCATTCGAAGGATACAAGATTCCATTGGCCGTTCCTCTGGTTTTTGATTCCGAACAAGATTTCTTTGACCGCTAACTTGTGCGCTGCACTTTCTTCGTGTTTTCTTAGTGTTTTAAGTCGAAATGTTGTACACCCCTCCTTCGAAGCCAATACACTACGCTCTTCTCGCCCTCCTCCGGTGTTGTACTCTATGCAATATGAGCAGGTCATAGACTTTGTATCTTCGGAACAGTTAAGCCACGGTCGACCAGTTTTCCACTGCGACTGAAATTTTCGAAGCCGTGAGTTTTGCTGAGGCTCAGACCCTTCTGTTCGCTTTTTCTTGTTTTCTGATTCTGCCCCAGTTTCTCCTTCTGAATCTTTTCGTTTTCTTTCACCAACCTTTGTTTTCTCAGATGCGTTACATGTAAAATACCGTAACAAAGTGTTGCACTTCTCTGAATCCTCCAGTTTAGGAAAAGCACGTGCCATGTACATCCGGGAATTTTTAAGAGTTTGGGTGTTACTGCTCAGCGGTGGAAAACAAAACAAGATGGCGGAGAAAACAAGTGTGCGTGTGCGAATCATAACGAATGGACTGGCTATTATACTGCTCCATTTCTCATACAGAAACCTCGACCCAAGATTATAATTTTTAAAGTCTTTAGCCTAAACTGTTTATATCTTCAAGAGGCTGGGAGCTTGAATTATGGTCGTCCAGTGGGCAACCATGTTCTGCAATTTGGTCGTCAGTGTTAAATTCTGGTCGTCTGTGACGACTGGACGACCGTAAATTTCGGACCCTGCTGAACTTCACGAAGCCCACAGTAGATTTTGTTTTTTAAAGTTAAGCACGTCGAAAACATAGTCGCTGTATACTAACACTGAAAACGGCTGTAAGTTAAGCCTTTAAGCCCCAATAATGACAAGCATCTAATTTCTCCTCACAATATCACTACTGACTTGTTCAAACATACAGGTCATGAGAAGATGGGAAAAAATCACCAAATGTCTTGATGTTAAATGTCTTGATGTTTAAGCAAATTCTCCCAACTAAGATCACAAGAAATACATGCAGAAGAGTGAGGAGAATATGTACGTTGACATAGGGGTTTAAAGGATTAATCCATACCTGTGCTGTAACTGACGATGGTCTTGCTAATTTTCCGAGCGATGTTTTACCCTTTCCAGAAGAAAGCCGTGAAAGACCAGTTTTATTACAAAGAAAACAGATCCAGTTTCCCTCTGTTCCGGTAGTCCCTGCCATACATTCCGAATGATACACGTGACCACACCTGCAAAGAAAAGAAGATCGCACGTTTCTCCATAGGGATACATACGTTAATTGAACGCCTCAAGGAGCACTGAAGCTGACTATTAACAAAGCGTGGAGGAGTTGAACTCGGCAACGGCACCGAAGACAAATCAGCTAATGACAGGAAGGAGGAATTTGACTCCGAGACCTCTGGATTACAAGTCCAGCACCCAAACCGCTCCACTCTCCGCAAAGCAACAACATAAAATGACCAAATTCTGGGTTCTAAGGAGAGCTTGACCCTTTAAACCCCAATATCACTATGCATATTCTCCTTAGTGTTCCCCATATGTTTCGTATGGTACTAGTTGGGAGAATTTGCACAAACATCTTCACATTTCATGCTTAGTGATCATTTCCTTTATTCTCGCGACCTGATTGTAAGGAGAAATTTGATGCTTGCCACTCTTGGGACTTAACGGTTAATTAATTTTTCCAGTTACAGGATACTTCATCCTTGGGGGAGTGGGTCGGGGTGGACGAGCTGATACGAGCAAATATTGGCCCGAAAAAAGTTTTCAATTAGCTTCACCGTTCTTAGAAGTACTTTTTTTGTGCCAATTTTTGCCCGGATTACCTTGTCAGCACCCGATACCTACACTGGGAGACAAGTGAACAGATCTACATCAAGAAAATCTCGCTTTTTCAAGGTGTTGTACACGGCATGTCAGACGGTTGTTAAATTAACCTACAAATATCCTTTCACAAATGAAAAACAAAACAAACAAACATCACCTACCTATAGATTATGAGACTGTCATGCTGACCGCTGACATATTCGTCGGTGAAAAGTCTGTGACAGATGGCGCACCTGAATGCCTTGGGCGTATATCCAAGATTAGACTGACTTTTAAGATGGCTAAGCGAGGAGTGAAGATCTGCCGCTAAAAGTTTGTTTGTAGTTTTTAAGAGAGTCTGCAACATAGAAAATAAATGATTAAGGTTGAAATAAAGAGAAAGTTTATCTGACTGCAAGGTAACCACAGCCGGTATTCAACTCAACTGCATGTAGACAAAAGTTAACGTACCCTAACGCCTTTTCTGCCGTGTTTACGAAACCACTACGGGGTCTGGGTTATACATTTATGTACATTTCTTTGCCGTCGTCTGCAAAATTTCACAAGTCGGAAAAAAGTAAAAAGCGATAAAGTTAAAAATTGAGACGTTTTTCGTGGCCTTGCCGCTGTGGTTTCATAAAGCTCTCGTAAGCAAGGAGAACGTTGGCGTTGTGGACGGCTACCAACAGTTCTGTTTCTCTGTTGACGCATTTTGACAACAGCGGGTCAATCCACAGATGTAAAGGCGGCCGATTGTGACTAAAGTAGGACATCGGCCACAGAGGAGTCATATCTGACCATTATTCCAGCTATTTTCACCGCACAAATCGATTTTGTTCAAATGAACGTGACCAAACAAAGCGTCGTGCGATCTTGTTACGCGTTTGGTGAAATTTTGACCTTGCCATGGGTTTCGGTTTCCGGGCGACCATCGTCGGCTTTCGGCTTGAGGTTTAACTTTCAGCAGACGCAAGATCCAATGACGCTTTGTTTGGCCACGTTCGTTTAAGTTTCCCCTCATGTCTAGCAAAAACCATTATAAACTTCCTATCTTTTGCTCTTCTTCTTCTTCGTCTTGAAGTTCTAAGTCCATTTTGTGCATGACGTAGCTCCTTTAAGACAGCACGCCGCGCTTAACACCGACTGCATGCGGACATGAGATGAGGGTGAACTTAAAATAGGGTCCGATAATATTATGGATACAAAATAACGTGGTTGCTGAAAGTGGGAGGCCTTCAAAAAGTTAGAAAATTCGAGTGTTTACGTCGTTTGCACAGTCCATTACCATCAAAACGTTTGGACACGCTACGAACGTGACGCGACATCTTGGTAAACATGCAGTCGTGACGTATGCGCTTACACCAAAAGTCCCAAAAATACAATTATAGTCATTGATGCTCGCAGTAGTTTTAATAAGAAATCTTTTCCCGTCACGAGAAATCTTGGACTTATAGCAGGAATTTAAATACTGTTTTACTTCAAATTACTGCTGAACATGGCAAGACTATCCAGACTGTTGAAAACTTCCTCTATGATACTTGCACACTGGAAGCAATTACGTCATTGAAAACTGGTATTTAGCCAAGGACTGCGCCATGCTCAATAAGCATCGACTTTGCGGCTCCGCCTTCAGCTTTGTGCAAACAATACAACACCAGAAAAAAGTCATTACAGACAGCAAGTCCGTATGTGCATGAGCGGGGTAGTGGCATACTATTTAACATAAATGCAAAATGATTGATTCCGTTCGCAACAATATCGCAATGTCGAAAATACAATTATCGTATCCGTTAAAAGAAGGGGCAGGAATTGAAAATAAAAGCGAAGACAACACACAAGTGGGAGATTAGAGGTAAGTGGTACCAGTCTCCACCCAGTGACTAGCTAGTGTGTGATCGTTTGAACGCTTGTGTGCTGAGTGTAGCAACAGCAAACATGTCAAGTAGATGCGAAAACAACTTCAGTCTCTTTGTGATAGTTTTCAGACGCCAAAAAGCAAAACACGGCGAAAAAAATTGACATTAAGATAGACAAAAAGCTGGAAATTTATACCCTCAGGCGTCAATTTTCTGAAAGCGTAGATGTTCCTTAGTTCCTAGTTAATAATTTAAACGCGGAAATTCTTAAACGTGAATGAATATATGTCAAGCCTGGCCAAATATATCTATCTTAATGCTTTTCTGTTTACCGGAGCGACGTGGGTGTTTACTTGTTGTTGTTCTATTGCACCTCTGTGACCGCCGTCAGTCGCATTTATGAACCGGACTTGGCATTCATCAACTTTGCTCAAGCCATACACGGAAAAAAACTCAATGGAAGCGTATTTCAAGAGATTTCAGTAGATTCTGAGATATCTTGTCAAACAGCATGTGTTGGAGACATCCGTTGTTTGTCTTACAACTTTGGCGCTACGAAGAAAGAAGGCAAATTCATCTGTCAGTTAAGCGACTCTGATCGATTCACAAGTCATGAAAACTTCACAGAAGACGTTGAAGTCGTGTACAGAGGAATACAGGCAAGTTTTTTTCTCAAGAGTAGACAATATGTTAAAAGATATTTTTACCGAAACTGTGAGTATAGAACTGAAAGTCGAGTCTGTCAAACTGAAGTTACTTAACGTAGTCGTTCCCTTTTTTTGTTATTTTTTTTAAGAGTTCTTATCTTCAAACTGCGTCCTATCATGAATCATTTGAGGTAAGATTTTGTTAATTATTGATTAGACTTCTCATAGCTTGTTCCAAAAAAAAAAAAAGAACTTCGACAAGTTTATTTTTCGCCCTTGGTTTTATGAAACACCTAAATTAACGGCTTCTTCTTCTTCTTTGTTTTTATTTTCGTTGATAACATCGTTGATAACAAGAAAGTAAGCCGACAGTTTTTCCCCTGTTTCCCTTTCCAGTCTTGTTGGCGAAAGTAGATCAATTTATGCATTAAGCATGCAAGAGTGGAATCCAGAAAGCCAGAGACTCACACAAATATCATAAACACTTCTATTACCACAAAGAAGCATGTTCTTAACACGTTACGTTTTAAGCGATAAGAGACCGACTAAATCACGTACACTACATCAGCCTATAAGAAAAAATACGTGCGAGCATTTTTGTGCTTGACACGCCTAAAAAAGGCAAAAAGCCAACTCCCCTTTAATGTTCTTTGTTTTTCTTGTAACCCTTTAAGCCCCAATAGTGCTAAGCATCTAATTTCTCCTCACAATATCACTACTTGGTCAAACATACGGTCAGGAGAATGAAGAAAATGATCATCAGAGATGAGATGACTTGATTTTTTATGCAAATTCTCCCATCTAGTACCAGAAAAAACATATGAAGAACAGTGAGGAGAAAATGCATGCTGATATTGGTGCTTTTAAGGGTTAAGCTTGAGATGTCACCTGCTGTGCCACCTGCAAGTTAACGCTAAGACATGTGGTTTTTTTGTTAATCTAAACACAGAACAATTGTGAGTCTGACAGCTCGCGTTGTGGTGACAAAGGAGTCTGTATACCTGACTATCAAGGCGGAGATGTTAATTGCAAATGTGACAGCGGCTACACTGGAATACCATGCGGTAAGCTACTACTAGCTGACACTCAAGGCACACCCAAGAGTGCCGAAAATCAAAATTCAAGACAAATCCTAAATTTCATTTTGTTAAAAACGTTAATTTAAATAGTACCACAGGAAAGTACTGCTCAGTAGCTTTCATTTGAATGGTCACACTTTAGGATTTCATCCACAGACTCAAAAGTTAGAACCACCCTGTACAGCATAATAAACAGCACCACAGGAAAGTACTGCTCGGTAGCTTTCAATTGAGTGGTCACACTTTAGGATTTCATCCACAGACTCAAAATTTAGAACCACCTTAATTGCCTGCATAACTGACTCTGTGAGTGCAAGGGTTAATTAAGAGCCGTAAGTTATATCAACATGCATATTCTCCTCACTAGTCTTCATGTATTCTTTTAACAAATGTCTCGAGAATTTGTTTAAACATCAAAACACTTTATCTTTGGTGATCATTTCCTTCACTTTAATGACCTGTATGTTTGCCTATGCAGTGACATTGAAAGTAGAAGTTAGATACTTTTCTTTCACTCCCAAAGTGCTTCAATACAAGCCCACTACTTCGGACACTCAAGGAAACGCAGGAAGTAAAGTTAATGTACAGCAGCATCCGAGCGAGATGTGGGAGTAGAACCAGTTGCAAATTACTGTGCAACAACGTCCACCTTCAAAGCCTGTGTTTGAGATTGAGGCCGCCGTGTTGTGTTTCCACAGAGGTTCTTGATAAACCTACACGAAATCCAATGTGGCTTTGTGGTTGCGATGCGCTAATGAATACCTTTAAAATGTCGCTCTAACGAGCATGGTTTGAAGTGATTCGTCTCTCATGAACGAGATGATAGGAGATGTTTTTTAAACAGTTTTAAGCAATGGCTGCTTTTGAATTTAAACTCAACTCTCGCATCAGTATTTGTTCGATGTTGACCCTTATAGGTGATATGTTATAGAGGAGAACATTATTCTCTCGTGAGTTTTTTCCCTTTTGTTTTAAAGCCGAAGGGCCTGTTTGGCAAAGGTGACTTCGTATAGTGTTCTCTCAATAGACCAAGTGTTACGGTTTGTTCCATGAACAAATCAGTGCTTTGCTTGTTAACGTCTCACACAGAAAAAAAAGTCTTCTCTCCCAGGAAAAACCACAGTCAGGATTACAAACTCACTTAAAAAAAACTTTCTATATTTTCAGTTCCCGAACAAATAATGAAAAGCTGCTCCCATCTTTTTCAAAATGGCTTTAATTCTACTGGCGTATACACCATCAATCCAGACGGCGGCAAACCAATTCAAGTGCTGTGTGACATGACCACGGATGGCGGAGGTTGGACCGTTTTTCAAAGACGTTTGGACGGCTCTGTTGATTTCTATCTCGACTGGGCGGCCTACAAGCGTGGATTTGGAGATCTGAACGGCGAGTTTTGGCTGGGAAATGACAATCTGCATCGTGTAACAGCCGCTGATGATGTGGAGCTGAGGGTCGACTTGGAGGATTTTGATGGTGACATCAGATACGCGGAGTACACGACATTTAAGGTGGCAGACGAGCGAGACAAATACCGGCTTATGATTGGAGGATTCAGTGGCACGGCTGGTGACTCCATGACCAAAGACGGAGCCTCATCAAAGTAAGAAAACAGAATATCATGGCTGTTTGAACGTCTGTTGTAAATTTCCTTTTCTTGCGCATCTTCGAAATCACAACTCGTGCAAACCATTTTTTTACGTCTTAAACATAAGTATTTTATAGTCTGCAATTTAGCTTTTAGATACCTTTTGGCCTTTAAGGGTTCAGTCAGGATTCAGTGAATTTTTGCGTACGTGAAGTGTGATTTCTTTGTTTATTTCGCTTTTTACAGTGGTATGCAGTTTTTGACTAAATATCAAGGTAATGATATGCGCGGTGGGCAATGTGCTGTCCTCTACAAAGGCGCTTGGTGGTACAAGGATTGTCATCTGGCCAACCTCAACGGTCATTACTATGGCGGACAGCATGCCTCTTATGCTGATGGGATTAACTGGTATACCTTCAGAGGATATCATTATTCCCTGAAACGTGCTGAGATGAAAATAAGACCTAAAATATGAAAAGCGTTATGCTGCAGTTCCATCGGCTCTACCTGACAGGATTCGTACTATTTTCAGATTTTGAAATTCCAGACTTTTTCCACGACCTTTTCCATATCCTTTTAAGGACGGTGCCTCCTTTTGTTACTATGCATACGTACTGCGCATCTCGAGATATTCGGGTTCCTTAAGGAATCTGCCCCCTAATACAACAATATTTTTGCGCGGTTTACGTCTATGTGGAAAAAGCAGATCTTAGCAAGGGCTATCAGAATCCTGAAAGAAAATAGGGGGCAACCACTTATTTTTCAGAGATAACTGAGCTTTAATTTTGAAAGAAATTGCCATACATTCTTTGTATGTTAACGCTTTTTTTAGGTTTATGGTTGCTTAATTATCCCTGAAAAATGCATGGCTACCCACATTTTTCTTTTTGGATTCCAGTAGGTCTGCTAAGATCTGCTTTTTCTCCATAGTGATAACCTTTGCAAAAATACATCTGTATTAGGAGGCACTGTCCTTAACGTTTTCCATAACCTAAAGTTGGCTTTTTGTTTCCAGAAACTGCCGACTAGGCCCACTTTGTGACCCAGTAATTTTCTCTTCTTGGTTTTTCATTCATGGAAAAAAAGAACAACAACAACAACTGCTGAGTAAGCGTTGCACAATTAACTTCATTTTTTATGACTTTCCATGACAAACACTAAATTTCCATAACCTTACAAGCCTGGAAACTAAAATTCTAAAATTTCCTGACTTGATAGGTTTCTCATGACCCGTCACCAAGCAATTGACTCTGAAATGAACGTACACTCCAGCCTGTTTACTTTCACAGCGGGCAAACGCAAGACGTGTGCGCAGTTCCCGCCATAATTTTAGAAAAGAAAATAGAGACAAATGTCGAAAGTTTTACTTTAACCTCAAAACGTAACGACATTTCTGAAAACTTAAGCTTTTTACTTTGAGCATGTGTTCAGAATGAAGTAACTGACATGCACAAGTTTTATCGGCGTGAAATTTGGTTTATCGGTATACTTTATGTATCGTTTTCCCACAAACTTCGCACTCGTAAAAAACCGAACTGATTCAAACTTCAAGGGTCTGAAAAACCGGAAATGACGTTGTTTTTTTGCGTTTGACCGCTGTGAATTGTTTACTTTCCTCCTATTCGTGAAACCTGGAACGGGTTACTTGCACCCTGGTTGACGAAACGTCAATCAATGTCACTTAACAACAGTCTTTCGGAGTTCCTCACCACTCTCACCTTAACGATCGCACTAGACTTCATGTAAGTCTACGGAAACTGTACATGAAGTCTAAACTTAGACAAAAATGGTCTTAGAACTCCAAGAGGAAGATAGGTAGTGAATTGTTGAAAAGGGAAAAAAATTACAATCGCATCAGGACTTCATGTAAGCTTACTGAAACTGTACATGAAGTCTAAACTTAGACAAAAATGGTCTTAGAACTCCAAGAGGAAGATAGGAAGTGAATTGTTGAAAAGGGAACAAATCACAATCAGTTTCTTTCTTTGAAAAAAGCGGCGACTTTTTTGAAGTTGCAACCTTTTCCAATCCTGGCAATCCTACCAATGCGCACAATTCAAAATTCCATGGGTTAAAAAGGTTGAAATTGGTCATAATTATTCTATCAAGGGTTTTGTGTCTTGCTAACAATATCCACTTGAAATCCTTGCATCAGGTGAAGTTTTCACTTCGTATATGTACTTTCAACCGACAATGCATCTTATATTAACAGTTCAAGGGTTCCAACCTCAAGATATTTGGTAGAATGATTAGCGCCCATGACTTTATTTACATTTGTATTTATCATTTTCTCCAATCTACCATACATTTAACATCGTTTTGATTTTAGAATGTGTTAATAAATAGATAGGAGACGGGCACAACTAGTTTCATAAACAGAGAGGAGAGGGGCGCAACTAGTGTTAGCTAATTCTGTGCCCCTTAACTGTATTAACAATCACAATAAAGAAAGCATTATTATTAATCATTACTGTCAAAAACGTAAGGGAAATTATAATTAAATAACATTAGAGTAAACAGTAAGCAAAGCAGAGATAAAAGTATATGCTCATAGTTCTGGGCAATTCAAGATGGTAGTGCTGACGTGCCTGTTCCAAGAACTTTTTCGTAGGTTTGTCAAGAATTGTAAACGGAGTGTTGTTCCAAAAGAATCTCCCATTAACGGTTAGGCAGAATCTCCTTAAATTTGTTCGAAGGATTTAATGACCTATGGAGGTGCACTACTTCAGTTATAACTTTTACGTGTTTACATTTTTCTGCCAGTGCGCTGTATTTCTTTATACAGCAATCATGTTCACGCTGTCCGATGTATTACAATTCTTGCAAATCTTTATTTCTTTAGAACTCATACAGGAGATTGTCGCAATGAGTAATACCATATGCCACGTTTCGCACGCAATGGGTCTACTTAAAGAATCGTTGTATTTCACTAGAAATTTCAAGTTATTACACTACACTTGTGTCCAGGATTGAACGCAGTTACAATTTTTACAAATTTGGGATTTTGCGATTTTTCTTTCAGCAACACTTTTTGCAAATGATTTTTTGCTCACTGCGATTTTTCGCTTCCAACTCGGCGAGACTTAATAGCTTTAACGATTTTATTCGCTGGCTTTCTGAGCGATTTTTGAGTATGCGTTTGACTTTTCCTAGTCCTACTCTGGGACCTTAGCTCGCCTTAACTCGCCCTAACTCGCCCTAACTCGCAACTTGAGATTATGTCCAAACTTCCTTATCTCGCCTTAACTCGCCTAAACTCGCATTATCTCGCACAAACCCGCTCAATCTCGCCACTAAGCAAAGTAGATACCAATTTAATTATCTCATCCTACTTTAAGTGTAATTTTAATATTAATCTATGAAGGAAAGTGGCCAAAGAGTATCATTATATGGAATTCAAAAATGAAAAAGATAATGATTTGTAATGAAACAGGGTCTTTACCTTAAAAAAATAGTAAATTGACCCATCCCATCTTTCTGTAATTTCCAATAGCCTCTGTGGTAAGGGTATTTCACATGTAAAGATTACATATTGCTTTTCTTACTTAACGTTATTTGTCATGCCTTGGAATCACCACTGGATTGTCAATGGAACTACCAGGAACAACCTGAACATGCACTAACTAGTTTGCTGATGCATAACAAAAAGGCTGCAATGCTAAGCATGTCAGATATTCCAGAGGCATGGGGTCACAGGTTCTAGGGATATTTTTTTAAAATCCCACATTGACTTTTAACCATTATGTTCCACAAAGCATGTGACATTACTAAGAGAACATAAACAGTGAATCCACCAAAAAAGTATTCATAAAATAGTAAATTTTAGTCTCATTCTTCTAAGCAAAACAAAGAACTACAAAAGCATGATAAATGATTTACAGCAAATACTGCTTGAAGTGGCAAAAAACCCCTGGGGAAATATATACATAGAAGCTGTTTTATGTTAATGAATGATCATGAATAGCAGCAGAAATAGTATCATCTTATAATCTGATGGAGCTCAAGGAGGAATCCAGCTGACAATGAAAGCCTGGGATGTAGTCAGAATCTTTTAAATCCTCCATGGCCACATAAGCTTACTGATGATTTGCAGTTCATAATTCTTATAAGATTAAAGTTACCTGGTACTAGAAGATTTGTACATTGGTTCAACGTGGCATCCTGTATGGCTTACAACGTAGTTAGCCTGACAAACATAATCCATGATTTACAAATACTCGTTACATTTAGCCCTTCATTGGATAAAGGATTTCTAATAAAGCTAGCATGTTTGCATTGATCGCCAGCTTCGTTCGCCATATTGGAAATTACCCAGTAACTGGTAATTCGTGTCTTTCCCAGGGCCCTCTCGTTCGTTCATTTTATGTGGGACGCTTCAATGTGGCGTACATGACAAGAAAACAATCACAACGCGACGGGCGGTCGCCATTTTTTGTAAAAATGCGAAGCTGGAAGATTGTAAGGGTTTTCAAATGCAGGACAAAAGCTGACAAAGCAGATAATGGAAAGTAAGGGATGCTTTGTGATGAGTAAACTATTCTTGTCAATTTAAAGTCAAATGAAGATGAGGTATAGCTCTCTCAGTAAGCCTGAACAGAAAATATGGTCATTTTTTGCTGTTATTCTTAGGCTGAGAATGATGAAGAGATTACTATCAAGTTAACTTGATCCTCCTTTCTTTTGTAGAAATCAAAGTGTCTCTAACAGGACTTTCAAAGTTTAAGGAGGGAGTTTCCAAATTACAGGAACTACCGTCCTTGCGAAAAGGCATCAAACTGCATTTACAAGAAGTTACAATGGATTTATCAGGAGGAAACGAAAATGCAATTGGCGTTTTCATTTCTGATAGTAACAACAAACAATTGGGCTGGATTCCAAGGGAAACCATCAGTGAAGTTCAGAGGATGGGTCGAATGGAAGACTTAAAGATAAGTCTGATAAATTTCAAGAAGAAAGACATTTCAATGCATTTCAGTAAAGTTGATTGTATCATAAAAATCTCCTCAGCTGAGTTGTAATTCGTCAGCTTCCCTTTTTTTTTTGTTTTTTTTTTGTACTAGCTGTTGCAAAACATTGGCACAGACTGTAAGAACTTTTTTTTTTAGTTCTGGACTCAATGACAATAGTTCATGCTGATACCGATTATGCTCACCTGTCTATTAAAACATAGTGTTACTGAATTAAAAAACAAAACAAAATAAAACATCTTACCTGTGTTTATACTACAGTTACATTGACTTATCTATTCATGATTGCTTGGTTAACATTAGTTTCCTTTTTCACTAATTTATTAGTCTGCCAACTATTTATGTAGCTATAGTGAATATTTAATATTCACTTAATTATATGATGATGATGACGATGATGATGATTATTATTATCATACAGCCACCTAATGGGATAGTTTGGTGTCTGAATGCTTTATAGTTGGTAAAGATCAGGACTCCATATTCATACTTAAGCTTGTCCAGTTAGGAAAAAATTCAGTTACAAAATTTACATAAGAGTTCACTCAATCAATTTTTGCACTCATCTGAAATTTTTTGCTTATTTTTTTCGTAATTGGACAACATGGAGCCTTGTTATATATACAAGACATACAAGGATTGCAAGGCATCTTTTGCCTAAAGCATATTACTATATGTTTTAACCCTTATCACCTCGACATTAGTTGGGTCATTTTCCCCTAACTCGCCTTAACTCGCCTTAACTCGCAACCGATAGGCAAGCTTGATTTTTCCTTAACTCGCCTTAACTCGCCTTAACTCGCATTATCTCGCATAATCTCGCGGCGAGTTAAGGCCCCAGAGTAGGCCTTTTCCTCACTTCATTGTGATGTAGATTTCCTTCTAGCACCGGACAGCCACCTTGCAGATTTTACAAAATTGACTACGACCCATTCTATGTGAAATAAGTCAGCCAGTCATCTGATAACAAGTTTTTCATATCCCGCGTTTTTTCACAGAATAATGCAACACAGCCTGCTTAGATTGGACGCTTAGAAATCGGTAAATCAAAATCATTCGAAGATTCACGAAAATTGCCCGAAGACATGCAAATGTGACCAAAGATTACCAAAAGACTTCCAAAGATTATGAAACAGCTGTAAAGCAAACAAATAAGGCAATTTCGATTATATTCCTCAATACGCCAACGGCAGTTCAATAACATTTACCTTTGCAAAGGATTACTGAGCGAATCAAAACCCTAACTGTGAACACTTTCATTTCTCTTTGTTGACAGCTCCTGTACGCAAACGGACAGTGACGAAGCCACGTGGCTACCTTTCGCAAAAACTGTCTTCTTTTTCTACAGTTATTTCAAGGTCTACAAAAGTGTTCACGGTTTTCGGGTTCACACTGTAAGAGAGTTTACTCACCGATTCATAACTGTAAGTGTCTAACATTCCTAAAATAAGTTCCTTGATTTCACCAAATTTGCCAGTGCTGTATGTTGGATCCTAAATCAACACAAAACGAAAAACGGCAATTAACTTAGTACGCTTTGTAAATAAATAACCATTGTACGTAACCCACTGTTTAATGTTATGTATACTAGTAATACACTCTTTTTATTTTATAAGAACCATTTTTATAAGAACGTTGAGGTGAGATTTGCCCCAAAAATTAAGAAAATATATGGGCTAAAATTAGAACATCTTCAGGCTCAGCCAAATTATACGCGTTCTTATAAAAAAAGAGTGTTTACGATGTATCTAAGTAATCTGCATTCGTGTGGAAGAAAAGAAATAAAACAAAAAACATAACGAAAAACAACAAGTTACCATAGAATAGAACAGAAATAAGTAGTAGTAATAAAAAATAAGTAGAAATAAGAAATACGTAGTAGTAATAAGAACAGTAGTAATAAGAACAGATTAAGCGTCTGTAATAAAGAGAAACATGTAACTTTATCTCTAACTCTTTCGCTTTATCTCTTTCGAACCGGGTGGCTCGTCACAACGCACTTATAGTCAGTCTACTTCACGCGTGTCCAGCATTTTAAAGAATAAAATCGAGTCTCCAAATTTTCGCGTCGGCTGGCAATGACTAATACAAAATTGCAAAGAAGAACTAAAAATTCGCTGCGAGATTCCGGGTTGTCATGGAAATTCCTCGAGCCGGCATCGAAAATGAAAGACTTAGTGTGATGCAAGGTGTACTTCTTCGCTCAAACTGACACGTAATTTTGAAAAAGTCCATTGAAATTATGGAAACGCTGGATAGGCGTGATGTAGAATGACTGCAATCCAGTTTCTGCATAATGAAGCAACTTTGAAAAAAGTTTCATTTAACGTCTTAAAATATTAAGTTTGCATAAGTTTGCACCACCAATTTGCCTTTCGTCGAAAAAAGGCCCTGGGGTTTGAGGCCGGAAACGTCGAAGTCTTTTCAGCTTATAAATTACTGCTTTCCACTAGCGCGCTATAGTACTTGGTTTGCTAAATCTAAAGAAACTTCCCCCAATCTCTCACTTTTCCTGAGACTAGTAAAATTAAGATATAAGATTGAGTCAAAAGATGGAGATATAAAGAAATGGGAACCTCTTGCAGGATGTATTTAACTTAGATTACTAGGTCTATAAAAGAATGTACCTTCCCATCGTTGCATAAGACACAATTCTCTTTCATTTCAGCGAAAGCTTATCTACGTTATACCCCTCATTTACTTCTATGTATCATAATTTTTTTGTTTTTACTTCAGTAAGTAGCACGTAATTGTTCTCTTTTTGTATTCGTTTGTTTAATGTATTTGATAAGTAACCACTATTGTAACTGTGTTTTTTTTTTGTATTTGTAATTCGTTCATTAAAAAATAAAATAAAAAACAAAAAACAAAAAGCCCTCTAAAGTCTCTCAAGGAGGGCGACTGGGTCCTCGTGTGAGCAGTTTTCTAGAACAAAGTCTGAACGTTTTGCACATGAAGGGATAAGTTGTATTAGACACCAAACATGAAACAAACCTGCATAATCTTCTGAAGAATAGCTGGTAACGAGATGTATCCCATCATGCTGTTCAAAACGTGTCTTGTTTGATCCTTGAAAGCTGCACAAGATGAAAGGAAAAACATCGAGTTTACTTGCGAAGTTTTTGTTTTACACACTGAGATTTTTTTCCTATCTAGGGTGGCGTCTCTTTTAGCTATTCTCAATTACTTAATCTGAATCCATGAACGGAGGCCAACCTATCGAATCATAGCCTGAGAAAACAGCCGACGTCTCGCGAGGTCGCCACTTGAGCCCTCGCAAAACGACGTCTGAGTAACGAGCGCAGAAATTCCATACTGATGACGCGTCACTACCCAGATCTAGGTAGTGCTTCTGATTGGTTGAAACGAAATTCCCTCGTGTTTCAACCAATCAGAAGCACTACCAAGATCTGGGTGGTCACACGTCATCAGTATGGAATTTCTGTGCTCGTTACTCAGACGTCGTTTTGCGAGGGCTCAAGTGGCGACCTCGCGAGTCGTCGACTGTTTTCTCAGGCTAATCGAATCAGTGTTTGAATTCAGAGACAACCACAAAGATCGATTAGTCTTAATCGAACGATTGAAAGAAAAAACTGAACGCTGTAGAAATATTAGTCTGGAACGTCAGCCGTGTAATTCCCCTGTGGGTTGAGGGAGGAGACGGTTGATATTTCAGACTACAGAAGTACAAGCTAGTACGGAAGTCTGGATTGTCTAGAAAGCAGGCTACCGAGCACTATAGCAAACTTAAGGCAACCAACGCGAGTAATAACATTGTTGACACAAGTTCCTCACCTAGGAAATATGCACTTGCTGTGTCCTTGCACTTTCGTTGCGGCGCCATGACAGTTTCCAGAAGAGGAAACCACAAAGCCTACAAAGATGAACAAATTCCCTTCATGTTGAGCTGCTTCCTTCAAATAAATACAAGCTAAGCCAGTTATGATATATGTTTTTTTCATGTTATATGACCACAAACACAACCAACGCAAAGAAAACCTTAAGAAAAAAAAAGGCATCCAGTGCCAAGCGAGGGAAAGTCACGTGTGAACCAACTCATGATTGGTTGGCTTTGCATTTGATTGACGTAGAAAGTTACATTTGTGTTCTGATTGGTAACAGCACTTTGCTCTATTGTTTTAACCTCTTATAGGTTCGTCACACAACGATTCTCCCATATAAGGTTGCCAGAGAGTGTTTCTTCTTTCTGGTCAAGGATTGTCACGCAATACCAGAGAGAAATGTCTGTGCGTCGTTTCCACATGTCTTGTGTAACCTTATTCTTCTTTCATCTAGTTTTGCCGTTTCACGCTTTCCTTTTCGTTTTGCTTTCATCAGCAGTTCGATTGTGGTGAGGAAACAAATTCTTGAAGTGGTAGGGAGTGGTTACAAGGAAAGCCTGGGAATCGTACCCACTATCTTGCGGTATCGGTTTACTACCTTGTAGTATCGGTTTATTACCTTCCGGTATCGGTTTACTACCTTGCGGTATTGGTTTGGTCTAAACAATCGAGCTTTCAAGCCAAATAGGAGCGGACTGGCTCAAACTGACTTCGAGTCGAACTGAATTCTATTCAACAAAAAATGTAATACAAATTGACAGCTGGCCAGCTCTTAGTTGGCTTTTTCTCAGACAAGTAAAAGTGTTGCGATGGTATCACAAGGTCGCGGCTTTAAGACCGTTCAAACCAGACATTTTCCAGGTTTCGTTTGCAATTACTGATAACGCTACACTCACCAGGAGGACCTTTCACTCAATATCATCATTCCACATATTCACTTTCGCATTCTAAGGGCTGATTTAGACAGTACGATTTTTGCTTACGACTGTTGTTTGCAACTTACTTACGTCATGTCTGCAACACGAATCGTGTCGTCTAAATCAGACGTACAACATCTTCACGACAGTTGCACACATGTTGAGACATGTTTTAAAACCCTACGACAGTAGTAGCCACAATCAAAATGTGAGAATGACGACTTGTTTACGATCTATGCCTGACGCGAACAGCGCGCTACAGAAGTCGCATACGACAGTCGTAAGCAAAAATCGTACCGTCTAAATCGGCCCTAATGTTCAAATTTAGAAACATAAGAAGGGACACTTTACCTCTCGATCAGCTTCTTCAAGCCTCCCAGAGTTTCTTTGGCACAAAGGAATAATAACTCCGAGCAGAACTGCCTCGACATTTGCGGTGAGCTTTCTTATCTCTGCAAATCAACATGATCAACATTTATGTTACACAAACAAAAGCGTTTCAAGATTTCAACCCTTTAAGCCCTAACCCTTGATGAAAATGAAATTTCTCTTTACATGATCACTACTCGTTTGAACATTCAAGTGACAAGAATAACGAAAGTGATCACTGAAGATGAGATGTCTTGATATTTGGACAAATTCTCCTTACTAGTTCCATATGAAATGCATGGAGATCAGTTCTGAGAATATGCATTTTTATATCAGGGCTTTAATTAGGGTTAACAGCTCATTTTTCTGTGTGCTGACCCGAGTTTTTAAAGCACGATTCGCTGTCCATAATTCACCTGCCCTGATTCTACCATAACTACAAAGCAGTAACAGTAGTAATGATAGTATTAGTAGTGATAACAGCAGAAGTAGTAAAGGAAATAAGCAGATAATAGGAACTAGTACTAGTAGTTAACGAAATTTGCGAAACTTAGGAAATTACCTGATCTTAGTTGTTAAGGAAATGAGGAGATTGGTGAAGTGAATTAGCAGATTAGTGAAGGGAATTAGCAGATTTTTTGCTTTTTGAGGTTAGTTCATATCTCGGGACGTCAGTATTTCTTCTGTAAACTCTTTTCATGCGCAAAATTTCCATGGGCGAGCTATGGCAGGCGAATCATGATTCGCCCATGGCCACGAAATAATAATAGATGTTTACGTACAAAAGGAACTTACGTAGGAAATATAAACTTCCTGGGATATAAACAGTCGTAAACAACCGAAGAACTGCAAAGTTCCTTCACAGTTTTGTGATAATGCGTAAATCGTGACGGGCATATCATACGGCCGGCGAATAATGTTTGAAAACTGGTGTCTGCACAGAGCAGTGAAATCGGATGTTAACAGTTCGACAAATTATGGACGAAAACACACGTTAGGACAATTTCAACCTACCGTTGGCAGGTGGAAATTCATGTTTCTCGAAAGCATCACAAAGGATTTTTACTTTAACCTTCAAAGTCTGTAGAAAAACAAGTAAGGGTAAAAAAATATTATAAAAATAAGGCTTTGATAAATGCACAAAATTCTTTAAACCAGACTACTCTCTATGTCAGGAACTTTTGTTGTGTTGGTGTAAGAAGTTTAAGGACTGCAATTGAAAGCGATTTGAATGAAACTGTCCACAGGCACATACACCACAGTATGTCATAGAAGTGGTTGTAAGGTGTTAGTCCAAATCCCTAGGTCAAACGAAAGCTATTAAGCAGTGCTTTCCTGCGGTGCTATTTATTATATTTTACAAGAAGGTTCTAAATCCTAAGTCTATGATTATGAAGAAGCCAGTGTGACCATTCAAATGAAAGCTACTGAGCAGTACTTTCCTGTGGTGCTGTTTTTTCTTATGCTGTACAAGGTGGTTCTATCTTTTGAGTCTGTGGATAAAATCCTAAAGTGTGACCATTCAAATGAAAGCTACTGAGCAGTACTTTCCTGTGGTGCTGTTTATTATGCTGTGAAGATGGTTCTAAGTTTTGAGTCTGTGGAAGAAATCCTAAAGTGTGACCATTCAAATGAAAGCTACTGAGCAGTACTTTCCTGTGGTGCTGTTTATTATGCTGTACAAGGTGGTTCTAACTTTTGAGTCTGTGGATGAAATCCTAAAGTGTGACCATTCAAATGAAAGCTACTGAGCAGTACTTTCCTGTGGTGCTGTTTATTATACTGCACAAGGTCGTTCTAACGTCCGAGTCTGTGGATGAAATCCTTAATTGTGACTATTTGAGCTACTGAGCAGTACTTTCTGGTGGTGGTATTTTTTTTCTCAGTTTTCAGCAGAGAGCTTTCAGTTAACAGCCAGGTCGAGAATCGGAGACTTTAAAGGCAATTTAGCAAAACAGACTTTTGTTCCCGTAGTTAACCTATTGCTCTTACCTCTAAGAGCAGTTGAAAAGCGCCATGAATGTCACCAGCCTTCTCCAGAAGATACGATGTGGCGTACGTGTTGTTGAACTGACGAACGATCTACAAATGGAGAAACGAAAATATGGAAATATTAACTAGTTAAACCTCTATAGAGCGATAGAAACAATTGAAACATTCAGTCAGTCCTTGAGCAAAGTTACAGCCACATCCTAGTCAGTTTTCACAAACCACCTTTCAATCAATGCAATCCACTTTCTAATCACATCAATCCACCTTGCAATCACATCAATCCACCCTCCAATCACATTGATCTACCTTCCAATCACATCAATCCATCTTCTAATCACCTCAATTTACCTTACTCTAAGGGCGCGTTTTTTGGGAACAATTAAGAATTTAGAATACTTGGAATGACTTTTTAGCGCGTTTTCTTATTACCTGTTCTCATTCCGGAATCGTTAAAACTACCATTCTATTTCGGACAGAATAACAGAATGAGCATAATGAAAACGTTGTCAATCACTTGACAATAACAAAATGGCTGACAAAACAACAGCACATTCGCGGCCAATGTAAATTCTCCCCCTGAACCTGAGAAAAAACTTGCGTTCAGTTACCAGTCCATTTTAGGAACGATCGTTTTTTTTTCTTGTTTCATATTCCAATTATTCTTAACATTCCCATTCTGCCTATTCTCATTCCAGAAGAGACCAACAAAAGGAACCTTAACATTTGCTATTACAAGACGAAAACCTCTCTAAAACGGAAACCGACCAAGCTAAAAGGCATAATAGAATCAAAGGAGACCCACAAATAATGGTTCCGTTTTGTTAAAAATTACTCTACCAGTTTTCTGAAACTGAAAATGAGTGTTTTGGCTGCTGATGGCTGCGGACCGAAATGGATTGCAACTTGTAAAAAATGGGCAAAATTTTTCAAAGACTTCCCTCGTACCTCGGAAAAACCGCTAAAAACTGACTATGGTTTCACTGTAAATGGTTTGAACCCAGCAGTTATATCATAAGTTGATAAAGTATGATTATCTGGGCAAGTGTAGTCCTGAGAAGAACTGTTTGTGAGGACATTGACTGACGCTACGACAACCTGAGCGGAAGTCATCACCACTCTAATGATGACTTCCGCTCAGGTTGTCGAAACGTCAATGTCAACGCAAATAATCCTTTGCAGGACTACACTCACCCGGACAATCATACTTCACCCACTTATGGCTATGGTTTGTTCTCCATTTGAAAAAATCACTCGATATCTTCCTCGATGTTCCAGAAGCATTTATTGCACGGGTAAGACAACAACAAGAAAAACTGTATTTAAATTTCTCAATTAATTTTACTTTCAGCACAGGAGCTGTTTTGACCCAAATACGTAAAAATCAGGTTCTTACTGCCAGTGTTTCCTCCAGTCTGTAGTTTTCAGTGTTCCTCAAATAGCTATGCACCAAGTCTGGTTGGTATTTACACATCAGCTCGATGTATTTCTCGTGAACTTCAGCGTCAGGTGAGTCCTCTGGCCGGATAACAGGGGATGATCTAAAATCAAGCACAAACATTTACGCTTACTTTCGGAGGGGAACAAGGGGGCGGAGGTGGAACGGACACTTCCACGAATAAGCTACATAGGTACAGCATAACAAACAGCACCAGAGGGGTATGTTTTTGAGCTGTATTGGTCTGAAAACGGGTATGGATTTGAACGATTTTGGTCTCAAGGTCTCAACATGGGTATGGATTTTCCGAACCAAGCCTGAATATCGGTGTGGATTTAGAGGCGAGGTCTCAAAACGGGTTTTGGAAAATTACATATTTGGATCTGACATAAGATAAAGCTTGAAGAACCGGGCGGCACACCCCCACCAAAAATTCCCAAGGGCACCTCATCGGAGCTCACTCAGAACTCCCAACGCTCGAAAAGGCAGCATTTGAATTTCTTTACGATGCCCATTTTACCTTTACAATTCAGTTGATAAACCCAAGGAAACTACTCTTCTTCTTCTATCTCAGTGTAAGACAGTCTGACAGTTACGCAAGGCTTCTTCTTGGCACACTTTCAATAGGCCATTTCCGAGTTCCGAAAACCCTCACTTTCAAAACGAGGCCAAGTGCAAAACCTTTCATGTGAAAATGATTTTTATTTGCATGAGAAAGAAAAACAATATTCATATCAAAGACTTCGCACTTAGACTCGTTTTGAAAAAGAGGCTAGAGGCATCTCAGAAATGGCCTATTTAAACAATAGAGCTCTTCTGTCGGAGGCACTATCGTGTGATAGTTTGCCCGAGGAAATTTGATGTTCACAACAAAAACTAGCCCAGAGTTTATTCGAGTAATTGGCCAATGAGGGACCAGTAGGCCCCCTTCTGTAAAAATTTTAGGGGGACCTTTGGCAAGATAAGAAAGGAGGTCCAAGAAAGGAATGACTGAGGAGGCCTGGACTCAAGTAACCGCAGAATCCCGGATGTTTGTCTCGTCGCTTGCGAACGGTGACTTTCCTTGCTTTTTTTTTATTATCGTTATATATGGGAGAAAAAAGAATAACACAGAAGCAACTCAAGAAAGCGCAGAATAGGAACACAGAAACAAACGAACAAGAGAAAGGCAATTGAGACAGTAAGAGGCTATAAGTGTCGAAGTATAGAGCGGTGACCATATCAATTTTATCTTCAATGGTGTTTTCGAATACTTCTTTTCAGAAAATTAGTACTTATTCTTGGACACAATTTTGTGCGCCCCATTTGACGCGACAACGTTAATTTTATGCGGTATTTTTTTTTCGAATTGCGGAAATCCCGCAAAGCCGCACTTTAGAATAAACCCTGTTAGTTCGAGGACTTATATGAAGCTTGAACATCAAATTTCCGAGGCAACCTATCACACATAGCGCCTGAGATAGAAGGACTCTATTGTTTTTATTGTACAACGCTAAATTTTGAGCGAAAATTGCCAAAAAAAGGCACTCTGCGCTGATAGGCGGAAGCTGAAGAGAGACACAATCGCGTCACGTGATCGACTTCGACCAATAGGAGCACGCCAAAATTTAGCGTTATACGAAAACAGTATGACCATGTTTTCAGGAGCAGAGTATAAAACATAAATTTCGGCAAAAGCGAAAATGTTATTGTTGTATATTCCTCAGATGCAAACATTTTCTGTATTTCTTAGAAACGTATAGATCCACAAAAGATTTTGATCAAAAGAAACAAAGTTTAAAAATGTTGAGCATGTTTTCAGGAGCAGAGTATAAAACATAAATTTCAGACAAAAGCGAAAATGTTATTGTTGTATATTCCTCAGATGCAAACATTTTCTGTATTTCTTAGAAACGTATAGATCCACAAAAGATTTTGATCAAAAGAAACAAAGTTTAAAAAAGTTGAGCAAGAAAAGTTCCAGCTTACTTATTATCAAACACGCCTTTCAGGAACTCGTATTGTGTCGTGGGTTGCTCCTGGAAGAGAGAACAACAAAAAATTAATACGTATTTAGAAGTGGGCAGGGGATGTTTGGTAGAAAAAAACCTTTCCAAGAACGTAGCGCACTCGATCTTTGTCTATCTGTAAAGGACAATGACAATTGGCTCAGAGTGAATCAGGACGCCTCAAAAAATCGAATAGACAGTGGCGATTGAACCAATCAACTTCGAGTGCTCGCAATAGACCACAGTGAATGTCTACTGATAGCGAATAGATAATGACGATTGAGCCAATCAGATTCGTGTAATTACAACAGTCCACACTAAATGTCTACTGACAGCGAATAGACAATGATGTTTGAGCCAATCAGATTCACGCATTTACATTAGACCACAATGAATGTCTACCAAAAAGAATAAAAAATGACGATTGAGTCAATCAGATTCACGTATTCACGATAGACCACGGTAAATGTCTTCTAACAGCGAACAGACAATAAAGACTGAGACAATCAGAACAGCCAAAGACGATCTCGGCTTGGCACCGGATGCATATGTTTGGAATCAACGTAATTGACACAATGTCGTTCTAAAAGACAGACCGTTCTTACCTCCAGCTGGCGAACGACAATCGTCAGAGTATCCGGGAACTCTGTTAGAATCATGTGTGCAGTTTTACCGCAATCGATTGATAGAAAACTCTACAACAATAAGAGAAAAAATGTTTTTCATAGGTAAAGCTTTAAGCAAAACTAAATAATTAGAAAACAAGGCGAGATGTCGTCAAAGCAATTACTATTTTGCTGTACAAGGTGGTTCTAACTTTTGAGTCTGTGGATGAAATCCTAAAGTGTGACCATTCAAATGAAAGCTACTGAGCAGTTCTTTCCTGTGGTGCTGTTTATTATGCTGTACAAGGTGACTCTAACTTTTGAGTCTGTGGATAGAATCCTAAAGTGTGACCATTCAAATGAAAGCTACTGAGCAGTACTTTTCTGTGGTGCTGTTTATTATGCTGTACAAGGTGATTCTAACTTTTGAGTCTGTTGATGAAATCCTGAAGTTGGACCATTCAAATGAAAGCTACTGAGCAATACTTTGCTATGGTGCTGTTTATTATGCTGTACAAGGTGGGTCTAACTTTTGAGTCTGTCAATGACATCCTACAGTGTGACTATTTAGAGGAAAGATGGTGACGAGCACAATTTTGTGATGCTATACAAGGCGTGTCGTACTTAACCAACCTGCAAGCCATTAAGTGACGCTTCTTTCAGTTCTTCTCTCTCCAAATCTGTGTAAGCGTCTTCCGTCATCACATAATGAACATACGTGAATACCTGATGCTGTAAAAATGTCGTGTAATCTTTCATTAAAATAAGCAAACCATTTACGTACAAATCTTAAGAAAAGAGGCAGGGTTGTCCACAGCTTTTCAAGTAGCTGGCAAAAATTTTTAAGTAGCCGGATAGTGATTATCGAGCACCGATGGCGATTCCTTCTAGGGGGTCTGGGGGCGTGCCCCCCCCCCCCCCCAGGAAATTTTTACATTTTAAGTCCCCAGAAACGGAATTTCGTTGATTCTGAGCAGAAATTTCCAATAATGTTAGTTCCAAAAGTAATCGTATCTTTTCAATTTTATTTGTATAAATTCTGCCTTCAGTGGTTTTCTCAGAGCTCGAGACTAACTTTTCAGCTTAGCAGCCAAGTGGCTAGTGAGAGGTTTGACTTCACTAGCCAAAATAAATTTTCACTAGCCAGACTTTTTTTGCATAATCTCATACTGCGTTCAATATGTCTAATTTTTAGCCTAGTTAAGTACTGTAAACATGCCTCTATGTAATCTCAATGTGCCTTCAGGGCAAATTCCCAGGCGCGATGTAGTTCACGCCTCTCTTTTCTGTTTCGGTCATATTATGACGAATAACTCGAACAGTTAACCTTATATGAGCATGTCATTGTGCGGAGAAACATTGGGAAGACAAAGGTACGGAGAAACGTTGAGAAGTCATATCAAACACGTTGGTTGGAAATGTACTACAGTAGGGAGAAATGCTGCCAACGTAGCAAGATACAGAGACTAACAAAATATGCAACTACTAATTTCGGAGAAACGTTATCAGGCAAAACTAATTCCATACACTAAGAACGTGTGTGACATACGGAAGAACGCCGAACGGACAGACTGAACTAATACAGTGGGACAATAAATTATGAAGAAATGTAAATGAGACAACTAAAGTCGCACAAATGTATGGATAAACATACTAACGTGCAGAGAAACGCTATAAGCAGTGTTGACTTATCGTCCGAATGTACTAACACACTGAAAACCTTAAGAAGTGCAGAACATTGTCGCGCGAACGTGCTAACGTACAAAGAAACGTTGAGAAGGCTAGACTAATAAATCGACGAACCTACCTACGTACGGAGAAACGTTGTGAAGACGTTACATAGAGAGAAATGCTGGGAAGAGAAACTATTGTACGAAGGTAGCAATTAATGTAAAAAAGGTTAATAACAGAAGATTAAAGAATTGTGTGAACCTACTAACGTGTAGACAAGTATCATATGAACGCACTACTGAACCTTTCAAGGAAACGTATGGTGAAATGTTCTGAAGACGGCTAATTTCGTTCGAACGTAGAAGTGACGGAGAAAACGTTGCCATCTGAGACGAGAATTAGAAGGGAAAAACGTTGAGAGGACAAAACAAGTATCATACGAACATTATGATATCCTTCTACAGAATAAGTTTTAAAATTCTGCTCTCTCAATTTGCTTTTGGGATCCAATCATCAGAAGCAATATTTGGTTTGGTTTCCATCCGGTGCTTTAGTGCTTTGAAATTTTCATTAGCCAAAATGGCTAGTGAAAGCGCAAAACTCACTAGCCAAAACGGAATTTCTACTAGTCTGCGGACTAGTTGGCTACCGTTAGTCTCGAGCTCTGAATTTCTACACGTAATTCCCAGAGCTCAATGTAGTGAACTAATAATCGTTTATCTCTGTGCCAACCAGATTATTTTTAAGTCAATAAATTGCAATGAGAAATAAGTTTCATTTTCATATATCTGCGCCAGTAAAGGAACAAATAATTGGTCTTTAAAAAAATATATATATATCACAAAAGTAGCCGGCAAGTAGCCGGTTAATTCTGCCGGTTGCCGGCTGTTAGGGACAACTCTGAAGAGGAAAAGTCTAGTAGAAGCACTATCAGCCGCAGTTAAGGCTGTGAGAGGTCTTTCTTTTTCTGCATATTTTCAGTACAGTTAGCCTCCCATGGAGACGATCTTGGGACTTTGCCACGTTCGTTGGGGAGGAACGCGTGACGAAGCCCTAAGATCGTCTGCGTGGGAGGCTACACTACAGTGGGATACTGAACAATATCGCGCGATGAGCGAGAACTCTCCACGTGCACTCACCCTACCTTTCAAGTACAATAACGACTGCTCTAATCTACCGGTGCTTGTCTTAGATTTAAAACGCAGTCTTGGTACAAAGCAAATTAATTATAACTACCCCCCCCCCCCCGGCTGAAAAGCTAGTCTATCACAGGCACCCCTCCCCTCCCCTCCCCTCCCACAATTAATCTGACCCGCTGATACACATCGGAGGGCAAACATAGTTCACTTTTTGGCAAAATGACAGAAATCTTTATTTCCTGAGAATGACACGAGTTGAAAGTATGGAGATTTCATTTTCAAAGCAAATGCTGCCAGGCGACGAGAACTAATGAGAAACAAACTGCAACGAGGAGACAACATTTTAAAGGTTACGACAAGAAGAATAACCCCGTTACACAACATACCTCTCTGTGAGAGTCTCTGAAGTAACATGACAGGACCTTTGGGAACTGTCGTTTTCTCTCATACAAAATTTCACACACGCGGTAGCTGAAAGATAACAGCAATAAAGCCAGTGAGACAGGACGGTGAGAGTTAATTTGGAGTAGTTTGTAACTCCCGGAACAACTTTCGGAGAGAAGTAAAGATATAAAAGGATCACCGGATTTTGCAAGTGAAGTTATTAGGGTTTCGAATTTTAGTGGACACTGTGAATGCAAAGGATCACATGTTTATCAGATTACGTTGGGGGCCGGATTTTGGGTTGTGTCACAGGAAAAGGTTCTCAACAGGGTCTACGCTAAAAACCTTAAGTTTATTAAAAATGCTTGGTAGCTTCACCTTAAATGAATCGTCTTCTAAAACACGGTAAGTAGCAAGCAAAAACCGATGTGTACATTTACTGAAATGTTAAAATGATGCGGAACTATACCAAAAGAAGTTGAGGATCGGTGGATTTCCAACCTAATTATAACTGCTCGGCTGACTGACATTCCCCTTTTCACATTTCTGTTTAATCCTTAAAAACCCAATTGTGATCAGCATCAGTTTTCTCCTTGTAACATAAATGCACAATTAAGTGCACAGGTGTTGAGAATTAAGGAAATGATGACCGGGGATAAACTCTTTTCATATTTGAACAACTTCTCCCGACTTAAGCACTACAACAAATGTATGGCAACCAGTAAGAAGAATTTATATGCTGACAATGGGCATGAAAAGGTTAAGCTTTCTATGCAGTTGCTATTAAGATTATCTTTTCATGAAAACATCTCATGTTGAGCAAAAAAAAAAAAAACTTACAATTTAGCATTTTCTGCAAGGACCAGAATCCTGGCGTCATCAAACTGTTTGAGTCCACCTGCATTCCAAAGTTCCAACAAGGCCTGAAAAAAAAAAGGAGAGAAAATGAAAGAAAAAAGATTGATTACTCCGATCTGTGTCTGTGGTCAAACTCTACAACGTCTCGGTGACCATTCAAAACAAAGCTATCGTCTTAACTGGGCTGAGTTTATGTGGTTTTAACGGTGGATTAGCCTCTAAAGTGTAATGACTCCGCAGCATTCCCCTTTGGTGCTGTTTGTCTCGAAACTGCCGTGTCTTTCTTGGCCAGAAAATGACCCTTCACATAAAGTGCCAATTGTATAAACGTTACGAAAAATAGGGTCTAAACCAATTTTAAGCAAGGTCACAAGGATCAGCACAATTTGTTAGGCTCTGTATAGATGTGGCCTTTGCAGTCAATGGATCGTCGGGTTCTCTTAATAAATTTTTCACCCACTTAGACGTGGCTTATGAAAAACCCTAGATTTAGCCTAAAACAGATCTAACTTAGACTTCGTTTACGTAATCGGCCAAAAACAAATTAAAATAAGGAATCTTTTATCAAAATCATACCTGTTGTCTTTCTTCGTGTCTGGAATCATCGTCAGGATTAGCAAGATACTCGAGAACCTGAAAAGACCAAGGTACAAATTAAGATGAAAGTTACATCCGATTGCAGTCCAACAGAATGAGCGGTACGGAAAAAACGCCAGCAAAACAACGAGTCAGAGAGCGGAAAAAGGAAATAGAGAAATATAGCATCACGTTTACGGCAAACGGCAATCGTCAACCTGCCGCTCATTGCCGTCTGCCGGTTTAAAATGGACCATTTCTTTTTAAGTTTCGCGTAACCTCGTTAAAAGCTAGGATACAAAAAAAGCAGCTTTCTAACTATTAACTAAAATATTAGTTACCGGTTGAATGTGGCTTTTCCTTGGGATGTCACTGGGATAAGGCACAGGCTGATAGCAAACGTGAAAAATGGCGGGAAACTCATGATCACGTGGTATTTGTGCCGTTCGCGTTTGCCGTAAACGTTATACTTTTAAAATCTCTCTAATATTTCTCGCAGAAGCAGGTCCGGAGGTTTACTTGTCTCCGACGAAGACCTTTTTAGGGCTTTTCACGCCTTAAATTACCGACCACTTTTCGCCAATTTGATCGTGATGTTTGCTTTTCTTCTTGACCGTTGTTGTCAGAGAGACTTGACGCTCGAGCTGTCAAGCAGGCAGGAAAGGAAACCACATTGGATCACCGTTTGTTTTAGTGATTCAGTCGCGAATACACTGGTCCTTTACTTTCCAATCTTATTTAAGATCCACTAACCTGTTCAAAGAGGACTTTGTTGACTTCTATTCTGTTCTCGTGTTTTGCCATCTGCCGCGCTAGAAATGTGAACAGCGACCCCACTTGGCTTGGCTGGTTAAAGAATGAAGGATAAATGGATCACAGTTAACTCTTTAAGTTCCAAAGAATGCTAAAACACCAATAAGATACACTTACAAAAAAATCAATTTGTTTTGAGTGTTCCAAATCATCACACTTCAGGGTTTAATCCACAAACTCAAACGTTAGAATGAACCACCTTTTACAGCATTATACAGAGTACCGAAGAAAAGCAATGAGATCATTCCACGTTTCTGGGAAACCCCCCACCTACCCCTCCCCTAACACAACATTTTTAAACTCATCATCACTTAGAGCAAAATGTTGGGTTAGGGGAGGGGTAGGTCGGGGGTTCCCAGAAACGTGGAATGCTAAGAGGCTTTTATTTCAATGATCACATTTTAGGTTTTTTGCCTTCAGACATAACAAGTTAAAACTACCATGCACAGTGTCATAAACAGCACCACAGGAGTGTACTGCTCAGTAGTTTTCATTTGAATGGTCACACTTTAGGATTTCATCCACAGACTCAAAAGTTAAAACTACCATGCACAGTGTCATAAACAGCACCACAGGAAAGTACTGCTCAGTAGCTTTCATTTGAATGGTCACACTTCAGGATTTCATCCACAGACTCAAAAGTAAGAACCACCTTGTAAAGCACAATAAACAGCACCACAGGAAAGTACTGCTCAGTAGCTTTCATTTGAATGGTCACACTTTAGGATTTCATCCACAAACTCAAAAGTAAGAACCACCTTGTACAGCATAATAAACAGCACCACAGGAAAGTACTGCTCAGTAGCTTTCATTTGAATGGTCACACTTTAGGATTTCATCCACAGACTCAAAAGTTAGAACCACCTTGTACACCATAACAAACAGTATACCACAGGAAAGAACTGCTCAGCAGCTTTCATGACAATTTATGATTTGGATCAAAATTTAGAGCGTCTACCAAAGAAATTTTATCACCACTTTGAAGCAAAATGTAAGATGCCAACTTGTACGTAATAGAGTCTGCTAAAAAAAAAAACACGTCCGCGCCCAACCAAAACAAGGTGGATTAAAAATTTGGTCCTATTATAATCCACTTCCACCTTCACTATCGTTGACCACCTTTAGTTTAAAATTTAAATTTTTCTCGATATTTGCTGAGTACGGTGTGCTAAAAAAGCGCGCCAATCGCATTTTGCTAAAACAATAACTTACAGTAAAACCCGTATCCTGTACCATAACGTCAAGAAGAATATTCACAAGAAACTGTCTTCGTGTGACACCGCTAGGGACACTGTAAAAAGAGACGTGAAAAACCAGGTTAGTGTCGCGCGAACCACTTCTTTGAAGTTTTGACAGTCGCACAAGACAACGGCGGTAAAGAAAACAAAGTACCGTGTACCCAGCTGAAATTCATGTAACTTATTTTAATATAGATATACATACTGTTAGGTTATTTTACTCTTTGTATATAAGACATTTTACTTCCATTGTAAATTGTGCAGTACTTATATTTTTATCAATTTAAAACTGCTTGTAATGCGCATTTGAAAATCTTGCCGAATGAAATCTGCGCAATATAAATTAATTTGTTAATATAAATAAATTTGTTAATTCATAAAAGCTAAAACGCGTTCTGTCTCGCACGAAACATATAAAATGACAATTTGGATGACTTACTTAAAGTCGTCATCGAAGTCTTTGCGCTCAAACGCCTGGAATTGAAAAGACCACAAAATTAACACGCACAAGTCTAAGGAAAATGTTCTCGACTTAGAAACACCTTCCTTTGCTCAATTACACAAGGTGACTTACCATCGAGAGAACGTTCAAGAACTCCTGAGTGTCAAAGTGTAACAGTACTCGCAGGCGAGGATATGAAGGTTCGGCTGAAATGACCAAAAAACTAAATCAGTTAACTGAGGTTATGACGGCACAGATTTGCTAATTCACAAACCAAGGGATAGAACCACTTACTTTCAAAACCATCTTTTGTGTTTTGAGCCGTGATGCAGTTGAAAACCTACAAAACAAAAAAGGGAAAAGGCAAGGAGTCAACCTCATGTAAGAGGGCACTCCTGTGACGATAGGACGAAGTAATAATTGTCTATTTACGATGTCAGCAACCTGGCTAGCTTAGGAGCATAGTACCTTAGATCTGGGCAACTGTACTGTCTCTATTAGACATTATGCAAAAGTTGCGCCTATTTTGCTGCCCGTCCCCGTGTACCGTTTCAGGGTGCGGTTGCATATATATATACATTTTTTTTTCACATTTTTTTTCCAGTTTCATTTCCAGTTACAAGTACAGTAAAATCAACTAACTCATTTCCCGATAACACCTTTATGAGCAACTTATATTATTTATGCCATACGTGCATCTACTCAACAAGCTCTCTATCATTAATGTACAGTTCCCATTTAGCCTGAAACTGTCCTCTCCTATTGTTCTTTGAAGCTATGTACATTTCCGTTCTGTATTTTTACATCAACCATTCCTATAAAAACTCCAAAATTTAGGGTTACCCTACGTTTACGACATGTCCAGGTATAAAGTTTTGCAAGAATAAAACTCGACATATGAATCAGCATGGCGCCACATTTTAAAGTTGGTGTCTCAACATATTCGTGACAGAGTTTTACTCCTCCATAAACTCAAGCATTTGACACTGATGAAAAACATCAGAGGAAGCCTACATTTATGTGTACTTAACTTTCGCTCAATGGAAGGTAAAGAAGAAAATCAACTATAGCGGAACTCAAAGACATCACATTCTCGCGGAACTAGCATCCAGTCTTCATACCTGTTTCTTTACATCCTGTGCCAGGTCCTCAGGGATGGCACCTACAGGGTATGCCTGACCAGCCAGACAGCAGCTGATGTACACTAAAAGCTTGTTTCCCAAGGACAGATCTGAATCTTAAACAAAGCATGGCAGAAAGTCAGTTAACCTTACTACTCCAGAAAACAATGGACAAGTTCAGAAGTTAGAACAAAGATCTCACGTTTCATTTTCAAAACCACTGAAAAACAAAGAACAACAAGGGGATACACTGACAAATTGCTTTTAACTGAACGGTCAGACTCCAAAAATAATACACGTATTACCTGGTTCAAGTTGCCACGTGTGACCGGTCTTAAAGTCCCACGAAGAAGGGAAAATCGTCTCTTATCATGTCTCGAGTGCGCAAACAAGCGGGAAACAATGTTTCCTTGGAGCGCACATTCTGGGTCATTATCTTTCTGTATGCGATTCTAAAAAACGTTTGCGCATTCTCAGTTTAGGAAATGCACCCGCGTGACTCTGGAAACTAGTCAACGTCCTTTCCTCTTCGCGCAAACGCGGACACATTTGTTGCCGAAACAAACTGTTTGTGAGAAAAGTCAGAAACTTTCTTGTTCCTCAGGAGCAAAACTGTTTCGCGCAAACGGGGAAATATTTAAGGCTCCCGCAAACGATGTTTCCTTGCCGCGCAAACCAAATGAGATTTGAAAAAAGGATTATTTTTCAGGTTAAATAGTCTTATGCGAAAATCTTAACCGAGAAACTAACGAAAATAGTTACTTTGACTAGTACCATATGATTAACGAAGCTAGAGACTTAGATGGGTGAGCACTTTTATTTAAAGAACGTTTAGTAGAACTGAAATCACATCTAAAAAGGTTTTATCCTAAAGGTTTTAACCCTTCAGTTTTACCTTTGGCAAAAATCCAGGGTAAGTGTTTACTTCAAGGAAAAGAAAATAAAACATCTCACCTAATAGTAAAGATCTGGATTGCATTGTGCTCTTTAAAACATTGATTAGCTCCTAATAGAAAAAGAGAAGAATAATCAGACGTTCATTTTAGACGGTGGACGCATTACCGGTCAGAACCTCCAGAACCGGTCAGAACCGGTCAGAACCGGTCAGAACCGGTCAGAACCAGTCAGAACCGGTCAGAACCGGTCAGAACCGGTCAGATGGTCCAGTGGGGAGGTGTGGGGCGATGCTCAAACCTTGACCCTGCTTAAAACTCAAAACTCTAATTTAAGACAAAACGCAGGTTTTTTCAGAGCTTGTCTTAGACATTTGACTCAAAATCATACCCTGTTTAAGACCAGAATGGAGCAGTGACAAATGATTTTCTTATTTTAATACATTGGTTATTACGAATCTATTAGTATTTACCGCTTTATGGAGTCACTGAGCGATTTACGGCAAAAACGCTCATCCGTGTAACGATACCCCGTTTGAGACAAAGTGATGAAATCGACACCTCCTTCAAAAAAATAACCTCCTGAAAACCATACCCTATTGAGCCGCACGCCTTTCCCTCCCGGGGAAAAGAATAGGGAGCTCCGTAATAGCTTTCCTCGAGCAGAATTATGCGTAAAATACTGAGGTCTGCAAAAATAATAGGCCTAGCTGGCTTGCACTGAGCCCGTTACTGTACCTCTAGTGGGGTAGTGTAGTCCCGCATTCCTCTGTTGTATACATAGAATATGGCATCATATAACCCATGAGCCCAGCATAGTTTCACCATCTACAGGGATAAATAATAACAAAAGTTCAATAATTTCAAATCGCAAAGAAAAACAACCACGCGCTTTTCTTCAGCCCATGCCTTTGCTGTGGAAATTCATTTTTCCAAGCTTAACGCGACATCAATTTGCATATCGAACAGCTGTCGCGTCGCCTGTGGAAGACTGACTACAGTTTTCTCAATGCGCGGGCGAAACAGAATTTTGAAAACCAGCGTCGTCTGAAAATGACCTATAGCCGGTTTCAATCTAGCCTGTTCCGGGTGTTCAGATAGCGAGCGAAAGAGCGGGAAAAAACGAGCTTCGCTCCACTATCTGAACGCCTGGAACAGGCTAGTGTCGATCCTTGCTATAGCGTGACATAGCGTGACAATCCACCACGTATAAATAGGGTGACTTCCACAAGTCACGCAACACTTACTTGATGAATGTCCAGATTTGTCACGTCAAGGTGCATTAGACAGGATTCAACTTCTTGGAGTTTATTTTGCTGCTGATAATGCTCTGTGACAGAGAGAAACCAACTTTAAAATAAGGACGCACTCGTTTTTTTGGGACTATAGTTTTGCAGATCGCTAATCCGGATTAAGAATAACAGAAAACTCGAACTGTCAATTTGCAAAAACCGCAATTCAACCTATTCCAGGTATTAAAACTAAACACTTTTCTTAAAGAGTGCAATCTGGCTAATTCCGAGCCGAAGAAAACGCATTTTCAGGTTTTAAACTTCACTCCTGATAACTCGAACTTTCAAGGGAAATCGAAAAAAGGTTCGAGTTAGCGGGAGTTCAAATTATCGGGAGATGGCATCAAAGGGGCAGAATTGTAGAAATTAGACAACGCAGTCATCCAGTGCCACCTTAATTGGAAACGTCAGCTTAGCTTCTATCACTAGAAGGCAAAAACATATCAAATCAACTTTGACTGGATTAATCCTTTCCGATTCCTTTTGGCTTATAGCGAATGCAAAGCAGTAGTTTTTCTCACAGCTTGCTTCCAAGAGTGTGAGTTGTAGTCTATTCTAATGCATAACACATGCATGTTTTGATAGGTCGATAAATGACGGTATATGCATTTGTCAAAGACGATTCAAGTTATCGAGGGTAAATTAATAAGAAAATGACCTGAAGAGAAAACGGATTTGCCTCAAGTTAACAAGAGGTTCAAGTTATCGAGGGTAAAATTACAGTAAGTGAGCGAAGCAAATCCAGGGAAAATCAATTTTGGTTCGAGTTAGGGCGAGCTTCGAGTTACCGAGGGTTCGACTTAACAGGAACAAACTGTACTTTCTAAAACTAATGGTAATAACATCAAGCAATCATACCGTGACCACAACCAGGTTTTCTCTTTACCACGATAAAGCGCCAGTCTTATTTAACCCTTTCAAGATTCGCTTTAATTTCCTTACCGTCCACACACACACTTTCTATGCAGCTAAGTAGCTCCTTTGTCTAAGAATCTAGCGTAAACACAACTGCTGTAACTCAAATCGTCATCATTGTGGACATTACCTATGAATTCTTTCATCACGATAGGGCTCAAGGAGGTCAATCTTAAGAAACAAATAGAAAACACATGTCAGTAAAACGCGTAGGGGGTTTGGGAAGGATCCCACACGACATTTTTCGTGTCCTCTTTTTAATTTTCGCCACCCTTGCTAACTGCAGACAGCCTGAAACAGGCTAATTATAAAACGAAGGAGAACAAAAAAACGTGCAACAAATGACAGATCCATAAGGAATAAATAAACTAATGTAGTTGAGTTTATGGTCAGTAAGAATTCTATGTCTTGAACCCTTTAAGCCCCAATAGTGACAAGCATCTAATTTCTCCTTACAGTATCATTACTTGATCAAACATGCAGGTTATACAGGTCAGGTCATGAGAATTAAGGAACTGATCACTTAAGACGAGATGTGTTGATTTGTAAGGAAATTCTCCCAACTAGTTCCATAAGAAATATATGGAGAACAGTGAGGAGAACATACATGTTGATATTGGACAGTCGCGTTCCACGGCACAGAAAGACACGTTCCACGGTCGTTTTGTGGTACGACAACCAAGTAGAACTAAACTATCCATAAGAGCCACTTGGGTTTAGGACTTTCTCAAAATTCGTTTACAACTACTACTAATGAACTTACTTGTCGGATAAAATGTGAGGTTCGAGGCTTTCTAAGAACACAACCTTCCCCACAGGATCTTCGCAGAACTTGTCATAAATCTCTCTGAATAAAAGGTCCCTAAACGTATCAAGATGAACAGTATAAGGTGACGTCAGGGGCGTCATATTACATTTTTTTTTTGTTAAAGGGAACCTCCGCTGTCATCACAAATTGACGTTAAATTGTTGGAAATACAAACTAAATCCCAATTGTTTTTCTTAATAAGTGGAAAGAAAGTGGAAATGAGTATCGCCTATTTTCGCTGTTACATTTCCCGCGCGCCGCCATTTTGAATTTTTATGACGTCAAACGATTGCCACTATTGTTAAGTAGCAACTTTCTCTTTTTTTTTTTAAACAATTTGGCAACCATTTGACGTCATAAAAATTCAAAATGGCGGCGCACAGGAAATTAAAAAGCGAAAATAGGCGATATTCATATCCATTTCTTTGCACACTATAACTTTCTTTCCACTTGGTAAAAAAAAGAATTGGAATTTAGGCTTTATTTCCAACAATTTAACATCAATTTCTTATAACATTGGAGGATTAGCTCTCCCTAATCCCAGTTATCTTCGAGTGTGTTTTATTTTCGCCCTATCCAAAACGGTATAAAAGTGTAACATTTCTTTGCCATAACACAAATTTAGGTTGGTAATAAACCCTATCACTTGCTTTTTGTCATCGCATGAAATATTAAGAATAATATTATACTAGTTTTAAACCCTTTTTAAGGATTTGTAAATGACTCAACCATGCAATATGCCAAAAATTGTACCCCCAAAATTGGTCGGTTTATCACGAATGCCAAACCGAGCAAAAATGGGATGCATTGGGCTAGTAACTGTTACCTTAAATTATAGTAACTTCTCAATAACCAAAAAATTTACTCACATGTTTTTTATGGCAATGCTGTATTTTATAAAGATCGGGACCATTTCCTGTTAAACCAAATCATAACAATAATTTCACCAATCTCAGTGATAAAACCCGATGTAGCAACGATCGGTTTTACTGGAGTCTCTAATATCCTAGCAAATCAGAGTGGTCCATTATCAAAAACACTTTTTCATATCCAGTCTACTTTATCATGTAAAATTGTGCCACGTTCACGACTCGGGGGGGGGGGGGGTACTCCCTGAAAATTTGGGTGGGGCTGTGAGGCGCACTTCTTGATACCTTTACCCTGCTTCGGACCAAAATATGTGATTTTCCATACCCTATTTCAGAATTGACTCAAATTTCGATACCCAATTTCAGAACTACCCAGGAACCGCTTCGGTTTGCGAAAGCATTTAAGAAGAGCTTCGAATTCCCGATATTTATCAAAACGCAGTCATCTCAAGAGATGAAAAGTAGCTTCTTCTACAAACCTTACCCTATTTAAGAAGAAAATGGTCAAAATAGATACCCTATTTCAATCGAAAAGGGCTCGAAAACCATACCCCTTGGCGCTGCATATACCTAACTAGTTTAATAAAAGGAGTACCCCCCCCCCCCCCGCCAGGGGAGCCTACAATGACAAACCAGAGGATACGACTACCAACTGAAAAGACAATTTTATCCTCGCTACAAAACTCTCTTGTCACCTTAAAGTAAGTTTTGAGTTCTTCCGTGTCTTTCGTCTTAGGACAGCTAACGAAGACTGTAATATCCACAAATGCCAACAACAGCTCCTCGATCTACGAAAGAAAGAATTACAAATAAGTTGTATTACACTTAGAAAGGAAGGATACGGGTAAGCAGAAATAGATAATTATTCGATGCTTTTGTTAGGCCTAAGATCGTGCATGGCATATCGCAGGGTCCCAAAGGGGTGGCGGGGGGGGGGGGAAGGGGCGTCGTTGGAGCCCTGGAGCCCTGGAGCCTGAAATTTTTGTCTTGGAGCCCGAACAAAAATGCTGTTTTTGGCTAAATGGAGCCCTGGAGTGAAGCAATGGAGCCCTAGAGCCCCGAATTTTCCTTCCTGGAGCCCTGGAGCCCAGCATTTTTTAGGCCGGAGCCCTGGAGCCCTAAGCCCTTTGGGGCCCTGATATCGGTGTTATGAATTGTCGCTCCCGGACTCTTACAACAATCCAATGCTTCCCGGATCATTGTTTTAATCGACGTGACACCTCTACACCTGTCTCTATTTATCATCTTTTAGAGAAGTCGGACAGACGCATTTTTTAGAAGATAAGTAGAAGTGAGTACCACCCATTGTTTTCATACCTTCCGAAGGTTAATCCTGCCACTTAAAGGCTTGGACAAATTATGCCAGAATGTTCTAGGTGTAACACTTGTACTGAGCGTTATGAAAAAAACTTGTTTGCAAATAGACTTGGCTTTAAGTACAACTTAGCTCTTAACGATTAGTATTTTTAAAGCACGTTTGCACATGTATTAGTATTTGAAAAGCGTTTCGTATAATAACTATGTATTGTAGTTCATTTTTACATTATTTCTTACATTTTATTGTAACACACGATATGTCCTTTATAAGCGAAATAAAGATTAATCATTATTTATTTTATTATTTTGTATTCCGATCGTCATGATCCTTGGACGGCAAAAAACAACAACATCAACAGTAACAACATACGTCCCTGAAGTAGTCAGAACTCAGACTGAACATTCCGCACAACGGTCGGACTCTCTAATCACTAAGCTACAGGGTGACTGTAGTACAGGGTGGCGCGGGAAGCTGGGGAGGTTATTCAGAAGCTATTGCCCATGAGCTATTGTCCGTCCGTGCGTTCGTTCGTCCGTTCGCTCGTTCGGTCGCTCGCTCCTTTCTTGGCTACAAACCTGGGCCGCAATTTCTGCTGTCCTTTGTTCTTTATTTCCGATCAGACCTACAGTTAACAACATAAAGATCAAATCATCACATATTGAACAAGAGGAAAAAATTCACTGTGCTACCAGTGAACAATTAGCTGTCCCTCCTTATTGTCAGGTTGGGGTGTGGTGGTGTGGTGGTGTAGTGGTTAGCACGTTGGTGGCTCCAGGCCCAGTCCCTGCCATCGTGTTGTTTCCATAGACAAGGAACTTTACCCCACATTGTCTCTCTCCACCCAGGTGTATAAATGGGTACCGGCGACATTCTGCTGCCTGCGATGGACTAGCATCCCATCCAGAGGGGGGGGGGGGAGGCAATACACTTAGTTGCTTCATGCTACAGAAACCGGGTTGAGCTCCGGCCATGTGGGGCTCCTGCGGCTCATGTTCGACCTTACCTTATAGTCAGGGATAGTCCAGTGAGAAGAATAGGCCAGAGGGCACAAAAGTAACTTGCTGTGCAGACACTCGACACGAACGCGGGAAACGCATATCGACCAAACGATGTCGTAAGCGCTTTGCCCTGTTCAGTTTCCGTTTTCGTTTAATAGTGCCAAATACTCCAGACACGGACGCTCAATATGGAGTTTGATGCACAAATTGTTATAAAATACATCATATATATACGATATCTATATGGAGTTTGATGTACACATTGTCATACAAATTGTTACTTATGCAAAAATGTGTCTAAATCTGCGATCCCGGCCGAACGTCTAGGGACACAATGCAAAAACCCTCTGGGTCTCGCTCAAACGGATTCCACATCGTCCAACATTGGTGAATACAACTTTGCTTTACGAATGTTTGATGACAATCAGACTCTGTTCAACACCATTCAACACAATTCATAAACATTCAGCATCATTCAAAATCACTCCATATGGTGGCCAAACCCTTTAACGCGCGAATGAAAATGTTGAATCTGTTTGTCCCAGGAGTTACACTTGCTCCCTCCCTCTAACACAATGTTGATTTCGAGTATCGTTTTCTCTCTGAATCTGATTCCAGTTGCTATCAACCTGGTCTGGGAAGGAAGGGGAGGGGGGAGGGAGGGGAGGGTGGGGGGGGTCCAAAGAGAATGGGATAACAAGACCAACAAACTTGAGTGCTAACATATGAGAGTAGAGGAATGACTCAAGATTGCGCAAATACCAGGGATTTAACCTACCTATAACCGCCATAGCTGTGCCATTATAAAAGGACAACGTCAGCTCTAAAGCATCAAGGAAATTATTCTGTTTTACGAAATACTCAATCCGCTGAAAGGGAAAATCAACAGCGAGAAAATCATGTTAGCGTGCACTGGTGAAAACGACACGAAAACGCAAGTGTGGAGTCCTCATCGTCATCATTTCTCACCCCACCAGAAGGCACATAAGGTCGTACAAGTGTAGGGTGGACAAATATATTTCACTACGTTTTCGGCCAACTTCAGTTTGAACAGGGTTGCCGAGATCTTGGCCTTTTCAATGCCAAAAGCGCTAGGTTAGTCTAGACTGCTAAACTTTTTGAAACATCAATACTCTTCAATCACTGCGTCAATCACCGACAGGTTTTAGATACTTTTGGGATACAATTGAAAAAGTAATAGTAAACTAACAAGGAAACGGCTTTAACTTACATCACGCCAAGACCTCAACGTCAACACATGAACAGACTAAAAACCAAAAACAAATCATCAGTGTTACAAGATAATAATTGTAAAGCCGGGATCAAATGATAAACGATAGTTGACGGGAGGGCACAAGAGTTGACGAGAACGGCCATAAAGCAAGAACGAGGGTTTACAAAAGTTCTTTTAACCCTTGCACATGAGTGCAATGTCATGTGCTCTCTCATACGCTCACGTGCGCTTTTAGCAACTCTCATACGCTCTCGGCAACTCTCATGCGCTCGGCAACTCTCACGTGCCTCGGCACCTCTCGTGATCTCTCGGCAACTCCCATGCCCTCAAGGCAACTTTCGCGCGCTTTCAACAACTCGTGTCCATATGGGAGCAGAACATCAAACTGACTTGTTGACTCATAAATATTCAAGCACATGTGGTCAAATGAAAGTGACAAATTGAACTCTTGCCATCTCAGTGACTCCCGTTTTACCTTCCGGCAATTATTTATATAGGATAATAAATTTGCTTATCAATTAATTTATAAATTTATCTCACGGATTTATCTAGTGGCAACTTGTTCTCGAACGTCTTCATTCGATTTCGGATTAACAGTAAACAGAGAAATGCTGATACCCTCTTGTTGCTAATTTCCGCGGGACTTAATTTGGCGATAATTAGAGGCAAATTTCCCGAGACTTAACTTTCGTCAGTTGGTAGAAAAATCGCGTCAAAAAGAACGAAATTTCGCTGGTCTGCATTAATAAACAGGCAGTCACAGAATCGGCCCCACGTACAGTGCTATAAATTGCAATGATATTAAACAAAACTATATCAAGAAAAAAAAACTTAATACAGGTTGACATGTTTGTTTGCGACAAAGCACACCTTTATACAAGGTCACTGAGCAATTTACAATACCGGTGTATCTCTTCTCAGATGTATTGGTGAACGTCATAAATTCACAAATGACCAAAGGCATAGTTTCAACCTAAGAAACCAGAATTCACTTTATGGATGCTACGATTTATAGCGCAACTCTATTAATTGGTTTTTTTTTTCGCAACCGCAAAAATCCCGAAAATTAACATCCGCGAAAACAAGTAACAACAATGTACCTTAACACCCAACAACAGCTGCTGTCCATTAAAAACTCTTATTGTCTGGTAACAAGAATGTTCACTTGCCGCCACCTAAAATGGAAAGAAACGTCTTAAACAAATGTTCCGTGTAGAAACACAAGAACAGCGATTTTCGCTAAGGCCCCTCCCACGCTAAAGCATTTTGTAAGTCTCTTTACATTTGGCTGAGAACGTAGCAAAACATTTTCACCCACAGTATTGTTGTTTCCTATCGCTTTCATTTAATCACTTATGTGATTACTTTATAATACATTTTCTCCTATCCTCCAAATGAAATGGGTTCGCTTTTTGATAATAACATTTGATACTTTGTGCTCTTTTGTATGTAAACATTGCTAGGTATGGGTGAGGGATGTACAAGAAGGCACGGCATTGATGATGATGATGATGATGATGATGATGATGATGATGATGATGATGATGATGATGATGATGATGATGATGATGATGATGATGATGATGATGATGAAGCTTTTATTTAAAAAGGGTAAGGATATAGTTGGTAGTCCAACTATATAACTTAATAATCAAATGAAATCTACAATTTCATGTAGCGTGATGAGGATTTAGGAAGGGCTTTCAGTTACCAAGGCCTTGCTGACATTTCCTCCAGTGGACAGTGATTTGAAATAACTGCTGCTGTACACAAGTTGAACTGAACTCAGATCAAGAACCTGCGGGGGAATAGAACACAAACGGCAAATAAAACAAAACATATGTACCTTATTATAGGTAAATTGACGCGACTTAAATTTACGCTAATCGTATTCTATCAAAAAGAAAGTTGATCATTCCAATTTTGGAATTTTGCCTGAACTACACCTAGGCCTTGAACCATGCGTTAATAAACAGTTCTGAGTACAAGAATAAACTCAAATTATAGTAGGCAATATTTTAAAAGACTGGAATACGCTAACCAGTTAAAGGTCTTGGTCATCACACTGGCTGTACTACAATCTTGGACGAAACTAGTTGAGACAAAGGCAATTAGCGCGCGTATTTCTCAATTTCCCAGTATGGAAACACCGACAATATTGCAGAAAGGCTTTCCCTCCCCCTCCCCTCGTTCAATGTTGTTTGGAAGGACTGAGGTTTCATCAGGGGAATATTGGTGGCAAAGCAACATTGATAAGGGGGAGAGGGGGGCAGATTTGTCGAGGTGAGTGGTTTTCAAGGTCAAAGTTCTCATTCGTTCCGAAGTGTCTCAACGGATTTGTCCGAGATTGTAGCTAAGGATAGGACTCAGAATTTAAGTAAAAAATGATAGCAACAAACGTTGCAAAAATTATGTTCTACTTCACTGAGGTCGCGGAAAATAACGCTCCTTCAAATTAACGCGAATTTTTTAAATTCGTTTTAATTTCATAGAGCGTTGTAACGGAGGAAATCATGAAAATACAATATTACTCGCATAGCTATTTATTTACTCATTTGTTGAGGATGGTATTAAGCAACGCGCTGAATGGTGCTCCAAGTGCCAGCTGGGAATAGCCGATACCCTCTACTTGGGGAGAAAACAGTCTTTGACATTTGAGCCTTTATAGCTAGAAGTATTCAAATGAAAGGTATCAAAAAGTACTTTCCTCTGATACTTGTACCTTTACATAAAAAAGTTTCTTAGAGCGCTTTTCAAATGAGTGTCGTAAAACCAAAACCAAAGTTATTACCCCAGCCAATCACAACAGACACAAATTACCCAATGAACCAATCAGAACTCGAAGCAAATACATGTATCCGGCGCCAAGCGCGGAAAAAAACGTGCGAGCAAGTCGTGGTTCGTTTGAGTTTTACTTCTGATTGGTAGAGAAAGTGGCGCGAGAATTTTTAACCAATCACAGACCAAAGTAAAGCAAAACCAAAGCAAAACGCGAATTACTTTCGACACTCAATTGAAAACCGCTCTAAGCTGCCAATTCATAGTTTTCTTACCTCCAGTTCTTCCATACTTCGAACGTCAATTACATGCACTCGTTCTAGTGTGTCCACTGTGGCAATTATTTGTGGGTTTAACCACTACAAATTAAAGAACATTTTATAAAAATGCATATTCCCCTTAAGTACTGTTCTCTAAACATTTCGTATGGAACTAGGAAGAAGAATTTGTCTAAATATCAAGACACCTTATCCTTGGCGATCGCTTCCTTTATTCTCATCAATTGAATATTTGAACAAGTAGTGATGATGTTAAGGTGAGAAATTTTGTTTTCGTCACTGTTAGGGCTTAAAGGGTTAATAGAGCCATTAGCAAATAACTAAGATCAACTAGACTATTGCGAAAAAGTTTTATTCTCAAAGGTCCACTTCTTCAGCCAAGTCGATAAACTGGTCTTTGCTAAAAACGAACTTTAAAGGGGTCATGTCACGAGGATTTTGCTATTTTAGGTCAATTCTGTGCTAAAATCATAACCTAGTGCCTTTACTCATACACAAAATGCTTCTATAAAACTATGAGGAAGATATCAAATGAATTTTATCAGGGATAGCTGATCATAATATTTTTTTGGTGATTTTTGAGAACATAGCATCAAAACTTGAAAAAATTGGGCAATCCATTTTTATCCTTGCCATCGGTGGCAACAGACGGCAGGAAGCAGTTTCAGTGGCGTAAGATAGCCTTTATTAACAAAGCTAGACCCTTATTTTTGGAGTTCAGTTGATGCCAAGACACTTTTGGCTTTTTAAAAAGATACTAAAATAGCGTGACATAGCCCCTTTAAGAAAGACTGAAGTTTAAGCGGCCAAGGACACTCATGCAAGGATTTGCCTGGTTAACGCAATTTTCTCTTTTAATCATACCAAAAGCAGTTTAAATTAATTAACTCCAACATTTGGTTAGATCCAAACGTATTAACACCTTTGTTTTGTTTCTATGACAGTTCTAGCCTGAGAATACAGCCGACGTTTCGCAAGGTCGCTACTTGAATTGAGCCCTCGCTAAACGATGGCTAAGCAACGAGCGCAGAAATTCCATACTGATGACGTGTCACTACCCAGATCTTGGTAGCGCTTCTGATTGGGTGAAAGAAAATTCCCTTGCGGCACAACCAATCAGGAAGCACTACCAAGATCTGGGTAGTGACACGTCATCAGTATGGAATTTCTGCGCTCGTTACTCAGGCGTCGTTTTGCGAGGGCTCGAGTGTACGTGGCAACCTCGCAAAACGTCGGCTGTTTTCTTAGGCTATGACAGTTTAAATTATCTGAGTAACCGCATTTAGCAGTAACTTTAATTTTCAGGTTTTTTTTTCTCTGTGTGCGATTCTAGATTATCTAACCACCATGTTTCTATCACTTACATCCAGCGCAACAAGCTTGTATGATGTCTCTATCCTCTGAAGGAAAACAAATCTGACCTGTTTTTCTGCCCTTGAATGAGCCTGTTAAGTAAAGGAAGAAGCGTCACGCCACATTCAATGATTGCGACTCGGTAAATACCCTTCAAAGTGTTAGTGTTATCATATCTGTAAAGCCACAAGCATACCTGGTAAAAGTAAATTTCAGTTCCTCTGGCAAATGCAAGAACCTAAGTTGAAACAGAAAGACCATTAGGCGAACTGCAATTACACAAAAAAGTAGACCTTTTCAATGCAAATTTACGCAACCACCAAGTGACGGGCTAAAGCTAAGCACAATGGAAACCTGATATCACGAAACCCTTACAACCCACCAATCAATTTTTGACCGCGCTCGTTGGTAGAAACACATCACGTGATACAGTTTTGGAAGTCGGGTATCAGGCGATACCCACGTCCGATTTGATACCCCTCGTCCGATTTTATTTTGACCAAAAAACAAACAAACAAGTCATAGTTCGGGTAAAGCTTTCTAATTTCTCATGGAAGAAAAAGAAATCGTTCTGCAGAAGCCAGTACCGCGACAATAGAGGGTGGTTACAGATGCCGTACTTCTGAGTAAACATGAAAAATCAATGGCTTTTTTCTTTTTTATCATGACCAAAAAGGCGCGGTGAAATTAATCGGAGGGTTATAAAACAAATAAACCTTTCCTGGCTTGCTGGTATATCGGACGATAACGCTCCTTGGCTAAAAGAGTGTCATCAAAATTTCACAGTTGCCCTCGAAGCGAACTGTTCATTTTTCGGACAATTTTTCAGCCTCGGGCATCATCCTTCGAATTTAAATATTCTTCAGTCCGGCCAAAGTTACAGTAAAAATAGATGGAACAGAACTCCGACATGGCGAAATCTTCGTTATAACAAACACAATCCAGAGGCCCAAACTTAACATTTACCCCACATAAGGAATAAATGTCATCATGAGACTGAAATTGAACACGAAACAGATCAACAGAGATGCAACGAAGACCTTAAATCACGAATTTTATTTAACCGTTCTTTTAAAATCTGGGCAGTAATTGTTCGATAACCGAATGCTAAGGAGTGCAACATAACACCGTTTAAGTTTAAGACAAAATAAATGTTAGCTAAACCCGATGTAAAGAAGATATTGAAGACAACGAAAATATTTCCCTACTCCCTTGGACTTCGTTATATCGGGGTTCCATTGCTCTCATCACTCTACTCGAAGCCGCGAAAGTGAAGAGGTTGGCGACCCACCCTCCCGCCCAACGAGTAAGTCGGGCTTGATCCTGCCCGTTTTTACTTTCGCCTGGTCTTTGGCTTGTCCCAGGCCAGAGCGATTCCCCATTCCTTATTACCATGTCATGAATAACAATACTCAGGGTAGAATATTATACTATCGCGAGTGATGTGACTTGTAACTCACTGGATCAATGACTTTTTGAGCAGCTACTTGTATTATTGCAAACTGCCAGGACAACAAAGGCAAGCAGTCAACAGAGCCCTGAAACACAAAATAAATTAACGTTCAATTTAAAAATTACCGGTGAAACCTTAAGTTGAAGTTTGAAGACCAAGAGGGAGGAGATCACATGAAATAGAACAGTGCATCGTAAGTGTCAAAAAAATTTCAAAGTATTTAAGTAAAAACTCTTCACAGGTCAGAGAGTGAAGCTTCACTATCCCAAGCAAGCTGTGTAATAAAAACCTGGCGCATGCTGTGCTATCTCATTGGATCTTCAGGGTGTTTTACCATTTACATAAAAAATCCAAGATTTCGGTTGGACTGTAAATGGTGTAAATGTAAGGCCATTTTGGTTTGCCCAACTGGAATATTTCTAAAATAAATGGAACGTCCGTAGAGGAGGTCCCACCAGAATGTCCAAACGGAAAATTGTGGTCCATTTACTTTTTTTCTACCAGTTCCAGGTCCCGCACCAAGAGTCAAACTACAATCTCGGACAAAACTGTTGAGACACTTCGGAATGAATGAGAACTTTCACCATGAAAACCACTTACCACAACAAATCTTCCCCCCTCTCCCCCTTATCAATGTTGCTTTGCCACCAAAAAAGACCCTGATGAATCCTCAGTCCTTCCAAACAACATTGAGCTAGGGGAGGGGGGAGGGCAAGCATTTCTGCGATCTTGTTGGTGTTTTCATACCGGGATATTGAGAAATACCTGCGCTAATTGCGTTTACCTCAACCACTTTTGACTACAATTGTAGTTCCACACTCTTTGTAAATTAGACTGAATTTAGACTGCGAGTAGTCTCTAATTTTGGTAATAGTGATTATAGGGCAGACGAGATACACACGCGCGCACATGCGAAATTTCGAGGAGACGCGACGTGAGAGGAGCGCCAAAAATTATTTTTGGCACTCCCCTCACGTCGCGTCTCCTCGAAATTTCGCACGTGCGCGCGTGTGTGTATCTCGTCTGCCCTATAATCACTATCACCAAAATTAGAGACTACTCGCAGTCTAGAGTGAATTGCACAAATGGTACATGCTGATGTCAAATTGGGAGGTTTTGCTTATCATTTGCACAAACCGTAGATCAACCGTAGATTGGTTTTCCCCTGTAAATGGTAAACAACCTCTGTCTCCTAGCAGGAGTGAATCAAGTTAAGAAGTGCAAGTAGAAAAAATCTCCAAAGAAAAATTCTAAGGCTTTCTTTCGATCCTGACCCAAGCCCACAGATTGGCTTAAACAACCACCTGCACACACATCTTAGTTCCTTGTGGATGTGGATGAAAAGGGTCACCTTTGTAGAAGAAAGACAAACAACAACCTAAGACCTTCGCAATACTCGATGAATGCTCACAGTCTCCCACGCAGCTATTTATTGGCTCAACTGGGGAGGAGCATTGCATGACGAGTCAGAAAATGCCTGCGAAGGAGACCTAATAATCATACTGCCAACTGAGACACATTTGAAGCAACTAGATGATTAGCCAACAGAGAGTTTGTAGTCTAATCCTGTGACATACAAACTAAAAGGGAATTTAACTGCCTACCTTTAGAGTGTGAGTAAAAAGGACCTCAAGTTCTGGCTTTAACGTCACTATCAGGACCTGTAGAGACAGACCACAATTCAGTGCACATTGATGACAACCATTTACTAAATAGATAGACTGACTGACTGACTGACTGACTGACTGACTGACTGACTGACTGACTGACTGACTGACTGACTGACTTACTGACTGACTCACTCACTCACTCACCGACCGACCGACCGACCGACCGACCGACCGACCGACCGACCGACCGACCGACCGACCGACCGACCAACCGACCGACCGACCGACTGGGCTGGCTGACTGACTGACTGACTGACTGACTAACTAACTGACTGACTGACTGTGTCTCACCTTAGTGAGTGTAGCTAATGCCAGAAGTGACTGTTCATACAGAGGGTGATCCTTCATTCCTTCATGCATGTGAAGAGGGGCCATTGTGCACACTTCACCACGGCTTTGAAAAACAAGGTAATCAGATCATCTTTGGATTCAAATGGATAAAAAAAATTTATAATAACTTTTAGAGTAAATCTTATAGTGGTATGTAGTGTGTTTTTTTTTTCTACCTTCCTGAAAACAAGCATGTCGATTCATATGACCGCATTCCAATAAGTCTCCTGTAAAAGATAAGAATAATTGCAAACATTTAGATTTGTTTTGGTACTGCAGCATTTTTTAGAACAAAGACAACATGGCTGTGGACAGCAGAAAGGCACTGAGAGGTTCAGAGCTGGATAGACATCTTAACCCTTTCACTCTTCGACCAAGTTATGGTGAGATGATTTATCACTCCAAAATTTAATCTGTTAGCAAAATCTGATTGTGTTACCATACAAAATGAAACCTCTTTGGCAGAACTTTTCCATAGGACTTTATTTCTTAGGAAATTTGGAATTTTTGGTGAATTTATTGCTTTGGCCACTTTAGGAGTGAGGGTTAAGGTGATGAGCAGGCTGTGGCAGAAGAGAGGAAGCTTTGGTGGAAATTTGGAGGCCTTATCCACCATCTGGCATGAAAAAGATACATGTAGGTTAACAGGTAACATTTTTTAATAACACAATTGTCTCATCACTCTTCTACTTTGTTTTAAACCATCTCAACAGTTTTTTTTGGCAGTCATTTATGAGCCAAGGAGGAGATAGTGTGCAGTTAAGTTCTTTGACTTTCTAAATGCAGATTTAGATGTTAAAACTTCTGCCCATGACAACTGCCATTGCATTTTTCAACTTGGTGCAAGAGGATTTAACATGACTTTCAAAGAACCACCTGGCATAGGAAACAATAAGCCAAATAAATTAATTGGTAATGTATTTTCACATGCATATTATACAATCTTTACATGATCAAATGGGCTAGTTTCACAAATGAGGGGTGAGATCAGATGTCAACATGCAAATGCCAACATGGCAACTGTTATCCATTCTGGACTTCATGACTTCACCTTACCCATGGACCCATTAATACCAGTTAACGAATGTGAATAAGTCAGACTACAACAACAGGGACTAGTCTCCTACTCTTTGCACAGCATCTTTTGCCTCAGATACTCTTTCATAGGAAACCAACTGCTTTAACAACTTTAAGTGTTCTTACTTGAAACTGAGAATAAAGACAGATCCACCACTGTCACTGCAGATTGCGACTGAAGGATCATCTGTGAACTGTGAACCACATTACAGTTATTGCACATTTTTCAACTAAGTACACTCAATTACACAGTTTGTAAACAAACCAACAAACAGAAACTAAATATGTGAGGCACTCTTCATTGTCATTGGCAGATCTCTTGTTAAATACTTCATAACTGAACACAGAATGAAAACTGTTAAGGGTCAATGTTTATAGAGGTGGGATGTCTCAACATCATGTCAATGTTTACAGGGGTGGGATGCCTCAAGATAATAATGCTGACCAATAACCCCACTGACCCCGCCCTTACTTACCATGACATGAAGCACTGCACTACCAAGAGGATGCGCATCAGTGATTGTTCTTAATAATTTACCAGACTGCAAATCCCACATAGTTATCTAGGAAAACAGGAACATGTTAGGCCTTCAAAGGCTTTATTTCTTTTCTTTAATAACTTGTAGTAAATGAAATCCAGTGATACCCTCTCCCCCAAATGCACCCTCCCAAAAGTAGACACTCTTGAGGACAAGCACTCTAGTAATAAATGGACATCTCCCACACAAAAGACCTCATGCAAGTGGACAACTCCCATAAGCACTAACTGCTCCATTTAATGGAAAACTATGTGTAGGCATTGCACATCATTAATAGTATGATTGCATAAATTCCATATAGGTAGACTTCCTGTTAGTATAGTACTACACAAAGTAGCACAGTCCCCTTCAATAAGGTGACACTATATCCACCAAGAAACAACTCGTATAAGGGGACACAAACTGGGACATCTACTTTAGTTAAGTTCTTATAAGTTGGCACAGTAGCACTGAACCCTACCGTTGAGTGCCGCTTCCCATAAGTGGATGCATTTGGACTCTTCAACTTCAAGAATTAAATGCCTTAAATAGTTTTTAACCAAATGCTTTCAGCAGATATGGAACCTTTTCTTATGGTCTGCTAAGAGTTGCCCATAAGCAAACAAACTGACAATTAAAAGCCACCTTTCTGAAAACAGCCACTAGATCGAAGTCTTGTGGACATCTGCATAAAAATTAGAGTTTCACTACACTGGGTCGAAGCCTACAATTATATTAGATGAGGCAGTGTTTCCCACACTGTACAACTTTCCATGCAATTTTGTTGTGTTTTTGCAAGACAAGTTCCACAAAATGTTGCCTAGTGTACCGCAACACCCATGCCCAACACTTGAAAAATTTGTTGCAACATTGCCAGAATAGTTACAACGGTTGTGGACCAACAAAAACTTGCAAGACATGTTCATTTTAGGGTTCTAGGTAACACTAGGTAGGTTTAATTGTGCAACCTTAGTCACAACAAAATAACAAGAAAGGCTGCAAGAAAAACTGCGTAGTATAACAGTGCAAATTGGCAATCATAATTACCTACTAGCTGTTTTCTGTTACCCACCTGGCCCCTGGCATGTCCGCAAAGAAGCCTTGTACATTCTATGTTGATTCCAAGAGCAGTGACGGCACCATATTCTGCACCTACAAGAAAATGACACATCAAAATTAACCCAGTGATAGTTTATTTCAATCCAAAAGGGGATGAGTCACGGATACATGTAGTGTTCCCAGATCTGGGTACACTGTAAGTAAGTGGTAATGGCATTGTGAGGGTCTCAAAGGGATTTCAGGCTAGAGGGCCCTGGGCTTAAAAAATTTGGTCCTCCAGGGCACCAAGTCCAAAATCATCAAAGATCTGGAGATTCAGCTCCTTAGTCCAAGGCTTCAATTACCGGTAGCTAACATCATCATTTTAGCCCAGACTCCAAATGGAGGGGAAAGGCTTTGGGCTCCAGGTTCCACAGCAAAAACTTCAGGGCTCCAGGGCTCCAAAGCCCCCAGCCACCCCCTCTCCCACCCCACTTCTTTTACTTCTTTAGGACCCTGTATTTTGCAGCCACCATTCTTTGAACACAAGTAAAGAACAGGACACTTGAAAAATCATGGGAACTGTTCAGAAAAACATCAAGACAGAGCCTCCTGAGATTCAGCCAACCTAGAACACATTTATGGAAAATAGTTACTGAGTTCATCCTGATTTCTATTAAAAAGATAAAATTTACTAAATTTTTTGATTCACTAGTAAGATTCAATTTGTACCTAATGAAGTATTGCCAAGAACAAGTTTGAGAGCTTGCTGAGGATCTGAAAAATGAAATAAATACAAACAAGTTACCGGTAACTTTCAGTTCAAATTTTTAACACCACAAATTAAAACAACTGACATGCAATACACTAATCAAAATTAATAAGATCAGAAACTGATATTGGATTAAAAGCCTTTTCAAGAACAATATTGCACATTTTCTTACCAAAGACTAACACAACTCCATGAGATGTTCCAATACAGATAAGAGAAGAAACAGCCTATAATAAAAAATCAATTGATTTTCAAATGTACTGGTAATAGTTGCATTAAACTAACTGTTGATTTCAAATGATTTCAAAAACCAAGCAGAATTAACTTTGAGGCCTGGCAAACGAAATAGGGTTAGGGTCTGGTCTGAAATAGGGTATCAAATTTTGGGTCAGGTCTGAAATATGGTAGGAAAAATCACATATTTTGGTCTGAAATAGGGTAAGGGTTTCCAGAAGCGCGCTGCACCCCCCCACCCAAATCTTTGGGAAGTACCCCCCCCCACCCCCAGGCTTTGAGGTTAGTAATTCAGTATTTTGTTGTAATTGATCAAGCTTACTTTAAAGGAGAACTGAAGTAAAAAATCAAGTATTTTTTCCCTTAAAGCTTAAGCCATAAATATTAATGTTTGAAACTTTTTTTCTGTGTACTGGCTTACTTTCGGTCTCAAAAAAATAGTTTTACTGCGAGTTTGGGCCATCAGCATTGTGGCGCAGAATGGGTGTGTCAGCGGTCATTTTGGTAGCCTATGACGTAGGTTATGGGGAACGAATGCAAGAGTTACAAAGAGAAGTACTGATTTTACCCATGTAGAACTTGTACTTTGAGTGTACAGTAGTACAATTGCGACGGAAACGCTGGATAAATACCCATTCGGAATGTTATTCTCTTCTACTATCTCTACTGGATTCTTTCCACTTGTCCTTGAAGACGTATGTTACATTTTCACCGCGGATCAGTGACGCGCTTTCGATACTAAACACCCGCGCAAATTTTCAGAAAATATCATCATTCTCTGTTTATTTAAAGTTTGCTTCTCTTTCCGAAAAAATACTAGGTTTTAAGTTAGTTATAGCTAATTTAATAAATGATTTGTCTAAATTTATCGATAGACAAGTTGAAGTTTATGGGAAACTCGACGGCTGTAGTCAGTTCAGATCTAGTAAATAAACAATCACAGATGCTTTCCAGCGTCTATATTTTTGCCTTACAATTTTTTTGTAGCCCACTCTACTGTATGTCATGTAGCTATTTATCCTAAACTTTGCAAATTTATTTTCACTTTTGTAATAGTGGATTGCGGCTCAAACGTTTATAACATAATTTTAGCGCTCCGCTCATGGGTCATCAAATAAAGCTTCAAATTATTTCAGTCTCTTTCTTTTGACATGTCATGTTTTCATTACACTGTGAATTACTGTCGTTATTTTTCAACTGAAGATGGTAGAAATTTGCATTCTTGCATTAGGTACTTGAACTGGCAGGCTGAAGTAGCTGATTCGTTTATAAATAAAACTACAATATGTATCTTGCCTTCGGCACACTCACGGACGATTCTGTATCGGTTTATTGCTTTGCCACACCACTTTCCTCTATAAGTTTGTTTCGAAATATCTTCACTGACAATCGACACTGGAGTGATTCGCCAGTTTATTCCGCCCAGCACCAAGTTCTAAATGCCATTTTCTCGAAAAGCTGGAAGCCAGGCAAAAATATTGCAATAACAGTAAGAAATACCAGACCACGAAATTCAATTACGCAATAAGCGCTGTTGTATGACCTTGGTGTCAAAACAATGGATCTGCTGGGCTAGAGATTATTTTTTGCCACACAGGAACGGTACAGAAGCTGGAATTCTTAACTTAGCACGCTCGGCTATATTTATACTGCTGCATGGAGGAGTTAAATACGAATGCGAACATGAACATGTCGTCCGGGCTGTTAGTGTTACACACAACATAGCGGGGAATATCACCCAGTCTGAAGTCTGCATTTTGTACTGACTGGCCGCGGAGCGATAATTTCATCGATTCTAAATCCAACTCATTCACTAACAAAATAATAGAAATACCAAACAAATGGAGACAAACCTGATTGATCGCACTTTTAATTTAGCTCCTTCACTTCTTGATAAATTAATTCTCGGCCGTGAACATGACGAACATAGCTTGAAGCACTGAAAACCTTGCTTATTCAGGGCTCCAGATTCTCTCAATATTTGGGTCACAGACTTCTTCTTACGAGCCAGTTGTTTTTTCAAAAGAACAATAAATTATTGCAAACTGAAATGGCTGTACACAATTCATACTGGAAAACAATATGCGAAATAACACAGCCTTAGCTTTGTAGCGGCTGGTAGTACTCTTCGGACAAATGCTGCAATCCTCCCCATAACCTACGTCACAACACACCGCTGACATCTGTTGCGAGCCCACAATGACAAAGCCCGAAAAGCGGGAAAATCCCAATTTCAAACCCAATTTTTTCGTGAATAGCAACTCGCGAGTTAAAATAATTACCAAAACTTGATTTTATATGTCCAAGACTTCCAAAGGAAACAATAAAAACAAGGTTGATTTTTGGACTTCAGTTCTCCTTAGGGAAGGTACGTTTTTTCTTGGGGGGGCAGGGCTGGGGAATTTTGGGATTTTTTTCCCAAAAAAGTGTTGGCCTTCCCTTGCGTTTTAATGAAAACACTCCTGACCCCCCACCTTTAGGTGACTGACAAAAGTGCGACCCTCCCCTCACTACGACATGGTATGTTCCATGCTGTAGAAACCTCAGAACGTTTCGCTTGTGAACGCAAAGTGTTTGAATATGAAATCAATATATCTCGATATTGAATGTGTGCACGCTGAAACAAAGAAAATGTGAACAATCAGTGTGGGATATTTATGTTTTATAGCTGAAGTTTGAATATGGAAGTATTTGAGTATTATAAAAGTTTTCAACATAAAATATCTAAGGGAAAATACACACGCTTCTTTCTCCGACTAGCTGGCATTGCTGTTGGTTATTTTAACAGAAAGGTGTATTTGTTTAGCATGCGAAATCTGCCTCTCAAAAACAAATATTGCATACATTTCCGACAGGGTAGAGCGCATTGTTGGATCTACTAGTAACTCTTCAGAACTAAACGACTCAGGAGATCAGGCAGCGGATAGCCAACAGCAAGAAGCTGAAGAAACGATACCTGAGTCAAGTACTTCTTGATACGGACGCAAAAGGAGACGAGTCCTCCAAGAAAAACTATGTGCCATGGCATAATATACATGTACAAATGCAACCTAGCACCTAGAACAAAACACCAAATTAAATCAAAGTAGGTGAAAACCAAAAACTTAATCTGTAAGAAAAATGGAAAGCAACTGCATCACAAAAATTCTCATTAAAAAATTCCGGAAAAGATGTGTGACCCTCCCTTGAATAGCTCACATGAGGTATGGCCCTCCCCTTTTGGAGCTCACTTTCACTAATGACCCTCCCCTCTGAGACCCCAGCCCTCCCCCCCCCCCCAAGAAAAAACATACCTTCCCTTAAAGTGTACAGATCACAAAATATTTTAAATTATCAACCAATCAGAATTTAACTGCAGCTGTACACTGTGTGATACTGTAATAAGTTTAAACTATTATTCAATTGAAAATTACTGTTATTTCAATTTTTTTTCAATTATTTTCATCCAAAGCATGGAAACTACATTTATTTAACATGTATGTAAAATTATACATGGTCCAACCTGCAGAAATGGTGTGCTTCAAAGTCCTTTGTACCAGCCCTGTTAAATAACAACCCAATTTGATCATAGACAATAATTTATTATTAATACCAAATAATAAATTTCTTACCATGGCCGTTGGCAATCCAGCATCAACTCTGGCCTACAAGAAATATTTCTTATTTTATAATAATCTATTTCCACTGTTCAAATTTATAATCAGTACTGACATTAACCTGCAGAAAATTATGACATTAAAAATTAACATGTACACTATACTTAAACAACTCTAGAAATTTTGACCTAATACATGTACAGTAGCACAAAAACATTCAAAGACAAAACAAAGTGAGGCCAGGTATCAAACCAGATCGAAATCTTATTAAATTACAGTATAATCATGGCATGTTTTATTTTTAAACAGGATATTTTGAGGCAAAAAAGTCGAGGGGCTTGTTATTATTGGTCTTAATACTTGAAATGAATAATATATTTGTACTTACAGATGCAGAAACCATTTGGGCTGAGACGCTTTTCAGCACAACATGCCGTAGGACTGATCCATGTTTAGTTTTCTTTTCTTGGTTTTCTTTGCTATAACAAAAGGACACCATGTAAAATTATTAACCAAAAATACACTTGAGAAGCAGTTTACACCAGAGGTTTTAAAAATAGATCAAATTTGATGTTTATGTGCTGATTTTTTCCCTTTGTTGTGAGTTTTTCAATTAAAAATCTCTAAACTATTTTTAAGATGTCTTCCCACAAAATACATAATATAATAATTTATTATATTCCTCAATTGAACAATTATGTTTTTGAAAGATTTTTAGCCACACTATCAAGGTACATGTATACAGATTTTCAGGGATATAGTTAAGATCTACCCTGCATCCCAGACAAATTCAACTAGTTACTGACAGCTACATGTAATGTTGTCTCCGACACAGGCTGCTAAAGGTTCTGGTCACCATTGAACTTAACCAGCTGAAAAAGGTTAATTTTAAATTAAAGTTGCACAGTTGCAATATAAACTCAATCCTAGGACATGTTAATGGGGCTGTCATTATCATTTTTTGGTTGTTTTATTTTTTTAATTTTGTGTGGTTTGTTTTTTGTTTTCATTTTTGTTTCACTTTTCACCTTGCATGTGTAGCTACACCCTTGGAATTACAGTAGAACCCCGGTAACTCGAACTCGGATAACTCGAACTCCCCCACTAACTCGAACTAAGTCCCATTTCCCTTGGATTTGACCCCACTTTTCAGTCATTTTTACTCGGTTAACTCGAACTCGGATAACTCTAATTCCCTGCTAACTCGAACTAAATTTCGTTTCCCTTGATCAAAATTTACCCCAATAACTCGAATTATGGTTCTTGCAACTCACCACCTTGTCGTGTAATTAGATTTTTAAAAACACTAAAACTAAAACTACAGCAATTTGAGCGATTTGATTTTTAAAATTAGTGCACTGCTGGCAATGAAGAGATCACGTATTTGACAGCCACTTCCCGATCTTATAATCCTGAGTATGACTGAGTTACATTCACAGTACTGTATTATCATGAGAATGCATAATCGTGTTACAGTTTCTGACGAGATAAGTTTAATCTGCACTGTACTGTATACTGAAGTGCTGAAAAATCAGTAACCTAGATCAATTATTAACATGGAGCCCAATAACTCGAACCCCCGCTAACTCAAACTGTTTTCGTTTCCCTTCAGAGTTCGAGTTATCAGGGTTCTACTGTATTGACATGTAAAAAAGTTAGAAGCCCAGGGGGGGGTGGTACCCCCTATAATGGGCTAAATGGGGAGGCTCTGCCCAAAAGGGGTGCCTTTTTTAAGCTCACAGTATACAGGGTAGGGAAAATATTTGTAAATTTGATATATTAAGGGGTCACCAAAATGTGCTGCAAAGTGAAAGAGATGGCAGCTAAAACCAAATATAATAATTATTTTGTATAAAACAGTGCTAAATTTTGCCAGAAATAACAACGTGAAACACACGAAAGCTTGGTTGAAGCTTTGAGCAACTGAACCACAGAAACTGAAAGCACATAAAAAATCTCAGTGACCACATTATATTGTTTTGGTTTATGTATAAGAAAGAGTGTGAGTTTTGCTCTAGATAACAGAAACAGAGATGTTAAACAATGAAAATGTTACATATTTGTCATCTCTGACCTAGGATCCAAGTCAAGAGAAGAGGATAGCAGTTCACTGTTGAGCAGATTTGCCAGATCAGGATCATCTTCTAATGAAATGATATCTTCATCTTTCTGGAGAATTTGAAAAATATGACTGTGTTAATCACAAAGATCAACAACAACAAAGACATTGTTGCATATCATTTGCAAACAGGACCTTAACCAGGAAATGGAAAAAGGGTATCCTGGGGCATATGACAGTTCATTTAAGGTTAATACCTAATTAGCACCTAATTATCTTTGTTCAAAATTCACCACTCTCAGCAATGTCTCCATTTACTCTTTAAGAGACACCAATGGCAAACTTGCTATTCCTCTACCCTGTACAAACTTTATGAAAAATAGTTTCCGCTACTCTAGAGCATTTCTTTGGAATAGCCTTCCTGTTGAGCTGCAGCAGGCAAACTCTCTCAGGGCCTTCAGGGCTGGCTGCAAGCAATTCTTCTGAAGATCTACACAGCACTTACATAAAGCAGGATTGTAGTTTAATTAGGTTAAGTCAAATTGTTATTGTATTTTAGTGGTTTTTGTATAGAAATAATGTTTTTAAGTCCTGATGAGTCGACCATGATTAAATAACTGTTATTCATTCATTCATTGATAAATCACAGTATTTATATCTCAAATGACTACACCATGAGACTGTAAACAATAATATACTATTTTTATCATCAATAACTGTCTTACAGTTTTAAAAAGTTACAGTAACAGTAAACACCCAGTAGGTGAAGGATTAGACATTACCTCGTTCAAAATGCTTTCTAGTGATGGCATATTTACTACTTCTGGCAGGTCTAATTCAATGTCAACCTGAAATGTTCAGCACAAAAAGGATGGCAAAAAATAAATACTGTTGAATATGAACCCCCAGAATAGCATATCTCAACTCTGATCGCACTCAGTTACATCATGAATAGTCCTGTATTTCGCCCAGTATGCCTATTGGCTTTTCCCTACCCAGGGGAGGGGGGGGGACATTCATGTATATCAGTGGCAGAGTGGGACAAAGACCTTTTTGGGGATTGAACTTAATGATTTGGGAATTTGGGGAGGTAAGAAATTTCCTGATGGACTTATTTTGGTTAGAAAGGTTTTGGCTGAATCTCTTTTAGGCTTGATTAAAAGCGTGTGTAACTTGGGGCGCTAGATTTTATGTCAAATAATACTTAAATATTATAATAAAGTTTCGATATAACGCGCGCTGTGATTGGTTGAAACAGCGTGCTTTATCAGAGTACAGATGCACGGAGTAGCCCTTGACGCCATTCTGCGCGCGCTGGCAAGCTGAAAACCTTTCTTGCGCGCGCTTGCAAGCTATGAAAAAACTTGATTTCTTGCAATTAAAAGCCAGTTTCTTTACAAATGTGAGCAAAGCTATATTATAAAACAAATAAAAAAGCCAAAACCGTGCTTTGTTCTGTTATAAAGCACTCAAGGAAGTGACGAGAGCACTCAAGAAGTAGGGAGAAGCACTCGCCTGCGGCTCGTGTTCACCCTACACTTCTTTCGTGCTCTCGTCACTTCCTTGCGTGCTTTATCACAGAACAAAGCACGGTTTTGGCTTTTTTATTTGTTAATTGTATTACTTTTATTTACAAATTAAAGAATAAAAGATGGCTTGCGTAAACTGACTCAGACTCTCGTTTTTTTTTTAACAAGGATAAAAAGGATGTTTTTAGGTAACTTATATGTTCTGAGCTGTTGGACTTTTTTGGGGTTCAGTTTTAACTTGATGGGCCTTTTATGGGGTATAAAACATTTAGGCTCATTAGCACCTCCCCACCCCACTCCTCTGTTTTCATGTTGCTTTACCACCTGTTCCTTATCTGAAACATTGGGAAATAACACTGACTGGAGGAGGCGAGAGAGGGTATTAAGGGAAATGTGCTGTCGCACAGATGTGTGTCAGGGCAATATTTACTATGATCCAAGAGTTGATCGTTGCAACAGTGTCTCGATAATTTTGCCACTATGTCTAACTGTAGCCATTACACATAAGACTAAGTATACAATGATAAATAAAAGATTAAAAGATTAATGAAATAAAAAAAATCAAAAATTCTTGGTAAGTTTATATTTTACAATCTTCAATGTTTCAAGAAAAGTGCTTGGACTGTTGCCTAGCAGTATAAAATCATTGAAAAATGCCTCCTACTGGCATTTACACAATCTTGCCGCATATAAATAAAGTTTCCCCAGCTTTTTGCTAACCGGAATGCTTATTCCACATAACACAATGATGGTTCGTCCTTATTTGACTACGATAATTCATTGTTTGACTACAAGAATCACGGCTTTTGTTACTTTTAGGGGACTCGCGCTATATAGAGAAAAAATTGTCTGAATGCACGCGCAAAAATGACGAATTTAATTCACTCGCAAAAATGACGAATTCAATTAATTGTACAAAGTTTAGAAATAACTAAACTCAACAATAACAAAGCTAACCGTAGTAGAATCAGTGCTTAACCCTAAACAGAAGTATAGATGAGTTCTTAGGCCTAATCACTATCGATCAGTGCTTAACCCTAAATACTGCAGATGAGTGTTTAACCGTTTTCATTTTGTTTTCATTTGTTTTTCTCGCTAATAAACGCTCGTCATCAAATTTGTCACTCGTCATTTTTGCGCGTGCATTCAAACAGTTTTTCACTGGTTTTTTTCCTATGTAGCGCGAGTCCCCTAAAAGTAACGATAGCCAGAATCACTGTCTACTGATCTTTCATGGACTAATAGGGCGGCAATCCACGATAGAAAACACGAACAAAACTTACCGAATCCGAAACATGTCTTTGCCTAAAGGAGCCAGTATTCGTAGTGAAAGCTGCATCAAGTGATTCTAGTGATTCCAGTTGGTCCGTTGTGGATAATAACCCTGCCAAAACACTTGTGTCTTCTCTCAGTTCGTCCGCCATCTTTGGTTGTTCATTATTTCTAGTGCCAGTCTCCCTAATCTCGGTTCCTTTCGTTGACTCACCGACGACTCGACACCGCTGGACTCAGCATTCTCGTCCCCAGAGCTGCGATCCACGGATCGAGAGCGAGAGCTCTGGCAGTCGGCAGTCAGTGCTGGCAGGAGCCAGGATAACGCGCAAGCGCAATAGCTGCCCATTTTAGTAACCGATGGTAACCGTTATTGTTTCAAATTTCTGAGGCTGCACAGAAAGCCAGAAGTCCGTGATTCACGGACTTCTTGCTTCACACCCAACCAGGGCTCTCGATCTGTGGCGCTGGCCAAAACGATCGCAGCTCTGGGGACGAGAATGTGGCCCGAGTTGTCTTTTGCCTCTTTTTCAAAGCGAGACCCAATATGTAAATGTGTTTATTTTGCATTTGAATGAAAACTCATTTTCACATGAAAGGTTGGGCACCAAGACTCGCTTTGAAAAAGATCCTCAAGACAACTCGGAAATAGGCTATTGGACCTACTTCTCTGTTGGTTTGTCGGGGAGGGGGAACGGGCCCGGGGGGGGGGGGGTATTCCGGATTTCTAGTGACGGGGATGATCGAATGGGGGCAAAAATCAAAACCCAAAAAAATCCCTAGGGCTTTCAATCAAACCCAAAAAAAATCCGTGGACCAAAAATCATCCCCCCCCCCCACCAAAAAAAACCCCACGCCGAATTTCCAAGCCTTAAAAATTTCCAGAAAGGATTACATGATATAACATGAACTATGCAGTCAGCACTAAAAAAAATTCCTACTTAATTCGAGCCACACAAAAAAATAATGCAAAATTCTCCTACCCAAAAAAATCTGGGAATGAAAAATTTCAAACCCAAAAAAATCCTTTGATCACCCTCCTCACTTGAAATCTGGAGTACCCCCCTGGGGGAAAGGGTAAGCAGTGGGATGCTAAGGAGGGGATAAAAGGAAAAAGTGTGGATGAAAGTAACCGGGAGAAGGGCGCCTGCCGGGAGGTGCTGGGGAAGTATGAAGAATTTCTTTGATACAAGTAATTAGCAATTTATTCATTTGTTATTTTGTTTGTTGTTTGTTTGTTTGTTTGGTTTTGGGGTTTGGGTGAAAGTAAGGGGGAGGTGCATGGGAAGTGTGAAGGATTTCATAGTATCAGATACTCGCTATATTCTGTCTGGCATCATTAAGGTCCTGATATTGATAAATTGACTGAACAAAATTTTTTCTATGTTTTCAAGCCTTTTTTTTTTTTAATTTGTATTTTCTTTTTTTTTTAATTTTGCTTTTCACTCCACAGCTCATATTTTTAATAAGAAATTATTTAAAATATGAGCTTCAAAAAAACATGGTGAGGCAGGGGAGGAACTACTCGGCCCCCGAGCCAGATGGAGAGTAATTCCCAGCCACAGCATTCAAATCTTCACCTGTTTCCCTTGTTCAAAAATTATTTCACACACTTCATACTATCCATGTTCAGATGATTTGATTGCCCTTGGCTCAAATGACAAGCAGAAAATGTCATTTGTTGCCACTATCATTTATGTAAAAGCCTCAAAATTTACATCACACGTTTATCAAACAAAACAAAATAATTGAAGGACCCACTTTGGTTGTAAGTTTAATATAAATTTATTATACATAACAATTTAATACAAAAATTAAAAATTTAGTATAAAAATATAAAAACTTTCATGCATAAAAACCACTTATCAAAACAAAACAAAATAATCAAAGGGTAGGTGGTTCCTCTACTTCATTTTCTTAATTCTTTCCACCTTAACCTAAACCTATAAAAATTTGACTAGTATAACCCAAGTTACACCACCAAAAAGTATACAGCAAGGGGGAAGAGAGGAAGTGGGTTAACAAAAGGGGAGATAGGGGAGAAGCCCCCAAGGGGTACCAGTACTCAGGGAAGGTGGAAATGGGGCCAAATTTTTATACCCAAAAATGTGCAAAGTCACCCCAAAATAGTCCCTTTCATCGACATACAGACATAACTTGAGTTTGTAAATGGGTTACCTGTGCCTTGCACTTTGGTGGGGATGTACTCCAAGCCTCACCATTTTCAGACCAAATCAGTAATACCTAGGCTTTTATTGTGGGGGAGGGAGGCAGGGGGCTTTAAACCTCCCATTTCCCATACCCTTTAATCCCAGTTCCCACCCTGTATTTGTTGGCTCCTGCCTCTTTGCATTTTTTCGATTGCAAAATATTGCACAATGTTCCATAATTTTTCCCTTTTTCTCTCGCTTGCCGCCACATTGGGAATCCCGCTTTTTGTCCCCTCTTCTCCCACCTCCCATTCAACTCCCGCTTCCTTTTCTCCTGGTCTCCTGCCCCCCTCTCCCTCTTCACTTTATTCAGAGCAAAAATCTACATACCTCAACCACACCAGAAAGCAAAACATAACATATTTCAGGCTGAAATGACTAAAAACAATATACTCTTAATATCATTGTGGTAGAACCCATTTGTATTACTCATTAAAATTGGTCAACTTTTTTTTTCTGGTCTAATAATTTCTTGATAAATATAGTAACATTGCAAAGCAGAACCAGCAAAGCACCACCAATACTGAATCCATTTGGAGCAACAGCCAGTATTGTTATCTGAAAAAGAAATGAGAAAGCAATTCCTATTGTGCGAGCCAATGAAATTACAGATGCCTTTTCCATACTCAGGGCCTTTGTTACAATCAACTGCGCTGAATAACCAAGGACTCCAGACACAATGATATAAATGGCATCATAAGTTCCACAGTCTGGGTATTTAAATCCCCCGGCAATCATTGAAGCTGCAAGAGTAATGACCAACCCAACAGATGTTGAATAAAGTACCACCACTCTCCCAGTCATCTCCTGTGATACTTTGCGAGATAACACAATAGCACCTGCAGCACAAAATGCTCCAAAGACAGCCAAAAGAGTCGGAAACCAGACTTCTTTAGAGCTAGAACTTTTTCCCAGGGACCCAAACAAAAATGTAGGCCTTCCAATAAGAACCACTCCTCCTAAACTTAGTAATGTAGCGATCAGATCAAATTTGGTTACTGTTTCTTTAAGGAAGATCCGGCCAAGAAGGGCTGTATAAACTGGAGAAGTGTAAAATATCACCCGTGCGTCGGCCAAAGGCATGTGTTTGACAGCATAAATACTTAAATTCATCGCCGTGGCTCCAACAACTCCCTGAAGAACTACAAATTTGATTTTCTTCCAGGGTTGGACAAGTTTATCGTTGAAGAAAATCACCGGTGGTATTGCAAACACAAGCTGCAATGCTAACCGCATGGACACTACCTCCAAACTTGGAATGCTTTCGGCGAGTTTAATCATCAGTGAGGTTGCAGAAAACAGCAAAGACGCAGCGATGCCCAAAACAATCCCTAGAACAGCGAACCTTTTCGTCTTTGATCGATTTACAATCCTCAGGTCCCATGTGTCTTCAATTTTGTCCGTTGTCGGCTCATCACCGGCCAAAATATGTAAATCATTTTCCGTCCTTGTAATAGCTGTATTGATGACACTGCTCGTTTCACTCCCTGGTTCTGAAAACTCTCTGTTTTGTGTAAAAGTGTTGCCATTTACAATTATTTCGGAAACGTCGTCTCTTAGCTCTAGGTAGCTTGTGTAGTTTTCTGACAGGCGTTCTTTGTTGACACTTCGTCGAAGTCTGGTAATGAACGGAGACCAAATTTTAGCCGCCATAAGTCTTTACTCTCTAAGAACAGTTCGCTCGACACGGGAGATAAAAAACAGCTTAGCTTTGGTGCTATATAAGGATTAATACGCAATGTCTTCGCAATAATTGCATGCAATTGCAAAGACTCCCGAGCACATCACGCGGTCCATACGTTCGCTTTACGTATCATTACATTAGCACATTCGCATCCGGGCTACGCGTCACGAAACCCCCACACCGTGACAAGTCTTTTAGTCGCCCATATTTTTTTGCCCGTTCCGACTTTCCCTCGCCCCACTAACTGCCCCTGGGTCACCGAGGATGACGTCGAAACAAATTTACGCGTACGAATCTGAACTTGTCTAAACAAAAGATCGGAGGGATGTCCGCGCACTCCCGCTTCAATTTCTCTTCATCCATGTTTAGTGCCAACACTAATCACGCGAGCACGCGCAAAAGTCGCGTCGCCCACCGAGAGGAAAGCGACACGGACCGATGCGAGAGAGGCGCAGGAGAAGAGAACAAAAGACGGGTTACTACTGCGTTAGTGAGTTTCGCTTTTTACGGCTATCAATGAGAGAAGAGAGGGGATGCTCGTAATAATAATCGTAGACTTTTTTTCACCCACTTCTTTGTTCGCCAGTTCCGACTTTCCCTCGCCCCACTAACTGCCCCTGGGTCTCCGAGGATGACAAATACAGGGTGGAAACCGGGATTAAAGGGTATGCGAAGCGGGAGGTTTAAGCTCCCTGCGCCTCCCCTCCCCCCCGCCCCGCCCCACCCACACTACAACGATGATGATGACGATCAACGGTGACTGTGATGATAACGATCAAGATGAAAGATGACGACGATTCTTGTTTAAAAAAATAATAACAATAATAATAATAATAATAATAATAATAATAATTAATAATAATAATAATAATAATAATACAAAAAAATTTATATAGCGCCATTTCCAATAGCTCAATGGCACTTTAAAATGTATTGAAGTACAAATCTATAATTTGCAAGGACCACAGCGACGAGACGTTGAGAGTTGCCGGATCTTAAGTAGTAAAACATTTGAAGGAAAACAATATGCGGAACGACTGATCCTTGCGGAAGTTAAAGAAACGAAGACAGAGAAGACGAAATACGTAAAGTAAAAGAAATGTATGAAACAAAAAATTGTCCGCTATTTCGGTTTGCAAAACAAACCTTCTTCAGGAGCTACAAGAGTAGAATGAGTAAATACGTTTTAATACATGTATAGGGCCGTATGAGCTATATTAATGACACTTCTTGTTCAGCTACGTACCAACCTATTATATTCATTTATTTTAAATTTTTAAACTTTTATGTTAACGGTCCTGTAACGTATTTACTCATTCTACTCTTGTAGCCCCTGGCCTGAGGAAGGTTTGCGTTTGCAAACAGAAATATCGGGCAATTTTTTGTTTCATACATTTACGTATTTCGTCTTCTGTCTTCGTTTCCTTAACTGCCGTAAGGTTCAGTCGTTCCGTATATATTTTTTTTTTATTAAAGTACATGCACATGCAAGAAAAATTGACTTGCTAAAATTAAATGAATAAAAAAATCTCTATAATTCTAAAACTAAAATACTTTTAGCTTAAATCTAAACTCCATTTAGATTTTAAAATAAGATTTAAAAAATCGTCATTATTCTGAGAACTAATAAAACGCCTCTCTAACAAGTGGTGTTTTTATCTTATTCTTTTAAGGGATTGGATTAATCTTATGCTGTAAGGTAGCGCGTTCCAGAGTCTGGGGGCAGCAACTTGAAAAGATTTTTTTCCATAAAACTTGAGATTCGAGATTAGGCGCTCGTCTTGTCATGTCTTCTCGTCATTCCTTAGTGCGCTACACCCAGTGAAGTTTAAAAAAGAAGTTAACATTTTACTTTTTTTATTTATTTATTTAATTTTTTTTTTGTTTTTTTTTTACTCTATTTTTTTTTTTTGCTTTCCGGTAGCTTTCCATTTCCGTTTGCCTTCGCATGCATGAAACGTTGTGTGTGCATAGAAACAAGCAGATATGCTCAGTCTTTGTTTGTTAGAAGCATTTGAGTTAACTACAGCTCAGAATGTAACGGGACAGATTACGGAAGGATGATGTAGGGAGAAGCGTTGCGTGACTAATATCCCGGATGCTAAAAACACATAAGGATAGGCACCAAAGACATTCCGGGAGAACATGATGTAAATTGCTAGGATCTTCAAAATTTTACACTGTGTGGTGATCTGAATTGTACTACGGTGGCCCGTAAGGGACACCTCTTTTTTTCTTCCGTCTTGACTTAATAACTTGCGATGGCGACTTTTAAAAGAGGGACAAAGCTTTTCTCTTTCTGACTTTCAACGTTAACCTTGCTGATAACTCGCGATCGCGTGTTATAAGTTGCGATCGCAAGTTATATGTTGCGATCGCAAGTTATAAGTTGCGATCGAAAGCTATAAGTTGCGATCGAAAGTTATAACTTGCGATTGCAAGTTATCGCAACCTAAGAACTGGCGATCGCAAGTTATGACTCGCGGTCGAAAGTTATAACTCGCAATCGAAAGTTGTAACTCGCGATCGAAAGTTAAAACTCGCAATCGCCAGTTACATATTTCGATGGCGTTCGTGAAAAAGCTGCGGAGCTCTGGCACGAAGTTCACTGTACGTGGTTTCTAACCGTGTTCATTTTCAGTGGTGTAAGAGGGTCTAATTTGCCCACAATTTATAGTGTTTGCTGTTAAATTGGCCAATATTTTAATGTTTACTGTTTTCGGAGAAAATACTGTTTAGTGTTTAGAAGGTTTTACGGAAGGCTTACTGCTAACGTCTTTTCCTTGTTTAGGGACGTTCGCGCTAATTGTTTCTGCGCATCCTTACTGCGCACGCAATTCACTTCGTTGCACTTCGCAATGTCATGCCACGTCATGCATTGAGCGCGCGCGCTGTTGAAGAAATGTGGAGATATATAGCACTAGTGGGCACTTTAATATCTATGCACGGGCTTAACTCTCTTAAATGTTCGGTGACACCATATTTTCTTTCGGTAGATCACTTTCTTTGTCGATTATCTACGTTTTGTGAAAAATTGAAGAAAATCTGTGTTGTAGAAGTTTGATTTTTTAACTTTTGTGCCCTCGCATCATCGAATTCTGCTATTATTGTAGCTGCACGGTGTTCGCAAAAGTCCATCTTAGAGACTGAGTTTAACTAAAAGGATGACACCGGTTCAAATTATTTACTTGACAGACCCACTTAAATAAAATTTGACTGAGAAAGTGGGTCTACAGCGAATCATTTTTAATATTTTTCAACTGACAAGCACTGAGGCCATGTCTAGTTACGAGGACCGATCTGTCAAAATTGGGGTAGTTTTCCACGCGCTTTATTTCGAAAACGAAGTCGATGACCCCCCAAATTTTGCATTTCAGACATAGGTAACTCATTATCTGACTGTAGCCAAACTATGAAAAAAATCTGTGTTGTAGAAGTTTTTCGCGCGAACGTCCTTAAGTGATGAATGAGCCATTTGTCCTTGGTATATAGTCGCAACATTTTCGGAATTCTCCTCGGAAATCTTCGGAAATGTTCGGAAACGTTCAAATGATCTTCGGACTACTTTCCAACATGTACAATTTTGGGGCCGATTTTGTTTCTTTTTACTGTTACAGTGATTTTTTTGTTAGTGTTAAAATGCTTAAAATTTAACTGTTTTATGATACAGAGGCCAAAAATTAAGTGTTAAGTGTTATCGAGGTACCCCTCATCCAGACTCTCGTGTAAAATGGGAGTGACAGGCCTGCACGACTCTCACGCTCGTGTTTTAGCCGTTTTCATAACTTTGCTCTCACGAGTATATCTTTTAAGGACAGTCCTTTCTTATATGATATTAGTGGCAGTTCCGTAAAGATTTCGTTAAGTAATGGTTATTTTTTATATAATCAAATGTCATTTGATCATGATGATCTGTTTCAAATTGGGCACTGATGGTTGATATTGCGTTACAAAAGGCAAGATTCGTTTATTTTCCCTACGTTTTTGTTGGAGGGCTAACTTTCTGTCTTCAAAACTAACTTCTGAAAGTGTTTATCTTCCCTGCGCTCTTGTTGGAGGGCTAACTTTCTGTCTTCAAAATTAGCTTCTGATTATGTATTTTGTCTACAACTTTCTGGGTAACCTCTCTTTTGGAGTTGTTTTTTGAACAACCGCAATCCTAGAAGAGAAATCCTACGGACGTAATTCTTTTAGGCTTCTCCAAAGCGTTCGACTGGTGTTCCACACAGACGTCTGCTTCATAAACTAGAAGGATACGGTATTGACGGCCCTCTTCTTAAATGGTTTGAGAGCTTCTTAATTGGTCGGTCGCAACGAGTTGTTTTGCGTGGTAGCTATTCGTCATGGACTCAGGTAAAATCAGGCGTACCTCAGGGAACCATTTTAGGGCCCATCTTGTTCATAATGTACGTCAACGATATATCCACTGGAGTTTCTTCCACTGTGAAATTGTATGCAGACGACACTAAACTCTATAGAGAGATATAGAGAGCATTCCTGATGATACTGGTGTGCTACAGTCTGACTTGTTTCGTCTTACAGAATGGTGCAAAACCTGGCACTTGAAGTTTAACCCCGACAAATGTGAAACAATGAGAATAACTCACAAACAAGATACGTCGAAAGAGAGCTATACACTAAATCCAAATGGTGAAGTTATAAAGAGTGTGAAAAGTATCAAAGATCTTGGTATTACAATATCGTACGATCTCTCATGGAGCGATCAGTACTCATGATGTCGTCAATAAAGCTAACAGAGTCCTTGGCGTCATTAAGCGTGTGCTTGGGTCTAAAAGTATAACAGAATTCTCTTTACTATACAAATCTCTAGTCAGGCCGATCCTGGAGTATGCTGCTCCAGTATGGTGTCCTTTCCTAGTCAAGGACATAGTTTTGCTACAAAAAGTTCAAAGGAAAGCGTAGAGACTGGCCCTTGGCCAAAAGAGGGGCGAAATGCACTACGAGGAACGTTGCGCCATTTTGAAATGGTCACCATTAGAGAAACGAAGACTGTATTTTTCTCTAATGGCGTGCTACAAATGTGTATTTTCTCTAAATAACCTCTAATTTCAGGACTTCTTCCAGTTTGCCTCGAAAAGAACGAGAAGCAACCATAGTTATAAGTTACAATTTAAAGTATCCAGTTGTAACCGTTACAAATATTCATTTTTTATTAGAATTGTAAAAGAATGGAACGATTTACCAGAGTGGGTTGTCGGGGCGGTACACCTTGCACGTTTTAAGCGATCTTTAGAATCGTTTTTAAATATCTCGTAGTATTATATTGTCTTTTTATTCCTTACTGGTCTTATTTTTAACTATCCTTTGTATGTAAATGTTTAACATTAGATTTTTAACATTTATTGAATATTTTTAAGACTTTTCTTTCGGGAGTGTTTTACATAGGGCCAACCTCTTAAACTCCCTTTTCAAAGCATTCTTTGTACATTCACCTTTGTTTGTTTGTTTTTGTTGTTGTTGTTGTTGTTTTTTTATTTTTTTTTTTCATGCTTTGAATGTATGTAACTTTTTGATCATCTCTTCAAATAATGTCTTAGAAGAGTTTGTTCTCAATAGTCTCAAAGCCTCTCCTTTAATTAATGAAACCTCTTTTGACACCGGGTGGGTGGCACGAGGAAAAATATGTATGCCGAAATGTTTCAGTGGGCTTGAAATGCGTGCTTACATGAAGTACTGCGGTTTTTTTTTAATCTCTCGCCTTTGTATACGTTAGTATCTAAGAACATCGTTTCTGTTTCAGCGGTTTGATCACGCTTTGGCTAAGAATGTCTGTTTCAACTTTCGCCATGAAAATGTTGGCAAAGGCAACTGCCATTTTAGTACCCATGGCAGTGCCGTTTGTCTGTAGATAGTTTCTTCCATTAAATTGGAAGGAATTTTCCTGTAGGACTGATAAGCCTTAGCGCTCGTTCTAGTAGTGGCGTAAGGATGGGAATTTCATTTTGATAAAAAGAAACGTATGCTTTGTATACGGTTTGGATCCCCTCTTCTTGTGGTAAATTTGAATGTATATAGGCTCGTGACGTCCATTGAGACAAGTGACCCCTTCTCCGGTACCTTAGCAGTGTTGGATCAGTCTTAAGCCCGGCTGCTTCGCTGATTTCTGGAGGATTTAAATATCCAGACTGTGGAACTCATGACACTGTTCACATCATTGCAAATGGAGTTCTTGGTTATACAGGGCAGCTGCTTACGGCAAAGGCTTTGGAGATGGAAAAAGCACATATCGTTTCCTTGGTTCGGACAGTCGGTATTGCTCTGTCATTTATCCTACAGCTGATATTCCTGGATGTTGTTCCAACTGGGCTTAGTATTGGTGGTGCTATTTTTGTCTTGCTTTGTAATGTTGTCATTTTCATCAAGAAATATTTTGATCAGAAAAAGTTAAAAAATTGTCCCCAAGACTAGTCCCTGTGACATGACTCCCCTTTTATGTGAGCTGCTTACATTATTTTCACCAAAAAACCTAGTGTCTTAATTGTGACATACAGTTGACTCCCAGTAACTTGAACCCTCAGTAGCCTGTGTACATCAGCCTCCTCCCCTCAAAAAAATCGGGGAGAGTTACGAGGGGGAAGAGGGGTACGTACACAGGCTAACCCTCTGTATCTCCAACCAAAATTGATTTCCCCTGGATTTGCCCCCTACAGTTATTGTAATTTTGCCCTCAATAACTCCAACCCTTGATATCTTGATCAGGGTATATTCTAAAGCACGGCTTTGTGGGATTTTGGCAATTCGAAAAAAAAAATGCCGTATAAAATTTATGTAAGTGCGTCAAATGGGGCGCACAAAATTGTATCCAAGAATAAGTACTAATTTTCTGAAATAAAGTACTCGAAAACATCACTGACAATCAGACTGATATGACCATGCAGCACTCTTTACTTCGAAATTTATAGCCTCTTACTGTCTCAATTGTAACACAAAACGTGTCAGTTCTTGCTGTGATAACATATTGATACATGTGATAAGTCAGGTATCAGCAGGCATTCCATCACCCGATAACTCGAACCTTTTTCTATTTTCCTTGAATGTTCGAATTATCGGGAGTCAACTGTATGCTCTAGATTCTAACTAGTTTGATCTGAAACAACTATTCCCAGGGACTTAAAAGTGTTGTGCTGTGTCTTAAAATATTACAAATAATTGTTTTTAAAATGGTGGTCGGTTTAAACATGGATTAAAAGAGGTTTGAGATACAAAAAGTGACTTTGCATTTCTAGTTTTTTTTATGCAGGCCAGTTAGGAAAGCGACTCTATTTTTTCATGGTCTACGCTTATGGGCCAAAAAAAAGATGCTTAAAATGTTCAAAACTCAAGTGGAACAACCAGCCACAGACGAATTGTTTCACTGGCAATTTTTAACCATTTAAGTGTCATTTCTATGGTCCATAAGAGTGCAGACCAATTCTAAAAAAAAAAAATAGGGGTCGTCTTTATTTTGTTACAATAACCTGGAAAACTTACTTGGAAGACGTTGCGTTGGTTCAACAAAAACAAAAGTCAAAGGCCAACCAGTACGGGCAGCATCTTCGTATTCCACTTTTTGCAATACTTTTTTTTTGACCGTGGATGTGGTCCTTTACGTATACGCGTAACAACAATCTCAATGTTTTGTTTTGGTTTTTTGTTCTTTCAACTCGTGCACAGCAACTGTGCTGCTGCAATATTAGTCAAGCTAAATTAAGGTACTTTTTTTGCACGTGCTTAATTAGCTTGAATGTCCTTGGACAATTATGCTTGCACGTGCGCATCTTTCGTTCTAGAAAGCCAGGCTGGGACCTATTTAATGGCCAGTCTGAAAATTGAAACTCATCATGCATCATCCGGATATCCCGAAACAATGCATTTGTGTCATTTCTGTGGTCCCTAAGAGTGTAGACCAATTCTGAAAAAAGAAGGGTCGACTTGTTTTTCACAATAACCTGGAAAACTTACTTGGAAGACGCTGCGTTGGTTCAGCTAAACCAAAAGTCGTAGGCCAAGCAATGCGGGCAGCATTTTCGGGTTGCAGCAAGTAAGACGTTGCTTCCACTTTTTGCAATACTATTTTTTTTAGCGCGGAGGTGGTCCTTTACGCGCAACAACAATCTCATTGTTTTTGTTTTGTTTTGTTTTTCAGCACATGCACAGCAATAATTATTCAAGCTAATTATAAGGCACCTTTTTCGCACGTGCTTTATTGGCTTGATTTTCAAGAATTTCATTGGTCATGTTTGTTTGCACGTGCGGAGCTTTCGTTAGAGGGCCGGCCATTTTAGGACCTATTCACCTTACAGTCTGAGAATTGTAAAACAGCGTCGCCTTCCCGACATTATCGTGGGCGGAATAATCCATTTGTCGCTGAAGATGTCGTATTTCAAAAACGAACGGAGATAAATGTGAGGTATGACAAACCCTTGTAGTTCTGTAAGTTCAGTTTAGTTAGTTGCAAAATGAAGAAAAAAGAGACAAATTTAAATGTAAACGGTGAGGCCATACAATGCCTTAGGCCCCAGCTAGCTAGTTACACTTAGGCCCCAGCTACCTAAATCAAACTAGAAAGCGTTGTTCTGGAAACAACTTGGAAACATATGTTAATTTTCGGATGCAACATTTGCGTCCGGTTGAAGCAAAAATGTTTTTGACTTGATTTACAAAACATTTTTGTTTGTTTGCTTTTGCTGCAGAAATACATACGTTTCTCGCTCTGCTAAACTGGAAAACATTTGAGTCTGCAGCGACGCTTATTGCAATAATCTTTCGTAGTTTAGCCAGCCTCTCAGAGATGCAAACACAAACACAAGAATCACAATGTTTTCATCCGTCTTAACGCTTCCGTTTCTTTCTTTCGTCGCTGGTGAAATCCACAAAGGGATTTTACAAACTACCCACCAAGAAAAGGTCCTTTTTAACCGCCGCAAGAAATTCAGCCATGACGTTAAAGTTGAACCGTGGCATTTTACTCTTTGTTTACTTTGTTTTGAAGCTCTTCTTCATTTTGTTCTCATTTGTTTTTATTGAAAACAACTACCAAAAACTCCTCCTTTTTAACCACGGCATAAAATTAATGACATAAATGTAAGTTGAACCGTAACCTTTTACATGGGTCGCACCCATCGGTTCGTTTCGGGGAATGTTTGTTCGGATAGAGATATTGAGATATTCGGATTTGGCGAAACATCACCTTGGACTTTCGCAACAAGAGAGCTTATATTATATAATTGTATTTTATTTGTTGAGTCAAAATCTCATTCATTCGTTAATTCAAAAAGGAAACTAATTTTAAAAAAAGGAAAAAATGGGCAGAAATTCCTCGGCTCCCAGGCCAGATGGAGAGAAATTCCTAGGTCGCACGCACTCATCTCCACACAGGGAGAGGTTACTCGACCCCCAACGCCATCTTTGAATAACCCCTATAAAGTGTGACTCCACCCTACGACCCTTCGCTCCGATGTCTCGCGCCTTTCACCACTCGACCACCTCTGCTTTTGTTAGTATAATAAGAAAAATGGTAGGTGTCTATTGTTTTTGAAAATTTGATGCACTCATTGAGAGTGCATACTAGGCTAATTCAGTTTCAATGGGCCGAAATGCAACAGAGTACTACTTCAAGAAGTTGGAAACTAAGAAGCAATTGACAGCTTGTCTTTCCTCAAAAAATTAAGGGTTTTTTCGGTCTTTTCTATACCAAAAAGGGCGGACTGTTAAAACATCCCACAAGCCTTCAAAGTCGTTAAACAAGAAAACAGCTTTGGCTTAGGCATTTTATGAAATCCACCCTGCCCTGTTTGGTGCCGGAACGCTTAGCCCGAGGACTGCCGAACTGATTGACGTCTTCAGGTGCCACTGCGTTCAGATTGCAGAGGTTGGCTAACGATGCAGTGTGCAAATCAACACATTCAAGTACAAGGCTGAATTTAAAAAATTCATGTGACTTAGTTAGTGGCTGATCTCAAGAAGTTGCAAAACTCCCATACAACCTGCCTCAGAAACATCGCTCGCATCTTCTGACCTAGAAAAATTTCAAAGTAAGACCTTATCAATCCGACAAAGCACGAGGTTATCAGTGTCACACTTTTGAGACGGAGATGGCAGTGGAATCTCGACGCGACGCTGGTGATATCGCCATGGTCGCCCTTCACTGGACCCCTAAGAGAAAACGAAAACGAGGCGCCCCAAGTCCACCTAAAGAAGGACAGTGGAGTCTGAATTGAAGCTGCTGTATCTGAACAGGGGGGAGGCGAAGCTCGCAAAAGACCGCAACAAATGGAGGGATCTTGTTTCTGCCCTATGTGCTACTTGGCGCAAAGGACAATAGAGAACCAAATACCAAACATAACACAATTACCTCCTATGCAAGCCACCAAAAAATTAATGAATTCTGATAATTATTATTTAAATACTCAACTGATGAAGTTCATTTTGAGATGCTTATCTTTACGAAATAATTTTCTATCGAATGAAAGTAATGTAACGCATACATAATTGCTTTTTTCCTATTACATGATTATGATTGTTATAAGTTTCGCTTTAGTTAAGTTTTACGCTTTTGCAATACTGTATGTACTTATAGTCATGCAAATAAAGCTTGTTGTTGTTGTTGACAATGATGACCTAGTTAAATTACTTCTCGTTCGTTCCTTCGCTACTGTTGACAATAGTGTTTGAAAAGAATCAGCAAAAACTGCTCCTTTTTAAATCAGCGCATAAAAATTAATGTTTAACCATGGACTTTTAACTGGCCGCAACGATGTTTGAAAATAATCACCAAAAACTACCCGTTTTAAACCACCATATGAAATCACAGCTGAGCAACGACTTATTCACCGTCGTAAAGGGATGTTTAAAAATTATGACCAAAAAGCTCTTTTTCAACACTCAATGAAACCTTGAAATTTTAACTGGCTGCAGCGATGTTCTTAACCACCACATGACTAATTCAACCTTTTTAACCACTGTAATAATCATCTAAAACTGCCCCTTTTTAACCACCGTTATAATCATCCAAAACTGCCCCTTTTTAACCACCGTAATAATCTTCAAAACTGCACCTTTTTGACCACCGTAATAACCATCCTAAACTGCCCTTTTTTAACCACCCTAAACTACCCGTTTTTAACCGCCCTAATAACCAGCTTAAACTGCCCTTTTTTAACCAAATAAATAACAATGCTAAACAGCCCCTTTTTAACCACCTCAAAAATCACTCTCAAATGTCCCTTTTACCCATCGAAATAACCACCCTAAACTGCCCCGGTTTAACCACCATAATAACCACTCCAAACTGCCCCTTTTTAACCACTATAACAATCACACATTTTAACAACCCTGATAACCACCCTAAACTGCTCCACTTTGAGCACCGTAATAACTACGCAAAACTGCCCCTTTTTAGCCACCTTAAAAAGCACACTCAAATGCCCCTTTTTACCCACCGTAATAACCCACCCTAAACTGCCCCGTTTTAACTACCACAATAACCACTCCAAACTGCCCCTTTTTAACCACTATAACAATCACGAAAAAACTGCCACATTTTAACAACCCTGATAACCACACTAAACTGCCCCTTTTAGATCACCGTTATAGCCACCAAAAACTACCTCTTTTAAGGAACCGTAATAACCACACAAAACTGCTTCTTTTTAACCTTTTTAGTAACCATAGTAATCTGCCCCTTTTTATAACAACCACCGTGATAACTATCCTAAACTGTCCCTTTTTACCCACAATAATAACCACCCCAAATTGTCCCCTTCTAACCACTATAATAACCACTCAAAAGTGCACCTTTTTAGCCACCATAATAACCACTCAAAATTGTCTCTTTTTAACCACCGTAATTGCCATCCAAAACTGCCCCTTTTTACCCACTCTAATAAACAAACAAAACTGCGTCTTTTTAATCATCTTATAATAACCCCCCAAAACTACACCATTTTTTACCACCGTAATTACCTCCCATGCAAAATTGCCGCTTTTAACCACCCTAATAATCACCCCAAACCGCCAATTTTGAACCATCATGATAATCTCCCTAACCTTCCTCTTTTAAATCTCTCTAATAATCACCCTAAACTTCCCCCCTTTAACTACTCAAATAAAAACCCTAAACTAACCCTTTTTAACAACCCTAATATCCATCCTTAACTGCCCATTTTAAACCACCGCAAAACTACCCTAAACTGCCCTTTTTTAAGTACCGTAATAATCACCTAACACTGCCCCATTTTAATCACCGTAATAACCACCCAAAACTGCCTCTTCTTAACACCATAGCTACCACCCAAAACTGCCCCTTTTTAACCACGATAATAACCACCCAAACCTTCTCCACATTAACCACTCTAATAACCACCCTAAACTAACTCTTTTTAACAACCCTAATATCCATCCGAAACTGCCCATATTAAACCACCGCAAAACCACCCAAAACTGCACCTTTTTAACCACCTACATAACCACTCAAAACTGCCCCCTTTTTAATCACCCTCCGATCGTGGCTATCAGAGGTTACGCTTGTATTCGCTTTCTGTAATATTTGCCCTATCCTACACAGCTTACCAATTCGTTTTTAACGGGAAGAACAGCATAAAGCGCGAAACTTAATCGGTTTACTCGCATCTCTCCTGATTAGGGCCACAAAGTTATTGTAGAACTGCTCAAAACTGCTCCTTTATACTGCATGAAATACAGCTGAATCGTAGCCTTTTAACTGGCTGTAAGAGATGTCTTTTAACTGGCTGTAAGAAAACTGCCCCTTTTTAAGCATCTTAATAACCACCCAAAACTCCCCCTTTTTTAATTGTTTTTTTTAAATGAAGAAATTAAGATATTCGGAGGCCCTTTAACTGGCTTGAAATATCTTTGAAAATAACCACTGTAAACTGCCTCTTTTTAACCACCGTGGTTTTATTTTGTTTTCATTCTATTTCATTGTATTTTATTCGTTGAGTCAAAATTTCATTCATTCGTTAATTAAAAAAGGAATCAAATTCAAAGAGAAAAAGAAAAAAATGGGGAGGAATTACTCAGCTCCCAGGTCAGATGGAGAGTAATTATTTTTTGAAGCAAGCTATTTTTAATTCTCTTTTCATTTGTTTTTATTGTAATTTATTCGTTAAATCAAAATGTCATTCATTCGTTAATTAAAAAAGGAAAATAATTCAAAAAAAAAGAAAGAAAAACATGGGGAGGAATTACTCGGCTCCCAGGCCAGATGGAGAGTAATTCCTAGGTCGCACGGTCTGATCTCCACCCGGGGAGAGGTTATTCGACCCCCAAAGCCATTTTAGAATAACCCCTATGAAGTGTGATTCGAACCTACGACCTTCGCTCCGATGTCTCGCGCCTTTCACCACTCGACCACCTCCGCTTTAGTTGGCATAATAGGAAAAATAGTAGGTGTCTATTGTTTTTGAAAATTTGATGAACTCATTGAGAGTGCGTACTAGGCTAATTCAGTTTAAATGGGCCGAAATATAACAGAGCACTCTCCCAAGAAATTGGAAACGAAGAAGCAATTGACAGATTGTCTTTGATCAAAATATAAAGGGTTCTTGCGGTCTTTTCTATGCCCGAAAAGGGCGGACAATCAAAACATCCCACAAGCCTTCAAAGTCGTCAAACAAGAAAAGAGCTTTGGCTTAGGTAAATTTTGACATTCTCCCTGCCCTGCTCATTTCCTGAACGGATAGGCCGCGGACTGCCCAGCTAAAGCACGTCTTCATTGGCACTACGTTTAGGTCGCGGAGTGTTTACGTTAAACATTTAACATATTAAAGTTCCTGGTTTAGTCAACAAAATCCTATCTGACATGTCTATGTTACTTCTCGTTCCTGCACAAATGTTGAGAAGCTTAATCGCTCCATCAAGATACTGGCCGTTGTAAATTGATTCTCCTCTTTCTTAACCACGGCATGAATTTAATGTTGAACCGTGGCCTTTCAACTGGCTGCGTGATGTGTTTGAGCGGCTCCTGTTTAACCACACCACATCAAATCTTAGCTGAACCACGACTTCTCAGTTCAGTGGGAATGACTTACTCACTGTCAAAAGAGGGTGTTTAAGATATTACTGCCAAAAACTGCTCCCCCCCCCCCTTAACCAACGCATGAAATTGAACTGTGACCATTTTAACTGGTCAGTTTAAGAGGTGTTTGGGAAAAAACACACAAAACTGCTCCTTTTAACCACCTTGATGAAATCACAGCTGAGCGACGACCTATCCACTGTCAGTGAATAAGTTGTCGTTCATTTTAGTGCCGTAAAGCAAATCATGCAAGCACGTGCGATAGTCGCATGTCCACCGCGAGAAGAAACCGATGCGCGGGAGGAGAGAACAAAAGGCAGGGCTACTACTGTACATGGAGCCTGTGTACATCCTCACTACTGTGCTACCCTACTAGTTCCCTGGCCTCTTTGCATTTTTTCGATTCTGAAACATTGTGTAATGTTGCTTTAATTTCCCCTATTTCACTCTCTTGTAGCCACCCTGGGAATCTCGCTTCCACCGACTCTACTCCCCGCCCTGCCCTTCCTCAAGCCCCCTTTTCTCCCAGGCTCCCGCGGCTCACACCCCCAGGAACCTCAGAGAGGCGCGGAGAAAAGTGTTGCGTGACCAATACCCCGGATGCCAAAAAACACAGACGTACGCAAATTCCGGTAGAATTCATGGTGCAGAGCATGAGATTTTACCTAACATCGTATTCTAAATTGAAAAACGTCTACAAGAAATGACTTCTGGATTCTTTTCTCCGCTCATAAGTAGGCTTCGTAAGAATAGTCATGCTCGTGAAGAACGCCTGCTAGAAAGCGACATGGACCTTACACTACTTGTGATGAATGAAGAAGATGACAACGGTTTTTCTCAAAGAGGTCAAACATCAGAGACAAATAACGGGAGGACATACAAAGTTAATAGTTTACAAAATAACTGCAACGCAGATCGATTCGAATCCTTTCCTCAAAACTCTGTGGAATCAGCAATGACCGAAAACAATATGGCGACGAGAGTTGTGAACCCTGCTTCGAGAACAAAAATGGTCGCCTTTCTTGGGATCGTGTTCGCCCTTTTATCTTCAGTTGTGTTTTCCGTTGCTGCTTTGATGGTTAAACTTGCGGAAAGCGTTCCAAGCTTGGAGATCGTTTTCATGCGGTTGACACTACAACTCTTTTTTTCCCTTCCACCAATGATATTTTTGAAAGATCAATTTCTTCATCCATGGAAGAAAACCAAGATTCTATTACTTCGTGGTGTTACTGGTGTCACAGCTATGAGTTTAATGATGTATTCTGTTAAACACATGCCTTTGGCTGACGCCAGGGTGATATTCTACACTTCTCCAGTTTATACAGCCCTTCTTGGTTGGATCTTCCTCAAAGAAACAGTGACCAAATTTGATGTGATAGCTACATTACTAAGTTTAGGAGGAGTGGTTCTTATTGGAAGGCCTACATTTTTGTTTGGGTCCCTGGGGAAAAGTTCTACCTCCGATAAAATCTGGATCCCTACTATCCTAGCTGTCCTCTCTGCAATCTTTACTGCATGTTCCACGGTTCTGATACGAAAGATTTCCCAAGATGTTGGTGCTAGAGTGGTGGTTTTTTATTTCTCTCTCATTGGATCTGTCTTAAGCCTGGCTGCTTCGCTGATTTCTGGAGGATTTAAATATCCAGACTGTGGAACTCATGACACTGTTTACATCATTGTAAATGGAGTTCTTGGTTATGCAGGGCAGCTGCTTACGACAAAGGCTTTGGAGATGGAAAAAGCACATATCGTTTCCCTGGTTCGGACAGTCGGTATTGCTCTGTCATTTATCCTACAGCTGATATTCCTGGATCTTGTTCCAACTGGACTTAGTATTGGTGGTGCTATTTTGGTCTTGCTTTGTAATGTTGTCATTTTCATCAAGAAATATTTTGATCAGAAAAAGTTAAAAAATTGTCCCCAAGACTAGTCCCTGTAACATGACTCCCCTTTTATGTGAGCTGCTTATTTTCACCAAAAAACCTAGTGTCTTTATTGTGACATACAGTTGACTCCCAGTAACTTGAACCGTCAGTAGCCTGTGTATATCAGCCTCCTCCCCTCAAAAAAATCGGGGAGAGATACGAGGGGGAGGAGGGGTACGTACACAGGCTAACCCTCGGTATCTCCAACCAAAATTGATTTCCCCTGGATTTGCCCCCTACAGTTATTGTAATTTTGCCCCCAATAACTCAAACCCTTGATAACTTGATCAGGGCTTATTCAGTAGAGCAGGGCTTTGTGGGATTTCAGCAATTGGAAAAAAAAATGCCGTATAAAATTTATGTTGGCGCGTCAAATGGGGCGCACAAAATTGTATCCAAGGATAAGTACTAATTTTAAAGTACTCGAAAACATCACTGACAATAAGACTGATATGACCAGCACTCTTTACTTCGAAATTTATAGCCTCTTACTGTCTCAATTGTAACACAAAACGTGTCAGTTCTTGCTGTGATAATATATTGATACATGTGATAAGTCAGGTATCAGCAGGCATCCCATCACCCGATAACTCGAACCTTTTTCTATTGCATTTAAATAGCTTTGTTGTAGCATTTTCCTTCAACTGAGGATGTCATCAGGGATGCCGAAACATGTATTCTTTAAAACTTAAAATTGTTGTGCTGTATCTTAAAATATTAGAAATAATTGTTTTTAAAGTGGCGGTCGGTTTAAACATGGAATAAAAGAGTTTTGAGATACCAAGTGACTGTGCATTTATAGTATTTTTTTTATGCCGGTCAATTAAGAAAGTGACTCTATTTTTTCATTTTCTACACTTATGGGCCAAAAAAAAGATGCTTAAAATGTTCAAAACTCAAGTGGAACAACGAGCTACAGACGAATTGTTTCACTGGCAATTTTTAACCAATTAAGTGTCATTTCTGTGGTCCATAAGAGTGTAGACCAATTCTGAAAAAATAGGGGTCGTCTTTGTTTTTTTACAATAACCTGGAAAACTTACTTGGAAGACGTTGCGTTGGTTCAGCAAAAACAAAAGTCAAAGGCCAAGCAGTACGGGCAGCATTTTCGTATTCCACTTTTTGCAATACTTTGTTTTGACCGTGGATGTGGTCCTTTACATATACGCGTAACAACAATCTCAATGTTTTTGTTTTGTTTTTCAACTCATGTACAGCAATTGTACTACTGCAATATTACTCAAGCTAATTAAGGTACCTTTTTTCACGTGCTTAATTAGCTTGAATGTCCTTGGTCATTTATGTTTGCACGTTCACATCTTTCGTTCTAGAGAGCCAGGCTAGGACCTAATGGCCAGTCTGAAAATTGAAACTTTTCATGCATCATCCTGACATTATCCCGAAATAATGCATTTGTGTCATTTCTGTGGTCCATAAGAGTGTACACCAATTCTGAGAAAAAAGGGTTGACTTGTTTTTCACAAAAACTTGGAAAACGTAGTTGGAAGACGTTGCGTTGGTTCAGTTGTGCGCCGATCAATTCAACATCCCCCCCCCCCGGGCATACCCCGGGTATTTGACTGTGCATCATGCCCAGGGAGGGGGGAATTTGAACGTTGCGTTGGAAGGGTGGGGAATTTGAACCGCATTTATCTCTTGTTCTGACATAGTAGGCCCGTGAGTTTTTTTCGGTTTTTGCAGGGTGTGACGGATTTACAAGATAGAATTTCGCCTTTGTTAGTGAATAACTCTTTCAAAAGGGTCTTTAAAGAAGTTTGAATTTTATTAAACGGCATATCTCTCTCTGAAAGGCGTGTAAAGTGTTTGATTGAAGACGAAATTTGTCCTTGCGGAGAGGTAGTTCAGTACTAATTGGTGGGGCATTTGAACGGCTTTTTTGCCCCGAGGGGAGGGAATTTGAACAAGCCAATCTTCAAAACTTCAAATGCCGGGGGGTTGCCCGGGGGGGGGGGATGTTGAACTTTCGAATTGATCGGCGCATTAAACCAAACGTCGAGATCCAAACAATGCGCGCAGCATTTTCGGGTTGCAGAAAGTAAGACGTTGCTTCCACTTTTTGCAATACTATTTTTTTAGCGCGGAGGTGGTCCTTAACGCGCAGCAACAATCTCATTGTTTTTGTTTTGTTTTGTTTTTCAGCACATGCACAGCAATAATTAGTCCAGCTAATTATAAGGCACCTTTATCGCACGTGCAGTGCTTTGTTGGCTTGATTTTCAAGAATTTCATTGGTCAATTATGTTTGCACGTGCGAAGCTTTCGTTAGAGGGCCATTTTTGGGCCTTTTGAGATACAGTCAGTTGAAAATTGTAAAACAGCGTTCTCTTCCCGACATTATCCCGGAATCCACTCGTCGCTGAAGATGTCGTACTTCAAAAAAGAACGGAGATAAATGTAAGGTATGACTGAGAAACCCTTGTAAGTTCTGTAAGTTCAGTTAAGTTAATTGTGAAATGAAGAAAAAAACGTAAGGCCATATGATGATTCCATACAAACCCTTCTGTCCGTAGCTAAACTAGAAAGCGCTGTTGTGGAGACTTGGAAACATATGTTTCGGATGCAACATTTGCGTCCGGTTGAAGAAGAAATGTTTTTGACTTGATTTAAAAACATTTTTTTGTTTTTGTTTTAGTTTTTGCAGCAGAGATACAAAACTACGTTTCTTGCTCGGCTAAACTGGAAAACAACAACCTTTCGTAGTTTAGCCAGCCTCTCAGCGATGCAAACACAAACACAAGAATCAAAATGTTTTCATCCTAACGTTTCCGTTTCATTTCTTTCATCGCTGGTGAAATCCACAAAGGGATTTTACGAACTCTCCACCAAAAAGGGTCCTTTTTAACCGCCGCAAGAAATTCAGCCATGACGTTAAAGTTGAACCGTGGCATTTTACTCTTTGCCTATTTTGTTTTGAAGCTCTTTTTCATTTTGTTCTCATTTGTTTTTATTGAAAACAACTACCAAAAACTCCTCCTTTTTAACCACGGCAGAAAATTAATGACATTAATGTAAGTTGAACCGTGGCCTTTTAAATGGGCCGCACCCATCGGTTCGTTTCTGGGAATGTTTGTTCGGATAGAGCTATTGAGATGTTCGGATTTAATTGGAGTGAAAGCTAGAGATTTCTTTGGCGAAAAATCACCCTGGACTTTCGCAACAAGAGAGCTTATATTATATACTATTGTTTTTGGAGACGCGAATATATCGTTGAGAGTGCAAAATAAGGTCAGTTGGCATTTTCTGCGGTCCATAAGAGTGTAGACCAATTCTGAGACGCAGAATTATTCTAAGACGCAAATATATCGTTGAGAGTGCAAAATAAGGTCAGCTGGCATTTTCGTTGAGCCATCAGCAGCTCGGAAATTCGACAGGTAGGATTCTGTTTCCTAAATTTTCTGCGACCCAAATTTTTCAGCGCAAAACGCCGAACAGGTCAATATGTATTAACTTACCCAAACATGCCTTTGAAAAACTAAAACTCTGAAACAATCAAAAAAGCTGCTTTTAACCTGCTTAAGGATGTTTTGAAAATAATCACCAAAAACTGCTCCTTTTTAACCAGCGCATGAAATTAATGTCAACCGCGCAATTTTAACATGTTTAATGTTTAACTGGCTGCAACAATGTTCAGAAATAACCAACAAAAACTAGCCCTTTTCAACCACGGTTAGAAATTTAAGTTGCACCGTAGCATTTTAACTGCCTGTAAGCCACCAAAAAGTGCTCCTTTTTAACCACCACATGACATTATTTAAAGTTAAACCAAGGCATTTTACTCTGTTTATTATGTTTTGAAGCAACCTCTTTCTAATTTTCTTTTCATTTGTTTTTATTGTATTTTATTCGTAAAGTCAAAATTTCATTCATTCGTTAATTTAAAAAGGAGACTAATTTAAAAAAAAAAAAGAAAAAAACATTGGGAGGAATTACTCGGCTCCCAGGCCAGATGGAGAGTAATTCCTAGGTCGCACGCTCTCACCTCCACCGAGCCATATTAGAATAACCCCTATAAAGTGTGACTCGAACCTACGACGCTTCGCTCGGGTGTCTCGCGCCTTTCACCACGTCTATTGTTTTTGAAAATTTGATGCACTCATTGAGTGTGCGTACTAAGCTAATTCAGTTTGAATGGGCCGAAATACAACAGTGTACTATCCCAAGAAGTTGGAAACTAAGAAGCAGTTGACAGATTGTCTTTGATTAAAGTATAAAGGATTTCTTGCGGTCTTTTCTATGCCAAAAAGGGTGAACTATCAAAACATCCCACAAGCCTTCAAAGTCGTCAAACAAGAAAAGAGCTTTGGCTTAGGCAAAGTTTAAAATTCGCCCTGCCCTGTTCATTTCCTGAACGGATAGCCCGCGGACTGCCCAGCTAAAGCACGTCTTCATTGGCACTACGTTTAGGTCGCGGAGTGTTTACGTTAAACATTTAACATGTTAAAGTTTCTGGTTTAATCAACAAAATCCTATCTGACATGTCTAAATTACTTCTCGTTCCTGCACAAATGTTGAGGAGCTTAATCGCTCCATCAAGATACTGGCCGTTGTAAATTGATTCTCCTCTTTCTTAACCACGGCATGAATTTAATGTTGAACCGTGGCCTTTCAACTGGCTGCATGATGTGTTTGAGCCGGCTCCTGTTTAACCACACCACATCAAATCTTAGCTGAACCACGACTTCTCAGTTCAGTGGGAATGACTTATTCACTGTCAAAAGAGGGTGTTTAAGATATTACCGCCCCCCCCCCCCCTTTAACCAACGCATGAAATTGAACTGTGACCATTTTAACTTGTCAGTTTAAGAGGTGTTTGGGAAAAAACAAAAAAAACTGCTCCTTTTAACCACCCTGATGAAATCACAGCTGAGCGACGACTTATCCACTGTCACTGAATAAGTCGTGGTTCATTTTAGTGATTTGCTCTGCCGTAAAGCAAATCATGCAAGCACGTGCGATAGTCGCATGTCCACCGCGAGAAGAAACCGATGCGCGGGAGGAGAGAACAAAAGACAGGGCTACTACTGCACCATAGCCTGTGTACATCCTCACTACTGTGCTACCCTGTTTTCCCTGGCCTCTTTGCATTTTTTCGATTCTGAAACATTGTGTAATGTTGCTTCATTTCCCCCTATTTCACTCTCTTGTAGCCACCCTGGGAATCCCGCTTCCACCCACTCTACTCCCCGCCCTGCCCTTCCTCAAGCCCCCTTTTCTCCCAGGCTCCCGCGGCTCACACCTGACCCCCAGGAACTCAGAGAGGCGGAGAGAGGCGTGGAGAAAAGTGTTGCGTGACCAATACCCCGGATGCCAAAAAAACATAGACGTACGCAAATTCCGGTAGAATTCATGGTGGAGTGCGTGAGATTTTAACCTAACATCGTATTCTAAATTGAAAAACGTCTGCAAGAATGACTTCTGGATTCTTTTCTCCGCTCATAAGCAGGCTTCATAAGAAAAGTTATGCTCGTGAAGAACGCCTGCTAGAAAGCGACATGGACCTTACACTACTTGTGATGAATGAAGAAGATGACAACGGTTTTTCTCAAAGAGGTCAAACATCAGAGACAAATAACGGGAGGACATACAAAGTTAATAGTTTACAAAACAACTACACCGCAGATCGATTCGAATCCTTTCCTCAAAACTCTGTGGAATCAGCAATGACCGAAAACAATATGGCGACGAGAGTTGTGAACCCTGCTTCGAGAACGAAAATGGTCGCCTTTCTTGGGATCGTGTTCGCCCTCTTATCCTCAGTTGTGTTTTCCGTTGCTGCTTTGATGGTTAAACTTGCGGAAAGCGTTCCAAGCTTGGAGATCGTTTTCATGCGGTTGACACTACAACTCGTTTTCTCGCTTCCACCAATGATATTTTTGAAGGATCAGTTTATTCATCCATGGAAGAAAACCAAGATTCTATTACTTCGCGGTGTTACTGGTGTCACAGCTATGAGTTTAATGATGTATTCTCTCAAACACATGCCTTTGGCTGACGCAAGGGTGATATTCTACACTTCTCCAGTTTATACAGCCCTTCTTGGTCGGATCTTCCTTAAAGAATCAGTGAGCAAGTTTGATGTGATAGCTACATTACTAAGTTTAGGAGGGGTGGTTCTTATTGGAAGGCCTACGTTTTTGTTTGGTTCCCTGGGGAAAAGTTCTACCTCCGGTAAAATCTGGATCCCTACTACCCTAGCCGTCCTTGCTGCAATCTTTACTGCATGTTCCATAGTTTTGGTGCGAAAGATTTCTCAAGATGTTGGTGTTAGAGTGGTGGTCTTTTATTTCTCTCTCATTGGATCTGTCTTAAGCCTGGTAGCTTCGCTGATTTCTGGAGGATTTAAATATCCAGATTGCGGAACTCATGACACCGTTTACATCATTGCAAATGGAGTTCTTGGTTATGCCGGGCAGCTGCTTACAACAAAGGCTTTGGAGATGGAAAAAGCACATATCGTTTCCTTGGTTCGGACAGTTGGAATTGCTCTGTCATTTATCCTACAGCTGATGTTTCTGGATGTTGTTCCAACTGGACTTAGTATTGGTGGTGCTATTTTGGTCTTACTTTGTAATGTTGTCATTTTCATTAAGAAATATTTTGATCAGAAAAACTTAAATGAACGTCCCCTAGACCAGTCCCTATGACATGTCCCTATTAAATAGAGTAGCCCCACAGCTCTTAACAACCTCTAATTTCATTGGACCTTGGTATCATGCAGCTCTATTGTTTTCGGGGCTAGGGTCCATTGTTTTGTTGTTTGGTGTATTGTTTTCTCAGCAAATCAGAGAAGACCTTGTAAGAGCTGCGACATCGTCCATTAAATATGTGAGCTGCTTATTTTTGCCACAAAATCTAGTGCCTTAACACTTGGACATTCAAGCCACACACCCCCACCGTGGTACAAAGGGTGGGGGTTGATCAAATCCCTCCCCTCCCTTTTTCCTGTTTTTTTTTTCAGCAGGTGCTGATGAAAAATCGTCTTGGAAAAATTGAAGAAAAACCTCCCCCCCACCCCTTTGTATGTCTAAGGGTTAATAAGTATCAGATAGATTTTAAGATATTGTTACTAACTTTTAAATCACTTCATCAACAAGGGCCTGTTTATGTGAGAGAACTTTTAAAAGTAAAGGACTGTGGTACATGTAGTTACAACTTAAGATCAAATAACTCTCTGCTCCTAACACTCCCACCTGCGAAGTCATACACAACCCTTGGAGACAGAACATTTATGTATGCTGCCTCTAAATTATGGAACGCATTGCTTGAACAAATCGCAATGGCATTAGCGTTGAAATTTTTAAGACCCAAGTTAAAACATATTTATTTAATATTAATAGATAGAAGGAGTGCACGGGGTGGGGAGTTCGAAGTCTGGGGGGCTGCTTCTCTTAGCTGTTTTATTCAAATTTGTCTTACATATATTTACCTGATTTTTACACGATATGTTAAAATGTAATTTTACCCAGTTTTTTATTTTTATTTCAAATGTATTGTAATGCACATTCGAAAATGCCACATTGATGTTTGTGCAATATAAAACTCATTAAAGTTAAGTTAAGTAGTTAACAATTGACTCCCAGTAACTTGAATGTATCCCCTGGATTTGCCCCCTACATTTACAGTAATATTGCCCTTAATAACTCAAACCCTCAATAACTCAAATCTCCTGTTAACTTGAAGTGAATTCTTTTTCCCTCAGGTCATTTTCTTTAAAACTTCACTTGCTATAACTAGATCCTCATTTTTCAAAGTGAAATGAAACAAAACATACTCTGTAACACACTGAATTTCTTTTTAATCAATCTTCGAAAAAATATTGAGCAGCGTGTAGCTTTGAAGTGTTAAACTGTCCTGTGTCAACTTTCCTAGTTTTAGTGGTGCTTTGTAATACAAAACATGTCAGTTCTTCCCGTGAAAAATATACATGCATGTGATAAGTGGTGTCAGCAGGAATCCCATTCCCCAATAATTCAAACCTTTTTTAATGTTTCTTGAAGGTTCTAATTACTGGGAGTCAACTGTTTCCTCCAGATTCTAACTGGTTTGAACTCCCAAACTTTGATTGCTTATTTGGATGACTGTACTGTTTATGAGAATATAGTCCCTGCAACCAAATTTATAACAATTAATGAACTAATAAAAGACGAAATTAGACTTTCCCTGCAAGGGCTCTTGGGAATAGCCCCTTTGTGTGTGCCGACACTTACAGCCAAAATTGTTTTGTACCAGTCAAACCCACAACTTGTTGTCAGTGTTTCACAAACATAACATGTGCGAAAAAGTTGTAGGAAAAGTTGGCCTTTAATTTACCCCCTCCATCCGTGCATGTTTTAATCAGTTTTCTGGCCTTACAAGTTCAAGAATCTGCGGTAACTGTGTGTGTGTATATTCTAATGAACTTAATAACATGTGAAGCCTAAAGTTTGCATAGGAAGAGCAAAGGAAAAAAATTGAAAAAAAATCCTTTGCCCCCCCCCCCCTCACACAAACACACACACACTTCCTGCCCAGGTCACAGACTGTTCCAGGCTGCAGGATAGTAGGAGCAACAAAGTACAGAAAGAGGACACATATCCTGCTCAAGCTTCATGTATATTTTTGCTTTCTATTATTTTTCTTATTTTGACTATCTGAGAGCATGGTCGGTGCTTAGGACCAGCATCAACAATTTTTTTTTTAAGTTTGTGTTTATACTTAGCTGTTACGCTTACTCCTTTTGGTGAATTTATAACTGACAAAATGCCCCCCCCCCGCTAGGCTTGCCCCCCCTTAAGTGCTAATTACCCCCTTCAGAAAATGTTGGATTTGCCCCTGATTGGCAGAAAAGGTTGTATAGATTTTGACCACAGAAATGGGTAGTTTATGTCTAGTGGTCTGAGTTACAGCACGTCATATCGAATTTTATTGTTTTTGTTGAACCATGGCCTTTTACAGGGCTCGTACCCAACAGTTCGTTTCGGAGAATGTCTGTTCGGGTACTGAGATGTGTTCAGATTTAATTGGAGTAAAAGCTAGAATTTCTTAAGCGAAACACCACCTCAGACTTTCATAACAAGAGGGCTTAAATTATATCCTATTGTTTTCGGAGGGGCAAATATATCGCTGACTGTGCAAAATAAGCTCAGCTTGCATTTTCGGAGAGCCATCAGCAGCTCAAAAATTCGGCGGATGGGATTCTGTTTCCTAAATTTTCTGCAGAGCAAATTTTCAGCTAAAAACGCTGAACAGATCAATATGTACTAGCTTACCAAACCTTCCTTAAAAAGCTCTAAAGCAATCAAAGAAAACTGCTTTTAACCTGCTTAAGGATGTTTTGAAAATAATCACCAAAAACTGCTCCTTTTTTACCCACCCGACCGCATGAAATTGAAGTAGACCCTGGGCCTTTTAACTGGCTGTAAGGGGTGTTTGATCATGCACCTAAAAACAACCCTAATCTTTCCCTTTTTAACCACGCTAATAACCATCTTAAACAGGCCCTTTTTAGCCACCCTCCCTTTTTAACCACCCTAATAACCATTTTAAACAGGCCCTTTTTAACCACCCCTATACCACCCTAACAACCACCCTAAACTGCCCCTTTTTAACCACCCTAATAATCACCTTAAACTATTACCCTTTTTAACAATTCTAATATCCACCCTAAACTCCGGTTCTGCCCATGAAGGACCAGAAGTGGGTGCCATCCTCTCTTCATCACTTTTCACCAGACCCAAGGGGCTTTTAATAGCCAACCATCGAAGTAAGATCAGATTTTGCAGGCCATGTTTATTAAAGAGAATTGGGTGAATCTAGCTAGGGTTAAAATCACAGAGGTTTAATTTGGAAATAACCACTTTTAAATAACCACTTTTAAAGAAGTTTGTTGAACGGTAGCCTTTAACCGGCTGTTAGGATGTTTAACAAAAGCTACCCCTTTTTACACAGTAACTACCCTAACAACCAACCTAAAGTGCCCCTTTTTAACCACCCTAATAACCACCCAAAACTGCCCCCATTTAAACATCCTAATAACCACCCAAAACTGCTTCTTTCAAACCACCATAATAACAACAGTGTACCCAAAACTGTCCCTTTTTAACCACTGTAATAACCACCCAAAACGGTCCCTATTTAAACATCCTAATAACCACCCAAAACTGCCTCTTTTTAAACACCCTAATAACCACACAAAACTGCGCCTTTTTAACCACCATATATAATAACCATCAAAAACTGTCCCTTTCTAACCACCGTAATAACCATCTAAAACTCTCCTTTTTAACCACCGTAGTAAAGACCCTAAACTGCCCCTAAACTGCCCCTAAACTGCCCCTATCACAGAGGTTTAATTTGGAAATAACCACTTTTAAATAACCACTTTTAAAGAAGTTTGTTGAACGGTAGCCTTTAACCGGCTGTTAGGATGTTTAACAAAAGCTACCCCTTTTTACACAGTAACTACCCTAACAACCAACCTAAAGTGCCCCTTTTTAACCACCCTAATAACCACCCAAAACTGCCCCCATTTAAACATCCTAATAACCACCCAAAACTGCTTCTTTCAAACCACCATAATAACAACAGTGTACCCAAAACTGTCCCTTTTTAACCACTGTAATAACCACCCAAAACGGTCCCTATTTAAACATCCTAATAACCACCCAAAACTGCCTCTTTTTAAACACCCTAATAACCACACAAAACTGCGCCTTTTTAACCACCATATATAATAACCATCAAAAACTGTCCCTTTCTAACCACCGTAATAACCATCTAAAACTCTCCTTTTTAACCACCGTAGTAAAGACCCTAAACTGCCCCTATTTCACCGCAATAATAACTACCCTAAATTGACCCTTTTTAGCCACCGTAGTACCCATCCTAAACTGCCCCTATTTGACTACAGTAATAACCACCTTAAATTTAAACTTTTTAACCACCATAATAACCATCCAAAACTGACCCTTCTTAACAGCCCCAATAACCATCCAAAAATATACCTTTTAAACCACCGTAATAATCACCCACCACTGCCCTTTTTAAACCCGTAATAACGACCCAAAACTGCCCCTTTTTAACCACCATAATAACCACTCCAAACTGCCCGTTTTTAACCACCATAATAACCACCCAAAACTGCCCTTTTTGAACCAACGTAGTAACCGTCCTGAACTGCCCCAATTTGACCACAGTAATAACCATCCTAATTTGCTCCTTTTTAACAACATTATTTACCATCCTAAACTACCCCTATTTGCCTACAGTAATAACCACCCTTAATTGCCCCTTTTTTAACAACCCTAATAACCATCCAAAAATATACCTTTTTAACCACCGTAATAACCATCCAAAACCGTCCCTTTTTGACCCCCATAATAATCACCAAAAACTGTCCCTTTTTAACAACTATAATAACAATCCAAAACTGCCCCTATTTAACTACCGTAATTACCACTCAAAACCGCACCTTTTTAACCACAGTAGTAACCATCGAAAACTACCCCTTTCTAACCACCAAAATATCCACCCAAAACTGTCCCTTTTTAACCACCATAATAAACACCCAAAACTGCCCCTTTTTAACCACCGTATTAACCACCCAAAACTGCCCCTTTTTAACCACCGTATTAACCACTCAAAACTGCATCTTTTTAACCGCCGTAATAACCACCCAAAACTGCATCTTTCCAACCACCGTAATAACCACTCAAATCTGCACCTTTTTAACCACCGTAATAACCACTCAATACTGCACCTTTTTAACCACCATAATAACCACTCAACATTGTCGCTCTTAACCACCATAATAAGCACCCAAAACTGCATCTTTTTAACCACCGTAACAACCACTCAAAACTGCTCCCTTTTAACCACCCTAATAACCACCCAAAACTGCATTTTTTAACAACTGCACCGTATTAACCACACAAAACTGCTCCCTTTTAACCACCGTAATAACCACTCAAAACTTCCCCTTTTTACCCACCATAATAACCACCCAAAATTGCCCTTTTTTAACTACCATAATAACCATCCAAAACTTCCTCTTTTTAACCACCATAATAACCAATCAAAACTGCCCCTTTTTAACCACAATAATAACCACCTAAAACTGCCTCTTTTTAACCACCCTAATAACCACCCAAAACTGCAACTTTTTAACCACCCTAACAACCACCCAAAACTGCAACTTTTCAACCACCGTAATAACCACTCAATACTGTCCCTTTTTAACCACCATAATAACCACCCTAAACTTCATGTTTTTAACCACCGTAATAACCACTCAATACTGTCCCTTTTAACCACCACAATAACCACCCAAAACTGCATCTTTTTAACCACCGTAATAACCACTCAATACTGTTCCTTTTTAACCACCATAATAACAACCCAAAACTGCTCCATTTTAAACATCGTAATAACCACTCAATACTGTCCCTTTTAAACCACCATAGTAACAATCCAAAAGTTCCTCTTTTTAACCACCCTAATAACCACACAAAACTGCAACTTTTTAACCACCCTAATAACCACCCAAAACTGCAGCTTTTCAACCACCGTAATAACCACTCAATACTGTCCCTTTTTAACCACCATAATAACCACCCTAAACTTCATGTTTTTAACCACCGTAATAACCACTCAATACTGTCCCTTTTAACCACCATAATAACCACCCAAAACTGCATCTTTTTAACCACCGTAATAACCACTCAATACTGTTCCTTTTTAACCACCATAATAACAACCCAAAACTGCTCCATTTTAAACATCGTAATAACCACTCAATACTGTCCCTTTTAAACCACCATAATAACAATCCAAAAGTTCCTCTTTTTAACCACCATAATAACAACCCAAAACTGCACCTTTTTAGCCACCGTAATAACCACTCAAAACTGTCCCTATTTAACCACGATAATAACAACCCAAAACTGCTCCCTTTTAACCACCGTATTAACCACACAAAACTGCTCCCTTTTAACCACCGTAATAACCTCTCAAAACTGTTCCTTTTTAACCACCATAATAACCACCCAAAACTGTATCCTTTTAACCACCGTAATAATTACTGAATACTGTCCCTTTTTAACCACCATAATAACCCCCAAAACTGCATCTTTTTAACCACCGTAATAACTACTCAATACTGTCCCTTTTTAACCACCATAATAACCAACCAAAACTGTCCCTTTTTAACCACCGTATTAACCACACAAAACTGCTCCCTTTTAACCACCGTAATAACCACTCAAAACTGTCCCTCTTAACTACCAAAATAACAACCTAAAACTGCCTCTTGTTAACCACCCTAATAACCACCCAAAACTGCATCTTTTTAAACATGGTAATAACCTCTCTATACTGTCCCTTTTTAGCCACCAAAATAACCCCCCAAAACTGCATCTTTTTAACCACCGTTATAACCACTCAATATTGTCCCTTTTTAACCACCATAATAACCACCCAAACCCCCATCTTTTTAACCACCGTAATAACCACTCAAAACTGTCCCTTTTTAACCACATAGTAACCACCCAAAACTGTCCCTTCTAAACCACCGTATTCACCACACAAAACTGGTACCTTTTAACCACCGTAATAACCACTCAAAACTGTCCATTTTTAACCACCATAATAACCACCCAAAACCGATCCCTTTCAACCACCGTAATTACCACTCAAAACTGTTCCTTTTTAACCACCATAATAACGACCCAAAACTGTATCTTTTTAACCACCCCAATAACCACTCAAAACTGTTCCTTTTTTACCACCATAATAACCATCCAAAACTTCCTCTTTTTAAGCACCATAATAACCAATCCAAACTGCCTCTTTTTAACTACCTTAATAACAATCCAAAACTACACCTTTTTAACCGCCATACTAACCAATTGAAACTGCCACTTTTTAACCGCCTCTATGAAAACCCAAAACTGTCCCTTTTTAACAACCATAACAACCATTCAAAACTGCCTCTTTTTAACCACCATAATAACCATCCAAAACTGCCTCTTTTTAACCACCCTAATAACCACCCAAAACTGCATCTTTTTGACCACCGTAATAACCACTCAATACTGTCCCTTTTTAACCACCATAATAACAACCCAAAACTGCATCTTTTTAACCACCTAATAACCACTTAATACTGTCCCTTTTTAACCAAAATAATAACCACCCAAAACTGCTTCTTTTTGACCACCGTAATAACCACTCAGTACCAATAACTCAATAACCATTCAAAACAGTCCCTTTTTAACCACAATAATAACAATCCGAAACTTCCTCGTTTTAACCACCATAGTAACAATCAAAACTGCCCCTTTTTAACCACCATAATAACCACCCAAAACTTCCCCTTTTTAACCACTTCCTCGTTTTAACCACCATAGTAACAATCAAAACTGCCCCTTTTTAACCACCATAATAACCACCCAAAACTTCCCCTTTTTAACCACCATAATAACCACCCAAACCTGCATTCTTTTTAACAACCGTAATAACCACCAAAAACTGCATCTTCTTAACCACCATAATAGCCACCCAAAACTGCATCTTTTTAACCGCCATAATAACCACTTAAAACTGCCACTTTTTAACCGCCATTATAAAAACTGAAAACTGCCCCTTTTTAACAATCATAACAACCATTAAAAACTGTACCTTTTTAACCACCATAATAACCATCCAAAACTGCCTCTTTTTAACGACCATAATAACCACCTAACACTGCCTCTTTTTAACAACCCTAATAACCACCTAAAACTGTCCCTCTTAACCACCATAATAACCACCCAAACCTGCATCTTTTTAACCACCCTAATAACCACCCAAAAGTGTCCCTCTTAACCACCATAATAACCATCCAAAATGACTCTTTTTAACCACCATAATAACCACCTAAAACTGCCTCTTTTTAACCACTCTAATAACCACCCAAAACTGTCCCCCTTAACCACCCTAACAACCAGCCAAAACTGCATCTTTTAACCACCGTAATAACCACTCAATACGTTCCCTTTTTAACCACCATAATAACCACCCAAAACTGCATCTTTTTAACCACCGTAATAACCACTCAATACTATCCCCTTTTAACCACCGTATTAACCACACAAAACTGCTCCGTTTTAACCACCACAATAACCATTCAAAGCAGTTCCTTTTTAATCACCATAATAACCAGCCAAGACTGCTGCATTTTAAACACCGCATTAACCACTCAAAACTGTTCCTTTTTAACCACCATACTAGCCACCCAAAACTGGATCTTTTTAGTAACCGTAATAACCACCAAAAACTGCATCTTTTTAACCACCATAATAGCCACCCAAACCTGCATCTTTTTATCCGCCATAATAACGACTTAAAACTGCCTCTTTTTAACCGCCATAATAACCATCCAAAACTACACCTTTTTAACCCCCATAATAACCCTCCAAAACTGCCTCTTTTTAACCACCATAATAACCACCTAAAACAGCCTCTTGTTAATCACCCTAATAAGTACCAAAAACTGTACCTCTTAACCACCATAATAACCACCCAAACCTGCCTCTTTTTAACCACCCTAACAACCACCCAAAACTGCATCTCTTTAACCACCGTAATAACCACTTAATAGTGTCCCTTTTTAACGACCATAATAACCTCCCAAAACTGCATCTTTTTAACCACCGTAATAACCACTCAATACTGTCCCTTTTTAACCACCGTATTAACCAAACAAAACTGCTCCCTTTTAACCACCGTATTAACCACCCAAAACTGCTCCCTTTTAACCACCGTATTCACCACCCAAAACTGCTCCCTTTTAACCACCGTATTAACCACTCAAAACTGCTCCCTTTTAACCACCGTATTAACCACACAAAACTGATCCCTTTTTAACCACCCTATTAACCACTCAAAACTGCTCCCTTTTAACCACCGTATTAACCACACAAAACTGCTCCTTTTTAACCACCGTATTAACCACACAAAACTGCTCCCTTTTAACCACCGTATTAACCTCCCAAAACTGCTCCCTTTTAACCACCGTATTAACCACACAAAACTGTATCTTTGTAACCACCGTATTAACCACACAAACCTGCTCCCTTTTAACCACCATATTAACCACAGGAAACTGCTCCCTTTTAACCACCATAATAACCACGCAAAACTGTCCCTTTTTAACCACTGTATTACCCACACAAAACTGCTCCCTTTTTACCCACCGTATTAACCACTCAAAACTGTCTCTTTTTAACCACCATTATAACCACGCAAAACTGTCCCTTTTTAACCACTGTATTACCCACACAAAACTGCTCCCTTTTTACCCACCGTATTAACCACTCAAAACTGTCTCTTTTTAACCACCATAATAACCACACAAAACTGCTCCCTTTTAACCACCATAATAATCACTCAAAGCTGTATATTTTTAACCACGGTAATAACCACTCAATACTATCCCTTTTTAACCACCATAATAACCACCCAAACCTGCCTCTTTTTAACCACCATACCAACCACCCAAAATTACACATTTTTAACCGCCATACTAACCACTTAAAACTGCCACGCTTTAACCGCCATAAAAAACCCAAAACTGCCCCTTTTTAACAACCATAATAGCCATTGAAAACTGCACCTTTTTAACCACCATAATAACCATCCAAAACGGCCTCTTTTTAACCACAATAATAACTAACCTAAAACTCCCTCTTTTTAACCACCCTAATAACCACCTTTATAACATAGAGGGCAAAATTACTGATTGCTGATTGGTTGAGACAGGGGGCATTTTTTCTTAATTTTCTTTCCAACGAGGGCAAAATTACTGACTCCTGATTGGGCAAACGCCAAAAATACTTGCATTTGATTGGCTAAGCGCGAGAGCGCGCCATTTGCATTTTGTAAGCGTCTTGAAACGAAAAGCAGATTTTAAATTGGATTTGAGTTGTTCAACACAAGAATATAGTTTCAGAGTTTAAATTTAGCCGAGTTGGTTGGCAAAAATGGTATGGTAATCGGCTGATAGTTCGAAGAGAAATTCCAGAAGGTGAACCTGAACGTTTTACGGGAAACAGCAAATGGTTATTTGTTCTAAAACTACCGAAAACCTTGGTTAATTCAGCGAGCGACAGGTCGCTTCGCAACTCAGGTAAGCTTCAATAAATTTACTTAGTTTGAGTTTTGAGTGTGAGTTTGTCAACGAACTAGAATTGTAATTATCTCAAAAGATGAACATATGCATAAAAGACAGTTTCTTTTTTTGTTCTGGACGCTGAGTAGCAGTTTAATAAACTCCTTGTGTGGAGAATTGTTTACTCTGAGTGCCGGCGGCGGATTGTGTTTCGACGTGCAATGAAAAGTTTTCAGAAAATTTTGCTCTCTATGTTATAAACAAGTAATCGCATTGAGCCCTCGTAGAATTAAGGATATATTTTCACTTGCATTTTCAAAGTTTTCACAAATTGCCCTCGTCGCTACGCGACTCGGGCAATTTTGTGAAAACTTTGAAAATACGCGTGAAAATTTATCCTTAATTCTACTCGGCCTCATGCGATTACATATACAAAACTGTCCCTCTTAACCATCATAATAACGACCCAAAACTTCCTCTCTTTAACCACCCTAATAACCAACCAAAACTGCCCCCTTGACCACCATAATAACCATCCAAAACGCTTCTTTTTAACCACCATAATAACCACCTAAAACTGCCTCTTTTTAACTAATCTAATAACCACCCAAAACTGTCCCTCTTAATCACCATAATAACCACCTAAAACTTCCTCTTTTTAACCACCCTAATAACCACTCAAATCTGAATCTTTTTAACGACCGTAATAACCACTCAATACTGTCCCTTTTTAACCACCATAATAACCACCCAAAACTACCTCTTTTCAACCACCGTAATAACCTCTCAATACTGTCCCTTTTTAACCACCATAATAACCACCCAAAACTGCATCTTTTTAACCACCGTAATAACCTCTCAATACTGTCCCTTTTTAACCACCATAATAACCACCCAAAGCTACATCTTTTTAACCACCGTATAAACCACGCAATACTGTCCCTTTTTAACCACCATAATAACCACCCAAAACTGTCTCTTTTTAACCACCTTAATAACCAGCCAATGCTGCACTTTTTTAACCACCGTAATAACCATCCAAAACTGGCTCTTTTTAACCACCATAATAACCACCCAAAACTGCCTCTTTTTAACCACCCTAATAACCACCCAAAACTGTCTCTCTTAATCACCATAATAACCGTCCAAAACGACTCTTTTTAACCACCATAATAACCACCTAAAACTGCCTCTTTTTAACCACGCTAATAACCACCCAAAACTGTCCCCCTAAATCACCATAATAACCACCCAAAACTGCCTCTTTTTAACCACCCTAATAACCACCCAAAACTGCATCTTTTTAACCACCATAATAACCACCCAAAACTGCACCTTTTTAACCACCCTAATAACCCTTCAAAACTGCATCTTTTTAACCACCGTAATAACCACTCAATACTGTCCCTTTTTAACCACCATAATCACCACCCAAAACCGCTCCCTTTCAACCACCGTATCAACCACACAAAACTGCTCCGTTTTAGCCACCGTAATAACCACTCAAAACCGTTCCTTTTTAACCACCATAATAACGATGTTCTGGTTGGTTTTCGTCGTTCCTTTTGGTCTTTTGGTTTTTCTTCGTTGCTTTCTGTGGTCTTTCTTTGAGGAGTCGCCCATCCGTTTTTTGGCCCCGTTTTCGGGGCCCTTTCCCGGTTGGGTGGACTTTCTTTCTTTCCTTGTTTTTCTTCCCGCTTCATATTTTTCTAGTTAATTAATTGCGGTGTACATTTTTTCCGCTTTTTCGCTTTTTGGAGTGTTTATTCGGTCGTGAAGTTTTTATTTCTCGACCTTTGTTTTCCATCCATATTTTCCGCGCGTTCATTTGTCTCGCGGTTTTTCTATTTTTGGCTTGCATTTTCCTACTTTATTCGCTTTTTCGCGTGTGTTTTTCTCGTTCGAGTTTTTTGCCGTTTGTTATTCTTTATAATATTTTGTGAGTGGTTAAAAGCCCCGCTCTTCTGTTACCCTAAAAAGCTTCATTTTATTGGCAAAAGGCTTGCTAAAAGCGTGTGTGTTTATCATCCTAATTCCTATTTGTTGTAACATCTTGAATTGTATTTTCTGAACGGGCAAAGATCCCGTTCATCCAAAACCTAGTTGCTTGAGCTCAAGCTATTTATTAAATTTATATTTTGAACTATCTTTGTAGGCGGGCAAAAGTCCCGTTAATTGTTTAGTATATTGTAGGCGGGCAAAGGTCCCGTTAATCTTAAAACTTACTAGTAGACGGGCAGAGGTCCCGTTAACGTATTGTATTTTGTAGGCGGGCAAAGGGTCCCGCTAATCCCAAAACCTTAATTGTTTGTATTTTGTAGGCGGGCAAAGGATCCCGTTAATCCTAAAATTTATTTGTGGGCGGACAGAGTTCCGTTGACAGTTTGTACTTTATAGACGGGCAAAAAATCCCGTTTATCCTAAAACCTTAATTGTAGGCGGACAAAAGTTCCGTTGACTGTTTATATTTTGTAGGCGGGCTAAAGATCCCGTTTCATCCTAAAACCTTAATTGTAGGCGAGCAAAGTCTCGTTGTTCTTACATAATAGTATTTAGTTGGCGGGCTAAGGTCCCGGCAAAGTCCTTTAAAAGCATATTGTTTTTGCCTTTTATAATAATATTTAGTAGGCGGGCAAAAGTCCCGTCGCTATTTCATAACAGTATTCCATAAGCGGGCTAAAGTCCCGTTAACCATAAACTTATTTGTAGGCAGGCAATAGTCCTGGTATTTGTTTGGCGGGCAAAAGTCTCGCTGACTTCTATTATAGTATTTAGTAGGCGGGCAAAGTCCCGTGAATTTTTAATCTTACTCATAGACGGGTAAAAGCCCCGTTAAAGCATATTTTTGTAGGCGGGCTAAGACCCCGCTAATCCTGAACCATTATTTGTAGGTGGGCAAAGTCCCTTTAAAAGTATATTGTTTTTGCCTTTCATAATAACATTTAATAGGCGGGCAAAGGACCCCGTTAATTGTTTGGCGGGCAAAGTCCCGTCCCTATTTCATAACAGGTCCCGTTAATCATAAATTGTAGGCGGGCAAGTCCATCTTTTTGCATAACCTTTATTGATTGTAATACACGCAATTATTTGGAATGGATAGTTGTAGACGTACAGTCAACATTCATGTCGGCCGAAAATTGGCCGGCAAATCAAAAGACGAGATTCTGGAAGAAATTCTCACTAAATTCGACCCGGTGGCCGTCCAGCAATCTCTCGATGTGATCCGGGTCACTTTTTCCTCTGAGGAGGATGCGATTCTGGCCCGTGGGGAGAACGGGACCAGACTCTTCGGCCTTTGGTGCAGGATGGATGGCGGTCCTCCGGCCACCATCGTTCACCTCTTCGATTATCCCTACGAAGAGGATGAAGAACAGGTAAAGGACTTCTTTTCGCAGTACGGCTTTGTTAAGTCTGTCCGTAGCCAGAAATATTTAACCAAACCTAATATTTATACTGGCACGCGTCTAATTGACCTGGTTCTCAACAGCACTCCTCCGCGAACTGCCCTCATCGGGGGCTATATGTGCCGTGTATGGTTCAAAGGTCAACCAATAATCTGTAATCTCTGCAATGTGCAGGGCCACAAATCCGCTACTTGTCCTGATAGAGACAAATGCCGTTTGTGTAAGCAACCCGGGCATCTTGCCCGTAATTGTCCTAACCCTTGGGGATCAGCAACATCGGGAGCTTCTGAGGCTGAGTCTCGGGCTACTGAGGCTGACCGTGCGGCGGCCCCCGTTCCCGATCCGAACGTTGTTAGTAATGATGGAGCTGGCTCGGTCGAAGAGACGGTTGAGCAGGGTAGTGCCATGGAGGTGGGTAATTTATTGGAGTCGACCCCGGAGACTCCCCCTGTGGTCGCTGAGGCCTCTGGTGCCTCAGTCTCGGCCGCACCTGTAGATGAGAGTCGTAAGTCTGTGGAAGGGAGAATTGAGCATGATGGGGATGACCCTGATGAGGCTTTCCAGGATGCCTCTGACCTCGGGGAACCCTCGCAGGGTCTCAGTCAGAGTATTTTACATGAAGTTATTGTAGTGGCTGAATCTCCTCATAAACCTTCGCATGAAATGGAAACGGAGGGGGAGTTGAATAGTAGTTGTCTTGGTGCGGGTTTGGATGATCTTAATGTAGACGCCTTGTTAGATAATTTAAATCAAAATCATGGTGGGGTTAGTAGTTTGAGTCAGGAGAGCAGCGTTGATCATGACTTACTCCCTGACAGTTTCTCTCAAGACGCTCAGCGCCTTCCTGATAGCCAGGAAAGTTTACCCATGGATACTTCGGGGGCTACTTTAAAGAGAAAGAAATCCGAATTGACCTTTAAAGAGGTGCCTTCTGGGAGATCTCGCTCGCGTGGGCCTCGGAAGAAGAAAACCGGGCCTTCGGCTTCTCCCTCCCCTGTCCGGGGAGTCCATTCGAAGATGCCGACTGTAGCCTCAGATCGCCCTCGCAAGATCTGATCTATCCCTGTATTTTTTCCTCAATTGTTGTTCTTTCTAATCTTACCTTGTCCTCATCATGGCTTTTGTTTCTTTAAATGTCAATGGGTTGCGGGATGCGAATAAGCGAATGGCCGTGCTCCAGTGGCTCGGCCATCTTTCGGTTGACTTCGCATGCCTGCAAGAAACCCATTCCCTTTCCAGTGATGAATGTTCTAGTTGGTTCTTTTCCTATGGTTTTTCTTCTGTCGTTTCACCTGGTACCTCCCATTCTTGTGGCTCTGTTATTTTGTTCCGGCCTTGCTTTTCCCTTATCCGATCATGGGCTGATTCCGGAGGACGTTTTATTATGGCTGAGTTCCAAAGGCACGGCCTGACATTTCGCGTGGTCTCTTTGTACGCCCCCAATAGGAACCCACAGAGGGACGATTTTTTTGTTTACTGCTCATCCATGATTGATCCTTCCATTCCCACATTGGTTTGTGGAGACTTTAATGCGGTCTTTGACAGAGCCTTGGATAGGTGAGGCTCCAACATACTCGATGCATCAAGGGAGAGCTTCCGTGCTCTTGGGACCCTTTTTAATGATTGCTGCGTGGTGGACACTTGGCGGGCCCTGCACCCTTCCACAGTAGCCTTTTCTTGGCTGAAGCCCGACGGGTCCTTGGCCTCTCGTATTGATTTAATAGGTTGTCCTTACTCTTGGCTCCACCACGTCTTGTCTTGTGAAATGTTACCGTGCCCCTTTTCTGATCACTGTGCTATTGTTTTAAAGGTTGACATCCCCGAGCCCCTTCCGCGAGGACCTGGCCGGTGGATTTTAAATGTTTCCATTTTAAAGGACGATGAATTTAGACTAAACATCTCGACGTTCTGGCGTAATTGGCAGGCTCGCAAGGCCTCCTTTTCTTCCCTCCTCACGTGGTGGGATTTAGGTAAAGAGAAAATTAAGAGTTTAACTATTAGCTTCTGCTCTCGCAGGACGAGAGAGAAGTTTCAGACCCGCTCTCTTCTAGTTAACCTATCCTCTCACCTAAAGGCCCAGGTTGATCATGGTCGAGTCTCCCTTTTACCTGTTTATGAGTCTGTCCTGTCGAAAATTGCTGCCCTCGATCTCGAGGCTGCTGAAGGTGCCCGCATTCGGTCCCGAATCCGCTGGGCGGAGGAGGGCGAAACATCCTCTAGCTTCTTTTTTCGCCTAGAGAAAAAACACGGCACTGAAAATTGGTTCTCGGCCATGCGGAATGACGACGGATCTCTTGCAACCAGTATCTTCGACATTTGTGACTCTTGGGTTTCCTATTATAATTGTCTTTTTTCATCTTCTCCTACGGACCCATCTGTCCAGTCCTCCTTGTTGGATAAATTATCCTCTGTTGTTCCCGTGGGTGAGGTACCCGTTTGTGAGGGTCCTCTCTCTTGTGAGGAGGTTTTTACGGCGCTTCAGGGTATGGCCCAAGGAAAGTCTCCGGGCCGGGACGGGCTCCCAGCTGAATTTTACACTTGTTTTTGGGAGGTCCTCGGTTCCGATCTGGTCGAGGTCCTCAATGCCTCTTACGAGTCCGGTTCCCTTCCCTTTTCCCAACGCGAGGCACTAATTTCCCTTATTTTTAAGAAAGGTGATCGATTGGATCATAAAAATTGGCGACCCATCAGTCTTCTGAATGTGGACTATAAAGTATGTACCAGGGCGATCGCTGGTCGTCTCCTTCGTGTTATTCATCATGTGGTGGCCCCAGACCAGACGTGTGGTGTCCCCTCCCGGTTTATCGGCGAGAATGTGGCTCTCCTTCGGGATGTAGCTCAGTTTGCAAATGAATTAAATATACCTGTCGCTATCTTATCCCTCGATCAAGAAAAAGCCTTCGATCGAGTGGAATGGCCTTTTCTTCTTGCGACCTTGTCTCGCATGGGTTTTGGCCCCTCCTTCATTCGTTGGGTCAAGCTTTTTTATACCGACATTCGTAGTGCCGTTCTTATTAATGGATATACCTCGCGTTCTTTTAAGCCCTCTCGTGGTGTGCGGCAGGGATGCCCTCTATCCCCCCTACTGTACGTATTAACCATGGAAGTTTTGGCGGCCAACATTAGGGCCCACCCCTCCATTGTGGGTCTGTCCATCCCTCGTTCCCCGCAGCCCCTCCCGGTCCTTTCACTTTATGCCGATGATACCTCTGTTATAGTTACCTCGGATGCGGCCATTCTAGCAGCCTTTGAAACTTATTCACTTTTTGAGAGAGGCTCTGGATCCAAACTTAATTTAGATAAATGTAAAGGACTTTGGCTGGGAGCGTGGCGTGGTCGCTCTGACCTACCCATTGCCATCCTATGGTCATCTGGAAAAATTAAAGTATTGGGGGTTTTTATCGGGAATGGCTCTTTAGATGAGGATAATTGGCGCCCTCGTATTGAGGCCGTCAGTAATTGTCTAGCCTCCTGGCGGTCTCGCTCATTGTCTTTTGGGGGCAGGGCCTTAGTTTCCAACGCCTTGGCCCTCTCGCGTGTTTGGTACGTTGCATCCTTGGCCCCCCCTCCGCGCTGGGCTTTGCACCAACTCGAATCTCTCACCTTTTCCTTCTTTTGGGGTGGCAAGCGAGACCTTGTCGCCCGGGACGTCGTCATCCACCATCGGGGAGATGGAGGCTTCGGCGTAGTCTCCCCCCGTTTCAAAGTTGACGCTTTGCTCGTCCAATGGATTAGACGTTTTGTTGTATCACCCAGTAGCTGGGCCTCCCTTATGACCTTTTGGTTTTTCGATCGTTTTGGTGCCGACCCTCATTATGTTTTTTCCTTTCCCTCGCTTTTCCCCTCTCACCGTCTCCCTCCTTTTTATGCCGCGCTTCTGGATGCCTGGAAAGCGGTGGGTGGTGTTTCGTCCAATGGCAGCTTGGTCGTGGGCATTTTGAACCCCAGCGGGCCTACGCCCGTGGCTTCAACATCCTGCAAGTCCTGTTATGAGTTGCTCCTTTCCCTCAACCCCTGTGTCCCCCATTGTGTTGAGAAGTTTAGACCTTCCTTTGGGGATCTCGAGTGGCCCTGCACCTGGCGCTCGCTCTTCTTGATGCCCCTCGACAGACAGGTCATCGATCTCAATTGGAAAGTGGCGCACGGAGTGGTCTATACCGCGGAGCGTCTGCGCTCCTTCGGGTACGACGTCCCGGAAGCGTGCTTTTGTGGTTACCACACCGAGTCACTGGAACACCTATTTTTCTCTTGTCCTTTGGCTCAAAGTGGCATTGCCTGGATCCAGTCTCTTCTTTTCGTGTCTTCCCCTCTCTCTCCTTCTCTGACTGTCCGTCATCTGTTGTTTGGTTTTTCGAGTGATGAGTTCTTGTGTGTACCCCGTGTTTTCTCATATCTTCTCAATGTCTGTAAATATGTGGTCTGGATCCAGCGCAACGACTATAGATTCCGGGCTGAGCCACCCAGTGCGCTTAGGTTGTTGGCCACACTGAAGTCTCGTACTGCCTTTTATCTTCCTCTGTTTTTTAAACGTTTTATCTCTCGACGACGACGCCGTTACTTCCTCCGCCAGTGGGGCGCAAATGGAATTGTCGGGTCTTTGCGCGGGGGTGTTTTTAAAGTCCATTTTTAGGCTTTTACACGTCTTTTACCCATGAACCTTGTTTTTATGATATTTTTACCTTGGGGTATTTTTATCACTACATAGTTGTTTCGCGGTGCACTGTCCTCCCCTTTTTCTGTTACTTTTTCTTCGTGCGGTTGTTTCGGTCGCCTTTGTTGGTTGTACTGTTCTTCCGCACGTCTTTTTCGTCTTTATTTCTGCGTTGTGGTTGTTTCGGTCGCCTTAGTTGGTTGCACTGTTCTTCCGCACGCTTCCCCCTTTATTATTTTGCGTCGTGGTTGTTTCGGTCGCCTTTGTTGGTTGAACTGTCCTTCCACGCGCTTTTCTCATTGTTTTTGTGTTGTGGTTGTTTCGGTCGCCTTTGTTGGTTGTACTGTCCTTCCACACCTTTTTTCGTTTTTTCTGTTTTTCGTGCGTTGTGGTTGTTTCGGTCGCCTTTGCTGGTTGTACTGTTCTTCCGCACGCTCCTCCCGTATTGCACCGCTTTTTCGCCTTTTAGCCTTTCTCCCCCGTTGTCTCTTAGCATTTTATCCGTTGTCTTGATTCGGTGAGGCGGGGTTCGACTCCCCGGCGAAGTTGGTGGGCCGGCCTCGTATGAGGGTGCCCCCTCACCCGGCGGTCTTTTATTTCTCGAGTGTAGGGCCTTGAGGCATTGCACGGCGCCTCAATGGACCGCCTAAATACAAAAAAACTAACCACTTGAAACTGCCACTTTTTAACCGCCATAAAAAACCCAAAACTGCCCCTTTTTAACAACCATAACAACCATTAAAAACTGTACCTTTTTAACCACCATAATAACCACCCAAAACTGCATCTTTTTAACCACCTAATAACCACTTAATACTGTCCCTTTTTAACCAACATAATAACAACCCTAAACTGCATCTTTTTAACCACCGTGATAACCACTCAATACCAATAACTCAATAACCACCCAAAACTGTCCCTTTTTAACCACCGTATCAACCACACAAAACTGCTCCCTTTTAACCACGATAATAACCACTCAAAACAGTCCCTTTTTAACCACAATAATAACAATCCAAAACTTCCTCGTTTTAACCACCATAGTAACGATCAAAACTGCCCTTTTTTAACCACCATAATAACCACCCAAAACTGCATCTTTTTAACAACCGTAATAACCACCCAAAACTGCATCTTTTTAACCGCCATAATAACGACTTAAAACTGCCTGTTTTTCACCACCATAATAACCATCCAAAACTGCCTCTTTTTAACCGGCATAATAACCACCTAAAAGTGCCTCTTGTTAACCACCCTACACTGTAAAAATTGACTAGTTAAATTAACCAATTAAAATAGTTGTGAAATGCATCTGAGACAACTACCTTTTTTTAGTCACTTTGACCGGTTCTAAATAGTTAAAATAACCTGGTTCTTCGGTTTGAAATAACCAATTATCACTAGTTATAATAACCACCGACAAGGTTATTTTGCCTTTTCTGTTTAGTCGTTCTGTCTCTGACATTTTTGTTGTTTTAACTATTAGAATTAGTTGTTTTAACCCGTTTATTTTTAGTTGCAATAACCAATATCTTTAGTGAAAGTAACTCAATTCATTCGGTTATTGACTATTCAAATTGGTTAAATCTACTATTTATAAAAGTACCTGGGATGCATCTGAGACAACCCATTTTTTTTAGTTACTTTTTGTTATTTTAACTAAAAATATTGGGTTAACCAAAACTGTTATTTTAACCTTTATATGATCAGTTGACTTGACCATTTCACCAAGTTAAAATGACCCTTTAAAAATAGATCAAGATGACAAACAGTTTTGGTTAAATGCACATCTTTATTAAGCGTTCTCTAAAACGTATAACTGGCCGTTGCTGGTGGTTGTAACTGGTAATGTTCTTTTATAGTCTTCTTCTTCTGAAGAAGAATGTGCGCCATGTCAGTAGGAGCCAAGATACGTTTTTCCATTTCTGAAAACAATGATTGAAATGTAGTTATTACTGAGAAATATAATAGTGATTCATGATAAATAGTTATTCTGCAAAACTAAAGCTTTCTTTGGAATTAGCCAATCTGCGTTGCATTACAAGGTACTTGTGAATAATATAACTGAATTATTATATTCTGACCAAGTTATGGATGTTAGCCTCCTGGAACAGTTGTCCAAGGCTAAACTTTCCTGACTAAACCAATAAACTGGGTTAAAGTAGGATCTCGCTCCATGAAGGTCTTGATAGGCAGAGCCAAACTAGAATGACGAATGAGACTTAGCATTGCTTTTACTCCGTTGATAAGGTTGGACCTCGCAAAGTACTGTTTGTTCAAGAAATTTTACGGAAACACTTATGCCTTTATATTTATCCTTTACCCTACATTTGACACATCTTCCAAATGCACCCTTTCCTAAAATCATGTCACTTTCAACCTCTAGCAAGCTTTTGGTCACATAATCTTGCTTCTTGGAATATCTATATATCTACTTCCTTGAAATTACTGCTGTATGGCAGAAGAAACAAGTCCATTGTTGTTATCTTCCTTTGTCTTGCACCATTTGCAAAAATATCCATATGCAATTTCCTTGGCCATCTTACATGTACATGTTATCCTCAGGCTCAAATATTATTTTCTCGTTGACTGCTTCAGCCGAACTGCTTTTCAAAAAAGTTTTTTTTTTCGATTTAAACAGTTCATTCTTTATCTACTTTTTGGTTTATTTCTCTTTCCACCTCTGGGGGACCTGGGGGACCGAACTTGTCAGGTTAATTCCAGACAGTGTTGCTGCTTAAAGCTGCTCGAGTCACTGAGGGCAATATATTATTTAAACCGATAAATTAAATTTGAATTTGGTACATCGTAGACAGAATTTAAGTAACTGTAAAAAATGTGAGCTAGGTCAATCAAGAAAGCAAGAACTCACAGGCAGACTACAGCCCAAGCAAGGCTGCCAAAGTGACAACCTCAGCAAGGAAATTGTCAGTAGGCAAGCAATGAAATCTTGCCTTGACAAAACTACGGCTTCAGACTGCTGGAGTTCAGTTTCTCTGTCTCAACCCTTATCACATTTAAAACAATTCAGTCCTTTAACTACAGTTCACGTACTGAATTTTATAATGGCCCACAGGCAGCCTTCAGTCTCCTGGAAAGTCTGATAACCATAAACACTACAAGGTTTTCCTCTGAGGTGACTTGGAAATGACACGCATTTTAAGATCATCAAGCCTAATAGAAATTACCGATAATAAACTACTTTTTGAGACAATTCAGTTCAGCCACGATACTCAAACAGCACGTTTAATATTTAGCGCTTTTTGAAACCTGAGAGGCCAATGGAAAGCAATTTCCAAGACTTCAAGACTTAACCTTTTTGGAAGAAAACATTTAAAGCGATTTTCTCCTTTCTCATTGTCTAGCTATCCAACTGAAAAATGTCTGACAGATTTCCCTTGTAACAAGAGCTTAAAAACAGCTGAATGAATTTTCTAGATAATTCAGTTCAGTCACGATACCCAAACAGCAGGCAAAATATAGTAATAAACCTGAGTGGCCCATGAAAAGCAATTTCCAAGACTTTTACTTTGGAAAATGTGAAGAAGCCAATTGCATCTACCTTAGCTTTGAACTGATAATTGAAGCATTGGTTCGGGAGGAAAAGTATCAACTTCTAATCACCAGGAAAAAAGCCCAAGCAAGGCTGCCATTAAAGACAACCTCAGCCAGGAAATTGTCAGAAGGCAAGCACAGATCTTGCCTTGACAAAACTACGGCCTCCTGGTTACAGAAGTGAACTTCCCTTAACTGGTTTCAGTTTATATTATAATTTGATCAAAAACGACAAATTCTAACGAAAGTATCTTCAAATAAAACAATAAAATATTAACGTTTTGGAAGAAAACATTTTAAGAGATTTTCTCCTTTCTCGTTGTCTAGCTATCCAACTGCAAAATGTCTGACAGATTTCCCTTGTAACAGTTGAATCAGTGGATTTTCTAGATAATTCAGTTCAGTCACGATACTGGAACAGCACGCAAAATACAGTAATAAACAATCTATTAAACCTGAGTGGCCAATGAAAAGCAATTTCCAAGACTTTCAGTGTGGAAAATGTAAAGAAGCCAATTGCATGTACGTTGGCTTTGAATTGATAATCGAGGCATTTGATCGGAAGGAGAAGTATCAACTTCTAATCACCACGAATAAAGCCCAAGCAAGGCTGCCATTTACAGACAACCTCAGCCAGGAAATTGTCAGAAGGCAAGCACAGATCTTGCCTTGACAAAACTACGGCCTTCGGGTTGCAGAAGTGAACTTTCCTTTACTGGTTCGAGTTTATACTATAATTTGATCAAAAACGGCAAATCATTATGGAAATTATTTTCATATGACTGACAGCTTTATGCACCCACTTCCGCTGCTAATAGGCGCGCACGTCGCTTGAAGTCGCTGGAAATAATTATGTGACAGGCGGTAACAAATATAATTACACAAAGAACATTCATATCTTTTATAAAAAAGTGACCGTTGATTTAAGCGGCAAATTGTCATCGAAATAACGGCACAAAACTATATATCTCATAGATCCCGCACGTAAAAAGCGTAAGTGTTACTGGAAACGTTCATGCATATATGTAGGCTAGTTTTAGAAGCACAAAAAATTCAGACATTCAGATCACAGCTCATCAAAGTTTTGGCGGGAAGTTTATGCACTGCGTTTCAACGGCACGAATTAAAGCATTGTTGCACATAAAACAGTCATAACTCCGTAAATATTGATAGCTTTGATCGTCTCATAATGATTAAAACGTAAAAATGAAAACAGCTCAAATAAGCTACTTTGCTTATATATTTTAAATAAACGGCAATTTACTTACCACGACCTAACCGGCGATGGTCTGGCGCCACGACAGCATGAAGGTCGTCTAGGGGAGAATTTTCTTCACGGCTTACGGAGAAATACGGCCCGCCGTTGTGTTAAGTTGTACTTGCCGTAAAAATGAAATAAAACAAGAAGTTGAAAATATAAGCTTGAGCAAATGTGGGAGACTGAACAACATCGATATATCGGCAAGAAGTGATCTTCGTTTGATTCATTCCATCTCATGTAGCTCCCCAACTGATTCCAAAGAAAGCAACTGGCATATAGTCAATATAAAGAAACAACCACTGCTGTGCGAATTGTCCGTGCCTCTGAACTAGAGCGAAAAATCCATCCCTACTGAAAGACGCAAACGTGATTTCAGGTTCAGTGACTGAAAGTGGACTGAATTGAATGTAACTATAATTGTTTAAGGCTTTGTTGGATATTATTCACTGATTGGTCAAAAAATAATAGGATTTAAATTCCTCTATTATGATTGGTGTAGTGTTTACACAAGGCGAGATCTAGGACAGAATCTGTCATACCGCAAATACTTGCGGTAGATGACTGCAAATTCTTGCCGCGGGTATGTGGATTCCTTGCATATTGAACGATACATCATCGGCTTTGAGCAATGAGTTATTCAAAATCCAAACGTCACTGAAAGAAGCCAACGTTTTTTTAAAAGGTCTAAACGCCTTTTAGTGTGGAAGTTGTGGCTGCAAGATAAAGAAAAGCTTCAAACAACCTTGCTCGGCGGCGTTTGAGCCGATAACGTGTACCTTATTTCCTGTGGGTCAGTAAAAGTCACGTTATTTTCTACCCGGCACGCAATAACTAATCCTATTAGTTGAGTTTATCTTAACTAATCGCTTAAGTAGAAACAACCTTAGCTTCCTTTATGGGTCATTTTGTTTTATTATATTGTAAGCAACACGGTAAATCGAACATCTTTTCATTCAACTTGTCTTTAGTTGATGTTTTACCTCTTGCAAAATGACTGTTTTGATTAGTCACAACCACTCTTAATTGGTTATATTGACTGATTTAATAAGAGTAATTTTAACCAGTCATCGAACAGTTACAATAGTTTCTGCTCCTGTGATGAGGGATCAAACGATATGAATCAGTCAACGGCCTATGAATTATTAGCCACAATCACTAGCAATCGACTGTCGGATTTACTAAAAAATCTGTCACTAAAACAAGAAAGTTTGTTTATTTCCGACAATTAGATTTCATACTTATCAAATGCTCTGTTACTTTAGCTGCTATTTAGTTTTTAATATTTGAGTTTTAATAGCGAGCAGAATTGGCGAGTTAAATACATTATACTTTACCAACTAGTAAGTCATATGTACCATGACTAATTAGTTTGGTCGTTTAGACTAATAAGAGAAGTATAGTTATCACAACTAATCTCAATGGTTAAAACAACCTATAGTTAAATGTAACATTAACTATTTTATTTAGTTGACAAATTTGACTGTTTAAAATAGTTAAAATGACCATTGTTATTAGTTACGACCATTTTAAATAGTCATTTTAACTAGTCAATTTTTACAGTGTAATATCCACCCAAAACTGCCTCTTTTTAACCACCCTTATAACCACCCAAAACTGCATCTCTTTAAGCACTGTAATAACCACTTAATACCGTCCCTTTTTAACCACCATAAAAACAACCCAAAACTGCATCTTTTTAATCAGCATAATAACCACTCAATACTGTCCCTTTTTAACCACCATAATAACCACCTAAAACTGTCCCTCTTAACCACCATAATAACCATCCAAAACGACTCTTTTTAACCACCATAATAACCACCTAAAACTGCCTCTTTTTAACCACCACAATAACCATCCACAACTACACCTTTTTAACCGCCATAATAACCACTTAAAATTGCCACTTTTTAACCGCCATTATAAAAACTCAAAACTGCCCTTTTTTAACAACCATAACAACCATTAAAAACTGCACCTTTTTAACCACCATAATAACCACCCAAAACTGCCTCTTATTAACCACCCTAATAACCACCTAAAACTGTCCCTCTTAACCACCATAATAACCACCCAAAACTGCCTCTTTTTAACCACCCTAATAACCACCTAAAATTGTCCCTCTTAACCACCATAATAACCACCCAAAACTGCCTCTTTTTAACCACCCTAATAACCACCTAAAATTGTCCCTCTTAACCACCATCACAACCACCCAAAACTGTCCCTCTTAACCACCATAATAACCACCCAAAAATGCCTCTTTTTAACCACCTCAATAACCACCAAAAACTGTCCATTTTGACCACAATAACCTGCCTCTTTATAACCACCCTAATAGCCACCCAAAAGTGTCCCTCTTAACCATCATAATAACCATCCAAAACGACTCTTTTTAGCCACCATAATAACCACCTAAAACTCCCTCTCTTTAACCACTCTAATAACCACCCAAAACTGTCCCACTTAACCACCATAATAACCACCCAAACCTGCCTCTTTTTAACCACCTTAATAACGAGCCAAAACTGCATCTTTTAACCACCGTAATAACCACTCAATACTTTCCCTTTTTAACCACCATAATAACCACCCAAAACTGCATCTTTTTAACCACCGTAATAACCACTCAATACTGTCCCCTTTTAAACACCGTATCAACTACACAAAACTGCTCCGTTTTAACCACCACAATAACCATTCAAAGCAGTCCCTTTATAATCACCATAATAACCAGCCAAGACTGCTGCATTTTAAACACCGCAATAACCACTAAAAACTGTTCCTTTTTAACCACCATACTAGCCACCCAAAACTGGATCTTTTTAATAACCGTAATAACCATAAAAAAACTGCATCTCTTTAACTGCCATAATAACCATCCAAAGCTGCCTCTTTTTAACCATCATAATAACCACCTACAACTGCCTCTTGTTAACCACCCTAATAACTACCAAAAACTGTACCTCTTATCCACCATAATAACCACCCAAAACCGCCTCTTTTTAACCACCCTTCTAACCACCCAAAACTGCATCTCTTTAAGCACTGTGATAACCACTCAAAACTGCTCCCTTTTAACCACCGTATTCACCACACAAAACTGCTCCCTTTTAACCACCGTATTAACCACACAAAACGTCTCCCTTTTAACCATCGTATTTACCACACAAAACTGTATCTTTTTAACCACCGTATTAACCACACAAAACTTCTCCCTTTTAACAACCGTATTAACCACCCAAAACTTCTCCCTTTTAACCACCGTATTCACCACACAAAACTGCTCCCTTTTAACCACCGTATTAACCACACAAAACTGCTACCTTTTAACCACCGTATTCACCACACAAAACTGCTCCCTTTTAACCACCGTATTAACCACACAAAACTGCTCCCTTTTAACCACCGTATTAACCACCCAAAACTTCTCCCTTTTAACCACCGTATTCACCACCCAAAACTTCTCCGTTTTAACAACCGTATTAACCACACAAAACTGCTCCCTTTTAACCAACGTATTCACCACACAAAACGTCTCCCTTTTAACCACCGTATTCACCACACAAAACCGCTCTCTTTTAACCACCGTATTAACCAGACAAAACGTCTTCCTTTTAACCACCGTATTAACAACACAAAACTGCTCTCTTTTAACCACCGTATTAACCACACAAAACTGCTCCCTTTTAACCACCGTATTAACCACACAAGACTTCTCCCTTTTAACCACCGTATTCACCACACAAAACTGCTCCCTTTTAACCACCGTATTAACCACACAAAACGTCTCCCTTTTAACCACCGTATTAACCACCCAAAACTTCTCCCTTTTAACCACCGTATTAACCACACAAAATTCCTCCCTTTTAACCACCGTATTAACCACACAAAACTGCTCCCTTTTAACCACCGTATTAACCACACAAAACGTCTCCCTTTTAACCACCGTATTCACCACACAAAACCGCTCCCTTTTAACCACCGTATTAACCACACAAAACGTCTCCCTTTTAACCACCGTATTAACCACACAAAACTGCTCTCTTTTAACCACCGTATTAACCACCCAAAACTGCTCTCTTTTAACCACCGTATTCACCACACAAAACTGCTCCGTTTTAACCACCGTATTAACCACACAAAACGTCTCCCTTTTAACCACCGTATTAACCACCCAAAACTTCTCCGTTTTAACCACCGTATTCACCACACAAAACCGCTCCCTTTTAACCACCGTATTAACCACACAAAACGTCTCCCTTTTAACCACCGTATTAACCACCCAAAACTTCTCCCTTTTAACCACCGTATTAACCACACGAAACTGCTCCCTTTTAACCACTGTATTAACCACTCAAAACTGCAAACTTTTAACCACCGTATTAACCACACAAAACTGCTCCCTTTTAACCACCGTATTAACCACACAAAACTGCTCCCTTTTAACCACCGTATTAACCACACAAAACTGCTCCCTTTTAACCACAGTATTAACCACACAAAACTGCTTCCTTTTAACCACCGTATTAACCACACAAAACTACTCCCTTTTAACCACCGTATTAACCACACAAAACTGCTTCCTTTTAACCACCGTATTAACCACACAAAACTACTCCCTTTTTATCTACCGTATTAACCACACAAAACTACTCCCTTTTTAACCACCGTATTAACCACACAAAACTACTCCCTTTTTAACCACTGTATTAACCACTCAAAACTGCTCCCTTTTAACCACCGTATTCACCACACAAAACTGCTCCCTTTTAACCACCGTCTTAACCACACAAAACGTCTCCCTTTTAACCACCGTATTAACCACACAGAACTACTCCCTTTTTAACCACCGTATTAACCACACAAAACTGCTCCCTTTTGCCACCGTATTCACCACACAAAACTGCTCTCTTTTGCACCTTATTAACCACACAAAACTGCTCCCTTTTAACCACCGTATTAACCACACAAAACTTCTCCCTTTTAGCCACCGTATTCACCACACAAAACTGTTCCCTTTTAACCACCGTATTTACCACACAAAACTGTCCCTTTTTAACCACCGTATTCACCACACAAAACTGCTCCCTCTTAACCACCGTATTAACCACCCAAAACTGCTCCCTTTTAACCACCGTATTAACCACACAAAACTGCTCCCTTTTAACCACCGTATTAACCACACAAAACCGCTCCCTTTTAACCACCGTATTAACCACCCAAAACTTCTCCCTTTTAACCACCGTATTAACCACTCAAAACTTTTCCCTTTTAAACACCGTATTAACCACACAAAACCGCTCCCTTTTAACCACCGTATTAACCACCCAAAACTGCTCCCTTTTAACCACCGTATAAACCACTCAAAACTTTTCCCTTTTAACCACCGTATTAACCACACAAAACCGCTCCCTTTTAACCACCGTATTAACCACACAAAACTGCTCCCTTTTAACCACCGTATTAACCACTCAAAACTTTTCCCTTTTAAGCACCGTATTAACCACACAAAACCGCTCCCTTTTAACCCCCGTATTAACCACCCAAAACTGCTCCCTTTTAACCACCGTATTAACCACTCAAAACGTTTCCCTTTTAACCACCGTATTAACCACACAAAACCGCTCCCTTTTAACAACCGTATTAACCACCCAAAACTGCTCCCTTTTAACCACCGTATTAACCACTCAAAACTTTTCCCTTTTAACCACCGTATTAACCACACAAAACCGCTCCCTTTTAACAACCGTATTAATCACACAAAACGTCTCCCTTTTAACCACCGTATTAACCACACAAAACAGCTCCCTTTTAACCACCGTATTAACCACCCAAAACTGCTCCCTTTTAACCACCGTATTAACCACTCAAAACTTTTCCCTTTTAAACACCGTATTAACCACACAAAACTTCTCCCTTTTAACAACCGTATTAAGACGGATTCCGCTCAACATTCGAGCAATAAGTGCAAAAAATATTTACCAAAAAACTACTCATAGCACGGTAACATTTTAAATGCTATTTGAAACATCTCACTCTAGTTCACTTGCCCAAGTGACCCCGCGATGAAATTCTCAAGCATTCTCAAGAAAATTAATTTCAAATCTCGTGAAAGTATGCTAAAAACGGGCGCCATTTTGTTTTGAACTGACATGCAGCGTCTTTTTAATTGAAATATGGATAACTTCAAATCCAATTTTCTCTCGCGGGGTCAGCTTGGGAGCAAAAGTAACGATAAGTTCTTCTTATCTGTTCTCAAAATGTGACAGTGCTGCAAGTATTTTTTTGGTAACTTAATTTTTGCACTTACTGCTCGAACGTTGAGCGGAAATCGTCTTAACCACCCAAAACTTCTCCCTTTTAACCACCGTATTCACCACACAAAACTGCTCCCTTTTAACCACCGTATTAACCACACAAAACTGCTCCCTTTTAACCACCGTATTAACCACACAAAACTTCTCCCTTTTAACCACCGTATTCACCACCCAAAACTTCTCCCTTTTAACCACCGTATTAACCACACAAAACTGCTCCCTTTTATCCACCGTATTCACCACACAAAACGTCTCCCTTTTAACCACCGTATTCACCACACAAAACCGCTCCCTTTTAACCACCGTATTAACCACACAAAACGTCTCCCTTTTAACCACCGTATTAACCACACAAAACTGCTCTCTTTTAACCACCGTATTAACCACACAAAACTGCTCCCTTTTAACCACCGTATTAACCACACAAAACTTCTCCCTTTTAACCACCGTATTCACCACACTAAACTGCTCCCTTTTAACCACCGTATTAACCACACAAAACGTCTCCCTTTTAACCACCGTATTAACCACACAAAACTCCTCCCTTTTAACCACCGTATTAACCACACAAAACTGCTCCCTTTTTGACCACCGTATTAACCACACAAAACTACTCCCTTTTTAACCACTGTATTAACCACTCAAAACTGCTCCCTTTTAACCACCGTATTCACCACACAAAACTGCTCCCTTTTAACCACCGTATTAACCACACAAAACGTCTCCCTTTTAACCACCGTATTAACCACACAAAACTACTCCCTTTTTAACCACCGTATTAACCACACAAAACTGTTCCCTTTTAACCACCGTATTCACCACACAAAACGTCTCCCTTTTAACAACCGTATTAACCACACAAAACTGCTCTCTTTTAACCACCGTATTAACCACCCAAAACTGCTCTCTTTTAACCACCGTATTCACCACACAAAACTGCTCCCTTTTAACCACCGTATTAACCACACAAAACGTCTCCCTTTTAACCACCGTATTAACCACCCAAAACTTCTCCCTTTTAACCACCGTATTCACCACACAAAACCGCTCCCTTTTAACCACCGTATTAACCACACAAAACGTCTCCCTTTTAACAACCGTATTAACCACACAAAACTGCTCTCTTTTAACCACCGTATTAACCACCCAAAACTGCTCTCTTTTAACCACCGTATTCACCACACAAAACTGCTCCCTTTTAACCACCGTATTAACCACACAAAACGTCTCCCTTTTAACCACCGTATTAACCACCCAAAACTTCTCCCTTTTAACCACCGTATACACCACACAAAACTGCTCCCTTTTAACCACCGTATTAACCACACAAAACGTCTCCCTTTTAACCACCGTATTAACCACCCAAAACTTCTCCCTTTTAACCACCGTATTAACCACACGAAACTGCTCCCTTTTAACCACTGTATTAACCACTCAAAACTGCTAACTTTTAACCACCGTATTAACCACACAAAACTGCTCCGTTTTAACCACCGTATTAACCACACAAAACTGCTCCCTTTTAACCACCGTATTAACCACACAAAACTGCTTCCTTTTAACCACCGTATTAACCACACAAAACTACTCCCTTTTAACCACCGTATTAACCACACAAAACTGCTTTCTTTTAACCACCGTATTAACCACACAAAACTACTCCCTTTTTAACCACCGTATTAACCACACAAAACTACTCCCTTTTTAACCACCGTATTAACCACACAAAACTGCTTTCTTTTAACCACCGTATTAACCACACAAAACTACTCCCTTTTTAACCACCGTATTAACCACACAAAACTACTCCCTTTTTAACCACCGTATTAACCACACAAAACTACTCCCTTTTTAACCACTGTATTAACCACTCAAAACTTCTCCCTTTTAACCACCGTATTCACCACACAAAACTGCTAACTTTTAACCACCGTATTAACCACTCAAAACTGTTCCCTTTTTACCACCGTATTCACCACTCAAAACTGCTCCCTTTTAACCACCGTGTTAACCACACAAAACTGCTCCCTTTTAACCACACTATTAACCAAACAAAACTGCTCCCTTTTAACCACCGTATTAATCAATCAAAACTGCTCCCTTTTTACCACCGTATTAACCACCCAACACTGCTCCCTTTTAACCACCGTATTAACCACTCAAAACTGCTCCCTTTTTAACCACCCTATTAACCACAAAAAACTGCTCCCTTCTTAACTACCGTATTAACCACCCAAAACTTCTTCCTTTTAACCACCGTATTAACCACTCAAAACTTTTCCCTTTTAAACACCGTATTAACCACACAAAACTTCTCCCTTTTAACAACCGTATTAACCACCCAAAACTTCTCCCTTTTAACCACCGTATTCACCACCCAAAACTTCTCCCTTTTAACCACCGTATTCACCACACGAAACTGCTCCCTTTTAACCACCGTATTAACCACACAAAACGTCTCCCTTTTAACCACCGTATTAACCACCCAAAACTTCTCCCTTTTAACCACCGTATTAACCACACGAAACTGCTCCCTTTTAACCACTGTATTAACCACTCAAAACTGCTAACTTTTAACCACCGTATTAACCACACAAAACTGCTCCCTTTTAACCACCGTATTAACCACACAAAACTGCTCCCTTTTAACCACCGTATTAACCACACAAAACTGCTTCCTTTTAACCACCGTATTAACCACACAAAACTACTCCCTTTTAACCACCGTATTAACCACACAAAACTGCTTTCTTTTAACCACCGTATTAACCACACAAAACTACTCCCTTTTTATCCACCGTATTAACCACACAAAACTACTCCCTTTTTAACCACCGTATTAACCACACAAAACTACTCCCTTTTTAACCACTGTATTAACCACTCAAAACTGCTCCCTTTTAACCACCGTATTCACCACACAAAACTGCTCCCTTTTAACCACCGTATTAACCACACAAAACGTCTCCCTTTTAACCACCGTATTCACCACACAAAACGTCTCCCTTTTAACCACCGTATTAACCACACAAAACTGCTCTCTTTTAACCACCGTATTAACCACCCTAAACTGCTCTCTTTTAACCACCGTATTCACCACACAAAACTGCTCCCTTTTAACCACCGTATTAACCACACAAAACTACTCCCTTTTTATCCACCGTATTAACCACACAAAACTACTCCCTTTTTAACCACCGTATTAACCACACAAAACAACTCCCTTTTTAACCACTGTATTAACCACTCAAAACTGCTCCCTTTCAACAACCGTATTCACCACACAAAACTGCTCCCTTTTAACCACCGTATTAACACACAAAACGTCTCCCTTTTAACCACCGTATTCACCACACAAAACGTCTCCCTTTTAACCACCGTATTCACCACACAAAACGTCTCCCTTTTAACCACCGTATTAACCACACAAAACTGCTCTCTTTTAACCACCGTATTAACCACCCAAAACTGCTCTCTTTTAACCACCGTATTCACCACACAAAACTGCTCCCTTTTAACCACCGTATTAACCACCCAAAACTTCTCCCTTTTAACCACCGTATTCACCACACAAAACCGCTCCCTTTTAACCACCGTATTAACCACACAAAACGTCTCCCTTTTAACCACCGTATTAACCACCCAAAACTTCTCCCTTTTAACCACCGTATTAACCACACGAAACTGCTCCCTTTTTACCACTGTATTAACCACTCGAAACTGCTAACTTTTAACCACCGTATTAACCACACAAAACTGCTCCCTTTTAACCACCGTATTAACCACACAAAACTGCTCCCTTTTAACCACCGTATTAACCACACAAAACTGCTCCCTTTTAACCACCGTATTAACCACACAAAACTACTCCCTTTTTATCCACCGTATTAACCACCCAAAACTACTCCCTTTTTGACCACCGTATTAACCACACAAAACTACTCCCTTTTTAACCACTGTATTAACCACTCAAAACTGCTCCCTTTTAACCACCGTATTCACCACACAAAACTGCTCCCTTTTAACCACCGTATTAACCACACAAAACGTCTCCCTTTTAACCACCGTATTAACCACACAAAACTACTCCCTTTTTAACCACCGTATTAACCACACAAAACTGTTCCCTTTTAACCACCGTATTCACCACACAAAACTGCTCTCTTTTGCCACCCTATTAACCACAAAAAACTGCTCCCTTTTAACCACCGTATTAACCACACAAAACTTCTCCCTTTTAACCACCGTATTCACCACACAAAACTGTTCCCTTTTAACCACCGTATTCACCACACAAAACTGTCCCTTTTTAACCACCGTATTCACCACACAAAACTGCTCCCTTTTAACCACCGTATTCACCACACAAAACTGTTCCCTTTTAACCACCGTATTAACCATACAAAACTGCTCCCTTTTAACCACCGTATTCACCACACAAAACTGTTCCCTTTTAACCACCGTATTAACCATACAAAACTGCTCCCTTTTAACCACCGTATTAATCAATCAAAACTGCTCCCTTTTTACCACCGTATTAACCACTCAAATTTGCTCAATTTTAACCACCGTATTAACCACCCAAAACTGCTACCTTTTAACCACCGTATTAACAACACAAAACTGCTCCCTTGAACCACACTATTAACCAAACAAAACTGCTCCCTTTTAACCACCGTATTAATCAATCAAAACTGCTCCCTTTTTACCACCGTATTAACCACTCAAATTTGCTAAATTTTATCCACCGTATTAACCACCCAACACTGCTCCCTTTTAACCACCGTATTAACCACTCAAAACTGCTCCCTTTTTAACCACCCTATTAACCACAAAAAACTGCTCCCTTCTTAACTACCGTATTAACCACCCAAAACTTCTTCCTTTTAACCACCGTATTAACCACTCAAAACTTTTCCCTTTTAAATACCGTATTAACCACACAAAACTTCTCCCTTTTAACAACCGTATTAACCACCCAAAACTTCTCCCTTTTAACCACCGTATTCACCACACAAAACTGCTCCCTTTTAACCACCGTATTAACCACACAAAACTGCTCCCTTTTAACCACCGTATTAACCACACAAAACGTCTCCCTTTTAACCACCGTATTAACCACCCAAAACTTCTCCCTTTTAACCACCGTATTAACCACACAAAACTCCTCCCTTTTTACCACCGTATTAACCACACAAAACTGCTCCCTTTAAACCACCGTATTCACCACACAAAACTGCTCTCTTTTAACCACCGTATTAACCACCCAAAACTGCTCTCTTTTAACCACCGTATTCACCACACAAAACTGCTCCCTTTTAACCACCGTATTAACCACACAAAACTGCTCCCTTTTAAAAACCGTATTCACCACACAAAACGTCTCCCTTTTAACCACCGTATTCACCACACAAAACCGCTCCCTTTTAACCACCGTATTAACCACCCAAAACTTCTCCCTTTTAACCACCGTATTAACCACTCAAAACTTTTCCCTTTTAACCACCGTATTAACCACACAAAACCGCTCCCTTTTAACCACCGTATTAACCACCCAAAACTGCTCCCTTTTAACCACCGTATAAACCACTCAAAACTTTTCCCTTTTAACCACCGTATTAACCACACAAAACCGCTCCCTTTTAACCACCGTATTAACCACACAAAACTGCTCCCTTTTAACCACCGTATTAACCACTCAAAACTTTTCCCTTTTAACCACCGTATTAACCACACAAAACCGCTCCCTTTTAACCCCCGTATTAACCACCCAAAACTGCTCCCTTTTAACCACCGTATTAACCACTCAAAACGTTTCCCTTTTAACCACCGTATTAACCACACAAAACCGCTCCCTTTTAACAACCGTATTAACCACCCAAAACTGCTCCCTTTTAACCACCGTATTAACCACTCAAAACTTTTCCCTTTTAACCACCGTATTAACCACACAAAACCGCTCCCTTTTAACAACCGTATTAATCACACAAAACGTCTCCCTTTTAACCACCGTATTAACCACCCAAAACTTCTCCCTTTTAAGCACCGTATTAACCACCCAAAACTGCTCCCTTTTAACCACAGTATTAACCACTCAAAACTTTTCCCTTTTAAACACCGTATTAACCACACAAAACTTCTCCCTTTTAACAACCGTATTAACCACCCAAAACTTCTCCCTTTTAACCACCGTATTCACCACACAAAACTGCTCCCTTTTAACCACCGTATTAACCACACAAAACTGCTCCCTTTTAACCACCGTATTAACCACACAAAACTTCTCCCTTTTAACCACCGTATTCACCACCCAAATCTTCTCCCTTTTAACCACCGTATTAACCACACAAAACTGCTCCCTTTTATCCACCGTATTCACCACACAAAACGTCTCCCTTTTAACCACCGTATTCACCACACAAAACTGCTCCCTTTTAACCACCGTATTAACCACACAAAACGTCTCCCTTTTAACCACCGTATTAACCACACAAAACTGCTCTCTTTTAACCACCGTATTAACCACACAAAACTGCTCCCTTTTAACCACCGTATGAACCACACAAAACTTCTCCATTTTTACCACCGTATTCACCACACTAAACTGCTCCCTTTTAACCACCGTATTAACCACACAAAACGTCTCCCTTTTAACCACCGTATTAACCACCCAAAACTTCTCCCTTTTAACCACCGTATTAACCACACAAAACTCCTCCCTTTTAACCACCGTATTAACCACACAAAACTGCTCCCTTTTAACCACCGTATTCACCACACAAAACGTCTCCCTTTTAACCACCGTATTCACCACACAAAACCGCTCCCTTTTAACCACCGTATTAACCACACAAAACGTCTCCCTTTTAACCACCGTATTAACCACACAAAACTGCTCTCTTTTAACCACCGTATTAACCACCCAAAACTGCTCTCTTTTAACCACCGTATTCACCACAAAACTGCTCCCTTTTAACCACCGTATTAACCACACAAAACGTCTCCCTTTTAACCACCGTATTAACCACCCAAAACTTCTCCCTTTTAACCACCGTATTAACCACACGAAACTGCTCCCTTTTAACCACTGTATTAACCACTCAAAACTGCTAACTTTTAACCACCGTATTAACCACACAAAACTGCTTCCTTTTAACCACCGTATTAACCACACAAAACTACTCCCTTTTAACCACCGTATTAACCACACAAAACTGCTTTCTTTTAACCACCGTATTAACCACACAAAACTACTCCCTTTTTAACCACCGTATTAACCACACAAAACTACTCCCTTTTTAACCACCGTATTAACCACACAAAACTACTCCCTTTTTAACCACTGTATTAACCACTCAAAACTTCTCCCTTTTAACCACCGTATTCACCACACAAAACTGCTAACTGTTAACCACCGTATTAACCACTCAAAACTGTTCCCTTTTTACCACCGTATTCACCACTCAAAACTGCTCCCTTTTAACCACCGTGTTAACCACACAAAACTGCTCCCTTTTAACCACACTATTAACCAAACAAAACTGCTCCCTTTTAACCACCGTATTAATCAATCAAAACTGCTCCCTTTTTACCACCGTATTAACCACTCAAATTTGCTCAATTTTAACCACCGTATTAACCACCCAAAACTGCTCCCTTTTAACCACCGTATTAACCACACAAAACTGCTCCCTTTTAACCACACTATTAACCAAACAAAACTGCTCCCTTTTAACCACCGTATTAATCAATCAAAACTGCTCCCTTTTTACCACCGTATTATCCACTCAAATTTGCTCAATTTTAACCACCGTATTAACCACCCAACACTGCTCCCTTTTAACCACCGTATTAACCACTCAAAACTGCTCCCTTTTTAAACACCCTATTAACCACAAAAAACTGCTCCCTTCTTAACTACCGTATTAACCACCCAAAACTTCTTCCTTTTAACCACCGTATTAACCACTCAAAACTTTTCCCTTTTAAACACCGTATTAACTACACAAAACTTCTCCCTTTTAACAACCGTATTAACCACCCAAAACTGCTCCCTTTTAACCACCGTATTAACAACACAAAACTGCTTCCTTTTAACCACCGTATTAACCACACAAAACTACTCCCTTTTAACCACCGTATTAACCACACAAAACTGCTTTCTTTTAACCACCGTATTAACCACACAAAACTACTCCCTTTTTATCCACCGTATTAACCACACAAAACTACTCCCTTTTTAACCACCGTATTAACCACACAAAACTACTCCCTTTTTAACCACTGTATTAACCACTCAAAACTGCTCCCTTTTAACCACCGTATTCACCACACAAAACTGCTCCCTTTTAACCACCGTATTAACCACACAAAACGTCTCCCTTTTAACCACCGTATTCACCACACAAAACGTCTCCCTTTTAACCACCGTATTCACCACACAAAACGTCTCCCTTTTAACCACCGTATTAACCACACAAAACTGCTCTCTTTTAACCACCGTATTAACCACCCAAAACTGCTCTCTTTTAACCACCGTATTCACCACACAAAACTGCTCCCTTTTAACCACCGTATTAACCACACAAAACTACTCCCTTTTTATCCACCGTATTAACCACACAAAACTACTCCCTTTTTAACCACCGTATTAACCACACAAAACTACTCCCTTTTTAACCACTGTATTAACCACTCAAAACTGCTCCCTTTCAACAACCGTATTCACCACACAAAACTGCTCCCTTTTAACCACCGTATTAACCACTCAAAACTTTTCCCTTTTAAACACCGTATTAACTACACAAAACTTCTCCCTTTTAACAACCGTATTAACCACCCAAAACTGCTCCCTTTTAACCACCGTATTAACAACACAAAACTGCTTCCTTTTAACCACCGTATTAACCACACAAAACTACTCCCTTTTAACCACCGTATTAACCACACAAAACTGCTTTCTTTTAACCACCGTATTAACCACACAAAACTACTCCCTTTTTATCCACCGTATTAACCACACAAAACTACTCCCTTTTTAACCACCGTATTAACCACACAAAACTACTCCCTTTTTAACCACTGTATTAACCACTCAAAACTGCTCCCTTTTAACCACCGTATTCACCACACAAAACTGCTCCCTTTTAACCACCGTATTAACCACACAAAACGTCTCCCTTTTAACCACCGTATTCACCACACAAAACGTCTCCCTTTTAACCACCGTATTAACCACACAAAACGTCTCCCTTTTAACCACCGTATTAACCACACAAAACTGCTCTCTTTTAACCACCGTATTAACCACCCAAAACTGCTCTCTTTTAACCACCGTATTCACCACACAAAACTGCTCCCTTTTAACCACCGTATTAACCACACAAAACTACTCCCTTTTTATCCACCGTATTAACCACACAAAACTACTCCCTTTTTAACCACCGTATTAACCACACAAAACTACTCCCTTTTTAACCACTGTATTAACCACTCAAAACTGCTCCCTTTCAACAACCGTATTCACCACACAAAACTGCTCCCTTTTAACCACCGTATTAACCACACAAAACGTCTCCCTTTTAACCACCGTATTCACCACACAAAACGTCTCCCTTTTAACCACCGTATTCACCACACAAAACGTCTCCCTTTTAACCACCGTATTAACCACACAAAACTGCTCTCTTTTAACCACCGTATTAACCACCCAAAACTGCTCTCTTTTAACCACCGTATTCACCACACAAAACTGCTCCCTTTTAACCACCGTATTAACCACCCAAAACTTCTCCCTTTTAACCACCGTATTCACCTCACAAAACCGCTCCCTTTTAACCACCGTGTTAACCACACAAAACGTCTCCCTTTTAACCACCGTATTAACCACCCAAAACTTCTCCCTTTTAACCACCGTATTAACCACACGAAACTGCTCCCTTTTAACCACTGTATTAACCACCCAAAACTGCTCCCTTTTAACCACCGTATTAACCACTCAAAACTTTTCCCTTTTAACCACCGTATTAACCACACAAAACCGCTCCCTTTTAACCACCGTATTAACCACACAAAACGTCTCCCTTTTAACCACCGTATTAACCACCCCAAACTTCTCCCTTTTAACCACCGTATTAACCACACAAAACCGCTCCCTTTTAACAACCGTATTAACCACCCAAAACTGCTCCCTTTTAACCACCGTATTAACCACTCAAAACTTTACCCTTTTAACCACCGTATTAACCACACAAAACCGCTCCCTTTTAACAACCGTATTAATCACACAAAACGTCTCCCTTTTAACCACCGTATTAACCACCCAAAACTTCTCCCTTTTAACCACCGTATTAACCACCCAAAACTGCTCCCTTTTAACCACCGTATTAACCACTCAAAACTTTTCCCTTTTAAACACCGTATTAACCACACAAAACTTCTCCCTTTTAACAACCGTATTAACCACCCAAAACTTCTCCCTTTTAACCACCGTATTCACCACACAAAACTGCTCCCTTTTAACCACCGTATTAACCACACAAAACTGCTCCCTTTTAACCACCGTATTAACCACACAAAACTTCTCCCTTTTAACCACCGTATTCACCACCCAAATCTTCTCCCTTTTAACCACCGTATTAACCACACAAAACTGCTCCCTTTTATCCACCGTATTCACCACACAAAACGTCTCCCTTTTAACCACCGTATTCACCACACAAAACAACTCCCTTTTAACCACCGTATTAACCACACAAAACGTCTCCCTTTTAACCACCGTATTAACCACACAAAACTCCTCCCTTTTAACCACCGTATTAACCACACAAAACTGCTCCCTTTTAACCACCGTATTCACCACACAAAACGTCTCCCTTTTAACCACCGTATTAACCACACAAAACGTCTCCCTTTTAACCACCGTATTAACCACACAAAACGTCTCCCTTTTAACCACCGTATTAACCACACAAAACTGCTCTCTTTTAACCACCGTATTAACCACCCAAAACTGCTCTCTTTTAACCACCGTATTCACCACACAAAACTGCTCCCTTTTAACCACCGTATTAACCACACAAAACGTCTCCCTTTTAACCACCGTATTAACCACCCAAAACTTCTCCCTTTTAACCACCGTATTAACCACACGAAACTGCTCCCTTTTAACCACTGTATTAACCACTCAAAACTGCTAACTTTTAACCACCGTATTAACCACACAAAACTGCTCCGTTTTAACCACCGTATTAACCACACAAAACTGCTCTCTTTTAACCACCGTATTCACCACACAAAACGTCTCCCTTTTCACCACCGTATTAACCACCCAAAACTTCTCCCTTTTAACCACCGTATTCACCACACAAAACTGCTCCCTTTTAACCACCGTATTAACCACACAAAACGTCTCCCTTTTAACCACCGTATTAACCACCCAAAACTTCTCCCTTTTAACCACCGTATTAACCACACGAAACTGCTCCCTTTTAACCACTGTATTAACCACTCAAAACTGCTAACTTTTAACCACCGTATTAACCACACAAAACTGCTCCGTTTTAACCACCGTATTAACCACACAAAACTGCTCTCTTTTAACCACCGTATTCACCACACAAAACTGCTCCCTTTTAACCACCGTATTAACCACACAAAACGTCTCCCTTTTCACCACCGTATTAACCACCCAAAACTTCTCCCTTTTAACCACCGTATTCACCACACAAAACTGCTCCCTTTTAACCACCGTATTAACCACACAAAACTGCTTCCTTTTAACCACCGTATTAACCACACAAAACTACTCCCTTTTAACCACCGTATTAACCACACAAAACTGCTTTCTTTTAACCACCGTATTAACCACACAAAACTACTCCCTTTTTAACCACCGTATTAACCACACAAAACTACTCCCTTTTTAACCACCGTATTAACCACACAAAACTACTCCCTTTTTAACCACTGTATTAACCACTCAAAACTTCTCCCTTTTAACCACCGTATTCACCACACATAACTGCTAACTTTTAACCACCGTATTAACCACTCAAAACTGTTCCCTTTTTACCACCGTATTCACCACTCAAAACTGCTCCCTTTTAACCACCGTGTTAACCACACAAAACTGCTCCCTTTTAACCACACTATTAACCAAACAAAACTGCTCCCTTTTAACCACCGTATTAATCAATCAAAACTGCTCCCTTTTTACCACCGTATTAACCACTCAAATTTGCTCAGTTTTAACCACCGTATTAACCACCCAACACTGCTCCCTTTTAACCACCGTATTAACCACTCAAAACTGCTCCCTTTTTAACCACCCTATTAACCACAAAAAACTGCTCCCTTCTTAACTACCGTATTAACCACCCAAAACTTCTTCCTTTTAACCACCGTATTAACCACTCAAAACTTTTCCCTTTTAAACACCGTATTAACCACACAAAACTTCTCCCTTTTAACAACCGTATTAACCACCCAAAACTTCTCCCTTTTAACCACCGTATTCACCACCCAAAACTTCTCCCTTTTAACCACCGTATTCACCACACAAAACCGCTCCCTTTTAACCACCGTATTAACCACACAAAACGTCTCCCTTTTAACCACCGTGTTAACCACCCAAAACTTCTCCCTTTTAACCACCGTATTAACCACACGAAACTGCTCTCTTTTAACCACTGTATTAACCACTCAAAACTGCTAACTTTTAACCACCGTATTAACCACACAAAACTGCTCCCTTTTCACCACCGTATTAACCACACAAAACTGCTCCCTTTTAACCACCGTATTAACCACACAAAACTGCTTCCTTTTAACCACCGTATTAACCACACAAAACTACTCCCTTTTAACCACCGTATTAACCACACAAAACTGCTTTCTTTTAACCACCGTATTAACCACACAAAACTACTCCCTTTTTATCCACCGTATCAACCACACAAAACTACTCCCTTTTTAACCACCGTATTAACCACACAAAACTACTCCCTTTTTAACCACTGTATTAACCACTCAAAACTGCTCCCTTTTAACCACCGTATTAACCACACAAAACTGCTCCCTTTTAACCACACTATTAACCAAACAAAACTGCTCCCTTTTAACCACCGTATTAATCAATCAAAACTGCTCCCTTTTTACCACCGTATTAACCACTCAAATTTGCTCAATTTTAACCACCGTATTAACCACCCAACACTGCTCCCTTTTAACCACCGTATTAACCACTCAAAACTGCTCCCTTTTTAACCACCCTATTAACCACAAAAAACTGCTCCCTTCTTAACTACCGTATTAACCACCCAAAACTTCTTCCTTTTAACCACCGTATTAACCACTCAAAACTTTTCCCTTTTAAACACCGTATTAACCACACAAAACTTCTCCCTTTTAACAACCGTATTAACCACCCAAAACTTCTCCCTTTTAACCACCGTATTCACCACCCAAAACTTCTCCCTTTTAACCACCGTATTCACCACACAAAACCGCTCCCTTTTAACCACCGTATTAACCACACAAAACGTCTCCCTTTTAACCGCCGTATTAACCACCCAAAACTTCTCCCTTTTAACCCCCGTATTAACCACACGAAACTGCTCCCTTTTAACCACTGTATTAACCACTCAAAACTGCTAACTTTTAACCACCGTATTAACCACACAAAACTGCTCCCTTTTAACCACCGTATTAACCACACAAAACTGCTCCCTTTTAACCACCGTATTAACCACACAAAACTGCTTCCTTTTAACCACCGTATTAACCACACAAAACTACTCCCTTTTAACCACCGTATTAACCACACAAAACTGCTTTCTTTTAACCACCGTATTAACCACACAAAACTACTCCCTTTTTATCCACCGTATTAACCACACAAAACTGCTCCCTTTTAACAACCGTAATAACCACCCAAAACTTCTCCCTTTTAACCACCGTATTCACCACCCAAAACTTCTCCCTTTTAACCACCGTATTCACCACACAAAACCGCTCCCTTTTAACCACCGTATTAACCACACAAAACGTCTCCCTTTTAACCACCGTATTAACCACCCAAAACTTCTCCCTTTTAACCACCGTATTAACCACACGAAACTGCTCCCTTTTAACCACTGTATTAACCACTCAAAACTGCTAACTTTTAACCACCGTATTAACCACACAAAACTGCTCCCTTTTAACCACCGTATTAACCACACAAAACTGCTCCCTTTTAACCACCGTATTAACCACACAAAACTGCTTCCTTTTAACCACCGTATTAACCACACAAAACTACTCCCTTTTAACCACCGTATTAACCACACAAAACTGCTTTCTTTTAACCACCGTATTAACCACACAAAACTACTCCCTTTTTATCCACCGTATTAACCACACAAAACTACTCCCTTTTTAACCACCGTATTAACCACACAAAACTACTCCCTTTTTAACCACTCTATTAACCACTCAAAACTGCTCCCTTTTAACCACCGTATTCACCACACAAAACTGCTCCCTTTTAACCACCGTATTAACCACACAAAACGTCTCCCTTTTAACCACCGTATTCACCACACAAAACGTCTCCCTTTTAACCACCGTATTCACCACACAAAACGTCTCCCTTTTAACCACCGTATTAACCACACAAAACTGCTCTCTTTTAATTCTAAGTTTAAGCATTTAAACTGTTGTTAATGTTCTCTGTGGTTTATGTCAAACCCATAACTCATTTGTCACTGGCTTTGTTATCTCAAGGTTTCAGTTATTGGGCAATAGTCTGGGGGCAATGTCTAACCGGAAGTAGTTATTTTGTTACCCTAAACCTGTATGACAAAGCTCCCAGTATTTTTCCCCTCACGCTTCCATGTGATCTCGGCATGCAATCACCAGTTAGTAAAATCCCCTTGTCTTGTGACCCTGTCTCAGTTGTAAGCTACTCTTCAAGCTAGGTTGTTCTTTGCTTTTTGTGGCGCGCGTTTTTTCAGCTATTGACCATGCCTAAACAACGCAGATCTCGTGGCAACCGTTCCACAACAACCGCCAAGCAAACCGGACGCGGCCGTTCTACTTTTGGTGCCGTTCCATCACAACCGTTGACCAACAATCTCTCCGTAAACTACACAGCCATGCCAACGGAGACACTTCGCCTTATGCTGTCCGAACGGCACCTCAGCCAAACCGGTTCACGCCTTGCCCTCATCGCCCGACTACAAGAGAGCGACTCTCCGGGCTATATTCCAGCTACTTCTGCGCCACCAGTTTCCGATCAGTTGTCGGCTATGATAACTTCCATCGTGGACGCCAGGCTGGCAATCCTCCAACCAAGATCCGAGTCCGAGCCAGACTCGCCGCGAGCACTGCCAAGCACCGAAAGCCTCGTCCCAGTTCCCACCGACCAAGTATTAGAACCCACTCCTCCTCCAACGCAGTTATTTAATGGCGGACAAGATGGCGGACACAATCGTCACAATGGTGTTCACTCTTCAATCGACCTCGGCGATCCGGAAGACGTGGCCTCCATCCACTCCAGCTACAGGCTACCCTCGCTGGCTAGTCACCTTTCAAATCATCAGATAGCAGCCGTCACGAACGGTGAGTACGTGGACCTTGCTAGTCTACTCCCATTTTCCTCCCTGCTACACGATCGTGTAAACTCGAACCTCAAGCTTCAGGTGGGAAACGAGGGCCTCACCATACCCCTGCCTTCCCCTGCCCAACGCCCCAAAATTAACAGCATCGATCGTTGGCTCGATGCCTTCGCTATATACTCTTCGGTGATCCTTTCTTCTTACCCTTCCCGTGGGGCGGACTTGTTTTCGTACCAGCAGCTGATCCGTGAGTCAGCGAGGAAATTCCCGGGAATGGCTTGGTATGTGTACGATGTTGAGTTCAGGCGCCGGGCTTCCCACAACCTCTCAAAGCAATGGGGGGAACGGGATGTCCAGTTGTATTTAGATACATTCACTGGTCTCCCAAAGGCTATTATCTGTAAATCTTGTAGCAGTTCAGACCATTTCACCGATTCCTGCCCCCTTTCCCCTAGGTCCAAGGATTCCCAGGGGCCAAACCGAACGGAATTATGCTACAATTTCAACAAAGGGGTCCCTTGTGCTCGCACTCCCTGCCTCTACAGGCACCAATGCAATAAACCTGGATGCACTGCAGCCCAATCAGGAAAGGACCACGATGACCTGTCTCCCTCAGGATCTCAGCCAAAGCCAACTAGCCGCTCTAGCCATTCTTCCCGAAGCCGCACCTGATTACTTGTCAAAGTTATCCCCCTCTACTCCTATCAACATCCCAAAACTCTCCTCCTACTTGTGTGATCACCCTGACCCGGTGGCTGTTCACACTCTCCTTACGGGTTTTTCTCAAGGTTTCAAAATTGGTTACCAGGGTCCCCGTATCCCCAAAGAATACTCTAACCTCCGTTCTGCTAAGGACAACCCCTCTATCATCAGTAAAAATATTCTAAAAGAGGTTCAACTGGGCCACACTGCTGGCCCTTTCACATCCCCTCCCTTCTCCAACCTGCAGGTTTATCCTATCGGGGTCATTCCAAAGAAGCACTCCTCTGACTGGCGTACTATTTTTCACCTTTCATATCCCAAACACCACCCCACAAGTGTCAATGCTCATATTAGCCCTGATGAGTATTCACTGCACTATATAACTGTTGACAATGCCGTCTCAATCATCCAGAAACTTGGTCAAGGGTGTTTTATGTCTAAGCTAGACATAAAGTCTGCCTTTCGCAATATCCCAGTCCATCCGTCTGACTGGGAACTCCTAGGCATGAAATGGAATGGCCTGTACTACTTCGACACTGTCCTCCCCTTCGGCTTGCGGAGCGCGCCTTTCCTTTTTGACCAATTTTCCTGCATGATTGAGTGGATCATTAAGGCTAAATTAGGTATCCCTGATGTGATCCACATCCTGGATGATTTCTTTTTTGTTACCAAGCCCCCACGGTCAAACTGCCTCACTGGCCTCTGCAACATTCTGTGTTTGTTCACAGAGCTTGATGTCCCTATTGCTCCAGGCAAAACCTTTGCCCCCACCACCTGCCTGGAGTTTATGGGTATTCTCCTGGATTCCAACAAAATGGAAGCCCGCCTCCCCCTGGACAAGCTAACTAGGGCTAAAGAGGCCCTGCAGCAGTGGTCTAATAGGAAATCTGCTACCCTCAAGGAACTTCAGTCCTTGATTGGTACACTCCAATTTGCTTGCAGGGCTGTCGTTCCTGGACGAGCTTTCCTGCAGCGGATTATTAGTTTAACAAAGGGCATTTCTAACTCTAGGTGGCATGTCAGGCTTAACGCAGAATTCCGCAAGGACATTTCCATGTGGCTGACCTTTCTTGACCACTGGAATGGAGCTAGTTTTTTCGTGGGGGATACAGTTCTCTCCTCCTCAGACCTCCAGCTATTTACCGATGCCTCTGGGTCTCTAGGTTATGGTGGGTACCTCAATGGCCAATGGTTTCAAAGCCGTTGGCTTCCCCAACACTGCATCAACCCTGCCACGGGGATCAGCATTGACTGGCAGGAACTTTTTGCTATATATATTGCCTGCTTTATTTGGGGTTCCCAGTGGTCTGGTAAACGTATATGCATTTGGTGCGACAACCTACCCGTTGTTGCAATCATTAACTCCAAACGTTCCAAATCACCCAGGGTCATGGATTTGGTCCGGGCTATTACCATACTGACCTTAGTACATAATTTTACCTTCACTGCCAAACATATCCCAGGGCTGGACAACTCTATTGCTGACTCTCTCTCCCGTTTTCAGATGGACCGCTTCCACCTTCTGGCTCCCAACGCCTCACCCACTCCCTACACCATCCCTCCATCAGCAATGGCCATTTAACAGCCTCAGTCTACCACTATTTTGGTGCCTCACTGGCCCCTAATACCCAACGGTCATACGGTGTGGGCAAGAATCATTTTATTAGTTTTTGTCTTATGCACGGTTTAATCGGTCCCTCTACCCCCCTTCTCCCTGCGTCTGAAATCACTTTAATCTATTTTGCTGCTCACCTAGCAAAAACAATCTCCTACACTTCCATTAAACTTTACCTGGTTGGGGTTCAAGATCTCCATAGGCAACTTAACTTTCCCTTAAAATTGCACAAAATGTATCGCCTTCAAAAGGTCCTCACTGGTATTAAGCGGTCCCAAAACCCTAAAAAATTAAGTCGCTATCCCATAACTATTCAAATTTTGTCATCCATTTTCAATTACTTCCAGCCTTCCCTATCTTGTAATGTAGACCACATAATGTTATGGGCTGCCTTCACTTTAGCCTTTTTCGGTTTTCTCCGTTCAAGTGAATTCACTTGCAATGGTACCCCTTTTAACCCCACTGTTCATCTTTGTACCAGGGACATCACCTTTATCCCCAACATAGAATCTCCCGATCACATGCTAGTCACCATTAAGCAATCCAAAACTGACCCTTTTCGTAAAGGCTGTACCTTGACTATAGCAAGGTCCACCACCTCTATCTGTTCGGTGATGGCTATGAGAGACTACCTGCTTCAACATAAACCAGCAGCTACAGGCCCTTTGTTTACCTTCGCCAATGGCAAGTGGCTATCACGTGCCTCTCTTACCAAGGAACTCCGTTCTACACTGCAACATTGTGGTTTGCCTGCTGAACACTACTTTACACACAGCTTCCGTATTGGTGCAGCCACCACTGCAGCAGCAGCAGGTATTCCTTCCTGGCTTATCAAGGTTTTGGGCCGCTGGAGCTCAGACTGTTATGAACGCTATGTAAGAACCCCTCAAGAAACGCTTCTAGCTGTCTCTAAGAAATTAGTAACAGACCATTCTATAACTGTAATTTAGGCCTATTGTATGGTTAACCCTTGCAGCCCCACCGTCAAAGTTCATCCCTTTAAGCCCTGATATTAAAAATGCATATTCTCATTACTGATCTCCATACATTTCTTATGGAACTAGTAAGGAGAATTTGTCTAAGTATCAAGACCTCTTATCCCCAGTGATCACCTCCTTTATTCCTGTCACTTGAATGTTCAAACAAGTAGTGATCATGTAAAGAGAAATTTCATTCTCATCAGATCTTAGGGCTTAAAGGGTTAAACCTCCTTATGAACCTCCTTCCACTGTGATGCACTCGTGGGAGATGATGTTCACCCCTCCTTTCTCTTTCATTTTTATTGGCACATGGCCTGCCTATCTACCAGCTCTTTTAAAACAGGGACCGGTTTAAAGTCCTTTCACAGCTGGGGCTCAAAGGGTTGATTACTCACAGTAGTTAAGCATTCTATCGATTTCTTATCTACTTACTTGTTTAGATAATTAATTGATTAAAATGTATTTATTCCTTATACAGAACCTACTGCACAGCCATATGTAGGTCTGTTTTTTCTCCTTCTTCTTACTGTGGGGTGATTGTATTCCCCCACTTCTCGATCAGGCTAGCAGTGGGCTCACACAATCGTGGCAGGGAAGTGCACCCTAGGCTGCACTTTTCCCACAGTAAGTGCTATAGCCACCCTGGGAAATAGGTCCGGATCTCTTCCAGGATGGTACCATCGTACCATCTGACCTATTGTCCTCCCAGAAGGGCACCCCTCTTCTGGTCCATCCTATGTTACACCCTAACATGGGTTCCCCTAGAGACGCCGCTACTCTAGGGGAGATAGGCTCTGCCTTTCCTGCCACCCAAGGTTTGCCACAATAATCAATTTTTCTCATTGTTTTTTCCTGTGTCCACCCAGCATAGGGGGTAAAGTCCAATATCCCCCCCCCTGTAGTGCAACCAAGGGATTTTAATCATAGCTGCGAGCATCATCAAAATCCGCCTCTATGTTTTTGGCGTGTATTCCTTACAGTACAAACCGCAGGGACTCATTAACCACCGTATTAACCACCCAAAACTGCTCTCTTTTAACCACCGTATTCACCACACAAAACTGCTCCCTTTTAACCACCGTATTAACCACACAAAACTACTCCCTTTTTATCCACCGTATTAACCACACAAAACTACTCCCTTTTTAACCACCGTATTAACCACACAAAACTACTCCCTTTTTAACCACTGTATTAACCACTCAAAACTGCTCCCTTTCAACAACCGTATTCACCACACAAAACTGCTCCCTTTTAACCACCGTATTAACCACACAAAACGTCTCCCTTTTAACCACCGTATTCACCACACAAAACGTCTCCCTTTTAACCACCGTATTCACCACACAAAACGTCTCCCTTTTAACCACCGTATTAACCACACAAAACTGCTCTCTTTTAACCACCGTATTAACCACCCAAAACTGCTCTCTTTTAACCACCGTATTCACCACACAAAACTGCTCCCTTTTAACCACCGTATTAACCACCCAAAACTTCTCCCTTTTAACCACCGTATTCACCACACAAAACCGCTCCCTTTTAACCACCGTATTAACCACACAAAACGTCTCCCTTTTAACCACCGTATTAACCACCCAAAACTTCTCCCTTTTAACCACCGTATTAACCACACGAAACTGCTCCCTTTTAACCACTGTATTAACCACTCAAAACTGCTAACTTTTAACCACCGTATTCACCACACAAAACCGCTCCCTTTTAACCACCGTATTAACCACACAAAACGTCTCCCTTTTAACCACCGTATTAACCACCCAAAACTTCTCCCTTTTAACCACCGTATTAACCACACGAAACTGCTCCCTTTTAACCACTGTATTAACCACTCAAAACTGCTAACTTTTAACCACCGTATTAACCACACAAAACCGCTCCCTTTTAACAACCGTATTAATCACACAAAACGTCTCCCTTTTAACCACCGTATTAACCACCCAAAACTTCTCCCTTTTAACCACCGTATTCACCACCCAAAACTGCTCCCTTTTAACCACCGTATTAACCACTCAAAACTTTTCCCTTTTAAACACCGTATTAACCACACAAAACTTCTCCCTTTTAACAACCGTATTAACCACCCAAAACGTCTCCCTTTTAACCACCGTATTCACCACACAAAACTGCTCCCTTTTAACCACCGTATTAACCACACAAGACTGCTCCCTTTTAACCACCGTATTAACCACACAAAACTTCTCCCTTTTAACCACCGTATTCACCACCCAAATCTTCTCCCTTTTAACCACCGTATTAACCACACAAAACTGCTCCCTTTTATCCACCGTATTCACCACAAAAAACGTCTCCCTTTTAACCACCGTATTAACCACACAAAACTGCTCCCTTTTAACCACCGTATTAACCACACAAAACTGCTCTCTTTTAACCACCGTATTAACCACACAAAACTGCTCCCTTTTAACCACCGTATTAACCACACAAAACTGCTCCCTTTTAACCACCGTATTCACCACACAAAACGTCTCCCTTTTAACCACCGTATTCACCACACAAAACCGCTCCCTTTTAACCACCGTATTAACCACACAAAACGTCTCCCTTTTAACCACCGTATTAACCACACAAAACTGCTCTCTTTTAACCACCGTATTAACCACCCAAAACTGCTCTCTTTTAACCACCGTATTCACCACACAAAACTGCTCCCTTTTAACCACCGTATTAACCACACAAAACGTCTCCCTTTTAACCACCGTATTAACCACACAAAACTTCTCCCTTTTAACCACCGTATTCACCACACAAAACTGCTCCCTTTTAACCACCGTATTAACCACACAAAACGTCTCCCTTTTAACCACCGTATTAACCACCCAAAACTTCTCCCTTTTAACCACCGTATTAACCACACGAAACTGCTCCCTTTTAACCACTGTATTAACCACTCAAAACTGCTAACTTTTAACCACCGTATTAACCACACAAAACTGCTCCGTTTTAACCACCGTATTAACCACACAAAACTGCTCCCTTTTAACCACCGTATTAACCACACAAAACTGCTTCCTTTTAACCACCCTATTAACCACACAAAACTACTCCCTTTTAACCACCGTATTAACCACACAAAACTGCTTTCTTTTAACCACCGTATTAACCACACAAAACTACTCCCTTTTTAACCACCGTATTAACCACACAAAACTACTCCCTTTTTAACCACCGTATTAACCACACAAAACTTCTCCCTTTTTAACCACTGTATTAACCACTCAAAACTTCTCCCTTTTAACCACCGTATTCACCACACAAAACTGCTAACTTTTAACCACCGTATTAACCACTCAAAACTGTTCCCTTTTTACCACCGTATTCACCACTCAAAACTGCTCCCTGTTAACCACCGTGTTAACCACACAAAACTGCTCCCTTTTTAACCACCGTATTAACCACACAAAACTACTCCCTTTTTAACCACCGTATTAACCACACAAAACTGCTCTCTTTTAACCACCGTATTAACCACCCAAAACTGCTCTCTTTTAACCACCGTATTCACCACACAAAACTGCTCCCTTTTAACCACCGTATTAACCACACAAAACGTCTCCCTTTTAACACCGTATTAACCACACAAAACTGCTTCCTTTTAACCACCCTATTAACCACACAAAACTACTCCCTTTTAACCACCGTATTAACCACACAAAACTGCTTTCTTTTAACCACCGTATTAACCACACAAAACTACTCCCTTTTTAACCACCGTATTAACCACACAAAACTACTCCCTTTTTAACCACCGTATTAACCACACAAAACTTCTCCCTTTTTAACCACTGTATTAACCACTCAAAACTTCTCCCTTTTAACCACCGTATTCACCACACAAAACTGCTAACTTTTAACCACCGTATTAACCACTCAAAACTGTTCCCTTTTTACCACCGTATTCACCACTCAAAACTGCTCCCTTTTAACCACCGTGTTAACCACACAAAACTGCTCCCTTTTAACCACACTATTAACCAAACAAAACTGCTCCCTTTTAACCACCGTATTAATCAATCAAAACTGCTCCCTTTTTACCACCGTATTAACCACTCAAATTTGCTCAATTTTAACCACCGTATTAACCACACAAAACTGCTCCCTTTTAACCACCGTATTAACCACACAAAACTGCTCCCTTTTAACCACACTATTAACCAAACAAAACTGCTCCTTTTTAACCACCGTATTAATCAATCAAAAGTGCTCCCTTTTTACCACCGTATTAACCACTCAAATTTGCTCAATTTTAACCACCGTATTAACCACCCAACACTGCTCCCTTTTTAACCACCCTATTAACCACAAAAAACTGCTCCCTTCTTAACTACCGTATTAACCACCCAAAACGTCTTCCTTTTAACCACCGTATTAACCACTCAAAACTTTTCCCTTTTAAACACCGTATTAACCACACAAAACTTCTCCCTTTTAACAACCGTATTAACCACCCAAAACTTCTCCCTTTTCACCACCGTATTCACCACACAAAACTGCTCCCTTTTAACCACCGTATTAACCACACAAAACTGCTCCCTTTTAACCACCGTATTAACCACACAAAACGTCTCCCTTTTAACCACCGTATTAACCACCCAAAACTTCTCCCTTTTAACCACCGTATTAACCACACAAAACTCCTCCCTTTTAACCACCGTATTAACCACAGAAAACTGCTCCCTTTAAACCACCGTATTCACCACACAAAACGTCTCCCTTTTAACCACCGTATTCACCACACAAAACCGCTCCCTTTTAACCACCGTATTAACCACACAAAACGTCTCCCTTTTAACCACCGTATTAACCACACAAAACTGCTCTCTTTTAACCACCGTATTAACCACCCAAAACTGCTCTCTTTTAACCACCGTATTCACCACACAAAACTGCTCCCTTTTAACCACCGTATTAACCACACAAAACGTCTCCCTTTTAACCACCGTATTAACCACCCAAAACTTCTCCCTTTTAACCACCTTATTCACCACACAAAACCGCTCCCTTTTAACCACCGTATTAACCACACAAAACTGCTCCCTTTTAACCACCGTATTAACCACCCAAAACTTCTCCCTTTTAACCACCGTATTAACCACACGAAACTGCTCCCTTTTAACCACTGTATTAACCACTCAAAACTGCTAACTTTTAACCACCGTATTAACCACACAAAACTGCTCCCTTTTAACCACCGTATTAACCACACAAAACTGCTCCCTTTTAACCACCGTATTAACCACACAAAACTGCTTCCTTTTAACCACCGTATTAACCACACAAAACTACTCCCTTTTAACCACCGTATTAACCACACAAAACTGCTTTCTTTTAACCACCGTATTAACCACACAAAACTACTCCCTTTTAATCCACCGTATTAACCACACAAAACTACTCCCTTTTTAACCACCGTATTAACCACCCAAAACTACTCCCTTTTTAACCACTGTATTAACCACTCAAAACTGTCCCTTTTAACCACCGTATTCACCACACAAAACTGCTCCCTTTTAACCACCGTATTCACCACACAAAACGTCTCCCTTTTAACCACCGTATTAACCACACAAAACTACTCCCTTTTTAACCACCGTATTAACCACACAAAACTGCTCCCTTTTGCCACCGTATTCACCACACAAAACTGCTCTCTTTTGCCACCCTATTAACCACACAAAACTGCTCCCTTTTAACCACCGTATTAACCACACAAAACTTCTCCCTTTTAACCACCGTATTCACCACACAAAACTTTTCCCTTTTAACCACCGTATTCACCACACAAAACTGTCCCTTTTTAACCACCGTATCCACCACACAAAACTACTCCCTTTTAACCACCGTATTCACCACACAAAACTGTTCCCTTTTAACCACCGTATTAACCATACAAAACTGCTCCGTTTTAACCACCGTATTAACCACACAAAACTTCTCCCTTTTAACCACCGTATTCACCACACAAAACTGTTCCCTTTTAACCACCGTATTAACCATACAAAACTGCTCCCTTTTAACCACCGTATTAACCACACAAAACGTCTCCCTTTTAACCACCGTATTAACCACCCAAAACTTCTCCTTTTTAACCACCGTATTCACCACAGAAAACTGCTAACTTTTAACCACCGTATTAACCACTCAAAACTGTTCCCTTTTTACCACCGTATTTACCACTCAAAACTTCTCCCTTTTAACCACCGTGTTAACCACACAAAACTGCTCCCTTTTAACCACACTATTAACCAAACAAAACTGCTCCCTTTTAACCACCGTATTAATCAATCAAAACTGCTCCCTTTTTACCACCGTATTAACCACTCAAATTTGCTCAATTTTAACCACCGTATTAACCATCCAAAACTGCTCCCTTTTAACCACCGTATGAACCACACAAAACTGCTCCCTTTTAACCACACTATTAACCAAACAAAACTGCTCCCTTTTAACCACCGTATTAATCAATCAAAACTGCTCCCTTTTTATCACCGTATTAACCACTCAAATTTGCTCAATTTTAACCACCGTATTAACCACCCAACACTGCTCCCTTTTAACCACCGTATTAACCACTCAAAACTGCTCCCTTTTTAACCACCCTATTAACCACAAAAAACTGCTCCCTTCTTAACTACCGTATTAACCACCGAAAACTTCTTCCTTTTAACCACCGTATTAACCACCCAAAATTTCTTCCTTTTAACCACCGTATTAACCACTCAAAACTGCTCCTTTCTAATAACTGTATTAACCACTCAAACCTGTCCGTTTTTACCACCGTATTAACCGCAGAAAACTGCTCCCTTCTTAACCACCGTTTAATCAATTTCCTCATGTTTTGACATGAATATAAAATCAGGCCAAATTGTCAACAAACAAATTCTCCTAACTGGTCCCATACCTTTCTTTTGGTAAGGTTGGGAGAAGTTACACTTGGAGGTAATTTTCTTGTTTCAACCCTTTAAGCCCTGAATATCAACAAGCAAATTCTCCTATCTGGTCACTACATAATTTAATGGTAAGGCTGGGAGAAGAGAACAAGAGGTCATAAATGATTCTTTATTTAATGGCAGTTCACGGTTTGCCAGGGTTGGCAGTGATGAGGTCTGCTTATCAATATCCGGGCCCAAAGGGGGTGATTATTGCATAACTATAACAAAACAACAACAACAACAACTAAGTGTGGCTGAAAATGGGGAAGTGGGTGACAAAGTGCTCCACTAAAAATATGTCAGCCCCTTGTACTCCTGGAGTGTCAAGCTAACAAAAAACCTACAGCCCAGGGAGAGGCACACGCCGGATGGAGAGGAGGGAGTAGGGCCTCCTCTCAGGGCCGACAGTGAGCATTCCTGGGTAGAGAAGAGGAAGTAGGGCCTCATCTCTGATTGCCGGATGGAGAGGAGGGAGTAGGGCCTCCTCTCAGGGCCGACAGTGAGCATTCCTGGGTAGAGAAGAGGAAGTAGGGCCTCATCTCTGATTGGAGGAAGTTGGGCCTCCACTAACCTAAATCCAGGGAGTACAGAATAAAGGGAGTTTGGGCTCCCAAAAAATATCGAGTCTATGGGGGCAAAAGTGTGACAAGAGAAGCACTTTATCCCCATTCCCAACTTTATTGAAAATGGTAACAAATAAAGAAAATGATATCCTATGCTATAATTAGAAAATTATACTATGTACATTTTTTTTTAATCTAGCAAACATGGACTTCCCTAATATAATGTTCCTCTAGAGGCCATGCTGCTAGCTAGAAGTATTGTAAGAGGTATTTAACTATTTATTATTGCATTGTAAACATTGCAGTGATCTGGAAAAAAAATTATGGGATAGTTTAAGCCTAATTATAGCTAGCTTACACATCCAATTAATTATGATAAAGGTTTGAGTAGTCCTTTGTCCAGTGGCTGTTGGCAGCACTTAAAAAGTCCTTAAGGAGCTTATAGGGTGGGATGGGAGGGAAAAAAAAAAAAATAGACGACTAACTTCTTGAAAACAGTTCTGACTACAGTGTTGCTCGTGTTAAAACTGAACGAAGACAATATGAGCATTGAATATACTCTTACAAAAGGCCTGATGCTATTGGTCAACTGACGGTGGGTTTCCTGGGGTACTCACGTGAAAGATGACATAAGGTAGATTACTGGACAAAGTTCGAAGCTCAAACAAGAGTTATTGATTAACTGAAATTTATTTCTTATGATCAATAAATTGTGATTTAATCAATTTCCTCATGTTTTGACATGAATATAAAATCAGGCCAAATTGTCAACAAACAAATTCTCCTAACTGGTCCCATACCTTTCTTTTGGTAAGGTTGGGAGAAGTTACACTTGGAGGTAATTTTCTTGTTTCAACCCTTTAAGCCCTGAATATCAACAAGCAAATTCTCCTATCTGGTCACTACATAATTTAATGGTAAGGCTGGGAGAAGAGAACAAGAGGTCATAAATGATTCTTTATTTAATGGCAGTTCACGGTTTGCCAGGGTTGGCAGTGATGAGGTCTGCTTATCAATATCCGGGCCCAAAGGGGGTGATTATTGCATAACTATAACAAAACAACAACAACAACAACTAAGTGTGGCTGAAAATGGGGAAGTGGGTGACAAAGTGCTCCACTAAAAATATGTCAGCCCCTTGTACTCCTGGAGTGTCAAGCTAACAAAAAACCTACAGCCCAGGGAGAGGCACACGCCGGATGGAGAGGAGGGAGTAGGGCCTCCTCTCAGGGCCGACAGTGAGCATTCCTGGGTAGAGAAGAGGAAGTAGGGCCTCATCTCTGATTGCCGGATGGAGAGGAGGGAGTAGGGCCTCCTCTCAGGGCCGACAGTGAGCATTCCTGGGTAGAGAAGAGGAAGTAGGGCCTCATCTCTGATTGGAGGAAGTTGGGCCTCCACTAACCTAAATCCAGGGAGTACAGAATAAAGGGAGTTTGGGCTCCCAAAAAATATCGAGTCTATGGGGGCAAAAGTGTGACAAGAGAAGCACTTTATCCCCACAAAATGCAAAGCATTCCCCCATCGACGAGCCACAACAGTAGAATAAACAAAAGTAATTAACTCCCAAAAGAAATTACAAAGAGTCCACTAGTGTTTGGGAAAACTTGTGCCAGAACTGAGGGCGGGGTTTTGATATATCTCTCAAAACAGTCTGAAGACCATCTACCCAGAACCTTAATAAGCCATGGGGGCAAATTGGCTGAAGCAGCTGTGGTGGCTGCACCTATTCTAAAACTATGCCCAGCATATTCTTTGGAATCCAGCCCCCCCTTAGAAAGAAGGAGCCTTGTTTCTTTTGTAAGGTTTTCCCGGGTAAGAAAGGAGCCAGATTCATAGGTGAAAAGGGGCCCAGTGTTAGCAAATGGGGTCCTAGAATTCAGGTATGCTAACATAGCGGAAATAGGGCATAGAATTGAATTAGTTCTCCCAATTACTATAGACTGCCCTGTTCTAAAGGGGTCTGTCTTTGAAACCTTTAAACGAACGAGCATGTACTTAGGGGAAGAGGAGGGCATAAAGGTCACATCGGAAAAAATTAGATGGCATTTTGGATCAAAATTAGAGTTACATGTCAGTTCACCAATACGAAGGAAACCAAAGAAGGCCAGAGTCATAGCTGCCCAAATCATGAGGGAGTCCCTGTTGTCAGTATATTTGACATTAAGAAGCTGATAGAATAAATTTAGTAAGCCCAATGTGATTGGTCTGCGAACCCTAGTATGCACACCCTGGGAACGTTTGATTCCCCGAAGAACAAGCTGCAGGCGAAAAAATTTGGAGAGGTTCAAGTCAAGACCATTGCTAGAGTGGTGGTGTTTTACTGCAGATAGATAATTTTTAATAGTACTATGTTGAACTGAACGGGCCATGCAGACCGAAAAGTTTATTAAGGTATCCTCATCGAGGGGGAGCTTAGGAGAGAACTCTTGTTTGTGAGCAAAAGGCATAGAATTGTCGCACACCAGAACTATATGCTTTCTTAGTGTTATGAGAAAGCGCCATACCCAGGTAATACTTAGCTTCCCTATTCAAAGACTGTGCAGGTGGGCAGGGATGGGGTCTGGAGCTGCATTGGACTGAGGGGCTAGCTGACGAAAACGCTCCATCTATGGTATATATATATATAGCTAATGACTGACGAGCGGCTGCCCGGTACGAAAACCCTAAAAAAAAAAAAAAAAAAAAAAAAAAAAAAAAAAAAAAAAAAAAAAAAAAAAAACCCTGTGGGAAAAAATAGGGAACGTACTCTCCAAACCGAAGGCTGAGCGCACTACCCTTGGAGATAGGGCCAGTCAAGTACCAGATTAAGTGTCAAGTCTAACATATGTTTACATGTGTAAGTCCATATATAGAAGGTAATGTCCTCAGCTGCACTGTCCATTGAGCAACACCAAGGTGAGACAAAGGTAATCCAGCGGCTGGTAGCAGGATAGACGAACATCTTCAAGATAGCTCACATGTGCAAAACAAGATAACAAAACAATAGATGAGAGGAAAGCAATGGTATTGGTCCACTGGGACCGGATATAGCCATATGACGATAAACTGAAAACAGTAACACCTTAGATATCGCATGGCATTAACACCTGGACAACAAAAAATTGGCCACCCGGTAAGACAGATCAAACGTCAAAAATCGTATGGCGGCCGACCCGTGTGAGAGTATGGGAAAAGACAAAAATAATACTCCAGTTGTAAATGGAAGACGAATGTATAAAAAAAAAATAATAATAATAATAATAAAAAAAAAAAAAAAAAAAAAAAAAATTAAAAAAAAAAAAAAAAAAAAAAAAAAAAAAAAAATTAAAAAAAAAAAAAAATAAAAAAAAAAAAAAAATAAAAATAAAAAAAAAAAAAAAAATACAAAAACAAATTCAAAAAAAAAAAAAAAAAAAAAAAAAAAAAAAAAAAAAAAATAAAAAAATAAAAAAATAACTACCAAAGCGAAGAGAAAACAACGTAACGCTAATGGAGACAACATATGGCAGCAAAGCGCTAATTGGCACATAACTTCGCCAAAACATAAATATTAGCTGCGAGTATTCATCGCTAAAATGTAGCGAAGCAAAGGTGATATATATCTGAGCAAAAGAGATACTTTGATCGGAGAAAAGGGGCATTTAATGACTTGTTTACGCAAGTGCAAGCGATAGTAATCTTTGTAAAAGAAACGTTGGCATGAACCCGAGTGATAACTAAACTAAGAGAATATGGGATAACCGACCGGTAGAAACTGTCAACGACGAACGATAGAAATCGATACAGCGTGACAAGAAGAGCATAGAGACTTTAGTATTATGCTCCTAAAACGTACTTATTATTATTATAAGAAAGCTGACGTCCATTTGGGTAACTGTAATTTACTTGTTCCAATAACGTGACGGCAGTAGGAACCAAAATAGGGTAACAATAGGTAGCCAAATAACAATGATACTCTTCCAGACGGTTGAGCCGTGAGACGTAATCACCCGATCTGACGATGAGACTCAAAACCCACGGTAAACAAATTCCCAAGCCGAGGGGAGACAACCTAAAGCTTTGATCGTTTGGCATTGGCCAAATAAGGTTAGACTAACACTATCTACGAATGACAGGTTTTGACCGCGATTCCTCTGGTGACCCGAGATTGAAATCGAAATGGGAACGAAGTTAAACACCACACTGGACCGACAAACAGAAAGAGGAAAACGGGAATCGGGGAAAAAGTACAAAGAAGACTTTAAAAAACACAAGGGAGTAAAGCCACGAAATATTAAACTGCTAGCGAGGGCGAAAGGGTCATGCACGTAAACAAGCGTCCGAAAGGGAAATACGAACGAAATAAAAAGACAACTACATCAAGAAAACGGGAAGACTAATTCTGTACCCCAACAATTTAAGCTTAGACAGTCTTAAATGTGTTATACAAACCTGCGATCGAGCGGGATGGACAATCCCAGAGAAGAGAACGGCACGGAACAGCGGCGGCGAGCCGTGGGGTCACGCGGGCTTGGAGAAGAAAATCGTCTTCAGTCGTCGGCGTAGTTGCTGCGGTCAAAGTTGCAAGGAGGCTCATTTCCCTTTACGCAATGTCAGAGGTGGCTATAAATAGCAGCCAACTGTCGATGAAGATGTTCACCTTCTTCTTAAAAAAAACCTTGTGATAGAAGACTCAAGAACTGTAGCTAAATATGAAATGTGCGTGATCGCTGATTGGAGACAAAACTGTTTCTTTTCGTTCGACCCCGTCGGGGCAAAATGTCGTGTTCCTCACCGAACCAAGGTTCCCTTCAACGGTGTAACAACGGCAGAGGAAAAATGGCATCAAGTGGCAGCCTATTGAGACGAAGTGAAAGGATCTCGCAGGAAAGAGGAAGGCACGTACTTGGCTTGAGTAAGGGAAACGACTCTGTTGACCAGCCACGGGCGGCGACGAACATTCCTTGCGGGTGAATTCCATCGTGCGTAGCGCTGTATTAAACGGTGTTCTAAGAAAAACTTGGATTATGACGATGTGCCAGTCAGTTTCAGCGGGGAAAATTTTCTTTTACGACTAACTTCTTGAAAACAGTTCGGACTACAGTGTTGCTCGTGTTATTAACCACTCAAACCTGTCCGTTTTTACCACCGTATTAACCGCAGAAAACTGCTCCCTTCTTAACCACCGTATTAACCACCAAAAACTGCTCCCTTTTAACCACCGTATTAACCACACTAAACTGCTCCCTTTTAATAACCGTATTAACCACTCAAACCTGTCCGTTTTTACCACCGTATTAACCACCCAAAACTGCTCCCTTTTAACCACCGTATTAACCACACAGAACTGCTCCCTTTTTTCAACCGTATTAACCTCACAACACTGCTCCCTCTTAACCACCGTATTCACCACACAAAACTGCTCCCTTTTAACCACCGTATTTACCACACAAAACTGTATCTTTTTAACCACCGTATTAACCACACAAAACTGCTCCCTTTTAACCAAGGTATTACCCACACAAAACTGTATCTCTTTAACCACCGTAATATTAACTACGCTCCCTTTTAACCGCCGTATTCACCACACAAAACTGCTCCCTTTTAACCACCGTATTCACCACACAAAACCGCTCCCTTTTAACCACCGTATTAACCACACAAAACGTCTCCCTTTTAACCACCGTATTAACCACACAAAACTGCTCTCTTTTAACCACCGTATTAACCACAGAAAACTGCTCCCTTTTAACCACCGTATTAACCACACAAAACTTCTCCCTTTTAACCACCGTATTCACCACACAAAACTGCTCCCTTTTAACCACCGTATTAACCACACAAAACGTCTCCCTTTTAACCACCGTATTAACCACCCAAAACTTCTCCCTTTTAACCACCGTATTAACCACACAAAACTCCTACCTTTTAACAAGCGTATTAACCACACAAAACTGCTCCCTTTTAACCACCGTATTCACCACACAAAACGTCTCCCTTTTAACCACCGTATTCACCACACAAAACCGCTCCCTTTTAACCACCGTATTAACCACACAAAACGTCTCCCTTTTAACCACCGTATTAACCACACAAAACTGCTCTCTTTTAACCACCGTATTAACCACCCAAAACTGCTCTCTTTTAACCACCGTATTCACCACACAAAACTGCTCCCTTTTAACCACCGTATTAACCACACAAAACGTCTCCCTTTTAACCACCGTGTTAACCACCCAAAACTTCTCCCTTTTAACCACCGTATTCACCACACAAAACCGCTTTCTTTTAACCACCGTATTAACCACACAAAACGTCTCCCTTTTAACCACCGTATTAACCACCCAAAACTTCTCCCTTTTAACCACCGTATTAACCACACGAAACTGCTCCCTTTTAACCACTGTATTAACCACACAAAACTGTCCCTTTTAACCACCGTAATATCCACCCAAACCAGTCCCTATTTAACCACCGCATTAACCGCCCAAAACTGTCCCTTTTTAACCACCGTATTAACCACAAAAAACTGCTCCATTTTAAACCACCGAATTAACCACCCAAAACTGTTGCCTGTTAACCACCGTATTAACCGCACAAAACTGTATCGTTTTAACCACCATATTAACTCACTCCCTTTTAACCCCCGTATTAACCACACAAACCTGCTCCCTTTTTCCACCGTATTAACCACACAAAACGTCTCCCTTTTAACCACCGTATTAACCACCCAAAACTTCTCCCTTTTAACCACCGTATTAACCACCCAAAACTTCTCCCTTTTAACCACCGTATTAACCACCCAAAACTGCTGCTTTTTAACCACCGTATTAACCACTCAAAACTTTTCCCTTTTAACCACCGTATTAACCACACAAAACCGCTCCCTTTTAACAACCGTATTAACCATACAAAACGTCTCCCTTTTAACCACCGTATTAACCATCCAAAACTTCTCCCTTTTAACCACCGTATTAACCACCCAAAACTGCTCCCTTTTAACCACCGTATTAACCAATCAACACTTTTCCCTTTTAACCACCGTATTCACCACACAAAACCGCTCCCTTTTAACCACCGTATTAACCACACAAAACGTCTCCCTTTTAACCACCGTATTAACCACACAAAACTGCTCTCTTTTAACCACCGTATTAACCACACAAAACTGCTCCCTTTTAACCACCGTATTAACCACACAAAATTCTCCCTTTTAACCACCGTATTCACCACACAAAACTGCTCCCTTTTAACCACCGTATTCACCACACAAAACTGCTCCCTTTTAACCACCGTATTAACCACACAAAACTCCTCCCTTTTAACCACCGTATTAACCACCCAAAACTTCTCCCTTTTAACCACCGTATTTACCACACAAAACTGCTCCCTTTTAACCACCGTATTCACCACCCAAAACTTCTCCCTTTTAACCACCGTATTAACCACACAAAACTCCTCCCTTTTAACCACCGTATTAACCACACAAAACTGCTCCCTTTTAACCACCGTATTAACCACACAAAACGTCTCCCTTTTAACCACCGTATTAACCACCCAAAACTTCTCCCTTTTAACCACCGTATTAACCACACAAAACTGCTCCCTTTTAACCACCGTATTCACCACACAAAACGTCTCCCTTTTAACCACCGTATTCACCACACAAAACCGCTCCCTTTTAACCACCGTATTAACCACCCAAAACTTCTCCCTTTTAACCACCGTATTAACCACTCAAAACTTTTCCCTTTTAACCACCGTATTAACCACACAAAACCGCTCCCTTTTAACCACCGTATTAACCACCCAAAACTGCTCCCTTTTAACCACCGTATTAACCACTCAAAACTTTTCCCTTTTAACCACCGTATTAACCACACAAAACCGCTCCCTTTTAACAACCGTATTAACCACCCAAAACTGCTCCCTTTTAACCACCGTATTAACCACTCAAAACTTTTCCCTTTTAACCACCGTATTAACCACACAAAACCGCTCCCTTTTAACAACCGTATTAACCACACAAAACGTCTCCCTTTTAACCACAGTATTAACCACCCAAAACTTCTCCCTTTTAACCACCGTATTAACCACCCAAAACTGCTCCCTTTTAACCACCGTATTAACCACTCAAAACTTTTCCCTTTTAACCACCGTATTAACCACACAAAACTTCTCCCTTTTAACAACCCTTTTAACCACCCAAAACTTCTCCCTTTTAACCACCGTATTCACCACACAAAACTGCTCCCTTTTAACCACCGTATTAACCACACAAAACAGCTCCCTTTTAACCACCGTATTCACCACACAAAACTGCTCCCTTTTAACCACCGTATTAACAACCCAAAACTTCTCCCTTTTAACCACCGTATTCACCACACAAAACTTCTCCCTTTTAACCACCGTATTAACCACACAAAACTGCTCCCTTTTAACCACCGTATTCACCACACAAAACGTCTCCCTTTTAACCACCGTATTCACCACACAAATCCGCTCAATTTTAACCACCGTATTAACCACACAAAACGTCTCCCTTTTAACCACCGTATTAACCACCCAAAACTGCTCCCTTTTAACCACCGTATTCACCACCCAAAACTTCTCCATTTTAACCACCGTATTAACCACACAAAACTGCTCCCTTTTAACCACCGTATTTACCACACAAAACTGCTCCCTTTTAACCACCGTATTAACCACACGAAACGTCTCCCTTTTAACCACCGTATTAACCACCCAAAACTTCTCCCTTTTAACCACCGTATTAACCACACAAAACTGCTCCCTTTTAACCACCGTATTCACCACACAAAACGTCTCCTTTTTAACCACCGTATTCACCACACAAGACCGCTCCCTTTTAACCACCGTATTAACCACCCAAAACTTCTCCCTTTTAACCACCGTATTAACCACTCAAAACTTTTCCCTTTTAACCACCGTATTAACCACACAAAACCGCTCCCTTTTAACCACCGTGTTAACCACCCAAAACTGCTCCCTTTTAACCACCGTATTAACCACTCAAAACTTTTCCCTTTTAACCACCGTATTAACCACACAAAACCGCTCCCTTTTAACCACCGTATTAACCACACAAAACTGCTCCGTTTTAACCACCGTATTAACCACTCAAAACTTTTCCCTTTTAACCACCGTATTAACCACACAAAACCGCTCCCTTTTAACCACCGTATTAACCACCCAAAACTGCTCCCTTTTAACCACCGTATTAACCACTCAAAACTTTTCCCTTTTAACCACCGTATTAACCACACAAAACTTCTCCCTTTTAACAACCGTATTAACCACCCAAAACTTCTCCCTTTTAACCACCGTATTCACCACACAAAACTGCTCCCTTTTAACCACCGTATTAACCACTCAAAACTTTTCCCTTTTAACCACCGTATTAACCACACAAAACAGCTCCCTTTTAACAACCGTATTAACCACCCAAAACTGCTCCCTTTTAACCACCGTATTAACCACTCACAACTTTTCCCTTTTAACCACCGTATTAACCACACAAAACCGCTCCCTTTTAACAACCGTATTAACCACACAAAACGTCTCCCTTTTAACCACCGTATTAACCACCGAAAACTTCTCCCTTTTAACCACCGTATTAACCACACAAAACTTCTCCCTTTTAACAACCCTTTTAACCACCCAAAACTTCTCCCTTTTAACCACCGTATTCACCACACAAAACTGCTCCCTTTTAACCACCGTATTAACCACACAAAACTGCTCCCTTTTAACCACCGTATTCACCACACAAAACTGCTCCCTTTTAACCACCGTATTAACCACACAAAACTGCTCCCTTTTAACCCCCGTATTAACCACACAAAACTTCTCCCTTTTAACCACCGTATTCACCACCCAAAACTTCTCCCTTTTAACCACCGTATTAACCACACAAAACTGCTCCCTTTTAACCACCGTATTCACCACACAAAACGTCTCCCTTTTAACCATCGTATTCACCACACAAAACCGCTCCCTTTTAACCACCGTATTAACCACACAAAACGTCTCCCTTTTAACCACCGTATTAACCACACAAAACTGCTCTCTTTTAACCACCGTATTAACCACACAAGACCGCTCCCTTTTAACAACCGTATTAACCACCCAAAACTGCTCCCTTTTAACCTCCGTATTAACCACTCAAAACTTTTCCCTTTTAACCACCGTATTAACCACACAAAACCGCTCCCTTTTAACAACCGTATTAACCACACAAAACGTCTCCCTTTTAACCACCGTATTAACCACCCAAAACTTCTCCCTTTTAACCACCGTATTAACCACCCAAAACTGCTCCCTTTTAACCACCGTATTAACCACTCAAAACTTTTCCCTTTTAACCACCGTATTAACCACACAAAACTTCTCCCTTTTAACAACCGTATTAACCACCCAAAACTTCTCCCTTTTAACCACCGTATTCACCACACAAAATTGCTCCCTTTTAACCACCGTATTAACCACACAAAACTGCTCCCTTTTAACCACCGTATTCACCACACAAAACCGCTCCCTTTTAACCACCGTATTAACCACACAAAACTGCTCCCTTTTAACCACCGTATTAACCACCCAAAACTTCTCCCTTTTAACCACCGTATTCACCACCCAAAACTTCTCCCTTTTAACCACCGTATTAACCACACAAAACTGCTCCCTTTTAACCACCGTATTCACCACACAAAACGTCTCCCTTTTAACCATCGTATTCACCACACAAAACCGCTCCCTTTTAACCACCGTATTAACCACACAAAACGTCTCCCTTTTAACCACCGTATTAACCACACAAAACTGCTCTCTTTTAACCACCGTATTAACCACACAAAACTGCTCCCTTTTAACCACCGTATTAACCACACAAAACTTCTCGCTTTTAACCACCGTATTCACCACACAAAACTGCTCCCTTTTAACCACCGTATTAACCACACAAAACGTCTCCCTTTTAACCACCGTATTAACCACCCAAATTTCTCCCTTTTAACCACCGTATTAACCACACAAAACTCCTCCCTTTTAACCACCGTATTCACCACACAAAACGTCTCCCTTTTAACCACCGTATTCACCACACAAAACCGCTCCCTTTTAACCACCGTATTAACCACACAAAACGTCTCCCTTTTAACCACCATATTAACCACACGAATCTGCTCTCTTTTAACCACCGTATTAACCATAAAAAAATGCTCCCTTTTAACCACCGTATTAACCACACAAAACGTCTCCCTTTTAACCACCGTATTAACCACCCAAAACTTCTCCCTTTTAACCACCGTATTAACCACACGAAACTGCTCCCTTTTAACCACCGTATTAACCACACAAAACTGTCCCTTTTAACCACCGTAATATCCACCCAAACCAGTCCCTATTTAACCACCGCATTAACCGCCAAAAACTGTCCCTTTTTAACCACCGTATTAACCACAAAAAACTGCTCCATTTTAAACCACCGAATTAACCACCCAAAACTGTTGCCTGTTAACCACCGTATTAACCGCACAAAACTGCTTCCTTTTAACCACCGTATTAACCACTCAAAACTGTTTCTTTAAAACCACCGTATTAAAAACCCAAAACTGCTCCCTTTTAATCACCGTATTAACCTCTCAAAACTGCTCCCTTTTAACCACCGTATTAACCACACAAAACTGTATCTTTTTAACCACCATATTAACTCACTCCCTTTTAACCCCCGTATTAACCACACAAACCTGCTCCCTTTTTCCACCGTATTAACCACACAAAACGTCTCCCTTTTAACCACCGTATTAACCACCCAAAACTTCTCCCTTTTAACCACCGTATTAACCACACAAAACTGCTCCCTTTAAACCACCGTATTCACCACACAAAACGTCTCCCTTTTAACCACCGTATTCACCACACAAAACCGCTCCCTTTTAACCACCGTATTAACCACACAAAACGTCTCCCTTTTAACCACCGTATTAACCACACAAAACTGCTCTCTTTTAACCACCGTATTAACAACCCAAAACTGCTCTCTTTTAACCACCGTATTCACCACACAAAACTGCTCCCTTTTAACCACCGTATTAACCACACAAAACTGCTCCCTTTTAAAAACCGTATTCACCACACAAAACGTCTCCCTTTTAACCACCGTATTCACCACACAAAACCGCTCCCTTTTAACCACCGTATTAACCACCCAAAACTTCTCCCTTTTAACCACCGTATTAACCACTCAAAACTTTTCCCTTTTAACCACCGTATTAACCACACAAAACCGCTCCCTTTTAACCACCGTAATAACCACCCAAAACTGCTCCCTTTTAACCACCGTATAAACCACTCAATACTTTTCCCTTTTAACCACCGTATTAACCACACAAAACCGCTCCCTTTTAACCACCGTATTAACCACACAAAACTGCTCCCTTTTAACCACCGTATTAACCACTCAAAACTTTTCCCTTTTAACCACCGTATTAACCACACAAAACCGCTCCCTTTTAACCCCCGTATTAACCACCCAAAACTGCTCCCTTTTAACCACCGTATTAACCACTCAAAACGTTTCCCTTTTAACCACCGTATTAACCACACAAAACCGCTCCCTTTTAACAACAGTATTAACCACCCAAAACTGCTCCCTTTTAACCACCGTATTAACCACTCAAAACTTTTCCCTTTTAACCACCGTATTAACCACACAAAACCGCTCCCTTTTAACAACCGTATTAATCACACAAAACGTCTCCCTTTTAACCACCGTATTAACCACCCAAAACTTCTCCCTTTTAACCACCGTATTAACCACCCAAAACTGCTCCCTTTTAACCACCGTATTAACCACTCAAAACTTTTCCCTTTTAAACACCGTATTAACCACACAAAACTTCTCCCTTTTAACAACCGTATTAACCACCCAAAACTTCTCCCTTTTAACCACCGTATTCACCACACAAAACTGCTCCCTTTTAACCACCGTATTAACCACACAAAACTGCTCCCTTTTAACCACCGTATTAACCACCCAAAACTTCTCCCTTTTAACCACCGTATTCACCACCCAAATCTTCTCCCTTTTAACCACCGTATTAACCACACAAAACTGCTCCCTTTTATCCACCGTATTCACCACACAAAACGTCTCCCTTTTAACCACCGTATTCACCACACAAAACCGCTCCCTTTTAACCACCGTATTAACCACACAAAACGTCTCCCTTTTAACCACCGTATTAACCACACAAAACTGCTCTCTTTTAACCACCGTATTAACCACACAAAACTGCTCCCTTTTAACCACCGTATTAACCACACAAAACTTCTCCCTTTTAACCACCGTATTCACCACACTAAACTGCTCCCTTTTAACCACCGTATTAACCACACAAGACGTCTCCCTTTTAACCACCGTTTTAACCACCCAAAACTTCTCCCTTTTAACCACCGTATTAACCACACAAAACTCCTCCCTTTTAACCACCGTATTAACCACACAAAACTGCTCCCTTTTAACCACCGTATTCACCACACAAAACGTCTCCCTTTTAACCACCGTATTCACCACACAAAACCGCTCCCTTTTAACCACCGTATTAACCACACAAAACGTCTCCCTTTTAACCACCGTATTAACCACACAAAACTGCTCTCTTTTAACCACCGTATTAACCACCCAAAACTGCTCTCTTTTAACCACCGTATTCACCACACAAAACTGCTCCCTTTTAACCACCGTATTAACCACACAAAACGTCTCCCTTTTAACCACCGTATTAACCACCCAAAACTTCTCCCTTTTAACCACCGTATTCACCACACAAAACTGCTCCCTTTTAACCACCGTATTAACCACACAAAACGTCTCCCTTTTAACCACCGTATTAACCACCCAAAACTTCTCCCTTTTAACCACCGTGTTAACCACACGAAACTGCTCCCTTTTAACCACTGTATTAACCACTCAAAACTGCTAACTTTTAACCACCGTATTAACCACACAAAACTGCTCCGTTTTAACCACCGTATTAACCACACAAAACTGCTCCCTTTTAACCACCGTATTAACCACACAAAACTGCTTCCTTTTAACCACCCTATTAACCACACAAAACTACTCCCTTTTAACCACCGTATTAACCACACAAAACTGCTTTCTTTTAACCACCGTATTAACCACACAAAACTACTCCCTTTTTAACCACCGTATTAACCACACAAAACTACTCCCTTTTTAACCACCGTATTAACCACACAAAACTACTCCCTTCTTAACCACTGTATTAACCACTCAAAACTTCTCCCTTTTAACCACCGTATTCACCACACAAAACTGCTAACTTTTAACCACCGTATTAACCACTCAAAACTGTTCCCTTTTTACCACCGTATTCACCACTCAAAACTGCTCCCTTTTAACCACCGTGTTAACCACACAAAACTGCTCCCTTTTAACCACACTATTAACCAAACAAAACTGCTCCCTTTTAACCACCGTATTAATCAATCAAAACTGCTCCCTTTTTACCACCGTATTAACCACTCAAATTTGCTCAATTTTAACCACCGTATTAACCACCCAAAACTACTCCCTTTTAACCACCGTATTAACCACACAAAACTGCTCCCTTTTAACCACACTATTAACCAAACAAAACTGCTCCCTTTTAACCACCGTATTAATCAATCAAAACTGCTCCCTTCTTACCACCGTATTAACCACTCAAATTTGCTCAATTTTAACCACCGTATTATCCACCCAACACTGCTCCCTTTTAACCACCGTATTAACCACTCAAAACTGCTCCCTCTTTAACCACCCTATTAACCACAAAAAACTGCTCCCTTCTTAACTACCGTATTAACCACCCAAAACTTCTTCCTTTTAACCACCGTATTAACCACTCAAAACTTTTCCCTTTTAAACACCGTATTAACCACACAAAACTTCTCCCTTTTAACAACCGTATTAACCACCCAAAACTTCTCCCTTTTAACCACCGTATTCACCACCCAAAACTTCTCCCTTTTAACCACCGTATTCACCACACAAAACCGCTCCCTTTTAACCACCGTATTAACCACACAAAACGTCTCCCTTTTAACCACCGTATTAACCACCCAAAACTTCTCCCTTTTAACCACCGTATTAACCACACGAAACTGCTCCCTTTTAACCACTGTATTAACCACTCAAAACTGCTAACTTTTAACCACCGTATTAACCACACAAAACTGCTCCCTTTTAACCACCGTATTAACCACACAAAACTGCTCCCTTTTAACCACCGTATTAACCACACAAAACTGCTTCCTTTTAACCACCGTATTCACCACACAAAACTGCTCCCTTTTAACCACCGTATTAACCACACAAAACGTCTCCCTTTTAACCACCGTATTAACCACCCAAAACTTCTCCCTTTTAACCACCTTATTCACCACACAAAACCGCTCCCTTTTAACCACCGTATTAACCACACAAAACTGCTCCCTTTTAACCACCGTATTAACCACCCAAAACTTCTCCCTTTTAACCACCGTATTAACCACACGAAACTGCTCCCTTTTAACCACTGTATTAACCACACAAAACTGCTCCCTTTTAACCACCGTATTAACCACCCAAAACTTCTCCCTTTTAACCACCGTATTAACCACACAAAACTGCTCCCTTTTAACCACCGTATTAACCACACAAAACTGCTTCCTTTTAACCACCGTATTAACCACACAAAACTACTCCCTTTTAACCACCGTATTAACCACACAAAACTGCTTTCTTTTAACCACCGTATTAACCACACAAAACTACTCCCTTTTTATCCACCGTATTAACCACACAAAACTACTCCCTTTTTAACCACCGTATTAACCACCCAAAACTACTCCCTTTTTAACCACTGTATTAACCACTCAAAACTGCTCCCTGTTAACCACCGTATTCACCACACAAAACTGCTCCCTTTTAACCACCGTATTCACCACACAAAACGTCTCCCTTTTAACCACCGTATTAACCACCCAAAACTACTCCCTTTTTAACCACTGTATTAACCACTCAAAACTGCTCCCTGTTAACCACCGTATTCACCACACAAAACTGCTCCCTTTTAACCACCGTATTCACCACACAAAACGTCTCCCTTTTAACCACCGTATTAACCACACAAAACTACTCCCTTTTGCCACCGTATTCACCACACAAAACTGCTCCCTTTTAACCACCGTATTAACCGCACAAAACTTCTCCCTTTTGACCACCGTATTCACCACACAAAACTTTTCCCTTTTAACCACCGTATTCACCACACAAAACTGTCCCTTTTTAACCACCGTATTCACCACACAAAACTACTCCCTTTTAACCACCGCATTCACCACACAAAACTGTTCCCTTTTAACCACCGTATTAACCATACAAAACTGCTCCGTTTTAACCACCGTATTAACCACACAAAACTGCTCCCTTTTAACCACCGTATTCACCACACAAAACTGTTCCCTTTTAACCACCGTATTAACCATACAAAACTGCTCCCTTTTAACCACCGTATTAACCACACAAAACGTCTCCCTTTTAACCACCGTATTAACCACCCAAAACTTCTCCTTTTTAACCACCGTATTCACCACACAAAACTGCTAACTTTTAACCACCGTATTAACCACTCAAAACTGTTCCCTTTTTACCACCGTATTCACCACTCAAAACTGCTCCCTTTTAACCACCGTGTTAACCACACAAAACTGCTCCCTTTTAACCACACTATTAACCAAACAAAACTGCTCCCTTTTAACCACCGTATTAATCAATCAAAACTGCTCCCTTTTTACCACCGTATTAACCACTCAAATTTGCTCAATTTTAACCACCATATTAACCACCCAAAACTGCTCCCTTTTAACCACCGTATTAACCACACAAAACTGCTCCCTTTTAACCACACTATTAACCAAACAAAACTGCTCCCTTTTAACCACCGTATTAATCAATCAAAACTGCTCCCTTTTTACCACCGTATTAACCACTCAAATTTGCTCAATTTTAACCACCGTATTAACCACCCAACACTGCTCCCTTTTAACCACCGTATTAACCACTCAAAACTGCTCCCTTTTTAACCACCCTATTAACCACAAAAAACTGCTCCCTTCTTAACTACCGTATTAACCACCGAAAACTTCTTCCTTTTAACCACCGTATTAACCACCCAAAACTTCTTCCTTTTAACCACCGTATTAACCACTCAAAACTGCTCCTTTCTAATAACTGTATTAACCACTCAAACCTGTCCGTTTTTACCACCGTATTAACCGCAGAAAACTGCTCCCTTCTTAACCACCGTATTAACCACCAAAAACTGCTCCCTTTTAACCACCGTATTAACTACACTAAACTGCTCCCTTTTAATAACCGTATTAACCACTCAAACCTGTCCGTTTTTACCACCGTATTAACCACCCAAAACTGCTCCCTTTTAACCACCGTATTAACCACACAGAACTGCTCCCTTTTTTCAACCGTATTAACCTCACAACACTGCTCCCTCTTAACCACCGTATTCACCACACAAAACTGCTCCCTTTTAACCACCGTATTTACCACACAAAACTGTATCTTTTTAACCACCGTATTAACCACACAAAACTGCTCCCTTTTAACCAAGGTATTACCCACACAAAACTGTATCTCTTTAACCACCGTAATATTAACTACGCTCCCTTTTAACCGCCGTATTAACCACACAAAACTGCTCCCTTTTAACCACCGTATTAACCACACAAAACGTCTCCCTTTTAACCACCGTATTCACCACACAAAACCGCTCCCTTTTAACCACCGTATTAACCACACAAAACGTCTCCCTTTTAACCACCGTATTAACCACACAAAACTGCTCTCTTTTAACCACCGTATTAACCACAGAAAACTGCTCCCTTTTAACCACCGTATTAACCACACAAAACGTCTCCCTTTTAACCACCGTATTAACCACACAAAACTGCTCTCTTTTAACCACCGTATTAACCACCAAAACTGCTCTCTTTTAACCACCGTATTCACCACACAAAACTGCTCCCTTTTAACCACCGTATTAACCACACAAAACGTCTCCCTTTTAACCACCGTGTTAACCACCCAAAACTTCTCCCTTTTAACCACCGTATTCACCACACAAAACCGCTCCCTTTTAACCACCGTATTAACCACACAAAACGTCTCCCTTTTAACCACCGTATTAACCACCCAAAACTTCTCCCTTTTAACCACCGTATTAACCACACGAAACTGCTCCCTTTTAACCACTGTATTAACCACTCAAAACTGCTAACTTTTAACCACCGTATTAACCACACAAAACTGCTCCCTTTTAACCACCGTATTAACCACACAAAACTGCTCCCTTTTAACCACCGTATTAACCACACAAAACTGCTCCCTTTTAACCACCGTATTAACCACACAAAAGTACTCCATTTTAACCACCGTATTAACCACACAAAACTGCTTCCTTTTAACCACCGTATTAACCACACAAAACTACTCCCTTTTTATCCACCGTATTAACCACACAAAACTACTCCCTTTTTAACCACCGTATTAACCACACAAAACGTCTCCCTTTTAACCACCGTATTCACCACACAAAACTGTTCCCTTTTAACCACCGTATTCACCACACAAAACTGTCCCTTTTTAACCACCGTATTCACCACACAAAACTGCTCCCTTTTAACCACCGTATTCACCACACAAAACTGCTCCCTTTTAACCACCGTATTAATCAATCAAAACTGCTCCCTTTTTACCACCGTATTAACCACTCAAATTTGCTCAATTTTAACCACCGTATTAACCACCCAAAACTGCTCCCTTTTAACCACCGTATTAACCACACAAAACTGCTCCCTTTTAACCACACTATTAACCAAACAAAACTGCTCCCTTTTAACCACCGTATTAATCAATCAAAACTGCTCCCTTTTTACCACCGTATTAACCACTCAAATTTGCTCAATTTTAACCACCGTAATAACCACTCAATACTGCATCATTTTAACCATCGTAATAAACACTCAAAACTGTATCTTTTTAACCACCTTATTAACCTCCCAAAACTACTCCCTTTTAACCACGGTATTAAGCACACAAAACTGCTCTCTTTTAACCACCGTATTAACCACCCAAAACTGCTCCCTTTTAACCACCGTATTAACCACCCAAAACTGCTCCATTTTAACCACCGTATTAACCACACAAAACTACTCCCTTTTTATCCACCGTATTAACCACACAAAACTACTCCCTTTTTAACCACCGTATTAACCACCCAAAACTACTCCCTTTTTAACCACTGTATTAACCACTCAAAACTGCTCCCTGTTAACCACCGTATTCACCACACAAAACTGCTCCCTTTTAACCACCGTATTCACCACACAAAACGTCTCCCTTTTAACCACCGTATTAACCACCCAAAACTACTCCCTTTTTAACCACTGTATTAACCACTCAAAACTGCTCCCTGTTAACCACCGTATTCACCACACAAAACTGCTCCCTTTTAACCACCGTATTCACCACACAAAACGTCTCCCTTTTAACCACCGTATTAACCACACAAAACTACTCCCTTTTGCCACCGTATTCACCACACAAAACTGCTCCCTTTTAACCACCGTATTAACCGCACAAAACTTCTCCCTTTTGACCACCGTATTCACCACACAAAACTTTTCCCTTTTAACCACCGTATTCACCACACAAAACTGTCCCTTTTTAACCACCGTATTCACCACACAAAACTACTCCCTTTTAACCACCGCATTCACCACACAAAACTGTTCCCTTTTAACCACCGTATTAACCATACAAAACTGCTCCGTTTTAACCACCGTATTAACCACACAAAACTGCTCCCTTTTAACCACCGTATTCACCACACAAAACTGTTCCCTTTTAACCACCGTATTAACCATACAAAACTGCTCCCTTTTAACCACCGTATTAACCACACAAAACGTCTCCCTTTTAACCACCGTATTAACCACCCAAAACTTCTCCTTTTTAACCACCGTATTCACCACACAAAACTGCTAACTTTTAACCACCGTATTAACCACTCAAAACTGTTCCCTTTTTACCACCGTATTCACCACTCAAAACTGCTCCCTTTTAACCACCGTGTTAACCACACAAAACTGCTCCCTTTTAACCACACTATTAACCAAACAAAACTGCTCCCTTTTAACCACCGTATTAATCAATCAAAACTGCTCCCTTTTTACCACCGTATTAACCACTCAAATTTGCTCAATTTTAACCACCATATTAACCACCCAAAACTGCTCCCTTTTAACCACCGTATTAACCACACAAAACTGCTCCCTTTTAACCACACTATTAACCAAACAAAACTGCTCCCTTTTAACCACCGTATTAATCAATCAAAACTGCTCCCTTTTTACCACCGTATTAACCACTCAAATTTGCTCAATTTTAACCACCGTATTAACCACCCAACACTGCTCCCTTTTAACCACCGTATTAACCACTCAAAACTGCTCCCTTTTTAACCACCCTATTAACCACAAAAAACTGCTCCCTTCTTAACTACCGTATTAACCACCGAAAACTTCTTCCTTTTAACCACCGTATTAACCACCCAAAACTTCTTCCTTTTAACCACCGTATTAACCACTCAAAACTGCTCCTTTCTAATAACTGTATTAACCACTCAAACCTGTCCGTTTTTACCACCGTATTAACCGCAGAAAACTGCTCCCTTCTTAACCACCGTATTAACCACCAAAAACTGCTCCCTTTTAACCACCGTATTAACTACACTAAACTGCTCCCTTTTAATAACCGTATTAACCACTCAAACCTGTCCGTTTTTACCACCGTATTAACCACCCAAAACTGCTCCCTTTTAACCACCGTATTAACCACACAGAACTGCTCCCTTTTTTCAACCGTATTAACCTCACAACACTGCTCCCTCTTAACCACCGTATTCACCACACAAAACTGCTCCCTTTTAACCACCGTATTTACCACACAAAACTGTATCTTTTTAACCACCGTATTAACCACACAAAACTGCTCCCTTTTAACCAAGGTATTACCCACACAAAACTGTATCTCTTTAACCACCGTAATATTAACTACGCTCCCTTTTAACCGCCGTATTAACCACACAAAACTGCTCCCTTTTAACCACCGTATTCACCACACAAAACGTCTCCCTTTTAACCACCGTATTCACCACACAAAACCGCTCCCTTTTAACCACCGTATTAACCACACAAAACGTCTCCCTTTTAACCACCGTATTAACCACACAAAACTGCTCTCTTTTAACCACCGTATTAACCACAGAAAACTGCTCCCTTTTAACCACCGTATTAACCACACAAAACGTCTCCCTTTTAACCACCGTATTAACCACACAAAACTGCTCTCTTTTAACCACCGTATTAACCACCAAAACTGCTCTCTTTTAACCACCGTATTCACCACACAAAACTGCTCCCTTTTAACCACCGTATTAACCACACAAAACGTCTCCCTTTTAACCACCGTGTTAACCACCCAAAACTTCTCCCTTTTAACCACCGTATTCACCACACAAAACCGCTCCCTTTTAACCACCGTATTAACCACACAAAACGTCTCCCTTTTAACCACCGTATTAACCACCCAAAACTTCTCCCTTTTAACCACCGTATTAACCACACGAAACTGCTCCCTTTTAACCACTGTATTAACCACTCAAAACTGCTAACTTTTAACCACCGTATTAACCACACAAAACTGCTCCCTTTTAACCACCGTATTAACCACACAAAACTGCTCCCTTTTAACCACCGTATTAACCACACAAAACTGCTCCCTTTTAACCACCGTATTAACCACACAAAAGTACTCCATTTTAACCACCGTATTAACCACACAAAACTGCTTCCTTTTAACCACCGTATTAACCACACAAAACTACTCCCTTTTTATCCACCGTATTAACCACACAAAACTACTCCCTTTTTAACCACCGTATTAACCACACAAAACGTCTCCCTTTTAACCACCGTATTCACCACACAAAACTGTTCCCTTTTAACCACCGTATTCACCACACAAAACTGTCCCTTTTTAACCACCGTATTCACCACACAAAACTGCTCCCTTTTAACCACCGTATTCACCACACAAAACTGCTCCCTTTTAACCACCGTATTAATCAATCAAAACTGCTCCCTTTTTACCACCGTATTAACCACTCAATAATAATAATAATAAACTTTATTAACGTGTCTTAAATTTTAACGTGTCTTTATTAACGTGTCCTAAATTTGCTCAATTTTAACCACCGTATTAACCACCCAAAACTGCTCCCTTTTAACCACCGTATTAACCACACAAAACTGCTCCCTTTTAACCACACTATTAACCAAACAAAACTGCTCCCTTTTAACCACCGTATTAATCAATCAAAACTGCTCCCTTTTTACCACCGTATTAACCACTCAAATTTGCTCAATTTTAACCACCGTAATAACCACTCAATACTGCATCATTTTAACCATCGTAATAAACACTCAAAACTGTATCTTTTTAACCACCTTATTAACCTCCCAAAACTACTCCCTTTTAACCACGGTATTAAGCACACAAAACTGCTCTCTTTTAACCACCGTATTAACCACCCAAAACTGCTCCCTTTTAACCACCGTATTAACCACCCAAAACTGCTCCATTTTAACCACCGTATTAACCACACAAAACTGCTCCCTATTAACCACCCAAAACGGCATCTTTTTAAAAACAAACTAACCACTCAATACTGTCTCTTTTGAGCCACCATAATAACCCGCACAACTGCATATTTTTAACGACTGTAATAACTACCCAACCACCCAAACCTGCATCTTTTTAACCACTGTATTAACCACTTAAATCTAATATCCACCTAAAACTGTTTCTCTTAACCACCATAGTAACCACCCAATACCGCATCTTTTTATTCACCGTAATAACCACTCAATATTGTCCCTTTTTAGACACTATAATAACCCCTCAAAACTGCATCTTTTTAACCACCGTAATAACCACTCAATACTGGCCCTTTTTAACCACCATAATAACCACCCAAAACTGCATCATTTTAACCACCATAATGACCACTCAAAACTGAATCCTTTTAACCACCATATTAACCACCCAAAACTGCTCCCTTTTAACCACCGTATTAACCACCCAAAACTGTATCTTTTTAACCACCGTAATAACCACTCAAAACTGTTCCTTTTTAACCACCATAACAACCACCCAAAACTATATCTTTTTAAGGCGGTTAAAGAGATGCTCTTTAGGGTGGTTATTAGGGTGGTTAAAAAGAGGCAGTTTTGTGTAGTTATTATGCTGGATAAAAAGGGAGTAGTTTTGTGTGGTTAATACGGTGGTTAAAAGGAAGCAGTTTTGTGTGGTTAATACGGTGGTTAAAAGGGAGTAGTTTTGTGTGGTTAATACGGTGGTTAAAAGGAAGCAGTTTTGTGTGGTTAATACGGTGGTTAAAAGGGAGCAGTTTTGTGTGGTTAATACGGTGGTTAAAAGGGAGCAGTTTTGTGTGGTTAATACGGTGGTTAAAAGTTAGCAGTTTTGAGTGGCTAATACAGTGGTTAAAAGGGAGCAGTTTCGTGTGGTTAATACGGTGGTTAAAAGGGAGAAGTTTTGGGTGGTTAATACGGTGGTTAAAAGGGAGACGTTTTGTGTGGTTAATACGGTGGTTAAAAGGGAGCGGTTTTGTGTGGTGAATACGGTGGTTAAAAGGGAGAAGTTTTGGGTGGTTAATACGGTGGTTAAAAGGGAGACGTTTTGTGTGGTTAATACTGTGGTTAAAAGGGAGCAGTTTTGTATGGTGAATACGGTGGTTAAAAGAGAGCAGTTTTGGGTGGTTAATACGGTGGTTAAAAGAGAGCAGTTTTGTGTCGTTAATACGGTGGTTAAAAGGGAGACGTTTTGTGTGGTTAATACGGTGGTTAAAAGGGAGCGGTTTTGTGTGGTGAATACGGTGGTTAAAAGGGAGACGTTTTGTGTGGTGAATACGGTGGTTAAAAGGGAGCAGTTTTGTGTGGTTAATACGGTGGTTAAAAGGGAGGAGTTTTGTGTGGTTAATACGGTGGTTAAAAGGGAGACGTTTTGGGTGGTTAATACGGTGGTTAAAACGGAGACGTTTTGGGTGGTTAATACGGTGGTTAAAAGGGAGACGTTTTGTGTGGTTAATACGGTGGTTAAAAGGGAGCAGTTTTGTGTGGTGAATACGGTGGTTAAAAGCGAGAAGTTTTGTGTGGTTAATACAGTGGTTAAAAGGGAGCAGTTTTGTGTGGTTAATACGGTGGTTAAAAGAGAACAGTTTTGTGTGGTTAATACGGTGGTTAAAAGGGAGACGTTTTGTGTGGTTAATACGGTGGTTAAAAGGGAGCGGTTTTGTGTGGTGAATACGGTGGTTAAAAGGGAGACGTTTTGTGTGGTGAATACGGTGGTTAAAAGGGAGCAGTTTTGTATGGTGAATACGGTGGTTAAAAGAGAGCAGTTTTGGGTGGTTAATACGGTGGTTAAAAGAGAGCAGTTTTGTGTGGTTAATACGGTGGTTAAAAGGGAGACGTTTTGTGTGGTTAATACGGTGGTTAAAAGGGAGCGGTTTTGTGTGGTGAATACGGTGGTTAAAAGGGAGACGTTTTGTGTGGTGAATACGGTGGTTAAAAGGGAGCAGTTTTGTGTGGTTAATACGGTGGTTAAAAGGGAGGAGTTTTGTGTGGTTAATACGGTGGTTAAAAGGGAGAAGTTTTGGGTGGTTAATACGGTGGTTAAAAGGGAGACGTTTTGGGTGGTTAATACGGTGGTTAAAAGGGAGACGTTTTGTGTGGTTAATACGGTGGTTAAAAGGGAGCAGTTTTGTGTGGTGAATACGGTGGTTAAAAGCGAGAAGTTTTGTGTGGTTAATACAGTGGTTAAAAGGGAGCAGTTTTGTGTGGTTAATACGGTGGTTAAAAGAGAACAGTTTTGTGTGGTTAATACGGTGGTTAAAAGGGAGCGGTTTTGTGTGGTGAATACGGTGGTTAAAAGGGAGACGTTTTGTGTGGTGAATACGGTGGTTAAAAGGGAGCAGTTTTGTGTGGTTAATACGGTGGTTAAAAGGGAGCAGTTTTGGGTGGTGAATACGGTGGTTAAAAGGGAGAAGTTTTGGGTGGTTAATACGGTGGTTAAAAGGGAGCAGTTTTGTGTGGTTAATACGGTGGTTAAAAGGGAGCAGTTTTGTGTGGTGAATACGGTGGTTAAAAGGGAGCAGTTTTGTGTGGTTAATACGGTGGTTAAAAGGGAGCAGTTTTGTGTGGTGAATACGGTGGTTAAAAGGGAGAAGTTTTGGGTGGTTAATACGGTTGTTAAAAGGGAGAAGTTTTGTGTGGTTAATACGGTGGTTAAAAGGGAAAAGTTTTGAGTGGTTAATACGGTGGTTAAAAGGGAGCAGTTTTGGGTGGTTAATACGGTGGTTAAAAGGGAGAAGTTTTGGGTGGTTAATACGGTGGTTAAAAGGGAGACGTTTTGTGTGGTTAATACGGTTGTTAAAAGGGAGCAGTTTTGTGTGGTTAATACGGTGGTTAAAAGTGAAAAGTTTTGAGTGGTTAATACGGTGGTTAAAAGGGAGCAGTTTTGGGTGGTTAATACGGTTGTTAAAAGGGAGCGGTCTTGTGTGGTTAATACGGTGGTTAAAAGGGAAAAGTTTTGGGTGGTTAATACGGTGGTTAAAAGGGAGCAGTTTTGGGTGGTTAATACGGTGGTTAAAAGGGAGCGGTTTTGTGTGGTTAATACGGTGGTTAAAAGGGAAAAGTTTTGAGTGGTTAATACGGTGGTTAAAAGGGAGCAGTTTTGTGTGGTTAATACGGTGGTTAAAAGGGAGCGGTTTTGTGTGGTTAATACGGTGGTTAAAAGGGAAAAGTTTTGAGTGGTTAATACGGTGGTTAAAAGGGAGCAGTTTTGGGTGGTTAATACGGTGGTTAAAAGGGAGCGGTTTTGTCTGGTTAATACGGTGGTTAAAAGGGAAAAGTTTTGAGTGGTTAATATACGGTGGTTAAAAGGGAGAAGTTTTGGGTGGTTAATACGGTGGTTAAAAGGGAGCGGTTTTGTGTGGTGAATACGGTGGTTAAAAAGGAGACGTTTTGTGTGGTGAATACGGTGGTTAAAAGGGAGCAGTTTTGTGTGGTTAATACGGTGGTTAAAAGGGAGAAGTTTTGGGTGGTTAATACGGTGGTTAAAAGGGAGACGTTTTGTGTGGTTAATACGGTGGTTAAAAGGGAGCAGTTTTGTGTGGTTAATACGGTGGTTAAAAGGGAGGAGTTTTGTGTGGTTAATACGGCGGTTAAAATGGAGAAGTTTTGGGTGGTGAATACGGTGGTTAAAAGGGAGCAGTTTTGGGTGGTTAATACGGTGGTTAAAAGGGAGACGTTTTGTGTGGTTAATACGGTGGTTAAAATTGAGCGGTTTTGTGTGGTGAATACGGTGGTTAAAAGGGAGACGTTTTGTGTGGTGAATACGGTGGTTAAAAGGGAGCAGTTTTGTGTGGTTAATACGGTGGTTAAAAGGGAGAAGTTTTGGGTGGTGAATACGGTGGTTAAAAGGGAGAAGTTTTGGGTGGTTAATACGGTGGTTAAAAGGGAGCAGTTTTGTGTGGTTCATACGGTGGTTAAAAGGGAGCAGTTTTGTGTGGTTCATACGGTGGTTAAAAGGGAGCAGTTTTGTGTGGTTAATACGGTGGTTAAAAGGGAGCAGTTTTGTGTGGTGAATACGGTGGTTAAAAGGGAGAAGTTTTGGGTGGTTAAAAGGGTTGTTAAAAGGGAGAAGTTTTGTGTGGTTAATACGGTGGTTAAAAGGGAAAAGTTTTGAGTGGTTAATACGGTGGTTAAAAGGGAGCAGTTTTGGGTGGTTAATACGGTGGTTAAAAGGGAGAAGTTTTGGGTGGTTAATACGGTGGTTAAAAGGGAGACGTTTTGTGTGGTTAATACGGTTGTTAAAAGGGAGCGGTTTTGTGTGGTTAATACGGTGGTTAAAAGGGAAAAGTTTTGAGTGGTTAATACGGTGGTTAAAAGGGAGCAGTTTTGGGTGGTTAATACGGTTGTTAAAAGGGAGCGGTTTTGTGTGGTTAATACAGTGGTTAAAAGGGAAAAGTTTTGAGTGGTTAATACGGTGGTTAAAAGGGAGCAGTTTTGGGTGGTTAATACGGTGGTTAAAAGGGCGCGGTTTTGTGTGGTTAATACGGTGGTTAAAACGGAAAAGTTTTGAGTGGTTAATACGGTGGTTAAAAGGGAGCAGTTTTGTGTGGTTAATACGGTGGTTAAAAAGGAGCGGTTTTGTGTGCTTAATACGGTGGTTAAAAGGGAAAAGTTTTGAGTGGTTAATACGGTGGTTAAAAGGGAGCAGTTTTCGGTGGTTAATACGGTGGTTAAAAGGGAGCGGTTTTGTGTGGTTAATACGGTGGTTAAAAGGGAAAAGTTTTGAGTGGTTAATACGGTGGTTAAAAGGGAGACGTTTTGTGTGGTGAATACGGTGGTTAAAAGGGAGCAGTTTTGTGTGGTTAATACGGTGGTTAAAATGGAGCAGTTTTGGGTGGTTAATACGGTGGTTAAAAGGGAGCAGTTTTAGGTGGTTAATACGGTGGTTAAAAGAGAGCAGTTTTGTGGGCTTAATACCGTGGTTACAAGGGAGTAGTTTTGGGAAGTTAATAAGGTGGTTAAAAAGATACAGTTTTGAGTGTTTATTACGATGGTTAAAATGATGTAGTATTGAGTTGTTATTACGGTGGCTAAAAAGATACAGTTTTGGGTGTCTATTATGGTGGTTAAAAAGGAGCAGTTTTGTTTGGTTAATACGGTGGTTAAAAGGGAGCAGTTTTGTGTGGTTAATACGGTGGTTAAAAGGGAGCAGTTTTGTTTGGTTAATACCGTGGTTAAAAGGGAGCAGTTTTGTGTGGTTAATACGGTGGTTAAAAGGGAGCAGTTTTGTGTGGTTATTACGGTGGTCAAATGAGAGTACTTTTGAAAGGTTATTACGCTGGTTAAAAGGGAGCAGTTTTGAGTGGTTAATACGGTGGTTAAAAGGGAGCAGTTTTGTGTGGTTATTACGGTGGTCAAATGGGAGTAGTTTTGAATGGTTAATACGGTGGTTAAAAGGGAGCAGTTTTGTGTGGTTAATACGGTGGTTAAAAGGGAGCAGTTTTGTGTGGTTAATACGGTGGTTAAAAGGGAGCAGTTTTGTGTGGTTAATACGGTGGTTAAAAGGGAGCAGTTTTGTTTGGTTATTACGGTGGTCAAATGGGAGTAGTTTTGAATGGTTATTACGGTGGTTAAAAGGGAGCAGTTTTGTGTGGTTAATACGGTGGTTAAAAGGGAGCAGTTTTGGGTGGTTAATACGGTGGTTAAAATTGAGCAAATTTGAGTGGTTAATACGGTGGTAAAAAAGGAAGCAGTTTTGTATGGTTAATACGGTGGTTAAAAAGGAGCAGTTTTGAGTGGTTAATACGGTGGTTAAAAGGAAGCACTTTTGGGTGGTTAATACAGTGGTTAAATGGGAGCAGTTTTTTGTGGTTAATACGGTGGTTAAAAGGGAGCAGTTTTGTGTGGTTAATACGGTGGTTAAAAGGGAGCGGTTTTGTGTGGTTAATACGGTGGTTAAAAGGGAACAGTTTTGAGTGGTTAATACGGTGGTTAAAAGGGAGCAGTTTTGGGTGGTTAATACGGTGGTTAAAAGGGAGCGGTTTTGTCTGGTTAATACGGTGGTTAAAAGGGAAAAGTTTTGAGTGGTTAATATACGGTGGTTAAAAGGGAGAAGTTTTGGGTGGTTAATACGGTGGTTAAAAGGGAGCGGTTTTGTGTGGTGAATACGGTGGTTAAAAAGGAGACGTTTTGTGTGGTGAATACGGTGGTTAAAAGGGAGCAGTTTTGTGTGGTTAATACGGTGGTTAAAAGGGAGAAGTTTTGGGTGGTTAATACGGTGGTTAAAAGGGAGCAGTTTTGTGTAGTGAATACGGTGGTTAAAAGGGAGCAGTTTTGTGTGGTGAATACGGTGGTTAAAAGGGAGAAGTTTTGGGTGGTTAAAAGGGTTGTTAAAAGGGAGAAGTTTTGTGTGGTTAATACGGTGGTTAAAAGGGAAAAGTTTTGAGTGGTTAATACGGTGGTTAAAAGGGAGCAGTTTTGGGTGGTTAATACGGTGGTTAAAAGGGAGAAGTTTTGGGTGGTTAATACGGTGGTTAAAAGGGAGACGTTTTGTGTGGTTAATACGGTTGTTAAAAGGGAGCGGTTTTGTGTGGTTAATACGGTGGTTAAAAGGGAGCAGTTTTGTTTGGTTAATACGGTGGTTAAAAGGGAGCAGTTTTGTGTGGTTAATACGGTGGTTAAAAGGGAGCAGTTTTGTGTGGTTATTACGGTGGTCAAATGAGAGTACTTTTGAAAGGTTATTACGCTGGTTAAAAGGGAGCAGTTTTGAGTGGTTAATACGGTGGTTAAAAGGGAGCAGTTTTGTGTGGTTATTACGGTGGTCAAATGGGAGTAGTTTTGAATGGTTAATACGGTGGTTAAAAGGGAGCAGTTTTGTGTGGTTAATACGGTGGTTAAAAGGGAGCAGTTTTGTGTGGTTAATACGGTGGTTAAAAGGGAGCAGTTTTGTGTGGTTAATACGGTGGTTAAAAGGGAGCAGTTTTGTTTGGTTATTACGGTGGTCAAATGGGAGTAGTTTTGAATGGTTATTACGGTGGTTAAAAGGGAGCAGTTTTGTGTGGTTAATACGGTGGTTAAAAGGGAGCAGTTTTGGGTGGTTAATACGGTGGTTAAAATTGAGCAAATTTGAGTGGTTAATACGGTGGTAAAAAAGGAAGCAGTTTTGTATGGTTAATACGGTGGTTAAAAAGGAGCAGTTTTGAGTGGTTAATACGGTGGTTAAAAGGAAGCACTTTTGGGTGGTTAATACAGTGGTTAAATGGGAGCAGTTTTTTGTGGTTAATACGGTGGTTAAAAGGGAGCAGTTTTGTGTGGTTAATACGGTGGTTAAAAGGGAGCGGTTTTGTGTGGTTAATACGGTGGTTAAAAGGGAAAAGTTTTGAGTGGTTAATACGGTGGTTAAAAGGGAGCAGTTTTGGGTGGTTAATACGGTGGTTAAAAGGGAGCGGTTTTGTCTGGTTAATACGGTGGTTAAAAGGGAAAAGTTTTGAGTGGTTAATATACGGTGGTTAAAAGGGAGAAGTTTTGGGTGGTTAATACGGTGGTTAAAAGGGAGCGGTTTTGTGTGGTGAATACGGTGGTTAAAAAGGAGACGTTTTGTGTGGTGAATACGGTGGTTAAAAGGGAGCAGTTTTGTGTGGTTAATACGGTGGTTAAAAGGGAGCAGTTTTGTGTGGTTATTACGGTGGTCAAATGGGAGTAGTTTTGAATGGTTAATACGGTGGTTAAAAGGGAGCAGTTTTGTGTGGTTAATACGGTGGTTAAAAGGGAGCAGTTTTGTGTGGTTAATACGGTGGTTAAAAGGGAGCAGTTTTGTGTGGTTAATACGGTGGTTAAAAGGGAGCAGTTTTGTTTGGTTATTACGGTGGTCAAATGGGAGTAGTTTTGAATGGTTATTACGGTGGTTAAAAGGGAGCAGTTTTGTGTGGTTAATACGGTGGTTAAAAGGGAGCAGTTTTGGGTGGTTAATACGGTGGTTAAAATTGAGCAAATTTGAGTGGTTAATACGGTGGTAAAAAAGGAAGCAGTTTTGTATGGTTAATACGGTGGTTAAAAAGGAGCAGTTTTGAGTGGTTAATACGGTGGTTAAAAGGAAGCACTTTTGGGTGGTTAATACAGTGGTTAAATGGGAGCAGTTTTTTGTGGTTAATACGGTGGTTAAAAGGGAGCAGTTTTGTGTGGTTAATACGGTGGTTAAAAGGGAGCGGTTTTGTGTGGTTAATACGGTGGTTAAAAGGGAAAAGTTTTGAGTGGTTAATACGGTGGTTAAAAGGGAGCAGTTTTGGGTGGTTAATACGGTGGTTAAAAGGGAGCGGTTTTGTCTGGTTAATACGGTGGTTAAAAGGGAAAAGTTTTGAGTGGTTAATATACGGTGGTTAAAAGGGAGAAGTTTTGGGTGGTTAATACGGTGGTTAAAAGGGAGCGGTTTTGTGTGGTGAATACGGTGGTTAAAAAGGAGACGTTTTGTGTGGTGAATACGGTGGTTAAAAGGGAGCAGTTTTGTGTGGTTAATACGGTGGTTAAAAGGGAGCAGTTTTGTGTGGTTATTACGGTGGTCAAATGGGAGTAGTTTTGAATGGTTAATACGGTGGTTAAAAGGGAGCAGTTTTGTGTGGTTAATACGGTGGTTAAAAGGGAGCAGTTTTGTGTGGTTAATACGGTGGTTAAAAGGGAGCAGTTTTGTGTGGTTAATACGGTGGTTAAAAGGGAGCAGTTTTGTTTGGTTATTACGGTGGTCAAATGGGAGTAGTTTTGAATGGTTATTACGGTGGTTAAAAGGGAGCAGTTTTGTGTGGTTAATACGGTGGTTAAAAGGGAGCAGTTTTGGGTGGTTAATACGGTGGTTAAAATTGAGCAAATTTGAGTGGTTAATACGGTGGTAAAAAAGGAAGCAGTTTTGTATGGTTAATACGGTGGTTAAAAAGGAGCAGTTTTGAGTGGTTAATACGGTGGTTAAAAGGAAGCACTTTTGGGTGGTTAATACAGTGGTTAAATGGGAGCAGTTTTTTGTGGTTAATACGGTGGTTAAAAGGGAGCAGTTTTGTGTGGTTAATACGGTGGTTAAAAGGGAGCGGTTTTGTGTGGTTAATACGGTGGTTAAAAGGGAAAAGTTTTGAGTGGTTAATACGGTGGTTAAAAGGGAGCAGTTTTGGGTGGTTAATACGGTGGTTAAAAGGGAGCGGTTTTGTCTGGTTAATACGGTGGTTAAAAGGGAAAAGTTTTGAGTGGTTAATATACGGTGGTTAAAAGGGAGAAGTTTTGGGTGGTTAATACGGTGGTTAAAAGGGAGCGGTTTTGTGTGGTGAATACGGTGGTTAAAAATTAGACGTTTTGTGTGGTGAATACGGTGGTTAAAAGGGAGCAGTTTTGTGTGGTTAATACGGTGGTTAAAAGGGAGAAGTTTTGGGTGGTTAATACGGTGGTTAAAAGGGAGACGTTTTGTGTGGTTAATACGGTGGTTAAAAGGGAGCAGTTTTGTGTGGTTAATACGGTGGTTAAAAGGGAGGAGTTTTGTGTGGTTAATACGGTGGTTAAAATGGAGAAGTTTTGGGTGGTGAATACGGTGGTTAAAAGGGAGCAGTTTTGGGTGGTTAATACGGTGGTTAAAAGGGAGCAGTTTTGTGTGGTGAATACGGTGGTTAAAAGGGAGACGTTTTGTGTGGTGAATACGGTGGTTAAAAGGGAGCAGTTTTGTGTGGTTAATACGGTGGTTAAAAGGGAGAAGTTTTGGGTGGTGAATACGGTGGTTAAAAGGGAGAAGTTTTGGGTGGTTAATACGGTGGTTAAAAGGGAGCAGTTTTGTGTGGTTAATACGGTGGTTAAAAGAGAGCAGTTTTGTGTGGTTAATACGGTGGTTAAAAGGGAGAAGTTTTGGGTGGTTAATACGGTGGTTAAAAGGGAGCAGTTTTGTTTGGTTAATACGGTGGTTAAAAGGGAGCAGTTTTGTGTGGTTAATACGGTGGTTAAAAGGGAGCAGTTTTGTGTGGTTATTACGGTGGTCAAATGAGAGTACTTTTGAAAGGTTATTACGCTGGTTAAAAGGGAGCAGTTTTGTGTGGTTAATACGGTGGTTAAAAGGGAGCAGTTTTGTTTGGTTAATACGGTGGTTAAAAGGGAGCAGTTTTGTGTGGTTAATACGTTGGTTAAAAGGGAGGAGTTTTGTGTGGTTAATACGGTGGTTAAAATGGAGAAGTTTTGGGTGGTGAATACGGTGGTTAAAAGGGAGCAGTTTTGGGTGGTTAATACGGTGGTTAAAAGGGAGCAGTTTTGTGTGGTGAATACGGTGGTTAAAAGGGAGACGTTTTGTGTGGTGAATACGGTGGTTAAAAGGGAGCAGTTTTGTGTGGTTAATACGGTGGTTAAAAGGGAGAAGTTTTGGGTGGTGAATACGGTGGTTAAAAGGGAGAAGTTTTGGGTGGTTAATACGGTGGTTAAAAGGGAGCAGTTTTGTGTGGTTAATACGGTGGTTAAAAGAGAGCAGTTTTGTGTGGTTAATACGGTGGTTAAAAGGGAGAAGTTTTGGGTGGTTAATACGGTGGTTAAAAGGGAGACGTTTTGTTTGGTTAATACGGTGGTTAAAAGGGAGCAGTTTTGTGTGGTTAATACGGTGGTTAAAAGGGAGCAGTTTTGTGTGGTTATTACGGTGGTCAAATGAGAGTACTTTTGAAAGGTTATTACGCTGGTTAAAAGGGAGCAGTTTTGTGTGGTTAATACGGTGGTTAAAAGGGAGCAGTTTTGTTTGGTTAATACGGTGGTTAAAAGTTTTGGGTGGTTAATACGGTGGTTAAAAGGGAGCAGTTTTGGGTGGTTAATACGGTTGTTAAAAGGGAGCGGTCTTGTGTGGTTAATACGGTGGTTAAAAGGGAAAAGTTTTGGGTGGTTAATACGGTGGTTAAAAGGGAGCAGTTTTGGGTGGTTAATACGGTGGTTAAAAGGGAGCGGTTTTGTGTGGTTAATACGGTGGTTAAAAGGGAAAAGTTTTGAGTGGTTAATACGGTGGTTAAAAGGGAGCAGTTTTGTGTGGTTAATACGGTGGTTAAAAGGGAGCGGTTTTGTGTGGTTAATACGGTGGTTAAAAGGGAAAAGTTTTGAGTGGTTAATACGGTGGTTAAAAGGGAGCAGTTTTGGGTGGTTAATACGGTGGTTAAAAGGGAGCGGTTTTGTCTGGTTAATACGGTGGTTAAAACGGAAAAGTTTTGAGTGGTTAATATACGGTGGTTAAAAGGGAGAAGTTTTGGGTGGTTAATACGGTGGTTAAAAGGGAGCGGTTTTGTGTGGTGAATACGGTGGTTAAAAAGGAGACGTTTTGTGTGGTGAATACGGTGGTTAAAAGGGAGCAGTTTTGTGTGGTTAATACGGTGGTTAAAAGGGAGAAGTTTTGGGTGGTTAATACGGTGGTTAAAAGGGAGACGTTTTGTGTGGTTAATACGGTGGTTAAAAGGGAGCAGTTTTGTGTGGTTAATACGGTGGTTAAAAGGGAGGAGTTTTGTGTGGTTAATACGGTGGTTAAAATGGAGAAGTTTTGGGTGGTGAATACGGTGGTTAAAAGGGAGCAGTTTTGGGTGGTTAATACGGTGGTTAAAAGGGAGAAGTTTTGTGTGGTTAATACGGTGGTTAAAATTGAGCGGTTTTGTGTGGTGAATACGGTGGTTAAAAGGGAGACGTTTTGTGTGGTGAATACGGTGGTTAAAAGGGAGCAGTTTTGTGTGGTTAATACGGTGGTTAAAAGGGAGAAGTTTTGGGTGGTGAATACGGTGGTTAAAAGGGAGAAGTTTTGGGTGGTTAATACGGTGGTTAAAAGGGAGCAGTTTTGTGTGGTTCATACGGTGGTTAAAAGGGAGCAGTTTTGTGTGGTGAATACGGTGGTTAAAAGGGAGCAGTTTTGTGTGGTTAATACGGTGGTTAAAAGGGAGCAGTTTTGTGTGGTGAATACGGTGGTTAAAAGGGAGAAGTTTTGGGTGGTTAAAAGGGTTGTTAAAAGGGAGAAGTTTTGTGTGGTTAATACGGTGGTTAAAAGGGAAAAGTTTTGAGTGGTTAATACGGTGGTTAAAAGGGAGCAGTTTTGGGTGGTTAATACGGTGGTTAAAAGGGAGAAGTTTTGGGTGGTTAATACGGTGGTTAAAAGGGAGACGTTTTGTGTGGTTAATACGGTTGTTAAAAGGGAGCGGTTTTGTGTGGTTAATACGGTGGTTAAAAGGGAAAAGTTTTGAGTGGTTAATACGGTGGTTAAAAGGGAGCAGTTTTGGGTGGTTAATACGGTTGTTAAAAGGGAGCGGTTTTGTGTGGTTAATACAGTGGTTAAAAGGGAAAAGTTTTGAGTGGTTAATACGGTGGTTAAAAGGGAGCAGTTTTGGGTGGTTAATACGGTGGTTAAAAGGGCGCGGTTTTGTGTGGTTAATACGGTGGTTAAAACGGAAAAGTTTTGAGTGGTTAATACGGTGGTTAAAAGGGAGCAGTTTTGTGTGGTTAATACGGTGGTTAAAAAGGAGCGGTTTTGTGTGCTTAATACGGTGGTTAAAAGGGAAAAGTTTTGAGTGGTTAATACGGTGGTTAAAAGGGAGCAGTTTTCGGTGGTTAATACGGTGGTTAAAAGGGAGCGGTTTTGTGTGGTTAATACGGTGGTTAAAAGGGAAAAGTTTTGAGTGGTTAATACGGTGGTTAAAAGGGAGACGTTTTGTGTGGTGAATACGGTGGTTAAAAGGGAGCAGTTTTGTGTGGTTAATACGGTGGTTAAAATGGAGCAGTTTTGGGTGGTTAATACGGTGGTTAAAAGGGAGCAGTTTTAGGTGGTTAATACGGTGGTTAAAAGAGAGCAGTTTTGTGGGCTTAATACCGTGGTTACAAGGGAGTAGTTTTGGGAAGTTAATAAGGTGGTTAAAAAGATACAGTTTTGAGTGTTTATTACGATGGTTAAAATGATGTAGTATTGAGTTGTTATTACGGTGGCTAAAAAGATACAGTTTTGGGTGTCTATTATGGTGGTTAAAAAGGAGCAGTTTTGTTTGGTTAATACGGTGGTTAAAAGGGAGCAGTTTTGTGTGGTTAATACGGTGGTTAAAAGGGAGCAGTTTTGTTTGGTTAATACGGTGGTTAAAAGGGAGCAGTTTTGTGTGGTTATTACGGTGGTTAAAAGGGAGCAGTTTTGTGTGGTTATTACGGTGGTCAAATGAGAGTACTTTTGAAAGGTTATTACGCTGGTTAAAAGGGAGCAGTTTTAAGTGGTTAATACGGTGGTTAAAAGGGAGCAGTTTTGTGTGGTTATTACGGTGGTCAAATGGGAGTAGTTTTGAATGGTTAATACGGTGGTTAAAAGGGAGCAGTTTTGTGTGGTTAATACGGTGGTTAAAAGGGAGCAATTTTGTGTGGTTAATACGGTGGTTAAAAGGGAGCAGTTTTGTGTGGTTAATACGGTGGTTAAAAGGGAGCAGTTTTGTTTGGTTATTACGGTGGTCAAATGGGAGTAGTTTTGAATGGTTATTACGGTGGTTAAAAGGGAGCAGTTTTGTGTGGTTAATACGGTGGTTAAAAGGGAGCAGTTTTGGGTGGTTAATACGGTGGTTAAAATTGAGCAAATTTGAGTGGTTAATACGGTGGTAAAAAAGGAAGCAGTTTTGTATGGTTAATACGGTGGTTAAAAAGGAGCAGTTTTGAGTGGTTAATACGGTGGTTAAAAGGAAGCACTTTTGGGTGGTTAATACAGTGGTTAAATGGGAGCAGTTTTTTGTGGTTAATACGGTGGTTAAAAGGGAGCAGTTTTGTGTGGTTAATACGGTGGTTAAAAGGGAGCGGTTTTGTGTGGTTAATACGGTGGTTAAAAGGGAAAAGTTTTGAGTGGTTAATACGGTGGTTAAAAGGGAGCAGTTTTGGGTGGTTAATACGGTGGTTAAAAGGGAGCGGTTTTGTCTGGTTAATACGGTGGTTAAAAGGGAAAAGTTTTGAGTGGTTAATATACGGTGGTTAAAAGGGAGAAGTTTTGGGTGGTTAATACGGTGGTTAAAAGGGAGCGGTTTTGTGTGGTGAATACGGTGGTTAAAAAGGAGACGTTTTGTGTGGTGAATACGGTGGTTAAAAGGGAGCAGTTTTGTGTGGTTAATAAGGTGGTTAAAAGGGAGAAGTTTTGGGTGGTTAATACGGTGGTTAAAAGGGAGCAGTTTTGTGTAGTGAATACGGTGGTTAAAAGGGAGCAGTTTTGTGTGGTGAATACGGTGGTTAAAAGGGAGAAGTTTTGGGTGGTTAAAAGGGTTGTTAAAAGGGAGAAGTTTTGTGTGGTTAATACGGTGGTTAAAAGGGAAAAGTTTTGAGTGGTTAATACGGTGGTTAAAAGGGAGCAGTTTTGGGTGGTTAATACGGTGGTTAAAAGGGAGAAGTTTTGGGTGGTTAATACGGTGGTTAAAAGGGAGACGTTTTGTGTGGTTAATACGGTTGTTAAAAGGGAGCGGTTTTGTGTGGTTAATACGGTGGTTAAAAGGGAGCAGTTTTGTTTGGTTAATACGGTGGTTAAAAGGGAGCAGTTTTGTGTGGTTAATACGGTGGTTAAAAGGGAGCAGTTTTGTGTGGTTATTACGGTGGTCAAATGAGAGTACTTTTGAAAGGTTATTACGCTGGTTAAAAGGGAGCAGTTTTGAGTGGTTAATACGGTGGTTAAAAGGGAGCAGTTTTGTGTGGTTATTACGGTGGTCAAATGGGAGTAGTTTTGAATGGTTAATACGGTGGTTAAAAGGGAGCAGTTTTGTGTGGTTAATACGGTGGTTAAAAGGGAGCAGTTTTGTGTGGTTAATACGGTGGTTAAAAGGGAGCAGTTTTGTTTGGTTAATACGGTGGTTAAAAGGGAGCAGTTTTGTGTGGTTAATACGGTGGTTAAAAGGGAGCAGTTTTGTGTGGTTATTACGGTGGTCAAATGAGAGTACTTTTGAAAGGTTATTACGCTGGTTAAAAGGGAGCAGTTTTGAGTGGTTAATACGGTGGTTAAAAGGGAGCAGTTTTGTGTGGTTATTACGGTGGTCAAATGGGAGTAGTTTTGAATGGTTAATACGGTGGTTAAAAGGGAGCAGTTTTGTGTGGTTAATACGGTGGTTAAAAGGGAGCAGTTTTGTGTGGTTAATACGGTGGTTAAAAGGGAGCAGTTTTGTGTGGTTAATACGGTGGTTAAAAGGGAGCAGTTTTGTTTGGTTATTACGGTGGTCAAATGGGAGTAGTTTTGAATGGTTATTACGGTGGTTAAAAGGGAGCAGTTTTGTGTGGTTAATACGGTGGTTAAAAGGGAGCAGTTTTGGGTGGTTAATACGGTGGTTAAAATTGAGCAAATTTGAGTGGTTAATACGGTGGTAAAAAAGGAAGCAGTTTTGTATGGTTAATACGGTGGTTAAAAAGGAGCAGTTTTGAGTGGTTAATACGGTGGTTAAAAGGAAGCACTTTTGGGTGGTTAATACAGTGGTTAAATGGGAGCAGTTTTTTGTGGTTAATACGGTGGTTAAAAGGGAGCAGTTTTGTGTGGTTAATACGGTGGTTAAAAGGGAGCGGTTTTGTGTGGTTAATACGGTGGTTAAAAGGGAAAAGTTTTGAGTGGTTAATACGGTGGTTAAAAGGGAGCAGTTTTGGGTGGTTAATACGGTGGTTAAAAGGGAGCGGTTTTGTCTGGTTAATACGGTGGTAAAAAGGGAAAAGTTTTGAGTGGTTAATATACGGTGGTTAAAAGGGAGAAGTTTTGGGTGGTTAATACGGTGGTTAAAAGGGAGCGGTTTTGTGTGGTGAATACGGTGGTTAAAAAGGAGACGTTTTGTGTGGTGAATACGGTGGTTAAAAGGGAGCAGTTTTGTGTGGTTAATACGGTGGTTAAAAGGGAGAAGTTTTGGGTGGTTAATACGGTGGTTAAAAGGGAGCAGTTTTGTGTAGTGAATACGGTGGTTAAAAGGGAGCAGTTTTGTGTGGTGAATACGGTGGTTAAAAGGGAGAAGTTTTGGGTGGTTAAAAGGGTTGTTAAAAGGGAGAAGTTTTGTGTGGTTAATACGGTGGTTAAAAGGGAAAAGTTTTGAGTGGTTAATACGGTGGTTAAAAGGGAGCAGTTTTGGGTGGTTAATACGGTGGTTAAAAGGGAGAAGTTTTGGGTGGTTAATACGGTGGTTAAAAGGGAGACGTTTTGTGTGGTTAATACGGTTGTTAAAAGGGAGCGGTTTTGTGTGGTTAATACGGTGGTTAAAAGGGAGCAGTTTTGTTTGGTTAATACGGTGGTTAAAAGGGAGCGGTTTTGTGTGGTTAATACGGTGGTTAAAAGGGAGCAGTTTTGTGTGGTTATTACGGTGGTCAAATGAGAGTACTTTTGAAAGGTTATTACGCTGCTTAAAAGGGAGCAGTTTTGAGTGGTTAATACGGTGGTTAAAAGGGAGCAGTTTTGTGTGGTTATTACGGTGGTCAAATGGGAGTAGTTTTGAATGGTTAATACGGTGGTTAAAAGGGAGCAGTTTTGTGTGGTTAATACGGTGGTTAAAAGGGAGCAGTTTTGTGTGGTTAATACGGTGGTTAAAAGGGAGCAGTTTTGTGTGGTTAATACGGTGGTTAAAAGGGAGCAGTTTTGTTTGGTTATTACGGTGGTCAAATGGGAGTAGTTTTGAATGGTTATTACGGTGGTTAAAAGGGAGCAGTTTTGTGTGGTTAATACGGTGGTTAAAAGGGAGCAGTTTTGGGTGGTTAATACGGTGGTTAAAATTGAGCAAATTTGAGTGGTTAATACGGTGGTAAAAAAGGAAGCAGTTTTGTATGGTTAATACGGTGGTTAAAAAGGAGCAGTTTTGAGTGGTTAATACGGTGGTTAAAAGGAAGCACTTTTGGGTGGTTAATACAGTGGTTAAATGGGAGCAGTTTTTTGTGGTTAATACGGTGGTTAAAAGGGAAAAGTTTTGAGTGGTTAATACGGTGGTTAAAAGGGAGCAGTTTTGGGTGGTTAATACGGTGGTTAAAAGGGAGCAGTTTTGTGTGGTTAATACGGTGGTTAAAAGGGAGCGGTTTTGTCTGGTTAATACGGTGGTTAAAAGGGAAAAGTTTTGAGTGGTTAATATACGGTGGTTAAAAGGGAGAAGTTTTGGGTGGTTAATACGGTGGTTAAAAGGGAGCGGTTTTGTGTGGTGAATACGGTGGTTAAAAAGGAGACGTTTTGTGTGGTGAATACGGTGGTTAAAAGGGAGCAGTTTTGTGTGGTTAATACGGTGGTTAAAAGGGAGAAGTTTTGGGTGGTTAATACGGTGGTTAAAAGGGAGACGTTTTGTGTGGTTAATACGGTGGTTAAAAGGGAGCAGTTTTGTGTGGTTAATACGGTGGTTAAAAGGGAGGAGTTTTGTGTGGTTAATACGGTGGTTAAAATGGAGAAGTTTTGGGTGGTGAATACGGTGGTTAAAAGGGAGCAGTTTTGGGTGGTTAATACGGTGGTTAAAAGGGAGACGTTTTGTGTGGTTAATACGGTGGTTAAAATTGAGCGGTTTTGTGTGGTGAATACGGTGGTTAAAAGGGAGACGTTTTGTGTGGTGAATACGGTGGTTAAAAGGGAGCAGTTTTGTGTGGTTAATACGGTGGTTAAAAGGGAGAAGTTTTGGGTGGTGAATACGGTGGTTAAAAGGGAGAAGTTTTGGGTGGTTAATACGGTGGTTAAAAGGGAGCAGTTTTGTGTGGTTAATACGGTGGTTAAAAGGGAGCAGTTTTGTGTGGTGAATACGGTGGTTAAAAGGGAGCAGTTTTGTGTGGTGAATACGGTGGTTAAAAGGGAGAAGTTTTGGGTGGTTAAAAGGGTTGTTAAAAGGGAAAAGTTTTGTGTGGTTAATACGGTGGTTAAAAGGGAAAAGTTTTGAGTGGTTAATACGGTGGTTAAAAGGGAGCAGTTTTGGGTGGTTAATACGGTGGTTAAAAGGGAGAAGTTTTGGGTGGTTAATACGGTGGTTAAAAGGGAGACGTTTTGTGTGGTTAATACGGTTGTTAAAAGGGAGCGGTTTTGTGTGGTTAATACGGTGGTTAAAAGGGAAAAGTTTTGAGTGGTTAATACGGTGGTTAAAAGGGAGCAGTTTTGGGTGGTTAATACGGTTGTTAAAAGGGAGCGGTTTTGTGTGGTTAATACAGTGGTTAAAAGGGAAAAGTTTTGAGTGGTTAATACGGTGGTTATAAAGGGAGCAGTTTTGGGTGGTTAATACGGTGGTTAAAAGGGAGCGGTTTTGGGTGGTTAATACGGTGGTTAAAACGGAAAAGTTTTGAGTGGTTAATACGGTGGTTAAAAGGGAGCAGTTTTCGGTGGTTAATACGGTGGTTAAAAGGGAGCGGTTTTGTGTGGTTAATACGGTGGTTAAAAGGGAAAAGTTTTGAGTGGTTAATACGGTGGTTAAAAGGGAGACGTTTTGTGTGGTGAATACGGTGGTTAAAAGGGAGCAGTTTTGTGTGGTTAATACGGTGGTTAAAATGGAGCAGTTTTGGGTGGTTAATACGGTGGTTAAAAGGGAGCAGTTTTAGGTGGTTAATACGGTGGTTAAAAGAGAGCAGTTTTGTGGGCTTAATACCGTGGTTACAAGGGAGTAGTTTTGGGAAGTTAATAAGGTGGTTAAAAAGATACAGTTTTGAGTGTTTATTACGATGGTTAAAATGATGTAGTATTGAGTTGTTATTACGGTGGCTAAAAAGATACAGTTTTGGGTGTCTATTATGGTGGTTAAAAAGGAGCAGTTTTGTTTGGTTAATACGGTGGTTAAAAGGGAGCAGTTTTGTGTGGTTAATACGGTGGTTAAAAGGGAGCAGTTTTGTTTGGTTAATACGGTGGTTAAAAGGGAGCAGTTTTGTGTGGTTAATACGGTGGTTAAAAGGGAGCAGTTTTGTGTGGTTATTACGGTGGTCAAATGAGAGTACTTTTGAAAGGTTATTACGCTGGTTAAAAGGGAGCAGTTTTGAGTGGTTAATACGGTGGTTAAAAGGGAGCAGTTTTGTGTGGTTATTACGGTGGTCAAATGGGAGTAGTTTTGAATGGTTAATACGGTGGTTAAAAGGGAGCAGTTTTGTGTGGTTAATACGGTGGTTAAAAGGGAGCAGTTTTGTGTGGTTAATACGGTGGTTAAAAGGGAGCAGTTTTGTGTGGTTAATACGGTGGTTAAAAGGGAGCAGTTTTGTTTGGTTATTACGGTGGTCAAATGGGAGTAGTTTTGAATGGTTATTACGGTGGTTAAAAGGGAGCAGTTTTGTGTGGTTAATACGGTGGTTAAAAGGGAGCAGTTTTGGGTGGTTAATACGGTGGTTAAAATTGAGCAAATTTGAGTGGTTAATACGGTGGTAAAAAAGGAAGCAGTTTTGTATGGTTAATACGGTGGTTAAAAAGGAGCAGTTTTGAGTGGTTAATACGGTGGTTAAAAGGAAGCACTTTTGGGTGGTTAATACAGTGGTTAAATGGGAGCAGTTTTTTGTGGTTAATACGGTGGTTAAAAGGGAGCAGTTTTGGGTGGTGAATACGGTGGTTAAAAGGGAGCAGTTTTGTGTGGTTAATACGGTGGTTAAAAAGGAGCGGTTTTGTGTGCTTAATACGGTGGTTAAAAGGGAAAAGTTTTGAGTGGTTAATACGGTGGTTAAAAGGGAGCAGTTTTCGGTGGTTAATACGGTGGTTAAAAGGGAGCGGTTTTGTGTGGTTAATACGGTGGTTAAAAGGGAAAAGTTTTGAGTGGTTAATACGGTGGTTAAAAGGGAGCAGTTTTGGGTGGTTAATACGGTGGTTAAAAGGGAGCGGTTTTGTGTGGTTAATACGGTGGTTAAAAGGGAAAAGTTTTGAGTGGTTAATACGGTGGTTAAAAGGGAGAAGTTTTGGGTGGTTAATACGGTGGTTAAAAGGGAGCGGTTTTGTGTGGTGAATACGGTGGTTAAAAAGGAGACGTTTTGTGTGGTGAATACGGTGGTTAAAAGGGAGCAGTTTTGTGTGGTTAATACGGTGGTTAAAAGGGAGAAGTTTGGGGTGGTTAATACGGTGGTTAAAAGGGAGACGATTCGTGTGGTTAATGCGGTGGTTAAAAGGGAGCAGTTTTGTGTGGTTAATACGGTGGTTAAAAGGGAGGAGTTTTGTGTGGTTAATACGGTGGTTAAAATGGAGAAGTTTTGGGTGGTGAATACGGTGGTTAAAAGGGAGCAGTTTTGGGTGGTTAATACGGTGGTTAAAAGGGAGACGTTTTGTGTGGTTAATACGGTGGTTAAAATTGAGCGGTTTTGTGTGGTGAATACGGTGGTTAAAAGGGAGACGTTTTGTGTGGTGAATACGGTGGTTAAAAGGGAGCAGTTTTGTGTGGTTAATACGGTGGTTAAAAGGGAGAAGTTTTGGGTGGTGAATACGGTGGTTAAAAGGGAGAAGTTTTGGGTTGTTAATACGGTGGTTAAAAGGGAGCAGTTTTGTGTGGTTAATACGGTGGTTAAAAGGGAGCAGTTTTGTGTGGTGAATACGGTGGTAAAAAGGGAGCTGTTTTGTGTGGTGAATACGGTGGTTAAAAGGGAGCAGTTTTGTGTGGTGAATACGGTGGTTAAAAGGGAGAAGTTTTGGGTGGTTAAAAGGGTTGTTAAAAGGGAGAAGTTTTGTGTGGTTAATACGGTGGTTAAAAGGGAAAAGTTTTGAGTGGTTAATACGGTGGTTAAAAGGGAGCAGTTTTGGGTGGTTAATACGGTGATTAAAAGGGAGAAGTTTTGGGTGGTTAATACGGTGGTTAAAAGGGAGACGTTTTGTGTGGTTAATACGGTTGTTAAAAGGGAGCGGTTTTGTGTGGTTAATACGGTGGTTAAAAGGGAAAAGTTTTGAGTGGTTAATACGGTGGTTAAAAGGGAGCAGTTTTGGGTGGTTAATACGGTTGTTAAAAGGGAGCGGTTTTGTGTGGTTAATACGGTGGTTAAAAGGGAAAAGTTTTGAGTGGTTAATACGGTGGTTAAAAGGGAGCAGTTTTGTGTGGTTAATACGGTGGTTAAAAGGGAGCGGTTTTGTGTGGTTAATACGGTGGTTAAAAGGGAAAAGTTTTGAGTGGTTAATGCGGTGGTTAAAAGGGAGCAGTTTTGTGTGGTAAATACGGTGGTTAAAAGGGAGCAGTTTTGGGTGCTTAATACGGTGGTAAAAACGGACAGGTTTGAGTGGTTAATATGGTTATTAAAAGGGAGCAGTTTAGTGTGGTTAATACGGTGGTTAAAAGGAAGCAGTTTTTGGTGGTTAATACGGTGGTTAAGAAGGGAGCAGTTTTGTGCGGTTAATACGGTGGTAAAAACGGACAGGTTTGAGTGGTTAATACAGTTATTAGAAAGGAGCAGTTTTGAGTGGTTAATACGGTGGTTAAAAGGAAGAAGTTTTGGGTGGTTAATACAGTGGTTAAAAGGAAGAAGTTTTGGGTGGTTAATACGGTAGTTAAGAAGGGAGCAGTTTTTTGTGGTTAATAGGGTGGTTAAAAAGAGAGCAGTTTTGAGTGGTTAATACGGTGGTTAAAAGGGAGCAGTGTTGGGTGGTTAATACGGTGGTTAAAATTGAGCAAATTTGAGTGGTTAATACGGTGGTAAAAAGGGAGCAGTTTTGATTGATTAATACGGTGGGTAAAAGGGAGCAGTTTTGTTTGGTTAATAGTGTGGTTAAAAGGGAGCAGTTTTGTGTGGTTAATACGGTGGTTAAAAGGGAGCAGTTTTGGGTGGTTAATACGGTGGTTAAAATTGAGCAAATTTGAGTGGTTAATACGGTGGTAAAAAGGGAGCAGTTTTGATTGATTAATACGGTGGTTAAAGGGAGCAGTTTTGTTTGGTTAATAGTGTGGTTAAAAGGGAGCAGTTTTGTGTGGTTAACACGGTGGTTAAAAGGGAGCAGTTTTGAGTGGTGAATACGGTGGTAAAAAGGGAACAGTTTTGAGTGGTTAATACGGTAGCAGTTTTGTGTGGTGAATACGGTGGTTAAAAGGGAGATGTTTTGGGTGGTTAATACGGTGGTTAAAAGGGAGACGTTTTGTGTGGTTAATACGGTGGTTAAAAGGGACCAGTTTTGTATGGTTAATACGGTGGTTAAAAGGGAACAGTTTTGTGTGGTGAATACGGTGGTTAAAAGGGAGCAGTTTTGTGTGGTTAATACGGTGGTTAAAAGGGAGCAGTTTTGTATGGTTAATACGGTGGTTAAAAGAGAACAGTTTTGTGTGGTGAATACGGTGGTTAAAAGGGAGACGTTTTGTGTGGTTAATACGGTGGTTAAAAGGGAGCAGTTTTGTGTGGTGAATACGGTGGTTAAAAGGGAGCAGTTTTGAGTGGTTAATACAGTGGTTAAAAAGGGAGTAGTTTTGTGTGGTTAATACGGTGGTTAAAAAGGGAGTAGTTTTGTGTGGTTAATACGGTGGATAAAAAGGGAGTAGTTTTGTGTGGTTAATACGGTGGTTAAAAGGAAGCAGTTTTGTGTGGTTAATACGGTGGTTAAAAGGGAGTAGTTTTGTGTGGTTAATACGGTGGTTAAAAGGAAGCAGTTTTGTGTGGTTAATACGGTGGTTAAAAGGGAGCAGTTTTGTGTGGTTAATACGGTGGTTAAAAGGGAGCAGTTTTGTCTGGTTAATACGGTGGTTAAAAGTTAGCATTTTTGAGTGGTTAATACGGTGGTTAAAAGGGAGCAGTTTCGTGTGGTTAATACGGTGGTTAAAAGGGAGAAGTTTTGGGTGGTTAATACGGTGGTTAAAAGGGAGACGTTTTGTGTGGTTAATACGGTGGTTAAAAGGGAGCGGTTTTGTGTGGTGAATACGGTGGTTAAAAGGGAGAAGTTTTGGGTGGTTAATACGGTGGTTAAAAGGGAGACGTATTGTGTGGTTAATACTGTGGTTAAAAGGGAGCAGTTTTGTATGGTGAATACGGTGGTTAAAAGAGAGCAGTTTTGGGTGGTTAATACGGTGGTTAAAAGAGAGCAGTTTTGTGTGGTTAATACGGGTGTTAAAAGGGAGACGTTTTGTTTGGTTAATACGGTGGTTAAAAGGGAGCGGTTTTGTGTGGTGAATACGGTGGTTAAAAGGGAGACGTTTTGTGTGGTGAATACGGTGGTTAAAAGGGAGCAGTTTTGTGTGGTTAATACGGTGGTTAAAAGGGAGGAGTTTTGTGTGGTTAATACGGTGGTTAAAAGGGAGAAGTTTTGGGTGGTTAATACGGTGGTTAAAAGGGAGTAGTTTTGTGTGGTTAATACGGTGGTTAAAAGGGAGCAGTTTTGTGTGGTGAATACGGTGGTTAAAAGCGAGAAGTTTTGTGTGGTTAATACAGTGGTTAAAAGGGAGCAGTTTTGTGTGGTTAATACGGTGGTTAAAAGAGAGCAGTTTTGTGTGGTTAATACGGTGGTTAAAAGAGAGCAGTTTTGTGTGGTTAATACGGTGGTTAAAAGGGAGACGTTTTGTGTGGTTAATACGGTGGTTAAAAGGGAGCGGTTTTGTGTGGTGAATACGGTGGTTAAAAGGGAGACGTTTTGTGTGGTGAATACGGTGGTTAAAAGGGAGCAGTTTTGTGTGGTTAATACGGTGGTTAAAAGGGAGAAGTTTTGGGTGGTGAATACGGTGGTTAAAAGGGAGAAGTTTTGGGTGGTTAATACGGTGGTTAAAAGGGAGACGTTTTGTGTGGTTAATACGGTGGTTAAAAGGGAGCAGTTTTGTGTGGTGAATACGGTGGTTAAAAGGGAGCAGTTTTGTGTGGTTAATACGGTGGTTAAAAGGGAGCAGTTTTGTGTGGGGAATACGGTGGTTAAAAGGGAGAAGTTTTGGGTGGTTAATACGGTTGTTAAAAGGGAGAAGTTTTGTGTGGTTAATACGGTGGTTAAAAGGGAAAAGTTTTGAGTTGTTAATACGGTGGTTAAAAGGGAGCAGTTTTGGGTGGTTAATACGGTGGTTAAAAGGGAGACGTTTTGGGTGGTTAATACGGTGGTTAAAAGGGAGATGTTTTGTGTGGTTAATACGGTTGTTAAAAGGGAGCGGTTTTGTGTGGTTAATACGGTGGTTAAAAGGGAAAAGTTTTGAGTGGTTAATACGGTGGTTAAAACGGAGCAGTTTTGGGTGGTTAATACGGTTGTTAAAAGGGAGCGGTTTTGTGTGGTTAATACGGTGGTTAAAAGGGAAAAGTTTTGGGTGGTTAAGACGGTGGTTAAAAGGGAGCAGTTTTGGGTGGTTAATACGGTGGTTAAAAGGGAGCGGTTTTGTGTGGTTAATACGGTGGTTAAAAGGGAGCAGTTTTGGGTTTTTAATACGGTGGTTTTAAAGAAACAGTTTTGAGTGGTTAATACGGTGGTTAAAAGGAAGCAGTTTTGTGCGGTTAATACGGTGGTTAACAGGCAACAGTTTTGGGTGGTTAATTCGGTGGTTTAAAATGGAGCAGTTTTTTGTCGTTAATACGGTGGTTAAAAAGGGACAGTTTTGGGCGGTTAATGCGGTGGTTAAATAGGGACTGGTTTGGGTGGATATTACGGTGGTTAAAAGGGACAGTTTTGTGTGGTTAATACGGTGGTTAAAAGGGAGCAGTTTCGTGTGGTTAATACGGTGGTTAAAAAGGAAAAGTTTTGGGTGGTTAATACGGTGGTTAAAAGGGAGACGTTTTGTTCCGTTAATACGGTGGTTAAAAGGGAGCGGTTTTGTGTGGTGAATACGGTGGTTAAAAGGGAGAAGTTTTGGGTGGTTAATACGGTGGTTAAAAGGGAGACGTTTTGTGTGGTTAATACGGTGGTTAAAAGGGAGCAGTTTTGTATGGTTAATACGGTGGTTAAAAGAGAGCAGTTTTGTGTGGTTAATATGGTGGTTAAAAGGGAGACGTTTTGTGTGGTTAATACGGTGGTTAAAAGGGAGCGGTTTTGTGTGGTGAATACGGTGGTTAAAAGGGAGACGTTTTGTGTGGTGAATACGGTGGTTAAAAGGGAGCAGTTTTGTGTGGTTAATACGGTGGTTAAAAGGGAGGAGTTTTGTGTGGTTAATACGGTGGTTAAAAGGGAGAAGTTTTGGGTGGTTAATACGGTGGTTAAAAGGGAGACGTTTTGTGTGGTTAATACGGTGGTTAAAAGGGAGCAGTTTTGTGTGGTGAATACGGTGGTTAAAAGCGAGAAGTTTTGTGTGGTTAATACGGTGGTTAAAAGGGAGCAGTTTTGTGTGGGTAATACGGTGGTTAAAAGAGAGCAGGTTTGTGTGGTTAATACGGTGGTTAAAAGGGAAAAGTTTTGAGTGGTTAATACGGTGGTTAAAAGGGAGCGGTTTTGTGTGGTGAATACGATGGTTAAAAGGGAGACGTTTTGTGTGGTGAATACGGTGGTTAAAAGGGAGCAGTTTTGTGTGGTTAATACGGTGGTTAAAAGGGAGAAGTTTTGGGTGGTGAATACGGTGGTTAAAAGGGAGAAGTTTTGGGTGGTTAATACGGTGGTTAAAAGGGAGCAGTTTTGTGTGGTGAATACGGTGGTTAAAAGGGAGCAGTTTTGTGTGGTGAATACGGTGGTTAAAAGGGAGCAGTTTTGTCTGGTTCATACGGTGGTTAAAAAGGAGCGGTTTTGTGTGCTTAATACGGTGGTTAAAAGGGAAAAGTTTTGAGTGGTTAATACGGTGGTTAAAAGGGAGCAGTTTTCGGTGGTTAATACGGTGGTTAAAAGGGAGCGGTTTTGTGTGGTTAATACGGTGGTTAAAAGGGAAAAGTTTTGAGTGGTTAATACGGTGGTTAAAAGGGAGACGTTTTGTGTGGTGAATACGGTGGTTAAAAGGGAGCAGTTTTGTGTGGTTAATACGGTGGTTAAAATGGAGCAGTTTTGGGTGGTTAATACGGTGGTTAAAAGGGAGCAGTTTTAGGTGGTTAATACGGTGGTTAAAAGAGAGCAGTTTTGTGGGCTTAATACCGTGGTTACAAGGGAGTAGTTTTGGGAAGTTAATAAGGTGGTTAAAAAGATACAGTTTTGAGTGTTTATTACGATGGTTAAAATGATGTAGTATTGAGTTGTTATTACGGTGGCTAAAAAGATACAGTTTTGGGTGTCTATTATGGTGGTTAAAAAGGAGCAGTTTTGTTTGGTTAATACGGTGGTTAAAAGGGAGCAGTTTTGTGTGGTTAATACGGTGGTTAAAAGGGAGCAGTTTTGTTTGGTTAATACGGTGGTTAAAAGGGAGCAGTTTTGTGTGGTTATTACGGTGGTTAAAAGGGAGCAGTTTTGTGTGGTTATTACGGTGGTCAAATGAGAGTACTTTTGAAAGGTTATTACGCTGGTTAAAAGGGAGCAGTTTTGAGTGGTTAATACGGTGGTTAAAAGGGAGCAGTTTTGTGTGGTTATTACGGTGGTCAAATGGGAGTAGTTTTGAATGGTTAATACGGTGGTTAAAAGGGAGCAGTTTTGTGTGGTTAATACGGTGGTTAAAAGGGAGCAATTTTGTGTGGTTAATACGGTGGTTAAAAGGGAGCAGTTTTGTGTGGTTAATACGGTGGTTAAAAGGGAGCAGTTTTGTTTGGTTATTACGGTGGTCAAATGGGAGTAGTTTTGAATGGTTATTACGGTGGTTAAAAGGGAGCAGTTTTGTGTGGTTAATACGGTGGTTAAAAGGGAGCAGTTTTGGGTGGTTAATACGGTGGTTAAAATTGAGCAAATTTGAGTGGTTAATACGGTGGTAAAAAAGGAAGCAGTTTTGTATGGTTAATACGGTGGTTAAAAAGGAGCAGTTTTGAGTGGTTAATACGGTGGTTAAAAGGAAGCACTTTTGGGTGGTTAATACAGTGGTTAAATGGGAGCAGTTTTTTGTGGTTAATACGGTGGTTAAAAGGGAGCAGTTTTGTGTGGTTAATACGGTGGTTAAAAGGGAGCGGTTTTGTGTGGTTAATACGGTGGTTAAAAGGGAAAAGTTTTGAGTGGTTAATACGGTGGTTAAAAGGGAGCAGTTTTGGGTGGTTAATACGGTGGTTAAAAGGGAGCGGTTTTGTCTGGTTAATACGGTGGTTAAAAGGGAAAAGTTTTGAGTGGTTAATATACGGTGGTTAAAAGGGAGAAGTTTTGGGTGGTTAATACGGTGGTTAAAAGGGAGCGGTTTTGTGTGGTGAATACGGTGGTTAAAAAGGAGACGTTTTGTGTGGTGAATACGGTGGTTAAAAGGGAGCAGTTTTGTGTGGTTAATAAGGTGGTTAAAAGGGAGAAGTTTTGGGTGGTTAATACGGTGGTTAAAAGGGAGCAGTTTTGTGTAGTGAATACGGTGGTTAAAAGGGAGCAGTTTTGTGTGGTGAATACGGTGGTTAAAAGGGAGAAGTTTTGGGTGGTTAAAAGGGTTGTTAAAAGGGAGAAGTTTTGTGTGGTTAATACGGTGGTTAAAAGGGAAAAGTTTTGAGTGGTTAATACGGTGGTTAAAAGGGAGCAGTTTTGGGTGGTTAATACGGTGGTTAAAAGGGAGAAGTTTTGGGTGGTTAATACGGTGGTTAAAAGGGAGACGTTTTGTGTGGTTAATACGGTTGTTAAAAGGGAGCGGTTTTGTGTGGTTAATACGGTGGTTAAAAGGGAGCAGTTTTGTTTGGTTAATACGGTGGTTAAAAGGGAGCAGTTTTGTGTGGTTAATACGGTGGTTAAAAGGGAGCAGTTTTGTGTGGTTATTACGGTGGTCAAATGAGAGTACTTTTGAAAGGTTATTACGCTGGTTAAAAGGGAGCAGTTTTGAGTGGTTAATACGGTGGTTAAAAGGGAGCAGTTTTGTGTGGTTATTACGGTGGTCAAATGGGAGTAGTTTTGAATGGTTAATACGGTGGTTAAAAGGGAGCAGTTTTGTGTGGTTAATACGGTGGTTAAAAGGGAGCAGTTTTGTGTGGTTAATACGGTGGTTAAAAGGGAGCAGTTTTGTTTGGTTAATACGGTGGTTAAAAGGGAGCAGTTTTGTGTGGTTAATACGGTGGTTAAAAGGGAGCAGTTTTGTGTGGTTATTACGGTGGTCAAATGAGAGTACTTTTGAAAGGTTATTACGCTGGTTAAAAGGGAGCAGTTTTGAGTGGTTAATACGGTGGTTAAAAGGGAGCAGTTTTGTGTGGTTATTACGGTGGTCAAATGGGAGTAGTTTTGAATGGTTAATACGGTGGTTAAAAGGGAGCAGTTTTGTGTGGTTAATACGGTGGTTAAAAGGGAGCAGTTTTGTGTGGTTAATACGGTGGTTAAAAGGGAGCAGTTTTGTGTGGTTAATACGGTGGTTAAAAGGGAGCAGTTTTGTTTGGTTATTACGGTGGTCAAATGGGAGTAGTTTTGAATGGTTATTACGGTGGTTAAAAGGGAGCAGTTTTGTGTGGTTAATACGGTGGTTAAAAGGGAGCAGTTTTGGGTGGTTAATACGGTGGTTAAAATTGAGCAAATTTGAGTGGTTAATACGGTGGTAAAAAAGGAAGCAGTTTTGTATGGTTAATACGGTGGTTAAAAAGGAGCAGTTTTGAGTGGTTAATACGGTGGTTAAAAGGAAGCACTTTTGGGTGGTTAATACAGTGGTTAAATGGGAGCAGTTTTTTGTGGTTAATACGGTGGTTAAAAGGGAGCAGTTTTGTGTGGTTAATACGGTGGTTAAAAGGGAGCGGTTTTGTGTGGTTAATACGGTGGTTAAAAGGGAAAAGTTTTGAGTGGTTAATACGGTGGTTAAAAGGGAGCAGTTTTGGGTGGTTAATACGGTGGTTAAAAGGGAGCGGTTTTGTCTGGTTAATACGGTGGTAAAAAGGGAAAAGTTTTGAGTGGTTAATATACGGTGGTTAAAAGGGAGAAGTTTTGGGTGGTTAATACGGTGGTTAAAAGGGAGCGGTTTTGTGTGGTGAATACGGTGGTTAAAAAGGAGACGTTTTGTGTGGTGAATACGGTGGTTAAAAGGGAGCAGTTTTGTGTGGTTAATACGGTGGTTAAAAGGGAGAAGTTTTGGGTGGTTAATACGGTGGTTAAAAGGGAGCAGTTTTGTGTAGTGAATACGGTGGTTAAAAGGGAGCAGTTTTGTGTGGTGAATACGGTGGTTAAAAGGGAGAAGTTTTGGGTGGTTAAAAGGGTTGTTAAAAGGGAGAAGTTTTGTGTGGTTAATACGGTGGTTAAAAGGGAAAAGTTTTGAGTGGTTAATACGGTGGTTAAAAGGGAGCAGTTTTGGGTGGTTAATACGGTGGTTAAAAGGGAGAAGTTTTGGGTGGTTAATACGGTGGTTAAAAGGGAGACGTTTTGTGTGGTTAATACGGTTGTTAAAAGGGAGCGGTTTTGTGTGGTTAATACGGTGGTTAAAAGGGAGCAGTTTTGTTTGGTTAATACGGTGGTTAAAAGGGAGCGGTTTTGTGTGGTTAATACGGTGGTTAAAAGGGAGCAGTTTTGTGTGGTTATTACGGTGGTCAAATGAGAGTACTTTTGAAAGGTTATTACGCTGCTTAAAAGGGAGCAGTTTTGAGTGGTTAATACGGTGGTTAAAAGGGAGCAGTTTTGTGTGGTTATTACGGTGGTCAAATGGGAGTAGTTTTGAATGGTTAATACGGTGGTTAAAAGGGAGCAGTTTTGTGTGGTTAATACGGTGGTTAAAAGGGAGCAGTTTTGTGTGGTTAATACGGTGGTTAAAAGGGAGCAGTTTTGTGTGGTTAATACGGTGGTTAAAAGGGAGCAGTTTTGTTTGGTTATTACGGTGGTCAAATGGGAGTAGTTTTGAATGGTTATTACGGTGGTTAAAAGGGAGCAGTTTTGTGTGGTTAATACGGTGGTTAAAAGGGAGCAGTTTTGGGTGGTTAATACGGTGGTTAAAATTGAGCAAATTTGAGTGGTTAATACGGTGGTAAAAAAGGAAGCAGTTTTGTATGGTTAATACGGTGGTTAAAAAGGAGCAGTTTTGAGTGGTTAATACGGTGGTTAAAAGGAAGCACTTTTGGGTGGTTAATACAGTGGTTAAATGGGAGCAGTTTTTTGTGGTTAATACGGTGGTTAAAAGGGAAAAGTTTTGAGTGGTTAATACGGTGGTTAAAAGGGAGCAGTTTTGGGTGGTTAATACGGTGGTTAAAAGGGAGCAGTTTTGTGTGGTTAATACGGTGGTTAAAAGGGAGCGGTTTTGTCTGGTTAATACGGTGGTTAAAAGGGAAAAGTTTTGAGTGGTTAATATACGGTGGTTAAAAGGGAGAAGTTTTGGGTGGTTAATACGGTGGTTAAAAGGGAGCGGTTTTGTGTGGTGAATACGGTGGTTAAAAAGGAGACGTTTTGTGTGGTGAATACGGTGGTTAAAAGGGAGCAGTTTTGTGTGGTTAATACGGTGGTTAAAAGGGAGAAGTTTTGGGTGGTTAATACGGTGGTTAAAAGGGAGACGTTTTGTGTGGTTAATACGGTGGTTAAAAGGGAGCAGTTTTGTGTGGTTAATACGGTGGTTAAAAGGGAGGAGTTTTGTGTGGTTAATACGGTGGTTAAAATGGAGAAGTTTTGGGTGGTGAATACGGTGGTTAAAAGGGAGCAGTTTTGGGTGGTTAATACGGTGGTTAAAAGGGAGACGTTTTGTGTGGTTAATACGGTGGTTAAAATTGAGCGGTTTTGTGTGGTGAATACGGTGGTTAAAAGGGAGACGTTTTGTGTGGTGAATACGGTGGTTAAAAGGGAGCAGTTTTGTGTGGTTAATACGGTGGTTAAAAGGGAGAAGTTTTGGGTGGTGAATACGGTGGTTAAAAGGGAGAAGTTTTGGGTGGTTAATACGGTGGTTAAAAGGGAGCAGTTTTGTGTGGTTAATACGGTGGTTAAAAGGGAGCAGTTTTGTGTGGTGAATACGGTGGTTAAAAGGGAGCAGTTTTGTGTGGTGAATACGGTGGTTAAAAGGGAGAAGTTTTGGGTGGTTAAAAGGGTTGTTAAAAGGGAAAAGTTTTGTGTGGTTAATACGGTGGTTAAAAGGGAAAAGTTTTGAGTGGTTAATACGGTGGTTAAAAGGGAGCAGTTTTGGGTGGTTAATACGGTGGTTAAAAGGGAGAAGTTTTGGGTGGTTAATACGGTGGTTAAAAGGGAGACGTTTTGTGTGGTTAATACGGTTGTTAAAAGGGAGCGGTTTTGTGTGGTTAATACGGTGGTTAAAAGGGAAAAGTTTTGAGTGGTTAATACGGTGGTTAAAAGGGAGCAGTTTTGGGTGGTTAATACGGTTGTTAAAAGGGAGCGGTTTTGTGTGGTTAATACAGTGGTTAAAAGGGAAAAGTTTTGAGTGGTTAATACGGTGGTTATAAAGGGAGCAGTTTTGGGTGGTTAATACGGTGGTTAAAAGGGAGCGGTTTTGGGTGGTTAATACGGTGGTTAAAACGGAAAAGTTTTGAGTGGTTAATACGGTGGTTAAAAGGGAGCAGTTTTCGGTGGTTAATACGGTGGTTAAAAGGGAGCGGTTTTGTGTGGTTAATACGGTGGTTAAAAGGGAAAAGTTTTGAGTGGTTAATACGGTGGTTAAAAGGGAGACGTTTTGTGTGGTGAATACGGTGGTTAAAAGGGAGCAGTTTTGTGTGGTTAATACGGTGGTTAAAATGGAGCAGTTTTGGGTGGTTAATACGGTGGTTAAAAGGGAGCAGTTTTAGGTGGTTAATACGGTGGTTAAAAGAGAGCAGTTTTGTGGGCTTAATACCGTGGTTACAAGGGAGTAGTTTTGGGAAGTTAATAAGGTGGTTAAAAAGATACAGTTTTGAGTGTTTATTACGATGGTTAAAATGATGTAGTATTGAGTTGTTATTACGGTGGCTAAAAAGATACAGTTTTGGGTGTCTATTATGGTGGTTAAAAAGGAGCAGTTTTGTTTGGTTAATACGGTGGTTAAAAGGGAGCAGTTTTGTGTGGTTAATACGGTGGTTAAAAGGGAGCAGTTTTGTTTGGTTAATACGGTGGTTAAAAGGGAGCAGTTTTGTGTGGTTAATACGGTGGTTAAAAGGGAGCAGTTTTGTGTGGTTATTACGGTGGTCAAATGAGAGTACTTTTGAAAGGTTATTACGCTGGTTAAAAGGGAGCAGTTTTGAGTGGTTAATACGGTGGTTAAAAGGGAGCAGTTTTGTGTGGTTATTACGGTGGTCAAATGGGAGTAGTTTTGAATGGTTAATACGGTGGTTAAAAGGGAGCAGTTTTGTGTGGTTAATACGGTGGTTAAAAGGGAGCAGTTTTGTGTGGTTAATACGGTGGTTAAAAGGGAGCAGTTTTGTGTGGTTAATACGGTGGTTAAAAGGGAGCAGTTTTGTTTGGTTATTACGGTGGTCAAATGGGAGTAGTTTTGAATGGTTATTACGGTGGTTAAAAGGGAGCAGTTTTGTGTGGTTAATACGGTGGTTAAAAGGGAGCAGTTTTGGGTGGTTAATACGGTGGTTAAAATTGAGCAAATTTGAGTGGTTAATACGGTGGTAAAAAAGGAAGCAGTTTTGTATGGTTAATACGGTGGTTAAAAAGGAGCAGTTTTGAGTGGTTAATACGGTGGTTAAAAGGAAGCACTTTTGGGTGGTTAATACAGTGGTTAAATGGGAGCAGTTTTTTGTGGTTAATACGGTGGTTAAAAGGGAGCAGTTTTGGGTGGTGAATACGGTGGTTAAAAGGGAGCAGTTTTGTGTGGTTAATACGGTGGTTAAAAAGGAGCGGTTTTGTGTGCTTAATACGGTGGTTAAAAGGGAAAAGTTTTGAGTGGTTAATACGGTGGTTAAAAGGGAGCAGTTTTCGGTGGTTAATACGGTGGTTAAAAGGGAGCGGTTTTGTGTGGTTAATACGGTGGTTAAAAGGGAAAAGTTTTGAGTGGTTAATACGGTGGTTAAAAGGGAGCAGTTTTGGGTGGTTAATACGGTGGTTAAAAGGGAGCGGTTTTGTGTGGTTAATACGGTGGTTAAAAGGGAAAAGTTTTGAGTGGTTAATACGGTGGTTAAAAGGGAGAAGTTTTGGGTGGTTAATACGGTGGTTAAAAGGGAGCGGTTTTGTGTGGTGAATACGGTGGTTAAAAAGGAGACGTTTTGTGTGGTGAATACGGTGGTTAAAAGGGAGCAGTTTTGTGTGGTTAATACGGTGGTTAAAAGGGAGAAGTTTGGGGTGGTTAATACGGTGGTTAAAAGGGAGACGATTCGTGTGGTTAATGCGGTGGTTAAAAGGGAGCAGTTTTGTGTGGTTAATACGGTGGTTAAAAGGGAGGAGTTTTGTGTGGTTAATACGGTGGTTAAAATGGAGAAGTTTTGGGTGGTGAATACGGTGGTTAAAAGGGAGCAGTTTTGGGTGGTTAATACGGTGGTTAAAAGGGAGACGTTTTGTGTGGTTAATACGGTGGTTAAAATTGAGCGGTTTTGTGTGGTGAATACGGTGGTTAAAAGGGAGACGTTTTGTGTGGTGAATACGGTGGTTAAAAGGGAGCAGTTTTGTGTGGTTAATACGGTGGTTAAAAGGGAGAAGTTTTGGGTGGTGAATACGGTGGTTAAAAGGGAGAAGTTTTGGGTTGTTAATACGGTGGTTAAAAGGGAGCAGTTTTGTGTGGTTAATACGGTGGTTAAAAGGGAGCAGTTTTGTGTGGTGAATACGGTGGTAAAAAGGGAGCTGTTTTGTGTGGTGAATACGGTGGTTAAAAGGGAGCAGTTTTGTGTGGTGAATACGGTGGTTAAAAGGGAGAAGTTTTGGGTGGTTAAAAGGGTTGTTAAAAGGGAGAAGTTTTGTGTGGTTAATACGGTGGTTAAAAGGGAAAAGTTTTGAGTGGTTAATACGGTGGTTAAAAGGGAGCAGTTTTGGGTGGTTAATACGGTGATTAAAAGGGAGAAGTTTTGGGTGGTTAATACGGTGGTTAAAAGGGAGACGTTTTGTGTGGTTAATACGGTTGTTAAAAGGGAGCGGTTTTGTGTGGTTAATACGGTGGTTAAAAGGGAAAAGTTTTGAGTGGTTAATACGGTGGTTAAAAGGGAGCAGTTTTGGGTGGTTAATACGGTTGTTAAAAGGGAGCGGTTTTGTGTGGTTAATACGGTGGTTAAAAGGGAAAAGTTTTGAGTGGTTAATACGGTGGTTAAAAGGGAGCAGTTTTGTGTGGTTAATACGGTGGTTAAAAGGGAGCGGTTTTGTGTGGTTAATACGGTGGTTAAAAGGGAAAAGTTTTGAGTGGTTAATGCGGTGGTTAAAAGGGAGCAGTTTTGTGTGGTAAATACGGTGGTTAAAAGGGAGCAGTTTTGGGTGCTTAATACGGTGGTAAAAACGGACAGGTTTGAGTGGTTAATATGGTTATTAAAAGGGAGCAGTTTAGTGTGGTTAATACGGTGGTTAAAAGGAAGCAGTTTTTGGTGGTTAATACGGTGGTTAAGAAGGGAGCAGTTTTGTGCGGTTAATACGGTGGTAAAAACGGACAGGTTTGAGTGGTTAATACAGTTATTAGAAAGGAGCAGTTTTGAGTGGTTAATACGGTGGTTAAAAGGAAGAAGTTTTGGGTGGTTAATACAGTGGTTAAAAGGAAGAAGTTTTGGGTGGTTAATACGGTAGTTAAGAAGGGAGCAGTTTTTTGTGGTTAATAGGGTGGTTAAAAAGAGAGCAGTTTTGAGTGGTTAATACGGTGGTTAAAAGGGAGCAGTGTTGGGTGGTTAATACGGTGGTTAAAATTGAGCAAATTTGAGTGGTTAATACGGTGGTAAAAAGGGAGCAGTTTTGATTGATTAATACGGTGGGTAAAAGGGAGCAGTTTTGTTTGGTTAATAGTGTGGTTAAAAGGGAGCAGTTTTGTGTGGTTAATACGGTGGTTAAAAGGGAGCAGTTTTGGGTGGTTAATACGGTGGTTAAAATTGAGCAAATTTGAGTGGTTAATACGGTGGTAAAAAGGGAGCAGTTTTGATTGATTAATACGGTGGTTAAAGGGAGCAGTTTTGTTTGGTTAATAGTGTGGTTAAAAGGGAGCAGTTTTGTGTGGTTAACACGGTGGTTAAAAGGGAGCAGTTTTGAGTGGTGAATACGGTGGTAAAAAGGGAACAGTTTTGAGTGGTTAATACGGTAGCAGTTTTGTGTGGTGAATACGGTGGTTAAAAGGGAGATGTTTTGGGTGGTTAATACGGTGGTTAAAAGGGAGACGTTTTGTGTGGTTAATACGGTGGTTAAAAGGGACCAGTTTTGTATGGTTAATACGGTGGTTAAAAGGGAACAGTTTTGTGTGGTGAATACGGTGGTTAAAAGGGAGCAGTTTTGTGTGGTTAATACGGTGGTTAAAAGGGAGCAGTTTTGTATGGTTAATACGGTGGTTAAAAGAGAACAGTTTTGTGTGGTGAATACGGTGGTTAAAAGGGAGACGTTTTGTGTGGTTAATACGGTGGTTAAAAGGGAGCAGTTTTGTGTGGTGAATACGGTGGTTAAAAGGGAGCAGTTTTGAGTGGTTAATACAGTGGTTAAAAAGGGAGTAGTTTTGTGTGGTTAATACGGTGGTTAAAAAGGGAGTAGTTTTGTGTGGTTAATACGGTGGATAAAAAGGGAGTAGTTTTGTGTGGTTAATACGGTGGTTAAAAGGAAGCAGTTTTGTGTGGTTAATACGGTGGTTAAAAGGGAGTAGTTTTGTGTGGTTAATACGGTGGTTAAAAGGAAGCAGTTTTGTGTGGTTAATACGGTGGTTAAAAGGGAGCAGTTTTGTGTGGTTAATACGGTGGTTAAAAGGGAGCAGTTTTGTCTGGTTAATACGGTGGTTAAAAGTTAGCATTTTTGAGTGGTTAATACGGTGGTTAAAAGGGAGCAGTTTCGTGTGGTTAATACGGTGGTTAAAAGGGAGAAGTTTTGGGTGGTTAATACGGTGGTTAAAAGGGAGACGTTTTGTGTGGTTAATACGGTGGTTAAAAGGGAGCGGTTTTGTGTGGTGAATACGGTGGTTAAAAGGGAGAAGTTTTGGGTGGTTAATACGGTGGTTAAAAGGGAGACGTATTGTGTGGTTAATACTGTGGTTAAAAGGGAGCAGTTTTGTATGGTGAATACGGTGGTTAAAAGAGAGCAGTTTTGGGTGGTTAATACGGTGGTTAAAAGAGAGCAGTTTTGTGTGGTTAATACGGGTGTTAAAAGGGAGACGTTTTGTTTGGTTAATACGGTGGTTAAAAGGGAGCGGTTTTGTGTGGTGAATACGGTGGTTAAAAGGGAGACGTTTTGTGTGGTGAATACGGTGGTTAAAAGGGAGCAGTTTTGTGTGGTTAATACGGTGGTTAAAAGGGAGGAGTTTTGTGTGGTTAATACGGTGGTTAAAAGGGAGAAGTTTTGGGTGGTTAATACGGTGGTTAAAAGGGAGTAGTTTTGTGTGGTTAATACGGTGGTTAAAAGGGAGCAGTTTTGTGTGGTGAATACGGTGGTTAAAAGCGAGAAGTTTTGTGTGGTTAATACAGTGGTTAAAAGGGAGCAGTTTTGTGTGGTTAATACGGTGGTTAAAAGAGAGCAGTTTTGTGTGGTTAATACGGTGGTTAAAAGAGAGCAGTTTTGTGTGGTTAATACGGTGGTTAAAAGGGAGACGTTTTGTGTGGTTAATACGGTGGTTAAAAGGGAGCGGTTTTGTGTGGTGAATACGGTGGTTAAAAGGGAGACGTTTTGTGTGGTGAATACGGTGGTTAAAAGGGAGCAGTTTTGTGTGGTTAATACGGTGGTTAAAAGGGAGAAGTTTTGGGTGGTGAATACGGTGGTTAAAAGGGAGAAGTTTTGGGTGGTTAATACGGTGGTTAAAAGGGAGACGTTTTGTGTGGTTAATACGGTGGTTAAAAGGGAGCAGTTTTGTGTGGTGAATACGGTGGTTAAAAGGGAGCAGTTTTGTGTGGTTAATACGGTGGTTAAAAGGGAGCAGTTTTGTGTGGGGAATACGGTGGTTAAAAGGGAGAAGTTTTGGGTGGTTAATACGGTTGTTAAAAGGGAGAAGTTTTGTGTGGTTAATACGGTGGTTAAAAGGGAAAAGTTTTGAGTTGTTAATACGGTGGTTAAAAGGGAGCAGTTTTGGGTGGTTAATACGGTGGTTAAAAGGGAGACGTTTTGGGTGGTTAATACGGTGGTTAAAAGGGAGATGTTTTGTGTGGTTAATACGGTTGTTAAAAGGGAGCGGTTTTGTGTGGTTAATACGGTGGTTAAAAGGGAAAAGTTTTGAGTGGTTAATACGGTGGTTAAAACGGAGCAGTTTTGGGTGGTTAATACGGTTGTTAAAAGGGAGCGGTTTTGTGTGGTTAATACGGTGGTTAAAAGGGAAAAGTTTTGGGTGGTTAAGACGGTGGTTAAAAGGGAGCAGTTTTGGGTGGTTAATACGGTGGTTAAAAGGGAGCGGTTTTGTGTGGTTAATACGGTGGTTAAAAGGGAGCAGTTTTGGGTTTTTAATACGGTGGTTTTAAAGAAACAGTTTTGAGTGGTTAATACGGTGGTTAAAAGGAAGCAGTTTTGTGCGGTTAATACGGTGGTTAACAGGCAACAGTTTTGGGTGGTTAATTCGGTGGTTTAAAATGGAGCAGTTTTTTGTCGTTAATACGGTGGTTAAAAAGGGACAGTTTTGGGCGGTTAATGCGGTGGTTAAATAGGGACTGGTTTGGGTGGATATTACGGTGGTTAAAAGGGACAGTTTTGTGTGGTTAATACGGTGGTTAAAAGGGAGCAGTTTCGTGTGGTTAATACGGTGGTTAAAAAGGAAAAGTTTTGGGTGGTTAATACGGTGGTTAAAAGGGAGACGTTTTGTTCCGTTAATACGGTGGTTAAAAGGGAGCGGTTTTGTGTGGTGAATACGGTGGTTAAAAGGGAGAAGTTTTGGGTGGTTAATACGGTGGTTAAAAGGGAGACGTTTTGTGTGGTTAATACGGTGGTTAAAAGGGAGCAGTTTTGTATGGTTAATACGGTGGTTAAAAGAGAGCAGTTTTGTGTGGTTAATATGGTGGTTAAAAGGGAGACGTTTTGTGTGGTTAATACGGTGGTTAAAAGGGAGCGGTTTTGTGTGGTGAATACGGTGGTTAAAAGGGAGACGTTTTGTGTGGTGAATACGGTGGTTAAAAGGGAGCAGTTTTGTGTGGTTAATACGGTGGTTAAAAGGGAGGAGTTTTGTGTGGTTAATACGGTGGTTAAAAGGGAGAAGTTTTGGGTGGTTAATACGGTGGTTAAAAGGGAGACGTTTTGTGTGGTTAATACGGTGGTTAAAAGGGAGCAGTTTTGTGTGGTGAATACGGTGGTTAAAAGCGAGAAGTTTTGTGTGGTTAATACGGTGGTTAAAAGGGAGCAGTTTTGTGTGGGTAATACGGTGGTTAAAAGAGAGCAGGTTTGTGTGGTTAATACGGTGGTTAAAAGGGAAAAGTTTTGAGTGGTTAATACGGTGGTTAAAAGGGAGCGGTTTTGTGTGGTGAATACGATGGTTAAAAGGGAGACGTTTTGTGTGGTGAATACGGTGGTTAAAAGGGAGCAGTTTTGTGTGGTTAATACGGTGGTTAAAAGGGAGAAGTTTTGGGTGGTGAATACGGTGGTTAAAAGGGAGAAGTTTTGGGTGGTTAATACGGTGGTTAAAAGGGAGCAGTTTTGTGTGGTGAATACGGTGGTTAAAAGGGAGCAGTTTTGTGTGGTGAATACGGTGGTTAAAAGGGAGCAGTTTTGTCTGGTTCATACGGTGGTTAAAAGGGAGCAGTTTTGTGTGGTGAATACGGTGGTTAAAAGGGAGAAGTTTTGGGTGGTTAATACGGTTGTTAAAAGGGAGAAGTTTTGTGTGGTTAATACGGTGGTTAAAAGGGAAAAGTTTTGAGTGGTTAATACGGTGGTTAAAAGGGAGCAGTTTTGGGTGGTTAATACGGTGGTTAAAAGGGAGAAGTTTTGGGTGGTTAATACGGTGGTTAAAAGGGAGACGTTTTGTGTGGTTAATACGGTTGTTAAAAGGGAGCGGTTTTGTGTGGTTAATACGGTCGTTAAAAGGAAAAAGTTTTGAGTGGTTAATACGGTGGTTAAAAGGGAGCAGTTTTGGGTGGTTAATACAATTGTTAAAAGGGAGCGGTTTTGTGTGGTTAATACGGTGGTTAAAAGGGAAAAGTTTTGAGTGGTTAATACGGTGGTTAATAGAGAGCAGTTTTGGGTGGTTAATACGGTGGTTAAAAGGGAGCGGTTTTGTGTGGTTAATACGGTGGTTAAAAGGGAAAAGTTTTGAGTGGTTAATACGGTCGTTGAAAGGGAGGAGTTTTGTGTGGTTAATACGGTGGTTAAAACGGAGAAGTTTTGGGTGGTTAATACGGTGGTTAAAAGGGAGACGTTTTGGGTGGTTAATACGGTGGTTAAAAGGGAGCGGTTTTGTGTGGTGAATACGGTGGTTAAAAAGGAGACGTTTTGTGTGGTGAATACGGTGGTTAAAAGGGAGCAGTTTTGTGTGGTTAATACGGTGGTTAAAACGGAGAAGTTTTGGGTGGTTAATACGGTGGTTAAAAGGGAGACGTTTTGTGTGGTTAATACGGTGGTTAAAAGGGAGCAGTTTTGTGTGGTTAATACGGTGGTTAAAAGGGAGGAGTTTTGTGTGGTTAATACGGTGGTTAAAAGGGAGAAGTTTTGGGTGGTGAATACGGTGGTTAAAAGGGAGCAGTTTTGTGTGGTTAATACGGTGGTTAAAAGGGAGACGTTTTGTGTGGTTAATATGGTGGTTAAAATTGAGCGGTTTTGTGTGGTGAATACGGTGGTTAAAAGGGAGACGTTTTGTGTGGTGAATACGGTGGTTAAAAGGGAGCAGTTTTGTGTGGTTAATACGGTGGTTAAAAGGGAGAAGTTTTGGGTGGTGAATACGGTGGTTAAAAGGGAGAAATTTTGGGTGGTTAATACGGTGGTTAAAAGGGAGCAGTTTTGTGTGGTTAATACGGTGGTTAAAAGGGAGCAGTTTTGTGTGGTGAATACGGTGGTTAGAAGGGAGCAGTTTTGTGTGGTTAATACGGTGGTTAAAAGGGAGCAGTTTTGTGTGGTGAATACGGTGGTTAAAAGGGAGAAGTTTTGGGTGGTTAAAAGGGTTGTTAAAAGGGAGAAGTTTTGTGTGGTTAATACGGTGGTTATAAGGGAAAAGTTTTGAGTGGTTAATACGGTGGTTAAAAGGGAGCAGTTTTGGGTGGTTAATACGGTGGTTAAAAGAGAGAAGTTTTGGTTGGTTAATACGGTGGTTAAAAGGGAGACGTTTTGTGTGGTTAATACGGTTGTTAAAAGGGAGCGGTTTTGTGTGGTTAATACGGTGGTTAAAAGGGAAAAGTTTTGAGTGGTTAATACGGTGGTTAAAAGGGAGCAGTTTTGGGTGGTTAATACGGTTGTTAAAAGGGAGCGGTTTTGTGTGGTTGATACGGTGGTTAAAAGAGAAAAGTTTTGAGTGGTTAATACGGTGGTTAAAAGGGAGCAGTTTTCGGTGGTTAATACGGTGGTTAAAAGGGAGCGGTTTTGTGTGGTTAATACGGTGGTTAAAAGGGAAAAGTTTTGAGTGGTTAATACGGTGGTTAAAAGGAAGCAGTTTTGTGTGGTTAATACGGTGGTTAAAACGGAGCGGTTTTGTGTGGTTAATACGGTGGTTAAAACGGAAAAGTTTTGAGTGGTTAATACGGTGGTTAAAAGGGAGCAGTTTTGGGTGGTTAATACGGTGGTTAAAAGGGAGCGGTTTTGTGTGGTTAATACGGTGGTTAAAAGGGAAAAGTTTTGAGTGGTTAATACGGTGGTTAAAAGGGAGAAGTTTTGGGTGGTTAATACGGGGGTTAAAAGGGAGCAGTTTTGTGTGGTTAATACGGTGGTTAAAAGGGAGAAGTTTTGGGTGGTTAATACGGTGGTTAAAAGGGAGACGTTTTGTGTGGTTAATACGGTGGTTAAAAGGGAGCAGTTTGGTGTGGTTAATACGGTGGTTAAAAGGGAGGAGTTTTGTGTGGTTAATACGGTGGTTAAAAGGGAGAAGTTTTGGGTGGTGAATACGGTGGTTAAAAGGGAGCAGTTTTGTGTGGTAAATACGGTGGTTAAAAGGGAGAAGTTTTGGGTGGTTAATACGGTGGTTAAAAGGGAGGAGTTTTGTGTGGTTAATACGGTGGTTAAAAGGGAGCAGTTTTCTGTGGTGAATACGGTGGTTAAAAGGGAGCAGTTTTGAGTGGTGAATACGGTGGTTAAAAGGGAGAATTTTGTGTGGTTAATACGGTGGTTAAAAGGGAGCAGTTTTGTGTGGTTAATACGGTGGTTAAAAGAGAGCAGTTTTGTGTGGTTAATACGGTGGTTAAAAGGGAGACGTTTTGTGTGGTTAATACGGTGGTTAAAAGGGAGCGGTTTTGTGTGGTGAATACGGTGGTTAAAAGGGAAAAGTTTTGAGTGGTTAATACGGTGGTTAAAAGGGAGCAGTTTTGGGTGGTTAATACGGTGGTTAAAAGGGAGAAGTTTTGGGTGGTTAATACGGTGGTTAAAAGGGAGACGTTTTGTGTGGTTAATACGGTTGTTAAAAGGGAGCGGTTTTGTGTGGTTAATACGGTGGTTAAAAGGGAAAAGTTTTGAGTGGTTAATACGGTGGTTAAAAGGGAGCAGTTTTGGGTGGTTAATACGGTGGTTAAAAGCGAGAAGTTTTGGGTGGTTAATACGGTGGTTAAAAAGGAGAAGTTTTGGGTGGTTAATACGGTGGTTAAAAGGGAGACGTTTTGTGTGGTTAATACGGTGGAAAAAGGGAGCAGGTTTGTGTGGTTAATACGGGGGTTAAAAGGGAGTGAGTTAATATGGTGGTTAAAAAGATACAGTTTTGTGTGGTTAATACGGTGGTTAAAAGGGAGCAGTGTTGAGAGGTTAATACGGTGATTAAAAGGGAGCAGTTTTGGGTTTTTAATACGGTGGTTTTAAAGAAACAGTTTTGAGTGGTTAATACGGTGGTTAAAAGGAAGCAGTTTTTTGCGGTTAATACGGTGGTTAACAGGCAACAGTTTTGGGTGGTTAATTCGGTGGTTTAAAATGGAGCATTTTTGGTGGTTAATACGGTGGTTAAAAAGGGACAGTTTTGGGCGGTTCATGCGGTGGTTAAATAGGGACTGGTTTGGGTGGATATTACGATGGTTAAAAGGGACAGTTTTGTGTGGTTAATACGGTGGTTAAAAGGGAGCAGTTTCGTGTGGTTAATACGGTGGTTAAAAGGGAGAAGTTTTGGGTGGTTAATACGGTAGTTAAAAGGGAGACGTTTTGTGTGGTTAATACGGTGGTTAAAAGGGAGCGGTTTTGTGTGGTTAATTCGGTGGTTTAAAATGGAGCAGTTTTTTGTGGTTAATACGGTGGTTAAAAAGGGACAGTTTTGGGCGGTTAACGCGGTGGTTAAATAGGGACTGGTTTGGGTGGATATTACGGTGGTTAAAAGGGACAGTTTTGTGTGGTTAATACGGTGGTTAAAAGGGAGAAGTTTTGGGTGGTTAATACGGTGGTTAAAAGGAAGAAGTTTTGGGTGGTTAATACGGTAGTTAAGAAGGGAGCAGTTTTTTGTGGTTAATAAGGTGGTTAAAAAGGGAGCAGTTTTGAGTGGTTAATACGGTGGTTAAAAGGGAGCAGTGTTGGGTGGTTAATACGGCGGTTAAAAAGGTGTAGTTTTTAATGGTTGTTATGGTTGTTAAAAAGAGGCAGTTTTAGGTGGTTATTATGGTGGTTAAAAATAGGCAGTTTTAGGTGGTTATTATGGCGGTTAAAAAGGTGTAGTTTTGGATGGTTATTATGGTGGTTAAAAAGAAGCATTTTTAAGGCGTTATTATGGTGGTTAATAACCACCCAAAACTGTCCCTTTTTAACGACCATATTAACCTCTCAAAACTGCTCCCTTCTAACCACCGTAATAACCACTCAAAAGTTTCCCTTTTGAACCGCCATAATAACCATCCAAAACTGCCTCCTTTTAACCACCATAATGACGACCTAAAACTGTCGATTTTTAACCACCGTTTAACCAGACAAAAAAGCTGCCTTTTAAGCACCATATTAACCACTCAAAACTGCTCCCTTTTAACCACCGTAATAACAACCAAATACTGCATCTTTTTAACCACCGAAATAACCACTCAATTCTGTCCCTTTTTTTACCACCATAATAACTACCCAAAACTGCATCTCTTTAACGACCATAATAACTACGCAATACTGTCCCTTTTTATCCATTATTATTAGCACCCAAAACTGCATCTTTTTAACCACCGTAATAACCACTCAATACCGTCCCTTTTAAACCACCATAACTGTAACCACTCAAAACTGCTGCCTTTTAACCACCGTCATTACCACTCAAAACTGTTCCTTTTAACCACGAAAATAACCACACAAAACTGCTCCCTTTTAACCACGGTAATAACCACTTAATACTGTCCCTTTGTAACCACCACAATGACCCCTCAAAACTGCATCTTTTTAACCACCGTAGTAACCACTCAATACTGTCCCTTTTTAACCACCATAATTCTTACCCAAACCTGCATCTTTTTAACCACCGTATTAACCGCACAAAACTGTTCCTTTTTAAGCCTCATAATAACCACCTAAAACTGCCTGTTTTTAACCACCTTAATAACCATCCAAAAGTGCACCTTTTTAACCACCATAATAATCACCTAAAACTGCATCTTTTTAACCACCGAAATAACCACTTAAAGCTGCCACTTTTTAGCCGTCATTTAATATAAAAACCCAAAACTGCCCCTTTTTAACAACCATAACAACCAATAAAAACTGCACATTTTTATCCGCCATAATAACCATCCAAAACTGCCTCTTTTAATCACCATAATAACCACCTAAGACTGCCTCTTTTTAACCACCCTAATAACCACCTAAAACTCCATCTTTTTAAAAACCGCAATAACCACCCAAAACTGCTCCCTTGAAACCATTATAACAACCACCCAAAACTACCCTTTTTTAACCACCAAAATAACCACCCAAAACTGCATCTTTTTTAATAGCCACCGTATTAACCACCAAAATTGCTCCCTTTTAACGACCATAATAACCACTCAAAACTGTCCTTTTTTAACCAGCCTAATAACCACCCAAAGCTGTCCTTTTTTAACCACCATAATAACCACCCAAAACTGTCCCTTTCTAGCCACCGTAGTAACCTCTGAAAACTGAACCTTTTAACCACCCAAAACTGCTCCGTTTTTAACCACTGCAATAACCATTCAAAACTGTCCCTTTTCAACCATCATAACAACCACCCAATACTGCCTGTTTTTAACCACCATAATAACCACCCAAAACTGTCTTTTTTAACCACAGTAATTACAATCCAAAGCTGCCCTTTTTAACCACAGCAACCTCGTTGCCAGGACTTCACCCGAGGAGAGGTTATTCGAGGTTACCCCCAAGCCATATTAGAATAACCCCTATAAAGTTTGAATCGAACCTACGACCTTTCGCTTCGGTGTCTCACGGCTTTCACCACTCTACCACCTCCGCTTTTGTTAGTATAATAAGAAAAATGGTAGGTGTCTATTGTTTTTTTTTAAGTCTGCGCAGTCATTGAGAGTGCGTACTAGGCTAATTCAGTTTTAATGGGTCGAACGGTAACAGAGTACTTTCCCTAAAGGTTTTAAACTAAGAAGCAATTGACCGCTATATGTAGCTAGTCTTTGATCAAAATATAAAAGGTTTCCAGCGGTCTTATTTATGCCATAAAGGGCGAGCTATCAAAACATCCCACAAGCATTCAAGGTCGTCAAAGAAGAAAACAGCTATGGCTTACATAAAATTTGGGATTTATCAATGGAGTTGATAAGGTAAATTGGCCACCGTAAAGAGATTGAAAGCTGACATCTCGAGCGTTGGGTTGCAGTTGGTTTATATATAGAGAGAGTGGTGGAGCTACGCTATCGGTAGGAACATGGCAACGTGAAAAACAAGAATAAATTAGTTGAATGAAAAGCTTTCGTTGATATTCTCGACATCAAAGTTTCAATCAATGGCAACGGCCTATCTACCAGTGTGAACTACAAACCTACAGATTCCCACAGTTATTTGTTGCATTCATCCTCTCATCCTACCCACGTCAAAACTCCCACCCAGTTCTCTCAATTTCTTTGACTTCGACGTAATTATGTAGTGATGACTCCGATTTTCCCAACAAATCAGAGGAAATTGACCATTTCTTCAAGAAGAGTGGCTATCCTGATTCTGTTGTCAACGCGGCTCAACACCGGGCTCGACAGATTGATAGACAGTCAGCACTGCAAACCTCACAGAAGGAAAAGAACGAGAGAATTTCCATTTACCTTCACTTACCATCCACATAACCTCGCAGCCAAAAACATTATTTTAAACAACTTTAAATTACTCCAAAATGACAACAAATTAGGAAGAACCTTTTCACAGCCCCCATTGATTTCATTTAAACGCAACAAAAACTTAGGGAACTTTCTAGTTAGAAGTGCACTTAAAATCTGATGATCAACAAGGTACTTTTAAATGCGCGCGCAAACAATGCAACACCTGTCCTTTCATTCACAATGCAGACAAAATAACAGGACCCCAGCGAGCGATTAAAATCACTGATCGCTTTACATGCACCTCCGCAAATGTTGTCTTTTGCATAACATGCACTTTACACAAAAAGATATACATTGGTGAAACAGGGAGGAGACCAGGCGACCGTTTCCGCGAACACCTACGAGACGTTGAAAGAAATGACAAGGACGTATCCAAACCAGCCGCTCGAAATTTCAGTCCCTGTTCGGTGCGGGAACGGTTAACCCGCGGACTCCCGAGCTAAAGAACGTCTTCAGTGCCACTACGTTCAGGTCGTGGAGGTTGATTAATGTTACAGTTTTAACGTTGGGACATCAATATATTAGAGTACAATGTCGTATGACCTGGCTAAATTACTTTTCTTTCCTGTGCAACTGTTGACAAGCTTGGGGTCGATGGACGTCGAAAAGGGGTGTTCTTCGACTTTTCTTTGCCGATAAGTTTTTCCCGTTCTCTCCCAAGTTTCTGCGCCTGGTGCTCTGAATATGCAAGTACTGTAATGGCCATTTACGTTTGTCGCATCTTTTGAGGGAGGGGGAAGAAAATTTCTTGGCTAAGATTGTACAGTGATGGTCAAAACCCATCCTCGGATGCCCAGGGGCAGCTAGTCGGGACGACTGGATTTTCAAGTAAACTTTTGCCCGTGGAAATCCAGTCGCCAGACTAGCTGCCCCTGTGTCCCCGAGGATAGTCAAGACCATACAGCTGTAAAATAGTCAAACAGCTTCGTTATGTCCTCTGAACAATGCATTAAAAACTTGTGACGCTTTACACATTGTGTGACGCATAAAATAAGTTATCAGGACAATTATGCTTTCCAGATATCCGTACAAAGATATTTCTAGATATCCTTACAATTGAATTCATAAGATTGTGTTATGCTCCTGGTTATGCAGGAAATTCTTGGGAAACCCTTTGAGCGCTACTCGTGATTCGCTACCTGTGAATCACTTTGCTATATTAATTCAATGGTTTCTATAGCAACGTAATTATTAGCAAATTAAAATTTTTATCCAGACACGAAACAACCACGAAATGTGCCGCCGATCAAGCATTACCTTTTAGCGTTCAAAACTGTATTTCTTGGCCTGGATGAATCCACCTTATAGATTCGTGTACGATGGAAGATTACTGGGAAAGCAAAGGATATACTTTAAGGGTGAAAGATTCTTTGACTGACGACAATAGCAATTCAGAGCTGCACTTACCTGCGATAAATCCAATTATTCCCGTAAAACCCGAGATCTCGATCGTCTGCATGAAATGCGAGGAAGAAATCAGGGTCAGACATTTGAAAGAACACCAAGAATTTCACAATGCGCTGGAAATGTTTCGATTCAGTATGGAAAAGAAACCCTCGAGCGTAAAACAGCTTGTGAAACGCAGACGAGCAATTATGCGTCGCCTGAACGAAACGGCGAACTCTGAGAATCCAGTTTCGATGAAGAAGCTTCAGAAACTTAACCTTGCTTACGAATTGCTAAAAGCTGACATCGAAGGCACAAATACGACTCTTCGAAACGTAGACGAATATTTTCAAATTCACCCGAATTTGCAGGGGTGCGGGACAACTATAAACTGTGCTATGGCGTTCGGTGTTTGCCAATACTCCAATTCGCGTTGGAAAACAGCAATGGAGGACACATACGCGTTTAAAGATTGCTTTTGCAATGATCCTCAGAGTGGATTCTTTGCTGTTTATGACGGATATTCTGGAAGCATGGCTGCAGAGAAATGCGCGCGCTATATGGGAGAAATCTTGGAACGGAAAGTGGAAACAATTTACAACACGAGCATGAAACATGAAAACGTGAACGTGGAAATAGTGGCCGCTTTTGACGATGCGTTCGAAGAAATGGACAAAATTTTGTTGTATGGTGTAGAAGAACAATCAAGGAATCGTTGGAGTGGTTGTTCTGCGCTAGCTTGCTTACTGCGAGGAAATAACTTGTACGTAGCGAACGCCGGGAATATTAGAGCGGTGCTTTGCCGCGGGGACGGATCTATAGAACGCTTGTCTTACAACCATAGTCCAACGGACAAAAAGGAGAGGCGCCGGGTACGGAAAGCAAAAGGGGATGTTTGTAAAAGTGATAAAACAGCTTTAGTGAACGGCGTAGTGAAAAGTACTCGGGGACTAGGAAATCATGGGGATCCGAATTTGAAGTCAAGCGTTATTAGAACGCCCGTTGTCAATTGTCTCACCCTGGAGGAAACAGACCAATTTCTCATACTTGCCTCAAATGGCGTCTGGGAGGTTTTGAGTGAAGAAGAGGTCATTCTTCTCTTGGAAGATTTAATACCAGATATTGACGTCAAAGCTATTGTGAAGAGAATGCAAGAAAGGGCATCTGCTCTTGAGGGGGGTTTGCCTGTCCCAAAATGGGATGAAATTCCCAGACGGAACAAGGGTGTGGCAGCTAAGGAGTGGGACGAGGATGCAATGGGTAGTGAGAAACTTTCTCAAGGGGAGAAGAAATTTAGTGAGGATAATGCTACTGAAGAACAACACAATCATTCTGGTTGTGAGAGTCCCATAGACATTGACATTGAGTTGGACGAGAGAAGGCACTGTGCAAATTCACCTGGTCTTCTCTCACCTCCTGTCCCATCATTAAGGTCAAGAGGATCAAAGCTGCTCAGAGATGAAAAAGCTTCTGCGCTGGCAAAGGCATTAACTGAGAGGCTGGTAGAGGGTGCCGTCTTGGCAGGAAGCCATGACAACATCACGGTTGCTGTTGTTCTGCTCAATGGATGTCCACTTCAACTGTTTCTACTGCCAAAAATCTAACTGTTCAAGTCCTTAGGTCAGCATGAAAATTCTCTTTACTTTTTGCGATACAGTTCTTGTAAAGCTAGTGGCGAGGATGTGGTAGTAGATCAACAAAACAACCCAGTGGCTTCTCAGTATTCCAGTCAGGGCTGTGACTGCAATTGTGGCCAATACTGTCCTGGGTCATGTTGAAAGTTGTGAACCAGTCCCTTTTTCTGTAGACTACAAGATTAGCAACACTTCAAGATTCAAAGAGTTAACTTTAATTATTGCCAAGACCTCTTGTCACCAGACCATGAATCTTTGTTCTAAATTCTCTATTTTCTGGTTGATAAAAAAAATTCTTTAGTGGTAATGAAAGGAGAAGAAAGGGCGTGATCAGTCTTGGCACTTCGCTGGGGTCCAGAGGCACTCACTATTCAGAGTAGTTTTCGAAACACATCTAAATGGGAAAAAAATGTCTGAGTTGTTTTCATTTTTGTGACTTCCTAAATTCACTTTTATCTGGATTGTTACAGTTCTAGATTAGGGCATTGTTGATTTAAATTTGTGGGAGTATTGGATATATATAGTTTGGTCTTGAAACGAAAACAGGAGAGAAAGTAAAGTCTAGGAACAATAAAAAAGGTCTGAAGGTATTGATTGGCGTCGTGCTTTCTTGAGGCGGTGCTGTGGTCATGACTGACGTAAAGCTCAGTTTTAACACTACAGTGGAACCCTGATATAACGAAGACCCAGGTATAATGAACCATATTCTTCAGTCCAGTGATTGCAAAATGTATGGAAAATGACCCTAAATAACAAACCCCCGTTATTATAAACAAATTTTGCCAGTCTCTTCTCAAACTCATTAATAACTCATAAAGAGAAAACAAAGGAAATCACTACCGTGACGGTGGTTTGGATACCAGATCTTAATTAGCATAGAATTTTGCGAACTTTTCCTTTGAATTTCTCCAAGAATTATGAATGGTTTGAAAAGCCATATCAAAAACTCGAAAGAGTGTTTCATCAGGTATCCAAACACCTCAAAGTCGGTCAACAAAACTCGGCTGCGCCTCATTTTTTCAACCCACTTCTCGGGGTTTGGATATCCTGACGAAACACTCTTTCTCGTGTTTGATATATTACTTGTCATTTCGTCACGGCTGCGGTCCACTGATTTGTAGGTGCAATATCAGCCCGATGGTATCAGAGCGTAATCTTTCAAGTATTTTGACTCCTGATTTGGAGCCGATTCCTGAAAATTGAAATTGGCCCTACAGATTTTTATCAAGTTGCATCCATAAGCACGAAACTTGGTCTCTCATGTGATTGGTTGCATTACAAACAAAGTAACACTTTCCTAGTACACACAGTAAGTCCAGTTTATATATATTACTTATTATAATAAGAGATAGGTTTGTATTGGAAAAACAGTGGTTGAGTTTTTTTTTGGGGGGGGGGGGGGGTAGGGGGAGTTTATGGATTGAGTTCAGGAGCCCAGTCAGATAATGATCAGAGCAATGTTTCAATAATGGTTTCACTGCTATGGATTTTTCACCCATTTTTTAATAGCATTTCCTACATCTATAACATGCACATGACAAATAGTTGTGTATAAGTGACCTCGCAATGAAGGCAAGACTCATTCTTGAAGCATGGCATTCTGTTCAAGACTCAAACTCTATTAATGAACATGATTATTTTCCAAACATTTATAAAAATCTTAGGAATTTTTGACACTTAATTTCTACTGTTAGTTCATTCACATAATAGGATGCCATTCATTTTCTAGCTGACAAAGGTTGCAGTACCATAACTGAAACGTCCTTATATGGAATTGAACTGATAAGCAGTCTGTACAACAAAATCCTGACCACATTGGTGACAAATCAGAATCCTCTTAAGGTGATTCCATTCAATTGCATTGCACATCCTTTCTGCGCATCATTTTCTGCGTGATTAGCGCGTGCACGAGCGCACGCACGTTCGGAACTTGATAGGTTTTCTACGGAAGCTGAGCTGTTCAGAGAAATAAATGGTCGTTTTCTCCTAAGTGAACTCGGTGACCCCACTTTTTTATTCCATTTATTAAAGGAAAATACGACTTTACGTGATATATTCAAATTTGAAGAACTTTTCATTATTCAATTTTGAAATATTCCAGTCAGATTTTAGGCGTTTCACTGGAACCGTGCGGACGCTCGATTTGCCTATCATTTCAAATTAGTTTCATTGTTACGGCAATTTTAAGGCGTTTTACTGTAACATTGTACTTCTATCATAAGAATAATGCTTATATTTCATTGCTAGTTATAACTTTGTTGAAGAAATGGGTGTCTCTAGTACAAGGATAGGTTTTTTAATATTGCTGTCTAAGATAGCAAAGTACCTATATACTACAGCCCCGTAATGTGAAATCAGACAAGGTGACCCCCTCTTTTTATCTCATTTTTTTAATGTACTAGGTGTAATTAGTAACTGTGCAAAATTTCAACAAATTCTCATTACAACTTCTTTTTCGATGGAATCACCTTAATTGTGGAGCACTGTTATAAGCCTCATGACTCGGAATATAGTGTGTGACCCATTCAACCCTGAATAAAAACTCGACCAAACAAGCTGAAACAATATTTTATATTTCTTTTGTTATATTATTGACTGGAATCACAACAACTTCAATATTTACAAGTACACTGTTTACCTAAGATTTCATACAACTATTTTTTACATTGTGGAGTTGAGAAAGATGGTAACATACTCTATGACAAAATCGGTTAATAAAATGTAAAAATAATACAAAAGACAAAGCATTTTTGTGGGAAAATGCATTAAAAATACAACTTATTAAAAACAGTGTTCATGACTGGACTAAGTAAGATAATTTATATTTACAAACAGTAGGTGTGTCCAAGGGCATAACATAATTCCAGCACTGACTCTTGCTTGTTTACTCTTACCATTTGTTTGTTTTGCAGTTCCCACAGAGTTCAGGGCTGTCATTAAGGGCCGTAAACCATAACACCTGTCATGGCTGAGTATGCTTGATAGAACCTCAGTGTTACAGGTGATCTTGGCCTGTTGTTAGTGTAATTTAACGACAAAGCAACAAGTTTGTTACGGGTGCAAAGTTCAAGGTAACAGGTGACTCAAAACTTAATGACAACCCTGAGTTGGTCAATGCCAAGGGAAAAGAAAACAGAGCAGATCACCGGTTGCAGGCATTATTTAAATTTTAACGTTACTGTGAAAAAGATAAAACCAAACTCCTGAGAGAAAAATGCTGTTCTGACACAGCTCTGTGGTGTTCACCTAAGAAATGAGTCAAATGACATTCAGTGCAAGCAGTTTATAAGGAAATTCCAGCTGTCCTTCTGATAAAAACGTTCCAGTTAGTGGGTATCACTTCATAGTGTGTTCTCGTTATTTTACATACATAGCAAGTATTACTTATATACAGGCCTCTCAAAATCAAACAGCTGGCAATTTTGACTCCTACAGTTGATTATTTGCTGTCTACATCACTTTAGAGCGCCACAGCAGGCTAGGGTACCAGATGCTTGCTACCTTGCTACTGTACTAAAAATAGACCTGATCAGCTGTTTGGCTTTTAAGAAAAGTATGGTATGTTGTCTTTTCATAACACAGAAAATTAAAATTCTACATAATTATAATATAATTATGTAACAAACAACACTGAGGTGTGACTGGAATTCAATGTTATGTTAAAGGAATAACCTCCAGCTTAAAGACCTCCTCCAAAAAAAGATTACCAAGAATATGTAATAGTACAGTGTATAAATTGCATGTCAATAATGAGTGTACCAAGGTGAACAAGTGTAAACAAATCCATTTAACAAGCAATTCCTCTTCGTCTGCTCAAGGCATTTGCCCTTTTGTCGACTCTGCTCTTGTTTTCTTTCATGCGACGTTCTTCCCTGCAAATCAAATATATAAAAAACAAATGGACGAATGAATATTTAGTCAAATTGATGCAAAGCCAAGTGTTTGGGGTTTTCCAGGGCAAGCTGCTCACAATCTTTACTTGTGAAGGGAACTGTTTTTTACTTAATTATTTGGCAGATGGTTTGACTGGGCAAGTGAGCAAGGTCAAATGAACTTGCCCAAAATTTCTCCAGAAATAATGAAGATGGCTAAACTTCCAGTTGAGCTGACTACTTGGCCAAAAAAAATTTTTAATTTTTAACACGGGAGCCTTTTTAGCATGATCAGTGTTCTCAATGCCCTTACCTTGATGTGACCTTTGCACTTTTGACATCCACTTTTCTTGACTTAAGTTTTGCTGCACTGACAGTTGGTTTGACTTCCTCTTTGTAGGAAGAAAGAGGTTTTAATTTTCCTGTGTGTGGCTTGTAGGGAAGTGGTTTAGAGAGGCTTGCTTTGAGATCAAACTTTTTCCTAGGAGTTGGTGTTGTGGCAGGAGCTGGGACATTTGCTGGCAAAAATCTGCAGAAGAGAAATTTCTTCATGAGAACACTGATAAAACAGCAAAATGTTGTACAATGTTTTACAGATAAACATTCAATCTGGAAATGCTTCCTGTTGAGGGGAGAGGAAAATGGGAGAATCCAGAGAAAACCCTTATTAAGCCCTTGTAGCGATGGGCAAGAAACAAAGAACTCATCCAAAGTATCTTGTTGAGTCCAGGACTGGATTCAAATCCAGGACATGCTGACAGGAGACAAGTGCTGATTGATAAACACTTCACTAACCCCACTCCTGATAACTTGAACTTATGTTGTGGGGGTGGGGGAAAGGGGGGTTCAAACTTCCCACTTCCTGTACCCTTTAATAGGATCGTTGCATGTTTCTGGGGAAACTCCCCAACTACCCCTCCCCTAACCCAACATTTTGCTTTAAGCGATAATAAGTAAAAAAACAAAAACGTTGGGTTAGGGGAGGGGTAGGTGAGGACTTCCCCAGAAATGTGTAATCCTTCCACCTTGGGGATCCCACTTCCCACCCTCCCTATTCCTTTTTCTCATACACTCCCCCTCCATCCCCCCCAACTTTGTTGACCAGAATGTTTGTGTTTTAGGCCCACGACCATACAAGTATTCTGGCATTCAAACGGGAGAAAATAAATTTCTTTAAATTGTAAATATTTAAATATCTAATGAGCTTAGCATTAAATTAGTAACTAGTCTAACCTGAAAGGTGTTACTGCTGTTGACTTGCATGCAGGATTTGCTGCAGGTGTCTTTGGTTTGTTTTCTCCAGCAGTTGCCACAGTGATGGTTATTCTGCGAGCATCTGGAGTTTTCGTTTTCTCACCCCCAGACAAAACAGGCTTGAAAACTTTAGGTGACTTTAACTTGAGCTTTTTGCTGCTGGCAGTGTTTGATGTTGCTGTGGAAACTTTAGCTTGCTTGGTTGCTGGTTGGAAGAATGGTTTTGCCGCTGGAGATCCAAAAACAAATGTGGCTGATTTGTTGAGATTTGTAACAGTTGGTTTAAAAGCTGGAACCTCAACTGGTTTGCCCACACTTTTTCTGTTTACTCCAATAGACTGCAGGAAATTAATTAAAACAAAAATTTTATTAAAATCAATGGCAATACAAAGATGGCGCGAAAGGCTAATGTTAAAGGTGCTGTCCAAAAGTGTTCTAGACTAATATTGTGATACCTGTTTCAAAGACAGAAGTTTGCACAACTTTGTTACATATTTAATTAGTTGGACTGAATCACAATAATTTTATATGATATCCCACCCAATGTTAATTGAGTTCTCTTAGTTGGGCAGAGATCCACATTAGCAGTCGTCAGGTCGTCCGAGACGACTATAAAGTGCTACGGACGAGTATCAAAAATCACAAACTCGTCCGGTGGACGAGTAAGTTTTAAGGAGCAAATTTTTTTCTTTAATTTCTCACCAGTCAATGTACTTGAGTTTTGAATGTCCACCAGCCATTTACTGATTCCGTACTGTAGTAAACAGAAGATTAAAATTCTGTAAACTTCGTTTCGTTGCGCATACACGACCATACGACGTCTTTCTCTCAGAAGCGAAAAGCTAGCAGGCTCAATTTTTTGTTCTCGACTACTGACGTACTACAGCGATATGCAAACACGAAGACTCTCACTCTTTGGCCGCATGTGAGTTTCGCAAAATGTAGCGCTACTTTGACATGGTGTTGCCACCACCACAGAAGAAAAAAATGGTGAGCCTTCTGGGCAAAGTTCTAAATACGAACAAGAACAGTGAAAGCGTGCATTTTTACAACATCATGGTAGCACAACAGGCAGGTGGAGACCTCGATGTCATTGACAGGGAGAGGATTTAGATGGGAATGACAGTAGTGTTGAGGATGCAAGTGACATGGTCAGCGATGTTGAAAAATGCCAAATTGAAAGTTTGATCAAGAAGTACTCGTAATCAAAAAGTAAACGCAGCAAATCAATGCAAAGTAGGTCTATCTTTTTAGTCCGTGTAGTTGAGTTTGTAAAATGAACGTGACAGGAGTCTACTGCGGTACCGCTGCAGTAACATAGTGAAAATAAAATACAACCTTTCCACTAACTTGTTAACCTTCAGTTTTTGACTGTATTTTAATTATTACACAATTTTGAACGGGCGAGTAAAATTTTGTCAGGGCAAGTATCTTTTCTGACATCCTTGCCCGGATGACGAGTTTCAAAAAAAGCTACAGTGCTCGAAATTTACTTTTGGGTCTGGTCTTGTGCAGGACCAGTAGGCTGAAAATGCACTGGTCCCAGGAGCAAAGTCACAGTCACTTTTGTCTAGAATTTATTTAAGCTTTTTTAGTTGTCTGTCTGCTTGTTTGTTTGTAGACGTTTGCCATGGTGTGTGACACTGTTTGTTTGTTTTGTGTTACATTAGGTTCTTGATCACCATCTTTCTTGTTTCAGTCTTTGACGGTTTTCCCCCCAAAAAAGGAGCAGTGATTTTTGACTTAGCTAAAAACTACTAGTCCGCCATATTGCAACCCTCAATGCATTTCAGGACAAGTCGAAACCAGACCTCTAGCTGCCATGGGCAACTGAGGCCTTATGTTTTTGCTTTGATTCATATTTCCAGTTTTCCTCGTTTATTTTGTCATTTTTTGTTCTTTCTTGTGAGAGGAAAACAGAATATTGTTTAGGGAAGAGGTAAGTTTACTCGTCAACAGGACGAGTGGAAGAAAGAAGCTACTCGTTTTTGCCGATTTTTGCTCGTTTTAGACGAGTGGACGACCGTTAATTTCGAGCGCTGAGCTAATATGGATCCCTGGTTGGGTATACGTGTTTGACTGGGTTGGCAAACGGCTATTTTCAAGCCACCAAGTGAAGCAAACTTCTTGCCAGCTCAAAAATGGCAACTCTGCCACCAAGTCAAGCATGCACATCCACCCAACCAAGAGACATCCTAAAGGCTACATATTCTTGTGTCACAAGTCAACTTGTGGATTATCACAGAAGCCTCACCTTTGCTCTTTTGGCAGACTGGTTAAACCCCTCCAGCCTTTTCCTTTTCTTCTCCAAATAGACATCAATAGAATCCATTCTATAATTAAAGTCAGATGTACCATTGTAAAGCAAAGCAGATCGAGAAAGACAGTAAATAAATAGTATTTCCATTTGTTCTATACACTTGGTCAATTTCATTTGCAATGTATGCAGACATTTTGTATCACATGAGAGCTCACTTATTAGATCCACTGTTTTATCTAACAACCTTAATCTCTAATTCAGCCAATTTGGGGATACTGGGTATTCAGTCATTCGATGCAAATATTAGGTAACCATTAACTTCAGTCAACCCCCGATAACTTTCAGCCTTCAAGAGAAATTGAAAAAGGTTCGAGTTATTGTGAGTTCAAGTAAAAATATAAAGGAAATGACTTGAAGGAAAAAAAACTCACTCACTCACTTGGAGTTATTAGCAGGTTTGAGTTACTGGGAGTTGGTTTTATGGCAATGTTAAGAAACAAACTTACTTTTCAAACTGTGCATTGTGAATTTTATTCCATTTAGCAGCTGACATGAAAGAAGAAAACAAAAATTATTGAACAATGATTGTAAAAGAGGAAGTTAAAGCACCTAACTAAGGCTGTATGCACTGTATGGGTTCTGAAGCTGGAAGTTTTTTTTTGTTTCGAAGAATGCATAGAAAGTTTAGCTGGACAAGCATGACTTTAGTATGCATGTATCAGCCATCAACTCGAGAGTTACTTGGGGGACAACAGCGACATCACATGAAGTTTGCTTCTGGTAAATGAAGGTTTCTTGGATGACGAACTTCCCTACCCTCCCCTCCCATGGAACTGGTTGTCAAGTCAGGGTGGGGTGGGGAATCCCCAGATATTGCAAATGTATCAACAAATCCCCCTTGCATGGGATAGCAATTAGTTATTAACTAAAAGAAATCAATGTTTTGCTCTACACTGTAAGTTCCAGGAGCCATTAGTCTTGGTTGTACTGGGTTGGCCCCAATATAAAAATGAACAATTCTGTTGGAATGCTATCCCTGTCACCCTACTAGAAGGGTCACATTTATTTTGTGGGAATACTCTGCCACTGTTGGATGCAATCAAGTCAGAACCAAAAAAACATTATTCTAAGATGATTGAAAACTTCTCAAATTTGTCTAGTACTAAGCATAGTGAAGAGGGGGGAGGGGTGGGAAAGGTGGAGAAAACACGTTCTTCTCCCCTCCTTTCCCCAAACTACACTTTTACATAGGCTGCAAGTAGCAGGAATCAAAGTAAGATCATCTCCCTAATTCTCTTACCTGGAGTTTTATTTGTTTCTTGTGCAGATTTGTTTTTATTAGCAAACTGGACAAATCTGGGAATTTTACACTCCACAGGCACTAAAAAAAGGACAAACCAGAAATCTTAGTGTGCAGAACAACACATATCAAATACATAAGGCCTAATACATGGGTATTAATTTTAGCATTCCTGGTACCCTGACCTAACAGTTTAACCTACGGGTTTAAGATTTGGAGTCTACTGGCACCCTCAAATATGTGAAATAAGTGATGACTTGATCAGTCATCAAGACTTTATCTTAAGACAGTAAATAACACTACATGATTTTATACACTTCAGGGCTGTAGCCAGTATGAGGCAAAACGAGGCACTTGCCTCAGTCATTTTTTTGCATTTTCTCTAGTCAGTAATTTTGTTTGTTTAACACCCTAAATACCAAGGAAGAGAATTTAACCATGGACATTGCCTCAGTCATAATTTTTTTCTGGCTATGGCCCTGCAATTGTCGCAGTGAAATTGATTGCCAGTGGTCGCAAACGATTTTTGCGTGAGTGGACACACTAGGTGATTGCTTGTGATTTTCGCAGAATCATAGCAATTACAATTGCTGGAAAAATAGCTGTCACAGGAACAGGCACACTTGGCTGGCGATCAAAATTGGCCCCAATTGCACTGCGAGTGAATAAAACTGCCTCGCTGGTTTTATTTGGTGAACTAAATTTAAATTTTCTTTGCCCACAAGACGTTTGATTGTCACTTACTCTTCTCCTCGACTTTTTTTTCCAGTTGATCCATGAGTTGCTTTTTGTAGCTGTCCTCAGTATCTTGTTGATCACTTCTTGTCTCTGTACTAACCTCTTCATTTGCCACTGCACTAGAGGTGTCCTGGGCCCTCTGATCTTCAGCAATAGAACTATAAGAATAATTAAAAGAAATTTTTGGCTGAGAAGCAGGCAAACAACAAAGAAAACATCACAGCATCAAGGTAAGTAAATTTTACTGAGAAACTAATTAAAATTTCTGTCATTTATAGCAAACCTGTTACATTCCCATGCAAACCTTTATTTATAATTCAAACTTCTGTAACACAACAACCCTTATAGCAAAGGTCATATTTTGCAACTGTTATCCACATCTGTGAAGCACTTCCAAAAAGTTCTTAGTTGTATTTTATTTGTTTTAACCAGTCAGTGACACTTCGCAGATCCCGGTAACAGTAGGTCTCTGTTGTTCCTCAGACATTGTCTGTTTTCAGTTATCCACTAAGGATGGGCAAATCTTGCCAAAAGTGAATTCTATGGTTATCATTAAAAATCAGAATACTGGAACAATAGGAATAATTTTTACTAGTTTGGAATAATGTTTACTAGTGTTCTGAGGGAAACCAGTCAGAATGAAGATCTCCCGTCTGACTGGTGATAAGTTGAAGAGTACTAAATACTTACGTTGCTGTTTTTCCAGAAAACTGTGCTGCATATTCCCTTAGTGCTTCAATAAGCTGTGAATTCTGAGGTAAATTGAAATATCAAACAGAATCAATAATAAATGTAATGTATCACCTTAGCCACTCTAGATCAACACAGATCCCCTTGCAATCCTGCACCCCCGTATAAATATTATTATTATTATTGTTATTATTATTATTGTTGTTGTTGTTATTCAGGGCGTAACATGTCGATAACTTCGATAGTCGATAAAAGTCGATCGTTGTCGATCGTTGTCGATAGTAATCAATCGACAAATATCGGGAGTCGATAAAAATCGATCACCCGATTTCTTGTGATTATCGATTTTGATCGATTTTCAATGTTACAGTTCGATTTTGATCGATTTCAATCGACAAGTATCGAAAACAAAATGATGTATGGTGGGAGACAAGACTACAGTTGTTGAACGCGGAAGCTTTATAATGAAGCAGAATTGACTGTGCCAAGACTTAATTTTACCGATTTTACCTCGTAAATTTTGAAAACTAAAATAAACATGAAGTGTAAGCAGAAACTACAGCAAAAGTAAATCATTTTCAGATCGAATCTCACAATACTCTCCGACTGTTATGAGTGAATGAAATGTCAAGAAGACCATCGCAGTTATAGACGCATCAGTGATTGCATTCGACGTCAGGTGAACGCAACCTAAACTTGACGCGGGAGTAGCAAAGAAGCATGGTCATGAGCATTTTGTGAAAAGAAACTCGATTTGTGGGTTAGGTACCGGATACGGAAATACGTCATAGACCTTGGACAGACAGCAAATGACCTCACTTTCACGTCCAAAGCCGAAGGTGCCTGTGCTGTGAAGAAAGAGAGAGGTTCCACGCTTGATCGAAATCTTACTAATGTATGTACGAATCCTTGGTACATCTATCAACCTGCCGTTTGCCGTTTAGTTAGCAAACCTAATCTCGACTTCCATGAAGAACCACTCGGCATACAACATTCAAATTATGCCCGTGAGAGAAACACGCTATTTTAACGTACTTGATACGTAGTATCGCATTTAAATCATTTCTTTCTCGAATAATTGCCTTGGCGAGTCACTTTCAAAGTTTTGTCTATAGGTCACGTGGGACTTTTAAATTTAGAAATCGCTTTGCCAGCTCACCTCAAAATCCATTCGGAAATAGACGACCAAAAGACTTTATCGAGGAAGCCACGAACTGAAAGAGGTTGAGAAGACCATTGCACGAATGTTTTTTTTCCAGGTTATCAAAGGTAAAGGATTAAGCAGGCTTAGTTGTAACTTTTCAGGTTATTGCTCCGTTTTTTTGTTTAACTTTATTGTCGTACAGATTTACTTAGGAACTGTTTACACTTCCATGAAAAGTCGTTCAAGCTGTTATTGTTTTGATTAATTTCGTAGCCGATCGAGTGAAAATTGTTCTCCATATTTGTCGATAAAAGTCGATAATCAGTTGAAAATCTTGTGATTATCGACTTTTATCGACAAATTAAACTTGTCGATTGACAATTATCGACAAATATCGAGTACTTTCGACTTATCGACTACGTTTTCGATGATCGATTTTGATCGACATGTTACGCCCTGTGTTATTAATCAGTTGTCACTTTGAATGCTCAGTTTGGTGTTAGAGATACTGACTGATTCGGCACTTGTAAAAATTTCTATATATCCATCTGTGTAACCCGCTAACAGAGGTCTCTCACAGCGAGATCTAGCAGGGAAATTAGGACATAAATACGCAACGTAAAACAAATCAGAGCCTGAAGTTTGCAGGCTCACAAGGCAGTGAAGGATATGAATTCACAAGCTTTATATCTGATTAAACACTTCGAGGGCCCCCATGATCTTCCCCCGGGATCTTCCCACGTTCCCACAGCTCTGTTGTGAGGACCGGTTCAGCGGTTTTAAAACCAAAACATTTCACTGAACGTAGCCTAAATTCTAGTAGCACCAGTTTCCAATATCAGAACTCACGGGCCACAAACAAATTCGAGCTCGCTCCAGACAGTTTTGTCACGCGCAGTACAAATTTACCTAAGTTTAATTTATGAGTGACTAAATAGGTGTCAAGGGAACAATTTATCACATTCCACGATTTTTTGTGCTTCTATTTCTCACCAAAAGCTTTTCAAATTGAAACCTTTGTTAAGAAACGAAAAGCATGGCATTTTGCTAAGGACTATCTGTGAAGAGTCGCATACCTTCATGTTGGCTTTGATGCCAACGCTTTTACACAGCTTCTGAAGCTCGGCTCTTCTCATCCCGTTGAGATCATCTACTTTGAAATTTAACACCATTTTGGAACCATAAACTTGAAGAAAAACTTACAATTCTAAATCAGATATAGTTTTGCAAAGATCTAGAAATAATTTCTATCGTTCCTCGCTAAAATCTAGCGCCTGTTCGAACGTTTGATCGGCAAAGATAACACAGCTGAAATTTCAAATAACATCCCTAATTTTTGATTGGTCGGTTGCGAAAAACGCGCGAGCCTGAAAACTAGTGCTTAGTCTTCCCGTGTCTTCAAGTAACGCCTTGTCGTTATCAGGGTATGAATCTCACCTGACGTGTGTACGCTAGAAGAAACATCCAAAAATATTGTTTTGGTTTGGATAAATTGAATGTAATCAATATTTATACAGTACTCGTCGATATAGCACTTGAAGTATTCATGTTTGCGTGGAACGCGGTCTTCCTATGCACGCGATTTTCACCAAAACTCAGCGACACAACTCTAAGAAGATTCTATCGATGTCGATTACAAAGTGTCAAGTTTTGTTGGTATGTGCCATAATTTGCAACTGTCTGATTCTGTTTTACATTTCTCATGTGCAAAACATAAGCGGGGAGTGGCTCGAACAAAGCAGATTAGATACAATTAAGAAGAAAATTGCCATCGGAAAGTCAAAAAATGCGGCAGAGACAAGTAGGCAATTTGAAAACGAAGTGACAATTGTGTTTCTTGAGTTTGAGGAATTTGAGAATGACCTTGGACGTACAATTCGCTCCATCTTAGATCATTTCCCAAGCATCCACGTTGTAATTATATCACAAAGAAGACCTTACCCTCCACTAGATCTAACTTATGGGAAAATTCAGTTGGTCGTACAAGAAGTGCCACCTGATCAGAAGCAATCATCTGAAAGACCAGAAAATTATATCACGACACCATACGTCATGTTCGTGCCAGATAGTGTCAGATTTGACTCTGCAAGCTTGCCAGTCATGATGCTTGCTGAGTTAAAAGCTATGGCAAGCACAAAACCTCAAGTCAAAGTTGTTGCTGTACCAGTTAAAACCAAACAGACAATTCAATGCAACAAGCTAACCTTTGATGTCAAGCACTGGACATTAGAGTATTCTACTTCTGAAGAAGAAGCACAAAGTTATTACAGAACATGTGATTCTGTCAACCCAACTCATGTGATTTTGTTAAAGGCAGCATTTCTTCATAGCCTTAGTTCACCATATATGCGACCTTTTCCTCAAAGTCTATTCATCCAAGCGTCATTGCACCATATAAAAACAAAACTTCTCCATAAGATGTCTTTCTCAGAAGGATTTAAACTATTTACAAATGCTCACACTTTATGGAAATATGAAAATAATGTAAAAATGAGAACAGTTGACATGTACAAAAGACTTGGAGTGAAGAAAGTTGTTCTCCCTTCTGGAAAAATAGATTGGTATGGCTGTGGAAAGAACACAGGACGGTGCTTTGGCACTGTTTATGATGACATGCCTGAGTACTTGTACATGTCACGATGGACGCCACCTTGCTGTCTTGAACACTTGCGAGAAACAGCTCGTTATCTCTTTAACATACTCAACAAGGCAGGTGTTCGCTATTGGTTAGAGGGAGGTAGCTTGTTAGGTGCTGCTCGTTATGCTGATATTATTCCGTGGGATTACGACATTGACATTGGAATTTATCAGCAGGAAATCAGCAAATGTTCTTTTCTAGTTGAAGCAGAGAAACAATCAAATGCTGGAAAAAAGTTTGTTGATGAAGAAGGCTACACTTGGGAAAAAGCTACAGAAGGGGATTTTTATAGAATTCAATACAGCCAGTTTAATCACCTACATGTTGATATTTTTCCATTTTATGAAAAAGATGGCATCATGACAAAAAATACTTGGTTTGAAACTCACAGACAAGACAGGGAGTTTCCTGCTCATTATCTCAAGCCTCTGGAAACAATTGATTTTATTGGAATGAAAGCATCAGCTCCTAACCACATTCGGGAGTTTCTGGAGTTCAAGTTTGGTAAAGGTGTCATTGAGAACCCTCAGTATCCTAATCCATCTAAACTCAAGACGAAATCTTAACATTCAAATTTTGAGAGCGAAATGTCTGTGTTTATAGCCAGAGAAAACAGACAAGAGTTGCAGCATTTCTGCAGTCCCTGCAAAGAGATTTCTAAGATATGAACACAGATTATCCACACTGGCTGTGGTCCTTCTTAGGGTATGTTGACATGACACCAGATACCTTTTGTGCTGGCATAAAATGTCACTGGATTGGCTTTTGTTCACACATAAAATACTGAATTCTGATAGCTTTTTAAATCATTTGTCAAACAAAATAGTATGCTGTGATGTGGAATGTGATATTTTATCTGCTTCTGGTCTTCTTCAGGTGATGGAGTTGTTTAGGACTATATCACCTAAAAAATGATTAAGAAAGCTATCATTTCAAACCACGATGAATGACGACATCTTTTAGTACAAATATTCTGATTTGGCATGACTTTATTTGTCAGAGGGCTACTAAGGACGTTTACCATTATGTTAATATGTAATAACCATGCAATCCAGTCGGTCCAAAGTTTTGAAAATGATGGGACACATAATCTCAAACTGGAAATTCTGTTGGAGATTAGATGATTTCTGCTTAATGTTTGAGCAGCAAGTGCAAAAATTAAGTTACCAAAAAACTGCTTGCAGTACAGTCACATTTTGAGAACAGATAAGAAGAAATGTTCATCATCAGAGAGGTAAACTCTGATATGCCTATCTATATATTAACAGAACAAATGTTGGAAAAAATCAAATGCCCCGAGCGGGATTCGAACCCACGACACCCCGATCTCATGGAAGGTGCTCTAACCACTGAGCTACCAAGGCAACCACAGTGGAGTGAGTCGAATATTTGCTACAAAAGAAATGGTCCTGGAACAATGAACAACGCGTTCGATGAACAATACGTCTCGACGACCCACAGAAGTAATTCCCAGTCCGAGAGGCCTGGGAGCAAATGTCTGGTAATCAATGTTTCCTTTGTAACAAATATTCGACTCACTCCACTGTGGTTGCCTAGGTAGCTCAGTGATTAGAGCACCTTCCATGAGATCGGGGTGTCGTGGATTCGAATCCCGCTCGGGGCATTTGATTGTTTCCGACATTTGTTCTGTTAATATATAGATAGGCATATCAGAGTTTACCTCTCTGATGATGAACATTTGTTCGAAATATGCCGTATTACGTACAGATAAGAAGAACTTATCAATAATTTTGCTCCCAGGCTGACCCCATGAGAGAAAATTGAAATTGAAGTCATCCATATTTCAGTTAAAAAGATGCTTCATGTCAGTTCAAAACAAAATGGCACCCATTTTTAGCAGATTTTTTTATGAGATTTGACGTTAATTTTCTGAAAATGTTTGAGAATTACACTACGGGGTCACTTGGAGAAGTGAATTAAAGTGAGATGAGATCTTTTTTTTAAGTAAACATTTTTGCACTTATTGCTCGAACGTTGGGCAGAATCTGTCTTAATTTGCTGTGTTCCATTTCCTGGAAGTTACTCAGTACACCTGGAACTGAGCTGAGTGGCCACACATGGGTAAAAGTTGGCAAAAGGCCTAGAACTGGTGGAAACATTTTCCATTTGGAAACCTGTCCAGGAATTTTGGACTACCTTTCAAGAATCTCCACTTATCCTGGAAATTTTCCATTTCAGCAAGCAAAAAAGTACTTAAATCCCGTTTAAATTCCAACAAAATTTTGGGGAATTTTAGAGTAAATGGTAAATAATCTCAGTTTCTCAGGTTGAACATTTTGCATGGGATGGGTTTTCCTTTTGGTGTTGCTCCAGCAGAATTTGGACTGCTAGTAACTGGATTGGCAGATTTTTTACGACAAATAAAAAACATCAATACTATAGGGGAAAACCTGAATTTTCACAAGGTAAAAAGGCATCCATGTTTTTCATATGCATTATTTGGGGGTGAGGTGGTGTACTGGTTAATGCGTTGAACTTCAGATCTGTAGGTCGGTGGTCCCTGCCATTGTGTTGTTTCCTTAGATAAGAAACTTTACCCTACATTGTCTCTTTCCACCCAGGTTTATAAAATGGGTACCTGCGACATACTACCGGGGGTAACCCTGCGATGGACTAGCATCCCATCCAGGGGGGAGTAGCAATACTCTCAGTTGCTTCATGCTATAGAAACCGGGATAATCTCTGGCCATGTGGGCCTCCTTGGCTCGTGTGTGACTTTACCTTACTTACTATTGTTTGTAAGCCACATATTAAACTGATCAATTATTAGTCTGTGTGATAGTCTTATGCCCAACAACTATTTTTAAGTAAATGGTTCGAGCCCAAGTGTCATTGTTTGTCTAGTGTCATTGTCCAAGTGAAAGTAGTCCTTAAAACAACTGCTGTTTTGTAAATGGTTTGAACCAAGGCATACCACTAATCAGTAGTTTCCCTAGTGTGATCGTGTGCTGAGGGTATCCATGGGATTCTCTGGGCACACAATGTCATAAGTTTGTTGAAAACCGGGGTCATATAATAATGGTATGTGATATATAATGGTAATATTGAATATATGATACCTTATTGGTACTTAATTTTGCAGGTCTTTAATTTCGCGTTTTTCACAATTGTAAAAAAAATCGCGAAATTAAAGACCCGTGAATAAAAATCCTCGCGAGATTAAAACGCGAAATTTAATACCCATAGAGAAAATTCAAATCACAGATAAAAATGATTAACGTGTAATAACAACAACATATACAGGATATGTATCGACAAATAGAAAAATTATTAACTGGTTTTACTGGTCAGTTCCATTTTGTATCTTCTGTTGTGAAATAATGTTAATTTGCAAAGATTTTACATATGGAGTAGAGAATCTAGCTATCATCTTCATCTGAATCTCTAGATTCATACAAATCCCTTAGAATATCTCTCGTGCAGTCGTCAAAATTGCCATTAATTGGTTCCAGTTTATCAAGAAATTTTAAGAAGTTCAGACTTTTTGAAAAATATAATGAAGTTGAGAACGCTTGAATCGCGAAATTTAATGCCCTTTTTTCATATTTGCCTATTGAAATCACGAAAACAAAACCCTGCGAAATACTGTCTTGCTAAAATCGCGAAATTAAGTAACCGCGAAATTAAGTACCAATAAGGTATTTAACAATTTATTATTCACCGAAGTGTCCTCAGTGTTGGTAAAGAGTGGTAGATATTTCTCTTGCCGCTTTGTGGCTCAACAAATATCCACCATTATTCACCTCCACTTCGGTGAATAATAAATTGTTAAATACCTTATTGGTACTTAATTTCGCGGTTACTTAATTTCGCGATTTTAGCAAGACAGTATTTCGCAATTATTGTTTTAGAATATACCAAACCAGTGGATGACCAGCACCTAATAGTTAATATTTTTCTGAGAAATATGCAAAAACTTGCACGCAAAATCCAGAACAATACTGGGAGGCGAACAGCAGATTCTCAAGAGTTTGAGAAGCCACTCAGAGCATGTGAAAAATGCTATCCACTGGTTTGGTATATGCTAATATGTGACATATGATAACAGGGTCTGGAAGGGTATTCTCGGGATCCGGGATTTGACCCAAATACAGTGCGGGATTCGGGAAAACGAAAAATATCTTGACGGGATTCGGGATTTGACTGCTACCAGGGAAGCAGGATTTGCTAAAATTTTGGGACGGGAAGCGGGATTTTGTTGCCTGTCTGTTGGGAATGCGGGAAATCGTCATGACCCAAATAAACGTTATGGCGGCAAAAGCGAATCAACCAGGCAAGCGCAAAATATCAATCGAAAGGACCAGCTTTTGCAGAAATTAGTCTTTTTTCATGCATTTTTGGGAAAGAAAAAACGAAATTCAGGATAGCAATGAAAAAAGTGCGGGATACGGGATTCTCGTGAAAAAGGAGCGGGAATACGGGATCAGGACCCCCCCCTTCCAGACCCTGTGATAAGACTTAGTTTTCTAGGTTCCAAGATAGCTGCAGATACAGCAAAATTAAGGAAGCAGAGGTGAAAATAAAATGCATAGGGTCCCCATCCTCTCTCCCACTCAGTCTTCAGATGTTTTATTTTGAGATGCATTCCCAATATCTGAGAGCCTAGAATATACAAAGTTTGCCTTTATTTCTTGTGAACCTTTAACCCGCAAGTTTCTCCCCATGCCTTGTCTTTCAGCACAGTTGCCTGCAGAAGGGGATATACTGGAATCCCAATGTAACAAAGTGCCAAGGGTCTGCAGGAAAGTGTGTTCATTAGGACAGGGATTCATTATAAACGAAATCCTGTTATAACAAAATTGTGAGAAAGCGATTAAAATCTTTGTTATTTTGGGTTTGGATAAAAATTATTTTTCCTTAACATTAAACCATGTTATCTTGTACCACTCAGCATTCGACGGTTTTAATTGTGCAATTACTGCCCAGATTTGAACGATTACCGGTAAATAAAATTTATGATTTAGGGTCTGCATGCTTCTCCGTTTATCAGTTAGGGATCAAGCTTCATTTGCCTGATGGCATTTGTTATATTAGGGATAATTTTACATGTAAGTTCAGGCATCTGGATTGTGTTTGTTTGTATCAGGGATTTTGGTACACCAGGGTTTGTTATATCCGGACTCCATACATTTTCCGGTAACATTGGCTGCTCTGAAGAATATCATTTGTTATAGTGGGGAATTGTGTTGTAAAGGAGTTCATTAATATCAGGGCTCCATGTTTGCACTTGCCTATGACCTAAGGTCAAATGTGGCACTTTTTTTTGGGTGGGAGTACATATGAAAGGAATATTGGAATTGAAGACTGGAAACTTGAGGTGATCAAGAGTTCTCCCTCAGTTTTTTGTTTTTCAGTGAGGGGGGGGGGGGGGGATTCACCTTATTCTGAAAAAGAAATTTTGATTGACTTTATAAAGTTATACTTGATACCGGGTTTTTTTATAGGGGTATAAGAATTGTGGTCATTTTTGGCAAGTGGAGGGTAGAAAAGGGTGTTCTTTTTAGGTATTACAATACAATTTCATAAGATTTACTTCAGATGCTAATTTAGAAACAAAGGAAGGAACATTATTTAACTGTATTTGAAATAATGTGAGCAGAAGTTCTGACTGAATCTGTCAAATATCCAAGAAACAATTAAATACATTTAAATTTTTTCTCCACAAAGATGTTTGAAACGTTGTGAAGCTCTTTTCTTCAGATAATAGTATGAACCGAGGATAATCATCAGTTCCACAGGGGATTGTTGTGAATCGAGGCCAAATTTTCTTTCCCGCGATAAACAATTCTCGCGTTTCATTGGAAGAATCCAGTTGAATGTTCTGGATGGGATCAACTGTTTTTCGTGACCACCTTCACCTCTGATTGGTTCACGGAGATAAACAAAGAGTGCTATAATGTATGCACGAATATTGAATATCAAGTTAGCGAGTCCGGCCCAGTTTTTGGGCGTCTCACTGTGCTTTGATCAAGGATTCGATTCTCGCGTGTCTCATAGCCCCGGTTTTCTGTGAAATTTACAGCGAATCGAACGGTCGATCGAGAAGCTTGAATCATGTCCGTCGAAGTAAAACATCCGCTCGATACGGCGAGCACGGATCTGCTCGAAGTGAGCCGCCATAGACTTGAACCACTCTCGACAAAGATGGAAGAACGCGACGCGGATGTCATGAAGGTACGTTTAACGCTGTTTTTTTCAACGATCACGTTCGCAAAAAGCCACATTAAGACAATTTAATTTTTCCTTGGGGTTTAGCCTTTACTCAGAGTGAATCTTCAAGAGTTTCCTTGTCCAGATCAGGTTTTATTTGCGTTGCAAGTTTGAAATGTCACTTATTCGTGCGTGACGAGTGGAAGCCTTTTACACTGTGCCGTTCGATCGAGACTGCAGCGTCAACACGGGTGAATCGAATGATCAATCGTTCGACGCCTGCATGCTTTGATAATTCGAACGAAGCATGTAATGAACATCCGCGAAAAGTATATTAAACTCTCAGTACTATCCTTACCTCGATGACGATGAGGTATAAATTTTATTGACTACAGTTGTTTAAAGTCAAATCTGCAACTATATCCACCTTTCGTGAGGCCCTGTCTAGCATGTGTTTTCGTTCCGAGGAATGCTTTATATGTCATTTCTGTTGCACCCTTTGTATACAACTCTCACAGCAGATTATCACTTATAGATCTAAGGTTTATTGCCTTGATCAAATGCGTCGTGATTCGATGCAAGCATCTTTTCAAAGGAAAGAAAGCACAAAAGCATGAGATCTAGAAAGCTCCAACGCAAATTAATAATTTTCCTTTCTACATGTTGGTATTTAGAGAATCTAATTGTGTAAAACGAGAATCGATGCGATCTTTGTGAATCGGTTAAAGTCTGTCTTCAAGACGCTTTTACAGCATAATGCTAAATTTTCAAAAGGAAATATTCAGTGGCTTTTCGCTCGAGTGCACTCTTCTCTGTAAACTTCGCTCTCAAACCTTGGCTACGTTTGAGTGATCTCAGTAGTTCTTTCATACCAGTCATGAATTTTTTTCAGACAGTAAATTAAGATGTCTGCTTACTCCTAATACTCAAACTTGTAGTATCATCAATACAAACACAACTGATGTAAATTTATTTCCACGCTTGCAACCGCCCATTCATTGCAAGAACACACGTAGATTGAATATTTCTTTGTTGTTTATTACTGAAATCGACAATGTGGATGCGTGCTGTTTACACACAAGGCGAAGCTGCAAATTTAAACATGTGTTAACACCTCGATTTTCATTTTTTTTATCGAGCAGTGAGGTGAATTCCTTAATTATTCGCTACTTTTCAAAACCGTCGTGCAATATCATTCATGTTGCCTTCAATCGCCATGGTTGAATATATGATTTTATTCATGTGCGAGTCGAAGACTTGATCATGACAGGCATTTTGCTGGGTTCCTGCAGGTTTCTTCTCTCCACACGTACGCAATCACCCTTTGAAAACATTTCGAGCGGAGAACTTAGCGGTCGATTTTAGCAACATGGTTCTATTTAAAAGAACATTAATTTTCGTGGAAAGAGAAGTTAACAAAAACGGCTAATATTGTGGTTTGTGAGCTGAAAATGTTGCTATATAGCTCTGACCTCTGCATTTGAAGGGATTTTAAAGTTGTTTCTTATTTCCAACAAATACTGTACTTTTTGTAAGTCTCCACAAGGACGTCAAAACTGCATGAGAGGTGGATAAATGTTTTGACTAGGAATCTGGCCAAGGGCTATAACTGATAAATTTGAGAAACATTTCAAGTTTAAACAAGAAAGCTCCAAATACAAAAGCAAGTTAAAGCAACAAAAATGCGTGCAACAGAGATTTGTTTTGATGAAGTTCTTAGATACAAGTAAGCAGCCACATTAGAAAAGTTTATAAAGCATTTGACTGAAAATCCAGACAAAAGTATGTGTAGGTTTCTAATCAAAGTTGTATAATAGGGCCTTGTAAATGCATAAATTGCATCGTACTAACTGCTGCAAATGTTAAAAAAATATGCTTGCAAATGAAATCACAGGCTAGTTTGCTCTATTTCACTTTGCAGCACAGATTGGAGCAAAACTTTCTTTCCTAGAACACTGTGTTTTAAATGTTTACCGGTCAGTCAATATCAGAAAAATAATATGTTACGAAGCTGTTACAATATTGCTATCACTACATATTTAAATCACAGACACCATAACTAAAGGAAGTTTGCACGGATCAGTCAATTTGCATTTTACAAAGTATTCGTATTCCTCTTTTCAAAGTATACAAAAGTGGTTCATCAAGAGGATTTAAAAGTTCTGTAAATCTTTGGGGCTTGTGGTTCAAATGAACTCCATTTCCTGTGAATGCCTTAACTAAGACTTATCACTTTAAACTGTGCAGAAAACCAAGATGACACAAAGTCAAGTGACTGTTTACTTGTTTCCTTTTCCTCTTAGAAGAAAACAGGGCTGGGAAAGAGAGACTCCCTTAGTTTTTACAACACATCAACCTATCAAAGTCAACTTGAATTCCACAAGTTAATGTAAGGGGTGTAGGCAGGTTTTTTCATTTATGGGGTCCCTAACGAGCATTGGTGGGCACCACAGTTTCACTTTAGGACAAATGGCCATGGAAAGTCTATTATGTTAGATGACGGTCAGTGACTAAACTTTCAACTTCAAAAAGCATAACTGGTTTTTCATGAGATAGTTTTTTTTAAATTTATTTATTGTTATTATTGTTATTATTATTATTATTATTATTATTATTTTCCCAAGGGGGGGCCCATGGGTACCCCAAGACCCCTGCTCTGGCTACGCCCCTGAGTGTACAGGATTCAGAATTTCTCTGCAACACTGTTAATGACTGTTCTTCTAATTACTTTCAAATCAGATTCTGCTGCTGCCGCATTTAAACTTGAAATTAATAATTTTTTACTGGCCCATGGATGGATTGTATTGTACTAACAGGGTTCCCCTCAAGTCCTGAAAGGAATTTTTGTAATAATAGGGGGGGGGGGGTGGGGGGACAGGGGGTAGAAATGTGAGGGTAAGGGAGTTGGGAACCAGAAAGTGATTGAAAACCTTTAAGTAGAATAAAATAGCATTTTGAAGGGGGAGGGGGGGGGGGAGTCCAGAACCTCCTGTACCCCCACTTGGTAATCCTCACAATGCAAGCATAGTGCTGAAATATGTTGAAATTTCCTTATTCTGTTGTAGAAATTATTACGCTACTTTAACCTTCAATTGGCCAACTGGCTTGGTGATCAAATAATCGATTGTCCATCATGATGAGATTTGTAAAGAAAATCTTGCCTTTTGACAATTTTTACTGGCCTGTCAGTAGTTGTATGAACAGGGTATGAAATTTAGCTGTATGTAGTCTCAAAAGGAGTTAATAGACAAGTGGAATTGGGATATGGGGTGGGAACTTGGGAGTTTAGGGGGGTGGAAACCTGGAGAGAAGAGAGAAGGAAGGAAACTTGGATAAAACAGCATTTTTGAGGCGGTGGGAAGCCAGAGAGATAAGAAAAAAATCTTGCAATATTGTGAATATTTTACAACAGACAAAAGCTTAGTGATGGAAGCCACCACTTAAGGGATGGGAACCAGAAATAATGGTACGGCAAGCGGAAGTTCGTAACCCCATGTCCTCCCCCACTTTGTAATCGTCCAGTGCTAAAATAGTGCTGAAATGAGTTGAAATTCCTTATTCTGTTACAGGAAATATTATGCTACTAAACCAGCAATTAGGTGCTTTTTTCCAGGAAAAGTTTTTGGTAAACATAGACTTTCTCCATACTATGACAAATGATAGATCGTCAGGTCGTTAAATGCCAGTAGTTTGTCAGGTGGATAATGATGAGATTGACTGGAAAATCTTCTTGAAATTATGTCATGATATTAAAGTGAATTCTCCAAACAAACGATGAGTAAACCTATGACATTCCCAATTCCCCCTTAGCTTTGGACAGCAAAGTTTGTATAAGCTTATCTTTTTGCACTGGACTTGCGCAGATTTGTTACAGCTTTTTTGTTTCTAGCTGAATGAAATAATCTGTGGTTTTTTACATCATGAATCCGTTACGTGGATGTTGGACCAAGAAATTTGAATGAAATTATGCTAGCTAAATTTGTTCTGGATGATTATTGGTCTTTGGTTTTCTCATCCAGGGGTTAAAAGGTCATCATGATGTGTTTTAGAAGCTGCTGGAGCACATAATCGCTATTTAGTTTGGTTATTGTTAGATAAAAATCTTTTCTGAGAACCTATTACACTTACCTAACGCACTGGAGTGTTTCAAAATTGTTGTTTTCGAAAAGGAATGGTTTCTTTCTCCATTAGTGCTCGCATTTCCCGGGCTTAATATATTCACGAAGGGCCCGTGACTTGTGCGCTATAAAAAGCTCATTGATTGGCTGGTGCTTTTATTAGACGCTTTTTGATTGGCCAACGCCTGTTCGTGAAGGGCGGGGAAGCTAAAGGTGTCGCGTGGAATGCGCCGCATCGGAGCGTTCACAATAGTTTTACCAGTTTTTCTATTTTTCTCTGGTTATTTGGACGGGAAACTTTAGTTACAATGTAAAAGCGCTGTTGTTGATCGAGAAGAAAGATCTTTGGCTTGGATTTTTGCGAAAGCGATCGAAAGTGACGTGATATTTGATCCTACAAGACGAGAATTTGTGTTACACTGTGTCTGGTTTACATCAGTTAAATTCAGGATCTTCGGTGCCGAAACTAGTCACAGAATCGATTGTATGTAGGTAATGCAGTTATGAAGACTACCTAAAAAGAACTGAAATCTTAATCGACTTCTAATACTGAAAAATGCTCGTTGTTTTGCATCGAGAACATGTTTGATAGCTTGTCGTAGTGAGAAGGAAATTTGTGGTATTGCTGCACGTATGCACGCATTTCTTATCGATTTATGAGCGCAATATCGCTCAAGTTTGATTTAAACTTGTGCAGGATTTAGGGGAGGAAACAGAGTACTGACTCTTGATCTTTAAATTTTTCAGGCTTTTATTCAGTCTATGGGCACAATGGGCGAAGTTCCAAAGGACTATCGTGAAACCGAAGAAGAATGGATGGAACAACAAAGCTCAGCTCGACTGTTCGAAAGATCTCGAATCAAAGTACTTGCAGGTTCGTGTTGTTGTGTACCATGTATAATCCCCGAGTAAGAAATGGTTTAAACTTGTAAAACTCTATCGTGGCTTTCTTGAGCATGTGTGTGCCTACGGGAGGTATCTTTTATTTAAGAATTAAAATGTAAATAATTTATCAGTGACTATAGCCATCACTTTAGACAAGAAGTAACATTTATCACTTAGCTCATATTCAGTTTTATCGGTGAGCAATGCCGAATGTTAGCCGTCCTTTGAAGCATTGTGTGAATGCCTAATCAGTTCGTAACTTCTACTATGCATTCTGTACGCAAAGTAAACAGAAAACAACGTGAAGTATTTGTAGGAAGGGCTCAAAACACGGCCTCGATTCTTCATGTTTTAATCGCGTTATTTTGTCGTGCAATGCTTTATTTTCCTTCTAGATTTACTGATTAGTCGAGTATTTACGTTGTGTCAATAGTTTCCAGGCCAGATGGAACGTAAAACTGATTGAAATAGGTGCCTGCTGGAAAGACTCTTGAAATTTTTGATATTTTAAGCTTATGATCAGTTTGTAGTGAGAGGCGGGGTCGTAAAGATTGCGTGATTCTTTAGTTTGTCTAGAAAACTCGGTACGTGTTTTGCATGTAAACTCCAAAACATATTTTAAAACGTTACCCCACGTCGTTGTTATTAAACGACAATAATATTTTCTGCTTGCTTTCTGTTTCCCTCAGTACATAGTGTTTCAATTTTTGTGTCGTTAAGATGGTTGAATGTTCGTCAACATTTTCAAACAAAATCAAAATATCGTGATATTATTACCGAAGTGACATTTAATTAAATTCTGGAATTTCGCATCGTCGAATTCGCATCGCAGCTCGGGTCTTCCTTTGTTTATGTTGTTACTGAGCATATCCTAAAGATGGCTTTAGTTTAGACTGGATAATCGGTTGTAATCTTGTTTACATTTTGCCTGGTCCTTGGGTGTATTCGAAATTGAGTTAGCGTGACTTTCATAAAATGTAAATTTCATGTTTGTGATATTTCTTACAACTCAGTTATAGGGGTTTTTGTATATTTATGAATTTCATGCAGCAAGCATATTGAAGAAAAGTCTTGGGGTTTTGGTTAGGTAGCTGTATCCACAGACTGCAAAACTACTGACCACGTGCTTACCGTTTTCTTTTCCAACTCTGTTTTTCAATTGGTTTATGACAAGACTCTATGGCGTAAACAAAGCCATTTTGAAGGAATCATTTGCATTTTCTTCCTTTAAACTTTTTAAGAAGGTGTCATTAATATTCATGAAGAAAATGGGACCAGAGAGAAAAGTTTGGGTAATCAAGGTTGGAATAGCTTAGGTTTGACTAACAAACTTTACTCTATAACCAATCTATCATTTTAAATCTTATTATTTTTTTTTCTTGCAGATGAAAGAGAAAAAGTTCAAAGAAAGACTTTTACAAAATGGATTAACTCGCATCTTCAGCGCGTGGGTGCCAGAGTTAATGACATGTATCATGATCTGCGGGATGGCAAAAAGCTTATTTTACTTCTGGAAATCCTTTCTGGAGAAAAACTGGTATGACATGCAAATCTGTTTTGTGATAGGTACATAGCTAGGCTGCAGATTATAGAAATTAATGAAGAAGTGTAAGTAATTGTATGACTATTTATAGAATGGACAGAGTAAAATGCATTTTGATTGGTCTAGGGGACTTAAGTTTGTGACTTAATCCTTTCACTCCCAAGAGTGCCTTAAATCAAAATTCAAGACAAATCCCAAATTTCATTTTGTAAAATACTTAAAACAGGTGTCTATCTATTTCTGTAGTGTTTTTTTATTTCTGTAGTGAAAAATACCACTATTAATAATCTAGACATACGCACATTTGTCGTTATTAATCGTGAAAAGCGGTACTTTCTAGTTATTAATCGCGAAACACGTCAGTTGCGATTACTAATCGTGAATTTTACAGTTAATAATCGTACAATCCACGATTATTAACTACGTCTGACAGATTCTACAGTTAATAATCGTACATTGTGCGATTATTAATCGCAAGTGACGGTCAATGTAGTTATTCATCGCAAGTTGCTGACCTTGGGTGAAAAGAGAATCGCAAAACAAATTTGAATTGACCGGCCGCCATTGCAGAAAAAAATTCAAACCCAAACAGAACTCTTCATGAGGCTTGCTGTAGAACAAAGACAACAGAAGTTAATTCTTGAAGTGACAAAGTCTCCTTAGAAATTTAGTTTTACTTCGGTAAGTCGTTTAAGAATGATATTTTCCTTTTCTTTCTGCCTTTCACGAAGCACGACGCGAGCGCGAGGTCGACGAAGTCACGAACAAGAACACCGCGACAGATGCAAAATGAGCGATTAAATTGTCAACTTTCAAACGAAACGGAGCTCTTATAGTCCTCAAATACAGAAGGGGAAAATAACTTAACCGTCATCCGGAAGTTAAATTTATTTCACTCGAGATTTCTTCGATACGACGTTGTTTTTCATGCGAACCATCAACTACAGTTTCAAACACGAACCAAAACTGCGCGATCCGATGCAAGGTGAGCGATACAATGAAAAGCGACAACCCTCAAACGAAACGGCACTTTTCAAGTACTTTACACACAAAAGGAAATGAGATAACCATTATCCGAAAGTTAAATTCATTTTGCTCGGACATTTCAACGATTTGACTAGTTTTTTTTTTTTTAATGCGAACAATCATGCAAACCATTTCAAACACCCCGTGACACTGGGAAATTGATCACGAAGTGATAAACAAACGTAAACAAACCATTCTAATAAGAAAACGCGCTGGAAATTCCGCAGTATAAAGACGTTTAATCTAATTCGTTTTGAATCCTTTAATGCTCTGGATTGATAATAAAACGATCTTTCATGGATTCATTTCCATTCACGAACGGAGGACCCAAAGCCACAAAAAAGTCCGAGGCGCATGTAATTTTAACTACGCTAATGTAAGCTTACTTGTAGCTGGTCGCATTTTCAGGTCATGAAAAGGTATTGTCAGATATCAAAGGCAATAATTCTATCTAACTTCGTTCTCCTACGTTAGTGACCGTTCACATAACCGAATTCGACGACTTGCATCGACCAAAAACAAGGGGGAAAAGAGCTCTCTTTTCTCTTCGGTATTCCTTTCACTCCAAGTTGAAAATGAAAGGTCTGATGCGATATGCAAATATGTTTCAGTCAGATATTCGCTACTTTTCGCATTGTACTTGGAAAAATTCGGTTCTGATGGAAAAGCATTACACTGTCTCCAAAAGATATTTCTTCAACAACATTAGAAACGTTTTGCATGAACTTCGATCCAAAGGTAGTCGTCGTGAATTCTGAAATCTCAAGCCGTGTCACGCAACCCGCGGGGATTCGTCTCAGCCGCTACGGATCTGGTGATGTTTCAGGAAAAAAAGGAAGCTTACGTGTTGAAATTTTTCTTCGTAAATATTCCACCTAGCGAAACTGTCTCATGGATTTTCCACAACACGCACAATTTTCAACGTTTTTTGTCTCACTTGTCGAAGCAAATGAACTGCACAACAGTGCAGGATTTAAGCTTATTTGGTCTATGAATGGCGAAAGTTTCGTATGCTTTAAAATGAAAACCGTTCAGTAAGCTATACAAGCTCACAAAACGTTTAAACTATCTATTTTAAGCGGCTGAGACAGTGAAACTTCAACATGTATAAGCTTAAAAGCTCTTTTTTTGAAGTCAACCACTTTTTAGCTCCGAGTCAATGGCGCCAAATTCTGCTTTGCGCGGGAAAAATCGAAGCGTAGAATTAGAAGCCAAGCCAAGTGCAAATTAAAATTGACAACGTATCAAAGAATCGTTTACAGACATTTTAATTGATTACCTGGAAATCAGACTAAACCTGGTTGTTATAAATACAAGGAAAATAGGCTCACCTCTGTTTTTGGCGCTGTTTACAAATGTAAACCTACCACAGAATTAGGGCCATCTCTAGTACGCAAATTACTCTTCTTAACAATTCCGGTCCTTTAAATTGGCTTTGCGTTCTTCAGTTGCCACCAGTGATTGAAATAGCTATTTAATGAGTTGATTTGATGTGCGTTTTCCAAGCCTCCACTTCTTCCATGTTGCAGAGAACAGTCTTTGACACTCCTTCTGTCCTTGCAAATACCTAGTTCCCGCCGATGGATTCATTTGATTTCTATCCATTTGAAGTTGGCCTTTGTTTTCAGGACAAGTTCGCCGAGTGGAAAACATTCAACCGAGAAGTCCGGCACATGGAGATTTTTTTTCTTTATTGTCATCTTTAAGCATTGAGAACGGCTGACTTGCTACGGAGATTTCAACTGAGGAGTGAACGAAAACACGCTGAATCTATAGAGGTTTTTACTGAAGTGAACAGTTCTTGATCGCATTAACTTTGAGCTGCCGTAACTTTCCCTTTCAAGACAGACCCACTGGAAGTTTAAATCTTCACAATACCCTCGTTGTAACCGCGGTCAATTGAACGCTGATACTCCAAAGCTAAGTTCAATGCTTCGAACGCCCAGTCGCCCACGTTGGCCAAGATAAGGCAGAGCGAACGCGTGTCTGTAGTAACCAATTACAGAGCTAGCTGTCAAAATGTGTCCAATCACAGAGCTGGCTGTTTAGCTAGCTGTCAAAGTTGTATCCCCAGCCAAAAAGAACCCACTGCAGTGCTGTCTACCTAAAAACGAAAAAAGTTCGAAAAGGATGTCTTTTCCAGTCGCTGAGTTGACTGGAAAACACACCGTCAGCCAGAATCAATTTTCTGCAAGTAAAGTCACTCGTTTCGAAAGACGTTCGCATCACGTCGCGCGAATCACACACACATACTCGGCGCGCGTGTTTTCCAGTCAACGCAGTGACTGGAAAACACGCGTATTTACGATTAGTAATCGTGTATTTATTTTGCGCTCGTTCAAGCCTGTTTAGACTCGCGAGTCTTCATAAGAATGACACTGTTTCACGACACAACGCGCTCATTCAAGCCCGTTTAGACTCTATCGTTTTAATAGGAAGCACATGATTAACGATTAGTAATCGTGTGTTGATCCCGCGCTTGTTCAAGGCTGTTTAGAGTCGTGAGTTTTCATAAGCACACTGATTCACGATTACTAATGATGTGCTAATTCCGTGCTCGTTCAAGGCTCTTTGCACTCGCAAGGTTTGATAAGATGAACGCTTATTCACCACAGTGATTTACATTTACGATTAATAATCGTGTGTTGATCCAGCACTCATTCAAGCCTGTTTATACTGATCTCGTCAGTTTTAAAAAAGGCACAGTGATTTACGAGTAATAATCGGGTTGATACCGCACTCACTCAAGCCTGTTTAGACTCGTCAGTTTCAAAAGAAGCACAGTGATTTACGATTAATAGTCGCCAGATTTCATTAGAAGCATTAATAATCGCTTTTATCCCGCACTCATTCAAGCCTATTTAGACTGCTCAGTTTTATGAAAGAAGCACAGTGATTTACGATTAATAAGTGTGTGTTGATCCTGCACTCATTCAAGCCTCTTTGGACTCGTCAGTTTTAATACGAACCCAGTGATTTACGATTAGTAATCGTGTGTTCATCCCGCGCTCGCTCAAGCCAGTTTAGCTAGCATGCACACTGATTCACGATTAGTAATCGTGTGTTGATCCCACGCTCATTCAAGCTTGTTTAGACTCGCGAGTAGAACACGTATTCACAATTAGTAATCGTGTGTTCATTCTGCGCTCGTGTAAACCTGTTCAGACCCATGAGTTTTCATAGGCACAGCGATTCACGATTAGTAATCGTGTGCTGATCGCTCGTTCAAGCCTCTATAGACTCGCGGCTTCAATAACATGTACACTGATTCACGATTAGTAATCGTACGCTCACCACGCGGGATGAACACACGATTACTAATCGTGAATCAGTGTCCTTCCTATTAAAACTCGAGAGTCTACAGAGGCGTGAATGAGCGGGTCATTAAGAAACGTTTACTGATCAGAAAGTGCCCAGAATAAAAACTCGCAAGTCTAAACAGGTCTAAAAAGACTTGACTGAATGCGGGATCAACACACGATTATTAATCGTCAATCACTGTGCTTCTTATTAAAACTGACAAGTCTAGCTTGCATGAGTGCGGGATGAACACACGATTATTAATCGGAAATCACTGTGCTTGTTATTAGAACTGACGAGTCCAAACAGGCTTGAATGAGTGCGGGATCAACACCCGATTATTACTCGTAAATCACTGTGCCTTTTTTAAAACTGACGAGATCAGTATAAACAGGCTTGAATGAGTGCTGGATCAACACACGATTATTAATCGTAAATGTAAATCACTGTGGTGAATAAGCGTTCATCTTATCAAACCTTGCGAGTGCAAAGAGCCTTGAACGAGCACGGAATTAGCACATCATTAGTAATCGTGAATCAGTGTGCTTATGAAAACTCACGACTCTAGACAGCCTTGAACAAGCGCGGGATCAACACACGATTACTAATCGTTAATCACGTGCTTCCTATTAAAACGATAGAGTCTAAACGGGCTTGAATGAGCGCGTTGTGTCGTGAAACAGTGTCATTCTTATGAAAACTCGCGAGTCTAAACAGGCTTGAACGAGCGCAAAATAAATACACGATTACTAATCGTAAATACGCGTGTTTTCCAGTCACTGCGTTGACTGGAAAACACGCGCGCCGAGTATGTGTGTGTGATTCGCGCGACGTGATGCGAACGTCTTTCGAAACGAGTGACTTTACTTGCAGGAAATTGATTCTGGCTGACGGTGTGTTTTCCAGTCAACTCAGCGACTGGAAAAGACATCCTTTTCGAACTTTTTTCGTTTTTAGGTAGACAGCACTGCAGTGGGTTCTTTTTGGCTGGGGATACAACTTTGACAGCTAGCTAAACAGCCAGCTCTGTGATTGGACACATTTTGACAGCTAGCTCTGTAATTGGTTACTACAGACACGCGTTCGCTCTGCCTTATCTTGGCCAACGTGGGCGACTGGGCGTTCGAAGCATTGAACTTAGCTTTGGAGTATCAGCGTTCAATTGACCGCGGTTACAACGAGGGTATTGTAAAGATTTAAACTTCCAGTGGGTCTGTCTTGAAAGGGAAAGTTACGGCAGCTCAAAGTTAATGCGATCAAGAACTGTTCACTTCAGTAAAAACCTCTATAGATTCAGCGTGTTTTCGTTCACTCCTCAGTTGAAATCTCCGTAGCAAGTCAGCCGTTCTCAATGCTTAAAGATGACAATAAAGAAAAAAAATCTCCATGTGCCGGACTTCTCGGTTGAATGTTTTCCACTCGGCGAACTTGTCCTGAAAACAAAGGCCAACTTCAAATGGATAGAAATCAAATGAATCCATCGGCGGGAACTAGGTATTTGCAAGGACAGAAGGAGTGTCAAAGACTGTTCTCTGCAACATGGAAGAAGTGGAGGCTTGGAAAACGCACATCAAATCAACTCATTAAATAGCTATTTCAATCACTGGTGACAACTGAAGAACGCAAAGCCAATTTAAAGGACCGGAATTGTTAAGAAGAGTAATTTGCGTACTAGACATGGCCCTAATTCTGTGGTAGGTTTACATTTGTAAACAGCGCCAAAAACAGAGGTGAGCCTATTTTCCTTGTATTTATAACAACCAGGTTTAGTCTGATTTCCAGGTAATCAATTAAAATGTCTGTAAACGATTCTTTGATACGTTGTCAATTTTAATTTGCACTTGGCTTGGCTTCTAATTCTACGCTTCGATTTTTCCCGCGCAAAGCAGAATTTGGCGCCATTGACTCGGAGCTAAAAAGTGGTTGACTTCAAAAAAAGAGCTTTTAAGCTTATACATGTTGAAGTTTCACTGTCTCAGCCGCTTAAAATAGATAGTTTAAACGTTTTGTGAGCTTGTATAGCTTACTGAACGGTTTTCATTTTAACCCTTTCACCACTGGCCATTTTGAGCCCGCAGTGCCCAGAACACTGGCCATTTTTGGGATTTTCATAAAAAATGGCCACTGTTAAGGAAACTGCAATTTTCACCATGAAGGACACATTTTCATAGTAAGAAACCTATACATATTTGAAAAGATGATTAAATTTTCTTTCTTTTGAGAATATAACAATGCTTTTAGGATTAACAGGTATTAAGATATTTATGTTCAAAGTTTGCAAATCCAAAAAACATGATTTTGCTACAAATACATTTCATGGTTGCTGACATTTCTTTTGTTTTTGTTACTGACAAACTACCTTTGTTCCACAGGATAACTTCAAAACATTCACTAACAAGCTTAGCAATCTTGCTGAAAAATATATGCTAAAAAATATTTTATGGTCTTGCTGAAAAGTCTCATGAAAAACCATTTCTTTCAAAGGAAAGTACAATGTCTTTATTGCACAAAGCAAGGCTTGTAAACTACAATTCTAACTGAAAATTAAAATATTTTAGAAGCATAATAAAGTGTGAAATCACCAAATAGGTGAACAACAGTTTGAAGTGTCATTAGTCATGGCCAGTACTGTATTATCAAGTACAAAACAACCAGATAGGCAGAAGGTGAACTAAGAATTTCAGTACTTATAGCCAATACTGTAGTTTTGTGTGATAATCAAAGAAACAGTTTTCCTCAGGACCTCCAATGCACAGATAAACATTACAAAACACACACTTGAAGGTGGTTTTTCTGCGCTTGGAAAGGATGCCATCATGTCTTCTTTTTGACTCTTTGAACTTCTTTTCGCAAACTGCACAACGATGGTTTGTACCTTCACCCTTTACAGGAAAATGTTCCCCAACTTCGTGCAGGCGCCCAGGGATCTCCTCACCACTTCTGCGCCGTTTGCTTGCAGAAAGGCTGCTGTGTGTCTGGGGAAAGTTCCCAACTAGCTGTATGCACAGTTCTTCTTGAAAGCTCAGGAGATCTCTTTTGCGCCTTCCTCTGGGAAGATGTGGAATAACGTGACCCTCCAAGATGTACGCATTGTAGATGGAAATCATAACAATCTTCAAAAATACTCGCAGATACCAGCGTTTTTGCTTTTTAGCTTTATTTAGCGATGTCATTTGGTCACAGAGATCCACACCTCCCATATAGGTATTGTAATCTTTAACAATTTCTGGTCGGTAGATCTTTTTCGTTACCCATCGCCCATTCACCTTTTCACGTCTTTGCACCACTTCTTGACTTTGTGCACGCTCACCATCACTTCCTGAATCCTCTGAAGAATCTAGGCCAACCCAAACAGGAACATCAGGTGGGGCATGAATTGTACTAAGAAAGTATACATCTTTCCTGTCCTTCCATCTGAGAGCAAGACTGTTAAACCAACTGAGCCAAGCAACTTCCCCGCGCTTAGAAAGTTTCTCACGTTTGAGTTCCTCGGATGGATAATTTTTTCTTGGCCTTGCTGTGCCAGCAGCCAAAATTCCTCTTTCTTTCAAAAGTTTAAACAAAATAGGGCTGGTGTAGAAATTGTCCATATACAAGTGGTGGTTGGAATGAAATAAATCCTCCACCAGCTCCATAACAACAGCTCCCGTTTTTCCAACATTGCCCACTTCCCTATCATTCTTTCCTGCATACATAGTAAAGTTCTTACAGTAACCAGTTTTAGAATCACAAAGCATGAAAAGTTTTACACCAAATTTCACAGGTTTATCTGGCATGCGGACTTTAATCGTGAGTTTTCCCTTGAACGGGATCATGGCCTCATCTACAGAGATTTGTCTTCCACAATTGAACATAGCTTTAAACTTTTGAACGACAGTGTTATAAAAATGTCTAACCTTGTAAAGCGGATCTTTCTTCTCCTCTTCTGTCAATACATGTTCAGGATCGCAAAAGTAAATGTATTTCTTTAGTTCAAAGAAACGGTCTCGAGATGACAAAATATTCCTGACTCCAGGCACATGAAAAATCTTCGTTCGTGACGCGGAAAGGAAGAGGCGCTCATCTCTTGGAACAACAACAATGTGATTCGAAATAATCAACATCGCAATAAACGCTTTCATTTCTTCTCGCGAGACTGGCTTCCAATTCCTCGCTCCTTTCGCCACTGCATTTTGGTTTGTAAACATAACAATGTCATCGATAGTTTGTCGATCAATAAAGAGATCAAAATAATCGGCAGCTGTAGCAGAATCTTGCATATTCCTTGTAGGGCCACTTTGGAGTTGAAAAACACTGGCGTCTTTTTCGTACCATCCTCGCGTCCACTGAATATTATCGGGCATGTTAAAACTAAAACCTTGGAAATCTTCATCGCCAGAATCGCTGTCGAAGAGCTCTTCCAAATCACTGCTTTCAGCCTCAGAAAATATGTCCGATCCAGACGAATCTTCCAGAGAATCTTCGGAAAATACTTCTTCATCATCAGAAGACATTTTAAAATGGCGCACGAAATCAGCTGTTAGCGCGCGGAGCTAAAAAACCCGAAATATGTCGAAAAGTTTGTATGGGAAGCAATGGCTTCCTTCACACCACATGGTCAATCTACCCCTTTCCTGTGCATTGATCAATGCTTAGACCCCCCTATTGTCAGAATAGCTTGGATCCAGGCTCTCAGAGTGGGTAACGTAAAATGGCCGGTTTACCGGCCACTGGGGTTATGCGGAGTATTACTTTTGGCCGGAAAACCGGCCAGTAGTGGTGAAAGGGTTAAAGCATACGAAACTTTCGCCATTCATAGACCAAATAAGCTTAAGTAAATCCTGCACTGTTGTGCAGTTCATTTGCTTCGACAAGTGAGACAAAAAACGTTGAAAATTGTGCGTGTTGTGGAAAATCCATGAGACAGTTTCGCTAGGTGGAATATTTACGAAGAAAAATTTCAACACGTAAGCTTCCTTTTTTTCCTGAAACATCACCAGATCCGTAGCGGCTGAGACGAATCCCCGCGGGTTGCGTGACACGGCTTGAGATTTCAGAATTCACGACGACTACCTTTGGATCGAAGTTCATGCAAAACGTTTCTAATGTTGTTGAAGAAATATCTTTTGGAGACAGTGTAATGCTTTTCCACCAGAACCGAATTTTTCCAAGTACAATGCGAAAAGTAGCGAATATCTGACTGAAACATATTTGCATATCGCATCAGACGGCATGTTCTCGTCTTTCATTTTCAACTTGGAGTGAAAGGAATACCGAAGAGAAAAGAGAGCTCTTTTCCCCCTTGTTTTTGGTCAATGCAAGTCGTCGAATTCGGTTATGTGAACGGTCACTAACGTAGGAGAACGAAGTTAGATAGAATTATTGCCTTTGATATCTGACAATACCTTTTCATGACCTGAAAATGCGACCAGCTACAAGTAAGCTTACATTAGCGTAGTTAAAATTACATGCGCCTCGGACTTTTTTGTGGCTTTGGGTCCTCCGTTCGTGAATGGAAATGAATCCATGAAAGATCGTTTTATTATCAATCCAGAGCATTAAAGGATTCAAAACGAATTAGATTAAACGTCTTTATACTGCGGAATTTCCAGCGCGTTTTCTTATTAGAATGGTTTGTTTACGTTTGTTTATCACTTCGTGATCAATTTCCCAGTGTCACGGGGTGTTTGAAATGGTTTGCATGATTGTTCGCATTAAAAAAAAAAACTAGTCAAATCGTTGAAATGTCCGAGCAAAATGAATTTAACTTTCGGATAATGGTTATCTCATTTCCTTTTGTGTGTAAAGTGCTTGAAAAGTGCCGTTTCGTTTGAGGGTTGTCGCTTTTCATTGTATCGCTCACCTTGCATCGGATCGCGCAGTTTTGGTTCGTGTTTGAAACTGTAGTTGATGGTTCGCATGAAAAACAACGTCGTATCGAAGAAATCTCGAGTGAAATAAATTCAACTTCCGGATGACGGTTAAGTTATTTTCCCCTTCTGTATTTGAGGACTATAAGAGCTCCGTTTCGTTTGAAAGTTGACAATTTAATCGCTCATTTTGCATCTGTCGCGGTGTTCTTGTTCGTGACTTCGTCGACCTCGCGCTCGCGTCGTGCTTCGTGAAAGGCAGAAAGAAAAGGAAAATATCATTCTTAAACGACTTACCGAAGTAAAACTAAATTTCTAAGGAGACTTTGTCACTTCAAGAATTAACTTCTGTTGTCTTTGTTCTACAGCAAGCCTCATGAAGAGTTCTGTTTGGGTTTGAATTTTTTTCTGCAATGGCGGCCGGTCAATTCAAATTTGTTTTGCGATTCTCTTTTCACCCAAGGTCAGCAACTTGCGATGAATAACTACATTGACCGTCACTTGCGATTAATAATCGCACAATGTACGATTATTAACTGTAGAATCTGTCAGACGTAGTTAATAATCGTGGATTGTACGATTATTAACTGTAACATTCACGATTAGTAATCGCAACTGACGTGTTTCGCGATTAATAACTAGAAAGTACCGCTTTTCACGATTAATAACGACAAATGTGCGTATGTCTAGATTATTAATAGTGGTATTTTTCACTACAGAAATTAAAAAACACTACAGAAATAGATAGACACCTGTTTTAAATACAAACAGTACCATGGGAAAGTACTGGTGAAGAGGATTCATTTGAATGATCACACCATAGGATTTCATCCACAGACTAAGAAGTTAGAATCTCTTTTATGTCTCCATAACTGACTCTGGGAGTGAATGGGTTAAGTATGGACACACAAATGATGTAATGAGTTCCGCACAGACGGAAACACTCTTATTTTTCTGCAGGATAACTGATAATCAAAACAATGTAAAAAGCAAATAGATTCCATTTGTCCATACATGTGTACTCTGGTAATGCAAAGAGGGCATCAAAACGTGGTGAGAACATCAGTCAAGCTACTCGCCTCCGGCTTGGAACATACTTCTTTCTGCTTACCACATTTTGATGTCATCTTTGTGTTATCTTAATACATATGCATGACCAAATGGAGTCTATTGGTTAAATTAAGATTTGTTTCTCCAGGATCATGTGAATTGTCCATGACAGGGAGGTGCCTGTGTTGTTGAGACATAATTGAGCCCTGTTATTAAGGAAACCATTTGGACCAGAAAAAATGTCTGCATTAAAGGGCCAGTATCTCAGCGATATCTTGTGTTTTCTTAACCCTTAAAGCCCCAGTAGTGATCAGCAGTGACTTAAGCAAGTGGTCACAAAAGATTGTCTTGATGTTTAATCAAATTCTTTTAATTAGTACTCAATGAAATGTGTGGAGACCAGTAAGGAGAATTTGTATAATGATGCCGCAGCTTAAAGGGTTAAGTATGGCCAAGAGCTTGATGTGAGCTTGCTTTATTATGGTAAAATAGGAAGAAAAAAATGGTAAAAAGGATGGTGCAAAAAATAGAAACCTGAGAGGAAAAATAACGACTAAAAGATCCCTCAATTCTGTGAGAATTTCTTAATAGAGCTCTTTATTACTTAGCATCCATGAAGAGAAGTTCAACTGTAAATTATGCAAACAGGTCTTTGTGGAGGTGGTCGCTTATGTGAGCAGTGGTCAGATGTAGAGTTATTAAATTTTATATTGCTTTTGTTTGCAGCCCAAGCCTTCCAAAGGACGAATGAGGATTCACATGCTTGAGAATGTCGACAAAGCTTTGACTTTCTTAAAACAACAGAAGGTATGCCTACGTTGCTAGGTCTAACTAATTTATGACAATTAGATTTTTTGGTTTCATCCTGGTTCTTAGAGGATTGGTGCAGTGTTGTTTTGTATATAGCTTAATTTTTGTTTTGTTCCATTAGGTCCATCTGGAGAACATTGGTGCTCATGATATTGTGGATGGAAATAACAAGATCACATTAGGTCTGATATGGACCATTATCCTGCGTTTCCAGGTAATAAGCCTTCCAGATCTGATCCCGTCAGGTTTTTCTTTAACAATGTTTACATTATAGACTATGGAATAAGAAATTTACCCAATACGTGTGTTCAAATGTCTTTGATTATTAGATTCAAGATATTACAATTGAAGGAGAAACAAAGGAAAAGAGATCTGCTAAAGATGCGTTGTTGCTGTGGTGTCAGTCTAAGACAGTTGGGTAGGTAGAGATTTTCAGTCATGGCTGCCTCTGACCAAGAATTAGGGCCTCTCTCCCTTAGCTCTCTCTCAACCGTTCTCCAAGTTTCACGCAGATGACCTCTCTTCCTCCTCCATGGGGTGTCTGTGTGAGTGTCGGTTTGTACATAGCTCCATTCTTAGAACATAAACTAACCACATCCACCTTCTCCTTCTCTCTTGCTCACTGATGGCCCAGGGCTTGAAACCTTTATGAAAACCCATTTCAGACTTAAACAGGGGTTTCAATAAAATGTGAAGGAGGCAGGCTGAGCTGGTTTGAGTAGAGTCACGACTGTATCAGATATTAGGTTTGAAAGAATCTTTCTTTCATTACTTTGATTTATGGAAAAAAGTAGCCGACTTCTGAGTGAAGTAGCTGATGCTTTTCGTCAGCTGTCGGGGCTTATTGAAAGCGCTGCCTTAATATTAAATGCATTGATTTATTTTATAGCGATGATAGGGTTCTCTTCATTTTGTCATGCTAATTTTGCAAACTGTTCATTTGTAGGTATCGTAATGTCACAGTGTCCAACTTCACCACAAGCTGGCGAGATGGATTGGCATTCAATGCGCTCATTCACAGACACAGGTAATGGGAAGTGTTCAGAAATAAACATGAATATGTCCAGAGGTGGGATGCCCCAATATTAATATCTGTATTCTCCCCACTATTCTCCTTATATTTCTTATGTTACTAGTTGGGAGAATTTGATTAAAAATCAAGACAATTGATCATTGGTGATCATTTCCTTGATTCTCATGACCTGTATGTTTGACAAAGTACTAATACTGTAAGGAGAAATAAGATGCTTGTCACTACTGGGGCTTAAAGGGTTAATTTGGAAAAGAAAGTATGTAGTATGTAAAGTATGTAGTATGTATGGAAGCTTCAAGACGGGATTAGGGTGTACAATTAAATGAAGAAGAATGCATGTAACATGTAAGTGTAAATAAATAATAATTGTAATAAACAAAGAAGACTGAATTTTATTCTGCTGTTTTTGTCATCATTAGGCCTGACCTGATTGAGTATGACAAACTCTCCAAGAGCGAACCAGAAAAGAACTTGAACCTTGCTTTTGAAGTCGCAGAGACGCAGCTCGAAATCCCACAGCTGTTAGAAGCAGAAGGTGAAAGATTTTACTGCATTTTCCTTGTATGATCTGTATCTTGTAAACCTTCAAATCCAAAACACTCAAAATGCCCACAGTCTGTAAGAGGAATTTAAGACGGATTCCGCTCAACGTTCGAGCAATAAGTGCAAAAAATATTTACCAAAAAACTACTCATAGCACGGTAACATTTTAAATGCTATTTGAAACATCTCACTCTAGTTCACTTGCCCAAGTGACCCCGCGATGAAATTCTCAAGCATTCTCAAGAAAATTAATTTCAAATCTCGTAAAAGTATGCTAAAAACGGGCGCCATTTTGTTTTGAACTGACATGAAGCGTCTTTTTAATTGAAATATGGATAACTTCAAATCCAATTTTCTCTCGCGGGGTCAGCTTGGGAGCAAAAGTAACGATAAGTTCTTCTTATCTGTTCTCAAAATGTGACAGTGCTGCAAGTATGTTTTTGGTAACTTAATTTTTGCACTTACTGCTCGAACGTTGAGCGGAAATCGTCTTAATATATTTCAGCTGTTGTGTTATTAAATGTATGTATTATGCTTGTTAGATGTCAATGTGGACTTCCCTGATGAGAAGTCAGTCATCACATATGTGGCAGCTTATTACCATTACTTTGCCAAGATGAAGACTGTTGAAGTCAGCGGAAGCAGAATTGGCAAGGTAACATGCTAAATTTGTAAAGTTTGTCTGTTAAGATCATGCTGATTGTATTCAGGGCTTTCAATAAGGGTTGGGGTATGGGGATTTCCTCTGGCTATTGTGAGTTTGGGCCCTGTGACAGAAAAACAAAGAACTGACAACACTAGGAAAAATCTCTACCCCTTTTTGGAATTTCCTCTCCCACTTCAACTGTTAGTGACGCAGTCCTTGTGCTTAGTGCACACTCATGGGTTCTTCTTTCTTGACTGTTCATGAGCAGAAGGAGCTGCTTGTAGACCAGCACCCAATACCTTGTCCCAGCTAAGATCATAATGGCTTTGGACAGTAATGCTATGTAGTTGGCCTTGTTCCTTACTTGTACACCTTTCTTACTAATCTATTGAGGGACATAAAAGGATCCCCATCACAAAGTGAGTAGAGGGGCACACTCCCTGCAGTCTTATTGTCTTAACAGTTCACCTGTTCTTTATGGAATGGGTGGGTTGATTAGGAATGAAATGATAGTGTCCATTAATGGTTTCTTCAATGACATGCCAACATCATTTCCTAGATCTCATCTGTCAATTGAGGAACCCAATTATGATACATAAAAATTCATTCTAAAACAGTAGATGTCACTACAGGCTCTGGGAAACAAATGACATAAATTCTCATTTTATTCCCCAGAACCTCATAGTGATGTTAATTTTATTGATTCAGACTTAATTTTAATATATTGAAATTTGGGCTGTTGTAATGACATTGCACATGTTATTGGAATTTGCAATATTTAAGTGCATCAGTTCTTCTTATTCTTTTTGTCCTGTTTGCTTTGTTTTGTAGGTCCTGTATTTAAATTTTGTTCTCACAATCCTCTTTTTATTTTAAAGGTGATTGAACGTATCAAAGAGAATTCCGAACTCATTGAAGAGTATGAGAAACTGGCCACAGATCTCCTTGAATGGATTCAAATTACCATCGTGAAGCTGTCAGACAGAAATTTTGCCAACACCCTTGTCGGGGTACAACAGCAAATGTTAGAATTCAATCAGTACAGGACCCAAGAAAAACCTCCCAGGTCAGGACATGATTCATGTGAAAGATGCACGCATGTACGAGAAGGGTTGTTTTTTTAATGATCTTAGTTGGCCACTCCTCCCCCCCCCCCCCCCACTCCCCAAAACCCCCTCCCTCGCCTGTAGCTAACTCAAAAATTGGCCAGCAGCTGGTAATTTGGCTGTGCTAAGGCCTGGTTACCCAAGACAACAGCATAACTTGGTTATGCAAATCAGAAAACGCATGTACAATGAATGGCTTCTTGGGTTTAACAGGCATCAGAGCTCTACTGGTAGCTGCCTTTTACTGCCAATTAAACCACTAAATGTATAGCCACGTATTACGTATTTTTAAGAGACCCTGGCCTTATCGTCACAGATGAGTTGAGCAAGTTTCCTTTTGTGCTGGCAGTGCAGCATTTTCAGTGAGATATATTTTTGGTCTGTGCAGTCAAAAAAAGGTTATTGGATTACTGTAAGTTGTGCATTCTTTGGACTGAAGCAGTGTTGTTTTGGCGCCTTATTTCATCCTCATAATTTTCTTCTCTGTAACTTCTAGGTTTGTTGAAAAAGGTAACCTGGAAGTCCAGCTGTTTATTCTAACAAGCAAGCTGCGTGCTAACCATCAGAAAATGTACACACCACCAGAGAACAAGGCACTGAGTGACATAAATAGGGTACGTGTTGATCGTTTTTGATTGGTCAGATGTGCAGATCTACACTTGGTGTGTTGTTTTCCCAGTGTGATATGCATACTAGAGATAAATTTTGATTGTTGATTTTTTGTTGTTGTTGTGAATGTTGTTTTTTCTTCTGACACAGGCCTGGGAATCACTGGAACGAGCTGAACATGAAAGAGAACTTGCCTTGAGAGAAGAACTCATGAGGTAATTTTTAACACTTGTGCAGTTACCTTGGAAGACCTGGGATGTGCAGTGTAAACTGTTGTTCAACCTTGTGCTTGTGTTAATGACAATGGGGCAATAGTCACAATTTTATCCTACAGGACATCCTTACTCCCTCCTGGCTGAAACTTTGTTGACCATACAATTCTTAACATCTCGAGTGAACTCAATGTTAATGTTACAGACTGTGAACATTTCACAGGACAATTGTCTGGTAAATCATCTGACACTGAGTTCCTTGTTCTCTCTTTGAAATGGTGAAGCACTGTAAAACCCTTGTAATGTTTGGTTCCTTGTCAGAATTCCTGTGTCTTACAATTCAATATTTGTTTATTCTTCAGGCAAGAACGACTCGAAATGCTGGCCGCAAAGTTTGACCGAAAGGTAAGGTTTTAAAGAAATTTCAGTCTCTAGATTCTTATAAATTCATGCTCTTCCCAGTATTTCAAGAGAATCCATGTGGAAATTTGATTTGGCCAAAACGTCAGTTTGGGAAATTAAAACTGGAAGCTTTGTAGGATTACAAAAAAATACTTCTCAACAGGTTGCATTATTTTGAGTGGTCACACCTTCTCACTTCATCCATTGACAAGTTAGAACCATCTAGATCTTGTACAGAATAATAACCTCACAGGAAAGTTCTGCTGAGTCACTTTCATTTGAGTAGTTGCAACTTCTCTTCACATTCATTCACAGTCTCAAAAGTTAGAACCACCACAGCACAGCACCACACAGAAGAGTACAGCTCAGTAGCTTTTATTTGAATGGTCACACTTTAGGTTTTCATCCACAGACTCAAAAGTTAGAACCACCTTGTACAACATAATAAACAGCACCACAGCAAAGTACTGCTCAGTAGCTTTCATTTGAATGGTCACACTTCAGGATTTCATCCACAGACTCAAAAGTTCAAACCATCTTGTACAGCATAATAAACAGCACCACAGAAAAGTACTGCTCAGTAGCTTTTATTTGAATGGTCACACTTTAGGATTTCATCCACAGACTCAAAAGTTAGAACCACCTTGTACAGCATAATAAACAGCACCACAGGAAAGTAGTCCATAATAGCTTTCATTTAAATGGTCACACTTCAGAATTTTATCCATACTTGTAAAACTCAGCACTGCTGGTAGAGTAAACTGTACTGCAAAGAGTTGTAGGTCTCATTAGCTTCAACAAGTTATTTTGTAAACTAAAGTAGTTTCTGTGATGTTAATCTTGTAGGCTGCTATGCGTGAGACATGGCTGAATGAGAACCAGCGTCTGGTGTCACAAGACAACTTTGGAAATGACATAGCCGCAGTGGAGGCAGCGACGAAGAAACATGAGGCCATTGAAACTGATATTATGGTATGAGAAGTTTATTGCCACTGTAGCGGGAGAAATCCACCATTTCAAATTACAGTCCAGCCTCCCATAGTGGACATTTTTGGGACCACCTTCAAGTGTGGACATATGGGACATAAAAAGTGCAGCTGCATTGCGTTAAAACTGCAGTGTTTGTATTCACTAGTGGCTACCACGCCTGAGTGTCTGCCTAGATATATGTGGGAGGTGTCTATTGTAGGGGTTCACCTGTACCAAAGAAGCCAGACTGAACCATAATATTAAGGGAAAATCAGTGTATAGCTTGTAAAGCCTTGGAAGAACAGATGGCAAATGCACTACATGTGCAGTAGAAGCTTTCCTTATAAATGCTGCGGTTCAGTTTTATCCTTGGTTCAAGTTTTATTTTCCTTTGTATTTGTGTACATGGTAAGATGTGATAATGAGCTTAAAACAGGAAAATAAAAATTGAACCAAGGATAAAATTGAACCCCAACATAAACACATCTACAATGGGGACACTTGTATTGTGGACAGTTTACTTGGTACAAAAGAGACTAAAATTAAATTGCTGACAGTAATATATGAACTCTATGTCTGTGGATGTGGACACCTCCATAGCATTCAGGATGCGACAAACAAAATACACCATCAGCACAATAATATTACTAGCTTTTGCAGTTAAATAGCTTGTGAACTCTGAATTGAAAAAGTTGACCAGGAATCATGATGGTGTTGTTAAAACTGAGTTACAAGTGACAGTATGGACCTGCTTTTTTGTAGGCTTATGAAGAACGTATCAAAGCCATTGTTCAAGTTGCTGATGAACTGGAAAAAGAAAATTACCACGAGTCAGAGAGGATTCAGTCCAGGTTTGTCCAGCTGCCTTGGTTTTTTTCCTGCACCAGTCAACCTTGTTGTTGTTTTGTAACAATGCTTTAACCGTACAGATCATGTACATGTGTACTAATATTGGCCTATATCTCTGGTTTTAAGGACCAACTACATTGAGGTCTGTGCACCATGACAGAGAGAAAAATATTTAGTGTCTGCTGTCATAGCTCAGTCAAAAAGGTCCCCTTGATCTACGTTGTTCAGTGCTTGAAAAAAGAAGAAGCCTATTTTCCTTTTTCCATGCTCTAAGGTGTTTTGTTTCCTTTTGTCTCTTTTGCAGGAAAGACTTGATTTTACAGTTGTGGGAACAGCTTCTAGAATTGCTTAAGCGCCGCCGTTCCCGACTGGAGAAGTCCATGAAGTTACAACGAATCTTCCAGGAAATGATCAACATCATTGACTGGATGGACGAAATCAAGGTAAATACTGGTTTTCATGCCCTCTTGGGTGGATGTTGGTAACAAGAAGTTCTGAGGACTTTCCAGCCAGGGTGATTGCACACACACTGAATTGAGAACACAGTCACATGCTAAGCAAAGAAAGGTGCCAAGAGTTAAGCAGAAAGTTTTATAAAATAAACGCCTTGCATGATCTGTTTGGTACTAGTAATGTAGAGAGATGAGAGATCCCCTGATTTTGCTTTGCTTCAATCTGAGTGAAAACAAGAATTTGGGTGGGGCATTTGGCTGGGTGAAAACTGATGTGCGGGGTAAGTTGCTCACAACAAAAGAGGACATTGTAAGAACTGGGCTCATACTAGGCAGCTATCGTGGAAAGCAATACTAAGTTAACCCTCTAAGCCCCAGTAGTGATCAGCACCAAACTTCTCCTCATCATATCAATGTATTATAACAGATACAGATCATGAGGATTTAGCAAATGATCACCAAAGATGAACTGTCTTGATGTTTAAACAAGTTCTCCCAATTGGTAATCAATAAAATCTATGGACACCAGTAAGGAGAATTTTTATAATGATCTTGGGGCTTAAAGGGTTTTAATAAAATAGACAAGCTGAACATACTGATCACTGTGTGATATTCTTTTGTTGTGACTTCAGATGGGCCTTTTGTCTGAAGATTATGGCAAGCACTTGCTTGGTGTAGAAGATCTGCTGCAGAAGCACAGTTTAGTGGAAGCAGATATTGCTGCTCAGGCCGACCGTGTCAAGTCTGTCAACGAGCAGGCTGAAGTGTTTTTGCACATGGATAATGAAGAAGATGGTAAGGAATACAAAATTTAGCCCTTTCACTCCTTAAAATGCAACAATTCCATTTTTTCAAAAAATCGTAATGTGGACATTCTGGGTAAAAACCAGTACCATTAAAAAGTATAGTTCAAAGTCGTTCGTTTGAATATTGCCATTTTGGGATTTTGTAAACCAAGACTCAAAAGTTAGAACCACCTTGTACAGCATAATAAACAGCACCACAGGAAAGTACTGCTCAGTAGCTTTCGTTTGAATGGTCACACTTTAGGATTTCACCCACAGACTTGAAAATTAGAACTACCTTGTACAGCACAATAAACAGCACCAAAGAAAAGTACTGCTTAGTAGCTTTCATTTGAATGGTCATAGGTACAGACTCAAACATTGTTATCACATTATGTGAACTATATGAAGTCTCTGAGAGTAAATGATAAAAGTCAGAGTGATTTTTGTTGTAATTTTTTTTGCATGAGGCTGTTCCTGCTCAATGCAGCAGAGTTAGAATTGAATAAAGCCTAACTTAGCGTGACTGTGGGGCAGGGTGGTGTGGTTAGTGCGTTGGACTTCAGATCTGAAGGTGGGTGGTTCGACGCCCAGTCCCTGCCATTGTGTTGTTTCCTCAGACAACAAACTTTACCCCACGTTGTCTCTCTCCACCCAGGTGTATAAATGGGTTCCGGCAGCATACTGCTTGGGGTAACCCTGTGATGGACTAGCATCCCATCCAGGGGGGAGTAGCAATACTGTCAGTTGCTTCATACTACAGAAACTGGGTTAAGCTCCGGCTCATGTGGGCCTTTGGCTCGTGTGCGACTACTTAGCATGAATGACTTTGCATTACTTCCATGCAGGATACAAACCTGATGAAAACCAAATCAGAGACCACCAGGCAGAGCTGGAAGGGGCCTACAATGAGCTTTTGCAGCTTGCCGCAGCCAGGCGTGCCAGGTTAGATGAGTCTCACAAGCTGCAATCCTTCTATCGTGACGCTGAAGAGGAAGAGATGTGGGTGTCAGAAAAAGCTTATTCACTGCAATCTACAGATTATGGGCATGATCTGAATAGTGCCATGACTTTGTTGAACAAACATGAGGTTAGTAATGTCTTTCCTTTTAAAACCCTTTCACTCCCAAGAGTGCTTAAACTCAAAATTCAAGACTAATTCCAAATTTCACTTTGTAAAATACGTAAATATACACAATACAATTTGAAAGTACTGCTGACGGGGTTTCATATGAATGGTCACACCGTAGGATTTCATCCACAGACTCAAAAGTTAGAACCACCTTGTACAGCATAATAAACGGCACCACAGGAAAGTACTGCTCAGTAGCTTTCATTTGAATGGTCACACTTCAGAATATCATCCACAGACTCAAAAGATAAAACCACCTTGATGACTCCATAACTGACTCTGGGAGTGAACGGGTTAACTTGTAAATTTCTTGACTGTGTTCGCACTGTCAGTAAAACACTTGCGTTGATCCAAACTGCATTGTGGTAGCAGAAGAGTACAAAATTTTCACAGTTACACTATACATTTAAGCCTTTTGGAAGACTGGTGTTCACACTGTACTGATTCAGATTGTGAATAACATTGAAGCAGGCGTGTAACCTGGATAGAAGGCAGTCTGAAATTGGGTTTTATTTAAACCAAAGATCTGTCTTTGAATTTTTTTGTGGATTCAGTATCAAAAGTGGACCAGTTGCACGTGAAGGTGAACACGGTCAAAAGAAGATTAAATCCCATTTTGTAAAATTGAAAAGCAGCCAGTCATTTGAAGTTAGCTCTGATTAACATTTGAGTATATAGTCAGTCATTATCCACAGACTTTTCAGACTGTCATTTTACAACATACAGGAATAATTATCTCTGTTGTTATTAATTTTGTTAGGCTGTTGAGCGTGAATTAGCCAAACGTGACACTCATACCCAAGCAGTGATGAAAAGCGGCCAAGACCTTTTGGATTCTGGTCACTACTCCTCTGACACAATTCAGTCACGCATGGTCAGCATTCAGAACAAGTGGCGAAACCTGTATGATGTCGCTGGCTATCGCAAGAAGAAGATCCAAGAGAATCTCCAACTGCAGCAATTTATTGCCGACTACAATGACATCATGTCATGGCTGGATATGATGGAAAGGATTGTTGCCAATGATGACCTTGGTTATGATGAGACCAGCACTGAGACTTTGTTGAAGAAGCATGCGGTAAGAAGATTGACATAACATTTTGAAAATATTTCCTATGGATAAATTGAACACTACCCCTGTAAAGTACACATCAACAGCTTTCACTCGAAAGGTAATACTTACGCATTTAATCCACAGACTCAAAAAGTTAGAGCCACCTTGTACAGTATAATAAACAGCATCACAGGAAAGTACTGCTCAGTAGCTTTCATTTGAATGTCACACTTTAGGATTTCATCCACAGACTCAAGAGTTAGAACCACCTTGTATAACAAAATAAACAGCACCACAGGAAAGTACTGCACAGTACTTAGCTTTCACTTTAGGATTTCATCCATCTGCTTGGAAGATACAGCTTAGTATCATTATTTTCTTATAAATGTAGAGGGTTTTTAGATAATAAACTAACATTTAATGATCCATTTGTCATATTATTGTTACTGTCTGTAACAGATCATCGAAGAAGACATTGAGAATTATGCTTCAGTGATCAAAGGCCTCCACGACCAAGTTGATGAACTTGGTGATGAGGACAAGACCTCTCCAGAGGTGGTTGACAGATGCCGAAAGTAAGTTTAGAAACAGATAATTATCTTCACACTTAGTTGATGATAGAAATACTATTCAGAAGATGTTTCTGAACCAACATGATTATTTTATTGGAGAAATATTGATTTTAAAACGTGTACATGTTCTTTGTTCTTTGTTATAAACGAGCAAGTTAAAGGAAGAAACATTACATTATCTCCTCACTCTGTGAGAATAGTCACAGAGCTTAGAACATTGTTTTAATTTTTGGAGAAATCAGTTGAGTTCTAAAATTTGCTTGACATTTTATGGCTTTATAGTAATAGATGACATCCAATACGTGAAGAAATTATTAGAGAAAAACGTTCTTGTTAGAATGTGTAGTTTAACACAAATTTACCTCCTAGTTGACATGTTTAATTTCTGGCCGAAATCCTATTTGCCTTAAATTAAATTTTTTATTTTTCTTTGCAGTGTGGATACTCGCTACGAAAACTTGCGGTTACAAGCAGCCAACCGCAGACATAAACTTCTGGATGCGCTTTCTCTTCACAAACTTAACAGGGATGCCTACATTGTTGACAGCTGGATTAATGAAAAGGTTGGTACAATAGATCCGGCTATCTCAATCATTGGCTACCTTGAGTTGAGACCTGTTTACCTTGGATTTTCTCCTCCAGTAATTTATTGCTTTGTATCTAGAACTCTCATCATATGGAATAAGTTTTGTTTCTCTTGCATGTTTGAGATAAAGGAAGTCTGCAGTGTACTTTTATAGTGGACTGCACTACTGTGATATGTGTTCTTTGGAGTATTGCTTTCTGTCTGTAGTGTAACATATACAATTCCTTTATAGGCGCACTGTTTAAATAAATTCAAACTTGAGTGTGCGTGAAAGTGTTCGAGCCTTGCTATCGTTGAATTTTTTTGTTCAATGTGTTTTTAGGAGGACAGACTTGAAGCAGCTTTGACTGTTGAGAAGAGCATGGATTTGGAAGAATGCCAGATCATCGAGCAGAGATTTGAAGGATTCCAACAGGTTTGTGTTAAACGTACACCAAACAGAAAAAGAAATAGTGACCATTATTGAAGTTGGATCACTTTAGAATGTCCACCTGATTAACAGGCTTGTTTATTACTCACAGGAATTGAATGCTAACGAGAAGCGTGTTGGAGTCGTGAATGATCTTGGTGGACAGCTCATAGAAAAGGGACACATCAATTCTGATGAGATCAAGGATACGATTGATGGCCTCAACAGAAAGTGAGCTCTCCCTTAAACATTTTAAGCATTAATTGCATTTATTTCAATTTCCATGTGCCAAATTTTGTGTCAAGTGATAATTGAAGGATAAAGAAAGAAACAACAGAACACAGAAACACCACATTGTACAGTGCTTGAATTTTCTTATGGTAGATCTACCCTACGACTTGCAAGTGGGTTGAGTTTTTGCTGTGGGTTTTAGAACTGGTTCCCCCCCCCCCCCGTCCCCCCACCACAAAAACAGGATTTTCAAAGTCTAATATTGGTTTATGGAGGTGTGGATAAAAGCTGGCTAATGAGGTATGCTTTTTCTTCATAAATTATGTCAGAAAAGTTTAATCTAAAATAATCTCTTTTTTCCAGGTGGGCAAATCTAAAGAATGCTGCAGATATCAAGAAGGCAAAACTAGACAAAGCACTCAGACTTCAGCAATTCCATGCTGATATTCACGAAACCAAGGTAGGATTGACAAGTGTATTTTTTCTCCCCAGATCAGACATACACATTATGAGAATAAAAGAAATGATCACCAAAGATGGAATGTTGTGATGCTTAACCCTTTTAGCCCTAACAGTAATGAAAATAAAATTTCTCTTTACAGTATCAATACTTGTTTAAACATTCAGGTGATGAGAATAAAGAAAATGATCACAAAGGATGAGATGTCTTGATATTTAGACAAATACTCCTTACTAGTTCCATAAGAAATGTATGGAGAACAGTAAGGAGAATATGCATTTCTATGCAGGTTTAAAGGGTTAAACAAAGTCTCCCAATTTTCACTGCAAGAAATAATGAGAACCAGAGAGAAGGATGTGTGGGTTAATGGTGGGTCTTAAAAGGGCTAAATCTGGTTCATTGTGTTTTTTGTTTTTGTTTTGATTGCTGTGATTGCCCTTTGGTTGTTACTTTGGCTTTGGTTTCACAAGAAATCACAAGAAATCTGCAGAACCTCTAATGCTGATTTTTGTTGCTTAATATTAGCTGTGGATTACTGAAAAATCAAGTCTTCTGCTGAGTGTTGAAGAGGTAACCAACATGAAGGACCTTGCCACAGTTATGATCTTGCAGCGACGTCTTAACACCATCCAGAGGGATCTGGGACCATTGGAAGACAAGGTACAGTATTGTAATTCCACAGAATGCCCAAGTTTGAAACTAAAACAAAATTTTCATTGTTCTGTTGCAAAATATTTCAATTAAAGCAAACAATACCACAAGAAAAGTACTGCTCGCTAGCTCTCATTTGAAAGGTCATGCTTTAGGATTTCATCCACAGACTCGAAACTCCACACATTGTACTTAAACAACAGCAGGAGTTTTGCCAAAAATGCAAAATTGGACATCCAAGGGGGATGTTTCCTGTAAATTTCGAAAAAATTAAGTGAATTTGAAAATGATTTTTTTTTTCAAAATTGGGTTTCCATAGGATTCCTGGACACCTTTCTGGCTAAAACCTTGAACCAACAGCTCCACTTTGGAAGTTAAAGGCTTGTGGAGTAAATCATTGAAACTCTCGTCCTAATATTCAATTTCTTGCTTTCTTTGTGCAGGTCACAAAGCTGGAGAATGATGCTGATGGCCTTTGCTCTGAGTATCAAGGGGTAAGCAAATTAGGAAGTGATTTCTTTAGTTAATTTGCTGTTTCGGCTTAAGGTGATTTCCTTTCCCTCAGTGTCTTTTTGTTCTGTATTATTTTGCCTTGCAATAATATTGTTTGTATTTTGTCCAATAGGAACCTGAGGAACCAATAATCCAGGACAAAATGAATGTGGTCAGCAGTGCTTGGGTAGACCTTAAGGACAATGTGAGTTGAATTTGTCTATTTAATGCAACAATAATGTGAATTTTATGAAACAGGATGTGATTTTTAAGGTAGACGTAAAATGTAATGAACCTTTTTACACACCACCAGATGTTAGTGTTAAATTTTTTTCAAGATCCAGTGTTCTCAGGAAATTTGGATCAGTAAACATGTCAGACAATCTAAACAGGTCAACTTTCCACTTAAAGATTAATGGTTTTGTGGTTTTGTTCTATTGCAGGTGAAACAAAGGGATGACGCCTTGGCAGAATCTGGTGAACTGCAGCGCTTCGTCATTGATCTTGATGACTTCCAAATATGGTAAGTAGGTGTTGCTAGCCTTGTCAGAGATCAGCATGGATCTGTTGAGGATCGGGTTGCTTGCCAGGTTTAGTCTGTGCAGATTGTTGGAATTTTCGTGTTAGCTGGAACAAAAATCTGAGAAGAGATTAATCCATATAATGTTTTTACCTTGAATGAATGCAAGCCAATAATATGGTTAAGGAACAAGGCCTTTATTTGCTAAATGGAGTGCACAATCTGAAACAAGATTCCAAAACCAGTGGAGACAATCCACTCCTGTGATCTAAAGTTGGTTTGCTTCTAGATGGATCGTAAAATTAAATGAAGGTGTGCATGGAATAAAGCCCCAAGTGACATCTGATAAACTGCTAAATTTTCCTTCCCATTTACCTTATATATGCCTGTGAATCAAAGGGAGAATTTGGCATTAGGTCAGGAGTCACTTAGGGCCTTATTCCCCACACCCCTTCAAATGTGCAATCCAATCCAGATTTAAGTTGCCTAAAAGAGCACTTGCAGTGCAATATTCCATGGCAAATTAAAATTGAGTTTTATATTTCAGGCTGAATAACACACAGAATGAGGTTGCGTCTGAGGAGATGCCAGTGTCCCTAATTGATGCTGAGAAAATGTTGAAAGAACTTGAGGATCTCAAGGTACTTTAAATAAACAGTTACAAGAAAGTTCAAGTCATTTGAAACTCCTGAATACAGACACAGAAGTAGAAAAATTTATTGTCTTCATTGAAGCAGTGCAAATGTAACAGAGGTTAAATTATTGAATTTTGATCACTGTGAGACTACATGAACTTTGTAGATCTAATGGAAAAAAGCAAACAATCAAACTAGCCATCAATTTAGGAAATAAAACCAAGCATTCAGCTGTACTGGAGAGACCATCTTTTAATGTCTTCAGCAGGGATCTGATAAAGTATGTGGAAGCTAGTAGGTACCACATGATCAAAGTGCACAAGAATGAAGGAATGAAGATTTGGGAAGGAATGGATTTTTTTCACCTTTAATATTGATGAATACAAATCAGGGAAAGTAAGCTTGAACTTAGGTTGATGCATCATGTGACTCAAGGTTTAATTTTGAGAGGGAAATGTGTTTAAACTTTGTACCTTGTTGCTTTTCTAGGATGAGATTGACAGCCGCGAGCCAGATTTCAAGCAGCTGTTGTTGAGTGGCCCCAAGTGGATCCAGGATGAGTCAGATCTCCAGCAGCAATCACTGAAGGAACAACTTGATAATTTGGAGACAGGCTGGAATGACGTACACATCCTATGGGAGAACAGGAAGAAGATGCTTATCCAGGCTCTGAATCATCAGGTACAGAAACAGAACAAACGTAATATTGTAACCCTGTTACAATGAATGTTTTGCTTTGAACTGCATCCAAATCCGTGCCAGGTATAAAACAGAAAGGAAAGGGAAATTATTAACATTAATGATGGCAATCTATCCTTGGTGCTATTGCACCTTTCAATACCAAACAACAAACTCTGAACTTCAAAAGTAACCAATGGGCCAAAAGGCCCGGGGGAAAAAGGGGCGTAAGCGATGACTATAGGTTGAAAATCGTAATTGGTGCTATTTAGCTGGACATTGGCACACAGGCTTGTTTTTTCGTGTAAGGAACATTGTTGGGCATTTATTTGTTGACCTGCGAGCTTCAATTCGAAGAATTAGCCTATTACTTTTGCTTAAAACTGACACAAAGAAAACAACAGGACTGTGGATTCTAGGTTGAATTCCTTTGTTTTAGTTCAGGCAGAAAACAAAAGAAATCATTCACGCTTCACTTGAGCGAATTCAGTTCAACAACATTTTTACGTAAAAGTAATACGCTAATTCTTAGAATTTTAGATCTCAGGTCAAGAAATAAAATAATGCACAATAGTGTTCCTTACATGAAAACCAGCCTGTGTGCCAATGTTCAGCTGAATAGCACCAATTTCGATTTCAACCTCAAATCATCACTTTCGCCCTTTTTCCACTGAGGCCTTCAATTACAATGACAACAAAGAACCCTGAAAAGCAGAAATTGATGATTATGAATAAAAAAGTTGTGTATCATAGCAACCATGCATTCATTGTTGATGAATTGAAATGGGGATGCTCTTTTCATGTGTGGTTTGTTTATGAGACTGTTTACCATCTTATCCTGATCATCCTTCACTCACCGTTAGCATAAGGATGCAAGTAGTGCAGGGTCTTCATACTTTTTGTACACATTTATCTTTTTGGAGTTCATTCAGTTTTTCTTTAAAAAATCTGTCTAGAAATCTGCTGTATGTTTTATTTGTTGGTAGGCTTTGGAAGGCTGTATGATTTGGTTGTCTAGAATTTAACTCCCTCAGACATTCAGAAGAGCTAATTTTCTGGTTGTATGAGTAAATATGTGTGAGTGCTCAACATCAACGTGTGTGCTTTGTCGTTTTCTGTAGCTGTTTATCCGTGACTCCAAGCAGTGTGAAGCCATTCTTGGCCAACAAGAGCTGTTTCTGTCCAAAGAGGAAAATGGAGTAAGTTTAACCCAGTCCTGCTCATTTCATGTAGTGTTCTTTATTTGGATCCCAGCTTGAGATTTGACTATCTGATACTGCTAACAGAGATGTCAATACGGGCTGTAAACCTTCTTAACCACTTCTTGAAACATTTTACCTCTGGATTTTACATGTGTGTAGCTCAAATTTTAAAACTGAATCTTGTTTCTTAATAGGCCACTGTTGAAGCTGTGAATGAACTCATCAAGAAGCATGAAGAATTTGACAAGCGAATGCGTACTAACGATGACAAAATCAACCAAATGATGCAGTTTGCTGATCGGCTGAATGATGAAAACCACTATGCCTCTGACAAGATTACTGAGAAAGCTCGCAGCATTGATGAAAGGCAGGGAACTACCTCTCTCTTTTGTGTCTTGACTTGTTAGTTTTTGTGAAGACTTCACAATCTTACTAGCATTGTGACTGATCTGCTCTAGAGCAGCCACTCCGGATACAAAATTTATTGCCTGCTGTAGAGATGTTGGGACTATAGGAGGGCCCTATTAAGTGTCCAAAATACTTTTGGTGGGTTGAAGGATGGGGAAGCAAGAGAGGATGCAGTACGAAGTACTAGGTATTTTGAGGGGGGTAGGGGGAGGGTGTACAGGACAATATAATAGTAAGATATGCTATACTTTGAAGGAGGAATGCCGGAAAGTATTGAACTTTACCGAAAAGTGGGATGAGTAACATGAATTTTAATGCGCAATTCCAGTTATGTATCATGAACAAGCTTGGTCAGAATAATTTTTAAGGACGTTCTCTGGTTAAAATACTCAAAAATTACAAGCTTTTGGCTGTCTGAACTGCAGCCTTCAACGGTTAAAATTTTACTTGCTGAAGGCTGCAGTTCAGAAAGCCGAAAGCTCACAAATTTTAAAGTATTTTAAGCAGGGAACGTTTTTTTATTATTGTTTCATCCTGGTTGCAGCCCTTCAATAATTTTAAGCTTAATCACATAAGAATTCTGATTGTTGTAGGATGGTGGGTGGGATAAGAATAACTAGTAGGATGCGAGATACAGGTAGAAAAAAGCCTATTTTGGAACTGACTGACTGCTAGTTGGTTTTCTGGACAAATAAAATGCTACTAGAGAGAGGTGGTTGTTTGTTTCCACAGCTCATTTGTTAACGCAGACCTTAAAATTTTTACAGGAGAAATGCCAACCACGAGAAGATGGCAGCAGCACTACGGAGGCTTAGAGATGCCTTGGAGCTGCAGCAGTTTATCCAAGATGCAGAGGATGTAAGTTACTTATGATCCATATCTAGATTCTCCTTTAAGTGTCAATGAAAATCAGGCGTGCAGGATGTGAGAATTTTGTTCATTTGTTTTACAGAATGCTTTGTAAAGTAGCACACAGCAGATATTTTATAGAAGTTGACCAGGTTCATTCATTCATTCATTCATTCATTCATTCATTCATTCATTCATTCATTTAACTTTATTTAAACATGGTTAAAAACATCAGGCCTTAAATTTACACATGAAACTAAATTTAAAAAACATAGAACTCTAAACTAAGTATAAATTCTGACTAGAAAACTATACCTACTGGAATTACTCATTCCCAATTAATTAATAACAATAATATGTACAAAAGAATGCCTACTTTCCATGAATGCTATGTACTGACTGTAGTTAACCATTATTATCTGAGAAACCGCTGCAGCCGGATTTGAAGCTAGAGAGAGTTTGTGCTTGCCTCAGCCTGACAGGTAGGCTATTCCACCGCACCGCACCACTGAAGCTGAAGCTGTTTTTGAGAAAGTTGGTGCGAGGCAGTGGGTCTGCGTAGTGACCAGCCTTATGACCAGGTTCATAAGGCTATGCATAGCACCACAAGATACATGTATTTGCAAAGAGTGCATGTTTTCAGCTTTTTCTTTTTCTCTATCCTAGATGTATGACTGGCTAAATGAACGTTTGTTGATAGCCTCAGAGGAAACTTACAGAGATCTGAGCAACATCCAGGGTAAAGTAATGAAACACAGAGCATTCGCAGCTGAGATCCAGGCCAATAAAGAGCGACTGGATAACATTTGTGAGGTTAGTCTGCTGCTTCAGTATAGCTGTGATGATTTAACAAACAGAGTCTGCAACAGCAGATTCCAGGACAAAGAATATGGAACTACCAAGATATGTTGATGTTTTATAGCCAAAAAACTGAAAAAAAAATTGAAAGTTTCACTTGGCATTTTTATCAAAATAGAAACAACACCATAGAAAAGTATTCATTATCAGCTTTTTGCAGAGTAGGCCTGGTGCAGAGCTTGCCTCTCACCTCGGTGGCAATTAATTGGGTTAAGTTTGTGGTTAGTTCTTTTACTTTGTCCAAGTGCTTTTCTCTGGGTTCATGGGATTTGCATCCTCTCCAAAGCTACATGTCTTAGTTGTTATTCAATCCAGAATCTGAGGGCCACAGGTTTGTCTGGTGTAAGATCAATGGTCACACTTTTAAAAGGATTTCTTCTATAGACTTGGAACTACCTTGTGCAGTATCCTGGATAGTTCCATAAATAAAATGTAAACAACTGTGTTCATTTGAATGTTGGTTATAAATCATTATACACTATCAAATGATATTTTTTACCTCAGGTTTTAAGTCAAGACACTTAAATTTTATTTTTTAGTCAAACTGTAAACGCATTGAGGCTATGCAAAATGCGTTTATAAATACTATTGTTGTAGGAGCAGGAGAGTAAAGTAAGTTTTTTTCTTGCAGTCTGGAAACCAGATCGCAGATGAAAAACCAGAAAACAGGCCAGAAATCGAGGAACGCCTTGAGAAACTGAACGTTAAATGGCAGGAGCTGGCAGATGCTTCCAAACAAAAGGGAACCAAGTTAGAAGATGCTAAGAAACAGGAGGAGTTTAACACTGGAGTGCAGAACATACAACAGTGGTTCACTGAGATTGAAACAACTGCCGTCACTCATGAGAAGGCCAGTGATTTGACGACAGCCACCAGGATTTACCAGAAACACAAGGTAACCTCCAGAAAAGCCAAAGGACAGTTTTTTACCAGATTTTTTGGATTGAAAATGGCATCACATGAAATTTACAACAGCTTTCATTTGTGTGGACTGGTTAAACTTTTGATTCCATCCAGAGTCAAAAGTCAGAACCACCTTGTTCAGCATAATAAACAGTACCACAGGAAAGTATTGTTGCTTTCATTTGAATGGTCATACTTGAGGATTTTATCCACAGACTCAAAAGTTAGAACCACCTTGTACAGCATAATAAACAGCACCACAGGAAAGTACTGCTCAGTAGCTTTCATTTGAATGATCACACTTTACGATTTCATTCACTGAAATAAAAGTAAAAGCCACCTTGGTAGAGCATAATAAACAGTACAACAGGAAAGTAAAGCTTTTAATCTAGTAAGAGAAGGTTTAAGGGGCACAAGGCATTTTCCAAAAGTCGAATGGCTTTCAGAAACCTTAGAATAATAGTTTGGTAAGTAAAAATGAAAAAATGCCTGGGAATGGGTAGATTAAGGAGTGTAGGATTGGGGGAGATAGCAACAGATTACCAACTTCTGCGAGTTTTGTTTTGTTTCGTTTTCAGGTAAATGGTAGCAACACCATCAAGCCATTTAGCATTTCATTTAGATGTGACATTGTTCATTTATTTATTGTGCTTATGGTCTTTTTCAGATGATGGAGAAAGAAATTGAACTCAGGCGACAACGAATGCAGCAACTGAACCAGCAAGCTCAAGATCTTGTTGATGCAGGTCATGTTGATCCCAATGCTGTGGAGGAGACTCGTATTGTTATGGAGGAAAGGTTTGTAGCTAACAATAACAAATGTTCTGCTGTAACAGTATGAAGGAGACTGGACCATCCGGTTCTGCTGTATTTTAACACTTACAGAGTGAGCTAGCCTGAGAAAACAGCCGACGTTTCGCGAGGTCGCCTCTTGAGCCCTCGCAAAACGACGTCTTTTGCGTTTCAACCCATCAGAAGCACTACCTAGATCTGGGTAGTGACACGTCATCAGTATGGAATTTCTGCGCTCGTTACTCAGATGTCGTTTTGCGAGGGCTCAAGTGGCGACCTCGTGAAACGTCAGCTGTTTTCTCAGGCTAAGAGTAAGAGAAAAATTTAGGGATGCATTCGACCTTCGGACCACCAATGAAGAAAAGTGGTGGTCTGAAAGTGAAAACTATTTGTCTAGGAAAGGACATGGTGTTTCGTGCTGTTGAAAGTGGGGTATTGACTTCTCCTCGTATTTCTGTTTTGTCATGGTTTGGCCATTCTTTTCTTCTCAACTTCGTCAGGGACTTGCAGGTTCGAGCTAGTTTTTGCTGTAGTCATTTTTTCCCCTTGTATTTCGAATGGCAACGAGCAAGTGTTCCATCACTTTGTGGGTTTTTTAATTTCTTAAGTTAACGGAAGTAAGTGTCTTTACCTCCAAATGCAAAATTTGTAAGAACATGCATGTAGAAACTTCTTTTTTTAGTGATAACCTTTCTGTTTTATCATTATTTCGGTGATTGTAGTCTATAACGGAGAATTAAATGTAAACTCGTCCCATGGACAGATAATGTGAACAATTTACCTGCCCGAATCAAATTTTTACTTTTCCCGGACAATCGGACATAGGTTGTGTTGCACTCTGGCTTATCAGTTGCTACATTCTGTTTTAGGGTTGATGCAATGGCCGCCCCATTGCAGGAGAAGGGAGTGGAACTTGAACGCACCTTGGGCTACTTTCAGTTCAACAGAGATGTGGATGATGAGGAGGTGAAGACATCTCACATTGTGTTACATGATGTTTTTTGTTCAAAGTCGACGTGGTTAAAACGAAAGTCATGATAGAATTTCATTATTTGCTTGTTGTAAAGTCTGAAACAAGCAACCTCTAAGAAAGTAACAGTGAACTTTGACGCCTTTGTTGTCCAAAAGCAGTGAACCTGATGAAAACAGACATGACTTTCTGTCTAACGGTTTTCTTTAACCCCTAGCCTCCGATTTCTTGGAATACCCACACCTTATTATCATTGTTACAAAATCTTGTGATCGTTGTGAGTCGGTAGACGCGTTTTGCTCCACTGATGTTTATCCGTGATCACAGTGGTCACATTTTAGTTTAGGTCTAAATGAGTGCGCCTTTTCGTTGTGTTTTAGGCTTGGATCAAAGAGAAGGAGCCCTTGCTTCAGTCCACAAACTATGGAAACAATCTGTTTGAAGTGCAGAAACTACAGAAGAAACTTCAGGTAAAACAATAAGAAATAAAACATTCTTATCATACATTATGTCTGGCAGAAATTGTCAAGTAAAGATCTTCGCTTGTTGATGGTTGAGTGAAGATCTTCGCTTGAGGATTGTTGAGACTTTTGTTTCTGGACTTATTGTCACTATCTCGTCTTAACAGACCCTGTGTGCCGAGATTGATATTCACGAGGCTCATAAGGATCGTATCTGCCAACGAGGACAAGAACTCGTAGAGTCCGGTCACCCAGAGGCTGACCAAGTCGCCGCCAGAACGGAAGAACTGCAAGAGAAATACGATGACCTCAAGAAACTGTCTGATAATTACAAGGCTCAGCTAGACCTGTCACTTCAGGCTAAACAGGTTGGTCTGGTTTTTAATAAGCAGTAGTAAACTTTATTTCCACAGGGTGACCCATTCAGCTTGCAGTGTGTTTGAATTCACTCTTCAGCAACTTTCCTTTATTGATAACGGAGCAATGTCGTGACATTACCTGAGGCTAGTGCATGAGCTTTCGATTGCCTCGTGACCTTTAAATTTGTCTTAAGCCCAAGATAACTCAACGGACTTTTTTTAGAAAACGTTCCTAGTACTCTGAAGACCTAAGTTTTTCTGAAAAGCTTAGCATGAAACGAATACCCAAGTGGCCATAGTAAAATGCAGGTTATCAGCGACTAACCCTGTGTTTGCTTAATAAGGAAATTGAATGTCACATCATGCCGCAAAGCAAGAGTTTAATCCAGAGATAGGGGAAAATATATCCAGTTCTGTAGTGCTTGTTGAATTTTAGGTGATTGCAACCAGCTTGGGCCTTTACTACTTGTTGGGAGGTCCTCTCTCCGAACCGATCCTGCGATCAGCTCGGAGAGTACCTCCGCCTGGAACTGGGGGTTCATGGCTGGGTTGTGGTGACTTGCCAGCCATGGGGGCGGTATTCTATCTAGGGGTATTCTATCTAGCAACAGTGGAAGCCCTTGGGTGTCGCGGGCACCCACCTTCCACTTAACGAGGCATTTGTTGATGGTTGCCTCACATACAACGCGATCTCGTGAAATAATTGTTAGTCAATGTTTCGTCTTTCAGTACTACTACGATGCATCCGAAGCCGAAGCATGGATGAGCGAACAAGAACTGAACATGATGGGTGATGAGCGAGGGAAGGACGAGGCGAGCGCCAGCGCAATGCTCAAGAAACATGAGACATTGGAGGCCGCCATAGCTGATTACTCCGAGACTGTGAACGAACTGGGAGACACTGCTAACGCTCTGGTGGATAGCGAACATCCAGAGAGGTAAAATGATCTCACCCCACCCCGGAGAAATGTTCAATTCAGCATTTTCATCCCTCTTTTTATAGAACTGTATATATTCTGCTTTATCTGGTCGCAGTGTGGGAATGCCATGACTGAAACAGCCTGTTGATTCGTGTCCCGCTTTTCCTGAAAGTCCCCTTTAGGCAGTTTGTGCCTGGCCAGGGCGGGGCCAATCCAGTTTACAAACAAGACTCACTTTTAATTCATCATCAGGTGTTTGCCATTTTTGAAAAGTCACAAAAGTTCCCTGTATTTTGTCATTCTCTACAGCAGCTGTCTATTCGTTCGTTCGTTCGTCTTTCATGCAACGATTGATCATTCGTTCGTTTGTTCCTTTATTCGTTCTTTCGTTGACTTATTCATTCGTTTTCCAGCGAGACTATCAAGATCCGTCAAGCACAAATCGAAAAACTCTATGAAGGCCTCAAGGACTTGGCAGAAGAGAGGCGGGGCAAGTTGGACGAGACTCTCAAGCTGTATCAACTGCAGGGCGAAATTGATGACTTGGAGCTGTGGATTCAGGATAAAGAGGTTGTGGCTGGTTCAAGTGATATTGGACAAGACCTCGCTCAAGTGGAGGTACACGTTCTTCTTGTTTGTTGGTCATGATCTTTGGAGTATGAGTAGTCCTTAAAAAATCGTTTGGGCAGTCACATCAAACCACTGAAGGACAGACAACAGTCTCGAAACTTATGGGGTCGATTCTTTAAACAACGTCCAACCTAGACCATGGATAAAGGCAACAAATAAATCTCTACATCTGTTTACAAATTGGTTTTATATAGGAAACATACGTTCCTGTAGTCTGTGCCACATGGCTGCTTGACATTATGATAAAGAAGGCTTTATATCTGGGTATGCCAGATTGAAATCGATTGAGGCCGTGGTTTCGCTAAACCTTGTCTAAACTGTGTTTCATAATCGGCCCATGGATTTTTTGCATCAAAGACACTTCTGTGTATCACAAAATAGATACCCCTTACTCCTTAAAAAGACTGTTGTTTTGTGAATGTGTTCAACCCAGGTGTATTAGTAGTACAGGCAATTTCTACTGACGTAATGTTTATCAGCAAACTTTAATTGCAAACACCTCCCAGACTTTGAACAAAGAAACATTTGTCTCGGAGTACCAGGTTCATTAACAACAGTAACTGAAATCCCCCTATCAGTGGTACCTTACAGATAAATTAACTCCAACCCAAACTTATTGTTGAATCAACAGTTGCTCATCGAGAAATTCCGCGAGTTTGCGCGAGATACAACGAACACTGGCTCGGAGCGCGTGGCAGCCACGAACGCGGTGTGCGACCAACTTATCGGCACTGGCCACTCGGACGCGGCAACCATCGCTGAGTGGAAAGATCGCATTAACGAGATGTGGGCCAACCTTTTGGAAGTCATTGAAACTAGGACACAGGTAAACAAATATGTTGTTGTTGTTGTTGTTGTTGTAGTGGTGGTTGTTGAAGCTGCTTCATTACGGAACATTTTCGTGACAGCTTAATTTCACGATCAATGTTGGTGAATTTGGAGAATTAGAAATTGTTGTCGCCAAAACTTATTTTTGAAAAATATCGATTATCGTATGGAAAACTTTGTGTGAACAAAAAATATAGTGGCCGGTTTTGTTGTGTAAGTGAAGCTAACAACAAAATGATTTTTTCCCCAAGATGTTAGAAGCAGCCCGCGAAATGCACAAGTTCTTCCATGACGCCAAAGAGGTGCTGGCTATGATTCAGGAGAAAGAAAATCTTCTCACTGATGACCTGGGCCGTGATCTAAACAGCTTACATCAGCTGCAAGTTGTTCACCAGGGATTTGAAGCAGACTTGGCACCACTTGGCAATCAGGTAGGAAACATACTGTTGGTTACATTTAGCATGGCTTATTTTGATCTCTTATGAACTCCCTCAGCTAAGAAACATTTTCCTTTCTTTTGCTTTTAGTTATCACAGTCGCGCTAATTTTTGCGCCGTTTTGCTACTTCATCTTTGTAAGAAGGAAAGTACCCTAGTAGCTGAAGAATATTTGCTTGATGCTTTGGTTGCGTTAGCACATCAATGTAAAATATACCCACTTTTTCTCGACCCTTCTTTCCGAATATCACCTTAAGAACATTTCACCTTCCATTTGTCTTAATTGTTGAAGCAGCGTAAAAAGTTTCCCTTGCATTTGTCGACCTCCTATTAGTTAATACAAGGCGTCCTAACCAAAGAACGTTTCCCCTCTGGTTTGGTTACAGTCGTTGCAGTGTCGCTTCCCCACCCCCTCCTCCCCTCCCTCCCCGTCGTTTTCACAATGTACCATCTAAATATTACTTTCCCACCTTTTTGTATCATTCTAAGCGCGGTAACGTTTAATTTTCCCGCTCCTATTGGTTGTGAAAGGCTACCTGGCTGAGCAATATTTTCCCGCCGTTTAGTTTGGTTGCAGTTATTGCAGCAACAATCTTTTCGCCTTTTTCCCGGTTTTTTTACGTGTTGACGCGGCTGCAGGGCAACCTTTTCCCGCCATGTTGGGTTGCAGTCATTTGACATTTCGCATTTTCGTTACCAGGTCGCCGCAATCCAAGAGGAAGCCAATCGTCTCCAGGGCTCCTATGCCGGCGACAAAGCGAAGGAGATTCAAGCCAAGGAAGATGAGGTGGTCGACGCATGGAAGCGACTGAATTGGCGCGTAAAACAACGCACTGAGCGACTGCACGACGCGGACGACTTGTACAGATTCCTATTGGCTGTTCAGGATCAGATGCTGTGGATGAATGACATGTTGAAACAGATTTTAACCTATGAGAAGGCCAAGTGAGTATGACGTTTACACACAGCTGTCTTGTCTTGCAGTGTTCGGTAGCAAGGTGGCGAAAAAGAACTCTCGCTTTCCTCTGACTTGTAACGTTGATACGCTGTATTTCACTGACTTTGTGTGCTCATATTCAGCTGGAATCTGCTTAACTGAATTCCACGAAATTGACGGAAGTACTGCTAACTTTGTTGCGCTGTCATGGAGTTTGAATTCTTGTCTTCCTGTTTTTTCATAACTCTTGTGTAATACCGTGAATTCCCATCGTCTCTGGTCTACTCTTGCAACTCTTGCTAGCTGTGCTCAATCCTTGGTAGGCTTCTAGCCAGAAATGGAAAATTAATTTGGCGTCTTGAAATGAAGTTGTAATCCTCTTTGTAAATTTTTAAAACGTGTGAAAATTTTTCGTCGTAAATCCGAGTCGAGTACTCCCTTTTGGCTCAAACGTAATTCTTAACAGAGGATAAATAAATCTTCAATTCTCAGATAGTCTCGCTAACTATTTCACCATTGCTCGCGCTACGGCCACCAATCGTCATCTTCATGGGTCAGTTATACGCTTGTCTATTCCCATCTTGGGACTAGACTTTGTCTCACAAAAAAGCCGTTTTGGTAACAAGTTAATATCGTACTTATTTATTTATTTATTTATTTATTTATTTATTTAATTTCATTTCATTTCATTTCTTTCAGAGACGTCCCTGGAGTGGAGGTACTAATGGAACAACATCAAAACAGAAAAGTTGAAATCGACGCACGCGAAGACAGTTTCCAAGATGTAGTGAAGATGGGAAAAGATTTGATCGCCAGAGACCACTATGCCACTCCTGAGGTAAGGGAACTTTAACCCTATAATTCCCAGTATCAGCATGGATGTTCTCCTCTCTAGATTCTATATATTTCCTGTGATACATTTTGGGAGAATTTGTTTAAACGTCAATTATTTCGTTGTGCTTTCGTGTAGTGCTTATGTGAAGAGAAGTTAGATGTTGGTTATCATTAAGGTTTAAAAGTTAATATGGCGGTCAGTGACTTGAATTGCGTTCTATGGTTATTTCCTAACGTTACCCAAGGGGGGAGGGGGGGGGAGATGTTCTGAAGTTAGGGAACATCAGTGCCGAACGGACAGCACCGGACTTTTATGTGACTTAAATATCACTTAAATTTGACGGTCACTGGCTTACATTGTATTCTGTGATTTTTTCCCAAAACGTTACCAAATTGCTAGCTTTTAAGATGCATAGCGTGCTATCCTTACATCACACGATCGCTGATTGTTTTTCAGATCTATTACTAAACCCTAACCACAGAAGGTTTAAATGCTAAATCACTTTATCTTAGGCCTGACACAAATTCTATTCCACTGCTCAACTGTAGATCAACGAGAAACTGGACATGTTGAAGAGACATAAGGATGAACTGTCACTGGAGTGGGACAAAAGATGGGAACATCTGCAGTTAGGTAAGGAAGATTGACTAGGCAGTTGTTCCTTCCTGTGCAGAGGCCTTTTCTTGTTGTTGTTGTTGTTGTTGTTGTTGTTGTTGTTGATGATGATGATGATGATGATGATGATGATGATGATGATGATGATGATGATGATAACGACGATGATAACGACGATGATGATGATGATTTATATAGCGCTGTTTCTACAAAGTATCCAACAGCGCTTTACAATATTTAAAATAAACAATAAATTAATTATATAATACAATATCAATCAAAAATACTCTCAAAAGAAAGGTCTTAAGCTACAAGCTATCAATAGCACTAACAATATTTAAAATTATGTAATACAGTGTCAATTAAAAATACGCTTAAAAAGAAAGGTCTTCAGCTTAGATTTAAAAGTAGTCAACGACTTGCAGCTCCTCGTATCCTCACCATAATACTGGTGCAATATATGAAAATGCTCTTTGACGATACGTCTTAAGATTGCATCTAGGTGGTGAAACCAAAACAAGAATTTGAAAGAACAGTCTTCACTCTTGAGTGATTTCAGTCTTTGACATGGTGCCCTATTATAGACAGATATTACAGTTTCAGACAGATGCCCTTAGGACGGTCATGTATGGAGTTATAGTCACTGCCATGTTAGTCTTCAGTCTTTTACGTAATTAAGACGGGCACGCAAAGTTCGTCATCCTTAAGTCATCTCCCTCCAAAACGAACAGGCCTAAACCGGCCTGAATTTGTCCTGTATATGTCCGTTTTACGATAATTTGCAGTTTTAGATCCCTTTGAAAAGACTAACTAGCCTGTTCTTTTGGTCCACAGTTCTCGAAGTCATGCAGTTTGCACGTGATGCTCACATGGCTGAAGGTTGGATGATCGCTCAGGAACCGTACCTAAAGAACGAGAACCTCGGGGTATGTCGATTCAATCTTCGTTTTCACGAAGGTTTCCGAGAAATTAACGAAAATGATCGAAATTCGAGCGGAGAAAAGAACTTTCTCACTCATTTCTTCACCAAATTTTGTAAGTCTCTTGTTTCATTGTGAGCTATTCTTGGGAATATGCGACTTAAAATATCATTTTTGTCTGTTTTTTTGCTTGCAGGACGATCTCAACGAGGTTGAACAACTTTTGGAGAAACACAGCAACTTTGAAAAACTTGTCAACACACAAGAAGAAAGATTCTTCGCCCTAGAGCGCCTGACTACGGTAATATTATTTTTTACAATTTGCATTCAGTCACACTATTCTGGTGTTTGTATGTCTTTTCAACCACTTTCATTTCATTTTTAGACCTACTCTTATAATAAGTACGAAAATCTAACCAGACTACCTTCTTGAGCTTGAAAACGTTCTAGGGTCAGAAAGAAAAATACACGGGGGGAACGGGCCTTATTATTCTCTTTTCCGTTTTCAGTATGAACTTCGTGAGGGAAAACGGCGCAAGATGGAAGAAGAACGCCGCGAACGAGAAGAAAGGGAAAGAATAGAGAGAGAGGAACGAGAAAGACAAGAACAGCTCGAGAGGATCCGCCGACAAGAAGAGGAAGAACTCAGGAGACGAGAGGAAGAGGAGGCGAGAAAGAGAAGGGAGGAGAGAGAGAAGGCAGAGGAAGTTGTCGTGGCAGCAGAGGCTGCTGGGGTGAGTGAGCCCACTGGTTTCTTCCTCCATCCCCCCCGCCTCCTGCAGCGTCTTTGTTTTCTGTTTGACTTTAATTTTTCAGTTTTTTTTTTTAAGTGAAATGGCGCGTAACCAGTTGTTGATGTTGGTTCGATAATGACACTTTTTGTTGTTGTTGTTTTCAGGTCGAGACTACACCAGAGGAGAGAGGTACGTGTCCAATCAATCAATCAATCAATCAATCAATCAATCAATCAATCAATCAATCAATCAATCAATCAATCAATCAAAAAAGTACATGAAAAAAAATTTGGTCAGTCAGTCATTCAGTCGATTACTTGTCTGTGTATTACTGCCGATCAATCAATTATTCCAGAAATAATTTAATCTCAATTAGATATTCAATCTGTGGAAGACAGTGGACGAAACTTTAACGCTTGCCTTCTTTTTCTCTTTTAGGAGAGGAGGGCAGCGTGACAGAAGGAAAAATGGAAGGTTATCTTTATCGCAAACCTACCTTGGATGCACCTAACAGAAAGGCTCCAATCAGGTAATTTTCTTTGGCTTTTTCTTACTCGGTGGAAACCGAAGGTTTGTCGTTGTTTAACGTTGATTTCCGACATCATTTGAAGGTAGGCAGTCAACTTCGCGCGTACCTGCGATTTCTGCCATCACGATGTCACCCCTGAAAGAAAAGCAAACTGAGAGACTTCCTTGCATTTCTATTGTTTCGAGGAACGTTGAACCCAGTGCTTTACGGTGCAGTGGTACAAAAAGTTTTATTCTAGCTGTTTGTCACTGTTCCTGAACGTGCAGCTGTTATGTAATGCAAAGAGCAACGTTCTTTGATTGTTCAACAACAGTCAAATTATGTCAAATTGGTAAGTGTGATTTGCAGTTGGAGATTTTAATGACCTTCGTTGTTCCTCTTCAAGGCAATGGAAGCAATTCTATGTTGTACTGCAAGACATGTCCCTGCATTTCTACAAAGATCAGAAGACTGCACGTGTGGTGAGTTCTTACATGAAGTGTGTTGTAGCTCGCGGATCATTAACGAAACCCGCCTTTTACTGGAAAATAAGAGCCTGAGAACGAGGCCAGTTCGGATATATAACAACACTTAACGGAATGGTGCAACATTGACTTGGCTTACAGGCCTTTTTCCCGCGCTTGGAACCAGTCGCGTGTTTTCCCGCCTTTGGCATCGGGTGCATGCTTTCCCGCGCTTAGCGCCCGTTGCATATTTTAGCACAAGTTCTGATTGGTTGTTACGTTGTTCAGTATGATTCAGTTGGTTTCCACAGTCACCAAACTAGCGTGCGTGATAATAACCTACATTTGCCCCTTCTTACAGGAACATGAGTCTGCCCATTCGTTACCAACATCAGATGGTTTTGCAGAAAAGGCCAGCGATTACACCAAGAGAAAGAATGTTTTTAGATTCAGGTCAGCTGACTGTTTTCTGTCCTCTTTCATGTTTGCATCACTAAAATGTCTACTATGAGCACGTAAGTTTCACAACACAATATAACATCGCGACAAATTTATACCTTTCTGGACGAGTCCTCGTCTCCGTTTGCGATGGCTTTTCCAGTTGTTAACTTTACAGTGGAAAACGTCACTTACCGTACAGAGATTTCTCAGATGGGACAAGTGTAGACTGTCAACTAATTTTTTTTCTCGATTTTTTCTACAGGACAAGTGCTGGCCAAGAATTTCTTTTCCAAGCAAAAGATGAGGTAAGCAGCGTTTACCTTTTTTATTTGAATGCTTAAAGTTTAGGTTTTCATTCATACGCTCGTAGTAGCACTACGTCGCATAGCATGATAAATCTCAGTAAAGGAAATTACAACTGATCAGCTTTCATTTGAATAGTTACACTTAAATATTTCGTACACAGACTAAATTGTAAAAGCACCTTGTACAATATAGCAAACAGCACTACAGGAAAGTACTGCTCAGTAGTTTTCATTTGAATGGACACACTTTAGGATTTCATCCACAGACTCAAAAGTTAAAACCACCTTGTACAGCATAATAAACAGCACCACAGGAAAGTACTGCTCAGTAGCTTTCATTTGAATGGTCACACTTTAGGATTTCATCCACAGACTCAAAAGTTAGAACCACCTTGTACAGCATAATAAACAGCACCACAGGAAAGTACTGCTCAGTAGCTTTCATTTGAATGGTCACACTTTAGGATTTCATCCACAGACTAAAAAGTTAGAACCACCTTGTACAGCATAATAAACAGCACCACAGGAAAGTACTGCTCAGTAGCTTTCATTTGAATGGTCACACTTTCCGATTTCATCCAAAGATTCAAAAGTTAGAACCACTTTTCACTTACAGGAATGTATTCATCATTAGCCGGCATTTGAATCACCACACTTGACGGATTTCATCCACAATATTTTCTGAATCTTTAAAATATCACCCTTTTCCTAGTTGAAGATCACTCAACTTAGCATTTTTGAGGGCATGGGTGTGTGTGTTGGAGGGAGGGGGTCGTCGATCGTAGAGAACCTTGTGTCTTGATTATATTCTCTGTCCACATCGGTCGTAAGAGAAGCATATCGACATCTACAGTCCTCGTTCTCTCGTTTCAACACTGGACTCTGAATCACCTGTCATTCCATCGTAAGCCTGCGTGCAGATACGAATTTCTCTTGTTCAGTGAGGTCTTTGCTCTTTCTTCTTTCCTTGCGGGTTCCAGAAGACAGCTAGCCTGGTTACGCTCTCACTAATTATTACCTTTCTCTTCCTTATTCAGGAGGACATGAACTTTTGGATCAAACACGTCATGGAGAGTACGTCAGTGAAGTCGGCTGAGGCCGGAGACGAAGTCTCCCCTGGCAAGAAGATAGAGAAGCGAAGCGGCAGCGGGATTTTCGGGAAACGAAGAAGTAAAAACTTGGAGAAGGAGAAAGAAGAAAAGAAATGAACAAACAAACAATTTCTAGGTTACAATTATGAATATCTGTGGAACAGTTTATCGCAGTATCTAGGGAGTTTCATTTGTAATGGAGCGTGTTAAAATTGGTTCGTTGGTTCTTCGGTGTGGAATGCTGATACCCGTCAAAGGCTGTTTGTGATCTTGTAATGTATGTCAAATTTTTTTTGCCAAGCAAAACGTTCTTAGGACTAAATTAAGACAATGGTTTCTTGATTTTGTGCTGAATTGCCGTTTGTACTCAGGTGAATCAAGTTCGAGCCATTGAGTGAGCTCTGTTTTAGTTCCAAGATTCCATCATGTTTGTTTCGCTGAGGGGCCATTTGTCTAAATGCAAGAGGGATTTGAAAGTCGCTATCGGCCGAAAGATAAAAGAAAACGATTGTGTAGTTGTTTGTAAACCGGGGAACCAACATTTACTAGTTAAAACTGATCTGTTTATTAGGTGTGCTTTTTTCTGTAATAACTTCTCCGGGCTAGGCGGAGAAAAAATGTACTTAGGTTTTCGTTTTGTGTTGAATTCTGCCCTCAAAGGAGTTAGACTTGTGGGCTTGGAGTGTCTTTTATTGACTGTCGATTTGCTTTACTTTCGCGCGCTTTCTGAATTGGCCTAAAAAGGCTTTTTTCTGTTTTTTGCTGTATGTGGTTCAGGAAAATCGTGCAATATGCTTTTTAAACCAATCAGAGCAAACCAGCTTCTGCTATTTAGCCAATCAGGAACGAAATCACGTGCGTTTTCCAGCGCTTGGCGCCGGATGCATGTTTTTCTGCCTCGCACTCTGATTGGTCCATTGCGTTATTTACTTGTATCGTGCACAATCGGTTAGATCTGTTTATTTTGCTTTCATGACAGTCGTAAGTAAAGTTCTCCACAGGGAAACTTCAGTTTTTTTGTTTTAATTTCCTTGGTTCTTGCTGTTCACTAGATTTAGCTAAGGTTAATGGAGTAAATTGTATTGGAATAGTGGAGATATAACCTTGATTGCATCGTAGAAAATCTATGTAAAATTTATACCTCTCTTTCTCTTTTGATTCACCTTGAATTGTGTAGTACAATTATGCCGACACCACACGGTGCGTCATGAAATATGAGAAATAAAGTTAAATAACGCTTAACGACGTGATAGTGTCTCTTTGTTACTTAGGTTAGCGCCAAGACCCTTTTAAACCACATAGGAAATGCTTATGAAGTACAAGAAATAAAAGTAGGATTTTTTTTTTCCACACTATCAAGAGAGACCTCTACCACACAATAACACTCTGGGTAGATAATAATTCGTGTCCTCACATAAATTTCTGGCTTCAAATTAAATTATTTTCTAACTGTGTTGTCCTCTAAATTTCCCATCTCTCCGTTCTTTACAATACGATTAAAAAAGATTTTGAAGGATTTATAAGGCTGTGTTTTACAAAACTTTGATATAATTTGTGGTTTGAGTGTAACTCAAAGAGACAACAGAAACAATAATGAAGCTTAAGTGGGAAACGTTTCAGTTTATCCCCCAATAAATTCCAATTGAGATTTGCTCGGTAGCTTCTATTCAATGGCAATACCTGGGTGAAAGCTCCGTGAACTCAAAAGTAAGAATGCCCACCTGTGCAGGGTAACAATACCACAGAAACGTGCTACTAAACAAACAGCTTTTTATTTGAGTGGTTACGGTGTGTTCACATTAGTAACCAGCAAGAATCGGACTCAGACACCGTGCTCGGGGACAAAGTGTGAACACAGCCTAAGGGTGCGTTTCTTTGGGAAAATCCAAATCCGGATTCTTGTATCCAAAAACGGATTTTGCGTTTCTTTACCTAGATCCGAAAATGGATTAATCAGGGATTAGTGATCTGAAGAATCCACACTCCGAGTGGATACATCAGATCAAATCTAAATCCGGATTTTTAGGATTCATGATCCGTGCGTTTCTTTGGGGGACGGATCCGAAAATAGTACATCTGTCAAGCGGTCTTCCATGCAAATTTACTGGACTCGCCATATTTTCTCTCGATCTTGCGTGACAAAACATTCGATCGTGAAAAAGAAAATTCAGGTGATTATTCCGTTCCGTATTTTTGAAAAGTTTTCTCCAAAAGTACAGACAGAAGCATTGACACGTCAGGATAACTTCATTTGTGTACCATTTCTGTAATTCAGGGACCAGATTTTGCTAATTGTTAACGCAAATAGCGAGTTCACTTGAACTACTGCAGTTACTGTCCTTGTTTATAAATTATTTGTATTCCATTCTAGTTGAATTCTAGGGCAGTTCGAGAGAAATATCGTTCTGATATATATATTGCGCGCCTCCAGCCTATCTTGTCATGACAAAATAATCCTTTTTCGGATTTTGCGTTTCTTTGGTGTCGAAGAATCCGTATGATCTGGGATCACAAATCTGTTTTCGGATTCTCCCAAAGAAACGCACCCTTATTCTCTAGTTCCCTATTTATCTTTTTCTCTGGCCTACGCCGTCAGGTGACTACGGCCACTGAATTGAACGGAAGTGACGGATTGACCGAAAGAAAAGGAAAGAGGCCTGAGCTCTAGGCAGGTGCCCAAGCTTAACAGCCGCGTCAAGCATGTGGTCCTTAGATTCACCTGTGTGCAGCCTAAGAAAACATGGCTCTCAAGTAGGAGTTCTGTGGTGTCTTATTTTGCGAAGGGTTTGTCCAGTACGTTGACTTTTTAGTGAAAATTGAGGTACTTCAAGTAAGCGCACGTATTATGTTCCTGGGCAAAAAGCGCCCCATTTCACCTTGTCTGAACAAAGCTTGGCAACAATTCCACCCTGTCTGAACAAATCTTCAGTCTTACAACTATTACAATGGTCCTTGAGAATTTTCGCTTTGCAGATAGGGAAGTTTCCATACCCAGGATCAGTCTATAGAATAAAAGCTTATATATATACTTCGACAATTTTACTGAATTTTCGTTGCGAAGCAAGGGAAAGAGTGTGAAATGCATCATCTTTTTTCGGTAAATTAAGTCACACAGTGTATTTAACACAAAGGGCCCGTACATTAATGCGTCTTTTCAGTTACCCTTGCAACATGTTTTTGTCCGCACAACTTCTTATATGCTTATTTCACCAGTCCTTTTGCTTAAAAATGCATGCTTTTGGCATCAGCGTTTTTTAAAGACTCCGTTTTTGTCCATGCACACATCGATGATATTTTACTGGTCCACACGAAAAAAGATACGTTTTGAAGAGTCTCTACTTTAGAAGACGTTTTCATCAGCGCTTGTGATCGTCCAAGGATAACATTTCCGTAGAAATAAATTCTTGTGAGAGTTCTTAACTCTGAGGGGTAAATAGTGCATTTGAGACAAGCCCACAATAGTTGGTTCTAGTTGGGTCGTTGGGGGTTCCTTTCAACTTTGACGAGGCAGGGATTTTTTTTTCTCGCAACTCAACGCCGTTGCGAGACAATAAGCGAACGAAACTGCACATGTACCACTCTCTGCGCAACCAGTGTCGCAAAGAAAAATTGCTTTATGAGTTGCAGGAAAGTTGGCTCAAGATGCTGTCGTTGCAAGACGCACGAAAAATTTCCTCGTGTAACAGTGCTTTAAGCAACAAAGAGACTGACATCCGCTCTTTGTACGTGTCCACTTCCCACTTTGCACGGGAAAAGTGCAAATTTTTACTTCTGTGCGTGTGCCAGAAGTAAACTTACCAATATTTGCCTCGAATTTTGTAGACGGGAAATTTGGGAAATTTTCAGAGATAAATGACCTTAAATTACGAAAGAAAAAAGGCATACAGTGGCATGTACTTTAAAGCATTTTAGATATGGTTGCTCTCTGAAAAATACATGGTTACCCACATGTTTTTGGATTCCAACAGCCCAAGCTTAGATCTTCTTTTTCCGCGAGAGGTCAAGGTCAGTGTTGTGAGGAGGTGCAACGTCCTCCATCCCAACCAAGGTGGTGCAGCATTGCCCATCTCCCATCCCATCCCAAGGGGTGCAACAGCCCCCATCTCAACCCAAGGGTGCAAAATCCCCCATCCCAACCCAAGGGGTGCAGCATTCCCCATCTCCCAACCCAACCCAATGAAGTGCTTAAAATACAAAAACTGACTTTTCTTATATTCTATATTTAAGTAGTTTCCAGGAATACGAAGTTTACATTTTAATAAAAGGTAAAGGCTGTTTTTTTATGAAAACGTTCGTTGATTGTTGCAAAAATTTTGTCACCCTACGTTTCCTCCCTTATAAAGTGGCACACACGAAAAGCAAACCACAAAGCAGTCTATCCAGTGGCTAAAATTCTTATCAGTCACAATTATGTTTATGATAAGGACAAACAGAATCACGGAACCAATTTGGAAGGAAAATGGATGTTTTTTTATTTAAATTGCAGATCAGCTCATTAAGCTATTCATTATTCATTTGTTCTCTACACTTTTAGCACGAGGTAAAGAGAATGAGGCCGCAACATTAACAGCAAAACATATCATTGCAGTCAGTTTATTTCGCTGAAAAAAAGTTCAACAACAGTTTTAAACGCTAGTAAGATATGTTTGGGACAAGGAGAACGGTTAGCTAAGTCAGCTTGAAGGCCAAACCCCTGTCTTTGGAGAGAACATTCGCTGTCAAACCGTTTCCTGAATGGATGTGATTAACAGCGGCAAATTCGAAACGCGTTTATCAATCTTCAGGTAAGATAGCTCTAACATTGTTATAATATTGTTTATTGGCGTTCTTGTTTAGATATGGTGAAGGTTCGACGGCCAAGAAATAAACATTAGAAAGCTTCACTTGTCATTCGAAGGTCGAATTTTCGGCCATATTTGACACTTGCGTCTTATTTGCATTTTAAATAAAGGGATAGGTATTTTGTATGCTCCGAGAAATACAAGCTTATGTGATATGAACCTTTTTTCTGTTTTCTGAGTATCAATTGCGTATAACATGGCCTTTTTGAGTCCAATTAAGATACTAATAGCGACTTGCAGTTTGTCAATAATTACTAAATAACATAATAAAAGCGCTTTTGGAACACTAGATCCACTAATTACCCATGGAGCTTTCCAGTAAGAAATTCTGACTTATTTCATTTAGCTACTAGATTTTCAAACTAAAGCATTTTTATTTTTTCCTGTGCGGGCGCGTACCTTTATGTGTCCTCTGAAGTTTACTTTAAGAGTAGCAAGTACAAATAATCTCCACATCTCAGTCAACTTGGTGATTCTTCACGAACAAGTATCTCGAGGTACGTATTACAAGAATGACTTTCCTTATTAAGGGCAAACTTTGCCTTTATTCTTAGGGTTTATTTTCATTTGGAAGGAATTCCAATGTAGAATAATAAGATTTCCTTGTAAAAAAAAACAGGAATTTGAGGTTGTCCGAAATATAGGGATTGTCTGTGTTAAATCTGTAACAGGGTATTTAGGTAAAGGCGTCCACCACCCCCTCTGTCGTCTGTTTTTTCCATTTGAAGCATTTCCTTTTTACCCGATTCCTTTTTATAGTACTCAACCTTTTTTTATCTCTACCCTTTCTTTACCTTGATAACTTTAATTGCAAGCAAGCTCTATAAGCGCACTGTTCTAATGGACTTTGATAACTGGGTTTCAATCTCCAGGGTTTTACCAGGGTCTTAGGACCTCATCTCATTGGGACCTTCCCGGCCTTTCTCTAGCATGTTTCGGCTTGGGTATGTCTTAACCAACATGTCTTGACGTAATTTATATTTCCCCCCAGGAAAAAATAGCCTTGAATAAGAAAAAGACAACAAAGTAACTATCAACCTCAACACAGCATCAGTTTTAAAAAGTTAGATTTGGTACAGAACTTCAAATGTCTTGTGGGAATGTTAACCAGCTCTGTTTAGATTTGAAATAGGGTGCTGGTTTTAGGGATCAAGTCTGACAAAAGGGGATGGTATTTTAAATACCTAGGGTCATCTAGGCCTCAAATAAACTGAACTAAAACCGTTATCCTCCAAAATCGTCCAACGAGAGGATAAAGGTCTGCTTAAGATCCGGCAACTCTCAATCAACAACTTTTTTGTCGCTGCGGACTTGCCAGCTTTAAATCTTCGGAGGACGGAGGCCTTTTGTACCTTTTATCTGGCCGAAAAATAGGGATTGACTGTGTTCAATCATCCACTTCCCGCGCTGTTCTCTGTTTTTTTTTCCCTTTTGAATCATTTCCTTTTTACTTAATTCCTTTTTTGTGTGCTCAAAAATTTTTTCTTCCCCACCCTTCCTCCGATCGAAGCCTATAAGCGTCACTGATCTAATGAACTTTGATAATTGGGTTTTATCCTTCTGGGTTTCAGGACGCCATCTCTCTATCAAGGAGGGGGACCTTCCCGGCCCTTCTCTGGCGTTTTTCGGCTTGTGTACGTACGTAAAAACAGTCCTATTACCAAACACCCTTAACATAATTTGTATCTCTCTCCAGGTAAAAATAGCCTTGAATGCCACAAAGACAACAGAAAAACTATCGACCTCAGCACAGCATGTTTTATGAGGTGAGATTTGTTATAAAGCTTCAAATGTGTTCCACGGTTCTGTTCAGATTTGCTATATAGGGTACTGGTTTCAGGGTTCAAGTCTCAAAAATGGGAACGATATTCAAGATTTTTACGCCCCAAACGGAACACATTGTTTTCAGAACTGGGCTAACCCTTGTCGTCCGTTTCGATTTTGTGTTCGTATTATAGTCAGTCTGGAAAAGCAGCCAAGTTAAAGTCAAAAAATGTAAGCTATGTTTAAGTCGAGCAAGTTAACGAGCATTTCTTAACGTTTTTTTTTCTCACTCCAGGTAAATGTTAGCCATAGAACGGAGAAATCCAACAGAGGCAAAACCAACCACACCATGACACTGGTTTTAAAAAAACGGTGAGATTTCACATTGTGATGTAATTGATATTGTGATCGAAGCGAGGCAAGTCCTGTTTAAGTGTGGAATTGGGTGTGATCAAAATATGTTGTTTTGGTTCCAAACAGTGGCATTATAGAGTGGACATTTTAGCGTCAATAGCGACTCGCAGTTTGTAAATCATTACTAAATACATAGTTACCAAATAATAAAAGCGTTTTTTAACATGAGTTCCACTTCACATCCGTGGAGCTTTACAGTAGAAATTCTAATTTCACTTAGATGTTAGATTTTTAAATTACAGCGCTTTTATTTTTTTTTCCTGTGCAGGCGGGTACCTTTATGTGTCCGTTCAAGTTTACTTAAAGAGTAGCAAGTTGACTTGGTGATTCTTCACGAACAAGTATCTTGAGGTACGTATTACAAGAATGACTTTCCTTTTTAAGGATATAATAATTTCCATTGAGGAGAAATTCAAAAACAGAATAATAAGTTTACCTCGTGAAAAACCATGATATTGAGGTTGGCCAAAATATAGAAATTGTCTGTGTTCAATCTTCAACAGGGGAGTTTAGGTGAACGCGTCCACAACCCCTCTGTTCTCTGTTTTTTTCCCTTTTGAAACATTTCCTATCTAGTTAATTCCGTTTTTTTGTACTCAACCTTTTCTTTTCATCCACACCCTTCTGCTCCGATCACTCTTATTGCAAGTCTATTCAAGCGCCACTGATTTAATGAGTTTCGATGGCGGCTGTGTTTTATTTTTCTGCGTTTTATAGGATCCCATCTCTGTATTAAGGAGGGGACCCTCCCGGCCCTACTCTTGCGTTTTTTGGCTTGTGTATGAGCCCGATTACATAAGGCGGGCTGGCCCGCTTAGCCGGGCTGGCTTGGTTTGCTGGGATCTCGGCACGTCTGTGAAACTCACTAAAAATCAACTTCGCGATTACATGGAAAACTTTCAGCACGGTTAGCTGGGATCCCGGCATCGCGATGCCGGGATCCCGGCTAGCCGGGATGAAAATTTATCATGTAATCGCAATTGCCGGGCCAACACTTTCCTGTCACTAAATTTTCCTTCAGAGCAAAATGGCTCACCAGAAGATCGATATTTCTCTTTCTATATAACACATAAAGGTTTATCAGACCATAAAGCTACGTAAAACTGAAAATGATACGCCAAAATAATGGATTAGCGAAAATAAAAAAACACTTGATTAATGCTCTTCGATGTAGCCATCTTTTCACACGACAGCTTCTACATTTAGCCGCAGGCGGGCTGGCCTGCCTCATGTAATACCGGGCTAAACAGCCATCTCGGCAGACAGAGCCAGTCCTTCTACCGAGCCAGCCCGGCTCATGTAATCGGCCCCTATGTACGTAAAAACAGACATGTTACCCAATACGCCTACAAAATTTGATTTGTATTTGTGCAGGTAAAACAAAAGTCTTGAATGAAAGAAAAACAACAGAGAAACTATCCACCTGAACATAGCTTCAGTTTTAGAGGTGAGACTTGTTGCAAAACGTCCAATGTGTTACACCGATTTAAACCAATTCTGTTGAGATTTTAAATGGATTGTTGGTTTTTGGGATCGATTCTGGGAAAGGAGAGCCATATCTTAGACAATTCAGCCCCAGACGGAGACTGTGTTTTTGAGAACAGAGCAAAACCCCTCCTCCCCAAAAACTTTCCAGTATGGGGAACGGTGGCTTTTTCGTACTTGTTGGTTTTTTTTTATTAACGTTTAAATATTTCTTTGATGTTTTGATTTTGTAAACAGGATAAGGAGAAAAGTTAAAGTCAAACAATTTTAATTGTTTAAATAAAAGTTAAGTTATTAATATTTTCGTCGAGTAAGTTAACGAGCATTTCTCGTACAACGTTTTTCCTCCTCCAGGTAAATGTAAGCCAGAGAATGGAAAAACTCAATAGAGACAATATCAACCATACCATGACACTGCGTTAAAATGGGTAAGATTTCAGATTGTGATGGAATTGATATTGTGATAGGGAAGCCAGTCCCATTTAGGTGATGAATAGAGTGTTTTGGTTCCAGACAGTAAACCTACTAAGTTGGAGCCCCAACCCACTCCCCCTCACAAAACAAATTCCTACGAGGGAGGGTGGGAACGGCATTTGGGAGGGGGTGATTGTGTTCTCTCTACCTCCTCCTTTATAGCGTTTGAACTTAAATAGCGAGCATTTCTTTATTTAATGAAACTTTATTTTTATCTCCATAAAGATAAACATGAGGCAAGGGACATAAGAGAGCATCAACCTCAACCGGGATATCTTTTTAAAAAGAGGTGAGTTAACTAGCATAGTGTTTTTCATGACGTCGTTTCTTTCTTGCTATAGTTATTAAGGATTTTTGCAAACAATTATGATGACGCGATTTGTCTCAAAAAGATTTAGTTTTGCAGCATTTCCGGCCTAGAGTAGGGTTACGGATTCGGATTCTGTACTTTTGGCCTGAAAAGGATAAGAATCAGGCAAGCATATCGACCTATTTTTGCGGAACATTAATCTTGTAGTTGAAAGGAAGGAGAGAATGAGTAGAACCCATTCCAAAAGAACTGTAAGATTTGTAAAAGCTGTATGCTGTCAAGTCATCATTTGTTTAAATTTTTCTTGCGGACTGTGAACATGATTTTTGTTTGGAATTGGAATCCCACATGACGATAATTTTGGTGTCAGTTTTTGGTCACAGTTCAATATAGCGACTAAAAGAAAAGAAAAGAATACAAACAATCGAAAGTGTATCTGTATCATTACTGATTTCCAAAACGTGCTTACATTTATTGATATAATTTTGTTTTCCAGGACACATGATACAGAGAACCTTCAGGTGTCGAAGGAATCAAGCAAGCAACAAAGATAGCCAACTTAAGCAAGAACTAGAGGTAGAAAAACCAACTTTAAAAGCGTAGCTTAACATTTTACCGTATTTACCCGCAGTTAGGCCACAATGTATGGAAGAATAAGCGGTTCAAACGCGTAGTTCATATGGAACATGCATAGTTTCTTTTTGGAATTAGTGTCTAAATTTAAGGTGTGGTCCAAACGCAGTTGTGGCCAGTGTCAGGGTAAATACGGTAGATTTTTCGTTTTCGAGATACAGTGCAACTCTAGATATAGCAAACCAAATTCAGAGCCGTCTAATAATATACAGCGTATAGAGAATGAAATCTTCAATTTTCGAAGCTTGTGTCCGTCCAAATGAAGTCATCGAATACAAAAGATTTTTCAGAGCTTTAATCATTGATCTTTACACTCAAAACGTAATCTCTTGCTAAAATGAAAGATCCTCACACTGTATTTGGCATACTGAAAAGAACTATGGGACAATTTTGGAGTTTGGTCATCCATTTTTTCACAATCGCGCATAGCAGTAAAGGAAGAAAACGTCCGTTTCTTTTTTAAACGTAACTGAAGAGACTCGGAATAAGGAGCTCAGAATCGTGTGTTTTTTTTAGTTCTAGTCCTGTGTTTTAACAATTCAGTTGGTTGTCAGATAGGACAGAGAGAATGTGGAGATTGAGACAACAAACCTTCAGCTTAAAGGAAAAAATGCTGTTAACTCTAGTGACAGAAATTACAAAAAAAAAACAAATAGGTTACTAACAAAAACAAAACAGAAACTGAAAGATCGACATTTTTTATTTAAATGGTCACAATTCCGGAAAATTATCAACAGACTCAACCACCTTGCGCAGCACAGCACCACGCTACTGCTACTCAGTAGCTTTCAACTGAATGGTCACACTTTAGGATTTCATCCACAGACTCAAAAGTTAGAACCAGTTTGTACAGCATAATAAACAGCACCACAGGAAAGTACTAATCAGTAGCTTTCATTTGAATGGCCACACTTAAAGATTTCATCCACAGACTCAAAAGTTAGAACCAGTTTGTACAGCATAATAAACAGCACCACAGGAAAGTACTGCTCAGTAGCTTTCATTTGAATGGCCACACTTAAGGATTTCATCCACGGACTCAGAAGTAAGAACCACCTTGTACAGCATAATAAACAGCACTAAAGGAAAGCACTGCTCGGTAGCTTTCATTTGAATGGCCACACTTTAGGAATGGTCACATCCAAGGACTCAAAAGTTAGAACCATCTTGTACACATAATGACCAGACCACTGGAAAAAAGCAACAAGAAGCTTTTTTTGGTTTTCATGACTATAAATCAGTACAGCCTTGCAGAGGTATAGAATGATAAAAAAAATGCAATGGAAAAAGAGGGAAAAACAAGAAAATCTTAATTACAAAACTGGTTTGATTGCAAACTGATTCACAAATCAAAACAGGAAGAAATGAACTTTGATCACTGTGAGCAGTAATTACTTAAACTTCGGGGCTCTATTATCTGTCATATATTAAAAACGTCTTTCATCTTCGATATTACTGAGACCACAAAGAGTACAATCTCTCACACCTAAAAATTTCATCGCATGTACCGGTTTCGATCCTAAGTTTGTGTTTATTTATTCCCAGTTTTTACTCAAGGTTTTCTATTAGGGTGTAATTAAATAAGTTTACGGTGCGGTGACGGCTATTAGTAAAATGCTACAAAATGTCTAATTTTTGAGAGCGCTTAAAGGACTTTTTCCAATAGATCTTATATATATTTCTGTTTCATAAGATCTACATTGCGCCTGATTGAAGTCAGTAAAATTACATCAGTCGAACATCATTAGTAAAGTTTTCGGATAAGGAAATGCGAGTTCCTAAGTAGGTATAATTTTGAACGATGTTGATGTTTTCGTTGCCTATGTGAAACGTAAAATTATATTTCCTTGCGCGCCGTTGAAAGTCCATAGTCTTGGTTTTTTTTTTAAGATTTATGTTTAACACCCGCCACCTGTAAGACGAAGTCAACGCATTAAGACAATTTTGCAGTCCTCTTTTTGATCGTGGAAGTACATGGCGCCTACATCTACATTGCGCCTGATTGAAGTCAGTAAAATTACATTAGTCGAACATCATTAGTAAAGTTTTCGGATAAAGAAATGCGAGTTCCTAAGTAGGTATAATTTTGAACGATGTTGATGTTTTCGTTGCCTATGTGAAACGTAAAATTATATTTCCTTGTGCGCCGTTGAAAGTCCATAATCTTGGTTTTTTTTTAAGATTTATGTTTAACACCCGCCACCTGTAAGACGAAGTCAACGCATTAAGACAATTTTGCAGTCCTCTTTTTGATCGTGGAAGTACAATTAAATCATCTGCAAATAGAAGAGTTTAATTTCGTGTCATTTGGTTAAACAAAACTCGATCAGACAAAGTATGCTCAAATGAGAACGGTAAGACTCGTTAGTGTACAGATTAAACAGTAATGGATTCAAAATGCAACATTTGCGTACACCTCTTGCGCATTGAAAAGGTCGTGTTTGGCTATTACCAATCTTTATGGAACAAGAAGAATTGGAGTAAAGGCTTTTGATCAATTTATAAAAGTTTCTTCCGACATAAACTTGTAACATCTTTTATAATAAATTTTCGATATAACACGCGCTCTGATTGGTTGAAACAGCGTGCCTTATCAGAGTACAGATGCACGGAGTAGCCTGTGACGCCATTCTGCGCGCGCTGGCAAGCTAAGAAACCTTTCTAGCGCGAGCTTGCAAGCTGTGAAAAAAACTTGATTTCTTGCAATTAAAAGCCAGTTTCTTTACAAATGTGAGCAAAGCTTTATTATAAAACAAATAAAAAACCCAAAACCGTGCTTTGTTCTGTGATAAAGCACTCAAGGAAGTGACGAGAGCACTCAAGAAGTAGGGAGAAGCAATCGCCTGCGGCTCGTGTTCACCCTACACTTCTTTCATGCTCTCGTCACTTCCTTGCGTGCTTTATCACAGAACAAAGCACGGTTTTGGCTTTTTTATTTGTTAAATACAGGAGTCTATCGTGCCAGACCGAATCAAAAGCTTTCTTAACATCCACAAAACAGGCGTAACGTTTTTCTTGGTGATAATGAACATACTTAGTTATTAAAGTTCGCGTGTAAGGACATGGTTTGCTGTTCGGTTTTTTTTTTGTAGGAAGCCAATTTGAGATTTGTGAAGTGCACTAAAGGACGGTGCCTCCCTTTGTTACTGCACATACGTTCTGCGCAACTCGGGATGTCTGGGTTTCTTAAGGAATTTGCCCCCATAAACAAGAATACTTTTGCGCTGTTTATATCTTTGTGGAAAAAGAAGATCTTAGCAAGGACTATCAGAATCCCAAAAAGAATTGGGGGTAACCGCGCATTTTTCAGAGATAATTGAGCTTAAATTTGGAAAAAAATTACCATACATTCATGGTATTTTCAAGCTTTTTTAGAATTATGGTTGCGTAATTATCCACATATTTATTTTTGGATTCCAATAACCCTTGCTAAGATCTACTTTTTCCCCATAGTCATAACCTTTACAAAAATGCATCTGTATTAGGAGGCACCGTCTTTAATTTAGTATAGTGAGTTGATATGCTCGATCGAGAAGCCTTTGGTTGAAAATATAACAATTTAGTTTTCCCAGACAACTAGAAACACCAATTACTCAGTACGTAATTTGACAGATCACCTCTCCCTCCAGATTTAACTATTGGTGTAATGAGACCACCGCGCCAAGTTTGAGGCGTCGTACCCAGATTGAGAATAGTGTTGAAAGTTTCTGATAGACGACAATGATTTTCAGTTGTAGTCCGTTTCCATTCCAGCTGTTTGCAGCCAAACACAATTATAGGTTCAGAGAACTGGTAGAGTAATTTTAAACGAAACTGAAGCAGTATTTTTGGGTTTCTTCTGATTGCAATACAATACATCTTTTAGGTTTTGAAAGTGAAACTAAAATTGATGACAGAGCCCCTTTAATAACTTTCTGCTGATCAGAGTTGAGGGGGTAATTCATTGGCCATATATGCAAGGTATGAAGTGATCGGAAATAAGACAGCCACTCTTCTTTCGAAACTAGTAGAATATCTTTGGTCTCTTAAATTTCGCAGAGATATCCATTGATTTTAAAAAAATTCCAAAAGTGTTTCTGAGCAGAATGGACTACGGTATCTTCTAGCTTCGAAATCTTTGTATTGTCAAAATTCACTTCTCTTACGTATCAGCAGCTTCTTGTACTGCTTTAAGATAGTATGATATTCTTCACGTAGAGAAACATTCAAGGGATATATGTGGTTTTGGTTTGCTAATTTTGTTAATTCGTGTCTTTTGGAGCGACGTTCCGCAGCAAAGCATTTTGGTTGGAAGATGATTTGACGCGTTAATTTATGCTTTTGAGTTGCCTTGATCTTTAAGCAGCGTTTTGCAGTTGCCTTAAGAATGCTTTCTACCTCTCCAATAGCCGGTTAACATTCTCATTTAATTTTTGACTTGGTTAGACTTCGGGTTTCTTCCTCAGACCCGAAAGTACGAACTTTCACTGAAAGTTTTGAGGCTTATCCGACACGAATTTGCAGTGAAAATGTTACAATTTTTCGATTTGGCAGCTTGCGAATATTCAGTTGCTGTAGTAAAATATCACATGCAAGACTTTAGTACTAATATGATATTATTTAAAAAAATCTTGCAAAAAACAGCTATTTTGGCAGTGACAGCCGCAGCAATTTTGCTTGTTTTCCAATAAAACGTTTATTAGGCAAGTCTTCGGTTTTTCATTCCAACGAAAATTATCAACTTAATTATCCTCAATGACGTTAAGAAACTACATAATACATAATAAAAGGGTGGGGTCGTCTACTTCGAGTCGAATCACGTAGTTGTGACAGCTTTAAATAAGCCATATTTGTTTTCGGTTAAATTGCGCCCGTTTGTTTGATCTTAGCAAGCCACGAACAAGACGACCACTTAATGAAAACCGTTTGCCGTTATATTCTGTTTTCAGTTTTCATTTTGTTATCGCATACTTTAAGCCGTTTACAAAAAGCAATTTCCTAGTGGAAAACGAACGGTATTTATTCTGTTTTTGGTTATCGTGAGATCAGGCCAAATAAAGTTTTCAATTGATAAAGATTTAAAAAGTTACAAGGCGATTCTTGGCAAAAGTTGTAGACAAGTTTAATTTGATTTCTGTTAAATTGTGTCCATTTGTCAGTTTTTCACCCAGCAAGGGTTTAAAAGGTTGCAATTAAATCGATTCCTTAGTGCAAAAAAGGTGGTCATTTTCAGTGAAGAGATCATTTTGTTGAATTTTTATGAAATTTAATGTGATTTAAGAAAGAAACGTGTGCCACCCGCACGCGACAGCCGTTCGGGTTGTTAGTCGATTGTTTTGGTTTCCTTCAATTCAGAATTTTAAACTTCATAATTTCAAAACGCTTGAATCCATTAATTTTCTTGTTTTTATTTCTCAAACCGGCACTCTGAAAATCACCATAAATCTTAAAACATTTACGTATAACATTGAACTACAAATTAATGGAGGCAATTTGAATGGGTGAAAATGGCAACCAGATGGTTCTATAAAACTGAGGAAAAATCATATATGACCAGAATGTCTCCTCTCATTGCGTCCATTTGTCACTTTTCAGTAAGAATTTGATTGTTCCTTACCAAGACAGCGATTTTTTTTAGTAAAAAACGTTGGCCATTTGAACATGTATTTGAGTCTGTCGGCTGTTCAATTGCCGTTGCCTCCCTAGACATTTATAGTGATTTGTTTTAGCAAGGATTTTTAACAAGGAGTTCCGAATAAGGTGATTTCACAGCAGAGAACCTGGGGCATTTTAATTGATTTTCGGTTAAATTGCTTTTACTCGTCAACTGAAGTTTTATTCAGCAAGAATTTAAAAGGTTATGAAAAGCAATTTCTTAGTGAAAATTGTAGGCCTTTTTAGACTATTTAATCTATTCTCATTAGCATTGCGTCCGTTTTAATTGAGCAAGTTTTGCAAAACTTACAAAAAGGGAAAGTGGAAAACGGAGGCCAAACAAAATTTAGAATGTTTTGACTTTTAAGTAAACTTTTAATTTAAAAGTTGAGTCCATTTATCAGTCTTCAATCGGATAGGATTTTAAAAATTATAAAAGGCGATTTCTTTGTGAAAAACGTAGGCCGGTTTCATTTGTTACCAGTTTTCAGTTTAATTGCTTCCATTTGTCAACTTTCAATCAATTACGATTTAAAGGTTGCAAAAAAGTTATTTGATTTTTGCGAAATCTTCCTTGGCCTCACTCAGAAGTAAATGGAGAATTCTCAGTTAAAATTGTATGTCATTTTAGTCTGTTTTCACTTATCAGATTGATTGCGTCCGTCAGCAAGGATTTTAAAGGTTACAAAATTAGGCGATTTCTCAGTCGCAAGACAACGTAGATTGTAATGTTTTTGTTCTTTATATTTCGCCCGTTCGACAGGTTTCAGAGGGAAAACAAAAAAGGGCTTTGTTAGTCTGTTTTCAGTAAAATTGTGTCCGTTTTCAGTATTGTGAGCCAGGCTTTAACACTTTCGCTGCGAAAGTCGACTTTTGACGACATTTGGAGGAGTAGACATTGAACCACTTGTTACGTCATCATTTTTGACTTCATCAGATTGTTTTGATAAGCAGCTAACATAGCAAGGACAGATCCCTCCATACGTGTTTCCATTTTGAAAATCGAACAAATTCTAGCAAAGCTTTTTCAGAAAAACATGTCCAATTTTAGGTGCAAAATTGGCTGTAAAATAGGCCAACTGAGTCACCTATAGTTGATCAGTGTTCCATCTCCAGGTTTTTTGAAGGGCTGAGGCCAAAACTTTTCCAGTGGATAGGAAGGGGATAAAGGGTAGAAGATAAAGGGAAAAGAAAGGGAGAGAAAAAGGGAAGGAAAAATAAGCAAGAAAAAAACAGGGAGTGAATCCGCAAAAAAACAAAAACCAAAAAAAAAAAAAAACAAAATCTGGTCCAAAATCTAGCCTAATTGTAAAGAAATGTTTTTGTAGCAAACTTAACTGGAATTTGGCAACAAAGCACTCAAAAAAATACGTACGGTAAAAAAATACGTTTTTTTTTTAATTAGCAGTGAAAGGGTTAGACATCACAAAACGATTTGTCAGTGCAAATCGAGAGCTAGTTTTTGCTTCTAATTAAAATAGCCAGCAGCTTCTTATTACCACTCAGGCTCATTTTATAAAACGAATTTTCGGCAAGTAAGCGTTAACTGATTTCAGTTATTTGGGTGCTCTAGACGAGAAATGTTCAAGATCTATAAAGCTTTAAGGCAAACAAAATAAACAAGTTAGAATAAGAAGAGAAGAAATTTTCAGCAAGTAATGATTATGCAAATTTGCTTTAATTTATTGAAAAACAAAAGAACTGGAAAAACCCGTGGTTCCCTTGAATAATTTTCAGGAACGGAAGGGTTTCAAAGAGTTTGCAAAATGGAAGACGGGAAGTAGCCAAATTGACGAGCCAAATCCTTTAGTTTTCGCTTACTTGTCGAAAATTCGACAGAGCCTCAGGCTACCAAAATAAAACATTTTTTTAGCGAAACTTGAAAAACAATTTATTATAGAATATGTTAGGCTGTTTGTTTTGTTTGTAGTTTTGTTTACCAGTTTTCTTCGACTGAAGTTCACTCGATCGGATGTAACGTTCCATTTTTTATCATGAATAAGTTAGTTATGTATAGTGTTGCACTGTATCAACAGCAAGAACCAATTTACACGGTACAATGTTTTCTTACATCGGTTACATGCAAAACTAGAGAAAATTATGACCTGGTTTAGTATAGCGATGATTGCTTTGAGGTCTTGAGGCACGTTTCAAAATCGCACAATTATTTTATATTTACATGCGACGGTTGTAAGCAAGTTGTACTGTGTAAATTTGTCACAAAGGGAATTTGAAGAAGAGCGAAACTGAAATTCACATTTTTTGATTTCGGAGTATTTTTGTAGCAATATCGATTTCTCTCGTTAAATAATTTTTCAATTCAAAGTTAGTGTTAATTAAAATTTATTTTACACAACTTGCTTAAATCGTTGCGTTCAAGAACACTGTAAATGCAAATGTTTTGCCTTTATTTTTGCTATGGTAACTCCCGTTCAAATTTCTCTAATTTTCCCGCCAAAAGACTTAGAAAAAATACGAGCGCTCAAAATACGCATGCGCCGTTTTTTTTTAATTTTTCATAGCCAGTTTTTAATATTTAGTATCTTGTTTGTAAATGAATTTATTAATTAAAAGTCAACAGCAATAAAGATAAACAGTTGTTTTTGTTTCAATGGCTTTATTCTCTCTAATTACTCTTATTTATCTTTATAACACTTTCTGATTAAGTTAATTAGTTAAGTGAAAATCATTTAATTAATTAAAAGGTGTGACAAATTTTTTCTTCTTCTATATACAAAGTCTTTTGGCGGGAAAATTTTAAAAAATTTGCACAGCGTTTCCCCAGGCAACAATTTTGCAAAAAAATTTAACGAGGTTCCCTTTGAATATTTTTTCCGCCAAAAGAGCATACTAGACTATCTCGTGCAAGACATTTTAAACTCGAAATTCGGATAAAACTACTCTACAAATTCTTCTAAACGGCCCAATATTTTTTAATGTCAAGTTTATTGAAAAACTGGGTCCATGAACAGATTCTCCATCCTGAGTTAACCAAAAACGTAAACTTTCGTGGACTTTGCTGTTAACTGAAGAGGAACCTAAACTTTGAAGTACACGATTTTTGCAAAGCTGAAAGTATTACATGCAAAAAATCGTATACTTCAAAGTTTACGTCCTCCTTCATTTGACAGCAAAGCCCACGAAAGTTTAAATTTCTGCTAAACTCAGGATGGAGAAACTGTTCATCAGGATCCAGCTTTTCAATAAACTTGACATTAAGAAATACTGGGCTGTTCTTGCACGAGACGGTGTATACATGGAGGATACTAAAAGAAACGCGACAAGCTAGAAAACAAATCAGTGAAAATTTTGCTCTGCGAAAGAATAACAAGTCGAGAACATTTTGGATTATTGAAGCTAAATTTCCAGTATTGTAACTTTTCTAATTTATGTCCAATCGATCCTAGATTTCAAAAGGTTCATAGCTTGTCGAGTTGCTTTGAATAACAAGACCTTTTTCTTTCGGCCAGTTCTCTTTGTGGCACAGGGGAAAATGCGTCACCTAATCAGTTAACCGCTAAAGAAAATAAATGTTTGGTAAAGATGGAGCAAAATAAAATTTGGAACAAAACGTACAATTGCGTAGTTCCATGTTTCCTTCTAGTGTCAACATCCTAGGCTACTGTTGATAAAATTTAGAATGGAAAGCAAAAAAAAAAATGCAGGTTTTATTTTCTGTCTAAATACATTCTTGCCAAGTTGACACATTTCGCTCTCAACCATAACTTTTTAAATTTCAAATTCAGTTTCCTGTGCTACATCGAGCGCCAACTTGCAGAAAAATTTCTTTTCCTCCAACATTAAAACCATAACGTAAAACCAAGAGCCCATCTTAAAACCCAATGCCTGGTTCTTTGAAGGAAGCTATTATTTCGAGCTTCATCTCCTTGCATTTAAAAACACGTCGCTTTTATCATTCGAAAATTAACAGCAAAAAATTATTCAAATAAAAGTTATACAGACCAAAACAAAATCCAAGCGAGACCAAATTAAAATAACTATACTCTTTATCATCGGGTCTTTTGGCAAGTGGGCAACAAAATCACGTTTAAACCAACAATTAAACCACACGATAGTTACTCGAGGGACTGGTTATGAAACTTTGCAAGTTTCAAAGGCCTTAATAAAGGTGCTGCAATTTATGTTGAAAGTACTACGACAGTGCACAATCTTTTGTTTTACGTTCGCACACTATGGCTGAATAACTTAACAGTGACATTCTTATTGGTTAGTTGCTCATACAAAATTCAAAACCTATTGTTGTTTGTGCACCGTCAAGGCTAAAAACGGTAACAAAAACATAAAACAAAGGACTTAGTTGAGCTTCATAACCAGATTCTTTTATAAACTATGACCAGACAAACTATTCTCGTTGTCAAATGTAATGAATGGTCTCTGCTCTCAAGTTTTCCATGGTGTGAATTTGAATAACAAGCAGCTACAAAACAATGTTTTCCAAAATTGACAAGGTTCCTGGAGGCGAAGAACGTTTCCACGTCGTTTTTATATTCACAATGAAAGTTCAATAAAAACTGTAAACAAAAAAGTCGATGTTGTATATTTTTCTTGGAAAGCGTTTGAATTGCTTCATCTTTTGTTCCTTGCTTTGGTGTGTATGATTAATTTGCATAAACTAGTAACACAAAACAAATTTGACACCAATGTTTCCTTTGAACCTTGTGTTTCCAAAAGAAAATTTGAATGATGCATGGAAAAGGCAATTGTACGTAAAACAATAGCAACAATTAAATCAAAATGACAATTACATGGTCATTTGTCCCAGATTCTTCAATTTTTCTTGATGAATACAGCTGACAAATTATTGTATCATCGTTTAACAAAAAAGGTCGAAAGTTTTTATTCCAGTTTAATACAATTCTCCAAGTTGCTGGATAAACGACACAATGGTCCATCAATTTCAGATCATTTAGACAATTTGAAATCGAACAGGAATCTTGAAGCTTTGGTAAAACATCGATTATATTTCATCGCTGAAAATTTGTTTCAAAAATGCAGTGTTTGTTGAAAATAATCACAGAATTTTTTCTTGGTGAGGACAACTGAATTGTAGTTAAAATCTCATTTTAAATTGACTGCTTAACCTTCATTTCACGCATGCAATTAAACTTATTTTTTTGGAAAAAAATGTTTTTACGGTCTGTATAACTTGATCACCGATTTAAAAAAACCCTCTTTTCTCTAAACCAGGCATCGAGCTTTAAAAAATAAGCTCCCAAGTCGACAAAAGAACAAAGGTATCCAAACTTATCAACCGAAATAAGTCAAAATAAATAGAAAAAGAAATTAAATTTTGCTGTTTTGCAACGCTAACATAAAATAATTGATTTAAATCATTGGACTAACGCAACTTGGAAAATGCCTTTGTTCTCTTGTCAAAAGTAAATTTATCAGCGCATCTCACAAACGTGAATCAGATTTTACAGGAGGCTCTGACAGTTTATCATGTCACTCAAAATAATTTTTTTGACTAGCAGTCTGTCAATAAATTGAATGGCAGATTTTTTAGAATTGAACCCAAATTTTGTAAATATATTGTACACAAATTATTCAGCATTGTTTCGAGTTTCTAGTTAAAAGCAATTTGAACATTGTTTCACGGTGTAAAGATTGCTGACTAACAAAATAATTTGGATAAATCTCGCCAGTTCTGTACATTTAATTCAGATAGTTCACAAAAACTTGAAGGAAATTCTCGACATTCGATACCAATTACATAGTTTTATTGGTTCACTTCCTCGATCGTCTTATTTGAAAAGACTTAAGTTAACCAAATCTGTTGTGAAAAAAAAAAACTGAAATTTGGCAAATAATCTGGTCATCGTGAAATAATTTAAATTGGTGTCAATGAAACTGGTAACTGCATTAAATTTGTACAAAAGCGTAAATTCTCACTGACAATTGCTTTTGACGCAAATTCCATGGTGTTATCTCTACAATAACTAGTTTGAAATGGAACTTAAAAATAAACCGATTGATTGGGAACAACCTCTTTCCCAGGGCCTTCTCCTCGTTCAAAATGGCGGTCGGAGAAACCCCCTGGCCAAGGCTGCCAAAATGGCTCCAAAAATTCGTTAGAATTTTGTCACGTAAACACTTTGATATGTCTTCGTTTCGTTTGAACAACGGTTTTAGATTGCAAAAAAATAATCAGGCCCGCCAGACGCTAAAACCAACGTCCGAAAAAGCCAATTCATCATGGGTCACGTGACAAAATACTCCACGATTTTTGGAGTATTTCAGCAGCCTTGGCCAGGTGTTTCTCCGACCGCAATTTTGAACCAGGAGAAGGCCCTGGGGATGAGGTTGGATTGGGAATAACCAGGAGAATAACTCCTGGGAATAACAAATGTTTTGTTTGCAAATAATTTGGAACAAAAAAAACAGAACTATTTAAGCAGGCATCACAAAGGTTGCAAACTGCAATAATTTTTTTTATGATTAACTGTCAGAGCCGCCATGAAGAAACAAAACTTCACGTTTTACCACATCACTGAAGTTGTGTTTACAATATATATACGTACCTAGACGTTCAGCGATCAACAACAATTCAACATTTTTCAACAAATTTTCTCTGTCGTAGGTTTAGTGAATAGTCACGTTTCATAAAAACCAAACCAATTTTTTTTCGAGAATTTTTCATCAAGATTTCAGTAAAACAAAAGAAAGGCGTAAAACAAATCATTGAATCAACTCTACGATTTAGACGATCGCTGGACGTTCAAATGGTGGCTGATAGAAAACCTTCAGACAACAGCTAAATCAATGCAAATTTCCTTAAATTGAATTCATTTTACATCGCCAAATGCAAGCTTGTGCTGTGTTAATTTTGCGAGAGGCTTCAAACAGTTAGCAGCTATCTGCCAGTGCAATGCGCTAAGTCAATTTCTTGAGTAGCTTCAGACAATTTAAAGAAGCAGCTAGTTTCTGCCAAATAATTTAACTCCAGCATCTCTGAGTTCATTTCCTCTGTCAATTTTTTGCGTAAATTCAAACAATTTACAATTAGATTGAACAATGCGCACTTGTTTGAGGTGAATTCTTCGTGATACTATCAAAAGCATAAAGAATACGTGTTCAGCCACCATTTTAGATTTATGTAAAATTATCAAAATTCTTAGCTTTTTTAGTTCCCTCCTGAGTCGTCCCGGAGCCAGTTTGTTCCCATTGGTTTCATTCTTCTTGAATCCTCTCTTCTCTCAGTTTAGAAGTCTTTCTGAAAATAGAATTAATTAAGTAATAGAACTTCTAAGCTCCAATGCTACAAATACTAAAATATACAAAGAAATCTTTAAAAAATTCAATGTTTAAACCTTGAGCACAATTTAGGCATTCAACAGTTAAAACGTTTTTAACAAATAGCTCTTTATATTGCCAGCGCCAGAATCTTATTTCAACATTCGTCAAGGGCTGGTTCGAAGCCTTCCCTCTTTCCTTTGAAGACTGTTTAGCATGGAAATTTGCGGCCCGAAAGTCTTTCTTTAATCACTTTTGGCCTCGTTCTTACTTTGAGATAAACGAAAGCGCCGAAACTTTGCGTTGGTTTGCTCGCCAATTTCAACTTGGGGGCGAAGCAGAAAGCAGGTGTTAGCTTCACCGAGTAGAGATTCATACTCTTTAGGCTTTCTGAACAAATTTAAATTCAGTTGTTTCACAGCGTTGCATACCTTTGGTAGAAGTTGTCTAACACTCTTTTCCCACCATTTCAGGAGTCTTCCAAGTTCCTTCAAGATCGGCAAACAGTCTTCAGCTACGAGATCTTCACACGGCAACGAACTGTTACGTTTGTGAAAAATTCTACAAGTTGTCATGAATATGGATTAGAAACTGGAGCCAATAGCTGGCAAATACGTCAGAGATTTGGATCGAATTCTGCTGCACGTCTTTTTTTCACATATAGCGAACCAATAAGGATCATTTAAGGAAGCGCCAAAGACAATAAGAACCTAACTATATGTTTCGGTAAACAAGAAAAAGATGTTTGGACATTTTTTTTTTGGAAGAAAACACCCATAGAACTTTTTCTTGTGTCACTATACAACGAGAACAAAATTGTGTATTTTAGAGCAATAATAAAATGTCTTTATCTCGTGCCCAGGGTCTTTGCTGCGTAGAAATACGAAATTGAGGCTGTTCGTAGTAGCTTGTGTACAGCTGCCCGCTAGAGCGCGCTAAATTAAGGCCAGCATGGATATTTTTTTGCTCTTGCGTGTTCCCATGTTTTTAACTCGTGAAGACGCGTAGCGTTGTGCACTTTTATCGGTAATTCCGCTGATCAGAGCAGGCCAGTGAAATCACAAAAATACTTATTACTGTGGGCGCACATTTTTGATGGCTAGACAAAATGGTGGCCTTTGCGGCTAAACATATTCGCGTACTCGACTACCGTAAGAGATTTCAAATTTCTCTGATCTATGAATAAAGTCCAATTATATCTAAACTTGTATTTATTTTTCGTTTTCGTCACGCAATGTTTCCTCCCCTGATGAGCCTAAAGATTAGAAAGATTAGATTTTTATAGGTTTAATGCTTCTCGAGATACTTTTCGATACAAAAATAAAGAGTTGGATGACATAAAAATAAAGCATTCATGAGAACCTTTGGGGGAAAAAAAAGGAAAAAAAGAAAAAAATAACGTTCGCCTGAGAATCGATCCCAGTTCCAGCCGATTTCCTGGCGGATGACTTGCCGCTGGACTAACCAGCCCAAGTTACGGAAAACTTGGCAATAAATAACTTTTATTGTGACTTCGCATGCGCGTGAACTCGATCTGCCCCCACCGCTGACAAAAGTTTGAAAACGCAAACAAGTGTAATTACCGAGCGATCGATACAAAATTTGACGAGAACAGTTACATAGATAATTTGATATTGTCCTTAAGGTTACTCTGGACCTTCGCGGGTGCCTCCCGTCTCCTCCGGGAAAAAATTCGTATGCGCGCCATTTTAAAGGAAAGCACGGCAAACTATATATCGTTGGAAAGCTTAATAAATGTAGATTTCAGAAAAATATAACAAATTGCAGTTTTTTTAATTCCACAAAAGAAAATTGCAAAAATGACCGCAAAAATGACCATGCGTCATTCCGGCAAACAAATGAATTAATAGGGTACCAAAATTCGGCAGATTTCTGTGAAATTTGGGCTTTACCTCGGTGTAAGAACCTGTGAAACTCACGGATGACGTAAAACAAAGGAAACTAAAACATTTTAAACAATACCGTACAGCAAAACAAAAGCTAACAAACAAAAAAAATCTTGTCAGGTTCTTACACCGAGGTAAACCCGAAATTTGGCCTAAACGTTCCTTAGATGTTGTGAAAGAAAAGTGTCGGGGATTTTTGAAATTTATAATATTTCACCTGTGGCGATCTTCAATGCAATGCCCATCGCGCTTTCTTTGATTCTCGAACGCGACAGATTAATTAAAAAATAACCATTCAGAATATCGAATAATGCTGACACACTTTCGATGATTGATCCTTTCGAATTAACACTGTGCAGTTATTTTGCCAATGCTTTTGGATTTGATACCCTGTTAATTCAATTGAATGACACATGGTCATTTTCACCGTTGATTGCGATTTTCTTTTGCGGAATTGAAGAAACCGGAAATTTGTATTTTTTTCCGAAATCTACATTTATTAAGCTTTCCAACGATATCTAATTGGCCGAGTTTTCCTTTAAAATGGCGCCTATACAAATTTTTTCCCCGAGGACACCCGCGAAGATCCGGAGTAACCTTAAATCGTTGCTTCATTCGCATACAGAATCCCTGTGTAAAACAGCCTCCAGTCCGCATAAGTTTTCGTTTAATCAGCATACAAACATTCAAAACATGGCAGCTTTTCTTGGAAAGGGAGAGAATGTTTTTTTGTTCTTAACTCAATTACTAGTGACATAACATCTCAACGTGAACTTACCCATTGTTCGACGATAAATGTAATATAATGGCTCTCTTTGTCTTTGTGATTCCTGTTCAGTTACCCACAAGGCGTGTAGTGTTTGCTCATATTGCAAGGAATTTTGGGATACCTTAAATCCATCATTGACATCTAGGAAACGTTACATAACTACGAACACCCAGAGAAACGAGGTTAACCCTTTAAGCCCCAATAGTGTTAAGCATATGGCTCCTCCTCACAATATTATTACTTGATCAAACATGCAGGTCATTAGAATAAAGGAAATGATTACAAAAGACAAAAGGTCTTGATCTTCAAGCAAATTCTCCCAACTAGTGCTATAAGAAATATATGGAGAACAATAAGGAGAACACGCATGTTGATATCGGGGCTTAAAGGGTTAAAAAGGAAAAGTAAAGTTTCAATAGGATCAACAAGTCACAAAAGGGAACACACACGGACGATAGGGCCCGGCTGATGCCAGGTTTGGAAAAAAATGAACAGCACGTTAAAAACGTAACATGCAAAGTTATTAACAGGTTTAATACGAAAGGAAAAGTTCCAGGTTACGGTAAGTAATAGGAAAAGAAACTGCAAGTTACAAATCATCATCATCATCATCATCACCATCATCATCAATCATCATCATCATCATCATCATCATCATCATCATCATCATCACCATCATCATCAATCATCATCATCATCATCAGCAGCAGCAGCATCTAACTCAGCCTCAATTGTGAATTTACTGCTATAACGTATAGATGGGAATTTAATTTTTTGGTCATTTTGACATAGACCGTTTTTTTAATCCAGTTCGCAGGAAAGCAAACGACTGCTACGCAGGCAATATACAATGAAACGGAAGGCAAGAAACCTTGGCTTTACTTTACATCTTGAATCGCAGTTGTTAAAAATTCGCTTCTGAACAATCGGCTGCAGACAGAATGAGATTTCACGTACCTGCACAGTTGTACTGTGTAAGGGGGCAGCGAGTTTACCAAAAGGTTATCTAGTGAACGAAACATTTGATTGTCTGACAAAGCTAAGAGACATGGACCACCATAGAGTGAAATTAAAGGTTATTTTTGGCCCGAAAAACGCTGATGGAGTAATTTTTTGTTTTAAAACTGCGGAATTCAGAGAAACCCGCGATATGACCACTTTATTGGCCCATCGGGGTTAAAATTGTACTGTATTCAAAATGATTAAGACGCATGGTTTTAAGAAAAAAATGTGAGACAAGACAGGACACTTTCACAGAGCCATTTGTTTTGTAAAACGTTACTTTATTTCCTTGGTAAATAGCGGTATTTAAGATGGTTTAAGGCATTTTATGAAATAAACGAGACACTTTTCGCCTTTTACTCTATGTTTTTCAGTCATTCTTTAGTTGAACATGAATAAAGCAGTTCTTCTGCCTTAATATCTGAACCCTATGCGACACGATCACCACACTAAGGTCGGCACTCACGAGGGACATCCCCCAGCGACCATGCAAGTTCATCCAATTAATAACTCTCAGTCTTATAATATAGCGATATGTCCCCCCAAGGTCCTATTTTACATTAACAATTTGTAAAAAAGGTCCCTGCGGCAAAACAAACAAAGACCAAAACCAAACTGTCTTTGCAATATATAGTTCACTTTCAGCAAGTTCATAGAACTAATCCCCGCCCAGTTTATCAGGGGTAAACAATTCCGGGGATTTATACCTGCGACCAGTTGCCGGGACACGTCCGTTCGTTTGTGCCGACCTCTTTAGTTCGTTCTGTTATAAACACCGGATTTTCATTAAGCCTGACCAGCAGAAATTGATTTTAAAACGCTTTCGAAGCTCAAAGAATGTATAGTTTTTGCTCTGTTCATCACTGACTGAAGTGGTTTGTCTTTTTTATGTTCCATTACAGTTTATTCGTCTGGTGACAAAGAGCAAGGTCTTGTGAATTCATTTCCATATTCATGGATCCATTTGTTGGCAACTAAAATAGAATAACACAAAGATACACTCGTCAAGCTATAACAGTCATTTTATAACAAGTTATATACAACGCTAAATTTTGGCGTGCTCCCATTGGTCGAAATCGATCACGTGACGCGATAGTGTCGCTTCTCAGCAGGCGCCTATCAGCGCATAGTGCCCGTTTTTCCACACTTTTTGCTTTTGCGTTGTACAATAACAACAATAGAGTTCTTCTGTCTCAGGCCCTATGTGTGACAGGTTCCCTCAGAAATTTGATCAGTTCAAACTTCATATAAGCCCTCGAACTACGTTCTCGGACTAACATTTGTTGTAAACATCAAATTTCCTCGGGCAACCTATCATACGATAGTGCCTTCGACAGAAGAACTCTATTGTTTAAGTAGTAAAGTGAAGTACACACAGTAACGTCAAGTCTATTCTGCCTTTCCTCTTGCAAAAGAGCGAATAAGGAGATTGCTGCGTGTATTTTACTGCGTTTCTTACTGGCTGTATGGATCGCTATGCTTGTACCTCCGTTGCTAATAAAACCATGTTTTAACAGCTTTTAGCTCTGTTACTAGGATACGCCCTGAAATTTTTGAGCCGCGCAGCATCGGTTAATTATACAACTAAGAAATTATAGAACCAACTCTGTCGTGAAATTTATGTTTTGACGTCAGCATCTGTTTCCGTCTGCCTCTGTGGCTCAGTCGCCTTTATATTTTTACCCTTAAGTAATGCACACAGAATGAGGGGCAGTACTGGGGACCTTTATATTTGGTACCCTTAAATGATTCATATAGAATGAGGGGTCGTCTTGTATGCACGAATGCCACTAAATGTTGATGTCTATCTCCTATCTTGGCAATGTCAGTCATTTTAGTGGAGTACATTGAAGGAAAAATTTGTGTAAATCGGGACGAAAGAAACCTGTATCCGATTTTCAGATATTTTGTGAATAAATAAAATGAGTGTTGTAATTTACTGTTACTCACCCCACTTCCAGCCCTTTAAAACAGGGCATCCTGCGTGGCGCGTTCTAAAATCCCCTTCACCTGATCGAAGCATATTGTGCCAGAACACGGCGTCCCCCTGGTGAAAGACAAAAAATTCTGTTGAATACGACTGGTCTGTTTATTTGAAAGCGTTGAGTATTGGAAATTAAAGAACACAGTAAGTACACCAGGTTGGAGTTGAGCAGAATTTCAAATTCGCCAAATGCAGCTTCATCGGTCTAGTAAGTTATTCTCTGCTAATTTGACCTCTGATTGTCTGTTAATTTATGGCGCTTCTGGCAGTTTGATAAGTTTCTGGAGTTGTCGGTTTCATCCGACGAACTTGTTTTCCAACTGAAACTTCTTTACATCTTGCAAGCTGTATGAGACTACCCCAAAGCAGAAGGTTGGAGAGCGAACTCTCTAATACCCGCGGTTATCGACTCTCTTCTACGTTTACCCGTGAAAAATAAGAATTCTAGATTATCAAATGTAGCATATTAAAATAGGGAATCCAATTAAGTTAGGCAGAGTTGTAAAAGAGTTTTTGACACATTCAGCTGAGGTGATGAAATAATGTCTGAAATGTTTGGACCCTTGGTAAGAACGAATTCGTTGTATGGAAAGCAAACAGTCGTTTTTGTCTCGCCTAACACGCACTACGGGCGTTTGAGGCTCATATCATGTTCGCGTTTTTCTTTTCTGGCGCTTCTCTTGAGAGTCTTAAGAGAAACAAACGACTGTATTGCAGTCTATCGTCATCGTCATCAACATCATCATCATCATCATCATCATCATCATCATCATCATCATCATCATCATCATCATCATCATCATCATCATCCTCATCATCACCATCGTCATCGTCATCATGTCTTCATTATTATTATTATTATTATTATTATTATTCATTATTCATTGTCATCATCATCGTCATCGTCATCGTCACCATCATGATCATTATTATTATTATTATAATTATTATTATTATTGTTGTTGTTATTATTATTATTATTATTATTATTATTATTATTGTATTGTTTTACCTTTTTAGGCTTTACTCTGGCCCCCACATACGGGAATACTGTCGCTCCGCCAGCCTCAACATCTGTCATCTGGAAATACAAGGAAACTAATTAACCAAACAAATGAAAACTTTAAAAATTGCAACCCAGTTCTACTTCCCACAACGATTGAAGCAACAACAAATCTACGGTTAATGTTCATTGCAGGGCATGTTACTGGGAATTTTCTGTACAACTTGGGTCCCAATTTCATTGCGAGACAATAACGAAATAGCATGTTACACTGGGGAATTTCTCTACAACTTGCGTCACAATTTCATTGCGAGACAATAACGAAATAGCATGTGACACTGGGAATTTTCTGTACAACTTGTGTCATAATTTCATTGCGTGACAATAACGAAATAGCATGTGACACTGGGAAGTTTCTGTACAACTTGTGTCACAATTTCATTGCGTGACAATAACAAAATAACACACGAAACACAAAGCACGAGACATCGAAACGTTTCTTAGCAACAAACGTTGCGTACTACCGCCTTTAAATGAACCACCTCAGCGGATTATCCTGTGGGTAAGAGGCTTTTCTCTTATGTGAAAATTCATATTCTCCCTACTGTTCTCTATTCATTTCATAAGGAAGAAAAAGGAGAATTTCTCTAACTATTAAGACATCTTATCCTTGGTGATCATTTCCTTTATTCTGTGTGTATTCTGTGTGTACAATGTTTGTACAAGTAGTGATGATGTAAAGAGAAATTTCATTTTCGTCACTGCTAGGGCTTAAAGAGTTGGACAACGTGAAAGTTCGCACGTTTTTAGTTGGCAACTGAAAGTCCTATATTCTCTCTACTGGCAGATTTTAACTCCTTTCAGTAATGGAAAAACGATTCTTTTGGTGTATATGATTTGACTTGGTGACGTCAAATCGCACCCAAAGAAAATATTTGGTTATACCCTGTGAGCAGTATCCTTAGTAAGCAAATTGCTTGTGCGCCTGTTCCCCATTAATAGGCCCTTTGCATAACTGTGTCACGTGACCTTGTCAATCATAAACATGGTAATAGTACGAAATAGATATCAGAAATGGAAAGAGCATGATGAAATTAGTAAGATTTTCAATTTTGAGGTCACTGACGTTAAAGTGCGACATTTTACGGTTACTTTAATGTTCAAAAAATTACCAAGACTTATAGGGAAAAAAGCTGCTGGATGGCAAGCTTTGCCATCCAGCTTACAAATCTTTTATTATTTTCAAACTTTCAAACTGTCCTAAAATCTTGCACTTAAACGTTAGTGGCCTCAAAATTGGAAATCCTACTAATTTCATGACGACCTTTCCATTTCAGCCATCTACTTCGAACCACGACCATTTATAATGATTGGCAAGGTCACGTGACACGGTTATGCAAAGAGCCCATTATAAGGAGCTTGTTCAGGCTAGGAATCGTTACAATTTCATACTAAAATAACTCTGGGAGAGCAAGAGATCAAATATGTAGCATCTGAGAGTGTTACATACGTATAGCAGAACTGTAGCAATTCTGTTTCCGGTTCCAAGTTGGCCCAGTGTAGAATTTTCAAGGTCCTAAAATGCAAAAATAAGAACATATAAAAAATTTAGTGCTAGAAGGAGTAGACTGATGTAATTTTCCCACCATTCGAAAGGTAATTGTATCTAGCAAAGCAAAATCCAGCGGCGAATCTAGGATTTCTGAAGGGGGGGGGGGGGGGTGGGCTGACCTGACAGAACGATATCGGAACAATCGAAGACAAAATCGCCTCAGTGAGAGCTCTGTTTCCTTTCATAATTTCAAGCTTAAATGACCCCAAAGAAGGGGGTGGCTAGCCACCCAATCCACCCCCTCTGGATCCGCCCCTGATCTCAGTAATGGTTGCCGAATAAGGACATCTGCCTTTAATGTTTCGTAACTTCATTAGCTAAGTTGTGGCACGAGAAATATTCTGCAACTTCTTTTACTATGCTCTTGTCATTGTTTCCTTGCAAGTTGCAAGAAAAACTGCTTATTGAGGTCTACCAAACAGACTCTTAATACCGCGAACACATCCTGGGCTACGCTATACAAAAAGCCAGCCGGTTAGCAAGAATATCTTGATTTCGTGGAGCGAATTTCAAATGACTGTCGTAAAACCAAAACCAAAGCTAATACTCCAACCAATCACAACAGGAACAAACACGAAATGAACCAATCAGTAATTAGCGTCAAGCGCGGGAAAACACGTGCGAGCAAGTCACGATTGGTTTTGATTTAACTTCTGATTGGTTGAGAAAGTGGCGCGAAATTTTTTATCTAATCAGAGAGCGAAGTAAAGGTAACCAAAGCAAACACAAGATTACTTTCGACACGCACTTGAAAACTGTTCTATTAAGACTGAAGGGGATTGCTAAGTGCACATGCCGTTTTTTATGGTGCAATGTCCATTCATAAAAGTTGGCATAACTTACCCTTGAAAAGTCAAAGTGTGGATCATAATGACCGGCTAATCCATAATTTTGAACCTAACGAGAACAAAGGACACAGAATTGTTTAGTTTTGTAATTCGTTACCGTTAAAGAGAAGAATAACAATATAAGTAAAAACTTGTCTCCTTTCCATTCCTTTCAATCCTGTTTTTTACGGTGAATTAAGTTCTCTTATTCCTACGATATGCACTCAGGCTTGCATTCGTGAATATTTCATTTCCAGCTCATCCTTTGTAGTGAAAGAGTAACGGATTCCTAGCTCTACTTGGAAACTTTTCGCACTCAGGCTAAACTAGCCTTTCCGACACGGAAAAACAAACAAAATAAATAAACAATTTCCCACTTACCTGGAAATCTTCCGCCGTTTGTAAGTTCAATCCAGTCAGGGCTGTCGTTCTTCGATTGATTCTCTCAATGAGCTCATCATGATTTCCGTTTAACCAGCAACTAAGAATAAAATGAAGAACATCAATTCAAACGAATATATTGATAAAAGAAGGAAATTGAAACTAGAAACCCCTTGGGTAGAAAAAAACCCTAGGGAAGAAAACCTTTGACGGAGGCCTCTCTGACAAAATGGGAATAAAAGACTTACTCTTTTCGTTTGTTTACTTTGTGACAGCTTTTATGATAGTAAGCTGTTCTGATTGACTCAAGGCACCCAAATAAATCAGTTTTTGTTCGCCAGAGCAAATTACCCTCAAACCACCGAGAAACACCGGAAAATACCGAAGATCAGTTGATATCCTCATCACTTGAAGATTTCCAAACATTTCCCGAAGGCATTCCTTGATGATCAAAGATGTCAAGCCAGTCAGGGGCGGATCCAGGGAGGGTGGATTGGGTGGCTAGCCACCCCCTCTCTGGGGTCATTTAAGCAATGAAATCAAGAAGGGGAACGAAACTGTCACTGAGGCGATTTTGTCTCCAATTGTTCCGATATTATTCTGTCAGGTCAACCACCCCCCCCCCCCCCCTTCAAAAATCCTGGATCCACCACTGAGCCTTGCTCAGACGCTTACAATTTTCGAGTCTCGCACCAATCTCGTTCGTTAATAGCTTCTCATTGTTTGTGTTTAGTAGCAAGAGGGAGTGAAGGCTCCAAAAATATGATAAACAGAACGTGGCTAGAAATTGCTGAAATGTCGTCCTCACACTCACTTACGACAGATTGGACTACGTGTACGAGAATGAGTACGACTAGGGCTTTTCAATTCCTGGTCGCAGGCTTAGATTATCACGTATCACACCAATCTCATTCCTAGAGCCTCATTCTCTACCGATCAACAACGTGAAGGAGCGAGGACTCTGAAAACGTAGGTGTTTTGAAATTTGAAAGTTGTATTCGTACTCAAACTCGTACTCGTAGTCTGATCTGAAAGTCGCTATTTTAGTGAAAGTGACACCGTGTTTAAATTAAGATTTCATCATCATCATCATCATCATCATCATCATCATCATCATCATCATCATCATCATCATCACCATCATCATCATCATCATCATCATCATCATCATCATCATCACCGTCAATGTCGTATATTTGGAAGTCTTCGGAGTCTTCTGGATAATTTAAAAACTTCAAAAGCCTCCGAAGTCTTTGAGTTGCGTCGAAAACCTTCGGTACATTATCAGAAATCGTCAGCCTTTTTAAATAAGAGTTTTTAAATGAAGGGCTTCTCTTTTCAACACTCTTGTCATGCAACAATGAATCAATCCGCGCAAAACGTAGTACTCTTAGTCACACTTACGTACTTTTTGCTTATTCTGTAATGTGCGAACTCTAACTTTCCTGTAATCGGGTTGTGAACAGTCGCTCTGTTGAGCTGAGGATAAAATGAAAAAATTCTGATTCAGCAGACAATTTACAACGAAAGACCTGAACACGGTGCAATGTTCAGTACACGTAATGAAATTGCAGCGTGTATGATTCTTTTTCATCATTTTACCTCAGAATTGCTTCAAGCGGCAGCAATTTAAGACAATGAGGTGCAGTCCCGTTAAAGAACTGGGAGCAATTTTCAGGGCAATGTTTTAGTTCAGTCCGGCTCTTTTAACGCTTTCACTCCCAGAGTCAATTATGAGACATGTAACGCGATTCTGATTTTTTTGAGTATGTGGATGAAATGCTATGGTGTCAAATGTCTTTGGCAGTACCTTCGCATGGTACTATTTGTTTTGCAGAATTTGAAAAAAATGAAATTTGGGATTCTTGAATTTTTACTTGACCACTACTGGGAGTGAAAGGGTTAACGCTTCTCATGTATTGAAGTGCAGTAGATAACCGCTATCGCGAACTACGGCTATCTCGAACTGAAACTCGTTTCCCTTAAGTCTTGTTGTACAGATATTTACTATTGTCTGCGCAAAGGCCCATTGGGCCAAATGCTTTTTTTTTTTGTCATTTCTTTATTCCTACTTTCGGATGGTAAAATGGTAAAGCCAATGGGCAAGCCTGATCGAAAGTCAAAAGTTACCCCAAACACTAAACTAGCGCATCTCAACATACCTTTTGGATGGGATGCAAGTCTTTCGCAAGGAACATAAGGTATAGAACATATAAAAAGCACATTACATACGACTTAGGGCATAAAGAACAGGCCATGAGAAATGAAATATGGGGTATATCACATAGGGCACATGCAAAAGGGCACAGGACATAAAATATAGGGCATAGGCACATAAAATAGTTCATGGGGTACGTGTAGGACAGAGGTCATAGGGTCTAAGACATAGGAAATACAAAATAGGTCATAGTGTATAGGACATAGCAAATAGGACAGGCACACGGAACACGAACAAGATCGTGGGGCAGGGGATGTAGGACATACATCATAGGACACAGGGCATAGAAAAGAGAACATACTAGGAGATAAGTCAAGGGATATAGGGCATAGCTTATTCTTACCAGAGGTTCTGAAATTTTTATGACTTTGTCGATTTCAGCGTCGCTCATTATATTGTGCAGAATCATGATATCAGGATTGGTGAACACGACTTCAATTGGACAGCGTTTGATAGTGCAAAGGGGGTGACCTGTCTTGTAATAACACCTGAGTCGCTCTGGGCTTTGAGGAGCCTGCAATAAAAAATACATAGAATTTAAAGAAGGTGCCTCCTAACACAGAGGTATTTTAGCACAGTGTATGACTATGCATGAAAAGCAGATCTTAGCAAGTGCTGTTGGAATCCAAAAAAAAATTGTGCGTGAAGACGTATTTTATTACAGATATTCAGGCAACCACAATTCAAACAAGCCTTTAAATACAAAGCAATGTATGACAGTTTTATTCCAAATTTAAGCTCAATTATCTCTGTAAAATTCAAGGCTACCCCAATTTTCTTTTCGGATTCTGCTTTTCGCGCATAGTCATAAACTGCGCCAAAATACCTTTGTACTGGTAGGTATTGTCCTTGAGAAATCTTTATTTTCTCAGGACGTCTTGAAGTCCACGGAACGTATGCACAGTAACCATGGTAACAAAAGGAGGTACTGCCCTCCTTAAAGCCCTGATTATCGATATGAAAATGCATATTCTCCTAACTGCTCTGCATACAATTGGAATGGAACTTGTAAGGAGAAGTTGTCTAAATATCAAGAAATCTTATCCTTGGTGATTGTTTCCTTTATACTCATCGCTTGCGTGTTTGAAAACGCAGTGATTATTTTTGTCACTGTTAAGGCTTAAAGGATTAAAACACGAAGTAGTGAGAAAGTCAACATACATACGGCAGTCTTCCGCACGGCCGACTTTGACAGAACGAACTTTGGCTTGTGACAGCCAAGTCACATACGTCTCTGTATCTTGTGACAGAGCAAAATGATTCGTCTTGCATATAACTCAGCCCACAGAAGAGATTCCCGCTGAATAAACGCTTACAATAACCATTGAAACGCCTTCAAAAGTTTAGTATGTTGTTTTGTCGAGACAGCTTTTTTGTTGGTGACTTTGTGGTGGAAGAGCTCGCAGCGCAAAATACCAAAAGATGATGCAGTTCCGAGTAAGATTTGCGAAAGGGTTTCAAACATGTTTACCAATTACGACAACATCTCGTCGCGTTGTATACGACAATCAAAAGCAAGTCTGACGTTTGATTTGCGGCAACCTGTGAACAGGATCTTTATAACAGAAGAGGGCGAAAAGAAAACAATTGCCATTTGAGGAAGGTTAAACGATTTGTATTACGTGTGAGGGTGAAATAAAAAAACTTGACTTCAGGAAAAATGACGAGCGGAGAGGCTTGGGGGAAGAGAGAGTTACGAAACCTGTGACCATGGAGGGTAAAGGTTTATTTACGTTTATAACATAGAGGGCAAAATTACTGAATGCTGATTGGTTGAGACAGAGGGCATTTTTTCCTAATTTTCTTTTAACGAGGGTGAAATTACTAATTCCTGATTGGCCAAGCGCCAAAAATACTCGCATTTGATTGGCTGAGCGTGAGAGCGCGCCATTTGCATTTTGTAAGCGTCTGGACACGAAAAGCAGATTTTGGATTTTGAGTTGTTCAACACAAGGATATCGTTTCAAAGTTTTAATTTAACCGAGTTGGATGGCAAAAATGGAATGGAAATCGAGTGATGAACCTGAATGTTTTACGGAAGACAGGAGATGGTCATTTGTTTTAAAACTCCCGAAAACCTCGGTTAATTCAGCGAGCGAGAGGTGGCTTTGCAACTCAGGTAAATTATTTTACTTGGTTTGCGTTTTAAGTGTGCTTTGTCAATGAACTAGAATTGTAATTATCTCATAAGATAAACATATGCATAATAGACAGTTGTTTGTTGTTCTGTACGTAGCCTGCGTAGCAAGCGTTTCGGTAAGTCTTTCCGCACGTTCGATGCACTTTTCGCTTTTCTGACCGCGGGAAAATTGTTGCTTCCATCAGTGTTGCGCTTGCCCCAATTTTTGCGCAGCCAAAAAGCGAAAAGCGCCTCCAACGGGCGGAAAGCCCTACGGAAACGCTTGCTATGCAGGCTATTCTGTACGCTGAGCAGCAGTTTAATAAACTGCTTGTGTGGAGAATTTATTCTGAGGGCTGGCTGATTGTGTTTCGACGTGTATGGAAAGTTTTGAGAAAATTTTTCCCTCTGTGCTATAAACAAGTAATCGCATTGAGCCCTCGTAGAATTAAGGATAAATTTTCACTTGTATTTTCAAAGTTTTCACAAATTGCCCTCGTTGCTGCGCGACTCGGGCAATTTTGGGAAAGCTTTGAAAATACGCGTGAAATTTTATCCTTAATTCTACTCGGCCTCATGCGATTACATATACTAATCGCGCTGCCTAGACACTCTTTTTCTAGACAACGAGCAGTCTCTCTTTCAGCTTAGGGATAGTCGAGCGAAAAGAACACGCGAGCGATCACAAAAATCGCGTGCCGCGTGGTAACGTGAAGAGCGTGCGTAACCTATCCTAGCGTGCGTTGAGGCGCTCGTTTAGTGATTTCACGCAGGAGACGTTTTTCGCACACAATCGCGTGTCCATTCACTCGCCTCTCTTCCCAGTCTCTTCCCGTTGTTTTTTTCTCCGCTCTAAATATATTTCGTACGCGCCTTTATCTGAACGCCTGGAACAAGCTACGGAATGAGACATTGCTCGTGTGAGTCTATTCTGTTTCGCGTGTATGCGCGTGTTAAGGTCGATTTACATGGTACGATTTTGTCGCATGGGATATGCTTACCCCATGCCAACGCCATGCCTACGACACAAATCGTGTCGTGTAAATTAAAGGGGCATAGTCACGAGGATTTCGCAGATTTTTGGTCAAAACTGTGCTTAAATTATCGGAAGGTAACTTTATCCATGCCCAACAGTGTGTTTGAACATTTCAAGGAACATATAAACTTAATTACATTACGAGAAAACAAACCATGACCATTTAATATCGATTTAATGTCAACACGCTGAAAGAATTTGAAAAGTTTAGCCTAATTTTTTCAAATTGCAATCCATTTCCATCCGTGCCATCCGTAGCAACAGACGACAGAAAATAGTGTCAGTGAAGTAATATAGTCTTTGGTAACAAAACTAGAACATTATTTGTGGGCGTTCATTGATGTGAGGACATAATTTTGATTTTTAAAGTGAACTAAAATAGCGTGACTATGCCCCTTTAAACCTACAACATCCTTACGACAGTCGCACGCAATATGAAAAATGTCGTAGGATTTAAAAACATGTTTTAGGGCCGATTTAGACGGTGCGACTTTTGCCTATGACTGATGTCAAGATCAAAGATCAAAGATCGTATGCAAAGATCGTATACAACTCGTCATTCTTAACATTTTGATACGACTGTCGTAGGGTTTTAAAAAATGTTTCAAAATCCTACGACATATTTCGTGTTGTGTGTAACGGTCGTGAAGATGTTGTACGTCTGATTTACACGACGCGATTCGTGTTGTGGACGTGACGTGAGCAAGTCGCATACTACAGTCGTAAGGAAAAATCGTACATTCGTAGCCACAATCAAAATGTTAAATGATGAGTTGTATACGATCTTTGCCTGACGCAAGCAGCGTTCGCTACAAAAGTCGGATACGACAGTCGTAAGCAAAAATCGTACCGTGTAAATCGGCCTTTACACCACCGGCTTGACTGTTCTTAAGAGAAAATAAGGGAAAAGAAGTCCAAACAGATTCGACTTACTTGAGGCATTGGGTCTCCCCGACACAGACTTTTGAAAATTCGCCTCTCCTCATGCCAGTTGAAGGATTTTAACCTCTCTTGTGGGATTTTACTAGCGAGATAAAAGAATCTACGCTCTGTACGTTCTGGGTTCTTCGAACGTTCTTCTCCAAGCAGCTTTTGAGCTTCCTTAAAATTGTTAAGATTTGTCATCAGTCGCTCATGATTTGGAACTGAAAATAAAAATAACAGGAAAATTAAACATTTTAAAACCTTTTCCCACCGTACACTTGCTGGTGTGTATTGGACAGCTAATGAGCAGTAGTTTTGTGACCCCCATCTTTTGTGTGGTGTTGTTTATTATACTGTACAAGGTGACGTTTACAGTATATAGGACGCATGTCACAACGATCCTAGTAAATACGACCCATAGCTATTCTCGACCCCCAGAGCTCTTCTCTTTTGCGCATGACGGAGGGAGAGAAGGGCTCTGGGAAACCCTGGGATGGATCGGGCTCTGATTGGTTTTCCATTAGAACAATGAAAACGCTTCTGAATGGACATTCTGTTACACCTGGCTGTTGGCGCGAAAACGAAAGAGCTTGCAGCGGGAAGTTGGCGCGAAAAAAAAGACCGCTGGAATCGAGACTATCGCGCGGCAAAACGGCTTACAGAGCTGCAGCCATGGGCGAAACCCCCAAAAAACCGTGTAACACGAACGTAAAAATTTGCCATTGTTGCAATTCTCCTCTGTCTAATATTCACTTTTTCAGTATTTTAGGGAATTTTTGTACTTATTTTTAAACTAGGAGACTTTACCAGCTTTAACTAAAGCGAAATCCGAGGCTTCATCGAGTAGCACCGCCTTTTTGATCTTGGACCGAGGAGCATGCACTATTAGGGCCAAATAGCCAGATTTTGGCTACGCTCACGTGGAGTTTCCCAGAGCACTTTGCTCCCTCAGTTATGCAAATGAGAAGTGTTCTGGAGTCGAGAATGAACCCATAGCTCGCCAAAAGTCTCCCAGTAGCTCAATGGTTAAAACATCCAACCGGTATACGGAAGGGCATGGATTCGACTTTCGTCGGGACTCAGTTTTTTCTTGGTCTTACAATCGTCACATGTTGAATTTTGTGTCTTTTGTGTGGTTATGCAAATAAAAGCTGTTAAGCAGTACATTTTCACTGTGCTGTTTACTAAGACATAACATTATAGAAAAAGTTCGTACGTACCGACTTTCAAGGCTTCCACGGTGTAATTAATAGCTTTCCTTACATCCCCAAGCTGTATCGAAAAGCAAATGCATACAGTGTTTTGTTAGGTAATACTATTTTCAGGCTCTAAACATCGCCCCGTCCTCCCAGTAGACCTAGGTTGATTGGCAGGTTTACGCAATTAGTGAGTGAGTGAGTAAACGGGGAGGGGGAAGGGGAGCAAGAATGCGGGAGAAGGGGGACTGGGGGCTAGGGACGAGGGAACGCCTGCTACAAAGACCTCCATTTTTTTCATTTCTGCGGCCGCCAGCGGCCGCAAAATTCTGATTGGCTAATTTTTTACAGTAAGTCCCACGGGAATGACGTAATTTGACGAGTAGCAGCCAGCAGGCCGGGCCAGGTAGCGAAATCGAAACCAGAGCGAGAAACGGTAGTTAGAGCTCTTCTAAAGGGAAGAGATGTTTTAGCGGTTTTGCCAAAGGGATACGGTCCTAGAAAGAAGAGATTTTGTCATTGTCAGAGAGGATTTCAAGAAAGCATTGCACCGTTTCACGCGCGAATTTCCGAGGCAGTGTAAATATCCCGTTTAATATCGGAATGAAGACTCGCCCTTTGAGAACTATAAATTAGAAGAAGCCCAAAGAAACGCTCGACACCTTAAACAGTGGAACTCAGAGAACTAAAAGCGAAGAAATTATTCTTTGAGAACAGACGGTTGTTTTAAAGTGAAATCTGCGGTTGCAATAAGACATCACTCAAGCTGTTGACTTTGTAGGGAATCCATGGTAAAGCAACCTACATTTTTTATTGCAAATTTGTATTGAAATATATTTTTTTAATTGTCCGATTCTTCACGTTATGGATTTCGCGTTACTTTTGAAATTTCAAAACGTGCACTTCGGTCAATATAAATGCCGTTCAAAATGTATCGCGGTTCTTCGCTTCCCGTGTTTTAAAATAAGCTTACCTTTCCTAGAACCGAAAATTGAACGTGTTTGATTTTCAGAAGCAAAGAGGGGTTTACCTTAATAAATCTTTTCATTTAGAAAAGCTTTGTGTCTCTTATTTCGAAAAAAGCGCAAGTATAAGTTCTTTGTTTGGAAAAAAATCGTCATCCTAACTTTTTTAGATGCTTCATTAAATTCCTGCGTGCAGTCAGTCATGCAGGAAAGCGTGCTCCTGTTTCTGATTGGTGGTTGCATTGACAGCTAACTTAATTAGATTAGCTAAAAATCGGTGGGCGGAGATGGAAAAATGGGGGTCTTTGTAGCAGGCGTTCCCTCGTCCCTAGCTCCCAGAACCCATTTTTCTCCCGCGTTCTCGCTCCCCTTCCCCGTTTACGCCTGCTACGCAGGCTAACTCTTGCATGTAATGACCTCCCTCCCTCCCTCCCTCCCTCCCACCCACTCAATTAACTCTTAACTTACAAACACTTACAAACACGATGAACATTTTTTCTTTATTGTAAACAGACCAATACCTCCCTTTGGAGAGTACGGCACTCGGTCGGTCGGTCGGTCGGTCGGTCGGTCGGTCGGTCGGTCGGTCGGTCGGTCGGTCGGTCGGTCGGTCGGTCGGTCGGTCGGTCGGTTTGTCTGATTGGCCAATACTCAGGGCCGGATTTTCCCGTAATTCCCACGGGCAATATGAGCGATGTTAATGCTCGGCGGGTAAAGCGGGAAAATAGAAGATGTGAAAGTATATTTGATTCAAATAGTTCGAATAAATTGAAGCTCAAATTTTTGTTTTAAATTTTCGTATGCTCGTATGCAATGTAATTATTTTGTGTGAAATAGAACTGCTGAGTTTTTTTTTTTCACTTTTCAAGTAAAAAGTGTAAGATGTAAATTGACAGATTGGCTGGTACAGTGACTGACTGGCCATGGCTGACAGTGAGCAAACTTTCCCCAGAGTACTTACAACAATTAGCATATACCAAACCAGTGGATAGTGTTTTTCTCGCGCTCTGATTGGCTGCTCAAACTCGGGATGGTATCTGATATTCACCTTCCGGTATTTTTCTGGATTTCGCGCGCGAGTTTTTCCTCATTTCTCAGAAAAAAAAAAAGAACTATTTGGTGCTGGCCATCCAGTGGTTTGGCACATGCATACTAAAATAATTTTTCACCTCAGTGTCGGTGAAGAGTGGTAGATATTTAATGTGCACCACTTTTCACCTTCGCTTCGGTGAATAATTGTTAAAGAGCCAGTGTCACCCAAAATGCTTTGCGCGCTTGTGTTTTTGTTTTGAAGTTTGGCTGGCGCGTTTGACGGGCGTTTCGCAAATTAGACCGTGCCGTACTGGCCTTTCAGCGAGCTGATATTTACAGTAGTAGCCTCTGAAAATAGTAATACCTTCATTGCTAGATGTTACCGGAGAAAACAACTCCAGATCTGACTTTGTTGTCCACGCGCATGGAGCTTTTATAACAACCGATCGATTGATCGATCGATCGATCGATTGATCTCCATGGACGTAAAACCAGAGTAGCCACTTCCACTTGATATAAAAATAATAAGATAAAAACAAGTAGTAAGAATATTGACGTCTTCATCGCTAGATGTCACTGGAGAAAACTACTCTAAGATCTGACTTTACATTCAATGTGTATACATGGATCTATTACAGTTCGATCGATTGATTACGCGATCGATCTCATCGACCGATGTGGAAGGACGCAAAACCAGAAAAGCCACTTACACTTTTCGTAAAAATAAAACATAAACAGTTAGTGAACACAAGGAATAATTAAGCAAAACGGCACAAGCTCGTGACCATAAGCATTTTTTGGAGCAAGCCCGTAGCTACTGTTATTTTGCGGTAAATTAACGTTCCTACTGTTTTCACTCGGCAACGAATGTAGCACTATTTCGGCAAACACAGTGTCAGTACTATTGCTGAAACCCGTAGATGTTTTTCTTTCTCTCCGCTACTGATACACGGACTCCTTCAGCCGTACAACTTTGGCAGAGCCCGGAAGACTCAGCCTTCGTCTCAACTTTTTCTGAACCCTACGAGGCATCCAATTTAAAATCTCCTTCTCCATGGCGAAAACACTTCAGAATTCGGAAATATACAACGAAATCGATACGGCGACACTTAAACGTCAAGTCAAAATTCACACTAGTGCTTTAGGATCGCTAACGGCAGCGATGGAAGAAGATACAAATCAGACTTCACGACAATCAAGAAAATGGCGTATTTTTCATATATGAAAAATGTACCTCGGCGCGCAAAGCACTTTGGGTGACACTGGCTCTTTAAGACGATTTCCGCTCAACGTTCGAGCAGTAGCTGCAAAAATTAAGTTACCAAAAAAATACTTGCAGCACAGTCACATTTTGAGAACACATAAGAAGAACTTATCGATACTTTTGCTCCCAGGCTGACCCCACGAGAGAAAATTGGATCTGAAGTTATCCATATTTCAATTAAAAAGACGCTTCAGGTCAGTTCAAAACAAAATGGCGCCCGTTTTTAGCATATTTTTACACGATTTGACATTAATTAATTTTCTCGACAATGCTTGAGAATTTCATCGCGGGATCACTTGGAGAAGTGAATTAAAGTGAGATGTTTTAAACAGCATTGAAAATGTTACCGTGCTATGAGTAGATTTTTAGTAAATATTTTTTGCACTTATTGCTCGAACATTGAGCGGAATCCGTCTTAACTATTCACCTTTCGCCAGGCAGAATATAATTCGAGAAACCTAGGGGTAAATTCGCCTTGCACAAACCACAGGAAGTCTTTCAGGAAAGCCTTAGTTGTGGTGTAGCCCTCTTAGGGAACAACCTGCCCCAAGATTTGAGGGAAAATGGCTCTACTGGGCAGTTTAAACGAAAGAACAACCGAGTCCCTGACATATACAGTTATTTAAGCTTAATTTATGAATGTATTTATCGTGTTTAAGAAGATTATGTATTTTTGCATGACTCACAAATCATTCATTCACTGGTTTACAAAAGCTATTCATACTTGATAAGAGGACCAGGCTAAATGATCTAACACAGTGAACCGGTTTGGTTTCTCTTTCTGGTTATCTGGCTCCACATCCATGAGCCTTAGCGACTCGGCCATCCACTGCTGGGTGTTTTCCATGTCCTCAGACACGTACGCTCCGCGGCCAAAGTTGTACGCGTCCATGGCAGTCAACAGGGAGCCTAAGTCCGAGCGAATCCCGTATTTACCTCCCGTGAAGTCAAATGGTTTGAGGTTATAGACATCTAGAAGTCGCCTAATAGCGGCCATGGATCCTTCCAAATCATCTTGCCCCGGGAAGTGCGGACGATAATTTTCAAGCTTGTCAATAAGAAGACCTAAAATTTGAACAAAACAAAATGATTGAACTTGTTAGGCTGTGAACGGCTTCTCAGCTAAAAATAGGGCGCGACCGTGACGCCAAGCGCGGATTGTGGGTCATGTTCCCCAATAAGGACCCTGTGCACTACGTCCTCTGAACTTGCCACAAGTCGCATTAGAGCGACGAATTCGCTAAATTTGAGCCACGAAGTCAGAAGCAACGAGTCACGAAGGCACAAGCCGACCTCTTAGAGCGACAGTCACAAGCAACGAGCGACGAACCAAAAACGTCCCCAAACTGGACGTGAAAGTCTACGCCTCTTCTAATTTTTATTGTGCCATATTCTCCACTACGAAACCCTTTCACGGGGTAGTGAATACCAGTTAAGGGTTGTTTCATGTACTGGCGCACTTGCATAAACCGTTCTCGAATCAGACTGAGTTTCATTCTAGAACTAAATGATTGAAAGGTAAAATGGTCGGACACACCACGTTTCCTTCATGATACAAGTAATAATTTTTGAACCGGAGTGACATTCTTGATCCAGCGGAAGCGCTGCTGAGATGAGTTCTTACCGGTATCCGGGCAACCAACACACAACAACGAGAGAAAACTGGGAAGAAATCGTAGCAGTGTGAGTCATACAAGCATTGAGATACCCTGCGCGCAGATAAAAGGGAATCTCGATGATTTCGTACCGATTTGAAATTAATAACGATGTTATGCAAAATATTCGCAAATATGAAAAAATAAAAGTAGTTGTAAAGAAAGACAGAAATGCTTTTTATTTGTATTCTGAAGAGGGTTTGTAGAGAAATTTACCAGGTTGAGGGAGGAAGAGGATGATCTCGCGACCGTCTAAGAACTGGGCTAAGAGTTATCATCTACAACCTAACTAGTATGAACATCCGGATGATTCGTACAGTAAAACCGACCAACTGAATGGTCAATAAGCCATGATATTATTCGCTATGAAGACTCAAAGAGTGATCAGTCAGTTAGTACGTAGCACGAGGCACGGTTCATATCTTTACGTTTTCTCTTATAATTGAAACAGGAAATTTTGTGAAACGCGTTTTGAAAAAGAATCCCGTTCATACATACGCGTTATCACTGTTTAACACTATTAACCCTACCATACAGTAGCTCGTTCCGATGTTGTTGCTTCATCGTTTTCGAAAACCTACCCTATCGACGATTTACGTGAGCAAACGTCTTCATTTTTTTTGTCTGCATCAGTTTTTGCTGTCCAAACGACAAAGATTAAGAATCGGACGAGTCGGACAAATAAATGCGCGCAACTTTAAATTCGCACCCTGTCAGCCCACTTTGGTTGTCTGCGCGCAACTGTTGTAGAATACAGGGTAATTTATTCCGGTATGAAAATTGACAAATATAGAGCGATTTTTAATTGACCGTCGTAAAATAAAATCCAAAGTGATTACACTAGCCAATCACAACGAACCCAAATTACCCAATGAACCAATCAGAACTGGAAGCAAATACATGTAACGGACGCAAAGCGCGGGAAAACGCGTGCGAAAAATACAACATCGGTTTTAGTTTTACTTCTGATTGGTTAAGAAAGTGGCGCAAGTTTTTTAACTAACCACAGATTAAAGTAAAGCAAAACCAAAGAAAATGTGAATTACCTTCGACACTCAATTGAAAACCCGCTCAATATAAACACATATAAAAAAGAGAGTAAGATGGGACCAATATAGGTAATAAGATGTGCACACTGATATTTGCCCCCGCAGCCGGGATTTTGCCTAGAGGCAAAATCCGGAGGAGGCGTCCTTGTAGGTCGCGCGTATATAAAGCAAAGTGAAGTAAGTACTTACAGTCAAAATATACAGTAGGTATATATACCAAATCAAATCTCGATTTGCCAGAACAGGGCGCGCAAGAAATTGGTGGGTAATGATGACGTTTCATCACTAAACGACCGAACGGAATAAATGGGTTATGATGACTTAGCATCAGTAAATGCCCGAAAGGAATGTATGGGTAATGTGACGGTGTCAGTAAGTCAAAAATCTTTATCTAGGGGGTGCACGGTATTCATAGAAAACGCGTGGATTGTTTTACCGTCAGTCATACTGCCAGCGCTTCACGCCTCACAGCGGGCCAATTACAGCGGGCCCGGAAAGTAAAAGTTCGAGTTTAACCTAAGAAGTTTTGGATCGAGAAACGCTGCATGAGACTATTTGTCAGGCACACACAAATAAATGATTGGAAAAGATGTGCCACAAATCACTTTCAGGGACTGAAAGACTCGTTCCACAAACAACCAAGCATTGCTTTGAGAACGAGAGAATCTCAACACCAGTAAACCCTACAGACATCAGTTTATATGCTTTTAACTCGCGAAAAAAAAATTGCGTTACAAGATTGTATTAGGTCGCGTGACCTCCCCTCAGAAATAGCTCATGGAAACAGTGAATTTCTTGGGAAATTTCTAGGTCTAGTTTTTCAGTTTTCGTATGCTTGCAAGTCGAGATGCGACCTCATTATTTATAACTTTTCAGATTAATGCAATTCGAGATATTCTGGGCGACTATGAAATTTCAGTACATTAACAAAAACAGCCGCTTTTGCGATTTTACTTGATTGATTTCGAGTTCAATTCATGCAGCTGATTGTCTCTGTGAAAAATCTCGCTTGTAATGTAAGAAATGCGTCCGAGAAAGCGCACTTTGCATCAAAAGTTACGTTCGTGGTACTTTACATGGCCTATATGCAAATTATTTCCGTGTCGCGGGAAGTTGCTCTCCCGCATTTTAGTGCACTTTTTCCATGAACTTTCCACTACAATGTTTGTTCTAATAAAGAACTTACATTATCGAAAGAACGGAGGTTTTATTTCAGCAATATAGGACGAACAAATCGTTTTATTTTACCACGCATTACTGTCTATATTTTAAAGCACGCGACCCGCGCAATTAGCTTCATGTTTATTTTCTAGCTGCTTATTGTTCTTCTGTTGTACTGTATCGTCCCTCATTCAATTGATACGTTCTATTAACAACTTGGTCGCTTAATCGAGTGACACAAGAAACTACTCAGTCTTTTTTTGGCAGTAAATGGGACTAGAGCTTGTTGGATGCACATTGTAATAAAACTAGGTTGGCAACAACACACCCTGCCAAATGTAAAACCAAGGGGTGGTAGCAACACACCCTGCAAAGTGATGATAAGGGTGGCAGCAGCGCACCCTCCAAATGTAATGATAAGGGTGGCAGCAACGCACCCTGTAAGTAATGCATGAGCCAGCGAATGTGGCGCATGCCACACCCGGATAGATAGCAATAATAAATGTGGGGATGAGCCAACGAGTGTGGCGCACGCAACACCCGGCATATCTAAGAGCTAAGGTGGGGCTCTTGCCCCACCCAGCCTGCTACGTGCGACGCTAAGTGGCAGGTGTGCACCCACCAATAGTCCAGCTTTATTGAATAAAAGGGGGAGGGTGAAGTGGGAAAGTAATCTACAAAAACTGGAGCAAGTTCCAAGTTGTACACCATGCAATGTGTAACATGAAATGGGAACAAAGCGCGCACTTACGACTGAACCGCGAAAGGCATAACTTGATATCAATTACAGAAAGATAACAATATAGCTTATTGTTCATTATGGCATAACCATGCAGGAATGCAGTTCATGGGTAAGCTAGTCAACAGAAAAGTTATTGTACTACTTCAAAGTCACGCCAAGTCCATTAGTGTACATGTAAAATATTATAAGCCGCTTACAAAGAAGTTACTAAACACAACATTGTAATGCGAGATCCTTTCGTGACCCATACGAGGTGATGAGAACTACTTGACAGATGCACACGCCGAGTGCTTTTGACAGTACAAATAAACGAGTACACAAGCTCTAAGTAGTTAACTCTATTTTACAAGTAAAATTACCACTAAATTGCACCCAAACAATACCCAAACACAAATAAGTTCTATCCATGACAGAAAAAATAGAGCTCATTTGCATTAGGATCGACGTGTTTCAATAGGCCCGATTCCGTAATGTCGTGAAACCTCTTACCACTGGAGTGAGTGCTAATCTCAACTTGGTCTGCTTCTGCAGGAAAAAAATCTAAAACTTAAATTATACTACAGAAAAACATATACCACACGAAAGAGTCTCTAAGTAAATCAAGAAAAAAGGAAACCTTCCAAATCAATTGTAGTTTCTAGTTTTGACTCTGTGCTAATTCGTTTTGTATTTTTAGATTGTATTTTAGAAAGTGGGGTGTCCTCTATTAGTAGTGGGGAATCCCCTCTGCTAGATTTTTGCTTGACACGTTAATAAAGTCATTATTATTATTATAATAAATACGTTCACAAAACTCTTAACAGCGGGGGCAGCTGTAGTATCAACTATTACTAGTTTAATCACTTGGAACCATCGCATCTCCTAGCAGATAGATACGAGTTTTATCTCGTTTGTATTTGTTTTGTAATCTTTTTATATAAAAACAGATATAAATGTATACATGTGGACGAGGATTGTGACTTACGTCATCAGAGGACGACAAGATATGTACTTGACTCCTGCTGATGATTTCTGCTCAGGTTGTTGAAACATTAGCGGCCTTTTATACAGGCGATTTTCCGTGACTGCGATTTTAATACGACAGAAGTAAAGCACACGCAAGTCATGTGGACAAAAAGTTATTTGTACAAGTCTCGCGCACAATTTGCTCCCGTTGCTACACAACATTTTAAAATCGCAATCAAATTGCCATAGTCTACACTGGCGATTTAAAATCACTCTAAAAATCACTGCAAAAATCGCTACTCAAACGGCACCACAATCGCCTGCAAGGAGGCAAGCGTGGTCTAGTGGTTTTGGCTCTGGACTTGTAATTCAGAGGTCCCGGATTCAAATCCTCCTCTCTGCGACTAGCTGATTTGTCTTCGGTGCCGGGTCCGAGTTCAACTCCTCCACGCTTTGTAAATGGCCAACTGGCCAGTCTACAGTCAGTTGGGGTCCCGCTAGCTTCTAGCTTTAAATAAAATTACTTTATCTTTACCTTTTTACGCGTGTAAACGGCCCTTTACACATTAGGAACCTGTGCTAGGTGTTTAGAATGTGGGTAGGCTGCATTAGGGGCGTCTGCGAATTAAAGGGCGCATGTCAGGAACAGGCGCTTACTAAGCTGCCGAGGGCGCCGTTCACATGAATGCGTTTTGTGAAGTCTCCGTTTTGATCAAAGTAGCAAACTACTTTCGTCCATTCAAGCTTTTTCGTATCGTTTTGACCTATCCACACTATTACACGAAAACGGATATCTTCTTATACGTTTTCGACTATTTCTCATGCCAAAACAATCAAAATAATGCCGTCAGCGTTTTCAGTGGGGGGGGGGGGGGGACAGGGGGGTTTGAATCTCCCGCTTCCCGTACTCTTTAATCCCGGTTCCCGCCCTGTATTTTTTGGCTCCCTCCCCTTTGCATTTTTTCGATTGCGAAATATTGTGCAATGTTGCATAATTTTTCCCTTTTTCTCCCGCTTCCCGCCACCTTGGGAATCCCGCTTCCCGCCCCCTCTTCTCCCGCCTCCCGTACACCTCCCGCCCCCTTATCTCCCGGTCTCCCGCCCCCCAGTCTCCCCCCCCACTTTTCACCCGTTCACACACTACAACGTTTTGAAAATGATGCGTTTAAGAACCTCTCTACACTGAAAACGATGTGTTCCCACGGTTTCAAAGGAACCGTTTTCATCACCGTTTTTCGATCATTTTATGTGGACTGTCCGCGAAAACGCGTCAAAATGTGCGCGTTTTCAAACGAGAGATGGAGCATAATTTGACATTGCAGTGGAACGCGAAGTGCCAAGGGACTGTCAAAATGTATTCGTTTCAACGGGGGATGGGGGGGGGGGGGTGTTACAGTAGAGCCCCGATATAACGCATCCCTACATAACAAAGACCCCAGTATAACAAACCACATTCCTCAGCCCGGTAATAGTAAATTGTATGGAAAAGAACCCGATATAACGAACCCCCGTGATAACGAACACATTTTACCAGTCCGTTGGTATTTCGTTATATCCACTGTACTGTAATTTGCTTACATACACTGCGTATAATTCGAGAATAATAGCCGTTTGGAGCCACACAACGTTTACACTAGAAACCTTAGGTTTCAATGATATAAAGTCATATTATAACTGGGGGAAGATTAATGAACGGAAATAGTTTTGGAAGTGTTACAAATTGTTTACATTCAATTTACTGAAGCTTTACAGCAACAAGGAAATTTCTCACCCAAATAAAACAGGGCGTTACAAATCGATAACTTCGATACTCGATAAAATCGATTGTGATCGATAATTTTCGATACTAATTAATCGATTAATATCGAAAATCGATAACAATCGATAGCAGAGGTTTTTGTGATTATCGATTTCGATCGATTTCATCGATTTTGGTAATTACAGTTCGATTTTAATCGATTTCCATCGATTTATATCGAAAATATCGATTTCGTCAGAGGAACTAAGGCAAAGAAGAAAACAGAGACTGATAGCAAGGAACAAATGACTAATGGATATCCTAAGGCCAAAAAAAATTCTAAAAACTGCTTCAAATGCGAATGAGTTATCAAAGATTTAATGGCCAGGAACGGGAGAGGTTTTACGGTAAGACAAAACCGTTACTTAACTCCGAGTTGACTTGTTCTCTCGGCCGAGTAAACCGATATAATCGATAATCTGCGCCTAAATCTTGGGGTTGTCTCTCATATACCAGCCAAATCTTGTGATTATCGATATTTATCGATTATTTTAGCTAATCGATTAACAATTATCGAATATTATCGAGTAATATCGAGTAATCGATTAGTTTCCGATGATCGATTTCTATCGATTTGTAACGCCCCGATAAAATCACGGTTTATTAAAAATTGTCGTGATAATTTTGGCTGGAAAAATAAAGTAAGAACACGTCACTTCAAAACTTGCTTATCTGTAGAACACACAAGAAATTAACGGGATGGAAAGCAAAAGAAAAACGGCATAAACATTTCAAGTAAAACTGAGTTCAGTTCTTTAGTGTTCTAAGATTCGTGAGGCAATCAAATGTCACTTTCCGTGCAACCGCAAATTTTTGTGACCGGAAATAGGTGTCGCAGAGCGCTGATAACCTCGCGACCTGTTATCCATTTCATAACAATAACATGATCACATTCTAAACAAAAAGTATGAGAAAAAAAGTCAATTTATAAATAACATAAAATTCGCTAATAAATTTCTCACAGGTTTTTTTTTAACTAGGGTGGTTTATGATGAATCGCGCTGAGTAAAAGAAAAAGAAAAGTTTTGCGACAAAATTCTCAGTGTCAGTCACAATTTTGCTGCAAGACATGAAAAAACTTTGCGTAGACGTGGTGTTCCCGTATGACTTTCAAGGACAACTTTCGTGTTTACTATTCTTATAAGAAATGCAGTTTTTCCCGCTTATATCAAATTGGTTTTTTTTGCATTGATTCTAACGGTAATTTACTTTTGACCTCTCAACAGCTATCAACCTTCTAAACCATTTGTCGTTCTATCTGTTGAGTCTGTGGATGAAATCCTAAAGTGTGACCATTCAAATAAAAGCTACTGAGCAGCACTTTCCATTGTTGCTTTTTTCTAAGTGGAAATTTTAGATGATTTGACAATAAAACTATCATAATTTATACATACCTTCGGCGTCTCCCTCCTGTCCTATCGATTTCACGTGTTCCGGCCATTCTTTTACCATTCGCTTGATCATTAAGTAAGTATTAACTGGATGCCCTATGTAACTATCCCTGTTTGATTTCGCTTGCTCCATCGCTTCGTTCACATCCTCGGCGAAAGATTTCAGCCTGTTTAACCGCAGTTCTTGTTCGGCGATGTAATCTTCGAGCGCGTCCGATAGTTCCATTTCAATATTTACCAAACGTTGCAAATGGGACAGCGCCGTAAAGACTTCTGAGTCGACAAATACAGTTGTTGACAAGAAATAAGCGAACGCGGTTAACAAAGCCAGTCTCACTGCCATAATGAAGTGTCCAAAGTGAATAAATCGACTGCAGCTCAGTGTTTAAATGCCATTACACAATTATAATTTCAATCAATTCCCTCACGCCCGGCCGCCGTTTTGAATAGCTACTTGTTTATTTCGCGACAGCGAAACCACGCATGCTCACTCCCATAACGACGCCGCTTGACCTGGCCCGGGGGGATTTTCAGAACTTCCAAAAGTTCAATTTCAGAAACAGAATTATCGTAGAGTCTTTATGTTAGAGAAAATTTATTGTTAAGGTCAAGATTTACAAGGTTATTTGCGTTCAAAACGGTGAACTTCCGATAACAAAAGGTAACGCATTCTACTAGATGAATGGTACCTGTCAACGCGACTTTGTAAATCATTAATTAAAGAGTCTTTCAGCCGGTTTTGGTGTCACGGATTAGCTCATATTGCCATGCACGTGCTCAAATTCACGTCTTGTTTGCCGGGGTTGCGTGTACCGTGAAGTCAGAAGCTGAAATAATAATAATCCTCCTCGTCCGATCCGGACCTCGTACTCATGTACAGCCTAGACTGCGATCCGTCTCTCTCTTCAGTTCAAAGACAATGAAGCGAGCACGATGCGAGGAAAGCGCGAACGCAAGCGGCGATTATCGACCTCCTACGCAGGACTCGCGGCCGCTTCGAACCTCGCAGATCATGCTATTCTCGGTATCAAGGCGCTCTCTCTTCCATCTTTGCAGAAAAAAAAGTTTTCTCGCAGAATACTAGTACATCTATTGCCAGGTTTGTAGACCATGGTTTTAAGTGGGCAAAATTTTCATTAATCCAAGAAACAGACTACAGTGTAGTCCCAGGAATTTTGGGGGAGACCCGCTTTTCTCTGACGGGAATCAAACATCAGCCGCCGAGTGAAGTACACTTGACTTAACAAGATGGGAAAACCCTCCAAGCCGCTGCCGTAAGGATACAAAAACAACGAGGTAAGGCAAATGTTTGGAATTTTTTTTCTTATTAGATGTCCGCTCTTATTCTTGCGACTTTCCGATATGAATGAAATTCAGTGGTTTTGTACACCAAAAGCAGGATCATCACTTCTGACCAATAACAGCAGAGATAAATAACAAAGCGAACCAATCGGAACTCGAAGAAATAAATATGTGCATCCCAAGGCCAAGCGCGGGAATATGTACGTATGTTCAAGAAACGGTTTGGTTTGGTGTGCTCGTTTGTTAACTTTTTGATTTTGCGCGACCGCTGAATATTCCTTTGCACTTGATTGAGGAACACGGACAGAGACTTGGGGCGAGCCAAAGAAATGTTTCCCAGCCTCTCCCAGCCCCCCCTCCCCCCCCCCCCACCCATCGCTCACACCGCAGGCTCAAAACCGCACGAGGCAAGGATTTTTAAAAACATAAGAGCTTACGCTACGTTACGCAGAAGTGTGGGAAGCACAAACACAGGACGACACACGCGGACGTATTAAAAAAAAAACTTAATCACTATTGTATGACGGAAGTCAAATATTTAATGACGGACATTCGCGTTTGCTGTAATGTGCTTGCCGTAGATGCCTGCACTATCCCTGTTTACAAAGATTCGACGGCGCATTGGCGCAAGCAGAAGTTAAAATTTATTTTCTTCTGGTTGAGTTGCATCAGTTTACACTCATGTCAATGATTTGTGTACATATACATGTATGCGTGCTTTACTAAAAATCACGCGATCAGCACGCTGATCTACACATTCCCGGACGTTCTTACCCGCACTCAGCTAACAGGGTTTCAGAAGTATTTACAGCTTTTGACACTGGCCTTAAGGATTCATCTGACTTTGCGTAATCTATTAGCCCAAAAGACGACATAATTCTATGAGATACGAACATTTTGACGCTAAGTCAGGTAATGAACTGCCGTAGTATGAAATTTATAGTTTATATATAGTTTACCTAAGTTTGAAACAGTCCCGGCGAAGCTTTTAAAGAACATCAAATAGTAATAAAGTGAGAAAGAACATATTAACGAATTACTTTTTGCCCGAACAAAGGTCGTTGTCACCTGTGTTGGATGTTATCACTTTCAAATTTTATAGTCCTAGTATAATAAACTCGCTTAACTGAGTTCGTCGAAGAAATTATTAATATTATTTCGCGTGACTAATAAAATTTGTCAAATTTAAAGATGATGAAACAGAAAATTAAACAAATAAACGACAGAAGTCTAATTTTATTCCCAGGAATTAACCAGAGAGAACATTTTGACTTCGACTTACGTGCGAAGTTATTTAATAATTAATAAACAAAACTTTAACCAGAATGTCCTACTGTGGGTACAAATTGACTCTTTTAGCTTCCCATTAACAGATCACATCTGTTTTCTCTCTACATTATCAATACCCTTTCAAACAGACAGGTGTTGAGAATAAAGGAAAACAACTATTTGGAGATATTGTGTTGATCTACCTCTAATTTCTCATTACGAATATTAAATGAAACACAACGTGGTTACTAAAAAGAACTAATATTAAAATCTTGGAGCTTAAGAAGTTGAGAGAAATTAAAAGAATTATCCTGTCATTTCCGCAACCGTATTTTTCTTTGGCTATAGATTTCATCGTTGTTGTTTTCCTTCTTTTCGTGTGAAATACCAAATTAGATGGAAATTTCCTAGCGATCTATTAATTAATTTTTAAAACATCCCTTGAAGTGTAAATAATCGAGAAAAAAGCAGAAAAACCGAGACTCTCTAGGGGGTGTTGCCGAATTTAAAAGAAAGGATACTTTGATGGAGCTGTGTACACTGTATAAACATATAATTGTTTGATGTCAAGACGTTGATCAATGATAAACACAAAAATTTATGCACCTTACTCCTCGACATAACAGGTAAATGTTACGCCTTTGCCGCAAATATTTCCAAGGATATTAAATCGTTTAAGTATGTTTTGTTTTCGCAATTTGCTATTTCGAAAGAAACGTATTTAATTTACGGATACCTGTAAGCTTGGTATAATCACCGTGGAATTATTATTATTATCATTTTTTTTTTTTTTTTTGCTACTGGTTATGTCGGGTCAACATTTTTTATTTTGCAGCTTTTTGATGTTTTTCGCGAAAATTTGTTTGAGTACTAATAGCAATGTTTAGTGTAATATGAATAATGTAGACAAGATACATATGATATAATACAGGTTTCAGTTCAAGTAGATAATCACAATTCGCTGTTACTAAATAAAAACCGTCCGCGTTGTCTTACTTTTGAAAACGAAATGCTAGCTAAATAGAAAAAAACACGAAGTTCAAAAGTTTGTTTATGAGACCGGGCTCAGTTTGGAAACATTGAGAGTACAGCTAACAGCAAAAATAACCCGAATGCAGGTTTTCCGTGTACACAGATTTGCATTTTTATCAGATAATTTTCAAAGTTTTTCTTATTGTTTATACTACATGTGACCTAGCTACGGTTTTCTTTCATTCTATTGGTCCAGAAAGGACCGCCGTCTTGTCTATCCCCGTAGAGGCATTCTGTCAAGTTTTAATAAATCAAGTGGAAATTTTTAACTTTATTAGTTAACGTTCGATCGAAATATTACTTCCTCTTTCTATTTGCATTCACTTCTTTTGCTGGGGTATATTCTGAAGAGTAAGCATAGTTGATGAATTCAGTTGACGAATTGGACAAGACAGATGGCAACGATTTTGCGAAAAAAGAAGTCCGTGTTATTTCAACGGCGGAGTGAATTACGAAGACGGGGCTTTTTAGGATTGCAAGTTGAAACAAAGCTACGCTTTCTGGGGGGGGGGGGCAAATTGGTACTTCTCCCCCCCGGATAAAGTTTACTGAAGTCTCACATCGTTACCACAGCATTTTGTTATTTTAGTTTTCCCTTATAGCATGCTGGTACCCATTTAAAAATTAGAGAATAAGACCGGAGTAAAATGTCTTGTTTACAACTCTCGAGGACATTTCGGACCAAAAACCTATTTAGGTGTAATCGGGAAATGCAACGTAGCGGGAAATTCAAAGGCTTGTATGGAAATTCAAAGCTATAAAAACTGTCCATGAATGTGTAGTATGGGGAATTTCTTCTTAAAACTTTAACATGCGAGTTCAAAGAGCTAACAGAGTACATTTGGCAGCCATAATTGTTTTTGGAATTCTGTTTTCAAACCGTAGTATCCTCCTTATATTCTATGTAACCTTGCAGGACGGAAACTGCAGAGAATGTATGGGGGAAAGAATGTAAAAGAATATTCTAAATTATGGCTATGAACTCTCAATTGAAACTTTTGCATCGTTGTATTCGTATGTTAAGTTTCTAAAAAATAAATTTCAAAAATATAAATTCATGAACAGTTTTTATAACTTTAGATTTCCATACAAACCTTTGAATTTCCTGCTATATGTTGCCCTGATTACCCATGATGCACTCGCTTGAAAAGGTCTCAGTTGAAAGTCCGCCGCCTTAGATACAAGTTCATCACGTCTCTGGTAACACAGTGATGAGTCATTATTTTTTATCGCTCTCCAAATATCAACGTCGTGTTATGGACCACGAAATATGCAAACACAAAATAATCCTGCAACGTGCGGGTTACAAGATTTTGCGGGACGATAATTGTAAATGGAAGCAGAATGATTTTAAATAAGGGTCTTTTTTGAGATTGTGCCAAAATGCGAAATACAGGATTCTTGAAAAGGGGATCTAGAGGTCAGCCTTATGATGGATAGTGCCTAACACTAAAAAAGTTAAAATTAAAATAAGATCAATCAATAGGCGTAAAAAAGTGAAACTGTGGATGAACGTATTGAAGGCACGTGGAATAATCAACGTTCGTGTGAAGTTTTAAATTCGCTTTAGAATTCTTGAATTCTAGCTTCGTCTACGTGTTTCGGTACTTTTTATATTTTAAATCTCACCATTTAAGTGAAAGCTACTGAGCAGTACTTTACTGTGGTGCTGTTTGTTATGCTGTACAAGGTGGTTCTAACTTTTGAGTCTGTGAATGAAATCAAAAGTTCGAAAAAAAAAGTTCAAAAGTTTATTATTATTCACTTCTATAAGTAAAATAAAATGGACTACACCATTCCGCAATTAGCGCTAGCTAGTCTGGGCGTTTAGTGTTTACATTAGTATAGAAGAAAAGAAGTCAAGTGACAAATATACATATATAAATAAAGAAATTACAGAAAGCAAGTCAAGTAATTAACATAAAAAATATATACATATGTGAAAAAGAAAGAAATTACAAATAAATAAATAAGGATGCATGGATAAGTCTATAAATTCTTAATATATTTTAATTACTGTTAGTAGTGAGCGAACGAAAGCTTGGTAGCTTTTGAATTAAGGTGCGAACATCAACGTAATTCTCCTCGTGTTCTAAAAGCTGCAGTAAAGTTTGCTGAAGACATTTTTTGAAGGAGGTTTTGTTTTTCGTTCGGAAATCCTAAAGTGTGACCATTCAAATGAAAGCTACTGAGCAGTACTTTCCTGTGGTGCTGTTTATTATGCTGTACAAAGTGGTTCTAACTTTTCAGTACTTGTAAAAAATCGCAAAGCCGGGCCATTCAAATGAAAGCTATTGGGCAGTACTTTAATTTCCTGTGGTGGCCGCTTAATAGAGGTTTGCTAAAAAAAAAAAAGAAAGAAACTTACGTGTAAATTTAAGATCGTGGAAGATGTATGTATTAAAAACCCTTTGTGGGGTGTAAAAAGCTTAATGATGTTTATGCAAACAAACCCTTGAAACGAAGGCTATGGAGTAGTATTTTCCTGCGGTATTGCTTATTATGCCATACAAGGTGGCTTTTGAATCTTTGAATAAAAAAATTAAATTTTTATCATTCAAATTATAACTGCTGAGAAGTACGTGGTGTTGTTTTTGTATTATACACAAGGGTCAGTGTTTTACTTGACTTTTAATTTATATTAGCGTGAATATTCTGCTACTGAGCAGAATTTTCTTGGAGTATGTTTTCTTTTAATGCACAATAAGGCTGTATATTCAATTTGTAGATGAAATCCTTAATAATCATTCAAATGAAAGCTGTTAGGTAGAGTGAAATTTCCTCTGTTTGTGATTAGTCGGCTGTTGAGCTGAAATAAGACTATTCAAATTTTTCATTAGCACTTTCCTTGGTGCTTATAATGTCTTTAAATCTTTTGTATTTCAACTTCAAGCAATATTAAACTAGATTTTTTTTCACTTAAACTTGGCCATGTAATGGAAGGGCTAAAAGAACCACTTTATCCTGTTTCAAGGGAAGAAAAATTCATTCCATTTGTAAACATTTCGCGCAAAAAAAAACTAAAAACAAAAAAATCGAAATGACCTCAAAAACAATGATTTACTGACCTTTAATGGCGACGGTCTGTCGCTTAATTTGTTTTTCATTGGTTTTTGTAAACCTTTCACTTGATGTAGACAAAAATTAATGCATTGTATGTATAAAAGTTGTCAATCTTCCCCCAAAGTTGAACAGAGATTGTAGACAACATATCGAGTGCAGTTTCTCCGCTGTGGAGATCACGGTCAGCTGTTCTTAAATCAGTAATTCCTTCCTTAGAGCAAAATTTACTGATAAATTTGACAAATTTTTGAATTGAAAATAGCATTAAAGCAAGTTAATGCTGGTCACACCTTACGGTTTCTTCTTTTCAAAAGTACTATCAACATTATCTTACACGAGTCAAGCTCTGACTCAAAAAGAAAAATTGCCAGTATTTACTTATAATTTTAGACTTGATTCCTTTATTCAGCTTATCCTGAAAGGAACGAGCGATGCCTTCGAAAGATCTTAAAGGTGAGTCGTTAGTGTGTCTGTGTGAGCTGTATACGTACTTGCAAATTTAACAGTGTGAAATATCGCCGTTGTTTGAACGCTCAGCTAGCTGCAGTCTTAAATTCAGTAGGCAGCAAGTTTCACAGCGACAGCTGTTCATACAAAGAAAAGCTACGGGGTTTGTTTCTCTCTTTTAAGCAAAATCAGGCTTTGAAACTTAAATTTTATCGGACTATCCACTTTTAGAAACCCTGTACCTTAAAAAATCATCGTATTAAAAGTTCAGACAATTTGCAAAAACAAACGCCATAGAATTATTTCGTTTATTCAGCTTCAACGGTAAAACAAACGTTTGAATCCTTTTTTAACGCCACTGAGTTGCGCCCCCCACTACACGTTAAGAAAACTTTTCAATTTGGTTTAAGTGCGACCTCCGAAACTTTGGAAACATTCCTTTTTTTTTAATCTTTTTTGTATTCAATATGCCTTAACTCCGATGTCTAACCGTCTCTTCGTTTTTGCCCATTTTTATTCGTCCTATCTATAATCACTCGTGTTTACTCGGACTTCGTTTTTATTCGTGTATCATTCGTGTTCAGTCGTATTTATTCGGTTTTCTGCAGTCATTTTTAATCGTATGGCTTGTGCTCAATCGGATGCACAAGTACTCCTTCGACTTTGATTGTTTTTAGTCGTATTTCATTCGTTTTCACTCGTGTTTCATTCGTGGTCATTTGTTCTTATTAGAGTTTCTTTATTTTTAATTCACTCGGATTCATTGGCGTTACAACGAATTCGCTAGAATTTCATTCGTTTTGTTTCCATTTTTATTGGTGATTTGTTCGTTTTTACTAATGAATCACTCATATAAATGTTTCTCCGTATATAATACTTATTTGGAGTTCGAGAATGGATTTGTACGTTGAAAACCCACTTGGCCCTCACAAATGCTTGCATGGTCCATTTTGTTTAAAAAAAATAATACAGTAACCCATTGACAAGGGTAACCGCATGCTTACGATGCACTGGAAATTTCTTCTTTCCTTACGATCGTCGCTAATATTGTGACTTAAAATTCGCAGAAGATGGTTTAAAGAGCAAACATCATTTTATTTACGTTTTAGGTTATAGGTTATTGTTGCTTGGTGATTATTTTATGACCACGCGTGACATTTTGGGATGAAAACTTCGAACGTAATTATCAACTGTCCGCCTTTCGTTCAGTTAACGAAAGTACTTTTTACTTTTAAAAGCCTTTTCGGCTGAAAGGTTAAGGTCATTTTATGCTAGCATGCAGTTATCTTATCTAACATGCAGTTATAAAATCTGCTATATTTAGGACATTTTTAAGCAACACTGAAAAAAGCCTGTCTTTAATTTGAGGTAAGTTATGTTATTCCTTTTTTTAATTTTCCGTTCTCCGAACCAGACAATTTAATATGCCTGGGAAGAACTTGAACGGTAATAGTAATTAAATTATTGATTATAGAACTTTCTTTTAGTTAATGAAAAACACTCTTTAAAGCTTTTCCAGATGAAATACCAATCAAGAAATTTCCTGCCATTTTTCATAAGTGTTTTGAAATTGATAATTACTTTTAAACAAAAAATAGAGTCTGTCCCAGGTGTTTTTTTCAAATTTCCTCTGTAAGTGAGTCACGTCTGAGGTAAATTATTGTACACTAAAACCCTGATATAACGAAGCGCCAAACGACTTGGTGACAGAGGTTCGTTATTAACAAAACCTGTTATAACGAATTTGTGGGAAAACGACCAAAATCTTCCTTATACCGGGTTTATCCTGTTTTTGGCTAATAATCATATTTTGCCTTAAACTCGCCGTTATGTTGCCCACTCAGTATTCGGTTTAATCGTGCGATTACTATCCAATTTTGAACGTTTAAATAAAATTCTTGGTCAGGTTTTGCACGCATCTCAGTTGATCTGTTGCGCATTTATCTTCAGTTGAGTGATGACGTTTAGTCGTTTTACAAGGGAATATTTAAGTTTATGCTTCTGCAGTGTGTTAGTTTATTAATCACCAAAGAAAAACTGACGGTAAATGTCGACTAATAGTGAAAAGAAAATGACAATTCAGCAAAACGGATTCGTGTATTCGTAAATAGTCCACAGTGAAGGTCTACTGATAGTGAATGGACAATGGCGTTTGAGCCAATCAGATTCGTAGATTCGCAATAGACCACAGTGAATGTCCTCTGACAGTGAATAAACAATGACGATTGATCCAATCAGATTTGCGTATTCACACTACACCATAGTGAATGTCTACTAATTAAACAATAGAGTTCTTCTGTTGAATGCACTATCGTGTGCTAGGTTGCCCGAGGAAATTTGATGTTCACAACAAATAATACGTTCTCGGGCTTAGATGAAGTTTGAACATCAAATTTCCGAGGGAACCTTTCACACATAGGACCTGAGACAGAAGGACTCTATTGTTCTTATTGCCAAAAACCGGAAACTATTCGCTGATAGGCGCCTGCTGAGGAGAGACACTATCACAGTCACGTGATCGATTTCGACCGATGGAAGCACGCCAAAATTTAGCCTTGTACTACTATAATTAAACAAGAGTTCTTCTGTCGAAGGCACTATCGTGTGATAGCTAGGTTGCCCGAGAAAATGTGATGTTCACAACAAATATCAACCCGAGAACGTATTTCGGGGGCTTATATGAAGTTTAAACATCAGATTTCCGAGGGAACGTATCATACATAGGGCCTGAGAAAGAAGGACTCTACTGTCTTTATTGTGCAACGCTAGATTTTGAGCGAAAACTGCCAAAAATGGGCACTATGCGCTGATGGGCGCCCTCTGAGGAGAGACACTATCGCGTCACGTGATTGACTTCGACCAATGGGAGCACGCCAAAATTTAGCGTTGTACTATGATGGTGAACCTTAAATTTCCTCGGGCAAGTTCCTATCACACGATAGTGCCTTCGACAGAAGAAGTCTGTTGTTTAAATAGGCAATGGCGACTGAGCTCAAAACATTCGCGTATTCACCACGATAGACAACGGTGAATGTGTACTAACGATAATGACATATCGGTCAAATATGACATCTTCGTGAACTGCTTGTAAACTTAAATAATTAAAAGGAAAGTTCTATTCAGAGTTACAAACCTGATGCAACTTAAAGCAGCTGCAAGGAAAATAAAACCCATAAGAATAAATAGGCTTCATATATGCCATAAAGTTGTCGAGAAATGGTCAGTGGTCAGCTTGATGTTTGATAAAGTGGTTTTCTTTATCTTCAGAGAGCCCTTGAGTTAAATTTGGCACATTTTTCATATTTTTTCAATTAAAAAATTGACACTTAGGATTTTGTCCAGACTCAAAAGTTAGAGCCACCTTATCTGCAGCATATTAAACAGCACCACAGGAAAGTACTGTTGAATTGGTTTCATTTGAATAGTCACCCTTTAGGATTTTATCCACAGAGTCCTGCAGAAGTAAGAACTGCCTTGAACAGGATAATAAAAAGCACCACGGGAGAGTACTGCTCAGTAGCTTTTATTTGAATGGTCACACTTTAGGATTTTATCCCCAAACTTCAAACCACCTTGCACAGAATAATATACAGCGTAACAATAAGGCCCTACTCAACAGTTTTCGTTTGATTGTCACACATTGTCACTTCATGCAAAGTCTCAGAAGAAAAAAGTAAATTTCATATGCCTAGATGTGACTCTCTAAGCAATGAGGATAAGTGCACGATATTCTTATCTGAACAAAGAAGAAAAATATGACACCCAGCCACTAAAAAGATAGATTAAAAAAATAACCTCTCACAATCTGAAAAGACATTTTATTTGGGCACAAGACCTGTCTCTGAAACGAAACACGCTCAAGCGGAAGAAACAGTTATTGCTTTTTATGTTTTCCTAAAAGCGTTTTAGCAAGATAGCTGATCTCACTTTAAACACAGACAAAGATATTTGTCTTACTAATGACGGAAATTATTTGAGATTGATGGAGTTTTCTATTAGTCTTAATAAGAGAGACAATTTTAAGTAATTAAGCCAATGTTCAAAATTGGACTTTTCAAAATCGTGAGAAATCTGATTGGGTTAAGAGTCAATGACAAGAAAATGAAGCTCAGTTATCGCATCTAAACTTATGCTTCGGCAAAGAATTTATCTTACTTTGGGTTTTCGCATCATTCTATATTTAACCGACGTAGCGTGGTAAGTGAATATTAGGAGACGCTCCTTCTTAAACAGGTGAGGTTTTTTTGTCAACTCTTCAATCCTTAAATTTGGAAATTACATGTTGAGAAAATATTGAAGAACATCGAACGCCAAAGGTAAGTACTGCTAAGTAGATTTCATTTGAATGGTCACACTTAAAGACCCATTGGCACTTTCCATAATGCAACGCGGTCGTAATTGAATTACTTGGACCACGAAAATACTAAGCCATCGCGACTGTAAGAAAGATCCCAAGTAATCCGTTTCCATCGCGCAATGTTCGGCCAATTTTGCTCACCTGTGAAGTACAAAGACATATATAACATATATTCTACGTGATTTTTCGCTTTGTGATGTGGTAGAAGCCATTTTTGGTCGCGATTGGAACTTTTTTCGTGGAGCGATTCCGCCAAAGGCTCGAGGGTGGCCCCGAGGGTGGCCCCGAGGGTGGCCGGCAAGAAACTGCAACCTTCGGGTTTGGCTCACAGATTCGGTCTTTCATGTAAATGAAATAAGTCTGTTAGGTCGTCTACAAGTGCCCCTGTATTTTTCAATTTATTCTCGGATCGTTTTGTTATCTCTTTTTAGTGTACTTGTTTACTGTGAGGTGAGTTTTTCAACACTGATACGTGATTAATCGACCAGAACAAAGTATTGTCTGCACGTCAAAATATAGGTGAAGTACAAAACTTCTGGCTCGCTGGCGGCTTCGTTTTGTTCTGCATTGAAATAAAACTTTCGGCGAAAGTTGAAGGAGGTTTCCCTCGTCTCTGGCCGTCGAAATTTGTTCGATGTGAGTTTCGAAAACGGCTAAAAACAGCGTCCGCCGGCGGTGCTCATTTGAAATTATGCCCGATGCAAATTAGATGCAACGGACAGAAAAGAGCCGACTGGAAGTATGTTTTTTATACAGAAAACTTCACGGCTCGCTGGAGGTTTCAATTTTGTTCGCATCGATCTCAAACTTTCGGTGAAAGTAGGAACAATTTTCCTGCGCCTTCGATGGTATTATTTTTCCTTTAAATGGGATTTTTGGAGGCGAAGAAAATGTCCTCGGTGAGTGCTCTGCGAAGGCGGGTTGAGCAGCCCAAAACAAAGTCCGCAATAGTGTTTGACGGGCTTTTGATATCTGACAGGGCTGCTTGTTGAGACTAAAAAATTACTTACGACCGACATTTCAAACTCAGTGTTCATTTCTTCCTCGAGATGAGAGGCTGTTATTTTTCCTCTCGAAAGATCGCGGCCCATGTCCGGTCGAATCAAAATAAACAATGCGCAGTGCATCACGGTAAGTGCCAATGGGGTCTTTAAGGATTTTACCCACAGACTCAAAAGTTAGAATCACCTTGTACAGCATAGTAAACAGCACCACAGGAAAGTACTGCTCAGTAGCTTTCATTAAATGGTCACACTTCAGGATTTCATCCACAGACTCAAAAGTTAGAACCACTTTGTACAGCACAATAAACAGCACCGCAAGAAAGTACTTCTCAGTAGCTTTCATTTAAATGGTAAGATTTGAAATATAAAAAGTACCGAAACACGTAACCGAAGCTAAAATCCGGATTAGGATTTTATCCACAGACTCAAAAGTTAGAAACACCTTTTACAACGTAATAAATAGTACCAAAGGGAAGTACTGCTCAGTAGCTTTCATTTGAGTGGTCATGCTTGAGCATTTCATCCACAGTCTCAAGGATAGAACTGCAAGGTGAAAATTCATATTAAATTGAGGGTGGCAAGTTACAAGAAATACACATTAAACAATTCATGACAGTTCGGAATCGTGTCTTCGATTTGAGCGATAAGAAGACTCATGCATACACCCCCTTATTCCAAAATGGCGGAAATACATTGCTCTTTTGTCTAACTGTTAGTTGGCCCTTGTTGCCTCGATCTCATCTGCAGAATTCAAAGGAATATTTGGCTTAAAACGAGGCAACAAGGGCCAATTCACATGGAGACAAAAGAATAATGTATTTTCCGCCATTTTGGAGTAAGGTGTATTGAAAACGTTGAAAACAAAGCAAGGAAACATGGAATACAAACCGTTCCTATCTGTTAGTGCACTACATATCGGGGGTGTTGAAGACATTTTTAATGTTTCAATTTAAAATTAAGATAGCATGGAACATGTAACACAGGGAGTTCTGAAACTGACTTTTAACTTAATCTGTTACACCGTATTGTAATGTTTGGAATAAAATGGTTTGAAGAATCCACGGATAATTGACTTCAGCGAAGAAGAAGCCAAATTCCTGCTAATTTTAACGAGATATCAGAAGTATTTTTAGCATTTTTGTCACTCGTATAGCTCTGACCGTACGTTGGGTGTATTGAAATAATTGTCTTTCCCACTTTATACACGTTTTTCTTTTTTAAGTTGGGGATCACTTCAAAATAAACTTACGTTGACCTTATGTTGCAGTTTTTAGAAATATTTACTGTATAGCATTGTCGATCACGTATGGAAACATCGCTATTTAATACTTTCTAATTAAGTAAGTATAATAAGTAAATATTTAATTTTTTTATTCTTCATTATCAAACCTTATACTACCAATACGGCATTCACCACCATATAATTATTTATTTGAAGAAACTTTACTGAATACTGACCTGAAAAGTGTAACTGCCAAACCATCGATTTGTATTATGAAATGTGTTTTGATTTAGATATGTGGAAACGAAAAATAGGAAGTAAAACTGTTGGCAGTGTTGACCGAACCTTGACGAATTACGAATCTCTCTTGAAACAAAACCTTTCGTTAAATTTTAAATCTCGGTTATCGAATTTTTGTTTTCTCATTGGTTCCCCAAGCAGACGTTATACGTGGATTCACTCTGCTATTACCCTTTTAAGAATTGATGCAATGTCAATGGATAGTCTCCTACGCAGCCCTTTTTAGTGGTGTGGGGAGCGTTGCGTAACGCCACTAAAAACGGCTGCGTAGGAGACTAGGTGTTGGAGCGTTTAGAAGTTTCCGTCGCGAAGCAATAGTTCGGGGGGGGGGGAAATCAGCAACCATTCCCGAAGTTAAGAATTACATAAAACCGATAATCCTTTCTTGATTATTAGATGTAATAGAGGTGATTTTAACCAATTTCTCGCCGCTTTGGTTATTTTTCACTCCATATCGAACGTGCAGTCGTGGAATAATTGTTAAATATTTGATGACTTCGCCAAAAAAATCGAGCCTAATATGAGTTCCTAGTTATCGTGGCTCATGGGTGGAATAATTGTCTTATTTAACCCTGTAAGCCCTGATATAAAAATGCATATTCTCGTTACTAGCTGTTCTCCATACATTTCGTATGGAACTAGTAAGGAGAAGTTGTTTAAATATCAAGACATCTTATCCTTGATGATCACTTTCTTATTCTCATCACTTGAATGTTTAAATAAGTATTGATAATGTAAAAGGAAATTTCATTTTGTCGCTGTTAGGGCTTAAAGGGTTAATATATAGATAACCTCTCGTCGATTCCAACAAAAATTTTCGCTCTACAGTTGAGGAGAACACTTGAAAGCTGTCGGTTGAACGAGAGTAAGCGAATTTTGTTGATTCTCGGATTCGAAGGGGACGAACGAGATTCGACGAAAGCGCATAAGAGGACACGAAAGCATTAAATGGGAGTGCTTTTGTGAAGATGCAAGAAGATTTAAACTCAATTAATAATAGCGAATGGGGGGAGTTCACATGAGTTTGCGGTCACTGAAAGGAAAGCAAAAATTTATTTTAAGTCTTTGTAAGCGCGCGACAATTCGGATGAAAGCGTGTGAAAGCTGCAGCTTAAATGAGAGCAAGAATTTTAAACTCTAACCAGATTTGAGCAGATTTGAGAGTGCAAGGGAATCAATGAGGGACTGGAAAGTACACGAGGGCTCGGTTTGCCGGGACCTCGGCACGTCTGTTAAAACGAAAAAAAATCAACTTCGCGACAACATGGAAAAATCTCAGCTCGGTTAGCTGGGATCCCACCATCGCACCATCGCGATGCCGCGATCTCGGCTAGACGGGCTAAAAATTTACCATGTAACCGCGATTGCCGGGCCAACACTTTCTCGTCATTAAATTTCGCTTCACAGCAAAATGGCTCTCCAGAAGGTCGATATTTCTCTTTCTATTTAACACATTAAGGTTTATCAGACCATAAAGACTTCATAAAGTTTCATTTAACTAAAAATAGTACATAAAACAATGGATTAGCGAAAGTAAAAACACTCGATTCATTCTCTTTGATGTAGCCATCTTTTCACAACACACTCACAGGCGGGCTGGCTCGTCTCATGTAATTCTGGGCTGAATAGTCATCTCGGCAGACCGAGCCACCCTGGCTCATGTAATCGGCCGCTTAATATCCTCTAATTAGGAAGCTTTCAGGTGATTGATAGCATGTGACGAAATCTCTAGATTTAAATAAGTGAAAAATATAGCTGCACTATTATTTTTAAGTGGGTTTAGTATTAAAAATTGCGTATTTCTGCGAAAGTTCTAGCTAACAACTGTTGTTAGGGGAATTTAGCTGACCAGTTTCACGTTGCCAAAGTTCTACATTAAAATTAAATGAGGGAAAACTCGGTTGGACCTTGCCATATGGTTTTACAAGTGTCTAGATTCCTCAAAAATACTTGCCTAGATTCATTCCAAAATGAGGCCCTTGATTGAAAGATGATTTTACTTACACAAAAACGAAATCTCTAGATCTCTTTACAATAAACCTGAGATTATTCAATGAAATTGGAAAATTTCAGGAGGGCGCCTTATGTTAAGCGATCAGATTGATATTTGCATGAATATATTTTCTTTGCATTGCTGAAATTTAAAGGGCGCCAATAAGAAACGACAAAATATACATTAAAAAGAATCACGAAAAAACATGAAAGTGAAAAACCACCATTTTGAACAATTTCAGTTCTTAACAGCTGTAGAATACCCTAGATTTATGATTTGTTTTATTGCAGACAATTGATAAACAATTTCAGGAGGGCGCCTTATGTTAACCGATCAGATTGATATTTGTATGAATATATTTTCTTTGTGTCTATGAATTAATCCTTTTTTGTCCTGCCATCTGTGCATTGCTGAAATTGAAAGGGCGCCAATACGAAAAGACAAAATATACATTAAAAGAATCACGAAAAAATCATGAAATTGGAAACAGCGATTTTGAACAATTTCAGTTCTTAACAGCTGTAGAATACCCTGGATTTATGGTTTGGTTTATTGCAGACAATTTATAAAATGAAAGAAAGAAGAGCCTTCGAGAAAACAAGTTATCACGCCGTTCAAGTGAGTGGAAAGTAATAATTGCTAGTGATCATATTAAATTTAAGAAGCTTGGCCGAAGCTCTGAGTTTGGCTTTCCACTGGAACGACGCTTCGCAACAAGCTGTGTTCCTTACTATTTCCTGTTTTGTTTTCTTGTATTTACTTTGTGTGAGGAGACAGTGAAAGTTTTAGCAGACGACTATGTTACATTGTCGAAAGATTCTATAAATGGATCTCTAAGGTAAAAACTAAATATGTACAGCACTTCTTAACCTTGACATTGCCAATAGTTCCCACGGTAAGTACTGCAAAAATCCCACATTTTCTTTCCTTCAATGCAAAGTAATCAGAAAGGACAATCCACACCTGTCCATAGAAATTTACGATTAAAAACGGTTATCTTAAGGATCATCATTAAGATTTTATCCCAACTTTCATAAGCAAACATTACTCCTTAGTTTACAGGGGGTGTTACCGCCACGAGGCATTCACCGTGGTCTACTGTGAATACGCGACTCTGATTGGCTGAATCGGCATTCTTTATTGGCTGATAGACAACGATCATGCGCACTACGCGCACCTAAATATCGTTGTTTGCCGATTGCATTTACTTTGCGTGTACTTAAAAAAATCTGTCTCTATGAATGATAGGCTGCGTCTTGTTGAATATTTCTCAAAGAAACTTCGCCCTTGTAGCAACTGTTAAACAACTGAACGTTTCGTTGAACTTAAGAAATGTCTCTATTCTTGAAGTGACTCTGTTGTGCTTCTTCGATGTCAAGCTGGTTTTAGTGATACTTATCTGTGTTCAACAACTGTAGGCTGCACACTTTTTATTTAGATAGCCGGGCATTAGTTCTAGACAGCAGGGGATTTGAGATAGCTGGGCTTCAGTATGACAAACTGGATGATTTGAGATCGCCGGGATTCGAGATAGCGAGGGATTGAAGATAGCCGGGCATTAGTTCTAGACAGCGGGGAATTTGAGATAGTCGGGCATTAGTTCTAGACAGTGGGGGATTTGAAATAGCCGGGGTTCAGTTTGAGATAGCAGGGGATTTGAGGTCGCCGGGCTTTGATATAGTGGATTCAGGATAGCCAGGGTTCAGTTCGATACACCAGGGAATTTTAGATGGCAGGGGGTCTCAGTACTGTACTTTTAACCAGTTACGGCAAAAACTCAAGGTACGAAGGAGCTTGCTGTACTGCTAACACGATATTGGAACGAATATTCCACTTGGTACGGCGTATGACAGGAACCGGCGGCGTTCGAAACGAACCTAAGGCAAAAACTAACAGAGGAAGTCCATTTTAACAGTCACGTCTTGACAATTACGTCAATTGTGCATATTTTCCCAATAATAAAACACTCTTTGAACAAGTTTGTCTTTAATGATTAAGAGTACACTGTAGAAAATGAGCCACTGAAAGTTACTAAAAAGTGTGTTTATGCTATTTAAGTTTTTGCATGGCAAATGAATCCCTCGCCATTTTAATGCATAAATGCATGTGTCATCAAGGACAATCGTTCTGTTGCAGTGATCAATTATTTATCCAACTTTTTCAATATATTTAGCGATGTTAAAAATGAATGGTATTAAAATTAAGAAACATAATTAGTTTCGAGTATATACTATATAGTTTTAAGTATTAGTTGGATGGAATTTGCAGTATATAAACCTATTTTTAAAAGGCTGTTATCTGGCGGTTATTGTAACTGCAGACGGTCTAATCAACCACTGAATTGTTTATTTTCTAAAGATTTTAATGTCGCTTGCTTACGCATTAATGAAATGTAAACTGTGCTTGTACTTGCATTTCCGTTTGTCGGCGTGTGTAAAATTGAAAACATTTCCAAAATTCAGTTTGCAAAATCGTGTTGAAAAAACTACAAAGCAAACAAGCAGGAAAACATGCAAAAAGCAAACAACTGATCAGTACTACATATGAAATCTTGGCATCCAAAGACAATAATTTAGATAGAACTTAACAAAGCCGTTTTCGGTAGCCTAACAGTTTTAGAGTCTTTCGGGGTGAAGGAGGGGGGGGGGGGGGTTGGGCAGAGACAGAATGTTTTAGGGAATTCAATTTTTTCCCCTTACTTTTGAACGGCACAAAAACTTAATATTTCAAAAGCTACTTCATGTTGATATCAACTGAGATGAACTCAAGTAAATTGGCCATCGTACAAAGATTCAAAAGTGGATATTCAAGCGTTAGCATTAGTCAAATCGACACGGCACCGCAGTCTGTATACACACTAATCTTTCTTCATTTAAACAGCCTATTTGTTTTCCCAACTTCTGAGGTTAGCTGGAACTTTATGATAATCCGAATAGCACTTTAGTTGATGCTTTTAAAACATGTAAGCCATGTTATGGAAATATGTGTGTGGTGACGCGTACGCCTTGAGTGAGGAAATTTCTTTGGGCTCAGTTCCCTTTGATTATATGTTCTAGACTATTCGTTTGTAGACTTCCTCACTGATATTTAACCGAAACTACTTAACGATATTTTGGGAAATGAGGAAGTCTTAAAATTATTGACGTCGCTTTAAACTTTTTGTTGACATCCAGAAGCCTAATAAATTAACACCATTGACGCAAAACCTATATTAAAAAAAAATATATATATATATATATATATATACATATACATATACATATATATATAAAGTTTCATTTCACTTTTTTGTGAATTAATTTGCATTTTGAAATCTTGCCAAAAACTATTATTATTACTATTATTAGCTATTCGATTTTCACTTGAAAAAAATTCATCTTCTCCTAATTAAAGTCGCTTGGTTTGAATCTAAAATTCATTAATTTAGGTTTTGCCCAGTACAAATTATTCTCTCTGCAATATTTGCCATTGCAGCCAGCAGTTCTCCCCAGGATAATGATTCCAATTAGTAACCTGAAACGGGATAATTTACAACTTTGTTTAACGTCACTGGTGCTCCATTTGCAGGTGGTAAAATAAACACCGTATTAACCAGGCTGCAGGACATACTAAAATACAGGTGGCGGGATGTCTAGAGGAGCGTGTCGTCTGATCGCCGCAACGAGTGAACAGCGCCTTTTATTTACCTGGATTCCGGTCCGATGAAGGAGATGAATATACAAAGTCTCTTTTGTAAGGTCCTGTGCTTCGCTATTCACACGGTATGCTTTTTTATTTTATTTTCAACAGTTATCAAATTGAGTTTACTACTTGCAAGTGAATATCAAACCGAAGACTATACCTCATAGGGGGCTACTTTTTGCTAAGATCAAAATGCTGTTGTAAATTCTATATTTGATACCTCTGTTGTTGAGGAGATAAGGTATGTGTGCCCTGACTTGACCGTCACAAGCAGCTGGTCGCTAGTATTCGTTGAACTCTTCATGTGGAAGCAAATGAAACCCGAAAATCTTTCGAAGACCAAATGAACGGATAGCAATGAATTAACTGGAGAAGAGTGACAAAAAATACAGGTTTTCTTCATTGAATGGGACCCAAGTAATGTTAGAAGTTACCGAAATTCTCACCACTTATTATCGCAACAAGCTGGATTTTCAGTTAGATGGTCACCGTGCGTATTGCTAACACCGTGCGTTGCCAAACAACAAATTAAAATAGGTGACTCTATAGTTCCGTCCATACCGGTTTTATTGCATCCTAATAACACCAGCATGGACTTAATCTTCGCAAAGTCGAGGAAAGTAAGGGTATTTAGTTCTCGAAAATTGAAGCCTTTAAAAGGCAGCTTATGTAACTTATGTAAATTTTAATGAACATTCTAGGCTACTTAGGTCCTTCACAAAAGCGATATTTCTTAAGAGCGTCATTAGTTGAAGACGGTAACAATCAGGGGAAGCCTTAAGATTCGTCTTTTGTTAGGGTTAGCGGACAAACAAAGTTCTTTTAATTACCTAACATGGATTTGCTTGTATATTCAATGCTAATCCTAGGATTCAATGAAGTATGTGGAAGGATTTGCGGGCGAAAATATCATTAACGGGGTATCTATAGAAATAAATCTTCATTAATAGTAATGAGTATATTCAATTCAATTCGGCAATTCAATCCATCAGTCGCTTTTTCCCGCTTGCCTATGCCTTAATATTACCAAAGTTAGTTTCACACGCGATGAAAGAACAAAGAAGCAGGAGATATGATAACCATCCCAGAATATTAAGAGAGAGAAAATGAAATGATTTTCTCAATGGGACAACAAACCAGAACTAGTTTCTTGCGATTTTTCTAAGAAACAAGGGAGAAGCTTCAAATCCGTTTCCATCCTAGCCGTCCCCAGCCAAACACAACTCATAACTTCAGAAAACTGGTAGAGTAATCTTAAACAAAACTGAACTATTATTTTTGGGTTCCTTTGATTGCGATTTGTCTTTTAGCTTAGAGCAGTTTTCAATTGAGTGTCGAAAGTAATGTTGTGTTTGCTTTGGTTTTGCATTACTAGGCTCTCTGATTGGTTGAAAAATCTCGCGCCACTTTCTCAACCAATCAGGCGTAAAACCAAAACCAATCGTGACTTGCTCGCACGCGTTTTCCCGCGCTTAGCGCCAACTGCTTGTATTTGCTTTGATTTCTGATTGGTTCATTTTGTGTTTTGTCCTCGTTGTGATTGGTCAGAATAATTACTTTGGTTTTGGTTTTACGACACTCATTTGAAAACCGCTCTATTATAGTAATTCTCTATTAGGCCGGGGACAGATCCCCTTTAATAACTGCGTTGAACAGAAAAGATTTAAGCTATTAGCGTATGACGAAGTGATTAAGCTGAAGGAGAGAAGACCTTACGTGTTAATGCACTTTGAATACGACTGAATTCATTACAAATGGTGCAAAAAGGGTATTATAATAATTTTGCGCTGTGGTGTGAACGAAAGTTTTATAGTTAAACAAGGGCACAAACACGGGCGAACCGATGCAATGTGTAGCGAAACGACTTGTAGCGATTCGACTTTGCAGCAAAACCACCGGAATCCAATTCCAAATTCTGAATCCGCTCCTTAGATATAGCCTCTCATGTATGGGGAATACTGATCTGTGGGGAGTATCTAATGAACTATCGTATTGTAGAGACAATTAGCTGACATACAAACTTGCCCACAGTCTCTCCTTTCTCTATCTGAGAAACTTTTCAAGCGTGGATGAGTGAACTTCACCGTGCGCCAGTTTGCACGTGGCCGACTAAAGTTCACCGGCTTTCGCTCAATACCGTTCCACTAAAACTAGATAATCTTTTCAAGCGTTTACTCCATTTTGTAAATGTCCTCTGGATCGAGAGAAAAATCAAGTCTAAGGATATTTTCAGTGTGTTCACTTGCTCTGCACCAGTTCAACTCAAACCCTCGACAGTTTGAATTTCTCGAAAGCGAGCATTCCTCGGCCTTCCTGTTGGGCGAGAAAAGCGCCCATGCGATATTTACTCCAAGTGTTATTTCTCCCGGATCAAGAGAATTAACGACATTCAAATGAAAGCTACTCAGTGAGCAGCACTTTCCTGTTGTACTGTTAATTATGTTGTACAGGGTGGATCTCTCTCTTGAGTCTCTAGATGAAATCCTAAAGTGTGAACATTCAAATGAAAGCTACTGAGCAGTACTTTCCTGTGGTGCTGTTTATTATGCTGTACAAGGTGGTTCTAACTTTTGAGTCTGTGGATGAAATCCTCAAGTGTGACCTTCAAATGAAAGCTACTGAGCTGATTACTTTCCTGTGGTGCTGTTTATTATGTTGTACAAGGTGGTTCTAACTTTTGAGTCTGTGGATGAAATCCTAAAGTGTGACCATTCAAATGAAAGCTACTGAGGAATACTTTCCTGTGGTGCTGTTTGTTATGCTGCACAAGGTGGTTCTATCTTTTGAGTCTGTGGATGAAATCCTAAAGTGTGACGATTTAAATGAAAGCTACTGAGCAGTACTTTCCTGTGGTGCTGTTTATTGTGCTGTACAAGGTGGTTCTAACTTTTGAGTCTGTGGGTGAAACTCTTAAGTGTGACCACTCAAATGAAAGCTACTGACCAGTACTTTCCTGTGGTAAGTTTTATAATACTGTACAAGGTGGCTCCATAAACGTTTGGCTCTGTGTGTTCAGTCCCATACAGTGTGAGAATTTCTGATGAAATGAAGGCGATTGGACTGTGCTTTTCGGTATTTCTGCCTGATTCTCAATATTTTACAAAATAAAAGTACCGGTACCCTAATGCAGATGGGTATGCCTTATTTCCGGAGTATTTTTGTTAATATAAGTACCTGATAATGGACAAACAAACCCACGTTAATTTTCAGTTGTAGGGAAATTGGGGGAACCAAAAGCAAACAGAAATGTAATAAAAGCACACCTCGATCCGTAACGTTTCAGACCGGTGGATGGTAAAATTCTGGATGGTAAAAGGTGTCACCATCCAAATAAAAGCTATTTCGTGAATTAAAAGATCAAATTTCTTTCCAGTTTGATTTTATATTCAGGAGTTGCCGAAAGAATTCGTAGATCGCATAATATTCATTTCCAGACATTATTAATATTAACATCGGGCGATTTAATTTTTAATTTCCTGTACGTTGTAAGTGAATGCATACCTGCAGAACTTTTTTCCTTTAGCCTCTCTTTAGTCCTTTGTGTTTTAGTTATCATGATTGCCACTCTGTCAGCTTAAGAATTCTTTATGCAACGACGCCAACATTTCCAATTTCAAGTTTAAAATTTAAGTTGCAACGTTTTTTGACGAAGAAAAAATATGGCATTGTACTGGTTCTTTCAAAATAAATCTTTTCAGCAATGTTTTTGTACCCAAATCCAGTTTTCAAGGCTTTTTTATTTTTTTGTATCTTGTAAAGAAAGCCATTCTTGACTTCATTGTGGGACATCTCATATTTTAAAGCAGGGAATTTTAATCGCAGAATAGGTTTTGCTTTTGTCCTTCATTGTCTGGCTTTTTAAACAATATCTACTTGAACACGAAAAGTGCGATTTTAATTTCCCTTATGAAATATGAAGAAAGTTAATTATTCCGACCATTCAGTGCTTCTTCGTCACGGCAAACGTTTCTAGAAATTTCACTGACAATTAAATAATACTGTCAACGCTTTGTGTTAACTTTTTTGTTTGCACAAGACATTTACAGATAAAAGCTGGGATATTAGCCCGAGAAAATGAAGTAATTTGGATGATAGTTGTCGATCTCCAATTTCTGATCGCGCCTTTGTGATTGGTCTTGGTAGTTTACAGTTGACACCTTGCCAGTGGAAATTAAAAAGCCTTTGTTTTAGCTTTGTTTTTAGCATAGCGACGCTGTTTAGACTTGGCGCGGAGTAACAGCTTGACCACGTTCGTCAAAAAGTCGGACTAGTTTTTGCTTCACACGCGAATTTTCTTATAACTAAGTTTTGCACTCTGCAGAGAACTCTTCGCCGTTCTAGGACCTGACAACTTGCTTGAAAGCTGGCATCAGCGTAAATTGATCGTGTCTGGCGTTCTACTTCCTATATCTGTATATAATTTTTCATTTAATTTTCTTCCGTACATAAAAGAGATTCAAAGTTAGATGCGGATAGGACATGATGTCTTCTTTAAGTCACGGCTTCTTTGTGGTGTTTTCTCTTCTCTCCACCATACAAAACCAGGTGGGTCATTTGTGATTGTCTCGTTTCAAAGCCGAGTTCTCGATTTACAATTAATGTACAATTAGGTTAGCCGTATTGGACCACTACACTATTAGGAACGCCCAAATTTCAGGTTTTGGTAAAGAAAAAAAAATACTAAATGGTAATCAATGTAGCTCATCACAGAAAATGCAACTCGATATGGTCTAAATTTAATGGTCAGACTACAGGATTTCATCTGCATACTCCAACAAAGGAAAATATGGCTGAAATAGCTTTTATGCGAATGGTCACTTTATTAAGCAGTATTTATTATGCCGTGCAAGGTGGCTTTTTTGAGTCTGTGGATGAAATCCTAAACTGTGACAATTCAAATGAAAGTATTGAGCAGTACTTTCCTGTTGTGCTGTTTATTATGATACGCAAAGTAGTTTTAATTTCCGAGGTACGGGTTGAAATCTTTGCGTGACCATTCAAATGAAAGCTAATAGAGCAGCACTTCTCTGTGGTACTATTTTTTTCTCAGTATTTTACAAAATGAAAATAAAACATAACTGAATTTTGATATTGTTTGCGCTGTTCAAGGTGACTCAATCGAAATAAATGACGCGCTCTATGCCTCTCTAAAAACTCTAATAACATCGTCATTTCTTACTCGATTGCCTTGAAACTTTCGCATTTTACACACAATTTATCGAGGAATAATACGCATGTCAACACGTAGATGTCCTGTTCGTTAATTTTGCGTGATTTTGTTTTTATTGAACACTACTTTTTTGATAAAATTGCTATTCTAACAAAACTGACCGCTACGATTTGGTTTAAACTCCTAGAATCAGCTTATAATAACATCTTACCTTGACTCTTCAAGTTTCCGCAAAATCGTAGGAACAGAAATCCCGGTACAATTTGAACGTCAAAATAACAACCCCAGACGGACTTCAAAGTTTGGACCGCTCCAGCGCTTTCCAAATTTGACTGAAAAGCGTAATAACTCCAGATAAAGTAAGTTCAATGTATCGTTATAGTTAGTTCCAAACCGCATTTGGCTATCCGCAACGATGAAAAAGTTTGGGCGGCCATTATAAACTCACTTTCTGCACCAAAATATAACGAAGTCGCCAAATTCACGTTTTTCTGAATTAAATGAAAACTAACCGGACGAATTGAATAAAACTACCGGAACATAAAACTGAATCTTTTACACATACTTCGCGGTATTTTACTTTGCCGGGGCGGTCTTGGTTTGGACAATATATTTTTTGAAAGTGATGCACTATCGAAACTCTGTTCTGTATACGGCTTTGTTGTTATCTGAATTAAAACCCATCTTTATAGATGTATGAAAGTTTAAATTTGGGAGTAAGGAAGTTTAATCCGCAAACTAAAAATTTCAGTCAGGAGGTTTTTTTCAAGTTCTCGTGTGAAGTAAGCAACTGAACCTACAACGCATAAAGCATGCGACCGAACATCGTCAATACACCCCCCTGGCCAATGTGTAAATTCCTCAAATTCTCATCAAATGAAAGGAAATTTGCATAGCGCTACTGTGGAATTAAGTCTCTTGATGAAAGCTTGCGTGATGTGTGGCTGTACGTACGCAGGCTATCCAACATCCTATTTCTTTTTCTGTCAGTTGTCGAAACCTGATTGAATTCACTTCTGAACTCAAAAAACGCACAGCAGTTTAAACGGGTAATATTTTCACATCGCGTTGTTTTTAATTTGCAGTTGTTGGCACTTTACTACTATTTATTCATTTCCCATGTCAAAATTAATGGCTCCTATTGTTCAACCTTTCGGCGCCGTTAAATTGCCTTCAACCGTATTATAACGTATTGCAACTGAATTTTAAAATTGAAACTGACAGTGTCTCTACATCGATGTTCATTCCATCCATTTTTCTTGTGAAGAGCATGCATATGTTACAATTTTATTTATTTTTTAGAAAATTTTTCGAATTGTCTGTGCATAAATTAACGGTATGAAGTCGTTACAGCTTTTACAAAACAGATACCTTTGTTTGCTTTACTAATGTTGTTCCCAAAATAAATGTTTTAATTAAGACTTCAGAAATTTATTCGCCGTTGGCCAGTCAACTGTTATTTGAACCCGAATTTACTTTAATTTTTTCGAAAACCTGTAGAGTCTATTGGCTTCGTTAATCAAGGCTTTAAAAGCCGTAAACATATGTAATTAAAATTTAAAACGTGATTGTATTAGCATTTTAACTCTATTCAGACTGAGCTGTTTTTTTCTCTGACACACTTTGATACAATAGAAGAGTAGCGGCCTTTAAAGCGGAGTACGGTACGAAATGGAGTACGAGTACAACTGGCTTTCGAATTTCAAATCAGTGCCGTTTCTAGAGCCCTTACTCCTACGTGTTGTTTTTCATCAGAGAAGGAAGTTTCAAGGGAGAGTTGTGCAAACGTCAGGCGTAACTTCTACAGTCAGACGTTCAGTCCGGTCAAAGTCACTATTTTAACGTCTGACGTTTGGGTTTATGCAACTCAGCCCAGGAATGAGATTGGTATGTGACACGATAATATAAAGCCTGCAAACTGAATTGAATTTCGCACTGGAACTCAATCTCGTACTCGTACTCAGATCTACAAAACGCTAGTATTTCAGTCACGACAATAAAACATGTCGTAGCTGAAACACTATCTATAAGATATGCTTGGTCGAAATAATTGTTTCATTTACGAGGCTTCACAAGCTTCTGCTGTAGCTTTAAGTCCAACTGTGTATAAATGAAATAGCTTTACGACTTTTCCGTGTGTTGTAAGTTCAATATTGTTTACTTTAAAATAGTAGCATGACAATGATGACGTCATGCTTCCCGAACATCCGGCATCTTGGATTTCTTGAATTTTCCATGACCTCAAAAAGCTGTCAAAGTTGACTCGAAAGTAATTAAAAGCGATAAGAGAACGCTATATTGATCTAGAAGGTAAAAGATACATCAAGAAACTTCAAGACTTTCATCTTGACGAGTTGAATGAGAAAAATCAAATTTCAGTCATTCCTGTCAAAACATGATGACTATCGATTCATTAGCTTCCATTAAAAACTGTTTCGGGAAAAATTTCAGATAAAGACATAGGACTGATATTTCAAACGAGGTTTGGAATACAGACGGAAACGTATGTCCCAAAAAGAAAATTTTGAAAAATCAGGAAATGAATAGCGTCATTAGGAACTTAATATTTTATCCTCAGAAGTGAGAGCCGCTTTGTACAATTCATAAACAGCACCACAGGAAAGAAGTGTGCAGCAGTTGCATTTAAATGATCACACTTAACTTTTTTATCCTCAGGCTTAAATTTAAGAACTACACCGTACAGCATATTAAGCAGCACCACAGGAAAGTATAGCTTAATAGCTTTACAGGCCAACTGATACACTAAAAGACTTCATTGACGGAGGCTTAAAGTTGAAATCACCTTGTACAGCTTTGCGATATGAATCGCCATATTTTAGGATCTTATCCACGAACGAAAGCTAGAACTTTACTGTACATGCCCCAGTTGTTCGATATCTTTATCACTATCACTATCCAGCGGATAAAAGGTATTGGCTGGGGTACATTTTATCCGCTGGATAGCAATTTACCCGGTGGATAAAGTTATTCAGCCGGGAATTTGAACAACTTGAGCCAGAACAATAGGAAACTTGAGATTTGAATACGAGTAACACTTTTCAATTTCAATGTGCAGGCTTTACATTCACGTCACGTCACGTCGCGTCACATCACGTCACGTCACGTCACGTTGTGTCGCATCATGTCACGTCGCGTCGCGTCATGTCGCGTCGGGTCACGACACGACACGTCATGTCACGTCACGCACTTTACGTAGCAGCCTCATCCCTGCAGCTTCCTTCTCTGCTGGTAAAAACACGAAGGTGCTCTGGAATCGTCAAAGTCTGAAGTGACAACCGACTGCTCCCCTTACCCCACAGGGGCACGAGAAAGAGAGAGACGGCTGAATCCCGAGCGTTAAATGTTGCGTCCTCATCCCTCGCCTCCTGTGTGTTAGGGGTAGGAGACGGCTGACATTTCAGACTAGAAAAGCCACTAGTTTGAAATTCGAAAATCGCACTCGTACTCAATCTGGTGGCTCGATCTTAAAGGTCGCTGATATTGCAACAGTATGAGAAAATCCTGCTCAAAAGCACGTTACAAAAATAAATAAATAAATAAATAAATAAGTAAAAATACACGACTTTGAGAGAGCCCAGATTTTCTGTTGTCCTTTGTGCATATTTTTGGTATCGTACCTACTTGGTCACAATTTAGAACCGTCTTACGCTTTTTGATTTTCGGGATCCGAAGGTATAAAAACTGATGGAAGAAAAAGATAGCTTACACGAGAATTTAATCAACATTTGATAACACTTTAAAAAATTTAAAGTGTCATACCTAAGTAAATGTTTTTCCGTTATCGGTTGAATTTCATCACACGTTATCGAGCTCTTCAATGTAGTCTATTCTTTATGTTTTCATTGCCATTGGACAAGGGAGACGAATAGCATATTTGAACGCTAGCCACAAATTTTGTTTTTCTCATAAATTTCAAATATAAAAGCTTAAAAACACTGAAAGCATAGATAAGATAATTTACTTGGCGTTGCTGGTTGTCTTTAGACTGTTAATTTTCGTTAATGTTTCTTTTGGACACTGGCTACAATATATTGCCTGAAGCTATGATAACACGTTGATGTTTATCACATGTCTACATCAAACAGCTGTACTTTACATAGGTGAATATCGTTTGTTATTGCCTCCTCGGGTTTACCCAAAGGTGTCGCTAATGATTTAAATTATTCGCTCACTGCCTTTTTCCGTGAAGTCTTGAATTATTTAAGTCCGGCTGAAATAGTGGTCGTCAAAACAGCTTATGTGATATCCGTTGTAAGCGATTAGTACTTTTTTCTTCGATTTATGAAGCCTTCCTGCTTGCTAGAGAACGTTTGTCCAACCACGAAGGCTGCACAAGAGGGCAATGGGCAAAGAAAGCAGCGTGGGCATTTTCCATGTTTAAAATCGAAAGGAGAAAATCACCAGCTTAAACCGATCACTGAATGTTATCACAATCCTGTAAACCAATGTGGCGGTTGTTGATCTTAACTGTCCAAATTTATGTCTCATATGTTCAACCAAGGGATGTTACAGGAAAGGTAATTCCCAACGAACAAATAGCGTAATTTCAGGAGTACCACGAAATATCTACAGGACACTGGGCTTTTACAGCACAGTGCTTGTTAACTCAACACGCAGTCATCTACGTATATTTTTAATGGAAAAAATGTCTAATATACTTTATTTCTTTTGCAGCTAGCGAATGTGAATACAACACCACTGTCTTCGCAAGGTAACTTGAAAGTAATCGTACTTTAATTCCAAACTTTCGTATTATGGAGGAATACGAAACAACGAAGTTTAGTAATGATTCTTTACTGTGTGTAGCCATCAAGTAATTAACTAAAGAGCTCGGATTTGATCTATTTGCTGCATGGTACCTAAAAAAAATTATTTCCTGGTTTTCCTCGCCCATTTTTTTCTCCGACTTGAGAGATCATCCAGAAATAAAGAAAATACCTTGTGAAAATCTATTTAAGTTCGAATCTTTAATTTATAGGCGATTAATATAAGCTTATAGAGTTCTATGGTATTAGCATTTGTTCTGAATTGAGCTCGGCGAAAGATTAATGGTTTTTAAAGCAAAGCAATGTTCTTCACAAGAACATAACAACAATGTAGATTTTTAAAAATTATTCCACAGGTTTTGGAAATGTTAATTTAAAATCAGCCTGTAGAAATTTCATCTTATGTCGGTCTATAATTTAGGATTTTCAGAATGTTATCTTTGTGAAAATGAGCAAGCGAACAAATTAAATGGATGATTACACTACATGGTTCTAGTAAAATCCATTCAATTTGGAGTACATTCACATTGACCACTATGACCAGGCAAACATCATAAATCCTAAAAAATTATTGAACTTTTAGTCCCATTTAAAGACGAATATATTTATTTTCACCCTACCCAAACATGTTGACAATTATTTAAAACTGGTTGCTGTATTCAAGGTAGCGAAAGAGTCGAGTAGGTATTTATGCAAACTAGTTGAAAGGAAGTCCAAAATATGTGTACAATATACTACAGTTGTACTAAATCGGTTTCCCGACATCACGGTTAATGGATGAAAAATTAAATTAAAAAATCGAGTATTTGCTAACAGTTAAAATTGTCTTATAGTGAATTCGGCGACCTTTATATAAGCTTGTATTTTATAGTGACTAATATAACGCAGGTTTTGAAGAAGAGGGAAAATAAAAAATGACTCTCAATTATTTTGATCACAAAAAAATCACGGAATAAATATGTATGTGAAGATAATCTTTTTCAATTTTAAACAATTGGATTGATAGGAAACTACAAAAGTAGAAATGCAAAATGATTCACAGTACTAAGTAAATAGCACCAAAATGTAAGTTAAGAAACTTAATTAAAGTTGGAAATTATTTGTAGTCCGGAGATGATGCTAATGTATGAAGTTGATCAAGTTATATGTATATGAGAGCAAAATTGTTTTTAACCAGAAGTTGGTTGAGTCGAAGTCCATGGGTACATAACTCCATTTTCTCAAAAGGCTATGTTATTATTTTTAGAGCTCATATAATCAGTGTTACGCGGTTCATGTTTCAATGACAATTTAAGTGAAATAAAAAATATACATCTTTAATAAATCAACAAACGAAAAGAAGAAAAAATCTAGAACAGTGAATCGAAAAATGTAACATCAAATTCTATGAGCTACAAACATTCTGAGAAATACTCTGGATGATGTTTCGTAAGTTCCTAGCCTAGGGCTTAGAAAACGTGGTCGCTTACTTAAATATGGAGATGGTCGTTTGCGAGAGTCTCTGGATCATGCAGTGTTTGACAGAGAACTGATTGGGCAAACAGGGTTTTTTAAAACTAATATGGTCGCTGAGAGGGAAAGGGCGTTTATAAAAGATTCTAAATACAGTGTTTGACTGAGAACTGATTGAAACGGGATTTCACAAAGGTGGTCGCTTATTAGGGAGATCGCGGCTTACGAGAGATTCTTAATACAGTGTTTCATTGAGAACAGATTAAAACGGGATTTCATGAAGGTGGTTGCTTGAGGGAGATCGTGCAGGCTTACAAGAGATAGGTCTAGATTCTTATTACAGTGTTTCACTGAGAACTGATTAAAACGAGATTTCATGAAGGTGCTTGCTTAAGGAAGATGTTCGCTAACAAGAGATTCTAAATACAGTGTTTTGCTGAGAACTGATTCAAACAGAATTTCATGAAGGCGGTCGCTTAAGAGAGATGGTCGGTTACAAGAGATTCTAAATACAGTACTTGACTGAGAACTCATTCAAACAAGATTTCATGAAAGTGGTCGCTTAAGGGAGATGGACGCTTACTAGAGATTTTTTTCAATACAGTGTTTGAACGAAAATTAAATCAAAGACGACTTCATGCAACAATTACGTTTTTCTTAAAAATTAGACCAATTCATGGCCGACCTTTTCTTACCGAGTTGACCGTTGTAAGAAAGAAAGAAAGAAAGAAAGAAAGAAAGAATGAAAGAAAGAAAGAAAGAATGAAAGAAAGAAAGAAAGAAAGAAAGAAAGAAAGAAAGTGAGTTTTCGTTCTAAGGCCACAGTGCGTGCGATCGTTTACTGTCAGTGAATAGACAATGACGACAGTGAAAGAAGGCCACAGTGAAAGAATGCTAATAGACAATAGACAATGACGATTCAGCCAATCAAAGTCACGTATTTGAAATGGAGCATATCTTCCAAGTCCTCGTAAAGGAGCTTTTGGTGAAAACATTTTCTAACCTAAAGTTTATGTCTTCCGGACAGAACACTGCAGCACTTTTCTATTGGTTCTTTGAAACAGTTCTTTTGAAAATCGATATCACAGCTGCATGGAACTAATCGATCACCCAACTGATGAACGAGCTGCTGAGTTTGGATCTTGGTCAAGATGAGATCAACAGATAATTGAGATCCGCAAATCTTATGCCAAGGATATTTTTATCGTAGTTTTTTTGAGTGATGGAGATCAGAGTGCTCTTTTTTATTTGATTTGAGTATACTAGAGCACCCCTCTCGCATGTTTAGTTTAGAACAAAGATTTATCTTTTTTTAAGCCAGATATATGACAAATATACTTTTAAAAAACAGAGCCTAGCTTTTTGTTTCCGACAATACATTAGACCTTTTTTAATAGATAACTGGGAACAACGCTCTCGCTGATTGACAGTTTGGATCTTAGCCTTGAGTTCTGCTGAGCCGTTCTTATCAATTTTTCCCATTTTCATAACAAAAATTTAGAAAGCACGAATTTCACCTTCTTTTGCTTTAAACTGAACTACCAACACGGAGGCAAAGACCGCCTGATCCTATTTTTTTTCTAAGTGTGATCGGAGCCAAAGTTTTTGTTCTTAATAGCTAGCTTGGCCTAGTCTACTCACTTTTATAAGATTAATAGACGCAAAAGAACTGAAAAGATTGAATAGAATTTGAACAAGAAAGGAAGTATTTTTGTCACTGAAAGGCTATATTAAATACCCAAAGCCAATATTTTGCTAATAACGTCTCCATTCTTTATGTATTTATATAATTTTTTTAATTAAATGCCTTAGAGGAATAATAAGAAATTTTCGTATGTTCCGCGATATTTACTGTTGTTCCTAAAAGGTTTTTCTTATTTATATACTCATAACCAATATTGTTTTCATAGTGTCTCTAGTCATAAGGACTTCGGAAATTTTAAAAATATGCTTAAAAAACCAAATAAAAATGTGTAACTTTGAAGTAATGAGCAGTTTTTATCAGGAGATATCTGGGCTTTTTTTTAAATTTTAGCTTTATGTGAGGTGATAAAAATCTCTATTCATGCTCAACTGAAATAACTGAACGGAAGAAATCAAGTGCGTATCCTACATTATTTATAATAAAGACTTAATCTTCTAAAGGCTTTTAATGTTCTTTGCAATTCACCATTTTCCGACGGGTGTTCAAAAATATTTTGCATCATGAAAATGGTACTAATTGAGCATTTTTAAATTTTATCCTCTCTAAAGTCTATATCGTAGCATTGTTTACAAAAACAAAACATGCCTCTTTTGATAACTCATTGAAGGCGGCTTGGTTATCTGCTGAAGAATCGAGTCTATGTTTATCAGTTACTAGTTCCACGAAACAGAGACGTTTATAAGCTTGTAAAGAAAAGGACGTTTTGTGTAGTAGCAAAAGAGGACATTTCGTGAACGTTACATTACGACTGACTACTGTCAGTACATCGTGGTCGAATCGAATTTCGTAAACGTTTAATACTATACAAGTTCAAATGAGTTTTATAACAAGCTCGTAGCAAAGGAGGCGCGCATAAACTCGATCGTACGACGAGACTGAATGTGAAATACTTGTTTCATTATAAGTCCTGTGAATTATGACAAAATTCGAGTTGTTTACTAAAGAAGAGAGGTACTGGTCTCTACTCATGATAACCTACTGGTAGAGAGCCAATCAGATCGCGGGCTATCTTATCCAAGGAATGTCCATATAATAAAATACGGTACACAAAAGAACCAAATGAATCAAAATAACGAGGTATGAACGAAAAAACAAAAGAAGGACAAAACAAGATTGGAGATATAGGAGTCAGTTTTAAATAAAGTAAAAAAAAAATAAATTCAAATGCATTTTGAATCCAATATTCGACATTTGCAAGACCAAATCTTATATTTGTCTCAGGTTTCTTTGCTCCTTTTATCATGCTTGCCTAATACCCTTTAAGCCCCAACAGTGATCAGCATCAAATTTCTCCTTATCATATCAGTGCATTATATCACATACAGGTCATGAGAATTTAGGAAATGATCACCAGAGATGAATTGTCTTGATGTTTAAACAAGTTCTCCCAATTAGTAATCAATGAAATCTATTGAGACCAGTAAGGAGAATTTGTATAACGATACCGGGGCTTAAAGGGTTCATTTTCGGTAAGATCTCCTGGTGTTCTTAGATATCATTGCATATTTTGTTAATAAAAGTAATTATATCAAATATTTAGGTAGCCACTTGTTTCTTGTGTTTAATTCTAGTCAACACTTTCTTTCTTAACATAAAGAATGATTACTGAGGGACTGATGGATATTATTATTATTATTATTATTATTATTATTATTATTATTTAAGGATAAAAATTAGCGAGAAAAGTTTAACACAACGTTTCGATGTCTCCATGACATCATTTTCAAGTGAGAAAAATAAAATATAGATGAGTTAATTTATACAAGGTGAGGTGTTAAAAAAGTAAACAATAAGTAACATATTTGGCGTGTAATTGTGTGTGCATGACAAGTATGTCTAAATAAATAGTTTTGCGCGGATAGAGTCCGATTGCGTGTTCAGTTTTGGTTTCTTCTTCTTTATAAACAACATTTCTTAAATTAAACAGTCGAATTTTCCGCCGCATTTCTTGAGGACGGAAAAGTTGCTATTGAGGTCGCCGATGGTTTTAATGCCGTGGTCGTTCTTTAGATGCTTGCCGATTGCTGAAAAACGGTGTTCGTCAATACGTTGGTGTAAATGCCGGCTAGTATAGCCGACATACTCTGCATCGCACAGATCACATTGACAATTGTACACCACGCATTGCTGGTTAACTAAGGGTGGTTTGGGCTCACGCATCTTAAGGTCTTCACCAATTTTGCGGCTCCTAAAAACTGGTTGAAGAGTGTGATCGATTCTCTTGCTCAGGTCGGATAGTTGTCTTTTCACCGCATCAGCCGACTTTTGATCTTTAAATGGCAGTACTACGCGGTGAACAGTATTTTCGTTGACAGGTTGTTGAGCTGGCACATCGGGATCTCCAGACATCACTGAGGTAACATAGTGAGAGATAGTAGAGTTGATGAGGCTCTCAGGGTACTTGAGATTCGCAAACATCAACTTAAGGCGATCACATTCAGTTGCGAAAGCTTCCCGTGTGGATGACAGGCAGAAAGCACGGTTTACCATGGTCTTGATTAGCGATTTCTTGTACCTTTTATCAACATGGCTTTGGTGATGGAGCAGTAGGCCAGTATTTGTTGGCTTGCGGTAAACACTGGTTTCCAGTTTGCAGCCTTTCTTAAATACTTCCATACCGACAAATGGTAACTTATTGTCGGATACTAGTTCCATGGTGAAACTTATGGATGGATGGCAGTTGTTAAGCGTTGATAAGAAAGCTTCTGCTGCTGGTACATCTTTCATGGTAGCGAGCGTGTCGTCCACGTATCTTCTGTAGAAGTCTGGCAGTTTGTTGTCTTGTTCCAGTTCCTCTTCGATAGAGCAGAGAAATGCGTTCGCCATAAGGGGTCCCAAAGGTGAGCCCATTATAGCCACGCCGTCGATCTGTTCATAAAGCTTGCCATCGAACTGAAACAGTTGATTCTTGGTTGCTACTTCTAGCAGTTGAACCAGATCAGATTTAGCGATATTTAGGTTATGTGTTTCATTAAACCAGTCGTCTACGAATGCCTTTTCAGCGATGATTTTGATGGTTTCTGGAAGCGGTACGTTCGTGAACAGAGACGTGACGTCATAGGATACCAATATGTCATTCTCGTCGATGGCTATGGGCTCACCTTTGGGACCCCTTATGGCGAACGCATTTCTCTGCTCTATCGAAGAGAAACTGGAACAAGACAACAAACTGCCAGACTTCTACAGAAGATACGTGGACGACACGCTCGCTACCATGAAAGATGTACCAGCAGCAGAAGCTTTCTTATCAACGCTTAACAACTGCCATCCATCCATCCATAAGTTTCACCATGGAACTAGCATCCGACAATAAGTTACCATTTGTCGGTATGGAAGCACTTAAGAAAGGCTGCAAACTGGAAACCAGTGTTTACCGCAAGCCAGCAAATACTGGCCTACTGCTCCATCACCAAAGCCATGTTGATAAAAGGTACAAGAAATCGCTAATCAAGACCATGGTAAACCGTGCTTTCTGCCTGTCATCCACACGGGAAGCTTTCGCAACTGAATGTGATCGCCTTAAGTTGATGTTTGCGAGTCTCAAGTACCCTGAGAGCCTCATCAACTCTAATATCTCTCACTATGTTACCTCAGTGATGTCTGGAGATCCCGATGTGCCAGCTCAACAACCTGTCAACGAAAATACTGTTCACCGCGTAGTACTGCCATTTAAAGATCAAAAGTCGGCTGATGTGGTGAAAAGACAACTATCCCACCTGAGCAAGAGAATCGATCACACTCTTCAACCAGTTTTTAGGAGCCGCAAAATTGGTGAAGACCTTAAGATGCGTGAGCCCAAACCACCCTTAGTTAACCAACAATACGTGGTGTACAATTATCAATGTGATCTGTGCGATGCAGAGTATGTCGGCTATACTAGCCGGCATTTACACCAACGTATTGACGAACACCGTTTTTCAGCAATCGGCAAGCATCTAAAGAACGACCACGGCATTAAAACCATCGGCGACCCCAACAGCAACTTTTCCGTCCTCAAGAAATGCGGCGGAAAATTCGACTGTTTAATTTACGAAATGTTGTTTATAAAGAAGAAGAAACCAAAACTGAACACGCAATCGGACTCTATCCGCGCAAAACTATTTATTTAGACATACTTACCATGCACACACAATTACACGCCAAATATGTTACTTATTGTTTACTTTTTTAACACCTCACCTTTTATAAATTAACTCATCTATATTTTATTTTTCTCACTTGAAAATGATGTCATGGAGACATCGAAACGTTGTGTTAAACTTTTCTCGCTAATTTTTATCCTTAAATGTTTATCCAAATTCAATCTGATTCGATTATTATTATTATTATTATTATTATTATTATTATTATTATTATTATTATTTAGATAACGTAAGTAAATGTCCACTCTATGCTGAATTTTGAATCGGTAACTATCATTTTAATGGCTACACTTTTGGACTTCATCATTTCCAAACAGTCTCAAAGGTTTCATCCACCTTGTACAGCACAATAAACAGCACCACAGGAAAGTACTCCGAGCTAATACAGGAAAGTCAAAATGGAACCCCGTTGATAAGACCACCGGGCCACATAGATTATTCGTGTTTACAAGGCGGGTTTCCCCGCTATTTCTCAATGTATTGCTTTTATTTGAACGGTCCAATTTTAGAAATTCACCCACAGAGTCAGTTTATTTAACCAAGTGAGACTTATTTATGAAAGGTAACAGATTGCCCTATTTTCATACCCATGTGAATGCTTAATTATTATTCTGAACCTTACTGCTTTTTTACTTTTTAATATTTCACTTCAGAGAAGATTAATTGCTTTCACCTGTAATTGATCATGATTGATCAACTTCTGTATTTTGTTTTTTCACACAATTTTACAGCTTTGGGTATATTTTCTTTCATTTCCTGTCGTAGTCAGTACTAGGAAGCTTGAACACTGAAGTTGAATTAGAACTCTTTAAGTTCGGCTAACTGAATTCGCCACTTTTAATATTAAAGTGACAAACGTGGCGCATAATGAATAGTGTGTGCACTGCGTTATTTTGAATGAGATTTTACCATGTACAAGGTAACGCTTCCTCCTTTATGGTGATGCAAGATTATGCAACTGCGACAAACTTTACTCCGACTTAAATTTACATTGATGTGCGGCTTTTTCAAACGATATGATCATTATGATTGCCATTCAATAAGTAATTCGAAAAAAATATGCATGACGGCCAGTTCTTATTTATTTTTTTGAACTTGCGCGTAGATTATTCGATTCTTTTTTGTAACAAATAAATGTCATAGCAGTATGCAGGACGCGTCTCGCCATGAACCTAGTAAATGTGATCTAGGTCGCCAGTAAATATATGTTTATAAATATAACCTAGCTCAGTTGCTCAGTGGTTAGCGCGTCCGATCGCTAATGTGTTCCCGTCGGACTACCACAACTTTTTTAATCATTGTCATCTTCATAATTTTTTATCTTTCGCGTGGTTTACCATTGGTCTCCTTTTATTCATTCATTACGTTTGTCAAGTTCATAGGTATTTCTCGAGTGCATAGAACATTTTGTTAAAAACAGTTATCTCACTATTGAAGTTTTGTTTAGGTTCGCTTTAATCTCGTTATGCTGTAGGTTAAATAATTTATCGAAAAGACAAATTTATTTATGAATTTCAAGTTCTTATTAATTTCTTGTGTACAGAAAACATTCTGCTAAAAACGAGACGTTACTTCGTTGGAAACTTAAGGAAGGTTTCTTTTACCTAGGTCTTTAATACTAGGAGAGTTCAGTATTCGAATTCAATATCGGATGTTCAAATTTCCCTTTATTTTATTGAGATTTCTCAGGCGATTTTCTGCACAAAAGAACCCTTTTAGTTATCTGCGTTATTTGTTGATTTCTGCGTACAACATCTTCCGGCGAAAAGGATGTTGTAAAGGAACTCTTAATCATAACAAAACAAGAATAAAATAGAAGTAAAACGTATTAACTTTGTTTAATTTTTGTTTCGTCAAAACAACTGGGAAAAAGTCGTTGTTTCGTCAAAACAAGGAATACATTAAAACTAGAAAATTATAATCTAAAATCAAAACATAACTTTTTCGAACCAGGTGGTCCTTACATGTTCCTAATTTCAACACTACGTTGCCATGGTAACACTGCGAATTATGTTTTAACCTTTTACGTCAGACAAAGAAAGATGTTTTTTTACTTTTGAGACTGAGGATGGAATCTTCAAGTGTGACCATTCAGATGAAAGCACTTTCCTGTGGTAGTGTTTATTTTATGTTGTACAAAGTGTTTCTATAACTTTTACTTTTTGAGTCTGTGGATGAAATCCTAAAGTGTGACCATTCAAATGAAAGCTACTGAGCAGTACTTTCCTGTGGTGTTGTTTATTATGCTGTACAAGGTGGTTCTAACTTTTGAGTCTGTGGATGAAATCCTAAAGTGTGACCATTCAAATGAAAACTACTGAGCAGTACTTTCCTGTGGTGCTGTTTATTATGCTGTACAAGGTGGTTCTAACTTTTGAGTCTGTGGATGAAATCCTAAAGTGTGACCATTCAAATGAAAGCTACTGAGCAGTACTTTCCTATAGTGCTGTTTATCATGTAGTACAAAGTTCTTCTAACTCACAGCTTGGGTTTGTGGGTAAAATCTTTTTAAAAAGTGTTATTATTCAAATGATAGCTACTGGATTGTACTTTCCTGTGGTGATGTTTGTTTTACAAATTCGTAACATTAAAATTTCGCATTTTGAAAAGAAAATTGTACTTTGATATTACCGGGAGCCGAAATGCTTATCTGTTTTTTTATTTTATTTTACATCATTACTTCATTACTATAACTTAGTTTTTTTTTACTTTATTGAACCACTGCGAGGAAAAACTTGTCACTGTATATGCATGTGTAAAATATTTTCCGTTATTTAGCGATGGCTTGCTGTTCAACTCATTCGCTGCGTGAATAAAACTGTACAACTATACAATTAAATAATACACAAGTTCAACTTGTAATATTTCCTTTTTCCAAGTTTTTGCCAAACCAACATGCCAAAACAAACTTCACATAAAACTGAAAACTGATTCAGGTTATTCAATTGGTCGAAAGTTCTAGTTGGGGCTTTGCTATTTCCGCCAACAAACCCACTGGTAAACTAGCAATCTAAATTCGTTTGCATGACAATGGAGACACAATTTTAAATAATTTAACTTGTAGGATTGAAAGCCTTATCTCGTAAGAGAACCGTTGATAGCGTTGTTAAGATTGCAAGGGCGTCCGATATGAAAATATTTTCGTCACTGAAACTGCTGTTCTCGTTGTTTTCTCTTAAAGCTACCCAATGGTACAAAAGCGCAGTAAACTACTGGGACTTTGAAGATGTCTCCAATCGCACTGTCACCGACTACAAGGGCTCTAACGATGGCAGAATAAGCGGCAATTTCCAAAGTGTTTCTGGTATTGTTGGATCAGCTCTTTCCTTATCAGGGAATAATTCTTGGGTCGACTTTGGTGTTCTACCGAGCTCGTGCCTTAACAAGCCGACGAGCTGTCGCACTGGTTTTACCATCGCGGTTTGGTTAAAAATTCCAGACTTTCAGAGCAATAAAATAATTCTACAGCTGGGAGAGCACCGCTACTCGCGAGGGTTCACCGTCTGGACTCGAAAGAGTGCAAAAAAGAAGATTGGTTTTAGCGTTAACACTCGACTGCGCAAATATAACTGGCTACTGGAATGGAACAGTGGAGATTGGAATCACGTAGTACTTAAATGGGACAACAAAACAGCGAGCTTGAAAATTTATGTCAACTGCACCATAGTTCAAGTCGTTAACAAAAGTGAAGAAGCTGAACCTGTTGAAGACAGCAAAGTATCGCGGCTGATTTTAGGAGCCAGTCATGCTATGAAGAAAAATATAAAACTAATGGTTGACGAATTTGCCATATGGAATCGCTCTCTTTCCGACAACACACTGTGTTTGTTGTACAGCATCCACTCAGGTCGGTGAATTTTTTGTTGCTCTCATCAGCTTAATGTAAATTAAATCCAAATAAACTTTTTTGTTGACAAAAATATATCTAGCTGGTTTTGAATCTGCAAGAGAAGGTGTTAATAATTGTTAGCTACCGCCGTGAGTTGATGAAAGTTTAACACCCATGTATTCATACGGCGTAAATGAATTCAAGTGCAGGTGGAACTATAGATCTTTTTACGGTAAAATCTGTCATCTTGGAAATAGGGCGCGGAGTACAGTGCTGGTACGGGAAAAACCAAATCTCACGTTAAATAATTTCTTAATATATAGATTTAGCCAAGCCTAAAAGCGGAGCCGCCAAGGAATAAATTGGTGTTCGTTTCTCAAAAATAGTCCGAAACTTTTCGGTCTGAAATATATTTCGGGGCTTTTTTTGGCTCGTTCGCTTCCGAAAAGTTTTCTCAAAAAGCCCGAAAGTGTTCCGAATTGTCCTCCAATACTTTGGGGATCTGTTCTGTAAAACCAAGCTTGAAAGGTCATTCTAGAGGCTGAGCACAGCTTGATGTTTTCTTCGGGCATCAGACTGAACATATTTTACTCACGAGCCGCCTTGCTTGGTTTTTGCAATGTTTCCATATCCTGTCAGTTAACTGTCAAGGCTTGTCAAATCTCCTTGGATTATTGGCTGTTCGCTTGAATGAACTTCAAACGGCGCTCATTTACAACAACAAAATTTAAATGGGTTATCTTCATCGCGTTCGGATGTTAACAAATAACATGAACTGCCACTATTAGTGTGGTCAAAAGTTTGTACAGGCAATTCACCGGCATTTTACTGGGATTATCCGAAAGAAAGGATTTTGGGAGCTTCGAAGCACTTGTAATAAACTTATCGAAGAAATGTCGCGTAGGCTTTTATAGCAGCCGTGAAAAAATTCGAGCGCTTTGAAGAACACTCATTACTTACCGGACGAAATAGCCTTAAACTCAAAACTGCTTCGCTTATAGTTACTTAAGCAACCCTTATATTTCGTTCTCTAACTTGAGACCATCGAGATTGAAAACAAACAAACACCAAACATTCTTACCTCTATGGCATAAGTTTTGAGGCTGCAAATTGTTTGAAATTTGACCGCTTTTAGAAATGCACAGAATTGTTTTTGGAAGCTTTTCGGATATAACAGGTTTAAACCGACAACTGCTTCGCTTATAGTTTTTTAAATAACTGTTATATTTCGTTCTCTAACTCAGTAGAGACCACCAAGATTCAACTGAAACAAACAACACCAAACTCGCTTTAAGGACGTTCGCGCCAAAAACTTCTACAATACAGATTTTTTTCATACTTTGGCTACAGTCAGATAATGAGTTACCTATGTCAGAAATGGAAAAAAAATTGGGGGTCACCGACTTCGTTTTCGAAATAAAGCGCGTCAAAAACTACCCCAATTTTGACAAATCCGCCCTCGTAACTCGACATGGCCTCAGTGCTTGTTAGTTGAAAAATATTAAAAATGATTCGCTGTAGACCCACTTTCTTAGTCAAATTTTACTTAAGTGGGTCTGGTAAGTAAACAATTTGAACCGGTGTCATCCTTTTAGTTAAATTCAACCTCTAAGATCGACTTTAACGAACACCGTGCAGCTTCAATAATAGTAGAATTCGATGATGCGAGGGCAGAAAAGTTGAAAAAAATCAAACTTCTTCAATACAGATTTTCTTTAATTTTTCAAAAAACATAGATAATCGACAAAGAAAGTGATCTATCAAAAGAAAATATGGGGTCACCGAACATTTAAGAGAGTTAAACCCGTGCATAGATATTAAAGTGCCCACTAGCGCTATATATCTCCACATTTCTTCAACAGCGCGCGCGCTCAATGCATGACGTGGCATGACATCACGAAGTGAATTGCGTGCGCAGTAAGGATGCACAGAAACAATTGGCGCGAACGCCCTTAAATTATGCCAGCATAAGTTTTGCGGATGCGAAGTAAGCCTATATAAAGTTACCCGCTTTGAGGAACGCACAAAACTGTTTTCGGAAGCTTTTGGGATAAAATAGCTTTAAACCGACAACTGCTTCGCTTAAAAGGTTATTACTATTGAAAACTTGTAGGACAAGAAAATCGACAATTGCACAAAGAGATGTACCAGAAAGTCAAAATTGAAAGCAATTATTTGTCGTAATCTCACTGAAGTGATGCTTGTGCAGCTAGTTGTCTTGCGACTGTGCTTACATCTACTGTTAGGAAAAAACAAACACAAAATAATGGACAGAGAAATCGTTTTTGAAAAAAGTTTATTCGAAAACCCGTAAGTTTATACTTAAATGTAATTCGCGTTACACTTCCAAAATTGTGCATCGGTCCACGCGAGTGAAATCGGCTGAGCATGGCAAAATATTTAAGACTACATCTGTCACAAATCTGAGCGCGTTTTCTAATAATTTTTTAAAGTCAAAAGTAAATGACACATTTCTAATGACATAAATCAAATTCCCATTTCAAAACGTAATTTCTTTGACCGTAATACTCAAAATCATGTACCTTAGACCGTTTAAAAACTTCACTTACTCGGTTATGTTTCAGAACAGGGCAAGCTCTCCGCCGTGAAGAAAACAAAGCGATGAAGTCCTTTGAAGGCAGCTTTTGTAACTTGAACTTTTCGCCTTCTACCAGTATTCTTTTGAACTTTTTCTTTCCATTTATAGATATTAGATGTTTTTCTGTCAAGTACTTCAGTACTTTCGTACAATCGTTTTGCTAAAGAAGCTTAAGCTTTTAAAGAAACCTCTTTTTCAAAAGCGACGATGGTCATGCGATTTCCCGCCAAGAAAAACGCCGGTTGCCCGAAAGCACCGCTCGATTTTCCGCCAAGAAAAGGTGACGGGTTGTCTTGGGACTCCCCTCCCCCTCCCGCGGAGTCTGCGCGGACGGACGGACGTACGTACGGACGGTCATGTGACTATTACGTCACAACCAAAATTTCTCGGATCGATAGGTTACCAATTTGCTTGGCAATGGAGCTCCGCTGGCGGGCTTTGCCCGCAGGCTCCGCTATAAAATTAATTTAATTTATTAAAGAAAATTATAAATTGTAAACTTAAGATAACAAGTAGATTGAATGCAAATAATCACACTTTTATGATTTTCCATACACTTGTAAATTTTTCCCACGGACTTTGAGATGGTTTTTGTATATATGAGAACGACCTTTTATCTGATATCTTATTTATCATCTGTGTAGATTTCAAATTTTATTAAAATCGTTTGACGTTTGAGTTCGTTTTTCCCCTTGCAAACACATTATTTGGTGCCTTTTTCCCCTACTTCCAAGATGGCGAACTTTACTGTGATGTCTAATGTAAGGCGACCTAGAATTTTTTCGGGTTGCAGGATTTGACCATGTTTGAGATAGGGAATATGTCAACGAAGATTCAATTAAGCTTCAAATATCATTGTCCTATTGCCATTTTTATCAAGCTATTTACTCTTTTGGGTAGGCATCATCCAAATTGTCGGGTAGCGAAATTTCTAACCACCGAACACTCAAGATTGCTTTGCCAAAAATAAGTCCTTATACGTTTCATCAATATCCGCGTTTGCGGCAATTTTCAGTATTTTTATTGTCCCTTTTGAAAATTCGAAAATTTTCATTTCGCTAAATCGAGTCACTTTATATTTATCAGAAGAACGTCTCAACACATTATCCAAATTCACAAAAACTTGGAATGTCGCCCTACAAAATTCGCGTAATAAAGTCGTCGAGGAAATTCGTTTCTGTAATGAGGTAGCTCGAAACTCAGTTGAATAACCTATTTTCAACGTCAAAGAAGTAAGAAATTTAAAAATCAGGACCAACACTCGGTGTTAAAAACCATCAAGAATGTAGGACTAAATGAAAAATTTGGCAGTCGGGATAAAAATAACGGTGGTGAAATACGCTATTACCCGGACCGCCTAAAGTTTTAGTTCATTTCTCTTCAGTCTCGAGGATTTTACAAGTCATTCATCTATAATTATTTGGCAAAATGTTTGAAAGCTTAAAATGCCACCATGCCACAGCCTAAGAAAGCCTATGAAACGCTTGGTACACGAAACACCTTTTCAAGATAATACAATTCTCTGTGACTCAAGATGATTTAAAATTCTTGTCACGGAGCTCAACATCGCACTAGTGCTTAATTTAATTGCTTGACTCCTTTACGTTTTACCAGCATTCAGTTCATGGTTTTAATAACAAAGCTACTGCTAAGCAGAGTTTCTCCCAAAAATGGTTAAGTTCGCCAAGTATTTTACGATTTGAAATCACTGTTGCTCTAGATTTTCCGATAACCGAAAAAATATTTTCGTATTACAATATCACAGGATGATTTAAAAACTGCTAATTTAATCAGAGATTCAAAACGGAATTACATTTGCGTTTTTTGTTTCTAACTTCCACTTGGTTTTGTTATCCGGAAACAAATTAAAAAGTGAATCTCCCTCTGTGAACTTCACTCTCTTATTATAGTTCATTAAGTACTGCGTGATGCTTGTTGGCTCCGCTTATTAGTCCAGGAAAGTTAACGCGATTTGGTACCGTAAGGTCAAAATGCTTGCAACAGAATTTTTATTTTCAGGGACGTTTTCGTTAAGGACTCCAGATAAACATATTAAAAGTCAACAAAAACCAACCCTGGCGAAATATGAAAAAAAATGTAAGTTTTTTGCCTCTGTCATTTTGCCTTTTAGACGCCATGTTTTTATGCAAATTAGCCTTATCACAGACAAGTTTTACAACAAAATTTCATTTTAAGTGGCATTAATCAACTAACTTGTTTTAGTAAAGTGTTTTTAAAGGGAGAATTAATGCTTTGGTTTGCTTATCGAATATTCTCGCTACGAAATATTACTTTTACTATTACTACTATTACTACGGTTAGTGTTACGAAGTTTAATTTTTTTTTAGCTCTCACAGAGCACTTTGATATTACAACTGCAAAGTAGTGTAAAGAACAATTAATCAATGTAAGCAAACGAAAAGATTGAGTTCGGTTCAGTTTCGGGTCGAAGATGACGATAGAGTATAAGGTCGACACCAGTTCCCTGGAAGATTAGTACATTTTGGTAGGGCAGAGTTTATATACGACAGATGACGAGCAAGTCCCGCCAGTCCCGTTATCCAATCTTGAGGTAAAACTATGTATTTCATGTAATGCTTTTGTTGTGCGCTTTGCATAAGACGATTCCAGCTGGAGTCCTTGCATTGGAGTGCTTAATTTAAAGCTACAGTTGTTCGCAAAATTTAAACATTGTTATTTCTAGAGAAACACTACTGAGACCACGTGTACTGTGCAGCAAATTTTTACAAGAATTTCTTCTTGTTTGCAAACTACGGTTCACATCTTATGAGAAAATAGATGGTTTTTTTAAATAGCTGTGTAAGAATTGGACAGCTGGGCATAATTTGTATACCAACACAATCTACGTTTACCTTCAGCAAATTGTTATACTACAAACTGACCATCGAGATATCTATTCCTTTTTTCTAAATAATCTGCATGTTGTCCACCACACTGATAGATTAAGGGCTAGTCTTTCAACTTATTTGGTAATCGAACAGACGTTAATGCGCAACATCAACTCAACTGGTGGCCTTTCAAGAGACATAGGAAAGAATGTGGTGCAAAGATTAGTGTGGGTCAAGTCTATGTATTTCTGTTGCAACGTATACAGCTCTATGCAAGATTTCACCGGCGTCGCTTATAACACTAGCGAGCAACACGTAGACGCTTCAGATACTTGACAAAAGAGAGACTGAAAGGATACAGAGCAACTAGGAACTCCTTTTCCAAGGATGATACCTCACTAAGAAGCATAGTATCAGGAGTTGTAGCACACGAATCTGTAAATGTTGATCACTTTTAGAAACTTGTAAATATTGAGTAAACTTAAATTTTTATCTTTATTTTCCCACACGACCCCACAAGCTGTAAGCTAAAATATTTATCGTGTTTAAATAAAGGTTATATGTCTATCTATGGGCCCTCAGTTAAAGACGAAGCTCGCTTAAAAAGACGATCAACCAACGCTATAGCTGTACACTGTGATCTTGTGAACACACTCACTGTAAAGAAAGACGTTTTCCTGCGAAACAAACAGAACAAACAACGTTTCATCAATATGCTGAGTGAGAAGTAAAAGGAGGCGGGGTGTGACACCATTCATGCTGCAGGCGATGCTGATTTCTTGGTAGGTCAGTCTGCGGTCTCTGTATCTGCTACCAGAGACACTGTCGTCATTGCAGATGACACAGACATTTTAATTTTACTCTGCCACCAAGGAAACAACTCCAAAAAGAAAATTTTCTTCAAACCACAGCCGAAACGAGTGTCCGCCCAAGGTAAGGTCTTGGACATCCAGGCTACTTGTTCTGTGCTCGGGTCAAACCTCTGCAGGCATCTTCCATTTCTACACGCGTTGCTGGGATGTGGTTCCACGTCACGGTTGTTTAGTATTGGAATTAAGGCCGTCGGTCTTAAGAAGAGATCACAGTTGTAACAGCATGCCGAAGTATTTTATCATGCCAATTCGTTGAAAAAAGAAGATTTTATCAAAGCAGGAGAACGTGCATTGGTAGAGGTGTATGGCGACAAGGTGAGCGACAGTTTGGAGGCCTTTCGATATTGACGATTTTACGAAACGACAGCTAAAAGCACAACCGCAGTCAAGTGAAGTCCTTGCCTCCGACGTCTCCGAGATTTCATTCCCTCCGCGTTTATTACCAGGTTCAACTTTGGACTTGAAATCAAGAACTTCAACCGTGTGACTGGGGATGGAAATAAAAAAAAAGAGGGTACTCTAATTCCGGTAATGACCGACAAACCACCTGCACCGGAAACTCTCCTCCGAGTTATCAGATGTTACTGCAAGGTGGATTGTAACACGGCTCGATGCAGTTGCAGAATCGAAAGCACGGACTTGACTGTTCACCTGCCTGTGGAGAGTGTCGTGGAAATGCTTGTTTCAATCCACGTTCTGACAGATCCAGATAGCGATACAGAGGACGTCGGGTCAAATGCCTTATTGCTTAACTTCAGTACTGTTAAGGTGATTCCCTTCAATTGCATTGCGCATCCTTTCTGCGCATCTTTTTTTGCGTGATTAGCGCGCGCACGAGCGCGCGCACCTTCTGAACTTGATAGGTTTTCTATAAAAGCTGAGCAGTTCAGAGAAATAACAGGTCGTTTTCTCCTAAACGAGCTCGGTGACCCCCATTTTTTAATACATAAATCTAAATGGCACTCGGTCGAGTACAATATATCGACATTTCAAGAAAAGTTAAAAATTTTGCTTTGAGATATTTTTATTTAAATGCCGAAAAAAACACGTCTTTAGGTACAGCAGGGTATGTACGCACACGGCAAATTCTTACATTTTTTCCTATCCTTAATTCCTGTTCAATTAAAATAGTATACAATGCAAGACAAATGTCTATTTTGTTGAACTACTCCAATATTTCAATACAAGCAATCACTTTTTAAAACAATTATAGTTCTCATTCTGATTACTAGGGTTTCTCAGGAAAACCTTGCGGGTCGTATATTTGCTCTCAATGGCTATCCATGTTGTACCAAAATAAGCTCGGTGAACCCTATTTTTATTGCATTTTTAAAATGTTCTAAACATAATTTCCAGCTGGACCAAGTCTTAGAAAATTTTAAATATTCCTTATATTTCGATGGAATCACCTTAACTTAAAAAGGTACCGATAGATAATCAGGTGATGCTATATGTTTGAGACATTAATTTAAAGTTACAAGCAATGAGGATAACTTTGAAAACTGTTCATCCCAACAGCATTTCACAAACATATATCGCAATCCGTTTCAATCTTCTTCACTTTTAGCCATCCGTGACTTCCTTTGTATTTGCTGTGTTATATTTCACCGAATTTGATGGACATTTCCCATGCATGAATTTGGCTAAAATCCGTGACGCAGTTCGTTTAAACACTTTTTTGTTGAATATTTGTTGGAAAACGGTCCATGATAGAACCTAAATGTACACTTTACTTTACCGTCCTTTGTTTTTACATGTTAAGTGAAACTAAAAGTGGTAAATGTCTTGATGGGACAGTTTTCAGTGGCTAATTAGCATAAGAACACGGCAGTCGTCAACACGTGGATTTTTTTCGTATTTCCCATGAGTTGATTTTTGTTGACTTTTAGTATGTTAACATACATGCCTCAAAAGCAAACAATGTAAAAATAAAAATTATGTTGCAAGCATTTTCACCTCCTGGCATAACTTTATTGGACTATATACCCCGGACAAATAAGCTAATTCTGGTTCCTTTTAAATCCTGGGGTAATGCCATGGGGGGACCTGCTCTATGCATTACTCAGCGACCAGAGAAGTAAACAAAGTAGAAGTGTTGATCTTGACTACGCCCAAGTTAGGGATGTACGTATAATTATTAATTATTGTTATTGTTTTTTGTTATGCATTTTTTCTTAGGGAGACTTTCTTCTGTTACGATTTGTGTTAAGGGTGAGGATGATCCAACACCTTCTCCCCTACATAAGCTTCTCCAATTAAAAACCCCCTGATAAACCTTACGAAGATCTATAAACCCAGGGAATCCAAAACGGGGCCTTACGGTACTCGGCATGTTCAGTTTGGTTTTCTCGAGTAAAAGTTGTCACATTTGATTTCTTCATTTTAGACCCAGGGGCATGCCCCCCTCAGGGATCCTACTGTTTTGTCCTTGAAAACAACTAATGTATCAAATTTTTTTCTTGCAGTGAATGGGAACTTCAGTGAGTGGTCCGAATTCAGCGCCTGCTCCGTAACCTGTGGCAATGGCACGACGAAACGCACCCGAACTTGCACCAGTCCCCCACCGAAAAATCGCGGTAAAAACTGTTCCACACTTGGAGCGTCTGAAGAGACTAAACCTTGCTTTCTGAAAAATTGTCCTATACACGGGAATTATTCAGAATGGTCTGTATTTAGTAACTGTAGCAAATCCTGCGGGACTGGCTTCAGGAGAAGGACCCGTAAGTGCACGAATCCCGAGCCTTTACATGGAGGAAGAAATTGCACTGCTTTGGGGGCAGCATTCGAAGTTGAGGAATGTAACACACATCCCTGTCCTATTGATGGCGGTTACAGCGTATGGACGGAGTTTACTCGATGCTCAGTGTCTTGCGGTAATGGCACAAGAGAGAGAAATAGAAGTTGTACTTATCCGCCCCCTAAATACGGAGGGCGAAATTGTTCACATTTAGGGTCGAATGTAGAAATTGAAATTTGCAATACGAATTTGTGCCCCATTCATGGTGGGTATAGCAAGTGGACAGAATTTAGCGAATGTACAAAATCGTGTGGAAATGGTACAAAAACTAGGACTAGAAATTGTTCAAATCCTGAACCAAAACACGGAGGTAAAGATTGCTCAAGTCTGGGAGAAAATATAGAAATACAACAATGTAACACTCATTATTGTCCAATAAATGGCGGGTATACACAATGGACGAAATTCAGTGAATGTTCAAAATCTTGTGGAAATGGCACGCAAACAAGGACTAGAAATTGTTCAAATCCTGCACCAAAACACGGAGGTAAAGATTGTTCGAGTTTGGGAGAAAATATGGAAACACAACAATGTAACACTCATCATTGCCCAGTAAACGGTGGTTACACACAGTGGACGAAATTTGGTAAATGTTCAAAATCTTGTGGAAATGGCACGCAAACAAGGACTAGGAATTGTTCAAATCCAGAACCAAAACATGGAGGAAGAGATTGCTCAAGTTTGGGAGAAAATATAGAAAGACAACAATGTAACACTCATTATTGTTCAATAAATGGCGGTTATACACAATGGACGACGTTCAGCGCTTGCTCAAAAACATGCGGGATAGGAGAAACGAAAAGATCGCGTAATTGTTCTAATCCAGTACCTCAACACGGAGGGAACAATTGTTCACACCTTGGCGACCCTGTGGATGTACAGCGTTGTTTCTTACGTCACTGTCCTGTGCACGGAGGCTTCACGAAGTGGACAAAATTCGGTGAGTGTTCAAGAGCGTGTGGAGTGGGTATAAAGAACAGAACGAGATACTGCACCAATCCAGAGCCAAAGCATGGAGGGAATGATTGCAATGGAAGCCAGATTGAGATTAAAGTATGTAATGTGTTCCCTTGTCCAGTTGATGGGAGGTATACACAATGGTCAGCGTTTAATGCTTGTAGTAAATCGTGCAGTTCAGGAACAATGAGAAGAACGCGAACTTGCTCCAACCCTGTTCCAAAATTTGGAGGCAAGAATTGTTCGTTGTTAGGTCCCGCAGAAGAAATTAAGGAATGCAATACATTTCCTTGTCCAATTAACGGTAATTATTCGTCGTGGTCGAATTTTAGTATTTGTAGTAAAAGTTGCGGAAATGGGACAATGGAAAGATGGAGAAACTGTTCAAATCCTGAGCCCAGACACGGCGGCAGGGATTGCTCTTTGTTGGGTCCCCCTATAGAGATAAGAAGTTGTAACGCCTTTCCTTGTCCGATCCACGGTAATTTTTCTTCGTGGTCAATCTTTAGCGTTTGCAGTAAAAGCTGCGGCAACGGAACGAAAACAAGAACACGAAATTGTTCAAATCCTTCTCCAAAACATGGCGGAAGAAACTGTTCTTTGTTAGGTCCTTCGAAAGAAGTACTTAACTGCAATGTTTTTCCATGTCCAGTTCATGGCAATTATTCTCCGTGGTCAAATTTTAGTAGCTGTAGCAAAAGTTGCGGTAATGGTACGCAAGTAAGAACTCGAAATTGTTCAAATCCTTCTCCAAAACATGGTGGAAGAAACTGTTCTTTGTTAGGTCCTTCAAAAGAAGTGCAAAGCTGTAATGTTTTTCCATGTCCAGTTCATGGCAATTATTCTTTGTGGTCAAACTTCAGTAGCTGTAGCAAAAGCTGCGGTAATGGTACACAAATTAGAACTCGAAATTGTTCAAATCCTTCTCCAAAACATGGTGGAAGAAACTGTTCCTTATTGGGTCCTTTGAAAGAAGTGCGAAGCTGTAACGTCTTTCCGTGTCCAGTTCATGGCAATTATTCTTCGTGGACAAATTTTAGTAGCTGTAGCAAAAGTTGCGGTAATGGTACGAAAGTAAGAACTCGAAATTGTTCAAATCCTTCTCCAAGACATGGTGGAAGAAACTGTTCCTCTTTACGTCCTTCAAAAGAAGTAAGAAGCTGTAATGTTTTTCCGTGTCCAATCGATGGCAATTATTCTTCGTGGACAAACTTTACTAGCTGTAGCAGAAGTTGTGGTAATGGTACAGTGACTCGAACAAGAAGCTGTTCAAATCCTGAACCTCAACACAATGGAAAGAACTGTTCTTCATTGGGTCCGTCAGTAGACATCCAACATTGTAACGTTTTTCCCTGTCCTATAAACGGAGGTTACACAGAGTGGGGTAACTTCACACAATGCACTCAATCATGTGGCAATGGGACTATGTATAGAACTAGAAATTGCTCTAATCCTGCACCTTTATACGGAGGCAAAAACTGTTCCTTGCTGGGGCCAGCTATGGATGTGAAAAAATGCAATGCGCACCCATGTCCTAAAGATGGTGGATACACTTCCTGGTCTGAATTTACCACATGTTCCAAGAGCTGTGGTAGAGGCACCACTCAACGAACTAGAACCTGTTCGAATCCAGTTCCGCAGTTCGGCGGTCGAAATTGCTCCAGATTTGGTTTGGCCATCGAAAAGAGGGAATGTTATTTAGCGCCGTGCCCCATAGATGGAGGATACGCTGAGTGGTCCAACTTCTCTAGATGTACGCGATCATGTAATGGAGGGAGACAAAAGCGTTGGCGGCTGTGTAAAAACCCTGTCCCGAAACATGGCGGGAAAGATTGCTCGAGACTTGGCCCTTCGTCAGAAGTGCAGCCGTGCAACACGTTCCCGTGCCCAGTCCATGGCGGTTACAGCCAGTGGACTGGATTCGAGGCGTGCACTCGCACTTGCGGTGGAGGCATGCTCATAAGAAGGAGAAGTTGTACCAGTCCACCCCCCGCCCACGGAGGACGGAACTGTAGTGTTCTGGGTCCGAGTATTGAGACTATTGAATGCAATACTGAAAATTGCCCAGGTACGCCTTTAGTATTCGTCTTTTTAGTCACCTGAAACTGAATCAGCTACGTTTTTTTTTGCTATCTTTAAGAATGAGGTACTTCAATATCGTCGTTTGTAACCTTGTAACATTCCGCGTTGGTTGTGATGCGATCGAAACAGTATTTTGTTAGCTTCCCGTCTTTAATCGCTTCGAAACCCTCCTCTTAAGATAAAGATTCAAAAGACTGCAAAAGGTGCTTAACCTTAAAGACAGCCACCTTTCTTAGATGTCCCTCTCTTAAAGATGGAAAGGTTTCTTTTCCTATTCTCCGAGATAAACACCTCTCTAAAACGTAGGACACCTCCCTTTTTTTCTGAAGGCGATATGTTTTAGAGCAGTGCCCTTTTTTATAGGTAGAGAACTTTACTTGCATGTTCCTTTAAACTACGTTTAAGCCTGTATGTGGCTTGAAATACCCTTAGTCATGTCCACTTTTTTGCCAACACCTTTAAGTCGATCGTTTGAATCTTCAGATATTGTTTTCAACTTGGCTGTTAACCTTACATCGGAGAAGTGGGATGCCACACTTGCTGCTGGGAAGAATAACCAGAGAGCATACCTGCTAACATTGAAAATCAGGTTTGGGGTAAGTAAATATTTTGCAAATAGTTCGAGATATCTCTGCAGTTAAGTTTTGTATATCACTTATGCACATGCTCTTCCGATAACACGGATACAAATTGAGGATGAAAAATACTCTTTTTATACTGGGATGCGTCAAATCTTAAAAGATTTGTCCCACCCCGCTATCCTCCGATACACTGATTCTTTACCCCGTTCCTCCTTTGGACTGGGATCATTCATCCCCTCCCCCCATGGTATTTTTTAACTTGTATCCTGCTCTAAAAATTCATATCGTATCCTTCATCCTGCGTACAAAAGGGAGCACTTCTCGTCATGCTATTTTATCTATCCTTCCATTAATCTTCATAGTATCACGTATCCTGTTCCGACCTCAAGTCTGGTATCCCACCCAAAATGTTGACTCCCCCTTGATTTAAATTGCCACAAAATCAGCTCCGGAGAGCTTACTGCGTTGATTAAGCATGTGCAACAGTATTTACAAAGACCGGAGTATCGCAGACTATTTTTTTGCCTCGTCTTTTTTTTTTTTTTTTTTTGTAGTCAAACCTAACGTTTCTTTTGTTGTTGTAGGTTAAAGGGATCATGGGAGAGAATGCTGTTTCTAGTGTTAAGAATGTTTCGTTCAAGTGAGTTGTAATGCTCTGTTTGTGGGAGAAGAACAGTGTTACCCCAGGGGTATGACTCCAGGGATATTCACCCCAAGGATATAATCTTTCTGGGGGATTTTAGCTGGCTTTTCCAAATCTCCTCGGAACTTTTTTCTGTATTGAAGGGGGGGGGGAACCTGTGAAGGACGTGTTCGAATCAAAACGGGACCCTGATCCCCTGGGGTCCCCACTGTTCTCTTAGCTCCCTTTTTCATGAAGCCACACTATCCTATACTTAACAAGGTAAAAGGAATTAGACTTAAAATAGACTTAAAATACCTTTAAATCGTGTTAATTTTTGAATGGTATATGCCTGTATATCGCGAGGCAAGGATGGCGCATGCGCAGTGGAGAGAGCACTCGCCTCCTGAGTTGGAATTTCAGACTGGCTGAAAGAGCTGAATAATGTGATGCGCATTATGATTAAGTTCCCTTACTAACTCGTTACTGGCGATTTTTCCTTGTTTCCGCGGAAACTAAAATTATCCCAACTAGATTTAGAACGAAAATAAACACAGCTGTCTAAGAAAGCCAAACAATTTGTGATCCGAGTTTATCCTACAGCTCTGCTTTCCTAACTACGAAATGCATTTGAAGTTGTCGTTATTGAGGAAAGCTCCTTTACGCACCACTGACCAATTAGAACATTTTCAGCTCTCTTAGAGTGGCTTGGTCAGTCTGAGACTTTTTTCCAGATTCTCCAGTTTATTTCCCTCTATAAAAATCAACATTTCTAAATTCCACTTTGATTTTGATATAAACGAAATGCATAAAACCAACCAGTTAGTGGTAAAGCTTTCCTTTCTAATGACAGATAGTATTTTTAGACAAGAAACTTCACCCCACATTGTCTCTCTCCACCCAGGTGTATAGAATGGGTACCGGCGACATACTGCGGGGGGTAACCCTGCGATGGAATAGCATCCCATGCCAAGACGGCGGGGGGGGGGGGGGGGTAGCAATACTCTCAGTTGCTTCCCCAGTTCTTCAGTACCCGAGGATAAAATCCGGCCGTGGAGGGTCACGTGAGGCCCCAGGACCACAGGGCCACTGGAGGCCCTTTGGCTAGTGCGTGACTTTACCTATCCCCTTGGTTAAATTTAGTTTCTCACTTCGTAGAGTCATTGCTTTTCTATTTTATATCTCTTGAAGAAAGGGAAGCGTCATTGCAGAGTTTTCTGTCAGTTTGTTTCATCGTTACTACCAAGGCATCACGAAACTTCAGGACGCCATCTACAGAGAAGGGAAAATCGAGGAGTTATCAGTAGTACCTATAAATTTCACCTCACCAGATGGTAAGAAATGGTTAAACTTAGAACAGATAAAGCAGCCCCCGAAGAAAGTCCCTAATTTAATCTCGCCTTGACAAAAATCAAGAAATAAACAGTATCTCAGTTAAGAGATTAGATATTAGATTTTCTTCACAGACTCAAATGTTAGACAACCTTTTAGAGCTTGATGAACAGTGCCACAGGAAAGTACTGCTCGAAAGGTTTCATTTGAATGTTCACTTTGTAATATTTCATCCGTTGACTCGAAAGTTAGAATTGAGTATATTAAACAGCATAGGGTATCACCCTCAGACTCAAAAGTTAAGAACCACGTTGTACAGCATACTAAACAGCACCACAGGAAAGTACTACTCAGTAGCTTTTATTTGAGTGGTCACACTTTAGGATTTCATCCACAGACTCAAAAGTGAGAACCACCTTGTACAGCATAATCAACAGCACCACAGGGAAGTACTGCTCAGTAGCTTTCATTTGATTGGTCACAGTTTAGGATGTCATCCACTGACTCAAAAGTTAGAACCACCTTGTACAGCATAATAAACAACACCAAAGGAAAGTACTGCTCAGTAGCCTTCCTTTGAATGGTTACACTTTAGGATTTCACGTAAACGTTAGAACTGATTTTGCAGGTTAATAAGCAGCACCACAGTAAAATACTGTAATTACATGATTTCATCCACCGACTCAAAATACAGAAGCAGCATTTACAGAAAAATAAACAGCATCGCAGTAAAATACTTCGCAGTAGCTTTTGTTCGAATTAATGGCACATTTCATATCCACAAAGACCGAAGTTAGAGGCACATGGCACGAACTGAGGTTTTACCCTGAAAGCGGAGGCAAATTGTTGGTTTGACATAACGGGAAGAGCTTCTACCCTGCAACATAGTTTTTCTTTTTTCTTTTTTTTTTTGCAATTAGTCCTTTTTTTCTGAAAACACAAATCAGTACAGACAACTCTTGAGGGATCCATCCCTATGATCTGTTTTGCGAAATTCGGATCACTCCACGAACCAATCAAAATTCTCACTTTTCATCACAGATGTGTTAAGTGAGTTCAGCCTAACTGACACGCCTTTCGATTTTTAATTCTAGTCCCAGTGATAGCGCCAGTAAACATCACAGCTGCCAACTCAAGTTCAACTTCAATACTTCTAAAATGGCTGCCTATTCTATCGAACGGACCCATACTGGAATACAGAATCACCTACGTCGAGGAAGAAAACAACGATCAAGCTGGAGATGTAGCTGTATGGCAGAATGTTATCGCCGGAGAAAAGCTTTCAGTTAATGTGACTCGACTGAAGAAGTTTACAAAGTACCAGCTCCGAATGGCGGGAATCAATCGGAGGGGTGTTGGAGTGGACAGCGTGCCGATACTTGCGAGCACAGACCAAGATAGTGAGTATACCTAAAAATAGGTCCACTGTGCATAGGAGTGCGAACTGTCTAGCTGGAGGAAAGATCCAAAGGTTTTATAAATGTCTGAAATGTGCAACAGTTTTACCCTGGTTTTACTATTACTAAGCAAGGCTTATTTAGCTTGTTTCATATAGTTTTCCACTATTTTGACGAAAACTACACTTCAACATTGAGCAAATCCGGTCAAAAAAAAGTTCTCATGATAAATTATTTTTGATAAGCTTGTCAAACGTCAGAGCTCATTACCTGGAGCAAACGGTCGCGATATATTCGTCAAAACGTACGTTTAGTTTAATTTATCCTTTTCTCAAGTGCTCATGTCTCTGGAGCGGAATGTAACACTAAACACATCTTACAATGAGAACACAATTACGGTCTCCATGTAACATGCGTAATCAACATCTGAATCGTGCGCACTTAATTAGCGAGAGATTGAAATGTATTTAATAATTCGAAACGTCAGAACATAGATCTCATTTTTTTTTTCTTAGAACCAAGTGCACGGCCATCGGATGTTTACGCCAATAATAGAAGCAGTACAGCTACTTACGTAGAATGGTCTCCAATTCCCAAGCACTTCATCCATGGAATTCTACTGGGATATCACATAACCTATACTAACATGGATCCCGACGGATTTGGTGACGTCAGCACGGGCGTTCACGCGACTGGAGCGGGTAGCACCTCTGCAGTAATACAGGGTCTTCTTAAGTTTACCAACTATCGCATTCAAGTCAGTGGTTTTACTGTCAAAGGCGACGGGCCTCTGTCGCATGCGGTGGTTGTTAGGACGGATGAAGATGGTAAGAAATAATGGGGTTTCCATTACAAGACACCCAGTTGTAAACTAATAAACAACGTTTCTTCTAATACACAAGCAGTTAGACAGAAAAATTGAAAGACACGATAAATACACTTAATGTTTGTCAGGTATGGTTGTTTGGTCAGGAACCGACTTACTTCTAAGAAGATGGACAGAGAGAGACAAGAGAGACTGACTGACCGACCGACCGACCGACCGACCGACCGACCGACTGACTGACTGACTGACTGACTGACTGACTGACTGTCTGACTGACTGACTGAGTGACTGACTGATTGACTAAGAAAGCGGAAAGGTACCACAACTGACGCACAGACAGACAGACAGACAGACAGACAGTCAAGAAGGACACAGGTGGACACCAGGTAGCTCATCCAGGTAAGAAGCGGTGTTTTTATTAGTTAACAGACCGACAGAGAAAGAAGACAGACACACAAATACAGGCTAACAAAGAGCTCAACTAAGTAACAAAGAATGATGAATTAACAGCGAGAGTGCTGTAACAACTGGTTGTCAGCTCTGAAGTGACAATGTTACTAAAGGTAAAAAACACAGAGGCAGCCAGACAGACACTAAGACAAGACAGGTGCAGCGTCTGACAGACAGGTGTTTGGCAAATAAATAAATGCAGTATCTTACTAAGAGACAGCAGGAATATATTCGTACAGGAATATAGGTCTATGATCTGTACTCAACACTATAAGATGGAAAACCAAAGACGGAATTGTAGTATGAAAGAACGTTCAGTCAGCGAGCCGAACTGATTTCGATTCTGATGATGCACCAGTTGCCATTATCATGTCCCATGTCATCATCTCATGACACGCTGTTCCACTTTAAAAAAATATATACCGTAGTCTCTCATTCTTGTATATCAAAAGTAATTGTTTCCATTCACTGTGCAAATAAATTCTCAAATATAGAATTTTAAATTTAGTTCCCAGTCGCGCTCCACCTAACGTCACGGGCAACAACATCACATCAACGAGTATTGAAGTTCGCTGGAACCCAATCCCTCCCGGTTACGTTCATGGTATTCTCCTTGGTTACAAGATATCTTTCATAGCAACAGACCGTGGAAACAAGAGACCATGGAATGAAACTGCTGTCAATCAGTCTACAACGTCTGCGGTTATCACCAATTTACGCAAGTATACAACGTATATGGTATCGGTTGAAGGGTTTACGAGCAAAGGAAGTGGAATTGAGAGCAAAAGTGTGGCTATTACTACTGCTGAAGACAGTAAGATTGCGGTTACATACTTTATAAGCTGATATTTTCCTGTTTCACAGCTTCATCGCCACTTTTTTTTTTTTTGCTTTAAAGAACTTTTTCTGATAATCTGATTGGTAAATTTTTGGCGCCAGTTAGCTGAAATTATTAGGAGTATCTTTAAGCTTAGGTAGACTGGCTGCATGATTCAATTATTTCAGAAGTTCATGTTCATTTTCCCTGCTAGCAGAGGCCCCTTTTCCTTTGTATTCGCTGAGCTGACGGACGCGACGAAAAGCGACCTCTGCCATGGGTCGAAATGAACTGTGTTGAGCATGCGCCACGGTTACTTAGCGACCGAAACGTCACGTGATGCTTTTAGCACGTGATCAGCTGACGACTCGCACCTTTCTCAACTAGCGCGCCAAAAAACACCTGCACAGTTCGTCTAGAGATAGTTGTTGTCTAATCTACGTTATTAATTTCAAGTTATCTGGACAAGGAAGCTTTTTTAACATGACCACAACTCCAGGAATCAAAGACAATTTAACTTATTGAAGGCTGCGTGTTTTATGACCGCTTCACTAAATTAGCAGTTGGTAATAAACAACCCATGTGCAGTACGAAAGGACAATTTATAGGTTCGAAAAAACAACAATCACTTGATCTAGAATAGTTAAATTTTCTCACTTTTAAATAAAATACACCAGTTGTCAATTAAGAATTATCCAAAAACACAATCTCAAAGTCAAAATTTTAAAAATTTCCGCAAGAGATTTCTCATGTTGTCTCGCGCGTGAAATCAAACCACAACAGAGCATTTGTGTCTGTTTACGTCAGATTACTACTCTTCGAAAGGATGTTACTAAAACCAGGAACGGGGAACCGGGAACGGGGAACCGGGAACGGGGAATAGGGAACAGGGGTCTAGGACGACCGGTCAGCAGTATTCCACATAAAAATTCAAAATGGCGGATGAGAAAACTCTCCGGAGGAAAAAAGAATCGATTAAGAACCACAGAAATAGCAAAATATACCGTAAAACTCCACTAATACGATTCAAAAGGAGCTTGAAATCGTAACTTGGGGTTTATTTGTGTAAAATACTTTATGGCAGAAGCAGCGTATCACCGTTTGTAAAGTGCAACTGGTCAGGTTTATACCGCGATGAATCGGTACAAATCCAGATCAATCAATCTCAACACAAGCAGAAGTGACACCAAACTGTGACACTGTAGCCGGACGTAGGCTTTGACATTTAAGGATTGCTTCTACAAAGGATAAAAAGGTACAATATAACAAAAAAATGCAAATCCAGATGGCAACGTGATCAATTAACAAATATACATTTGTTCAAGCTAATGGATGTGTCTGTGCAGCAGGGACATGCGTCACTTAATTTTTCGTTGCACTGACGAAATAGCAACAACAGCAACAACAATTTAAATTTATTATAACAACTAATAGATCTTGAGGTTAACTGATTGTAACATAATGGACAAAACAAGTTTTAGGTCAGTTATATTTTCATTAGTAACAGATTCATTGACTTGCATTGGACTAATGAGGCTTATTGATCAATTAAAACATGCAAACATTTATAAACCAACTGGATACAATATGAAACGACTGCTTTTTAACATAAATGCTACATGTTGGCAAATCTTTCTGTTTCAAGAGATAAACAAGTGCGAGTTTGAAAAGGTTCAAGAATCTTTTTCCTTGCAAATTGTTAGTAAGCCACATTTTATCTAGTCAATGCTTTATTAAACAGATACCTTGTATGCAGAACTAGATTATAAGTTCTAAATGCAGTGCAATTTTATCCTTAGTGCAAATTCTGTCTTGTTCATCTTAAACATTAACCATATCCCAGGGAACAAAATTTCCACCAACCAATGTCAACTAAACAAAGACAATACTCGTGTTCCTATGTGTCCCTGCTACATGAACCCTCCTGTGGGGCTACCTAAAAAATCAACAAAACTGCAGTAGCCAACACAGGGCTGTAAGAGGTCAATACTAACATCCTTACCTAACACATTGAGATTTCTATTAAATGGTAGCCTTGTTACTATGCCTTGACAATATTGCAGTCGAGCAGCTACTTTGGAGATATAAAACACATGACCAACTGTATCACCGGAAATTTACTGAACAGGTTTAAGCAATTATTAGAGTAAAAGGGTGATCGACAGGCCTTTATAACTCTTGAAATGTATATATCCATTTTAAGGAAATTGAGAAATAAGATTTAAGGTGATTTATCGTTCCTCAGTAGTCTAGATGGTTACCAGTGGTTTCCAGGTCATCTCTGAATGTTGGGTTTCTGTGAATTTTACATGGTTATAGACCTGTTTCTTCAAATTTGACCTCTTACAGCCATGTGTTGGCTACTGCAGTCTTGTGAGTTTTAGGTAGCCCCTCAGAAGAGGTAATGTAGCAGGGACTAGTTATAGGGTCATGTAAATTAGCAACCAAGTCCTTGTATACCTTCAGTTATATCTCTAGTTGACATTCTATACGTACTTGACGTTGTTTAGCTGACATTGGTTACTGAAAATTTTGTTCTCCTTACAGTATATGGTTAATTACTAAGATGAACATAACACAAAGGATGACAAAATTTGCACCAAGGATTAAATTGCATTGCATTTAGAACTCATGATCTAGTTCTGCAGGGCTAACTGTTAAATAAAGCATTAACTATAGACACAATGTGGCTTACTAATTGACAACAATTTTGCAAGGAAAAAGATTCTTGAACCTTTTGGAATTCGCACATGTCTATCTCTTGAAACAAAACGTTTTGCCTATATGTAGTATTTACCTTGTAAGACGTACTTGTTTCATATTGTTTCTAGTTGGTTTATATATGTTCGCGTGCTTTAATTGATCAATAAGCCACATTGGTCCGAGTCACAGACACTCCTTAGCTTGAACAAATGTATTGTTAATCGATCACGTTGCCATCTGGATTTGCCTTTTTTTGTTATATTGTACCTTTTTATCCTTTGTAGAAGAAATCCCTAAATGTCAAAGCCTACGTCCGGCTACAGTGTCACAGTTTGGTGTCACTTCTGCTTGTGTTACGTTGAGATTGATCTAGATTTGTCCCGATTCATTGCGGTATAAACCTGGCCAGTTGCACTTTACAAACGGTGATACACTGCTTCTGCCATAACGTATTTTAGACAAATAAACCCCAAGTTACGATTTCAAGCTCCTTTTGAATCGTATTAGCTAAGATTTACGGTATATTTTGCTATTTCTGTGGTTCTTCATCGATTCTTTTTTCCTCCGGAGAGTTTTCTCATCCGCCATTTTGAAATTCTATGTGGAATACTGCTGACCGCTCGTTCCCAGACCCCTGTTCCCTGTTCCCGGTTCCCGGTTCCCCGTTCCTGGTTTTAGTAACATCCTCTTCGAAATTTTTTGAATGAAGGTACACAGAAGAAGAGACAGTAAGCTTTTCTAAATAATACATTTATTAAAACACGCCTTCACTTGTTTCTGAAGACCAAACGCGTTCAATTCTTTCTTCGAGGGAAGCTACGCGCAAGCGATCGCTCGATGTGCAAGTTATTTTGAAGAGCATTTGGTGATGCGAACTGTGCACGTTTTTCAAAACTTCTACGAAAACTGTAAGGAATATCAAGAATCCCTCAATTAAAAAGCGATTTCGATACAAGCTTACAATCAAATGTGTAATTTACTCTACCGTAGATTCGTAGAAGTGCTGGAGCATTTCACAGAAAGTCCGTAGCTCGAAAAATCTTTGGAGGTGGAAGGTTGTCCTTCGCCTTGACAGATGTTTTCTTCGCTCTAAATTCCATTCCTTAACTTGTCGAGTGTTTCTTAGAGCTTCTTCTTTCGATTGTTTGTCTTTCCGAAACGAGAGAAAGTAGACTTTGTAACTCTTCACTATGCGGGCTCACTAAATGACAGCGGAATAACTGTGAAGGAATGCGCGAGACACAGTGGGCTCAAGTCACGGTCAGCAAACAATGCAGGGAGCATGCGTTTCGGAACCGCCGTCCAAGATCGTGGACGGCGGTTGGATCAAAGAGAGTTTCGACCCATGGCAGAGGTCGCTTTTCGTCGCGTCCGTCAGCTCAGCGAATACAAAGGAAAAGGGGCCTCTGCTAGCAGGGAAATGTTCATTTTCAAATAGATGAACACGTTTTTTTATACCTCCTTCCCTCCTTCCTTAAATTCTCGTCTCGTCTCTTGTGAGTAAAACTGTTTTGACTTCCAGAACAAAATTCATTGAAATCATCCCTCCAGTTGTCCATATAGCAAAATTCGAACCGCTTAAGGACCAATCAGGATACCGATAGCCTTTTCATCATGGACCAGTTACTAAGATATACATGATAAAAGACATAATAATAGCATTTTTTGTTTCTTATAGTACCGGACGCCTATCCCACGAACGTCACTGGTTTTAACAAAAGTTCCACCTCGTTGTTTGTGGAGTGGCGACATATTCCACCGCAAGACAGATGTGGCATTCTTCTGGGATACAAAATTTTCTACGCTCCTAAAGATTCCAATCAACCATTCAAAACAATAACTGTCGATAGCACCAGGTCGTCAACGACACTTGAGAATTTGAAAAAATACACGTGGTACGTCATACGAGTGGCCGGCTACACTAGCAAGGGACTGGGGCCGTATCCTCCACGACCGTTAGAGATTCGAACTAGTGAGGATGGTAAGTCACGTGATCCTCATGTTTCTGTAACAACTAATGGAGCCTATAGATCAATGCTGAAAAACGTGGGTTGAGCTCTGTGGTTAGTTCAACCATTTTAGTTTCAAGATCAACTTAGAAATTCTCGATACTAGTCACTATCTAGTGAGAAAATGACGTTGGGAGTGACGTTATTGCGAAAACGTCATGACATTTCATATGTTGATATTACAAGAAGAACTTGATGCTATTTTCTTATCAGGCTTACTAGGTATTTACTGTGACCTACTGCGAGAGCCAAAAACGTTGTTGGCTAAATCGTTATTGATATTCAAAGATTGCGGGCGCTGTGTGAGAAAATGACGTTGGGAGTGACGTTATTGCGAAAACGTCATGACATTTCATATGTTGATATTACAAGAAGAACTTGATGCTATTTTCTTATCAGGCTTAGTAGGTATTTACTGTGACCTACTGCGGGAGCCAAAAACGTTGCTGGCTAAATCGTTATTGATATTCAAAGACTGCGGGCGCTGTGTGTGTCCTTGAAAAGTAAATTTTTTTATTAGCTTTTTAGAGTACTGACTGACTGACTGGCTGACCGACCGACCGACCGACCGACTGACCGACCGACCGACCGACCAACCGACCGACCGACCGAACGACCGACTGACTGGCTGATTGACTGACTGACGGACTGACTGACTGACTGCTACCTACTTAGGTCTCATTTTACTATCCGGCATGTAAGCCCCAGTTTTTTTCTGTTTGAAGAAAAGCGACCTTATCATCGTTGTTTTCCGATTGCAATCCTCTTGGAGTTCTTCTACAACAATTGGACTAATAGTTTCTTGTAGTTTAGAGTAAGATTCTTACCTCTATGGATGACTTTTTTTTCCAAAGTTAAATATTTGTGTCTTTCCTGCTTTTAGTTCCCAGTAAACCAGCGATCTCAGTGAAGGCTCAGAACACCAGCCACACAAGCTTGCTCATAGAATGGAAAGAAATACCACCGGACTTTATTCATGGGGTGCTATTGGGCTATAGAGTGCTATTCTGGAGATTCAACGAATCACGTGATACATACGAGACAAGACAAACCGGACCTGATGTACATTTACTTCATTTACGAGATCTGTGGATTTACACCAAGTATAAGATAGAAGTTCTTGGATTCACTTCTGCTGGTGAAGGAAGTATTAGCGATGAAATAGTGGTATCGACGGATGAGTTTAGTAAGTTATATCTCGATAGTATTGAGAAGTTTTGTTTTATCTTCACATGTAATGTTTGACACTTTTCTGGGACCATTATAGTGCCTTTTAGTAACGACTTCCTTTAAGTGCCACTGACCTCCTTTTTTCGCTCACGGAAACCTCTCTATAACTGCAAACAAATTGCTATAGCGTTTTTCCTTTAACTTTCAATTAAATGTCATAAATCGCATTTCAAAGTTCGAAGCGTTGGCATTTTTAGCCTCGTGAGGAGAAAACAATGAGTCTTGACAGGCTGTGATGTTATCTCCGGACATGTACAGAGTTGTTCGCAGGTCTTCACGGCTTCGTCCGCCTCAACTATAAGAACTTGCCCTCTCTATATCATGCGTGACACGACTGTTGTTTTCGGTTGAAATAACACAAGCGTCCCTGAAAACGGTGATCTGCATTAGATACTATTCTTCAACGATGACCGTCCGAAGTGCATGAGATGAAAAAAGAAACGAGTGGACATCGCACAGCGGATAACAGCACATTGGACTCCATCAAAGAATTTGTCAATATGTTCCTTGCACTTTGGAAGAGAGGACTTATTTGTTTCTTTACAATGACTCGGATCAAAGCAAGGCCTCACAGTCTCCGTCGAAGAAAGATCAATATGAACCCTGTGTTGACCCCATAATTTGGGCGAATCACCCTGAGATTGATTCAACTCTACCGCAGTCGGACCTTAGCGGGAACTCAGTATTTTGATTCAAGAGAACATGTGAAGGCTGCGGAAAATACAACAAACTCACAAAAACAACAATAACACAACTTTATCACACACCAACCACAAATAGTTATATGAATAAGCACTGCCTACAACCAGCAACTGTTCGAGGTGGGCAGTGCGTTGAGACAGATTAGAAATTACAGGTCATTTTAGGGAAAGGGTATCGTGTTTCGCATTATTGTTTCTCAGTGCTGATGATTCTAAATCAAAATTCTGCGCTAAAAGCTTAGCCTCTCGAAGCTAAAGGTCCACCCCTCACAAAGGCTAATTATCTCTTACGTATTTTTTTCTGTATTTCTTTCATTAGCTCCCAGTCAATCCCCGATCAATGTACGAGCACTAAACAAGACAAGTCCGACCAAGATTACGGTTCAGTGGAACCCAATCCCCGATCCATTCTACGTCCACGGTATATTGCGTGGTTACAAAGTACTTTACAAGGCGATTGCCATATCGAACGAGAAACTCGAGGAGGACCTGGAAACTAGAGAAGTGAAAGTTCAGCCTTCAAAGTTGTCCGCTGTGCTTGAGAATTTAAATGCGTTCACGAGATATGAGATTGAGGTTCTGGCTTATACAGTCAAGGGAGATGGTGTCAAGAGTAAAGCTATAAGAGCAGGTAACTTGGTTAGGATCAGAATAAAATGCGTGCAACCCGTTTTAAGCGCGGGAAAACATACAACTGGTGTTAAGTGTGTGAAACATGTAACCGGTTTCAAGCGCGGGAAATCACGTAACCGGTGCCAAGAGCAGGAAAACATGCAACCTATATCAAGCGCGGGAAATCGCGTAAGCGATGCCAACCGCGGGGAACACATGCGACCATACATTATCAAGGGCGAGAAAACGCGCGAAATCACGGTTACGGTTGGTTTTTGTTTTGTGTAAATTGAATTCAGTACGTAACAAAAATGGAAAGTAGACTCAAAATACCATCCCCCAAAACCAATGATTTAGTAGTATTGATTCTCTTCCCGACACGCTTGACTCCCGCACCACCACACGTGACACGCTTTTTGCAATGCTTGTGGCTCGTTTTACGCGTTTCAGTGGTTGACAACTATAGCTACACTTGTTAATTACACCTGTAAATGTTGATATAAATTAACCCAAGGTCACTAGTGCTAAAAAGCTGATGAAATAGCGCGGGGCGTGAAATAACGCGAGACGTAAAACGAATCACGTGAAATAAAATTAAATTGACCCCTGCATTTCACATGGCGCTTAATTAGCCTCCTTTCACGTGCGTCTCGCTGTAAGTCACCAATAAATCAAGTGATTCACTCGCTTTGGGATAGCTAGGGCTTAACAAAGCAAATAACGTTTTCTTCTTCAGAAACGTGCAACTGCCACAGTACCATCTACACCAACTGGTGGATCAATCCCCCGTATGTGGATGAACAAGGCTTAAACAAGAGCGGGATTATGACTCCTATCCTAAAACAAGCCGTGTACACCTGTTGCGGGAACTGTACGGAGCACGGCGTCTCCCGCATTGACTTCGAAAACACAACCACGGGACATCCCGCGAGGAAACCCGGGCTCCTGCAGTTCAAGAGCAGTTTTGAGGAGACAACCGAGCTACATTTCCCGGTGTACGGGTTCATGGATCAGGCCCGATATTCCAACAATTACGGGTTTGTTCCGTTTGTCCAGTCGCCTGGAATGGCGCTGATAGTCATCGGAGATGAGGAAGGCACTGCTGCTTCTCTGCTGCTTAAGTCTCTGGCGCTTTGTTTTCCGATTCTGTTTCTATCCATTGCGATGTTGTGGGTCTCTAGTCTGGCGATGTGGTTTGTGGTAAGTGGCGTTGATTTTAAAAACTTTCCAAGTTTAAAAAAGAGAAAAACCTTGTACTTTTTAAAGTAAAATACCCGGCCTAAAAGATTCTATGTATCTGATGTCACGTGAGAAATTAGTCTGTTTAGCTGGTTCTTAACTAGGAGCGTACTTTTAAGGATAAAACGGTTTGTTACTGATCAAAAAATGTAATCTAATATGGGTGTGGTTAGCCTGCGTGCGGACGTTCCTATTTCCTTTGCTTCAGGCGGACGCAGACGTCACTTTTCGGCATGAAGCAAAGTAAACAGGAGACGTTTGCACACAGGCTAGGGTGTGGCCCCTTGTTCTATATATATATTTTTTGAACCCAACAACAGGCGCTGGAAAACTACGATGTACTACTAGAGCTTCTTCATTGCTGCCACTAGTGGGAACCGTACATGCTTTTCCAAATACCAAGAACCCATTTCAATGTTAGTGATACAGGTTCTTATAGATTGTCCGCACAAAACGTTGCTTTTTTAACCGTCTACAGTAAAATTGATGAGTTATCAAAAGTTGAATCCATTTTCGAAAGCCTCCGTTTTTCTTAGCGTTTTTGATCGATCATTTTAGTATAGACAGGCGGAAACGCTTCAAAGTATTGCCCGTTTTTATTAAAACGAGAACATATTAGTGTGGATGGGGCCTAAGACGAAGGGTTTTTGATAGTTCATTGAGTGGCCATAGAGACAGTCATTCCTTATCGTGACCCGCAAGATGACCGGCTGTTATTTCGAGCTCTGGCCTACTTATCAACTGCTATTTGCCTTACTTTTTTAGGAAACTGCTTACAACGATCGTCACTTTCCTCGGAACATTTTGCAAGGCAGCTGGGAAGCCATGTGGTGGGCGTTTGCTTCAATGACAACTCTTGGGTAAGGCGCTTGTGGAATATCGTACAGTTATGAGTGGTGAGGAGGAGATGGGGAACCTAGTATGGTCTTTTTTCGCAGTTTTTATCTGATTGGCTATCTTATCGTTGACTATTCGCTGTTATTATATATAAATGGCCCCGTCAAGAACTTCGATTGGTTCCACTGAAATCTAGGCTATGAATTCATGTACGACTCGTGGTCCTTGAACAGCAATTTGTAAATTTAACTGATTCATGGACTGTTGCAAAAAATTTCCTAAAGCAGGCAGGATACTTGTCCTCGTTTTCCATGGATATATACCAACTGTCAATTCTGCTTCTCCTCGATCACGAGGTATACGTACTGGCTGAGAAATGTGGTCTTGCAATGGTGAAATATTGTTAAATACATTCCCTGGATATGAGTTAGCGCACTCTCCGATTGGCTCCCTTGCGAAAGGCTATTAGTGCAAGATATGTAGCAAGAATATATTCTTTTCTTTAGGTAAGCTAGCAACATTTTTCGTAATCAAGGTTTACGCTGACGGATGTAAGGTAATCCAATAGGGTCCGGATTCTACAAAAACACTGTGGATTTCGAGTTCTGCTGACTGGTTTCTAGATTCCACATCTTGGAATTCCAGATTACAAGAGTAGAAGGATTATGGATTCGAATTTCAGTTAATTATCTGGATTTGGGATTCCAGCGGTTGGATTCCGGCGGCTTCCAGAACGTAGATTCCGGATTTCAAAGGCTGGATTCCGGATCAGTTCCAGGGGCAATAATTTGCTGGATTGCACATCACATCACATCACATCACCTTTATTTCACCTCGGATTTACAAGGGTAGCTGTATAGCTAATTTCTCCGAGAAAGAAAAGACGAAGAAAACAAAATAATAAATAAATAAAATAGTATTAATAATAAAAATAAAAATAAAATCATATATTATATACAGTACATTAAACTACTATTTACATAGGTAACAATTGCATTGATGTTCGAAAGAAATTTGGCATATTTATACTCGATTACCTTTCATGGGGCGGGTTTCCATACAATAAAACAGTTCAATTATACTCTATCTTGTGTTACACACTGAAAAACGTACAAACAACTCGCTTTGCTCACCTCGACGGCCGTGAGCTCTTAAGGCTACGCCGGGAAAAGCGGACCAATTAACGTATCAGACCAGTAGTCGTTTTCAGTTCACATTTTTCATTTTAGCTGATCAACCTCTTGTTTAAAATTTACGAATGATCGATGGATCATTGGTATGTTTTAGGGTGTGGCGATAATTAGGAAAAGGGACGATAAAACGTACAACACAAAAAGAGACGTTAAGAGATATAATTATTACACAATCATCGTGATCGAGTTAAAGAGAGAGAGTCTTCGATGCCTTAGCGAAAGAGTTTGTACCCTAGTAAGTCAGAATCGGTTATCTGCAATAGATCAGCTCTTTAGATCTAACGTGCAAAATCCTCGTTCACGGCTTTTGCTCTCTTCAAATGTTATAAGCTCACGAACGGTTCTATTTCGAGGAACAATTATTTATTAGCCGTTTGACCGTATGGAGTAGCTGAATAATGTTCTCTTTTTTTTTTTTTTAATCACTTGCCAACAGTTACGGCGATCGGATTCCAAAGACACCCTTTGGTCGATTGGTGTGTTTGTCTTGGATTCTGATGGGTCTGGTCATGGTCACGTGTTTTAACTCTACCATGACAACGCTGCTGACCGCTAGGATCTTGGACGAAGATGTGACCTTATATGGAACGAAGGTTTGTAAGCGTTTTTTTTGTATTGGGAATTCTAATTTCATTTAGTGATATAATTCGTAATACCTTTACTCCTGGAGTCAGCAGGAGAAGTAGCTGTTTGACGATTGCCAGGTGATAGCTAGAGATTTTTTATATATAAGGGAAAATGGTTTCAACAATTTAAAATTAAATGTTTAACATTGTGCTTTGGGTGTTATTTTGATTACCATTCTTCTTGAAATAAGTCAACTATTCTGCTTACACTCTAAAGAACGCAAGGTATTGCAGGAAAATCTGGCGGAGCGAGTTCGCCGGATTTTACATCAAAATGAGGTACTGCATGTATGCCCTTAACAATGCCTTGTTCATTATAATTTGCTCTTTAGATTGCTGCCATTCAGAACTCCTCAAGTTATCGTCTGGCCATTAGAAAAAACGCCCGAGTCAATCCTAACGGTGAGTTTCTATAGCAACATGGCTCATTCCGACCAATCTCTTTGATCCAATCTACTCAACATGAACTTAACGTACTACTCGGCGCCTATGAAACACGCAAAACTGATGCGATGGAAAATGCTAACGAAGACAGAGATTGATATTTTCGAAAACACGTTTAACTTTTGAAAAAGCATTCTTTTCAGCAATAGCTTTGCTCCAAGTCGCTCGTTCCGGTTGAGAACTTACGCGGTCCACGCTTTTGATTCAAAATTGAGGCTAGCTCCGCTCGTTTCCTAGGCAATTGATTTGCTTTGCATTGTGCACAACACACGCACATATTCCTAGGGCCTTTGACAATCATTCAAACCGCTCTTTTGCACCGTAATTTATACATACGCGCATGCGTATACGCACATACTGGGGCGTTTATTTCAAAACTAGACTTCGTACACCAGGCGTTTATTTGGACCCGGCGTTAATTAAAAAGGTTTATTTTTCACCGTTCTAATAGGTTTAGTTTTTGGTCTTTAAATACATATAAGGTTCAATAAAAAATTATAGCACAGTATTGCACAACATAAGTAAAAGAGGAATAAAATATCACCGATTTCGTCTGTAGTCCATGAAATTCAAACTAATGCAGGAAAACTGGGTGTAGAGTACATTATACCCACTTCCTCAGTTTAATAGGCTTCTTTCGATATATTAAAATTCAGCTTGGTAGCGAGGCTTAGAGGACACAAACAAAAGAAATGAATAAACATGCTTGTAAAATTTCTTTTATTTGTGTCCTCTAGGCCTCGCTACCAAGCTGAATTTTAATATATCGAAAGAAGCCTCTTGGAATGAGCAAAATAAATTGAGCTGAAGTACTGCAGTTCATGAGTCCTTTTTTAATTACTATAACTAAACTTTAAATAGATTCAGAGTCGAATAAACGACTGGGGCGTTTATTTACAATTCGACCCTGTTGACCCGGCGTTTAATAGAGAGCATACAGTATAAATCTTAACATATCTTTTGCACCCAAGAAAATAATTAGCGACCTTGAAGCAAGCGTACCTTTTATAGTTTGAACTGGTGAAAACGAACAATTGACAAAGTGGACGCCATTGAGTTTGATCGTTTCAATAGTTGACCGGGAAAGTAATCAATAGTTGAAAAAGCCTTCAATTCATAAAAACATCTAACAATAAGCAAAATCGCGTTTGAAAAATATGCGTTCTCCAAAGAAAGCTCAACATATTATGGACAAGTAAAAAGTCAAAACAATTACAAAAATGCTAGTACTGACAAAAGTGCTTTGCCACATTTTCAGCAAAACGAAAACGGAGACGTTTAAAGGGGTTCTGTCAAGTCACCATTTTAAGTATTACGTTAAAAGGTTAAAGACATCTTGAAATCAAAGGGGACCAAAATATAATGGTTCAGTTTTGTTTTAAGTTGTTCTATTAGTTTTCTTTAAAAAAAATCCCATAAAACTCATTGTTTTTTTTTTCTCTTGGAGAACTGTAATTCATAATATACTGCAACTCCTCCCTCTACAGCCAAAGAATACACTAACCTTCAAGAAGTATACGACGCGCTCACAAATCGTGAAGTCAAAGGTATGCTAATAGATGCCTTCACAGTCGGCAGCAAGAAGGAACTGTTCGATCGACGCGATCTTCGAATTAGCCAACTGTTAGACTACTCAGCAGCTTACGGTGCTGCTCTGGGAGGGGAAGCAAAGAAACTTCAGAAATGTTTTCAGAAATACGTTAGTGAGCAACGATCTGAGATATCAAAGATTGTGGAGAGAAATGTGGACACGATAGAGGTATGAACAAAATTCCGTTAACGATTCCAGCGTTGTATTTAACAGATGAAGTAAGCAAAATGAGCTCCAACATAAATGTATATATCTTTTTTTTTTTTTTTTTGTACGAGGAAGTAAAATGACTCTGCTGTTTGGGTTTACGAGACACGTTTTCAATGTGACCATTGAATTGTCAACATTCAAATAAAATCTGTTGAGAAGTACTTTCCTGCGATGCTGTTTATTATGCTGTACAAGGTATTTCGCACTTTTGAGTCTGTCTATGAAACCCTGTGACCATTCAAATGAAAACTACTGAGCAGTACTTTCCTGTGGTGCTGTTTATTATGCTGTACAAGGTGGTTCTAACTATTGAGTCTGTGGATGAAATTCTAAAGTGTGACCATTCAAATGAAAGCTACTGAGCAGTACTTTCCTGTGGTGCTGTTTATTATGCTGTACAAGGTAGTTCTAACTATTGAGTCTGTGGATGAAATCCTAAAGTGTGACCATTCAAATGAAAGCTACTGAGCAGTACTTTCCTGTGGTGCTGTTTATTATGCTGTACAAGGTAGTTCTAACTATTGAGTCCTTGAATGAAACCCTAAGGCGTGACCATTCGAACGACAACTAATAAGTAGTACTTTCCCATGATAATGTTTTATAACTTCTTACAAAAAAATGGAATTTCGTGGTTTTTTTTAATTAATTCGTTTCTTCTTATTCTCTTCCAGGTGACACCAAAAAGTAGATCGGTAGAACGTTCCAGCAGTCTGTTTGATCCTCGTTTTCCAACATACATCCGCGCCGTGATAGTCTGTGGCGTGCTTCTTGTTGTCCTGTTGTTAGTCGGAGCGAAGTTCGAGTTTGCAAAGAAAATGGGATGGATTAAGTTCAGAAAAAAAGGTGCGCCTGTCATTTCAATTCTACAGATTTGAAACAGAAACACATCACCAGCCAAAATGGCTTTGTCCAAAGGGGAAGATGTATAGAAATGCTTGGATTCGAACATTTTGTTGAATTTTTGTGAACAATGAATTAACACAGGTCGAGTCAAGTGCATGTTTGAGTCGCTACCCAGCTTCTTCAGTGCGTTGTGATTTGGACACTCCTGACGCCCCTGTCGGTTTTAGTATGACAATTCAAACCAAAGCTTTTGGACAGGGCAGGTGTTTTATGGTGGTGGTGTTTCTATGCTGGGTAAGGTGGCCCTACCTTTTAAAACGCTGTTAGCCTCTTTCAAGCTCTCAGATAGGAGGGACGGCGAAAATTTGAAAGGGATCGCGAAAATTAGGATGAGCTGGATCTGGAGGAAAGGGGGAGGCGGCGCGGTGTGTCCTCAGCCCCCAGACGATTTTTCGTGCTCTTTTGTCGTTCGCTTTCTTATCATATCGGAGCCTGGAACAGGTTACATGCTGTACAAGGTTCTTATTAGTTTCAGTCTGACTTAAATCCCACGTGATAATTTTAATGAGAACTACACATCGGCACTCTCGTGGTGCTGTTTATTATGCTGTACTTTCCTGTGGTGCTGAACAAGGTGTAGTTCTAACTTTTGAGTCTGGGGATGATTAAAGTGTGACCATTCAAATGAAAGCTACGGAGCAGTACTTTCCTGTGGTGCTGTTTATTACGCTGTACGAGGTGGTTCTAACTTTTTAGTCTGTGGATGAAATCCTAAAGTGTGACCACTCCACTGAAAGCTACTGAGCAGCGCTTTTCTGTGGTTCTGTTTATTTTGGTGTACATGGTGGTTCCAACTTTTTCGTCTGTGAATAAAACGCTGGTGTGACCATTCAAATAAAAGATGTTTTTCCTGTAGAACGTTCATTACTTCTTACAAGATGGCTATGACATTTTAGTAAGAGGGTAAAAAACCTTGGAGAGCGCTCGAATGGAAGCTTTCTAACAATGCCTTGTCATGGTTCTTTTCGCTTTTCAACTTTGTTCACCGATCCTTTTTTTCATTAAAAGGTGCCTGTTTTAGGAATCAAGGTTAGCTCAACCCTTTAATTTTAATTTCAACCCTTTAATTTAATACATATATATATATATATATATATTTTTTTTTTTTTTTCAGAAAAAAAACATCCGCTACCAAGGGGTGTCGAGCAGATGAGAAATAAAGCCGAGCTGAAAGCTGAAATGTCTAGAATAGTTACCATATTCAAGATCAACTGTTCACGCCGAATACAAGCCCTACGACAAAAACACAAGAAAGAGCTGCTGCATCTAGCGAAACTTAAAAGACAAGCTGAAAGCGCGCTCATACAGAAGGGTTCATTCCGGAGGGACAGTTTATTCCCTTTGACTTTTGGCGGGACCAAAACTACAGAAAGCAATAGCAGTTCCGATAGAAACGGCCACACAAGACAGGACTCGTCCCTTAAACAAGCAGGGAGTGAAATTGAAACCATAGTGTAGGAGTTAATTTACGGTAATCGTATACGTGTTTAAATGCATTGATGTCTTACTGGTCTTATAATACTCTCCTTAATAATCTATGCTGTTATTTCACATTTGTTAGCACAGGTTGCATGCTTTCCCGCGCTTGGAAACAAGTATGAAGTTGCATGTTCATTGCACCTTGCATTGGTTTATTGCTTGCAACTTGTTTTTCGCACTTGGCGCTGGTAGCAAATTTTGAACTGGAGTTCTGATTGGCCAAGAGACTGGGGCGGACGTAAAAAGTTTCTCTTGGGCCAATGAGAGAGCTTCATCGCAAACAAACAAAACAGATCTACTTTTTCGATTAGGATAGACGTAGTACACGTACATAACATAACATGACAGTACATCACTATCAGTTTAGTATTATAATCCAATTTTAACATGACTTGCGAGTTTCCCGTGTTTTTTCGTATTACTGTCTGCTATCTCTGTAAATCTATGTTTTGGCCCCATCCACTCAGAAAAACAGGGCAAAAATAAGTAATAAATAAATAAACAAACAAACAACAGTGAGTGGAAGCCTGTGAAAGCTTTCAAGATAAAGTAGTCAGCGAGCAATTCTTGTTTAGCTATATATGTAGTACGCCATGTAATGGAAATGAATTATCACCTGTAGAAAACATTAGGAAGGAGTCCAGGGCTGCCTTTTTGTCAGAGAATTTTTGTTTTGTTTTTTAACTTAACCCCATTTAGTTCTGTGCTCCCTTACACACTGCTCCGGACTTGACTATGCATGTATACAAGTCGCTGGATGTCATTTGCAAAACGAGGTTGTAAGAAAAAAAAATATTGTATTCCATAAAATTAAAAGTTCTTCAAAGTGATAGCTTGATAGTTTAACATACTACAAATTTCAAGGAAAATGAACGTAACTCAATGTACTTGACCATTTTTCAAAACTCAACTCATCAAAGTGTAACATAATTATTTATTTTGTATGTTTATACTATTGTAATGTTCACTAAGTTTTTTTTAAAGGTTAAAAAACATATTTTTGTATTTAAAGTAAGAATAAGATTAACATGTAATAAAAATCCATACAACAGCTGCTGTGTAGTATGTTCAATACGCATCAGGAATTCATAAAGATGAAACTTGCATAATATACAAATGATTGGCTATTACTGATGACTGTGCAGCCCACAAACAGAAAAGCCTTTCCCACTTCCATTCCCTGTTTTTCATTTCAGCAAAAGGAAATGCAAGGGATAACTTTGTCATGGGATACAGCAGCTCACGTAAAACCGTCGGACTGTTTTACAGTCCCACAGCCATTTAGCTAGGTTCCATGTGCTTTGCAGTGATGTTAGGTTTATTCCTGTGTTTATAGTATACTTGAGGTTGACTTCTGAAGTAAATTGAATCAAGAACTCGCGTTCCAAAAAAAAGTTGTTTTGCTCCAATTTAAACTGGTAAACTGGAAGTTGGGTTGAGTCTTGTAGTGGCTGAGATTATGTGGGATGTAGAGGGTAGATTGCTCCGGGAAAAAAAATAAAAATGGACAATAACACCAAAGACTATCGTTTGATTGTTACCACCATCTTCACACTTACGATTAAGATAAAGCTAAAGAGGAACCCATCTTTAGGTGTGGAAAAATGGTTTTGGATTGTCTGCTTACTTTCCTGAAGTTCAACCCCTGCCCTGACACAAGCATGTAACTTGTCCCCACAATATCACTACTTGATCAAACAAACAACTGTTAAGGTCACTAGAGTCCTAAAGTAAAGGAACTGATTGGGATAAATTACCAAGGATAAAATGTCTGGATGTTTCAGTAAATTCTACCAATACCAAACGAATTATATGGAGGACAACAGTGAGAAATTATGCCTGTTAATATCAGGGCTTAAGGAGATAACAAAAATAGTAAATGGGGGAGATCAAGAGTTGATCTCCCCAGATCACCATGATTGCCATGTCAGGTCTGTCTGGATCTGCCCTGAAGTGCACCAGCTAACAGATATCCTACAAGCTGGGAGGGCCAACTCTGCCTTCACTGGATTTGTAATGGTTACAGAAACATCCACAGTTAATTCACACCAATCCTTATGACACATGGTTGGGTGAGGCCACAAGTATACAATATTATTAATATTGAGATCAGAATTCAACGAAAAAACTTATACAACGAACACGCTGCTTAAAGCATTCTAACAAGGACAGTTAAAAACCACCAACTAAGAAGACTGTTTGATGGCTCAACACTACTCAACAGCTGAAAAAGAGTTCAAAAGGCAATTGTGGACAACCTAACTAAATATGCTGCTACACCATCACTTAACCCTTAAAGCTCCAATAGTGATCAGCATCAAATTTCTCCTCATCATATCTGTGCACTATAACACATACAGGTCATGAGAATTTAGGAAATGATCACCAGAGATAAATTGTCTTGGTGTCTTAACAAGTTCTCCCAATAAGTAGTCAATAAAATCTGTGGAGACCAGTAAGGAGAATTTGTATAATGATGTCAGGGCTTTACGGGTTAATTTTCACATAAGCATGAGTCAAGTTTTGAAGAGTTAAATGTTGACTAAGAGTGACAATAGTCCTATTTAGCAAAATGTCAACCAACATACATTTACACTTTTCTTTATCTATAAATAAATAAAAAACAGGTGCTCAAGCGTCAACGTCACTAGTTATTGCTTGTTGCACTGCTAGGTGTTAAAGTTTATGGTATGGAACTACATAAGGTGTTAAAATTCTAAAATGACCAAGTGCTGAGTTATCCAAATATCTCTTAGGGGAAAGGACAGGAAACATCAACGTTTTGACAGATTTGGAAAGGACAGGAAACATCAACGTTTTGACAGATTTGGCTTCTCTAAGGCATTAAAATAAAACTTAAACTACACCCACAGATGAGATTAACAGACATTGTAGGGGTTCCTTTCAAATTTTTTTTGCAAGTAGTCCATGTCAATTTTATATGCCAGGGTGGGGGGGAGGGGGAGAGCAAATTGTCAGAGTGAGGCATCCTTACAGGTTTTGTTTTTCAAGCCATGCCCACAGAACAAGATTCGTGTACCTTTTTGGGAATCCTTTCAAAATTTCCAACAAGCACCCCAGTCACTACCAAGGGAGTTCACCCGGAGGGGGGGGGGGGGTGAGAATGGAAAAATCTTTAGTGTGAGGCATCATCGCTGCTTTCTTCATCACAAATTAAAGTTTTCTCCAGCTCCTGTAGAGCTGCTTTAGCTTTTTCCTCCTCCTTGCTCCAGAGCTCTAATCTCTCAGAACTGAGCACTTCACGAGCATGATCTTGAGTCCAGCTTTCAAACATGTCTCCTCCTAGCTCTTTGTGGAGTTCTTTTCTCTGTATTTGAGACTTTTTGACCTCATTGCTCATGCTAAAGAAGAAAGAAATGTTAAGCACGTTCCATTCTAAACCCTTCCTGAAATCAGGATAGCTAGTACTGGTATAGACTAATATGCAGGAAGGAGGGGAAGGGGAAGAGCAGAGGAAGGGGAGAAGACTGTTTCAAGTGGCTTCTTAGAACTAAGCTTTAGAAAGATGGGGTCACAAGTACATGTAGATACAAGTTCAGAACTTCCGCTGACTTGTCACTTTGTTTTGGTTTGCACCCAACAGGGAGGCTTCCACCAAAAGGGGTGCCTTCTTTTTGCACTTGGAGTATACTAATGGATAGGGAAATTTACTGCTCTAACAAGTTAAAGGGTTGCTAAAATCTCAACTAAAAAAGTGGCTACGCATCTCTGCCATGAAAAATTATTCAAAGCTCTCCAAGTTCACTGAAAAAGTGGCTACACATCTACACTGTGAAAATTCTGAAGTGATATGCAGAATACTTTGTTGTCAGTATTTTTAAAGGAGTCTGACGTTTTTAGAACGAGACGTAGCTAATAGCCAATGCTATCATCTCCGAGACTTTGATGCAGCAGTTTTCAAAATTTGAGATTGTGTAGTTCCAGAAAACATCCATACTCCCCCCACACAAGGTTTATTGTTTTGCATCCCATCTCCCCCCAAGAAATTCCAGTTTGGCTTTTAATTTACTTCTAAACTTTTTTGCTTTTAAGACCCCCCTTCCCCTAGGAAATTCTGATGACCTTCCATGTGGCTGGTATGGATTTTTTCTGGAACTACACATTCCAAGAACTTATCATATTCTTATGAATTTGAGATTCCAAGACAAATGCTTAAAAAGCAGAGGTTTCGAGACTTGGCTGAAAAATGCCGAGATGCAAGCTAATAGTGGGGTACCACAATTTCCCTTTCTTCAGGGTAGATCAGAAGTAAGGTATAGTTTTATAGGAATTTTTCAAGGCCTGTTTTGACAAGTCATATCCAAAAGGGGTCAGGAATCTACATTTACTTTAAAAATTGACTACTTCCACATCTTCCATAATACACTTTGTTTGCCTCCCCAAATTTTGCATAAACTATTGCTTTCAATTTCTCTTGGGAACATAAATTCCCGAGAGAAATTGAAAGCAATAAAGTTTATGCAATTTTGGGGGGCAAACAAAGTGTATTATGGAAACTGTAAAAGTCAATACTGAAGTGTACAGACCGTTCACTTTCAATTAGAGCTCGTTGGTAGAATCTGTTCATTCTTTCAGCATCCACCACTGTACCCCCAGAGTTAGCATCAGATTGCTAAGGTAACAAAATAGAAATTGTAGAAAAAAGAACTACTGTATGAAAATTTCGATCCTGGGCATTTGTTCGAGGACATGCAGGTTGCAGGCTTGGATATCGCTATGATTACCGAGGCCCTGTTAGGAAAAAATCTGACGACAAGCTACGTGGCCTTGAAACAGCGACATAAGACAGATGAAACGGCCACAAACGACACATTACCAGGCTTACGTTGTCTACGTTGTGGGTCAGGCCAGTTTGCTAAAAAATGGGTGAGCGAGTTTTCGTGACCTACAACGACCCAGCTAAGTAGTCTAGAACTGTTATGGAGATTAGCTTTAAATTTTTCATTATTAACCCACTTCAAGCGCTTGTGCTTTACAGGCATCTACAACAAACTGCCTTAAATTGTCGTCTTTCTTGTCGTCGTCCGCCATCTTGTTTTGGAAACAGACTGGCAGTTTCCATGGTAATTACATGAAGTGTAAAGCTCATTCTCCCCGTGAAAACCACAGCATTACCAGGTCACGAGTTCGCCGGAAGGGAGTGGTTTCTAGAAGTTTCGCTCTGAAAAAGGGTATATACAGTTTTGGCCATTTAAGCCTGAAGTACGACATGTCTTTTGCGTGCGACTGTCTGATACTAATAGAAGGTACACAACAGTGCCGTTTTCACTAGTCTCTGCTGGGGGCGTCATTTTACCTGGCTAGCTGTTTTTTCCCTTCATTTCAATTTTATAATTCCAGTGGGGTCAAAATAACAACTGTTCTTTTCAGCGTGAGAAAACAAAGAAAATTTTCGGATTGTGTGGTTGCAGTAAAATGATGCCAAAATGAAAATAACCTGTTGGCAATGACAAGGTGTCCTCGTACGCAAACATCGTCAGACACCTCCATCTACTCTAAGTATCAACATTGGAAGGACAAAAGCGCACATATTCATCAGCGAAACCCTAAAAACAGTAGTCCAGCGTTATTAAAAATGGATATTCTAGTGCAAGTTCCCTTGCACTAGAACAAGGATATTCTAGTGCAAGGGAACTTAAACTAGAACAAGTGTGTTTGGCTTTGCATCAGCCAGGATCAAGATGAGAAAAAAATGCAAGGAGTCAAAGTCAAAATACCGCACAAATGTGCTCAGGTAAACTATAGCCACTAAATAGGACACTATGGGCACGAGATGAGAGAAAGTCTGGCCGAAGTTTTTAAGTTTTTCCGTTGTGTGTTCTGTAAAATCGGTAAAACTTGATCATCACTCTGTTGAAAAATTCACTTGATATTGTCCCCTTTGTGGTCTACATGCAATTCAGGGCAAGGTACACGGACGCAGATCCAGGGAGAGGGTTGAGGGGGCTGCAAACGCCCTTTAGGAAGTTTCCGAACTTGAATGATTCCTCACGTCTACCGCTTTTTCATCACAAAATAATAGCATATTGTTTTTCCATACGCAACGATTACCCGATTGTTAACCCTTCCCCCCCCCCCCCCCCATCTTTGAAAAAGTCCTGGATCTGCCCCTGGTACTCGCTTGCGTATGAATTTAGCACATTTTTGACCAAAAACAGCAAATGATGGTACAGTCCCCTTCAAGGGTCGAAGACTATTTCTAATGTTCAGAACTTTTTTGTGCAACGTTGTTTACTGTTCACTCAGTCAGTATATCGTAATTACTACAACTTGGGCAGTCACGCTTCGTTTAAGATAACCGCTCCTGCACTGAAAGGTTATCCTGTTAAAATATTCGGTTATTATTATTATTATTATTATTATTATTATGGGTGTGACAGTAAATGACTGGAAATTGGTAGACCATGGCTAGCAAATCCGAGGGGAATTGCGTCCTTTCGAGATAGCAGTGGATTGGATTGTCAGGATTGAAGATATGGCCGGGTTTCAGGCGAGAAGGTGGGGTCTACCCTACTTTTATTCAGTTGAACCATGTATATGTTGTAGTTCAATTTTATCCTTGGTTCAATTTTTCTTTTCTTTTGTTTCATATTCATTATCATATATTAACATAAAAAAGAACAAAGGAAAAAAATTGAACCAAGGATAAAATTGAACTACGAGATATATATTAGTGGTAAATGAGAGAATCTGTCGTTTCTGAATAAAAAATGTCCCGGCAAAGACTTTTGAGGGCGCTGACGCTTGTTGAAGAAATCTGAATTTCTCTGATAATTCATTATTTCGGAAGACTATATAGTCCGGAACGTTATCCGAAAAGAGCCCACAAATTCCGAATATTTCCGACAACTCGCGAAAGGTACAAGGAATACATCCCCAGGATGATTCAAACAAATTCAAACCTGAAAAGTTATTTAAGGCTTTTTTAAAATCTCGCCTGGTAACGTGACAAGCATTATAGTTAATCTACCTATCTTACAGGGATCGAAATTTGTATACATCAAAAACTCTACTTAAAGTTTTACAAGCACCTTGCGTCTTCTATAACTTTCCTTTGTTGACCCATGGAAGGGCATTTTTGAAAATTAGACTGTATTATCTACCTTCCACTTCATTTTCAAAGTCCCTGTTCGATTTTAAATCATTATTTTATGGGGTGTCAATAACTCAGTTAGATAGCTTTAACTGTTGAAAACAATTAAGGTATCGAGTTGACTTTCGAACCAGAGGTATAAGAAGGAAAAGTCGCTTTTGGTGCTTGCTCGGTTTGTGCTCGTTCTATAAACCTTTTCAAGATCGTTTGTAGTTTAAGTGTCAATATTTACAAAGCACGGTTCAGACATAAAATCACCAAATTCTTTACACCCTAATACCTACAAAAAAAATTTACTTTTGTTTTCCTTTCAATCCTCTTTTTTCTTTTCCATTCCTTTCTTTTCTTCCTTTTCTTTCCTCTCATCTGTTCTTGTTTTCTTTTTCCCTTTGCCCAATGCTTTCTTTCATTTGAAAGCCTGCTGTTAGTACTTTCCCTGACTAAAGCAAGATCTGTCTTTGACCAAATAAAATGGGGCCTTAGATGAGAAGTATTGAAGCAGCCACATAAGTTCTTCCTTGTGGACCTCTACAGTAAATTAACTGTTGCAAGCCCCCCCCCCCCCCTCCCGCTTATAAGCCCTCCCAGTTATGGCCCCACCTGTTTGGTACAAAACATAAGACCTAAGCACACCGCATTTACTTACAAATAATTGTTCAGTGAAAATCATGCTACATTACTAAAATAACGGTTCATTGCAGCAATATTTTGTGAATGTCAACCGATATAAAGATCGGTATACATATATAAATAAAGGAGAGGCATGGCATGATCGCTTAGCGAACGTAAAAATTCCTTTGCATTCACACCATAAGGCTAGGCGGACTAGGCAGATTGGATTCTAGGCTACATTAGCCAGTTTTTTCGGCCGGGAGGGAGGAGGGACAGGGGGAGGGAGAGGGGTAGGGGAGCAAGGGGTGGGGCGTGGTAGGAAGAGGTTCTATGATCCAAAGGTGACCGTAAAAGTACGATAAATAAAACCGCTGGAAAAGGGCCCGCGCTACAACCGACAAAATAGACCAATCCTACACCTTTTCGTCATTCTCAGTTTCTGAAAACCAGGAAAAAGCAATAGGAAGCACTCTTTGAACGTTCTAATTTAGACAAGCTTCTGGGCCTGTTTCGTCTTCATGTTCTTGTAAAAGGAGTATTCCCCAAGGAGAAATTGGAGAAAAATCTTCATTCGTCTCGACCAAGACACTGCTTGAAACTGCCAAAGGTCACTCCAGGTTCTGTGTCAGGAAAGCAAAAAAATGTAGTCCTGAGTCATCAAATTACAACAAAAGCCTCTAGATGAAGACGTCTTCTGTGGTCCTATTTATTACGCTGCATAAAATGGTTTCATCATTTGAGTCTGTGTACAACTTTTAAACGAAAACTATTGGGCAGTACTTTACCGCGGCGCTCTCTTTGTGCTGTGCAAGGTGGTTCTAACTCTTGAGTCCATGGATGAAATCCTAAGCTCTGACCATTCAAATGAGAGCTTCTTTTAAAGGAATACGTTCCTGCAGTGCTGTCTTTATGCTGTACAAGGTGGTTCTGACTTCTGAGTCTATGGATGAAATCCTAAAGTGTGACCATTTAAATGAAAGCTACCGAGCAATACTTTCCTGTTTAGTTGTTTATTATGCTGTACAAGGTCGTTCTAACTTTTGAGTCTGTGGATGAAATCCTAAAGTGTGACTAATCAAATGAAAGCTACTGAGTAGTACTTTCCTGTGGTGCTGTTTATTATGCTGTACAAGGTCGTTCTAACTTTTGAGTCTGTGGATAAAATCCTAAAGTGTGACCATTCAAATGAAAGCTACTGAGCAGTACTTCCCTGTGGTGCTGTTTATTATGCTGTACAAGGTGGTTCTAACTTTTGAGTCTGTGGATGAAATCCTAAAGTGTGACCACTCAACTGAAAGCTATTGAGCAGTACTTTACTGTGGTGCTGTAAAAAAAGGGTTCTAAATACAGTCTGTGAATGAAATCCTGACGTGTGCCATTCAAATCAAATCAAAATCTAATGACCAGGTACCTTTGTTGTTCTAGCAGTGCTACATGTCGTATAGTTGCCACTCGAATCATGTCGCATGAAGTTTTGGTTAGTTTTCACATATTTTTTTTACAACTTTTTGATGACCTCCGTCTATCTTGACCATTCAAATACAAGAACTTTGAGAGAAGGAGTCACAGCCTTTACTAGCGGTCGTCACACAACGCTCTTCGAGTGGAGAGCGTTGCGTGACGACCACGTTTAACGGCTGCGTAGGAGACGAGTCGCAAGCACAAACGTTAATCTTGACAACTCTGCCTCACTCATTTTCTTCGTTTTAATCTCCTAATAGAAAGGGAAGCCATGAAAAATATGTAAATAACTTGTCAAAAACTAATTTAAAAACGTTGTGCAAATGCGACGCGGAGCACTGCAGTAATAGATTGACTGAAAACTTAGGAGGAAAGACCTGTGAAGTGTGCGTCCATCTGGGGAGTAGTAAGTCGTTCCACCGTCAGTTATAACCTTGAACTGAAAGAAGGTTAACTACAGAGAGAAACAAATCAAAAATTAGTTAACTGTTTTAAACAATTAGAGCAACGAGAAAGAACGCTGATTGCCTTCAAAAGATTGCGCTCAATAGTTCACTATACTGAAGATGCTCATCTCTGGCTTCTAAAGCAAGAAGCAAAAAGAAGCATCATTACCCCCCCCCCCCCCTGCCCCACACACAGGCAGAGTAAACTGTTTGCCGCTCTTCATCCCGTGGACTGAGGCGACTAGGATCATTACTACTCCCACCTAAATGGGATGCTAGTCCATCCCCCATGATCGCAGTGTAAACATCCCATCAGAGTTACCCATTCGTCCACCTGGGTGTAGAGACTCAGCAGTGCTCGACTCTAACAGTGGTCTGCTGGCCATTGGCCTGTAGAAATAACACTTTTGCCAGCAGAAATTTGGAACAACTGGCCTTCTTGGCCAGGAGAAAATTTCTTACAAAATTTACTTGATTAATTTTGAATTATTTGCGTACCTTACTAAGTGAACTTCAAAATATTAATTTCTTAGTATCAAATAGCGGAGTATAGTAGTTTTAACACGAAAACATTTTCCCAATGATGGTGCTACATATTAAACTCAAACACGAATCGTATCTCCACCATGTTGACTGGGTTGGTCCTGAAGTCACGTTGGTCAGACTCTTTCATAACTGTTTAAAAGTTATGCTTATTACAAACTAGTTAATACAAACATTTGTCATTAAGATTGAGTTGCTCCTACATGTGGCCAGTAAAACTTATTGTTTCTGTTTGGCCAGTTAAAATCTGACTGAGGTGGCCAATGGGCCGTACTCCACAAGTTAAGTTCGCCTGGAGAGACAATGCGGAGTGGAGTTTCTTGCCTAATCAAACAACATGACAGGATGACGCCATTTTGTGCAGCTGGGCATGGCGTAAACATCAGGTGAAAGGGTGCGAGGTTTATTGGTTCGTACGCAACGACGTGAGTGACAAAGGGACAAACGAATCTTAGGTCGCAATCTTAGTTTGACATCTGCAAGATCAATATCTGTACGTGGATTGCGCAGATTGCATTCTTAGATTCCAATCCGCACAATCCTCGTACGAAGGTGGATTGTTCGGATTAGCGTCTGTGGCTGGTCTCGGAACGTGCGTTCCATTTAGCGATCTTATATCCTCCTCAACATATCACAAGTTTACTCTGAGTTTAATTAAATGTGGATTGATCTTTTTTTTTCAGACTCCTGTTCCAGCTAGCAGGAAAGTTCAAACAATCTGTATAAACTAAATTGAAATGGGGCAAACTGACCTTAGATTGCAATCTTAGTTTGACATCTGCAAGATAAATCTCTGTACGTGGATTGCACAGATTCCATTCTTAGATTCCAATCCGCACAACCCTCGTACGAAGGTGGATTGCTAGGATTAGTGGCTGAGACTGGTCTCGGAACGTGCGTTCCATGTAGCGATCTTATATCCTGTTCAACATATGACACGTTTACTCTGAATTTAATTAAATATGGATTTATCTTTTTCTCAGACTCATGTTCTAGCTAACAGGAAAATCCAAACAATCTGGATAGACTAAGTTTGAAATGGATTAACTAAAAAGAACGCAACTAAAAGTTCTTTTAAACGACGGGGGAAAAGGGACTATCTCTATTCTTCGTAAACAGTTACCAGCATTCGGCCAATGCTGGTTGTAATTAACCAACATCTTTGCCAGCATCTGTTGTACCGTTCACATGGGCGACATTGTATTTACCAATCGAAAACCTTCGAGATTAACTAACTATGTACCTGTTTGAAAGGTAACAAAAGAAAATCTGACTTCTTACCCAAAATACATAGATAAATCCAAAAATGTTGATGATAAAAAGGACTGATACATAGACATCCCGGCCCATGGCTTCCTAAAGAAAGAGTTGACAACGTTACACAGAGGCGACCAAACAGGAGCCTGGCGTGCTTCAAAACAACAACAAGGATTACCAAACTCAAGGTTTTTAATGTGAACACGATCGACGGCGACCTTTCCTCTGTCTGTTTGAATGATGGTCGTCCCTACGAATGCGTGCTACTGGATAGTCCCCCATCTCCACCCCGAACCCCCCCCCCCCCCCCCCTCCACGTTACACAAAAAAGAACAAGTTGCACAAATTGTTAAAAAGAAAGAGAATTTTTTAAGCACCGCTTTCTCTGGTGCCGTCTGCGTGGCTCCTTAGGCTAAAGGTCTGTCGATACTTTACCAGGATGGCAAATATTCGATGTTTTACTTCTTCTCATGATGTAATCACGACAGACCATTTACAATCCACCTTTGGTTTCTTCGTTGTAATAACTAACTTAAAATCTCTAAACAGTAGAAAAACTAGTATGTTCTAGTACGGTTGTTTAGTACTTACGCTAAATGAAGAGGCCTCTCCTATAACTACTTGCAAATTAAAATCTGTTTGGAAAAAAAGGTAAATTTAACGAGTCAGCATAATGAGTTTAAGTCGGTACAGCTTGAAACAAATAGCTCGGTTCTTTATTGTTTATACGTGAACACATGTTTGCTGTAAATAGCATCACGAACTGGAGGAAAACATTGAAGTTGGTGATGCCACAAAGAGGAAAACATCCAAATATCACCAGCAAAATGGTTGAGTGGCTTCTTTACCAGAATTTAAACAATGAAGTTCACTGTCATGTTAGTAGCAATTAAAGGGGTTTTCAATTAAACACAATCAGGTGTTTGGAAAACCCGAATAACTAACAGCAAATAGCACGAACTCTGATCAAGTGTTTTCTTGGAGTTAAAAACCCTCAACAATTCTAGGCGACTCTTATATGATTTCTCTTCACCTGGGCTGCTCGTTAGTGGGTCCCACTAATCCAGCGAAGGGTCACAAACAGTTCAGTTGGTCTTGTTACAGCGTGACTAAAGCGGACCATTTCTAATTAATTCGCATACATTCGCAGAGCAACTAACCAATCAGAATTCCAGAAAAGCTTTTAGGAAGCCAACTCAATTCACTTGTGACCTTGAGCTGGTTTCTTGGAAGGATTTTGATTGGATAAAAATCCCGAAAGTATGGGAGTTAATTAGAAATAGTCACACTTGAGCGCGTAACACTGCCGGTATTGGATGGTTTATAGATTAGAAAATAACTGCGTGTTCTTGCAGGCCCTGTCCATATTAATGCAGTTTCAAAAGTTTCCGTTTTCAACTGCCAAAAACGTAGTAAAGTGCTTCCGCCCACTGTGTCTCCTCTCCTGTCCACTTTGTAAAAGAAGACAGAGGTATCTAAAGGTACATCTCCGTTTTCAAACGATATCTTTTCATACAGTTTTGCTTGTTGACTACACTAGAACAATACTGGCAAAACTAAAACAATATTGGCAACACTGAAACAAAATGGCGTCAGCGTTTTCGAAAGTCTCCGTTTTCACCTGTCCACACCGTAAACGATGAGTTTTCAAAACTATGCCTTTTTTTGAAACCGTTTTCTAAAATCTCCATTCTCGTTAGTGTTTTCGATTGCCTGGTGTGGACAATAAGAGAAAAAGCGTCAAAAAGTAGGCGTTTTGAAACGAACACGCATTAGTGTGGACGAGGCCTTATTCGGGGTGGTATACGAGGTGGTTGATTTGTCATCAGCATCAAATTTCTCCTTATGCGATTTTGCTGTCCAGGCGTTGCGTTTCTCTAAAGCCTCGACAACTCTTCGGCCCCAAAAAGCCATTTGTAGAAAGTACGAACCACTCATTCTGCAAAGCTGTTATTTTAAGATGTCTTTAAAGAAAAGGAATGTTTGACTTAAGGCGAAATTTCAAGCTCAGAAACTTGTTTGTTTTCAAGACGCAGAGTGCCCGAAATCAGTGGCCCGAAAAGTTTCTGGGCTTTTGGGAAATGCACACCAGAAGTGTAAAACGATCGAAAAAGCTACTATTTGAAGTGACGCGTACTGATGTTGAAAAATCTTCGTACAGAAGGCCAAGTCGCATAAATAAATCTCCACCTTTTTTCTTTTTCGCTTTTCAGAAACGCGATCTAAAGTGGACGTGTTTTTTAATATGGCGATTTCAGAGCTTTTTACAGTGTAATAGTTCTCGTTTGTATACGTTAAGACAGGAGACCTAACAAAAATAAAAAAATTCTCTGTTTTCAAATAACAACAACTGATTGAGGACGGATACATTTGGACGAAGGTCTAATCAATAAACAAGTTGAGCCCGCGGCTTTCCACACAAATAGACTTTTGGCGAGCTGGGATACTGTATTGTTACTAGGCTCATGAAGAATTAAAAACTATTCCTGAGTTATACTTACAGGATATCGCTCCTCTCACAAATAACGCATTAGCCATCATCACTTCAAGCATGAAGAACACAAATGATCTGTGATTTTTTATCGCCACACAGCGTGTAAGGAACAGACAGTGATGATCCAAACTTAGCATACAAGCTTCACAAAGACGACAGTGTTTGGTGAGCTCCGGCATTACAATCTGTTAAGATAATAATACATCGTAAAAACAAACAGAACAACAAAAACAACAACAAACAAATTGCGGACTTTACAGGGATAGACCTTTAGCAGCCACAACGACGACAGCAACAGTCACGTTACAAAACAACAAACTCTAATGAGTATAAAATTGGCACTGCACTTGCTTTGTATGTTCATAGCAACGCACGTGCAAAACCCAACATAACATTTTACGATTAAGGAAAATGTGAATATACAAACGTGAATATGTTTTTCTATTTGAACTTGAACGCTGTTTTGCGAATTCACCCCTTGGAAAGTACGGTCACATTACACAAATTAAACACTTTGGAATAATCAAGTGGTTGCTTAAAGTCCTAAAACGCGACAACGGCGACGGCGGCGGCGGCGGCGGCGGCGTAAACATCGCCAAACAAAATTTCAATTAGCAGCACAAATGCTCTGCACGTGCGTTTTGTATCGCGGCACATTTCTTAGCCATCTATCTCTCTGTAAAGAGCTACAAAAGTACAACTTGGAAAGACTTGATTTTGTGGTTTACATAGAACGTCTACCGAGGTACGTGATTTTTCATTTTTTTTCCTGAACGAAACAGTTGGCTTTAGTTTGTTGGTTCTGGCACCAACAAATGACCAGTTTGGTTTTAAGGTCTAGGTAAAACGAATTCAACATCATCAGCTGTCATTTTCTGTTGGATAAAACCTTGCTGTACGAATGTTTCAACAGCATTCAACATTCTTCCGAATCATTTAATCAGAATCTTTTTGGCCAGAACGGAAACAATGTTTTAGGATGACTTGAATTTCAGTTATTGAAGAAAAACTCACCAAGACGGTGCATTTTTCAAGTTTCTCACACAATATGGTTTGAATATATTCACAGAAACAGATAGTTCTCACACAAAGAAACAAACTGGGTTGATTATCAGTACATTTGTACTGGATGTGCATTACACATCTTGGGATATTTATTACCCACCCTCCAAAAAAACAAACAAACAAACAACCGAACGAACAAATTTAAAACAAGAACAAAGCAGCAGCAACGACCGAAACAACTAAATTTTGAGTTTTATAAAGCCAGTGTGTAAACAAGGGCGGGTGATTTTCCTAGTCTACATTTAGACCAAACGTTGCCCTTTATGTAGCAAAACCTAAAAACAGTCTGAAACAGGAATCCAACGATAACTGTACAAGAACTGCTTCTTGTGTTTGCATCATTCTGAGTACTAGACAAGCATGAACCTGAGCAATTAAGCTTATGAAGAGGTCGGGACAGGCGAGAGTTTGCAGGAACATGACGCGGGGACAAGTCGCAACGACTGGATAATTGCCTTCGTGTGACACGCCCGTTTAAAAGGAAAATCCTTGTCGCTGCGACAGAATTTTGTCTCCGCACTAGGCTTCATCCACTGTATTTAAACTGATTTGAATTCGTGCGTCAGGTCGCGGAAACAAAAGTGAAGAAGCAATGTTTTTGATTTGATTCAAAAACACTTTGTTGTTTCCAAGAATCAGATTTGCTTCAATATGGCATGTCTCTTCGCGCGGGAAACTGAGGGACATCTCCTTCCAAAATAAAGCTTCTGCAACGGTTTCTAGTTTAGCCGGGCCAAAACGGATAAGTGCAACGGATAGCAGTGTGCCATGTAAACGAACGGCCTGTCTAGTAACAAACGCGTACCGAATGCAAATTCCAGTTTGATCCTGTATCATGTAAACATATTCGGAAACGGCGTAAAAGGAACGTTTCATTTTTCGTGAAACCTGTCAAATAATCACATCTCTTTACCGCTTTAAAAAAAAATGTGACCTACCTCACAAACCGTACAGAAATCATCCTCGGATAAAACACCTTTTGCTACGTCAAGAATCGTCTGTAAAAAGAATAAATTCGCCTTGTCAGCTTAAATAACCGATGCTGAACAGTAGAATACCAATGACATGATGCGTCATGGGAAGCAAAAAAAAAACTACTAGACCACGATCAGTCCTTCCTTCTGCTCAAGCAGAGTCAAGTAATAAGTAAATAAACAAACAAATAAACAACTAAATAAACAAAGAAGCCCCTTCACAAATGTCATTTTCAACCTGGTCTTTGAACCTGCGAACGCGCGCGAAAGTCGGCCGCCGCGTTGACATTTGACATGCGCGTTGTGATCTACGATTACTTCAAGCTGACTACCACATGCAGGCCAAGTATTTGAACCAGAAAAACAGGAGCTTCGTGTTCAATTCCGCTGCTTTTGTTTTCTTTTGTTGGGCCCATTTAGCTGATATTTTATCCAGGAAGGCCACAATTTTCTTCCAATTTGTAGGAAAATTCCTTGGTTTTTGGTGCGTCACCATGGCCAGATTCATCAGATTGTTCTAATTTACATGTAGGTATGATTTGAAAGAACTCATACCGCCGTATCGAGCGATTATCAAGACCACCTTTGTTCATTAAACTGGTGACGTTATAAATGGAACAAGATGCCTTTCTGACGCCTCGTCCTTCGTGGGGCGTTATGGGCGGCACGGGAGTGAATGGTTTAAAGGACTCTTAAAAATACAGATCTTACCATCGTTTCGCCAGAATCTGAGATTCTATCGTATGTAACCACACCAGGGTCGGAGAAAAGCTTTCTGTAAAGAATCAACAGTGTACAAATATCATACTGTTGAAAGTATTAATGGCCTATCTTCTTCTATTATAAGCTACTGTAATAGTAGCCCACCCCCTCCCCCCTACCTAACCGCCCCTCCTCTGTCGGTTTAGAGACTTGAATTACGACTACCCTAAAACAAAAAGAATACAAAATAAACAAAGACGTAGACTATAACCACATTGGCTAAAACAAAAGCCAAATTATTTTGCCTGCAGACACTTCCAGTTCCAAAAAAAACAAATAATTCTCGGAGATAGGAGCTCGAGGAAAGAATGTGAACGGCTTTAAGAAGAGGAAATGTTTGAAGACTAATCTCCAAGCATATTGCTTCAAGCCAGATTTAACTAATGTATTTACATCACCATCAGGAGTTAAACTTCAGTCAAAAAATTTCTGCTGGATTAAAATTTATTCCGCCAATACTAAATCTGTTACTTTGCGAGTGTGAAGATAAAACTCAAATTTTGAAAATTAAAATATGTCATTTACGATGTAGATGTCTTTAACGGGATATCCTTCACTTTTAGCTTAAGAATGTTGGAATAAGTGCCAATTTCTGACGAAGGGTACCAGACAAAAATGTAATACTTCACGGCTGATCATAAATGCAGCTATGTGACATTGAAAACGGTATCAAAGGTTTTTATATGACTGAGGTTAACATTTGGCATTGATTTTATGTATGCCATTTTTGTCAGAATAAGGTATCAGTATTCTAAGACAAATACAAAGACCATGTAAGCCGGCACCACACATCTTTGTCACGGTAAGCAAAGAGACAAACCCTCATAGGGGAGGCTTCACATTAACATCAGTTGGTTAGCTACCAAAATTTTGTCAAACCAAGTACGGCAAAACCGTTGTCGGGATAAAATACGTATTCACCGTTTGGGCCGTACAGGAATATAACTGGTTTCTACTGAAGTTGTCAATCTCTGGTTGATATCTGGCCCTTGCACTTAGTCACTAACTACATTTATCTTCTACAGAACACTCACTTTAATGATAATAATGTCATAATCAGCAGAATCACTGCCAGGGAAGTCCAAAATAGATCAGGCCAAAGCTGTGAGAGATGTTAAGGATGCTACTCATGATCCCAAAAACACTTAAAATAAAACTAAATAAACTGTTGTATAACAAAATGTAGGAGGTTGGAGGGGTTGCAAAATCAAACTTTTGCAATTATGAAAGATTGATGTTTTACGGTAGGAAACGTTTCTTGTCCAAGGAAACAACACCACGGCAGAATTCAAGCCTCTCTGAGAGCCATCAACCTTCAGATCTGAAGTGCAACATGCTAACCATGGCTTCTTGTCATATGACAAACAATATTTACACATATATTGATGATGTACTTCAAAGGATATGAGGTGTGATATATACAAAATAACAAAGCAAGCTTTGTATTATTAACCCAAAGAAAAAGCCAGCCAATGCAGGACTCTGTAATGCCGAGATGTGCTGCATTCTGTGTTTGGAGAATGACCATACATTAAAGAACACTATGGTAAATATTGTTGCCAATACTGCAAACAGCGTTGTAAGATGATTGAATGCTAGAACAATGAGGAAAATTCCGAATGAAGGTGACAGGAGGAGCAGAAGCCATGGCATCCATGGGTGTGGCGGACGAGTGCTGGGACAGCGACTGGCTTGCCAGTACTTGAGGTGTCTCTTGAGCCACAAATGTCTGTTGCAAAGATAAAATATCAACGAAACAAAATCAAATGAAAAAATACATGTAATGATGACCACTGCAGTGAAAGTGTACACTATAATTTTACTGTAAAAGAATAAAACCTACAAGGCCCCTGCACATGAGTAAGCATAAGCTTGGCTTCATTGGCTTCTTCGTAATTAAAAAGGCTATCAGTTCAAATCCTGCAAGCACATGTAGAGTATGTCTGGATAGAGAGGCCATAATAAATGCTTAATTTTGAAGAAAAAATTTCTTTGGAAACTTGACATTACTTTCAGGGTTCAAGGGGATCTCCATATTAAATGACGTTACATAAATTTCCCTTGGCCTTGTCATACAAATAATTAAAGACAACTTGACAAAAAGTGCATCTTTGGCTAAGAGCACAGTGCATGACTCGACAACATCAGTTGCTCTTATGCCACATACAGTACAACACTGAGGGTACAATAAATCTAACAGCTTCTGTGTTTTGGCTGAATGTCGTCATTTGCAATCCCTATTCTCCTTTGTGTCAGATTCTTCTTTGCCTTTCTTTTTGTGCCACCATCTGTATCATACCATGGATATGACCATACGGGCAAGTGCATGTGCAACAACTTTCTTGCTGCATGTTGTTGTCCTACAAGTGTCACCACTTGATTAATTTTTATGTGGGAACCCTGAGCCTGAGTGTTAGCTATACTGTGGTGACTCATAAGACCTAATAAGGCTGAAACAGATGTCCATGGCTGCTAACACTCAGGCTCACTATTGATCTTTTTTTTTGGTAGATCAAGGGATAATGCCCTACCAACGTGGTGGTAGTGTAGTATCCATTTGTGGCTATAAGCTACCCAGAGCACACATGTGCGGGTCTTGTGACTTTTTGTCTTTTTAGCCACATTTTACAATTATTGTCCCACTTTGCCATCACTTTTTAATTATTACTTTTTGTGGGAACTCTTGAGCGAGTGTTAGCTATACTGTGGTGACTCAGTCGTGAGACCTAATAAGGCCGAAACAGCTGTCTATGGCTGCTAACACTCAGGATCACTATTTATTCCTCAAAGGGTAATGCCTGCTAACAAAATTGCCCACTGTGCCCATTTGTGGCTGTAGGTTACCAGAGCATGCCTGTATGGTACTTATGACTTTGTCACTCTACCATCATCCCACAAGTTTTCCTTTGTTATCAGGGTCGTAGCCAGAAAAAAATTTTGACTGAGGCAATGTCCATGGTTAAAATTCTGACTGAGGCAATGTCCATAGTTAAATTCTCTTCCTAGGTATTTAGGGTGTTAAACGAAAAAAATTACTGAGAAAACGAAAAAAATGACGGAGGCAAGTGCCTCGGTTTGCCTCATACTGGCTTCGGCCCTGGTTATAAACCTCATTCACATAACCACGTACTGTAGTTAATACAGCCAGATTTGGTGGCGTGTGCTAGGCACATTAATGAGGTTCCACCTTACCTTGGAGTTTGACCTTCATGAGCATAGTCTACAGGTGTTTTTCTCATGACATCCTCTTCATTGACCATTGATAATGTGCTGTTACTCTCCAGGGCCCATGCGACTTCACTGCAGAAAATAACACATGATTGATCAAGTATTTCATGTGGGCAGTGGTTTCATCAGTAGGCAACTAGAAGCAGTGTACAGATATCTACGGTATTTGCACTCAGGTAGTCATCTACCTTAATTATTATGTCTTTCAAAGTGCACCAATAAGTGAAATCCTCTAGATTGAAAATTCAAATATATGAGCAGTCCTCTCCTGTCCTGCTGTTTATTATGGTGTACGTAAGTGGCCCTGTGGAGGCACACTGCTGTTGTGGTCATGTCACATGGGACTTTCTATCCAAGGAGATCAGAAGGTTGGTGGTTCGCCGTCTTGTCTCCGCATTGTATTGTGTTGTTACACTTAAACAAGACAATACAATGCAGAGATCTTTGACTCCACATGGTCTCTCTCTACTCAGGCGTATAAATTGATACCAGCAAACTCTTAGGGAATCCTAACAGAAAAGCTGGGGGGATATCCCTGCTATGGACTAGCATACCATCCAAGGGGGAGTAGTAATACTCCTCGTCACTTTATGCTGGGTATCCTGTGATGGGACTAGCATCCCATCTAAGGGGGAGTAGTGAAACTCCTACTCACTTTATGCTGGGTATCCTGTGATGGACTAGAATCCCATCAAGGGGGGTGTAGTGTTTTTCCTATTTGCTTCATGCTATGGAAATTGGACCTAAGCACCGACCTTGATGAGCCTTGTGGCTTGTTCAGTTACACAGATTGGACACATGACTTTACCTATGTTACAAGGGAGCCCTAACTTGGAGTCTGTGGGTGAAATTCAGTATCCTTATTTCATTGTAATTGTATTGTAGTTGTATTAATTTACTATTTAAATATCCTTATGTAATCGCGACTGCTGTACCATTGTAGCTCTGCCCGCCTCGATTAGCCTCTCCTATTTGCGGGCGGAACCGAACCTTCATTAATTCTTGGTACTTTATAATTTTTGTATTTTAATAATTTATGTATTTTTGTGAATTGTGTGTGAATAAACTTCTATATACCTTCTATTAATTAAAAGCTAAATTGTGAGTGGTTTTTAAAACTTTTCTGTGGTGCTGGTTAACCACTATGTGGTACAGGGTGGCTCTATCTAAAGTTTCAAGTCTCTGAGCTATTCAAATATATTTAAGCAACTACCGGTAAATGTAAGCAGCAACTTTCCTGTAGCAATGTTTATTACACTCCAGTAATAGGCAGTATTCCCCTCCTATGGTGCTACTCAGCATCAATTTTTCTCCAAGCACAATTTTTTAAAGTGGTACTATGATCAAAAAATCACGTTAATTTTTTCTTCGGATTTCGAAACTATGTTTGTTAAACACTACCCAAGCGAAATTATAAGCCTTAATTTTGAGAAGAAGACCGTTAATTTAAACTGCACTTTTCCGTTTTAATGGTCCGCCATTATTACACCAGAAAGGATACAATGACGTCATACACTCAAGAGCTGTAGAATGTAGTGTGTGAACGCGGCTTACAAATTATGCAAAACACGAGTTTGAGAGTGTGAAAGCTCAAAACTCCCGTGCTGCATACTAAATAAGGCACTTTCACACACACTGCATTCTAAAACTCGTGTGTGAATGATGTCATTCTGTCCTTTCTGGTGTAATAATGGCGGACTATTAAATCGGAAAATTGCAGTTTCAATAAACAGTCTTCTTGTCGAAATTAAGGCTTAAAATTTCGCTTGGGGAGTGTTTAGTAAACAAAGTTTCGAAATTCGAAGAAAAAATAAAAGTGATTTTTTTGATCGTAGTACCACTTTAAAAATTAATTCCCACTTGAAGATAGGTAATTTACTCACCAATGAGCATACTTGGCAGCTAAGTGCAGTGGAGTTGTGTTTCCACTGTCTCGTATGTCAGGAGCAAACCTCTGTAAAGATAATTTTAAACAAAACGTACATGTACACTAAGTTATAGACTTGATCAATAGAAAAAAATACTGGTAAATGTTAAGCTAGAATGTGTGACCCACATGTTAAACTGTATAGTGAACATTGACCATGGGACTACAAAGAGAAAATGTGAACTAGTTGCCCTAATGGAAGCTTGAATGTGCACCAATGGGAGTCAAGCTCACACTTAAGCCTGTGAGCAGTCTTACTCAGGGTACCCCACAACAAAGTGCATGAGGCATGAGGTATGCATGAGGCATGCATGAGGCATGTTGGCATGAGGTATGAAATCCCTGGTAAAAATTCTGCCCAGAGTCCTAATAGGATCCTAACAGGATCTTGTAGGATCTTAACCAGGATCCTGACAAGTTCCTATAGGATCCTACAGGATCCTAAACAAGATCCTATAGGATCCTAAACAGGATCCTAGACATCTTAAGCAGGATCCTGGAAGACTTTGTGTACAGGATCCTGACTAGGATCCTATAAAACATGGTTAGGATTATTGCCCTTTAGGATCCTGGGTAGGATCCTGTGTGAACTTACAGGATCCTGTAGGATCCTATGGGATCCTACAAAATCCTATAGGATCCTGCGTAGGATTTCTACCAGGGAAGTGCTTCCACCCTAACTGAGTCTTTGAGTCACACCACTTGAGCAGACTCATTGTTTAATATGGTTGGTGCTTTGCATGTCCCGGGGGGGTACTCCGAGTTTCAAGTGACGGGGATGATCGAATGGGGGCAAAAATCAATACCCAAAAAAATCCCTAGGGCTTTCAACAAAACCGAAAAAAATCCCTGGACCAAAAATTTACCCCAAAAAAATCCCACGCCGAAATTCCGAGCCTTAATTTCCAGAAAGGATTAAATGATCTAACACGAAAAAAAACCCACTAGAAATTGAATGTTTGTATTTGGTTATAATTCATCATACCAGATGATTTTATCCTTTCCTTATCTGGTAGTCATTCTAACAACACTAGGGACACCCAAGAACATCTTCTGTATCAACAACAACATTATGAATGACAACTCTAAACAAAACAAGACTACCCGGGCAAGAACAAGTTTGGTTGTACTTTATTTGCGGAACTACGCGGCTGGGATACATGGGCACTACCATGAATCTTCAGATCATTTTGAATACCCAAAAAAATCCATACTTAAATCAAGCCACCCAAAAAAGTACCTGCCAAATCTTCATACCCAAAAAAAACCCGGAATCGAAAATTTCAAACCCAAAAAAATCCTTCGATCATCCCCGTCACTTGAAGTCCGGAGTACCCCCCTGGGTTGCATGTGAGATCCAAAAGTAAGCTAGAACTTAAAATGATTCCATCAAAATACATTTTTAAAGGAATATTTAATTTCTAAAACTCGGTCCATTTGGTAGTTATGCGTTGAACATTTCAAAAATGCAATAAAGTTAGGGGTTGCAATGCTCATTTTTGTGCAACATGGATAACAATCAATTAGCAACTATATGCCTACAAAGTTTTCCTGAGAACCCTTACTTATAATCAGAAATGAGAACTATAATTTCTGTGAAACGTAATTGCTTGCATTGAAATATTGGAGCAGTTCAACAAAATACATTTGTAAATGTAGACATTTATCTTGCATTGTATACTACTTTAGTTGAACAGGGGTTAAGATTATGAAATAAATTAATAAAAGAATTTTCTGTGTGCATACTACCCTGCTGTACCTAAAAATGTGCTCTTTTCAGCCATCAAATGAAAAAAAAAGTAACAAAACAATTTTTGAAATTCAGACAGAAATAAATGAGACTTGCACACCCCCTAAAGGGGCCTACGTACATGTGGCAAACTCAACTGAATATATTTTTGTAAAATAAATTACCTTGTGACGTAATAGATATTCACAAGCTTCACGATGGCCATGTTCTGCTGCCACATGAAGTGCTGTAAGTCCTCTGAAATAAAGAACAGGGACTTCAAAAAGAATTTGCAACTATTCTCATTTGTCACATTTAAAATATAACATCTTTTTAAAAATCGTTTGTGACACAACAGTCATTTTGGTGTGGATGGTCACAACTTGACTATTTACTCATAAGTAGATGGAGTTTTAAAAGACTGGTTGTTTATCACAAATATATCTACAATTAATTGGCTCCTGACAACTCGACTCTTCAAGGGAAATCACAAAAAAGGTTTGAGTTATTGAGGAAATTGACAAAAAGGACAATACCGTAAATCCTCTATTAAGCCCCCCGGGGGACTTATTTTATTTTTAGCACGTTTGAGGCAGGCTTAATAGAGAAAGGGGGCTTATTTAATTTAGCGAAACACATTACCGGTAGCAAAAAAAGCAGCCCTCAAGATCAAGAATTGGTTGGACATTTGCCTATAGAACTGTCATTCCCGTTGTGTAAATTTTTATCTCGTGAAAGTTGTAGCTTAGAATTTTCACCAACGGGAGCGAGGTTTCTCGAGGATGGAATTGTGGTTGCGGGGCGCTGTACTGCTTTTTCAAACAACCAGAAGACAGGGTTTTCAATAGGAATCTGAGTAGGTGGCAAAATTTTAGGAGAAGGTGGAGAATGGTGAACTACTCGCACCATTGGTGTGAAATTCTAGGGGGGCCCGGGATTCCCCCCCTGGAAAATTTTGAAAATTTGGGACTCTTAGAATGTATTTCCTGCATTCTGGAGTAAGAATTAGGGTATTTGAACAGAATTTAAGGAAACACAAATTACTGAAATAACTCAGAATGTAGGCAAGATTCTTTTGTTTTTCCTGAAGAAATCTTGGCCAATCCAAGGCTCGTGTCTTACGGCAAATGTTTCTCATGTTAGTCGTAAAATACGAAGTAATTTCTCAATCAAATAGGCGGCAAGTTCATGTGGAATAGCCGGCGAGTTTCGCCGGCTGCCGGCCCTTATTGAAAACCCTGAGAAGGTGGTATCAGTTCAATTCTCGATAAAGAACTACAACACAAAGTGGAAAAGCTCAAACACATGAAGTTGGAGGTCATGCAGCCAAAGATCAAAAACAAATCCGAACTTCCAGTACGTGAACAAACCATACTGGTTCAGTCCACATGAAGTGTTACAGTCCTGATTAATTAATACAGTCTATCATTTATTAATTTGGTTGTGAAGAATAAGGGGGGAGGGGCAGACTTAATAACTTTCTTCCTCTGAAAATTGGGGGCTTATTTGAGAGGGGAGGCTTAATAGAGGATTTACAGTAAATAGACACTTCGAAACTACATCCCACTCAATTTTTTCAAAAATTGATTCAAAGTAAATTCAGTATTATGGAGTATGTTTTGTCTCATTACAGCTTTTGGGGAGCAGGGATAGCACAGTGATGAGAGCACTCACCTCTCACCGTGTGGCCCAGGTTCGAGTCCTGGACTCGACATCAGTCACGGGTTGAGTTTGTTGTTGGTTCTCATCCTTGTTCTGAGAGGTTTTTCTCTGGCTACTCTGGTTTTTCCCTCTCCTCAAGAACCAACGTTATTTTCCAAATTCCAATTGATATATGTGATGTGCATGTGAACATATTCACATGGAACATGTGCAATAAAAGTTGATTTATTTGATTTTTGATTTTGACTTTTACAAATGAGCTTCCAGCTATCAGGAGTAAAACTATAAACTAAGAAAATGACCTAAAGGGGAAGGGAATTCACTTTGAGTAGCGTGAAGTTCAGTTATTGAGGGTTCGAGGTAAAAACACAGCAAATGTATGGAGCAGATCCAGGGGAAATAATTTTGCTTTGAGTAAGCGAAACCGGAGGATTTTGATTCCTATTGTTCTGACAAGATACTGTTCCCTTAAGTACGATACTTGATACTTGATACTAGACATCCATGCTGCGGGAATTCCATTTCCTTTTTCTTTGTTGATTTTGTATTAGCCGTAAGGGTGAACTCTTAATTAATATGTATTTACTAAATGGCCTCTTTAATACTAAAGGTGTATTACACCTGTATCACAACAAGTATAAAGCTTAATGTGCACCTCAAGGCAATGCAACGAGTCACCTCATCATTTTTTCAGATCCAGTGGAAATCAAATTCAATTTTTTCCTTAACTCCTTTCTGGTTTTATTTGAATTTTAAAGACCTCTACCTACCCCGTAGCCAAAGCCTGAGACTCTGCTGAAATATTATTGCATTACTTTTCCACAATTCCGTAGCCCAGCCTTCTCAAAATATTTATAAGCAAGCAGCATTGCACCCACACTGGGCAGCAATGGCCACATCCCTTGCACATGAAGGGAAGAAGATGAAGTCAACTGTGAAGTTAACAGCAAAAAATTGCAAATTCCCAGCTGCCATCTCACTTTGAGAAGGTTGATTTTTTTCCCAAATGAATTAGCACCATAATGTAAGAAGACCTACATACCTGTTATCTCTTTTCTTTAGACTCAGACCACAAGCTGTCAAGTAGTGTAGCTTTAATCTAAAGAATATTAAGCAAATCAAATTCAATCAGAATGCCTGGTGTAAGTGTACACAGGACACTGCAATAAGGATAATTAGCACATACAGAGAAAAATGGAAAATGTGTCCAGCTTAATTACACAATAAGTGAGCTGCACCCAGTGTGTGGAAGGTCACGTGACCACAAAGGATGCTTTCCACATAACTGATTCTAGCAGGATGCAGGATGTGTGTCACATGAGAACCAGTAAAAGTGACTTAGCTTGCCACAAGACTCCCTGTAACTTAGTGGTTGGAGCATCTAAGTGGCATACAGAAGACCACAGATTTGACAAAGGGCACTGTTGACATAACTGATTTTAGGAGACTGGTATGCAGGATCCGTGTCAGCTACAAAGCATAGCTACAATGATCATGACCTAGTTTACCCAAAGCCTCCCTGTACAGATGTACATGTAGCTCAGCACCTGGAGCATCTAAGCAGTATGGGTGTGTAAAGCCTGGTACAAACATAAACAAGAGTTAAGGTTACTCCGGACCTTCGCGGGTGTCCTCCTGTGTCCTCCGGGAAAAAAATTGTATATGCGTGCCATTTTAGAGGAAAACATGGTAAAAAATATATCGTTGGAAAATTTAATAAATTTATATTTCGGATTGAAAATATGAATTGTCGGGTTTTTTAAATTCTGCAAAAGAAAATCACAAACAACCAGGAAAAATGGCATGCATAGAATATTTTCACATAGGACACCTGCAAAGGTCCGGACAACCCCTTTAAGAGTACAAACTCTTTGACAGCTCATAAGAATCTATGACAATTTACATGAAAGTTACAGGCCAAACAAGAGCAAGAAGAGAGAATAAACTTCTAATCTGAGCAGACTCAAACTCAGAATGTGAAAATGTAAGAGAGTCATCAAGTGTGCATGAGATTTTTAGGCAAAGAGAGCCAGAGCTTGAAACTCTCCTCCTGGCCAAGGCTAACAGTCAGCAGGGAACATGACACACAAGCACAAAGTAAAAATACTAGCTACAAGCAGTTGAAAAAGTGTTGAGGCATTCTCCCAAAACCATGAATTTCCATCTAAAAATGCACTCTTGAAAGCAAAATGGAAAACTTAAAGACATTTCTAACCCCCCCCTCCCCCCTTCAATGTTGTTGCTTGTTACTTTGAATGTCGTTACTAAATCCAGAACAACACTGATAAGGGGAGAGGGGGGTAAATGCATATCAAATATGAGAATGTCAGAAATGACCGGAAATATCGGGTTTGTCTCAACAATTTTGCAATTGCTTGTAGCTTTCATCTGGTGCTTCTTGTTCAGTGAAGTCAAGATTTGTTCCTGTCAACTAGCAACAAGGCAAGCATTTAACGTGTGGCATGAAATTTTTGTGGGTGGTTAATTTCCTTGATTGCCGATTTTTTGTGTTTTGCAGGAACAAATTTTCATGAACTTGGATTTCAGACTTCACCATGGGAACAAATTTTGCAGTTTTCTTAGAAGTTTCTCTCTGGTATAATTTTGGTGTACAAAACTTCTATAGTGAAACAAGAGACTTAATACTGTCAGATTGTTTATTCTACTTATATCTCAAAGCTACTGAAAGGTGTGACTTTGTATACTATCTGGACTGGGAGAAACACACAGTCAACTATTTTTTGCTCTCTGGCAGGAGATGATCTTGTGTACGGTTGTTATCAAATTGACCCAGAGAATGCAGAGACTATTCATTATGTTTTGATTTTAAGATGAGGGTCCTTATTACTTATATTCTTTCCTCAGTCACCTCAACTGAAATTCAGTAACCTAAATACATAGATGATTTTATAGCAGGAGTATATTTTCACTGGATCAAATTTTTGTGGCTCAGTGGACAATCTGCAAAATTCATGAAAATTTCATACCACACAGTAGTGTGATTCTAACCTTTGATAGAATCTCCAGCATGAATGAAATGTAAGCAATACAGTCCTGCAGTACTATTCAGAGACAATTTACACCATTTAGGATGGTACTACATGTAACTTTGCACTCTGAACCTCTCTACAGCTGATTGCAATAATGCTGTGTGCAGGCTTGTCACTCTGTATTTGCCCATCAATAACAAAGGGGAGAAGGAAATTAGCACATATTCTACTTCTTTATCATGGCTGGTACATTTTGGGAAATTATCATTTCTTTTGTGTACTCATTTCATGTACCAAATTTCCCTGATTATTTTATGACCATGGCCATGGGAGAATCGGGGCAGGTGTATCACAACCGTTGAATTCCCATATCGTGATCATTCGCCAATGGTCACAAAACATCGATAGAAATTTGCACACGAAACGAGTTTACGGAGCAATAACTTCCCAAAATGTAAAAAATCATAGTGAAGCAGAACATTTGCTTATACTTCAACCCCTTTGTGTAATATTACGGGTGAACACTGCACACTGCAGCACTCTGCATGCAGTAAAATCGACTGTGAAGATTCGCTTACATGGATCCGCTCTTAGCAGCATGATGAATACACGTTCTCCCAGCACTGTCTTCTGCTCTCAGCTCTGCACCGATTTCCACAAACTTGTTAACACATTGTAAAGAAGCCGCTTGACAAGCGAAGTGAAGCGGGGTCTCACCATACGAATTTGGATAGTTTACGTTTGCACCATGTTGAAGCAACAAATCCACCATTTCTTGGTTATTTTTCAACACTGCTTGATGAAGCGGAGTTAGGCCGTGCCACCCTATAGAGTTCGCACATTTAGGATCTGCGAGTAACAAGTCTTTGAGGTCGGCAATCTTCTCGTTCAAGATTACATCGAAGACCGCCATTTTGATGCCTTGTTTTGTCATTCGTGTTACCGCTGACAACTGACAGTGAAGCCTCTGGCCGTTGGCCGCGCCCTTAGCCCTTCAAGACCCGGTGTCCTAGCCGATTTTGTCCCCCCTGGATTTTGTCCCCCCGGACCAAATCCGCTAGCGGATATTGTCCCCCGGACAATATCCGCTAGCCGATATTGACCCCCGGGAGACAATATTCGCTAGCGGATTTTGTCCCCCCTTCGCGAATTTTGTCCCCCCGTCAAAAGTGATCATCCTTCGCTATCGTACTCCTGGAGTCGTAAACGAATAAAAGAAAAGACGATTAAATGTGAATACGAATATTTCATGAACATTGAAAAGACGAAATAGACAAGGTAAGTCTCGGTGTTTACCAAACACCGCATTGGAAAAGCTATGTTTTTCTCAACACGGCCCGAAGCAACGTTTTCCAATCGAAAATCAAGTGTCATTTTTGTTGATCCTAGGCTAAAGTGCAGAACCAAATTTACAATTGCTTTTTTTTTGTTAGTTTGTTGTATACGTCTGAAATTAAATAAATCAACTTTGTTTTACGAGGGTTGCACATAACTTTCGACTAATAAACAATGTTCGGCTAACAAGTCCCAGTGTCAAGTTTGTTTATTAGAATAAATGTTCGGTTGAGTGAATTTACAAAAACCTGAAAAGATACAGGACAATAAGATTACTGGACTCTAATTAAGATTAAGATTAACGTTTTCGATTCATTGCTAACAGGAACCGTAGTTAGACGCTGTGTTTAGTCAGGTCTTTTGTTTACGACAAGCTTTGCAATGAATTATAGTAAATTTCTGAAATAACTTAGAGACCAGCATAGAACGCAAAATTGCATCGCTATTATAAGAAGTGACTATATTTACTATAATAAATATGGCAGAATTATAACACGTTTTGTGTTGTCATTCGAGGGAACGTTGCAAAAAAGTTTGCAAATGGAAAGTTTACTGAGTAAGAGGGAAACAAAGCTTAAATAACAATTGTTGAGGGGGGGACAAATTCGGCGAAGGGGGGACAATATCGGCTAGCGGATATTGTCCGGGGGGACAATATCCGCTAGCGGATTTGTAAAGTGGCTGAGCTTTATTTGCGGAACAACCACGAAAAAAGTGACGACAAGAGTTTCGTGTTAACAGGGAGTCGTATAGTGGGGTATTGTATAGTGGGCAATAAAATTATTACCCTTCTTAGCTGTCCGATCAGCCTTGCAATTGGTTTTTTATCAGTTCAAAGCCCTAGTCAAACAGTTGCAACAATTCACGCAAACAAACAATGAGTGGATTAGTTTCTATAATAACTTTGACGTGTCGGTAGGACCCTATCATCTAAGTTGATATAATTATCACCCCAGAGCTCCACGGTCATCGACTCGTAACTGACAAAACAGATCTGGGTACGAGGATGCGCTGCCCGGATGACGTAAATAGGATCAGAAACTGCTGACGTTTCGAGTTTTATTGTCGTGCGCAACAATACATGTTCCTTCTGTTTGACGACTCTGTTACGTGGATGTTTGCGTGGATGTTTGTTTATGCCGAGTTTGCTTTCGTCAGACGTCCACGCAACAGCATGTAAAATGTTAACTGTTCTCAGAAACTCCATCGCGTTGCCACCAGCAAACGCCCGTCAAGGATGATGCAACGAAAATCTCGAAAAATCAAACAGACTACCAATAAACGGAACTAGACTGGTGGTAGTTAAACGGCCAAGACTAAAAGATGTTTGAGTCTTTGCATCCCATAGCTGACCAATCAGGTCTCAACATGAATCAGATGCTAACGGAAAAAATTCACCTGACCCATTAAAGATAACTTCCGCTCACGTCTCGCAAACGTCATTTTAAACCAACAACGATATTTTTTAAGACTAATCTCAACCAAACGATCACACTCAGATAAGCTAGTCCATTCTAGGCGAAATAACCAAAACCATCTTGTTTTGGAGTTTCTAAGGGAAGATCAGCTTACATATCTTAAGGAAGTCTTAAGGAGAGGCCGGAAGTATTTTTAAAGCAGTGATCTCAGGCCATTTCCGGTTCGTGCACCGCATCAACTTTGTTGACATTCTTAATTAGTCTGATCCAGTCCCATGACGCATACTTATTGCAAAACACTTTGGGTGTGCGTGGAAAAAAATACGAGTGGCCGCTAGGGATAATTTTTACTACGTACGAGGTGCGAAGGGCACGATTCCTTGAACTGGCCGGAAAAATGAACTTTGTCATGTGATCAAATAGTCACGCTATTTCATTAGTCATCATAACGGTTTCTGATATCAGGAGCCCATATATATTTATTGATAGCATTTGATAATTAAATTATCATGGCTTTTTTAATACAAAAAGTTATGTCTTCGTTGTAAAATTGTGGGAACGCTTTTGATGTTTTGCATCGGTTGTTACAACTATCAGTTAATCTCTCAATACAAGAAGTTCGGAGTTTCTTTTTTGGTGTTGTTGTTGTTGTTTTTATTTTCTAACTGATTACAATTTCTAAACTGTTAAAGCAGTCAAAAAAAGTGAAAACTACTGCAACGATTTTTGGTCAGTCTGTGCGGGGAATCCTGCAATTGTAGCCATTCAAATGAAATCATCCGAGCAGCCACTCCCGGTCAGGCAAGATGGTACTAACTTTTTAGTCTGTGCATGAAATCCTTAAGCGTGACTGAGCAATACTTTCCTGTGATGCTGTTTATTATGCTGTACATCACTGGTTTCGCGAGTTTCGTCAGTCTTACCAAAGTCGTGAAAATCCTCGTCAACTTTGCACTCCTTTTGTTTATTATTTTACTTTTCTGAGAGCGCTTGGGCTTTATTAGCAATTACCACTATTTGTGCCTTTCCCCTCCTTTCTTTCTGCCTCTTCTGTCGTTCCCAGTTCTAATTATTTAATTTGGCAGTCTGCCCAAACTAAACAAACCGATTGTTTTCATCGTATTTCACTTGTTAGTTGTTCGACGCTGATTGGCTGTCAGATTTCGTCACTCTCTTCGGACCAAAATAAACTGTGCGCAACACAATTTTCGTGACAGAAATCTTGTGCAGGGAAAACAGTCTACAGGGTCGCGAAACGTCAATTGAGACTTGCTATAAATTCAAGGTAATTACTTCTACAAAATTTAACTCTAATTTTTTTTTAAAATGTTTTTAGTAAGAATATTTTCAGAGCATTCGTGTTTCCACAAGAGCGTTGCATGTATTGGCCCATTCCAACTTGGTTATGCTAATACCTACCGTTTTCTTGCAGGTAAAGATTAGCTCAATTTGCCTCACATTTCTCGAGGCGAAGTTTACAGACTTATCACAGCTGATTGGAAACTCAACCAGCCAAATTGCTGCGATTTAAAGACATTAGAAGTATTATTTTGATTCCCGCTAATACGCGTGCAAATGGATCATTTGGAAAGCACAGCCGGGAGCTCTGGGCATAATAATTCAAGATCAGCTACCGAAGGACAAGAGACGCTGGGAGTCCCGAAAAATGACAGTAATAATTCAAGATTCAACTTTGATTTCCACAAACCATTAAGCCACAATAAGTCAGTACCATCTTTTATGGACGAAAGAATTTACTATTTACAAGTTGACGAGGGCAGGCGTTCTCGATCACATTCGGAACCACTCACGCGAGAAGCGGTGAAAATTGCTCAAGAGCTTCGAAAGGCCAGTGATTTGTTCAATACGACATACGAGACGTTTTCACCCGTGAGAAGGGAGAGAAGACGAGATAAATCAAGACGAATAACTCTTGGTGGATCTGGCGGCGAAATGCTAAGGCAAGAGGTGAATCAAGCCCTTCGGGCGAACAGGGATAGCTTTCCAGGCTTCAATCCTATACCCCCGGAGGGTACCCCAGTTTAATCCCCCGCAGCCCCAAGGAAGCCGAATACCCCAAGGAGAAAATATGCCCCATACAAGATGGAGCAAGATATTAGCCAAAAGAGCAAAGTGGAACTTAACATGGGGGTGGTGAGGGAAGTTGAATCCCTGTTTACACCCCTGTGTATTGTATTTATCCCTGGGAGTTAATGTAAATGCTAAATTATGTTGCAGTAGGGCGTGTATGTTAGTTGCAATTTAAGAATGCTTTTTTGGTGCTGCTTTGCACCCAGGAATTAATTTTCAAATTGGGTAGTTTTGTATATAGTAAGAAGATCCAAACAACTCACCCCCTCCCCCACCCAATCCTTGCACTCCCCCGAAGGAACAACTAACAATTCAAGTGGTCACTTGTGTGTGCAGTGACTTTCTGAATGCATACAGTGACCCCAAGAAAGCTGTGATAGTAAGCTGGAAATAACTTAGCCATGCATTAACATTAAGCTACAGCCTTTAAGCTGCCAGTGCAGATAGTTACAGTGTTCATATTACTTTGTGGATTTAGTGGTAAACTTAGGGCCTCTGCTAGCAGGGTATGGTAAACTTTCTCTAGAGATAGCTTTTGAAAGGTGCTGTAATGTGGTTCAAGCCGTTGGAAACATATTAATGAAGACAGCCCCCCCCCCCCCCGACCAGTGTAAATACCCCTGACTTATAAGCTTCCCCCTCCCACAGAGAGGGGGAATTCTGGATCACTCCTGTCCATTTTCCAGATCCATTACTTCCCCCTCCCCTTTCAAATTGCACCCCATAGAACCCTCAAATAAATGCTTTTGTTATTATTTTGGTCCCAAATTAAAAATACCACTGATTGCAAAGTTAAATTATCTGGATATTGGGATCTACTGTTCTTATGGCCTTTAATGATCACACTATTATAATATGTCTAGTAATAATTATTATTAATTAATGTACCATAGAAATGTTTGTGTTCCTAAATGAGTTTTTGTTGTGTGACTAAATGAAAGCCTTGTATATAAAGTACCCTTGTATGGTGGTAAATTTTAAATGTAAAGTTTATAGTTTGTATATGATCACAGACATTTAGACCTGTTACATTAATACCTGACCATTATTTATTTTTGCAGTAGCTTTAAAAATTACAGAGCAATTTTGAGGGGAGCAGCCAGCTTTCCCTCATTGGTTATGAAGAAATATTTGTAAAAATTCAAGAAAAGACTTAGGATATTTTTCTTAATTTGTATTTTATAGTTTATTGATGAATGACAGTCATGTCTAGGATTTAATTTGTAAATAATGTAATTGTCTCAATTCTGGCTTTGAAAGTGACCAGTAATCCGTAAGTTACTAAAAATGAAAATTGGTATTTGTCAGGCTAAAAAAATTGAGTTATTTTGGCCCCCTGTCAGTGGCTATTATTTGTACAAATATAAGAAATAGTGTAACACTGATTGTGGTCAAACTTAACCTGTGTTTGAGCTTGAAGTGTATTCTAATGTAACCAGTGCGGGAATCTTTTTAGAAGATAATTATTTTTTATTAGTTATCCAAATGACAGGAAAGTACTTTAAAGGGTGATAACTTAAGTTCCAGTTTAAGGGCTCTTTCTATTTGACTGAGAATTCAGAAAATTTTGGAAGCAGAATTGATTGGAAAAGAAAATTTATAGAAAAAACTTATGTCCCAAGGTTCTGGAATTGTCATTTATTTGGTTCATTCATAGCCACGCCTATCTTCTGAGGCCAGAAACCATTATTGTTCAGGTACAGTAAAATGCTAGCTGTTTCATTTCTTTGCCTGATTATTGTTGTAATTTCCAACTGAAACTTTGAAGGTCAAATGGAAAGTGGCCCAGATTGATGGGAGAAATATAAAATTTCGGGTAGTATTGATCAAATATTGTTACGTGAACTCAGGTTATTTTGTAGCAAATTTAACATGCTTTATTTAATTTTATTTTTCAGAAACATATTAAGTGTTCACTTGTAGTGATATTGCTGTTGAGGCTGTAAATATTTTGTAAATACACAGCTGCTAGTGAGTGTGTTGGAAATATTAGTGTATTTGTTGTGGTTCAATTTTATCCTTGGTTCAATTTCTATTTTCCTTTGTTTTTGTGTATGGTAATGTATGATAACGAGTATACAACAAAGGAAAATAAAAATTGAACCAAGGATAAAAATGAACCACAACATATCATGATAATAAAAAATATTTTTAATGGGATTTGTGCCTGAAAATAATAAGTAAGTTCAATGTTTAAGTAAAATTTAAAATAAAGTCTGCCACAACATTATATTATAAATTTTTGTAATAGCAATGCTGGTTTATTGTTAACTACCTTACTCATTTGTTTATGTTTTTTGTGGGGGGGGGAGGAGGGATGGTGGTGTACATGTGGGGGTCCAAGTACATACCTGTAAAGTTGGTACTTAAATGAACGCCAAACTGTTGGGTCTAGCTTGCCTGCAGACGTCTCCTATTACCTTTGCTTCATGCATGCGGACAAGGGACGTGAGGCAAAGTAAATAAGAGACATCTGCCCTCAGGCTGCTGTTGGTCTGATTTCTCTTATAAATGCTTTATTTTACATTTTTTATGCTATATAGCCACTACAACATGTACTGATTTCCAAGAGGGTTTTAATAATATGTATGAGAGAAAAATGAAGTATGTTGATGCATAACTCAGAATCAGGAAGAGATAAAGCAGACACTCCTCTTAAACTCCCGTAAAGATTTTTCTTCTTTCAGTCTCTTTGGGAAATTAAGTTGTTCCATAACACAGCACCACTGTACTTAAAGCTTCGCTTGAGACTATTCGATTGTGGCTTTGGAAGTGCTAGATCAGTTTCAGAATTTCTTGATAAATGATGATGTTTAACGTGTCGCTTTTTGGAATTTACCATTACAGCAACCCCCCATATTGAGGATTATCTGCCCCACAAGGGGTAATCCCAGTTTTTGTGTTACCATCCATGTTTTAATCCTCAGGTAACTCGTGCCTCACAAAACTTCTGTCTAATTGCAAACTCACCACACTTTCTGTTTTCCCTTGGATCATGAGAGCCAAACAAATCATCAGGTTTCTTTCCCCTGTTGGCTGTTACTATACACGTTGCACATAATGCTAAATTCATTAACGTTTACGAAGACATCTATGAAGCCTTTCATAAGACAGTAAAGTATGATGGTCCAGGTGAGTGTAATTCTGAGAATAATGACTGTTTGTAGTAAGGGTAACTGATGTTTTGACAACCTGAGAGGAAGTCATCATAAGAGTCTGACGACTCTGATGATGACTTCCACTCAGGACTACACTCACCCGGATGATCATATTTCTTTACCAACTTATGGTATGACTCCTTGGCTCAAATCATTTACAGTGTGAGGCCTTTCTTTGTATATAGCAAGAAATGTTATTTCAACACAAGCATAATCTGTCCAGCTGAAAGTCTTGTCTAGCTTGTGCTACTAGCTCAGGACCTTTAATTCTCAGTTCAAGGATAAATTACAGAAAATCACAGCTCTCAGTACTCATTGTGTCTCATTTGCAAAGCTTGAACAGAGGTGCAGGATCTAAGGAGAAAAAGTGGTGGGACCAGGATAGGAGGGGACATGGGAGGGGCTACTCCCCATAATGGGCCATACAGGGAACTCTACCCAAAAGGGGTGCCTTTTTAAGCTGGCAATATACTAAAGAGTGGGGAAAATTGTCATTTTAGTATGTGAAAGGGTCACCAAATCTGCTGCAATTAGTGAAAGAGATGGAAGCTAAAGCTAAGTGTATAAAAGGGTGCCAACTTTGGGCAGAAATAACACTAAACACATAGAAGCTTGGAGCATTTGAGCAACTGAGCCAGAAGGACTTAAGGACGGTGCCTCCTTTTGTTACTGCACATACGTTCTGCGCATCTCGGGATATTAAGGTTTCTTAAGGAATTTGCCCACTAGTACAACAATATTTTCGCACGGTTTAAGACTATGTGGAAAAAGCAGATTTTGGCAAGGGCTATCAGAATCCAAAAAGAAAATTGGGGGTAATCAAGCATTTTTCAGAGATAAATGAGCTTAAATTGGGAAAGAAATTGCCATACATTCTTTATATTTTAACTCTTTTTTAGTCATAGGAAATAGGAAATTCTATTGTTTTGGCTTGTCCTTGAGGTATAAAAAAGGGGTAGTGCATTTTTCCTCTAGGTATATGGAAGGGGTGCCATTTCGGTAAAAATTAGCATATTAACAGGTAAGGGTTTGAGCCTCTGGGTGGAGCCTCCCCATATAAAACTTCTCCCCCCCCCCCCCTCTCTCTCTCTCTCCCTGGGAGGGAACAGGGACACAGGGTGAACCCAGCAAGAAGAAAACAGGACTTAAAAAGATGATGGTTAATTTTATATTGCAAAATATTTTTGCACTTGCAAAAGTGTAAAGGGGGAGGGGGTCACTCCCCCCTCCCCCACTTCTGAACGTTTGGACTTACATTTAACTAGTATTTTACCTGTAAGCATTCAAGTGATTCCTATCATAATTTTGTGTTTATGTGACAGTGTTTTATTAAAATTAGGGGTATGTTGCGTACGGCCTTATAGAAAAAACATCCCTCTATATCTATATATCAAGCACTCTATCTCTTGCAAAGAATAAAAGCCTTGCCCTCTAGCCGGCAAAACAAAATAAGTCCAAACTGGATCAGATATTTTTGGCCATCATCCTTATGCCCCTAAAACTCAATTTACTGGTCACATCTGTTTAATTTTGGTCAAAGTATTCAAGTTTAACCAGAAAAAGAGAGTTAAGTAACTTAAAATGTTTTTCAATTTTTTGAGACTTGCGCCTCAAAGAACGCAACAAATTAATTTGGGGAGCTACCAAAATAAAAATTACTCACCTTGCTTGTACATGGTGTAGTTTTTCGCTCTCTGCTCTGGCTGAAGCTTCAATGAGTTTTCAAAAAGTGCACGGTGATGACAAAAAAAAGATTCGTTGAAATACACTTGTGCACAGAAATGACACCTTATTTTACAAAGATTTAAAAATTTGAAATTTGCACGATGGCTGAGGCTTAGGCCCCAGGAAAACGGATTCAACGTGATCCAACATGGCTGCATACAAAGAATTCAACATATTTGCCATTCCTGCAAGTCCATGTGTTCAACATTGTTGCACACACCAGACTATTAAACAAATTCAACGTTGTTCGCACCTGAGAACAAAAAAAATATTCAACCTTGTTGGATCGAAAGTTTGATGGCAATCAAATTTCGTCTAACACCATTCAACTTCCTCAACATCATCCAACAGCATTCAAAGTGACAGCCAAACGTGTAACATGATGTGTTGAGCGCATAAGTCAACGAGAGCGCATGAGAGTAAATGAGCGCGTACAGTGAGAGTCAGTGAGAGCGCATGAGAGTCAGTGATAGCGTAGGAGAGGAAATGATAGCGCATGAGAGTGCAGGCGAGTCAGTGAGAGTGCCTTTTCAAGAAAATATGTGATACTAAGTTAGTGTGGACGCGCACCCGAGAAGCTACTCTGGTGCTCTGGATAGTGCTCTCGTTGACGTTTGCACGTTCTTACTGACACCACATGCCCTCTCCTTTACTGTTATGCGCTTTCATTCACTGTCATGCGCTCCCACTGACTTTCACTGTCCTTGTCCCTGGTCGGCCTTCTCACCGACTCTCTCATGCTTACTTTTTTGCACTCTCACTGACTCTCAGGCAGGCATGACTCGCATACGCCCTCGTGCTTTCGTAGAATTTCTTGTGCTCTCATTGACTCTCATGTCCTCTCGTTAACTCTTCATGGTTCTTATTGGCTTTCGATCGTTCTTACTGACTCACATGCGTTCTCGTTGCTTCTTGTGTACTCCCATTGACTCTCGCGTATACGTAATGTCATTGACACTCAGTTCCTCGTTAATTGCCCTTCATTCTTTTTCAAATCAGTTTTTACTTGATATTTGGATAATGTGTTAAGGGAGAAATTAAACGTTTGTGACTAGAACTTGATGTTACGTCAAGACAGTGTCCTTGAAATGATGATTTTCTAGTGTGGTCTGCTGCCTGCATGATAATTTATAATTATTGAAGGCACAAGTGGACGCCAGTCAAGCAAACCATCCTGCACCTGAGGATTTGGCTTAAAGAATTGAAACTTTACTTGGCTCTAAAAGATTCCGCTGTTTATGTTTTCTATATAATTGGTGGTTTGCCTCTTTCTCATTACCTTTCCCCTTTACACAGGGAACCCAAACGCTGTATTAACTATATCATAATCGTTTAATAAAAATATTGTTATTTACCCGTGTTTCAAATGTTATCTTGTCTGGCGCATCTTAGGACGCGACAATTACGTCTCATTAGTTTCCATTATTATTAACTATTAACTCTCGTGGGGAGGCAATCTCGGGTAATTGTCGCGTCCTGTTTACGATGCGCCAGACAAGATTGAAACCTGCGAGGTATTAAAACCGTCTCTGCTCTGATTCAAATCCCTTCCAAAACGACTCATAAAGGCACAGGAACACGGGTACATAACAATATTTTTATTAAATCAGATTATGATATAGTTAATTCAGCGTTTGGGTACCCTGTGCCCTTTATAATGTATTGATTTGCTAATGAGAAAATAGATCTTACTGGGACTATGCGGTGAGGCATCTTGTGTCGCCATGGGTGGTTACTCCATTCACAATCCATTTTCGAATTGTCTTGAGCCTCCCTATCAACATGATCAAAGCGAGGCTTGGTGCAAATCCTCACTTATGAAAATTGGTTTTCTTTGCACTTGAATGAAAACTTATTTTTATAAGAAAGGTTGCGTACGCAGACCTCTCTTTGATAGGGAGGTTCAATGCATATTTGTTTACCAGGTTGTGAAAGAAATATACAGACAACCATGATCCGTTGCTAAATGTGGTTTGTGACAAGTTTGAGGTTTTTTACAGTCAATTCCACTGCAGTCCTTACCGGATTTTTCAACCACGATTCACTGGCTTTAAGGTAAATACAACTATGATTCGACCACCAGTGAATTCGGCAAAAAGTTTCCTCGTGTTATAGTTAGTGCGTGGAAATTAGTGCGTTTGTGTAAAAATAATGTGTTTTCATTTTCAAAAGAAAGGTCTTCCGTTAATTTTTTGAAGTTCAGTTCAGTGTATTGTGAATCATTTCTGAAAAATCCGAGTACAAAGCAAATTGAATGTGTAAGTTTGGCAACTGCAAAGGTTATTACCTCAGGTTATCCAGAGAAGCCTCGCTTTTATACCTATTTGTATAATGGTAACCGCTATAAATAGCCACGATTTGTTCAATGATCATTTTGTTCACTTTAAAAGTGACTGTATAAATTGGTTGTGTATGACCGTCCGGGTGAGTAATTCACGTTTGTGTTAAATATATATTAGCCAAACAATCCGTGCAGACGAACCAATTACGCTTATTTCGCCTTGAAAGACGAGCTACGTAAAGTGAATAATTCCTCTGAACGAAAATAAAATGCTATGAAGCGGCACCTTGCAAATCCTCAGAAACCTCTGTTTTCTACATACAGTTGACTCAAGATTTTTTTGAGAAGAGCTAATTAATATGTATGATCTATTTTTTTTTTTTTGCCATCTAACCTGCGATCAGGCTCTATTTTCGATTCGCTCGGTGAAACATTCCGGCGGGAAGGGCGAAACGAAAAATAGAGCCTGATACAATTCTTCTACGGAACGTCTGCCGCCCACTTTTTTGATTGATTGACATTCAACAAAACGGCCAATCAAAATTTGTTTTGCTTGCAGGCTCCTCGGTATGCAAATTTCCCATATGTGTATGTAATGGCATTCGCAAAAAGTCCTCAAATGTCGGCAAAAATAAGAAAATCACAGGCTACGATAAATCTTGGCACTAGCGTTCAAATTTACACCTTGAAGGTACGCGCTCCGGTATTGTACATAGTTGCTCTGTCTGAGCTGAAACTGAATGAAAATTCAGAACACGACGAGGTTGTCATGTACCAAAATATGCTGCATGTTTGAATCCTTTCTCATTTCAGGTGGTATCCGGAAATATTCTCTACGCATTTGTCACCGATTTTCTGCGTAAAATACCTTGGGAAATTAAGAGAAATACCTTCAGTTTCACTCTTTAGAAAAAAGATATCAATAAAACCGTTTACAAACAAACAAGTGTTTTGTAATTTAATTTAGTTCCAGAAGTGATAAATATTTGAGATTACCAGAGAATTTCATCTCTAAACAGCAGCGAATTTTAAAACGAAGAACATTTATTATAAACCTAGTCAGATCCTTTGATATCAATGTCAGAGATCATTAAAACGACATTATTAACACTGAATGAATAAACTGAAAGTCTTTATTACTTAGGTAAAAATAAATACAGCATCTCGCTGAGTGCGGCTCTCACTAAACATCAGCTTATCGTTAAGTTTACGGAATTAACGGTTGACTTATTGATCACTCTTGGCGAAAGATACTTGTTGTTCGTTTTGTTTCGTAAAACGCGGATACAACCACTACTCTGCTTATATTTTCAATACTAGCTGAAAGCCTTCAAATGAAAATTTGGAGACACGATGCGATAAAACGGGACACATACTTCACTGTTGCTGTACTTCTCTGCTCTGAGTGAGTTGGAGCTTGCGTCAAACCGGACGCCATTCTCAGGAGAGAAAGAAATGATGACAATTCTCCTAGAACGACGAGAATATCTTTGAGCGACACGTTTACCTCGGCAGACTTGTTCCTTGGCCATGGCGGTCGGATTGAAATTGTGAGTCAACTCTCGTAGACAAGTTACTTCCGTTGACAGCCCTATTGTTAAAGGGCCAATCAGATTGCGAGATTCCCGCGGCCAAAATTTGGCCGCCGACACGAACTGTTGTGAGAGATTGTATCAGGCCCTATTTTAGCGAGCGACCCACGTAAGAGAATATGAGAGCGATGCTAAAATTCGGCCTGATCGCAGGTTATTTGCCATCTTATTTCATCGATTGATTTATTTATTGGTTTCCCTGTTTGTTAACTTTTTTTTCAGCTGCTTTGATTCATTGGTTTTGTTATCTTCATGTCTTTTCACCCACCAGGGTGCAGCCCGCGTTTTTGTTACAGCTCTACAGCATAGTACGACATGCAGTAATTCTATCTTTCGCTACACAGTATACATAATTCGACACAAAGACACACGTAAGCTGAGTACACATTGGAACATATTTTAAGTCTTACAATACAACGCATTGATTCGTCCCATCTTGATTATACTGTGTAAGATCCCTGTTAACAACTCTCAAATTCTCACAACTTTGCTTTACTTTAGCGTGTTGCTCATCGCAAATCTTTTCTCTTAATATCATCAGTGCCTTCTCATGACATTCTTTTGCTTGTTTGTGCTGTCCAAGCCCGTTGTAATCAACGCCCAAGTTGTGATAACTGTCTGTAACGTCAGGATGTTCTTCGCCGTAAATCTTTTTTCTAATGCTCAGTGCTTTCTCGTCGCATTCTTTCGCTTGATTATACTGTCCAAGGTTAAGGTATTCAACAGCCAAGTTGTTATAGCTATTTGCAACGTCAGGATGTTCTTCGCCGTAAATCTTTTTGCTAATGCTCAGTGCTTTCTCGTTGCATTCTTTCGCTTGATCGTGCTGTCCAAGCCCATTGTAATCAACACCCAAGTTGTGATAACTGTCTGCAACGTCAGGATGTTCTTCGCCGTAAATCTTTTTTCTAATGCTCAGTGCTTTCTCGTCGCATTCTTTCGCTTGATTATACTGTCCAAGGTTAAGGTATTCAACAGCCAAGTTGTTGTAGCTATTTGCAACGTCAGGCTGTTCTTCGCCGTAAATCTTTTTGCTAATGCTCAGTGCTTTCTCGTTGCATTCTTTCGCTTGATCGTGCTGTCCAAGCCCATTGTAATCAACACCCAAGTTGTGATAACTTTTTGCAACGTCAGGATGTTCTTCGCCGTAAATCTTTTTTCTAATGCTCAGTGCTTTCTCGTCGCATTCTTTCGCTTGATTGTGCTGTCCAACCCCTCTGTAATGAAAACCCAAGTTGTGATAACTGTCTGCAACGTCAGGATGTTCTTCGCCGTAAATCTTTTCTCTAATGCTCAGTGCTTTCTCGTCGCATTCTTTCGCTTGGTTGTGCTGTCCAAGCCCATTGTAATCAAAACCCAAGTTGTGATAACTTTCTGCAACGTCACGATGTTCTTCGCCGTAAATCTTTTTGCTAATGCTCAGTGCTTTCTCGTTGCATTCTTTTGCTTGATTGTGCTGTCCAAGCCCTCTGTAATCAACACCCAAGTTGTGATAACTTTTTGCAACGTCAGGATGTTCTTCGCCGTAAATCTTTTTTCTAATGCTCAGTGCTTTCTCGTCGCATTCTTTCGCTTGATTATACTGTCCAAGGTTAAGGTATTCAACAGCCAAGTTGTTATAGCTATTTGCAACGTCAGGCTGTTCTTCGCCGTAAATCTTTTTGCTAATGCTCAGTGCTTTCTCGTTGCATTCTTTCGCTTGATCGTGCTGTCCAAGCCCATTGTAATCAACACCCAAGTTGTGATAACTTTTTGCAACTTCAGGATGTTCTTCGCCGTAAATCTTTTTTCTTATGCTCAGTGCTTTCTCGTTGCATTCTTTCGCTTGATTGTGCTGTCCAAGCCTATTGTAATCAACACCCAAGTTGTGATAACTTTCTGCAACGTCAGGATGTTCTTCGCCGTAAATCTTTTTGCTAATGCTCAGTGCTTTCTCGTCGCATTCTTTCGCTTGATTGTGCTGTCCAAGCCTATTGTAATCAAGACCCAAGTTGTGATAACTTTTTGCAACGTCAGGATGCTCTTCGCCGTAAATCTTTTTGCTAATGCTCAGTGCTTTCTCGTCGCATTCTTTCGCTTGATTGTGCTGTCCAAGCCCTCTGTAATCAACACCCAAGTTGTGATAACTTTTTGCAACGTCAGCATGTTCTTTGCCGTAAATCTTTTTCCTAAAGCTCAGTGCTTTCTCGTCGCATTCTTTCGCTTGATTGTGCTGTCCAAGCCTATTGTAATCAACACCCAAGTTGTGATAACTTTCTGCAACGTCAGGATGTTCTTCGCCGTAAATGTTTTTTCTAATGCTCAATGCTTTCTCGTCGCATTCTTTCGCTTGATTGTGCTGTCCAAGCCTATTGTAATCAACACCTAAGTTGTGATAACTTTTTGCAACGTCAGGATGTTCTTCGCCGTAAATCTTTTTTCTAATGCTCAGTGCTTTCTCGTCGCATTCTTTCGCTTGATTGTGCTGTCCAAGCCTATTGTAATCAAGACTCAAGTTGTGATAACTTTTTGCAACGTCAGGATGTTCTTCGCCGTAGATCTTTTTTCTAATGCTCAATGCTTTCTCGTCGCATTCTTTCGCTTGATTGTGCTGTCCAAGCCTATTGTAATCAAGACCCAAGTTGTGATAACTTTTTGCAACGTCAGGATGCTCTTCGCCGTAAATCTTTTTTCTAATGCTCAATGCTTTCTCTTCGCATTCTTTCGCTTGATTGTGCTGTCCAAGCCTATTGTAATCAACACCCAAGTTGTGATAGCTTTTTGCAACGTCAGGATGTTCTTCGCCGTAAATATTTTTGCTAATGCTCAGTGCTTTCTCGTTGCATTCTTTTGCTTGATCGTGCTGCCCAAGCCCATTGTAATCAACACTCAAGTTGTGATAACTTTTTGCAACGTCAGGATGTTCTTCGCCGTAAATCTTTTTGCAAATGCTCAGTGCTTTCTCGTCGCATTCTTTCGCTTGATTGTGCTGTCCAAGCCCTCTGTAATCAGCACCCAAGTTGTGATAACTTTTTGCAACGTCAGGATGTTCTTTGCCGTAAATCTTTTTCCTAAAGCTCAGTGCTTTCTCGTCGCATTCTTTCGCTTGATTGTGCTGTCCAAGCCTACTGTAATCAACACCCAAGTTGTGATAACTGTCTGCAACGTCAGGATGTTCTTCGCCGTAAATGTTTTTTCTAATGCTCAGTGCTTTCTCGTCGCATTCTTTCGCTTGATTGTGCTGTCCAACCCCTTTGTAATGAAAACCCAAGTTGTGATAATTGTCTGCAACGTCAGGATGTTCTTCGCCGTAAATCTTTTTTCTAATGCTCAGTGCTTTCTCGTGGCATTCTTTCGCTTTATTGTGCTGTCCAAGCCTATTGTAATCAACACCCAAGTTGTGATAACTTTTTGCAACGTCAGGATGTTCTTCGCCGTAAATCTTTTTTCTAATGCTCAATGCTTTCTCGTCGCATTCTTTCGCTTGATTGTGCTGTTCAAGCCTATTGTAATCAACACCCAAGTTGTAATAACTTTTTGCAACGTCAGGATGTTCTTCACCGTAAATCTTTTTTCTAATGCTCAGTGCTTTCTCGTGGCATTCTTTCGCTTGATTGTGCTGTCCAAGCCCTCTGTAATGAAAACCCAAGTTGTGATAACTGTCTGCAACTTCAGGATGTTCTTCGCCGTAAATCTTTTTTCTAATGCTCAGTGCTTTCTCGTCGCATTCTTTCGCTTGATTGTGCTGTCCAAGCCCTCTGTAATGAAAACCCAAGTTGTGATAACTGTCTGCAACGTCAGGATGTTCTTCGCCGTAAATCTTTTCTCTAATGCTCAATGCTTTCTCGTCGCATTCTTTCGCTTGGTTGTGCTGTCCAAGCCCTCTGTAATCAACACCCAAGTTGTGATAACTTTTTGCAACGTCAGGATGTTCTTCGCCGTAAATCTTTTTGCTAATGCTCAGTGCTTTCTCGTTGCATTCTTTCGCTTGATTGTGCTGTCTAAGCCTATTGTAATCAACACCCAAGTTGTGATAACTTTTTGCAACGTCAGGATGTTCTTCGCCGTAAATCTTTTTTCTAATGCTCAGTGCTTTCTCGTTGCATTCTTTCGCTTGATTGTGCTGTCCGAGGTCACCATAAAGAAAACCCAAGACGTGATAACTTTTTGGTGCAAAACAGTGTCCCTTACCGCATATCCTACTTCCAATTTTCAGCGCCTTCTCGGTGCATTCGTTTGCTCCATTGCGCTGTTGAAGCTTCGTGTATTCATATCTTAAGTACACATAGTTTGATACAATATCAAGATGTTCCTCACAATAAATTCTTTTTCTAATGATCATTGCCTTTTCGTGGTATTCTTTTGCTTGACTGTACAGTCCAAGGCGAAAGTAAACATTTCCCAAGGCGCTATTACTTTTTGCTGTCTCAGCGTGTTCTTCGCCATAAATTTCAACATAAATTGTCCTGGCGTTTTTGTAACGCGATATTGCTTCTTGATATTCGCATTGCAGTTCTGAAACTTTACCACTCGTGAAGAAAACGTCTGCATGTAACAATTCATCTTTCCTCGTACCAGTTGTATACTTAACAAAATCAGAGGCAGCTTTGGAAAATATATTTGCATCTTTTAAATAAGCAAGGTCGCAACAAACATGAGCAGTTGAGCAAAGCCATGATACAACATTTCCAGTGGTCACAGATTGTGTTAATTCCTTCACTAAATTATCTTTTACTGCAGCATCGGTGGTAATAATTTCATAAAGCACTCTACAGTGAGCATTAATTTTACGTAACTTTGCGCATGCGTGCTCACTGCTTTCTAGCAGTTCTCGCTCTGCCTCAATTATCGAGTGAAAAGTCTTAATTGCTGCAGATACACACTGAACTCGATCCTCAAGATCAGGCTTTGAAATTGTCTTCAGCACTTTATGAACAATGTTGTGCACCCTTAAATAGCTGGGTTCCCCGTCTTCACCATGTAAACAAGTCATCAACGAGCATGTTAAGATCTTTGCCCTGATTAATTCTTCTGTTTGACCCGTTGTGCGAATTTTGACAAAGTTAACAAGAGCTTCAATTGGGAGAGAATCGTTTGCACACAGTGAAAGAAAAAAAAATGACTGACGAAGAACTTCATCACTTTCCGAAGCTCTAGCAATTGCCAGTTTAATGGCAGTAGTCATTTTTGTCGAATAAGCTGAATTTTGTCTTGCAAGGGGTTCTTCTGTTGCTTCACGTTCGCCCCGAGCAAGTGTTTCCAGGTAGCTTGTCCAAACGTAGTTTGGAGAACCATTAATCACAACTCTTTGTACATAAACAGCAGCAGCTGCTAAAGCAAGTGGCTGATATTCAAGAACTTCAGCAACCTTTTCAACGTCTTCGTGCTTAGAAATCTGTGAAACTTCCTTTAATAGCTCTACTGCATCATCTGCCTGCATCCTTTACTAAGTGACTCATGGAAAGTGTGCGGAGCGTTGGATGGGATTGTACTACTGTCCTGAGTTGTAATCAGCACCTGACCGTGGCCCCAGTCTTCGCTACCAGCCGGAGGAAGATCGGCACGTAACAAGCGTAGGTCAACAACGTTGTCAGCGATAATTAGCCAATTGGAGAACTGTTTCATCTTTGGTAAAATCAAACGCTTCAGGTGTTGTATTGTTCCCTTAGCGCCGCTGTCCACTTTCGAGGTGGCCAGGTTAGTCAAAGTGTATTCTGTAACTCCCAGCTGTCTAGCCAGACTGAGGTATGAGTCGGCTAACGTTTGAAGAGTTTCGGCATTCATAGTTGCAACAAATATTAGGCCCTCACTTTCCCGGGATCTTCTGTCGAAGTGTTCTTGCCCAATTTGTCGAGCGATCTGACTTTTGCCACACCCAGGAATCCCAGACAAATAAATGGTGCTGATGGCTCCTTTACTCTCTTCTTCAAGCTCCTCCATTTTTGTCATGATTCTTGTAACATCTTTTGAACGCCTGATGATTTGATGCGCTGGCTTGAATGCGAGATTACAGAAAGACTCGACTCTTGAATTAAGCTCCTGTTTGAGGGCTTCAACTTCTTCTTCTTTTTCCTTTGCTTCTTCTTCTTTTTTCTTTGCTACCTTTTGGGCCTCTTGCAAATCACACTTTGCTTGTAGCAACTCAACTCGGAGATTGTCAACTTGTGTCCTCAAACTTTGTACCTCTGCAGTAGGAAAGCTGCTTTGGTTTTTAACCTCTTCGACATCACTGATCGGAAGCCCCAAAGAGTTGAATGCAGCTATCACTTTTCCCACACAGTTCTGGAAATCGGCATCAGTAAGCTGGGCCTCACTTATATGCGCAACACCGTTTCGTACTTGACGAAGATTATCTACATCGTGGCTGATGACTGGACTAAGAGAAGTGCCGATGCTGTCAGAGTTGAGGATGGCATAAAACAGACAAGTACCATCCCACTCTGCCGTGTTGCCATTCTGTATTGCGGTCAGGCATCGAGCATTCTTTGTGCGACTTTTTTTAGATTCCATGTTGTAGAAATCGAGGCCATTCTTTGGTGTGTCTTTCCATTCTCCAAGCGGAGTTGTCGTGTATCGGAAATCCCATTCTTGTTTGAAGACTTTTCGTAGTCCTTGCGGAACCAAGTTAAAGGCGATGTAGCACAATCGAAAATAGTTCAGTTGTTCTGGAGTGTACTCCATTGGGAAAGTTCCTGCAATAGAAATAAAGATGAAGGCAAAATGTTCGGATGCTCTAATAGAGTTCTAAGCTTCATTGATCATCATTCAATTTTTGATTGCTTGCATGTGGAGGGGGGACGTCACACCTAATGCACTGCGCATGTTTCTTATAATGTCACCTTAAACACCGTAAACTGCCGCTTATAAGCCCCTCCACTTATAAGCCCCCCTGGTTATAGGCCCATCTATCTGTAAACAAAAAAATACATCTGGTTATTAGCCCCCTCGGATATAAGCCCCCCTCTGGATTTCCTTGTTTCCTTAATATTAGCACTCTCACAGAACACTGCAAACATGAACTCTGAGCTTCTGTTTAGTTACGTTCCGGTTACCTTCGTGTTGTTACAGTTTGAATTGAAATGAATTCGATTTATTATGATGTTTCAAAGGCTAATTAAAAACTGGTAAATTAAAAACGTATTTCAATCAACACTGCTGTGGCTCATTTCGAAACGTTTTTTTATTCCGCTTATAAGCCCCCCCCCGGATAGTAGCCCCTCCGTTTATAAGCCCACCCAAAACCCCTTACGAAGTTGTATAAGCCCAGGGCTTATAAGCGGCAGTGTACGGTACTCGTTCCCAAGTCTTTACAATAAAGCTCCGTGGATTTCGTTTGAATACTCATACTTTCTGATACCTTTCGTCCATCGCCCACACTAAAACCACGCAAAAGGATAGTGAAAACCAGACTCGTACCCAGACGCTATTTATGATTCTGGGGGAAAGGGAGAGAAGATTGGAGTCTATTGAGGCGCGCCTCAATAGAATCCAATCTCCTCTCCCTTTATCCCGGAATCATACATAGTGACTGGGTACGAGTCTGGGTGAAGGGTGAAAAGGCTTCTCTTTAAAAACTCAGCAGCGTGTGTGGACAGGTGAAGAACGCTGAAAGTATTTTTCGATCGTTTTAGTAGGCGAAGCTCGCAAAAAGCCATCTGCTTTTTAACGAAAATGTTTTTAATGTGGTCATGGGCCCGTTTCTCAAAAGTCCCGGTAACTTTTCGGGCCCGGAAAGCTCTTTTCATGTTTGCCTTAAAGATTCAAAATTTTGTTGGCTATTAAAGCTAAGCATTAAAATTGAAGTTGGCGAAACAAGTTAATCTAGTTTGCGGGCTCAAAGCTACGCCACTTTTCTGTAGATTTTGATTTTAAAATATAACTTCGGGTCCGAAAAGTTACCGGGACGTTCGAGAAACGAACGCCAGGTGAGCTACGTTTGCATGGGTAGACTATTTAGCTACATTTCCGGTATACTGAAAAGGCCACTTTTGAAAACGTATTGGTGTGGACGGGACCTAAGGTTTAGTAGCCTTCTTTCCCTTTTAATTGCAAACAGAATAGACAGAACGAAACTTGAGTAAGGCCTTCTAGCACCATTTTATTATCTATTTTTTCTAGCACCAATGCCTTCGGAGCCTCTTACGGCTTATTGGCCAATGAAGTTCAGTGATGAAGATTAGAAACGGATCTGACATGGAAAGGGACAGGTGAAGAAGCACGTTGCAGTCACGCCTCTCGTGATAAGAATGTATTCTGGTAAGTTTGCCTAGAATTCGCAACTGCTTCTTCAAATTACAATCAAACTGTCCTTTTTGCTTTAGATAAGGCTATTTATTTTTTTCTGAAGCATCTCAGCGGTCCGGAATCCTAAATCATTGAATCTGATTGGCTAATGACGGGCGCTACAGCGGTCCGGATTTTCCCATCCGGACCCTCCAATCTGCGGGAAAACTTGAAGTGAAATCTTTTTACTCCCGCAAAAAGAAACGCTGGATTTTTCTTCTTAAAATGGAACTTTTCTCTTATTAACCGTTGTAAAGTGAAAGGAAAAATGAGCAATGGAATAAAAGGCCTGGTTATTCTCCGAAAAAGGCGAGTATTCCAGTGTTTTTGTTAGGAAAATTTTGCTGGCTTGCTTTTTTTGAGTTGTAGTTTTCTTATTCACACGCCATTTGATTTAAGTTAACTGCAAGGTAGTCTTTTCGCCTCCGTTTCTCGGTTGAAATTTCGTTATTTTCCTTGGAGATCTCTTTTCCAATCTCGTCCCATTTAGCTTCATTCAAAACAATATGATTATTGACGGTTGTTACCTAAAATAGTCAAACAGGAAACCTCGCAACGCTGTGTCTTCGACAAGAACTTCTGCATGTCACCAGGTTTTCTATACAGTTTAGTTTTCTCAAAGTATCGATCTGCGAAAAAACTTGACCAAGAACGAACAAAAATGTTTAAAATACTAACATATGTAGTGGAGTTTGTGGAGTGTAAGCCGTTAGTTTTCACAAAAAATCTTACTTGTTTTAAAGATCTTTCGGTATTGAAAACCAATTTAAACGTGTGATTTCATTTTGAAAAAAGACAAGGCTAATTTCTTTATTCTTGCAATGAGATGTCGGGGTTTGTTCTTAACGCTTATTGTTTTACGATATATTTTTAGTTCTGTTTTATTGTTAGTCTATCCTTTATCCCTACGGTTTGCTAGCGGCTCTTTATCGTAAGCTTAAAACTTAACTTTGATCGTGGGAACTAGCGCACGTAGAAGGACTGTTTACAAACAGTTCTCAAACCAGTTCGCCTCGTTCCACCTCCAAAATTACAGAAAAAAATAAACGCGTTATTAACCGGCCTAGGTCGTTCCGTATGGGGAAAAACTGTGCCCTCGGTCTTGAGTACGGCCCTCGGCCTTGGGCCGTATTCAAGACCTCGGGCACAGTTGTTCCCTATACGGACCTCCCGGCCGGTGAATAACATATATATATTAGCCCGAACCCTAGTAGCCATGTTAGGCCTAGACTACTTCTTATTAGGCACAATTTAGACGCCAGATTAGCTTTAGTTTACTGTCTCGTCTGCGTTTCGTTCCGCGCTTTGGTTAGACTTGCTCTGACGAGGATTCGCTCTGACTATGGGGTAACGCTCGAAACGTCAGCTTTCAATCTCTTTATGGTGGCCAATTTACCTTACCAACTCAGTTGATAAATCAAAACTTTGTGTTTTACTTCCCCGCCGACGTAGCACCACAGTTTCTTTAGAAGCTAACCCCCTTGTTTGCTCCAAGTCGCTCATTCTGATTATGGAAGGTACGCGCGTGGTCCACGCGCGTGAATCAAAATTGATCTGCATCGCGTGCGTGAAGAAAATTATCGCGCGCTATACACGAATGCACGTTCCATTCCTTGTCTTCGCACCTTAGTCATTGTTTTTGTCCTTTATAACAAAATACGAGTGACGTGGAACAAGTCTACACTTTGGACTGCACTCTGCACTAAAAATCAAGCCAATGATTTTTTTTCAATATGAGTTGTAATTAAAAACCAAATCCACAAAAGAGTGCTGGAAACGTGAAAAGTTTTGTTTTGGAACACTGGACGAGCAGCAAGGAAGTTCTCCCGAAACAGGAAAAAATGTCAGTTTCTCCACCTGTCTTCCATTTTCAAATAGAAATCAATCACCAAAATTCAGTTTGTAGCAGCTTGGTTCTAAAACCTTAAAGTATGGGAAAGGAAAGTACATGAAAATCAGATAGGTAAATCTTGTAAGCTTCTTACGTTAAGTAAACAAGAGCTGTCATTCACTCGAATGTCACGCGAGGAAATGAGCATAGGTCACGCGAATTAAAACAAATCTGGACCTCAAGATTAAGCTATGAATTTGTATAACTGTTAAATTTATCTAATTACAATCACAGACCTTTGAAGTAAAGTTCAGTTCATGCCTTTAAATTAAAGGGGAAAGGAAAGTACAGCGAGTATAAGGACCTGGATGGGCTTCTCGAATGTCACAGAAGCATGTCACACGATCAATAAGAATGCGTCACGCGAATTATAAATCATTTTGATTAGTAAATGGCTATGAAGAAGACATTTTATTTAAGCTGCATGTTGGTTTATAAATAACAGCATATGAAGCAACATAGAATATAAAATAAAAACATTCATCTGAAACATAAAGCAATCGTTTTCAGTTATGAAAAGGTCAACCAAAGCTAAACCTTTCCATGTAAGAACGTTTATAAACAGGAATACAGGAATTTCCTGATAAATTCCATTCAGGGTAACGACTATCTAGAAAGACCTCAAAATCATAGTATAAGACAATATTTTTAAGCAAAATTTATCGTTTTAACTTATTATTTGCAAGCAATCGCTTCACGATACTCTACAGTCGAAGCTTTCGTAAGCGACCACCTCGGGAATTCAGTAAAGTGGTCGCAACTAGAGCTGGTCGCTTACGAGAATGGCCCTTGTAAGCGACCATGTAATAAAACAATAGAGGGTGGTCGCTTACGAGAGCTTTTAGCAGAAAGCTTGGCATAAGTTGTTGGTTACCGACAGTATTGTATTAACAATATTAAATAGTTTGTTTATTGCTTATCACAAAAGAGGTTCGTGTATGTACAAGTCAACGAACCATTAGCGCTTATGTTTTGTACTCCTCTAAATTTGATCAAGAAGTGAATGCTTTTATTTAAGTGTTGACTGAGTGGTCGCTTACGAGAACTTGAAAACAAAGGAAAAGACCAGCTGGTAATTCACAAAAGTGGTCGAGGTCGCTTACGGGAGTGGTCGCTTACGAGAGCTTTCAATTAGAGAGTTTTAAAAGTGACAATTCGGGGCCATAACTAGAACTGGTCGCTTACGAGAGTGGTCGCAAGGAGAGCTTCGACTGTAATTGCTTTGACAATTTGTAAAATTAAGTTTGTTTATTTTAACACGGCAATGACGAAATTCAATCTTCACCATTCGAATTCAGGGGATTGAAAATATAATTTTCTTTTACGACAGGGTTCCGATATATCTCGAGATATTAAACCACAATTACAATGGACGAAAAATAATCAGCTTCGGTTATATATTAAAAGAAAGGATCAGTCATCTTTGATATACTTACTCGAAATTGTTGCGCTCTCCTAGCAATAGTTGTCCTTTGAAGGCGTTCTTTCAGTGTCTTCAAGTTGGATCAGAGGCTCGGGAAACCTAAAAGTTTCATAGGAGACAAAAAGGAATGACTATCAACTAAGCTATTCAGTGAAAGATACATTTTGATGTTCTTACCCGCATGTTTCCTCACTAGACGACATTAAAGGTAGATTTCCCTTTTGTCATGAATCTTTTAGCGTAAATAGATCAAATACTTCGCACTCTGCACACAGCGGGTCTCGTTTTTTTCCAGTTTTGATGTAATGGCTGTTTAACAGCTCTAACAGCGGGAAAACACTTTCACAAGGTACAGGCCTTGAAAGTTTTCCTTCAGCTCTAGACCAATAAACTTAAACGTAGTAAGATAATGTAAGACTCAAACGCTCTGACCCGGCCTTAACAAGAGGCCGAGGAGTTTTACAAAATCACTTAATTTTGGTGTCTCCAACCGTTTACCCGACGCATCGTTTACCTTAAATTATCTGCTCCCTGAGAAACGTCGGGTTTTTCCGACAAAATTTCGCGCTGAATGCAACACATTCCGGTTTGTGTACGAGAAACGTCCTGAGGGAAGGGTGTTTGAGCTTTAATGCATCCCTGCCTGAATCAGTGTACAGTCCCAGTTTTGGACAACAGCATGACTCTGTCATAAATTTCGCCGAGTGATTTCGGCTTTTTTTGTCACCGTCGCAATTTTACGGTAACAGTCTTGTCGTTCGTCCCCATTTCATTTCATTCATGCCGCTGTTTCAACCGGCAGTGAACGCAGTGTACAATTGTCGCTAGTCGGACACTCATTATTTACAGCTGTTATAGTATGCTAAAAACCCGGAAAAGGGCCTTAATACAGGGAATCGGATTCCATTCACAAGATTTTTCGTTCTCCCTGAATTGAATATTCGCTTTAAGGCTGCCAATGAGTTCAAACTGTGTTTTAATAAAGTCCTAAATCAAAAAAGGATAAAAAGCCCTCCACAGTCTTAGCTGAGTTCCTACATACTTACTTTATCAAAATGGAAGAAAATAACCTGGCGATCGATCTACAATTGACCGAGCAAGCTGTAGTTATCTTCCTTCACGCTGGTGCAAAATTCTGTACGCGAAGCAAAGAAAGTGAAAGTGAAATATTAAAGGCAAATATGCTTGTAAAGTGTTATATGATCTGAACGCACATATCACGCGACCAACCTGAGTGACAAGAAATTCTAGGGAATTTTCAGGCGGTGCAGAGTCTGTCAGCTTCCTTTCCCTGTGCTGTTATGTATAAATAGTTCTCTACCTTGAATCGAACTTGATTCGGGCTCGAATGTGACTCGTGCTATGCCGCTCAAAACATCAACAGTCAAATATACCTAACTTACCTAGAATGGTAAGTAAACTTTTTATCGTCAAAGCTTCCGAAGAGTCTCTTTCGCTAGCGTCTCCAGTAGGTAACTAAATCTATCTGCTCACGTCATAGCTACAAATGAAAAATTCACCTTCAAACTCTTCAACAAAGCTAATGTGACGAAAGAAATGTCGCGCATATAAAAGATTTGCTTTGAGAACTTTCTCGCTTAATGACCTGTGAAAGAATTCTATCGACACGGTGAAATTAAATGGATGTAGACATGTTACCCAAGAATGTCCAATATTTAAGGAATTGATTAACTGATAAAATCAGTGACTTTATCTCAAGAAATAAATCAACTTTCCACCTTCAAGTAAGGACTCTATTCCTAACGAAAGGACTGAAACCTACTTCCAATGTACAATCTATTGAAATTTCTATAACAGCAATGTAATTATCCTTCAAAGGTCATTATTTGCGTCATTATGACAGCAAGAAAAGGCCCCTACCCATTCATCATAAATGTTTCACCCTTCAGACAATGGCTCAATTTCAATCTTAACAACAAAAATAGAGGCTACTTGCAATTTAAAACCTCTACACCTGTGTTTATAAAGATCGGTGTTTACTGTTCACAGCTATTTAACGAGTAGAGTCAACAATATCTTCAGTCCTGTATCTTCCTTCCTATGCTTTACACCATCACAAAACTCAAGAATGGAGTTTATCATCGCCTTCGCAACCGGTTGAGTTGGAAGCATTATGTAACCACAATTAACAATACTCTCCACGACTCATGGACGATCTCGCACGCTAAACAAAACGGTATTTCAATCTCCTTTTCTATGTCATTTATAATGGTAGTAAAAGACAACCAACTTGTGGATACTATAATTGTTTTGCTCCCGTTTAAAAACGCATCAACTACATAAACAATAAATACATTTTTGCAATATGTTACTTGTCTTGCTTCATTTCAAACATTACGCATACTTCACACTCAACGTTTTTCTTTTACACTCTCCAATCTGCCAGCTTCCACTACATTCTCAGAAATACGCCAGAAACTTGTTATGGAGCACTCAAAACAACACCAGAAACAAAACTATATTTCTATCCGAAAACACTAACCACTGCTAACGACTCCAAAGTAAACACTACCCTTAATAAACACCGCCCTTCTCAACCAAATGTTCTTACAACACCTACCTTTAATTATCTTCGATAATCCGCAAAACTCAAAACAACAACATTACGCTCCTTTGTACGATTACTTTTTTCGTAATGAGAACTACTTCACAGAGCTAAAAAAGACTTATAGGCCTTCGCTAACCTCCTTTACACAATTACCGCTCACATCCTCTATCTGATCAACGTCATCATCTTACAAAACAAATCAACCATCTTTACTTCCATAACACCTCTTACAAATGACAGTCAATTCTCCCATGAATCACTAAATCTATCTGTTTCATCATAGCTGCAAATGAAAAATTCACCTTAAAACTCTTCAACAAAGCTACTGTGACCAAAGAAATGTCGCGTATATGACACATTTCCTTTGAGAACTTTCTCGGTTAATGACCTCTAAACGAATTCTACCCACACACTTCAATTAAATGAATGTAAACATATTACCCAAGAATGTCCAGAATTTAAGGCATTGATTAACTGATGAAATGGGAAACCTTAAAGGATTTTCAAACTGACATTCCACTCAATCATTGATTTTTGGATATGACCCCAACCTGTCAAGTTGGAAGCACTGTCGAACCGCTGTCAACAATAGTCTCCATAAGTCATCGACAATCTCCCAGGCTAAGAACTCAGTAAAGCAACACCACATACAAAACTATTTTTATGCCCACATACTGACAACCTGCACAACTCCAAAGTTCTCACTAGCCTTTGTAAACACTGCCCCTTAAAAACGAAATCTTCTAAAAAACAGCGAAATAAACAATTCAACAATTACCTTTACTCAACTTCAATACACCACGAAACTCAAAACAACAAAATTACACTTCACGCTTCCAATCTCGCAAAATACACGTCATTATAACGAGCCTGATTATTTAGAGCCCGCGCGGAGACTAAGTCTACTGACTACCGCCAATTCAGGAATGTGTTACCCATTTTATGAGACGGCAGCGACGTTTGAGACATCGCGCCGCCTAATAAATGTCCTTGAGGATTCATCAAGATCTAGAATTTCCCTTCGCTATGTTAAGAACAATGTCAACACGTCTCGTCTTTATTTCGTATCATATTTAGGCGGCCGTCGTGCGCGAGCGCACGTCACCGTCTCATGAAATGGAAGTTGCATTCCTTTTGCATTCCTTTCGTCGTTCGTCGTCGTCCGTCACTTGGACTAAGTCCTCTTAGTGTCGCGCTGCCAACAGAGACAACTGCACAAAAGGCTTACTGAACGAGAATGGTATTGCTGTTATAAATTTTCCATCTACGATCGCAGAAAATTTCAGGGAATTTATTGAAGAACTACATTACGATTGCTGCAGACGTGTTCAATCATGTTTTTAAAGGGAATACGGTGACAGATCGTGACAGTACACGAATGGCTCATAGTGCCAAGCAGGTCACCGAAGACCAATGTTAAAAGTCTGTTTTACTTCTGTTTCTCATGACCAAGTAGTGGTGGTTACGAAAAAATTAATGCTAGAGAGGAGTCTAATTCCATTGTTTTGAGTATTGCTGCGTATGGAAGTTACGTAAAAGTAAGCATTTAAATGTTTCTGTCGCTGTTTTTGATGACATTTGGTTTGGTAAGGGTCAGCGTTTACACAGGCTAGTGATTACTTAATTCCTTACATACCGGAAGTGCAAATTATCCATAACAGGTCACCAGAAACCAAGAACTACTAAAGTTTTTGTTTTCCTTAGGAAAAGGGGAGGGGCGGGGGGGGGGGGGGGAGCGGCCGCCTGTAAATTCTTCAGAATTTCTTGTTTCTTCTTATTTTCTTTGGGGTCAGGGTCAATGTGCGATAGAGATTTCATCCCTAATCTTTCGATTTTCAGTCCAAAACATTATTCTCACAAAGCCTGTCAAACATCTTTTCCACTTTCCAGGTACAGAACCTTGTTTCAGACAAAAAATCAGAAAGATAACATGATATTTCAGATAAAAATGTCGAAAATTTGTTCCCTATTTCAGAAGAAAATTGAAGAGCTAAAAAAATATACCCTCTGTGTTATCTGTCTGCGGGATACTGGCGAGCACGAGTACCGACTGCTCGTAGACTAATTCTAGCAATTTAAGCGATTTCCGGCGAAAGTCAAATTCCACCCTTATTTTCAGTATTTTATTCTTGATTTGTTGACTACCAGATTGAGCAGTGTTACCTTGGTGCATCTGTTGTTGCATACTATGGTTTGAAGGGCTACATTCAGTAAGGGCAGTTATTTTTGCACGGTTTTAACTGATAAACATATATTTTCTAACGTCTCAAAGAGTTATTGGAACTTCAAATGTGGAGTTAAAATTTTAGGTTGAAGTTAATTTATATTAGGAGGCTCTAAATTCCTCATTGAAATTAATTTTAAATCAAGGGTTGTGCAGTCCTTACTCTTTATGGAGTTATTCTTCTTCAGGAGAAAAGTTCTGTACGTTTTTGGAATTATAATAACTCCAAATAAAGTATCTTTACCGTTAGGGGTAAAATTAACTTTACACTGTAAAAACTGACTAGTTGAATTAACCAATTAAAATAGTTGTGAAATGCATCTGAGACAACTACCTTTTTTTAGTCACTTTGACCGGTTCTAAATAGTTAAAATAACCAGGTTCTTTGGTTTGAAATAACCAATTATCACTAGTTATAATAACCACTGACAAGGTTATTTTGCCTTTTCTGTTTAGTCGTTTTGTCTCTGACATTTTTGTTGTTTTAACTATTAGAATTAGTTGTTTTAATCCGTTTATTTTTAGTTGTAATAACCAATATCTTTAGTGAAAGTAACTCAATTCATTCGGTTATTGACCATTCAAATTGGTTAAATCTACTATTTATAAAAGTACCTGGGATGCATCTGAGACAACCCATTTTTTTCAGAAGTTATCAGTATAACTCGGCTTTGAAAGTGTGTACCCATCTGTATGTATATAGTCGCCTTCACTGCTTTCAGCTGTTCGTTGTCTCCCTTAATTGAACAGCGCCAATAATGACGCGGCATTTCAGGGACGTAGCCAGACTTTCAGAACAGATGAGTGCAAGAACATGCGAGCATCAGTTTGTGCTTCGTCAAGCGACGTTATTTCTAAGCAGAATACACTGAAGTGCATGGCTAAACAACTAATTAAAACTACCCTAAGACAATTAGGTAGGCAGGTACTAAAACGTGCGTTGAAAGCTGATTGGTTAATATCATTTGATGGGAAGTTCGCTAAGTTCTTGTGGTAACCTAGCTGTTGTTTCAAGAAAACGGCACGTTTCGTCGCAATGAGGCAAGTTTTTTTGAGCGCCGAACGCGAGAGCGTCTAGCAAGGGGAATTCTGGGGGCATGCCCCTCCCCCCTCCTCAGAAAATTTATAAATCTACTGGCTCTGAAATGCTATTTTCAGCTTTTTTTTTTCATGAGATTTTTCTTCAGAATGCAATTTCGTGTGAGTGCAAAACGGCAGGTTTACAAGTGTTTCCATCAAGAAGACGGTCATTCCGAATTTCTTATTGCTCTTATACGCCCCTACCCCTGCCTTCCTGTTCCCTCGCTAGCTGTGGCTGGTTTCTTCCACATATATCCCTGCCAATTTGTTGTTCTTCCAAGACAGGAGGTGAAGAAAGAAAACCGAGGCCAAATCATAATTCATTTAGTAGCCTTCGTTTAGGCAAAGTGTGTTAAAAAGTGCGACAAAGTAGCCCGATAAAACGAAGGACGCTGATTCTCTGAAATCTTCGTCTTTTACACTGATTTTTTTTATAAGAATCATTTTGTAAGAACGTCGAGGCTGAAAAAGCGGTAAACTGTAAGAACATACCTCAGTGTGAGATTTTGTTAAGAACACGTTTCCTACTTGTTTTCACAATGGACAGTTAAATAAACATAACGTGAAGTGTAACACTTTGTTCTGAGCATTAGTATATACAGTACAAGTGAAACGAAAATCACGGAATACATACGGTAACATATCCCAAGATAAACAATCCATAACACAAAAGCAAAAATGCGCACTTGTCTTGTCATATGATGTAACAAAAATACCAGCAGCAAACATACTCTTTGTCTTTTTTCTTGTTATTTATTGTATACCCTCAATTGAAAAGAGTTTTAGAACGTTTTCAGCCTGAAATCGTCAAAAAACTAAAAACGGTCAGCCCTGGCTCAACCTCAGCTCTAAAATGAGACGTTCCTATGAAAAAAATCAGTGTATAAGCCATCAGAGATCAGCTTCCACTCAAACCAATGCGCACGAAATCGAAATTGGTGTCACACATCCTGTCACAGTTCAGTGTCACGAATGAAGCTGATGGCCGCAGTGCAAGCCACTGGAGTCTTTTCAAAGACTTTCAGTTCGCTCACCCTTTTTCGCTTTTCAGTGATCAATTCATTAAAAAAAATATGAACAATACTAAAACCTAATCGAGGAACATAAATTATAAAAACGGCATGGTTAATTAAAAATTACAATAAATATTACTATTACGATTGATGTAGTTAAGAGGTATTGTTTTAGAGATCTCTTGAAAGATGCAATAGTTTCGCATAGTTCCAGTCTTGAGTTCATAATGTTCCAGATGGAAACACCTCTGTAGTAAAAAGTTTTCTGTCCAGTTACGGTTTCAAATAAGGGGATGTTCAGCCGTTGAAAATTCCGAGTCATACGCCGAGATACGTGGCCGAGGTACGTGGCCTCGAATGTCCTATTAACTGAACTGGGCTCTTGGAATGGACGTCACGGATGATACGCTTCATTTCAGGGAAAACTGAAAAAGTCTCATGCATGGTCAGATGGTGGAATGCATTGGACTAAAATTGATGTTCTGTTGTTTAAAAGTATATAGAACAACGACGGTATTCTATTAAAACACTGAGACTACCTTTGTTTTGCACTGACATTTCAATTTGCGGTTCAGCCAGACCTATTGAACGAAGAAGGTATACAGAGCGCAGATACTAGTATCCGTCGTAAACGGCGAGGTAAACTCAGTAAACTTTGTATGGGGGCGAGCCACGCTATTTTTGCGTTCATCGACACGGAATTTAGAGTAAAAGGGAGACTGCCCGCAGTCTACTCGGGTACGTGACGTATTAACCACTGTCCTTATTAAGCGGGTTAATATAGAAGAAAATAGGTGAGCTTTCGGCGGGAAAAAAGACATTTTTCCCATAGAAAACTCACATAATACGTGACTCACGTATTATTTTAAGCGTGTGTCCGTGAAGCTGGGTTTCACTATAAATTCCCTTAAGTTGTGTATTTCATCTGGAGTGGAAAGCAATTATATAGGTTTAAAACAGCTGTCGGAGAAAGATTAATGACTGTCTAGAACGTGAAGTCAATTAGTTTTGTTAAAAACACTTTCAGAAAGGCTTGAAGAAAGATAAACAATGTTACCATACATGCATAAAATTAGGGGCTTTCCCGTGATGTCCAGCTGTGTCTACCTGAAAGTTAAATAAATTTCATATCATTCCAAATCGTCCTGTTATAATGTATAGTATCATCTAAGATGCTCACAGTCCAGTTAATGATGGTTATATTTGCGTAATACGTAAAATCTCTAGTCTACACCATCTAATTTGCTTATTGTTTACATGCCATTAAATAATTTCCTCGGGGCAACTGTTCCTTCTATTCTTTCAAGGCGCCACGTTAAATAAATGGCGAAATGAACTTTAATAAACTTTCTTTGGAAAACATAAACCGAAAAATTTCTTCTCCGTCTCTTGGCTTCTCACTTACAGCGTGACTTCAGAAAAGGACACAACTGAGACAACGAAAACCAGATAACCGCGTCCAACGAGTGAAATAAAGCCGGTTGTAACTCTAGTTTTTCCTTCAGTCGATTTCAGTTTACTACAGTCCTTAAATTAACTTGGAATTTAGTTAAAACTTCTAATTTCTGGCGTAGTGGCCGTCTGATTAACTGTCCATAACTTACATAGCTTAAACTAGACAAGTTATGATTGCCATGATGATTCGTTCATTCCCAAGAAGTAATTCTCTTTTCCGCCGCCATGCATTCCTCTGACGTCTGTTGTGAGAATTTGGAACTTGATAAAAACAGTCTCTTCATTGTAATGATTTTCTCTACTATTCTTCCGTGTTTGTTTATCATTATATCGAAATTGTATGGAGAAACTAACTGTTGATAGTTTGTGGGAATGAAATAAAGGCTTTAGTAAATTAGCAAGGAAGCCAGTTACCTAAGAGATGCTGAATATGGTCCTTGGAAGCAAAGCTTTTTATTTTATTTTTTTTATTTTCCGTTTCTCAGCAACAGTGCCAACCTGCAATCATATGACAACGAAAACCGGCATTTATGCATGCTGCTTCCTTTTCAAACTTGAGTTGAGAAGCAGTGACAGCAACGAAATGCTCACAAATTTAACAACTCTTCACCTTTCATTCATGAGTTATTATGTCAAAGTTAAGATGCACTCGAAAAATTGTATATATAAGTCAATTTAATCGTTACGCTTATGATAGTTTTTACTTACCTGTACATAAGAAGTTCAAACAACTTCTGACAGGTTGATTCTGTTTTCTTCTTTACTTCCAAAACCTGCTAACTTCTGCAACGGATTGAAACGAAACTGAAAATGCTGACGATTCACTCTTTACACTTCAGTTCACGTTCGATAGTCACAAATAAGGGCAAATTAAAATATTTCAGATAGATAAAACAATAGTGTTCAAATGGGTGCACTGAATTGTCAAAACAGCCACATACTGTGACAAATGATGTGTTTTATATAGAGGATTACATAAAAGGACAAACATTTAACATTTTTTCTGATTTTAGTTCGTTATTAATAAGAAGCAGCTCAAATTTGAGGGTTGTATAAAACAGCATATAGATCTCACTTGAGCGTCTGCATTAATGCAGCGTCTGATATCACCTGACTGTTGAGAAAATTCGGCAAAAATGTAAGACGTTTACTAAGAGATTAGAAAATCAGAAATCTTTATTCACTAATGGTTCAGAAATCGGATTAACCGTCAGGAGAGATGGTGAAATGTTTGCTATTTGCCATGAGTTACCAGTTCCTATGAAACGGACAAGATGAGACCAATTGAATATCTCAAGTTTGCTGACCGCTATCCTGTCGATTGGTTGTGGGGGAGGGGGGACGGGAGTGCAGGGAGGATGGGCGTAATCGGCCCGGGCTTAACACGTCTCTAACTTTTTAATATCCAAGCAAAATCCACTGAACTTAGTGACATTTGCTATGATATATCTTAATTAGTTACGGAAGTTTATGACTCCATAGCAACCATCTGTTGTTGACAGTTGATGTGCTCACAATGTTGACCGCAGAGTAGTTTTTACCTTTACGTTATTTTATAATTACTGGTTTTCATTACTTCTAATTTGTAATTAATTGTGGTGTTTTCTGAAGTTTGAAGAAAGCAAGAAATCCATTTCAACTCGATTCAATACTCCGATAACTAAAAGGAGTCTGGATTATTACACTAGTTGTGAGCACTATGACTTCTGGGATCGTTTCGTGCACCAAAAAGAGAAGAAATGGCTTTAGTAGGTTGACAAAATGATAACCCATTTTTGCGTTCCTTAATCAGCGTCGTTTTACAAACAGAGTTTTCACAGGATGCTAAATTGTAAGTTAGGTCTGCATGTTTGTCAACTATCATTTTGCGCGGTTGATCCAACATTACTAACACTCACATTTGCACCTGAGCAGAGTGAAGAAAGGTACAGTATGAAAGACCCTCATGTACACGTCACATTTAATGCTTGTCAAATCAATTCTCGCTCCCCATCGCTCCCCAAGTAACAGTCTGGGTAACCACACAGATAGAAAGCAATTCGATTTGCTCCCATGGCATATTGCAGTCCAACAACCCTCCTTCTAGCCTCCCACGAAGTCCGGACTCCCCTAAAAACGATTGCGTGGGAGGCTACCCTCCTTCAGGCTGTTTCTGGGGCTTGATTAGCATTCGAAGTGTCTTACGTAGCTCCACACGGCTGAGAGCTACTGACGCAAACCACAGAGGCACGTAGATCCTGCTATTTCCTCCTTGCAGACAGACGCATAAAGGATATACAGAAACGTTTGTTCGCCGGTTTGCGGCTCAGCTTCTATACCTAAACTTCCCCTACCAAGAAGTACAAACAAGCCTTAGTAGTCAAAGTATACAGGCGTTCAAGCTCTTGTTTGACCTGCCCTTGCTGATAAGCTTCACTGCAGTTTGCGCCCAGACTTCTCCTACTTCCTTGCTGTCAGCTACTGAAATTGGAAATTAATAGCCAATCAGATCAAGCCCCTGATCAAGTTCAAAAGTGTTAACTCTCCGACTTGATTTCCTACGATATCGTGCACATTTTTTTAAAAATTGCGCGTCATCTCTGGCTATGATATCAAAGTTACCACAGAATTTACAGCAAAACGTAAAGCTGTCAGTGACATTCCGGCTAAATAAGGTTCTGGTTCTGGTGCACTTCACAGGCTGTGGTACCACGACCAGCCTGCCCTGAGTATATCATAAAGCGTTGCTGAAGAAATCACACCAAGAACTTGTTGAGTGTAGATAAGCGTCGAACTTCCTCTAGTGTGTTAGTCAGCCCTATGTCCGAACTTGATGCCTGCATTTTCCATCCTTCTAAAGGACCACCAGGTTCTCCTCGGGGGTGGCCTGTTTCTGACATCACTAGCTATAGGGTATAGAGTTATATAGGCTAAATAAATAGAGGATATTACACGGCGGCGCGAAGATATAAATCTTATTTTCGAGGTAAAAACAATAATTTACGAACGAGCGCAGCAAATGAGTAAAATATTGTTTTAACCACGAGAAAATAAGATCATATTTTCAAGCCGCAGTGTAATTTTCTTTTTATTATATAGACAAGAGTATTTTTGCACAAACAGCAGTGTAAGAGGGAATTAACGTCATCGATATCCTCACTAGTGAGTATATGGAAAATACGTCACTCGAGTCCCAGATGTATTTCGTATGAACTTTACGAGTGGTCTATTTTCCACTAAAGCACTCCTGTTTATATAATAAGAAAGCAGTTAAATCCAAGGCCAGCGAAAGACGGCGATAAACATCGTTTCAGAAACCGATTGTCTCCATTATTGTTTCCCCGTTTGCGTGCACACAAAACATCTGTTGGGGAAACATTTTTGTTACCAAGAAAAAATGTTTATTATTATTTTTGTAGAAACAGTTTGTTTCCGTAGTAAACGTTTTCCCGTTTACGCGCCAAAGAAACAATGTCGACTAGATTCTTGGGTCGCACGAGCTGCACGTTGTAAATTAAGCAGGCGCAAAGGTTTCTTTTCAGTGAAACGTTCCCTGATTTGTATGACAAGGAAGCTACTAGCTAGACTTGTTTCCCGCTCGGTCTTAAGTCAAGAAGAGTCATGGGAAACATTTGTTCGCCACAATGCTTCCTTGTTTAAAGAGGGGAGTCTTAATTCAAACAAATCGTATTTTCGCGCCAAATATCAGACGCGGCTTCACCGGCACGCTCCACTTTACTCAGGTGATTTTGCACTCGCTGTCATAAACAACAAAAACAACATAAACAACTCAATAACAATGAAGAACAGTCACAGACCGGTGAAGTTCAACGGTAATTGCCGCTTATTTATTCACCCTGAAAGGAATTAAAGGTAACATTACAGGTAAGATAGAACTCTATATAATAGGTTCCTTTGTAACACACAGACGATCAAACCAGGCAAAACATCACAGGCTACACTGTTTTGGAAAGCTCTTGTGCCGGCACAAAAACCATATCGAACAGGCCTTTTCGAAAAAGTCCTTGTGGATTAACGAAATTCAATAAATCTGGACATGCTAAATACCTACCCATACCATTTTCGTACATACTTCTTCGACATATCAACTTCGTTTGGTTTCGCCGTGGTTTGTATTTTTCCTGGACTGTGTCGCGTCACACTCGCTCGCCTGATCTGCCGCCCAAGTGTAGTAAAAAGCTTTCCATGGCTTCTAAATTTTATTATATTTTACAATTTTTATTTTGTCATAATCTATTTAATTATTTTAGCGCCCTTGGAATGGGAGTAAAATTTATAGAAAAGATTTACGGCCATATAGCGCAAATGATCATGGTTATTAAAGGCAGAATAACGATCTTTCAACTAAGTCATTTCTATTAACTGACCGAATCATTTAATTTAAAGTTGTGACAAACAGCGTGGTAGTATAATGTAGAAACAATACGGCAATTTTTATTTTATTGATCGGTCCAAAACCTTTGCAGTTATCGTCAAAGCACGCACAAATACCTATTTATATCTCGACGTTTGCTTCTTTTGGCCCTTTGCCTTCGAAGCAGTAATAACCCGGCGTTATTAGTATATACCACACAAGTGAATAGTGCTTTTCATGCGTTCTGATTGGTTAACTCGGAGGGGATTAGCAAAGTACTATTCACCTCCGAGCAGCCGAAGAGAAGCAAAATGGCTTCCCGTTTCGCTTCGGTTTCCGAAGAGGAAATTATTTCAATAAACGAGGAGGTTGTACCCAAAAACACAAAAATGGCACCAAAATTTGGTTTGACAGTATTTAATAGTAAGATATTTAATCTTTCCAACCATATTCTTAGTTCTTTGTGAGCGCGAATATGCATCGCGCGGCGCGCGAGATTTTAAATTTCAGACTATTTGTATATTGTCAAAAATAAAGTAAATTTTGGTCTGCTAGTCATTCAGCTTGTGTGGTATATGCTAAAACAATTATTCACCTCAGTGTCGGTGAAAGTGGTGGATATTTACTGAGCCGTAAATATCCACCACTATTCACCTCCACTTCGGTGAACAATTGTTAAATAATATTGAGTGGATTTTAGGAAAGGTAAAGAAACAATAGGGGCACTTTTCGAGAAAGAAAGAATAGGGTTGAAAGGAAATTGCCCTTAACATAAAACTGTTTCTAAACTCAAAGCGTGATAAATAATAGAAAGTAAAAAGGGGTAAGGTGTACTTGGACGAAACTTTAAAGACTATAATTAATAAAAAAAAAAAACAAATCTCTTTACCCTTTCGTGTACTGGAAAAACAAAAAAAGGCAGCCCTTTCGGTAGAAGCCTCCCGGGAGGCTGTTAGCAGAGGCTTTATTTTCTCGCCATGAGAGACCTCTGCTAGCAGGGAATTCCTCCACCTGCCCTCATTCTAATAAAAATCGGATATTTTTTCGAAAAGAAGAAAATCCTAGATGTCAAGGGTTGTTTGGCGTGGCATCTTGCGTTCCTATGAATGTTTACTCTGCAGTTAATATTTTGTTTACCGGATTGTCAAAAAAAATAAAAAGACAACAATCATTCATTGTTCACCATGGTCAAATCATTTCATAGCAATTCTCAGTCAAAACATGTAAACCTGAGGTCGTTTGACAAAGACCCCATTGCCAAAGACCCATGCTTTCATTTAGGGGAAAGCAAAGGACTGAAAGGCTTTCGTCTCCTTGTTGACAACTTGGGAACCAGAAGGGGGCGTTGGCTGTCTGGTAGAATGCAACCAGTCGAACGCACTCTCTTAATTTTCGATTACTACTAGTTTTATTATTATTATTATTATTATTATTATTATTATTATTATTATTATTAAATTTTTTTTATATATAAGGCAAGTTAAAGGTTCTTCAGTCGGTTTTACTGCTCTGTGCAGGCCTGGATTTTTCAAACACGATTCACTGGCTTTTTTGCAGGCACAATTCAACCATCAATCATGCTTGAAAAACCCGAGTGCACACAACAAATCGGCTGCAAGTTAAGCAACTGTAAAGATTATTTCTTCGCCGACTCAGTCAAATTGAAGAAGTTTGTCAAATGGTAAAAAGACAGGCTATCCAAAGAAGCGTTGCTTTCATATTTGAAGATGTAACCGTTATGAACATTTGTTCAATAATCGTTCGGTTTTCCTTAGTGACTGAAATTAAGATAATTAGAGAGTTTGAGATCCGCACTGTAAGCTACCGGCCAAGTTTTCTCCGGCGCTCGATTTATAGCGCTGTAAAGTGAGCGGAATAAACTCGGTCTATAACAGTGCGGATCTCAAACTCTGCAAATAGGAGGTATTAATGATCCAATTGTTTACACAAGCTGCAGGTCCACGTGTTAACTTTCGCGCGCTTTCGTTGAGTTGAGCACAACACTTAGTGCAAAATTGGATCAACGACAGATATCAGACGTTATAACCCACCGATGAATCATCGGACGCACTCGTTAGACGAAACACACCTCGTGCTACAAAAACAAACGACGGGTATCAGCACAGGACGATGTACCTCGTGTGATTAGATAAGCTTCGTCTGATTTTATGGACAAGAACACAAAGAAGAAAGAAACTCACATTTCGGGACTTAACTGTTTTAATATAATCACAGTTTAATGCAGCTCTTTTCAAATGAGTGTCCTGAAACCAAAACTAAAGAAATAACCTCAGTCAATCACAACGAACACAAATTACCCATTGAACGAATCAGAACTCGAAGCAAATTTAGGTAATTAACATGTTACTTTCGGAAAGGCAACAGCAGCTCGGAAATTCCAGAAGATGAGATTCTGTTCCCTAACATTTTCCGCTCCTTAAAAATTTTCAGCTTAAGAGTCCGATCAGATCAAGCTCCGTTAGTTAAGACAAATAACCCTTTAAAGGCCCTTGAAACAATCTGAGAAAACAGAAAATGATATTTGGAGTTTTTTGCTTAAATGTTCTTGTTGGGTGCCCCTATGTCCGTTGTAGCTCGAGTTCACTGTTAACCCTACTTTGACTGTGCTGTACTTTGATCATTTTTCGTTGGAACATGACTGAGAAAGTTTTTGTTAAGAAGTCTCAAGTTGTGATAACTTGCTTCCACCTTAGGATGTCCCTCACCGTAAATCTTTTTTACTAATCATTAGTGCCTTCTCGTGACATTCTTTCGCTTCTTTGTAGTTGCCTAGCATCTCGTAATCAACACCCATGTTGTTATAGCTACTTGCTACATCGGGATGTTCTTCACCGTAAATCTTTTTTCTAATGCTTAGTGCTTTTTCGTCGCATTCTTTTGCTTGACTGTGCTGTCCAAGCTCACTGTAATCAACACCCAAGCTGTGATAACTGTCTGCAACGTAAGGATGTTCTTCGCCGGATACCTTTTTTCTAATGCTCAGTGCTGTTTCGTCGCATTCTTTTGCTTGACTGTGCTGTCCAAGCTCACTGTAATCAACACCCAAGTTGTGATAACTGTCTGCAACGTCAGGATGTTCTTCACCGTAAATCTTTCTTCTAATGCTCAGTGCTTGTTCGTGGCATTCTTTCGCTTGATTGTGCTCTCCAATCTTACTGAAATCAATACCAGACTTTTGATAACTTGTTGCAAGACGTCTCAAGTTGTCATAACTTGCTTCCACTTCAGGATGTCCCTCACCGTAAATCTTTTTACTAATCATTAGTGCCTTCTCGTGACATTCTCTCGCTTCTTTGTAGTTGCCTAGCATCTCGTGATCAACACCCATGTTGTTATAGCTACTTGCTACATCGGGATGTTCTTCACCGTAAATCTTTTTTCTAATGCTTAGTGCTTTTTCGTCGCATTCTTTTGCTTGACTGTGCTGTCCAAGCTCACTGTAATCAACACCCAAGTTGTGATAACTGTCTGCAACGTCAGGATGTTCTTCGCCGTAAATCTTTTTTCTAATGCTCAGTGCTTTCTCGTCGCATTCTTTCGCTTGATTGTGCTGTCCAAGCCCTCTGTAATCACCACCCAAGCTGTGATAACTGTCTGCAACATAAGGATGTTCTTCACCGTAAATCTTTTTTCTAATGCTCAGTGCTTTTTCGTCGCATTCTTTTGCTTGACTGTGCTGTCCAAGCCCTCTGTAATCACCACCCAAGCTGTGATAACTGTCTGCAACGTAAGGATGTTCTTCGCCGGATACCTTTTTTCTAATGCTCAGTGCTGTTTCGTCGCATTCTTTTGCTTGACTGTGCTGTCCAAGCTCACTGTAATCAACACCCAAGCTGTGATAACTGTCTGCAACGTCAGGATGTTCTTCGCCGTAAATCTTTTTTCTAATGCTCAGTGCTTTCTCGTCGCATTCTTTCGCTTGATTGTGCTGTCCAAGCCCTCTGTTATCACCACCCAACCTGTGATAACTGTCTGCAACATAAGGATGTTCTTCACCGTAAATCTTTTTTCTAATGCTCAGTGCTTTTTCGTCGCATTCTTTTGCTTGACTGTGCTGTCCAACCTTCCTGTAAGCTAAACTCAAATTTCTATAACTATTTGCCACACCAGCATCACACTCACCTCGAATACCTTTTCGAATGTCCAGCGCTTTCAGGTGGTGTTCTATTGCTAGGATGTGCTGTCCAAGTTTATCGCAAGCATTACCGAGGTTGTTGTGATATACCGCTTTTACCCGCACAGCTGGATCTTCGTCGCCGTATAACTCTTCGTGAATGACTAAAGCCTTCTCGTAGTATTCTTTCGCTTGACTGTGCTTTCCCAGGTTACTGTTAACATTCCCCAGGTTGCTGTAACCTCTTGCTACATCACACTTGTCGCCAGTTTTTTTGAAAATGAAAAGCGACTTCTCGAGGTATTCTTTCGCTCGACTGAGTTGTCCAAGGTCTCTGTGAACAAAACCTAACTTATCATAGATTTCTGTTACATTCTGATGCTCTTCACCGTTAATACCTGTGGAAATCACCATAGCGTCCTCGTAGTATGATAGTGCTAGTTCATACTTGCATTGCAGGCTTAACGCGTCACCGCGCGCAGTGTAAACCTCTGCTTTTAGTAAGTCACTTTCTGGCGTGCTGTGTAAGTACTTCACAAAATCAACGGCGGATGTGGAAAGTGTATCTGCATCTGATGGATTACTAAGATCACAACAAACGTCAACAGCTGAGCAAAGCCATGACAGAACTGAGCGTATTGATTCGTTCATTAAAACATCTTTAACTAACAAATTAGTGGCAATGACCTCATGAAGCGCTTTACAATGAGTAGTAATTTTACGAAACTTTGCGCATGCCTGTCTACTCGTTCTTAACATTCCTTTTTCTGCCTTGATTGCTGCCGAAATATACTGAACTCTATCCTTAAACTCAAGATCAGACACTGAGATTCTCTTGAGCACTTCATGAACAACGTTATGCACCCTTAAATAGCACTCTGAAGGTTTCCCGTCTTCGCCATGGAAACAAGTTATGAACGTGGATGTTAACATCTTTGCCCTGATTAACTCTTCCGTTTGTCTAGTTGTGCGAACTTTTACAAAGTCGACAGCTCATTCAATCGGGAGATAATCGGATGCACAAATCGAGAGAAAAAGAAATGTTTCATGAAGAACTTCATCGCTTTCTGCAAATCTATTAACAGCCATTTTAATGGCAGTAGTCATTGTTGTGGAATAAGCTGAATTTTGTCTTGAGAGGGGTTCTTCTGTCGATTCACGTTCGCCACGAGCAAATGATTCCAGGTAGCTTGTCCAACTGTAGTTCGGAGAACCATTACTCACAACTGTCTGCATATAAACTGCGGCAGCTGCTAAGGCAAGTGGCTGATACTCAAGAACTTCAGCAACCTTTTCAATCTTTTCGAGATTCTTTATTTGCGAAACCTCTTTTAATAACTCTACTGCATCATCTATCTGCATTCCCTGACTCAGTGACACATGGAAAGTGTGCGGAGCGTTGCAGGGGATTGTGCTACTGTCTTGAGTTGTAATCAGCACCTGACCGTGGCCCCAATCTTCGCTGCCAGTCGGAGGAAGATCAGCACGTACCAGGCGTAGGTCAACAACGTTGTCAGCGATAATTAGCCAATTGGAGAACTGTTTCATCTTTGGTGAAATCAAGCGCTTCAGGTGTTTTATTGTTTCCTTAGCGCCGCTGTCCACTTTCGAGGTAACCAGGTTAGTCAAAGTGTATTCTGTAACTCCTAGCTGTCTAGCCAAACCGAGGTACGAGTCAACTAGTGTTTCAAGGGTTTCGGCATTGAGAGTTGCAACGAATGTCAGGCTCTCACTTTCACGGGATCTTTTGTCGAAGTATTCTTGCCCAATTTGTCGAGCGATCTGGCTTTTGCCACAACCGGGAATCCCTGACAAATAAATAGTGCTGACGGTTCCGTTGCTCCTTTCTTCAAGCTCCTCCATTTTTTTTGTGATTCTCATGATATCTTTTGAACGTCTGATAATTTGATGCGATGGCTTGAATACAAGATTACAGAAAGACTCGACTCTTGAATTGATCTCCTGTGTAAGGGCGTCAACTACTTCTTCCTTTTCCTTTGCTGTTTTTCGGGCCACTTGTAAATCAGATTTGGCTTGTAGCAACTCATGTTGGAGATTATCAACCTGTTTCATCAAATTATTTACTTCTGCGGTAGGAAAGCTCGTCTGGTTTTTTACCTCTTCGACATCACGGATCGGGGAGCTTCAAAGAGTTGAATGCCGTTACCACATTTCCCATATAGTTCTGGAAATCGACATCAGTAAGTTTGGCCTCACTAATATGCGCAACACCGTTTCGTATTTGACGAAGATTATCGACATCGTTGCTGATGACTGGACTAAGAGAAGTACCGATGCTGTCAGAGTAGAGGATGGCAAAAAACAGACAAGTACAATCCCACTCTGCCGTGTTGCCATTTTGTATTGTGGCCAGATATCGCGCATTCTTTGTGCGACTTTTTTTAGATTCCTTGTTGTAGAGGTCGAGCCCATTCTTTGTATGTCTTTCCATTCTCCAAGTGGAGTTGTCTTGTAAAGGAAATCCCATTCTTGTTTGAAGACTTTTCGTAGTCCTTCCGGAACCTTCTGGATCGAGTGTACCCCATCGAGGAAGTTTCTGTAGTAGAAACATTTTAGTGAGAATACAACTTCGTTAACTCCCTGAAATATCATTCTCCTCCTTTAAACAACTGTTAAAAAAATACTTTATTGATGAAAAAGTCCCGATCAGTAGCTTACACACAGGAGTCGGGGTGCGGAATCTGTTTGCACGCTTTAATACAATTATAACTCTTTTAAAATGTGCAAGACGAGGCCATCAAACGTGATTATGTGGGAACAATTTGCTGTAATGTTCATTGTAAACTTTATGGTAACCAAACCTCGACAGGCAGTTCGATTTTTGAACTAAAAAATATTGACTTTCTTGAGGTAACTTGTACATTTTAAGATTATTTTTAGTGTTTTTTAATCTTGTTGATCACTTTTAGGTCACATAAAGGGTGCCTTTCGAAGTGGAGCAGTTGTGTTTAAAACAGACGACAAAGAACGATTAATGACTCGTTTAAGTCAAAAACACTTTTGAAAGGCTTGAACAGAGAAAAACAATGTTATTACACATGCATAAAATTAGGGGCTTTCCCTTGATGTCCAGCGTATCTACCGAGAGTTAAATAAGCTGCATATCATTCCAAATCGTCCCGTTACAATTCATAATGTCATCTAAGTTGCCCACAGTCCAGTTAGTGATGGTTATATGTTACGTAATAAGTAAAATCGTCAGTCTAAACCATCTTATTTGCGTATTGTTTACATGACATTTAATAATTTCCTGGGGGCAACTGTTCCTTCTATTGTTTCAAGGCTCCGCATATGAATAAATAGCCAAATAAAGTTCAAATGAAATTTAAAATTTTTCTTATAAAAGATAAACCCACGATAAACCGAAATATTTTCTTCTCCGTCTCCCGTCACTTACAGGCTAACTTACAGGCTAACAACGAAGACCAAATAACGGCTCTGAACGGATGAAACAAAGCCGGTTACAAGTTAAGTTTTTCCCACTTGATTTTAGTCCACCATTAATTTTACTAGTCAACAACTCCTATTTCTGGCCTAGTGGCCCCGATTAACTGTAAGTTCTTACATAACTTATACTAGATAAGCTATGTTTCGTTCATTCCCAAAAAGTTCTCATTTCCGCCGCCATGCATACCTCTAATGTCTGTTATGAGAATTTGGTAGTTGATCAAAACAGCCTCTTCTATTTGATGATTTTCTCCACTATTCTTCCTTGTTTCTTTAACATTATATCGAAATTGTATGGAGAAACTAACTGTTGACAATTTGTAGGAAATGAAGGCTTAAGTAATTTAGCAAGGAAGGCAGCTACCACAATAGCTGGTGAATATGGTCCTTGGAAGAAGAGTATTTTTTTATTTTCCGTTTCACAGCAATAGTGCGAACCTGCAATCATGTAATAACGAATAGCCGCAGTTATGTATGCAGCTTCCATCTCAAACTTTCAAGTTGAAAAGCAGTGACGGCCACAAGTCGTTCACAAACTTAACAAACTTCTCTTCACTTTTCATCCATGGGTTATTATGTCACAGTTAGATGCACTTGGAGTATTGTAGACAATTAAATCCTTACGCTCATGATAGTTTCTACTTACCTGTGCAGAAGAAGTTCAACCAACTACTGACAGGTGCATTTCGCTTTCTTCTTTACTTCCAAAACCTGTTAACTTCAGCAACGGATGGAAACGAAACTGAAAATGTTAAAGCTTCACTCCGTTTACAGTTCAGTTCACTTTCGACAGTTGGTTTGATCTCGCAGTCTTTTTGTTGCGGTCACAAATAAGAGTGAATTGAAATATCAGACACATCATAAAACGATAATAGTGTCCATGATGCGTGCACTGAATTGTCAAAAAAGCTTCATACTGAGACAAATGATATGTTTTAAATAGAGGATTACATAAAAGGACAAACACTTAACATTTTTCTGAATTTTTATTTGTTATTTGGAGAATAACATGAAAAGCAGGTTAAATTTGAAGGGAATATAAAACATAGATTGAAATGCAGCAAGTAAATCTCATATGAGCGTCTGAATCAGTGGAGCATCTGATATCACCTGACACTTGATAAAATTCGGCAAAAATATACGGCATTTACTAAGAAATCAGGATCTTTTTTCACCAGTGGTTGAGAAATCGGATTAACCGTCAGGAGAGATGGTGAAATGTTTGCTATTTGCTATGAGTTACCAGTTGCAATGAAACGGACAACATGAGACAGATATGAAATTGAATATCTCTAGTTTGCTGACCGCTATCCTGCCGACTGGTTGTGGGGGAGGGGGAGGTGAGTGCAGACAGGGTGGGTGGGCATAATCGGCCCGGGCTAAACATGTTTCTAACCTCTTAATATCCAAGCAAAATCCACTGAAATAAGTGACATTTGTTATGATATATCCTTAGTTACGGAAGTTTATGACTCCATAGCAACCATCTGTTTTTGAAACAGAAAATGATATTTGGAGTATTTTGCTTAAATTTCCTTGTTGGGTGTCCCTGTGTCCGTTATAGTTCGAGTTCACTGTTAACCCTACTTTCATCATTCTCCGTTTGAAGATGACTGTGAAAGAATTTGGTTAACAAGTCTCAAGTTATGATAACTTGCTTTAACTTTAGGATGTCCTTCACCCTAAATCTTTTTTCTAATCAATAGTGTCTTCCTCGTGACATTCTTTGTTGCCTAGCATCTCTTGATTGTGCTGTTTAAGCCTATAATAAACATAAGCAACACCTTTATAACTTGCTGCAACGTCAGGATGCTCTTCGCCATAAATCATTTTTCTAATGCTCAGAGCTCTTTCGTGGAATTCTTTTGCTTGATTGTGCTGTCCAAGGTTACTGTAATCAACACCCAAGTCGTAATAACTTGCTGCAACATCAGGATGCTCATCACCGTAAATCTTTTTTTCTAATGCTCAGTGCTCTTTCAAGGCATTCTTTAACTTCACTGTGCTGTCCAAGGTTACTGTAATCAAAACCCAGGTCGCGATAACTTGCTGCAACATCAGGATGCTCTCCACCGTAAATTTTCTTTGTAATACTCAGTGCCTTTTCCCTGCATTCTTTCGCTTGACTGTGCTGTCCAAGCTTCCTGTAAGCAAAACTCAGGTTTTCATAACTTTTTGCCACACTAGCATCATACTCACCTCGAATACCTTTTCGAATGTCCAGTGCTTTCAGGTGGTGTTCTATTGCTTGGATGTGCTGTCCAAGGTTACTGTAATCAACACCCAAGATGTAATAACTTACTGCAACATCAGGATGCTCTTCACCGGAAATCTTTTTTCCAATGCTCAGTGCTTTCTCGTGGCATTCTTTCGCTTGATTGTGCTGTCCAAGCTCAATGTAATTAACACCCAAACTTTGACAACTTCTTGCAACACGAGGATGCTCTTCACCGTAAATCGTTTTTCTAATGCACTCTATGAACTCTATCCTTAAACTCAAGATCAGACACTGAGATTCTCTTGAGCACTTCATGAACAACGTTATGCACCCTTAAATAGCAGGGTTTCCCGTCTTCGCCATGTAAACATGTTATGAACGTGCATGTTAAGATCTTTGCCCTGATTAACTCTTCCGTTTGTCTCGTTGTGCGAAATTTCACAAAGTCGACAGCAGATTCAGTTGGAAGAGAATCGGATGCACACATCGAGAGAAAAAGAAATGTTTCACGAAGAACTTCATCGCTTTCTGCAAATCTATTAACTGCCATTTTAATGGCAGTAGTCATTGTTGTGGAATAAGCTGAGTTTTGTCTTGAGAGGGGTTCTTCTGTTGATTCACGTTCGCCACGAGCAAATGATTCCAGGTAGCTTGTCCAACCATAGTTCGGAGATCCATTACTCACAACTGTCTGCATATAAACTGCGGCAGCTGCTAAGGCAAGTGGCTGATACTCAAGAACTTCAGCAACCCTTTCAATCTTTTCGAAATTCTTTATTCGTGAAACTTCCTTTAATAGCTCTACTGCATCATCTATCTGCATTCCCTGACTCAGTGACACATGGAAAGCGTACGGAGCGTTGGATGGGATTGTGCTGCTGTCCTGAGTTGTAATCAGCACCTGACCGTGGCCCCAGTCTTCGCTGCCAGTCGGAGGAAGATCGGCACGAGCCAAGCGTAGGTCAACAACGTTGTCAGCGATAATTAGCCAATTGAAGAACTGCTTCATCTTTGGCGAAATCAATCGCTTCAGGTGTTTTATTGTTTCCTTAGCGCCGCTGTCCACTTTCGAGGTAACCAGTCAAAGTGTATTCCGTAACTCCTAGCTGTCTAGCCAAACCGAGGTACGAGTCAACTAGTGTTTCAAGGGTTTCGGCATTGAGAGTTGCAACGAATGTCAGGCTCTCACTTTCACGGGATCTTTTGTCAAAGTATTCTTGCCCAATTTGTCGAGCGATCTGGCTTTTGCCACAACCGGGAATCCCTGACAAATAAATAGTGCTGACGGTTCCGTTGCTCCTTTCTTCAAGCTCCTCCATTTTTTTTGTGATTCTCATGATATCTTTTGAACGCCTGATAATTTGATGCGATGGCTTGAATACAAGATTACAGAAAGACTCGACTTTTGAATTGATCTCCTGTGTAAGGGCGTCAACTACTTCTTCCTTTTCCTTTGCTGTTTTTCGGGCCACTTGTAAATCAGATTTGGCTTGTAGCAACTCATGTTGGAGATTATCAACCTGTTTCATCAAATTATTTACTTCTGCGGTAGGAAAGCTCGTCTGGTTTTTACCTCTTCGACATCACGGATCGGGAGCTTCAAAGTGTTGAATGCAGTTGCCACATTTCCCGTATAGTTCTGGAAATCGACATCAGTAAGTTTGGCCTCACTAATATGCGCAACACAGTTTCGTATTTGACGAAGATTATCGACATCGTTGCTGATGACTGGACTAAGAGAAGTACCGATGCTGTCAGAGTAGAGGATGGCAAAAAACAGACAAGTACAATCCCACTCTGCCGTGTTGCCATTTTGTATTGTGGCCAGATATCGCGCATTCTTTGTGCGACTTTTTTTAGATTCCTTGTTGTAGAAGTCGAGCCCATTCTTTGCTATGTCTTTCCATTCTCCAAGTGGAGTTGTCTTGTAAAGGAAATCCCATTCTTGTTTGAAGACTTTTCGTAGTCCTTGCGGAACCAAATTAAAGGCGATGTAGCACAATCGAAAATAGTTCAATTGTTCTGGAGTGTACTCCATCGAGGAATTTTCTGTAGTAGAAATATTTTAGTGAGAATACAACTTCGTTAACTCCCTGAAATATCATTCTCCTCCTTTAGACAACTGTTAAAAAATATTTTATTGATGAAAGAAGTCCCGCTCAGTAGCTTACACACAAGTGTTGGGGTGCGGAATCTGTTTGCACGCCTTAATACAATTACAACTCTTTTAAAATGTGCAAGGCCAGGCCATCAAACGTGATTACTTTTTCTAACATTTATGTTGGAACAATTTGCTATAATGTTCATCGTAAACTTTATCGAGAAACAATTTGGTGAGGCGTAACCATGGTAACCAAATCTCGACAGGCAGTTCGATTTATGTACTAAAAAATCTTGCTTTTCTTGAGGTAACTTGAACAATTTTAGATTGTTTAGTGTTTTTCAATCTTGTTGATCACTTTTTGGTCACATAAAGGGCGCCTTTCGAAGTGGAGCAATTGTGCTTAAAACAGACGACAAAGAACGATTAATGACTCGTTTAAGTCAAAAACACTTTTGAAAGACTTGAACAAAGCAAACAATGTTATTACACATGCATAAAATTAGGGGCTTTCTCTTGGTGTCCAGCTGCATCTAATGAGCGCTTAAATAAGTTGCATAGCATTCCAAATCGTCCTGCTATAGTTCATAGTATCATCTTAGTTGCCCACAGTCCAGTTAATGATGGTTATATGTTACGAATATGTAAAATCTCTAGTCTATACCATCTAATTTGCTTATTGTTTACATGACATAAAAAAATTTCCTCAGGGCAACTGTTCCTTCTATTGTTTCAAGGCGCCACGTATAAATAAATAGCGAAATGAACTTTTGATGAACTTTTTTTACGAAAACATATGGCTTTTCTCTTACAGCATGGCTTCAGAAAAGGACACAACTAACACAACGAAAACCAAATAACCGCGTCCAACGAGTGAATTAAAGCCGGTTGCAACTCTAGTTTTTCCTTCAGTCGATTTCAGTTCACTACAGTCAAAAATTCCTATTTCTGGCGTAGTGGCTCTGATTAACTACACAACTTACATAACTTAAACTAGACAAGTTATGATTGTCATGATTCGTTCATTCCCAAGAATTAATTCTCTTTTCCGCCACCATGCATTCCTCTAATGTCTGTTATGAGAATGTGGTACTTGATCAGAACAGTCTCTTCTATGTGATAATTTTCTCTACTATTCTTCCTTGTACGTTTATCATTATATCGAAATTGTATGGAGAAACTAACTGTTGATAGTTTTTGGGAATAAAGGCTTAAGTAACTTAGCAAGGAAGCCAGTTACCTTAACAGATGGTGAATATGGTCCTTAGAAGGAAAGATTTTTTTTCCCTTTCACAGCAACAGTGCGAACCTGCAATCATATGACAACGAATAACTGCAGTTGTGTACGCAGTTTTTATCACAGACTTTCAAGTTGAAAAGCAGTGACGGCCACGAGACGCTTACAACCTTAACAAACTTCTCTTCAATTTTCATCCATGGGTTATTACGTCACAGTTAGATGCACTCGGAGTATTGTAGACAATTAAATCCTTACGCTCATGATAGTTTCTACTTACCTGTGTATAAGAAGTTCAAACAACTACTGACAGGTTGATTCTGCTTTCTTCTTAACTTCCAAAACCTGTTAACTTCAGCAACGGATGAAAACGAAACTGAAAATGCTAAAGGTTCACTCTTTACACTTCAGTTCACTTTCGACAGTTGGTTTGACCTCGCGGTCTTTTTGTTGCGGTCACAAATAAGAGTGAATTGAAATATCAGATACATCATAAAACAATAGTGTTCATGATGCGTGCACTGAATTGTCAAAAAAGCTCCATACTGTGACAAATGATGTGTTTTATATAGAGGATTACATAAAAGGACAAACACTTAACATTTTTCTGAATTTTTATTCGTTATTTGGAGAATAAAAAGCAGGTTAAATTTGAAGGGAATATAAAACATAGAAATACAGCAAGTAAATCTCATATGAGCGTCTGAATCAGTGTAGCATCTGATATCACCTGACACTTGATAAAATTCGGCAAAAATATACGGCATTTACTAAGAAATCAGGATCTTTTTTCACCAGTGGTTGAGAAATCGGATTAACCGTCAGGAGAGATGGTGAAATGTTTGCTATTTGCTACGAGTTACCAGTTGCAATGAAACGGACAACATGAGACAGATATGAAATTGCATATCTCTAGTTTGCTGACTGCTATCCTGCCGACTGGTTGTGGGGGAGGGGGATGGGAGTGGAGACAGGGTGGGTGGGCGTAATCGGCCCGGGCTAAACATGTTTCTAACCTCTTAATATCCAAGCAAAATCCACTGAAATAAGTGACATTTGTTATGATATATCCTTAGTTACGGAAGTTTATGACTCCATAGCAACCATCTGTTTTTGAAACAGAAAATGATATTTGGAGTATTTTGCTTAAATTTCCTTGTTGGGTGTCCCTGTGTCCGTTATAGTTCGAGTTCACTGTTAAACCTACTTTGATCATTCTCCGTTTGAAGATGACTGTGAAAGAATTTGGTTAATAAGTCTCAAGTTATGATAACTTGCTTTAACTTTAGGATGTCCCTCACCGTAAATCTTTTTTCTAATCAATTGGGTCTTCCTCGTGACATTCTTTGTTGCCTAGCATCTCTTGATTGTGCTGTTTAAGCCTATAATAAACATAAGCAACACCTTTATAACTTGCTGCAACGTCAGGATGCTCTTCGCCATAAATCATTTTTCTAATGCTCAGAGCTCTTTCGTGGAATTCTTTTGCTTGATTGTGCTGTCCAAGGTTACTGTAATCAACACCCAAGTCGTGATAACTTGCTGCAACATCAGGATGCTCATCACCGTAAATCTTTTTTCTAATGCTCAGTGTTCTTTCGTGGCATTCCTTTGCTTGATTGTGCTGTCCAAGTCTACTGTAACCAACACCCAAGTCGTGATAACTTGCTGCAACATCAGGATGTTCATCACCGTAAATCTGTTTTCTAATGCTCAGTGCTCTTTCAAGGTATTCTTTAGCTTCATTGTGCTGTCCAAGGTTACTGTAATCAACACCCAAGTCACGATAACTTGCTGCAACATCAGGATGCTCTTCACCGTAAATCTTTTTTCTAATGCTCAGTGCCTTTTCGCTGCATTCTTTCGCTTGACTGTGCTGTCCAAGCTTCCTGTAAGCAAAACTCAAGTTTTCATAACTTTTTGCCACACTAGCATCATACTCACCTCGAATACCTTTTCGAATGTCCAGCGCTTTCAGGTGGTGTTCTATTGCTTGGATGTGCTGTCCAAGGTTACTGTAATCAACACCCAACATGTAATAACTTACTGCAACATCAGGATGCTCTTCACCGTAAATCTTTATTCCAATGCTCAGTGCTTTCTCATGGCATTCTTTCGCTTGATTGTGCTGTCCGAGCTCACTGTAATTAACACCCAAGCTTTGACAACTTCTTGCAACACGAGGATGCTCTTCACCGTAAATCTTTTTTCTAATGCTCAGTGCTTTTTCGCTGCATTCTTTCGCTTGACTGTGCTGTCCAAGCTTCCTGTAGACAATATTCAAGTTTTCATAACTATCTGCCACAGTATCATCATCCTCACCTCGAATACCTTTTACAATGTCCAGCGCTTTCAGCAGGTGTTCTATTGCTTGGAGGTGCTGTCCAAGTTTCCCACAAGCATTACCGAGGTTGTTATGATATAATGCTTTTGACACAGCTAGATCTTCGTCGCCGTATAACTCTTCGTGAATGACTAAGGCCTTCTCGTAGTATTCTTTCGCTTGACTGTGCTTTCCTAGGTTACTGTAAACATTCCCCAGGTTGCTGTAACCTCTTGCTACATCACACTTGTCGCCAGTTTTTTTGAAAATGAAAAGCGACTTCTCGAGGTATTCTTTCGCTCGACTGAGCTGTCCAAGGTGCCTGTGAACAACACCTAACTTATTATAGATTTCTGTTACATTCTGATGCTCTTCACCGTAAATTCTTGTGTAAATCACCATAGCCTCCTTGTAGTATGATAGTGCTGGTTCATACTTGCATTGCAGTTTTAACGCGTCACCGCGCGCAGTGTAAGGCGGTGCTTTTAGCAAGTCACTTTCTCGCGTGCTGTGTAAGTACTTTACAAAATCAACGGCGGATGCGGAAAGTGCATCTGCAACTGATGGATTGCTAAGATCACAACAAACGCCAACAGCTGAGCAAAGCCATGACAGAACTGAGCGTATTGATTCGTTCATTAAAACAAATTTAACTAACAAATTAGTGGCAATGACCTCATGAAGCGCTTTACAATGAGTAGTTATTTTACGTAACTTTGCGCACGCGTGTCTACTCGTTCTTAACATTCCTTTCTCTGCCTTGATTATCGAATCAAAAGTATTAATTGCTGCCGAAATACAATGAACTCTATCTTTAAACTTAAGATCAGACACTGAGATTCTCTTGAGCACTTCATGAACAACGTTATGCACCCTTAAATAGCAGGGTTTCCCGTCTTCGCCATGTAAACAAGTCATGAACGTGGATGTTAAGATCTTTGCCCTGATTAACTCTTCCGTTTGTCTAGTTGTGCGAAGCTTTACAAAGTCGACAGCAGATTCAATCGGGAGGGAATCGGATGCACACATCGAGAGAAAAAGAAATGCTTCACGAAGAACTTCATCGCTTTCTGCAAATCTATTAACAGCCATTTTAATGGCAGTAGTCATTGTTGTGGAATAAGCTGAATTTTGTCGTGAGAGGGGTTCTTCTGTCGATTCACGTTCGCCACGAGCAAGTGATTCCAGGTAGCTTGTCCAACTGTAGTTCGGAGAACCATTACTCACAACTGTCTGCATATAAACTGCACCAGCTGCTAAGGCAAGTGGCTGGTACTCAAGAACTTCAGCAATCTTTTCAATATTTTCGTGATTCTTAAGTTGTGAAACTTCCTTTAATAGCTCTACTGCATCATCTATCTGCATTCCCTGACTTAGTGACACATGGAAAGTGTGCGGAGCGTTGCAGGGGATGGTGCTACTGTCCTGAGTTGTAATCAGCACCTGACCGTGGCCCCAGTCTTCTCTGCCAGTCGGAGGTAGATCAGCACGTACCAGGCGTAGGTCAACAATGTTGTCAGCGATAATTAGCCAATTGGAGGACTGTTTCATCTTTGCTGAAATGAAGCGCTTTAGGTGTTGAATTGTTTCCTTTGGACTGTCCACTTCCGAAGTGGCCAGGTTAGTCAAAGTGTAATCTGCAACTCCCAGCTGACTAGCCAGACTGAAGTATGAGTCAACTAGTGTTTGAAGAGTTTCGGCGTTCATAGTTGCGACAAATGTTAGGCCCTCACTTTCACGGGATCTTTTGTTGAAGTATTCTTGCCCAATTTGTCGAGCGATCTGACTTTTGCCACACCCAGGAATCCCTGACAAGTAAAGGGTGCTGATTGCTCCTTTACTCCCTTCCTCAAGCTCCTTCATTTTTGTCATTATCCTCATGACATCTTTAGGACGTCTGATGATTTGATGCGATGGCTTGAATGCAAGATTACAGAAAGACTCGACTCTTGAATTAAGGTCCTGTTTAAGGGCTTCAACTTCTTCTTCTTTTTCCTTTGCTTCTTCTTCTTTTTTCTTTGCTACCTTTTGGGCCTCTTGTAAATCGGATTTTGCTTGTAGCAACGCAGCTCGGAGATTGTCAACTTGTGTCATCAAACTTTGTACTTCTGCGGTAGGAAAGCTGCTCTGGTTTTTAACCTCTTCGACATCACTGATCGGAAGCCTCAAAGAGTTGAATGCAGCTATCACTTTTCCTACACAGTTCTGGAAATCGGCATCAGTAAGCTGGGCCTCACTTATATGCGCAACACCGTTTCGCACTTGACGAAGATTATCGACATCGTTGCTGATGACTGGACTAAGAGAAGTGCCGATGCTGTCAGAGTAGAGGATGGCATAAAACAGACAAGTACCGTCCCACTCTGCCGTGTTGCCATTCTGTATTGTGGCCAGACATCGAGCATTCTTCGCGCGACTTTTTTTAGATTCCTTGTTGTAGAAGTCGAGCCCATTCTTTGGTGTGTCTTTCCATTCTCCAAGCGCAGTTGTCTTGTAACGGAAGTCCCATTCTTGTTTAAAGACTTTTCGTAGTCCTTCCGGAACCAAGTTAAAGGCGATGTAGCACAATCGAAAATAGTTCAGTTGTTCTGGAGTGTACTCCATTGGGAAAGTTCCTGCAATAGAAATAAAGATGAAGGCAAAATGTTCGGATGCTCTAATAGAGTTCTAAGCTTCATTGATCATCATTCAATTTCTGTTTGCTTGCATGTGGAGGGGGGACGTCACACCTAATGCACTGCGCATGTTTCTTAAAATGTCACCTTAAATACTTGTTCCCAAGTCTTTACAATAAAGCTCCGTGGATTTCGTTTGAAAACCCATACTTTCTGATACCTTTCCTCCATCGCCCACATTAAAACCATGCAAAAGGATAGTGAAAACCAGACTCGTACCCAGACGCTATTTATGATTCTGGGGGAAAGGGAGAGAAGATTGGATTCTATTGAGGCGCGCCTCAATAGAATCCAATCTTCTCTCCCTTTATCCCGGAATCAGACATAGCGACTGGGTACGAGTCTGGGTGAAAACAGGGTGGGTGGGTGAAAAGGCTTCCCTTTAAAAACTCAGCAGCGTGAGTGGACAAGTGGAAAACGCTGAAAGTATTTTTCGATCATTTTAGTAGGCGAAGCGCGCAAAAGGCCATCCGCTTTTTAACGAAAATGTTTTTAATGTGCTCTGGCACCCGTTCCTCAAAAGTCCCGGTTACTTTTCGGGCCCGGAAAGCTCTTTTTATGAACGCAAGGTTTACCTTAAAGATTCAAAATTTTGTTGGCTTTTAAAGCTAAGCATTAAAATTGAAGCTGGCGAAACAGGTTTAGCTTGTTTGCGGGCTCAAAGCTACGCCACTATTCTGCAGGCTTTGATTTTAAAATATAACTTCGGGTCCGAAAAGTTACCGGGACTTTCGAGAAACGAACGCCAGGTGAGCTACGTTTGCTTGGGTAGACTATGTTTAGCTACATTTCCGGTAAACTGAAAAAGGCGACTTTTGAAAACGTATTGATGTGGACGGGACCTAAGGCTTAGTAGCCTTCTTTCCCTTTTAATTGCAAACAGAATAGACAGAACGAAACTTCAGTAAGGTTTTGTTGCGTGACATGGAGGATGACCAAAGATGATGAGAACAAGGCAATTAAACGCCTTCTAGCACCATTTTATTATCTTTTTTTCTAGCCCCAATGCCTACGGGGCCTCTTACGGCTTATTGGCCAATGAAGTTCAGTGACGAAGAGATTAGAAACGGATCTGACATGGAAAAGGACAGGTGAACAAGCACGTTGCAGTCGATGGCATTGATTTTTTCACGTGTCTCGTGATAAGAACGTATTCTGTTAAGTTTGCCTAGAATTCGCGACTACTTCTTCAAATTACAACCAAAATGTCCTGTTTTCTTTACATAAGGCTATATATTAGCCCGAACCCTAGTAGCCATGTTAGGCCTAGATAAGTTCTTATTAGGCACAATTTAGACGCCAGATTAGCTTTAGTTTACTGCCGGTCTCGTCTGCGTTTCGTTCCGCGCTTTGGTTAGACTTGCTCTGACGAGGATTCGCTCCGACTAAGGGCTAACGCTCGAAACGTCAGCTTTCAATCTCTTTACGGTGGCCAATTTACCTTACCAACTCAGTTGATAAACCAAAACTTTGTGTTTTACTTCCCCGCCGACGCAGCACCACAGTTTCTTTAGAAGCTAACCCCCTTGTTTGCTCCAAGTCGCTCATTCTGATTATGGAAGGTGCGCGCGTGGTCCACGCGCGTGAACCAAAATGGCGGCCGGTCCACGAACGTGAATCAAAATTGAGATGCATCGCGCGCGTGAAGAAAATTATCGCGCGCTATACACGAATGCACGTTCCATCCCTTATCTCCGCATGGTAATCATTGTTTTCGTTCTTTGTAAGAAAATACGAGCGACTTGGAGCAACTCTAAACTTTGGAATGCACTCTCCACTTCACAGTGACCAACACTTGAGAGTCATTCACTACGCATTTATCCGAATTTTGCTTGTACACGTTGCATTTTATAAACAGTGTTCCTGTCTTCTAAAATGATAACAGAAATCAAGGCAATTTTTTTTTTTTAAATATGAGCTGTTATTAAAACTAAAAACCACAAAAGTCTCGAGTTGGAAACATGAAAAGTTTTGTTTTGAAACACTGGACGAACAGAAGGGAAGTTATTCGCCTGAAACAGGAAAAAAATGTCAGTTTCTCCACCTGTCTTCCATTTTCAAATGGAAATCAACCACCAAAATTCAGTTTGTAGCAGCTTGGTTCCAAAACTCTAAAGTAAGGGGCAGATTTCATGACGAAGTACAGCCCGAGCTGAAATTTCGGACCGCCCACCGGGCTGAAATTTTGTTGCGATTACATGGCGAATTTCAGCCCGGGTGCAATGTTTAAAATTGGGCGAGAAAATTTGAAGGAAAGCATTTCAGCTGCTTTTTTTGCGCCCAGCTTAAGTAGTGCGCATGCCCAAGTTTATATTTCAGCCCGGGCTGAAATTTGGATGCGATTACATGAGGTAGGCTGAAGTTTCTAGCCCGGTTTCACAAAACGGGTTGCATGGAAATTTCAGCCCGGGCTAAAACTCTCTTCATGTAATTGCAAACATCTTTTTAAAAAGATTTGTTCAGGAAGCCAAGCTGAAATGGTGAAATATCAGCACGGGCTGAAATTTGCCATGTAATTCGCCCCTAAGGGAAAGAAAAGTAAAATGAAAGTGAAAGAGGCAAATCAAGTAAACAAGAACCGTCATTCACTCGAATGTCACGCGAGGAAATGAACGCGAATTACAAAAAAATCTTGTCCTCAATATTAAGCTATGAATTTGTATAACTATTAACCCTTAAATTTATCTAATTAAAATTAGACTGTTGAAGTAAAGTTCAGTTCACGCCTATACATTAAAGGGAAAAGGAAAGTACAGCGAGTATAAAGATCTATACGGGCTTCTCGAATAATCAACAGAAGCGTGTCACGCGATCAAAAAAAATACGTCACGCGAATTATAAATTATTTTGATTCGTAAATGGCTATGAAGAGACAATTGATTTAAGCTGCATGTTGGTTTATAAATAACAGCCTATTATCATGAAGCAACATGGTATATTAAAAAAAATTCATGTAAAACATAAAGTAATATATTTTATGAAAAAGTCAACTAAAGCCTTCCACGAAAGAACTTTTATAAACAGGAAGACAGGATTAAGTATCTGGAGTTTGCTGATGAATTCAATAAAGGGTAACGCCTGTCTAGAAAAACCTCTAAATCATAGGATAAAACAATATTTTGAAGGAAAATTTATCGTTTTCATTATTTGCAAGCAATCAATTCACAATGCTCTAAATGCTTTGACAATTTGTAAAATTAAATTTGTTTGTTTTAACATACAATGACGAAATTCAAGCTTCTTCATTCGAATTGTTTGAAAATATAATTTTCTTTTGATCGGGTTTCGAAAAATCTCAACATAACCACAATTAGAATAAACTGGAAATAATCAGCATTTTTCGTGTGTTAAAGGAGTGAGTCATCTTTGATCTACTTACTCGAAATTGTTGCGCTTTGCTAGCTATAGTTGACCGTTGAAGGCTTTCTCCCAGTGTCTTCAAGTTGAATACCAGAGGCTTGGGAAACCTAAAACGTTTATTGGGGACAAGGACTGACTATCAACTTGGCTTATTCAGTGAAAGATTCATATTGATGTTCTTACCAGCCTGTTTCCTCACCAGACGAGATTGAAGGTAGACTCCCTTTTGTCATTAACAGCAAAATTTAAACTTTTTAGCGTAAATAAGATTTGCTGTACTGAGTTTTCTAACAAAAATTTTAGAGCAGCTCGAATAAACCACTTTTATTTTTCAAGAAAAACTTAAGCTGCAAATTTCTCGAAACGCTCTCATAGATTTTCCCTAAGCTCAGTACACAACGAGGCAGCTATGTCAACTACAAGTACCGTAAACCACTTCGAATAAAAACCTCCAAGAAAATAAATAAACTATATGTAAAAATAACAATGACGCCATTGCGTTGTTATGGTAACTTTGATTGCAATAAATTTAATCTATTTCTAGGAAGAGTGCGGCAGTTGCATGCCCTTTTCTATTTCTTATGGTGGTGTAATTCGCGAGCAACCTTAGAAGGCATCACCGCTAAGAAATCCAATCGAGCCACCCTAAGCGCTTTTCGGCGAAGCTCAAATTTGCAATAATTTCTACCCTTCTTTATTGTTGATTTTTTGAATACCAGATTAAGCAGTATTACCTAGTGCTTCTGTTACATGCTACGGTTTGAACGGTCACATTCAGTAAAGGCAGTTATTTTTGCCTGGTTTTAACTGATAAACATATATTTACCAACATCTCAAAGAGTTATTTGAACTTCAAATTTAGAGTTAAAATTTTAGGTTCATTTAATTTATCAGTAGGAGGCTCCAATTCCTCATTGAATCGAGGGATTATCAATCCTTACTCTTAATGGAGTTATTAATGTTCTCCTCAAGAGTAAATAACTCCAAATAAAGTATCTTTTCCGTCAGGGGTAAAATAAACTTAACTTCAGCAGTTATTTTAACTCGGCTTTGAAAGTTAGCGTGAAACTCCAAATTGAGCAGTGCCAATAATGACGCATAGTTTAAACACGCGGCATTTCAGGGACGTGGTCGACAGACTTTCAGAACAGATGAGTGTAGGATTGCACGAGTATATTTGTGCTTCATCAAGAGACGTTTTTTTCTAAGCAGGCTACAGTGAAGTGAATGGATAAAACAAGTAACTGGAACCTAAGTCAATTTCCTGCATTTCACTACCAACTACTAGCACGTAAAAACTTGCGTTGAAAGCTGATTGGTTAAGTTCATTTGAAGGGAAGCTCGCTAAGTTCTTGTGGTAACTTGTTGTTTCAAGAAAACGGCACGTTTCGTCGCAATGGGGCACGCTTTTGCGAGCACCGAAGGCTAGAGCGTCTAGCAAGGGGGATTCTTGGGGCATGCCTCCTCCCCCCCCCCCCCACCCCCTTTCCCAGGAATTTTATACTATAAATTTTCCACTGGCTCTGAAATGCTATTTTCAGCATTTTTCATGAGATTTTTCTTCAAAATTCCATCTCGTGCAAGTGCAAAACGACAGGTTTTTAGGTGCTGCCATCAAGAAGATGGCCATTCCGAATTTCTTATTGCTCTTATACGCCCCTACCCCTGCCTTCCTGTTCCCTCGCTAGCTGCGGCTGGTTTTCTCCACACATATCCCTGCCAATTCGTTGTTCTTCCAAGACAGAAGGTGAAGACAGATTACTGAGGCAAAATTATAATTCATTAAATAGCCTTCGTTTAGGCAAAGTGTGTCAAGAAGTGCGACAAAGTAGCCCAATAAAACGTGGGACGCTGATTCTCTAAAAGTTTTGTCTTTTACACTGATTTTTTTTTTTTTTTGGTAAGAACCACTTTTATAAGAACGTCGAGGTTGAAGAAGGGCTAAAATGTTAGAACATATTAAGGACATGCCTTAACACAAGATTTTGTTAAGCACTTTTAATTACTTCCACTTGTTTTTACAATGGACAGTTTAAAAAAAAATGAACCTAACGTGGAGGGTAACACTTTGTAAATACAGTACAAGTGAAACGAAAATCGTGCAGAACATGTGGTAACATTTCGCAACATAAACAATCCATCACACGAAATGATGATGTAACATAATACCAGCAGCAAAATACCCTGAATTAAAAACAGTTTAAGAACGTTTTCAGCCTGAAATCGCTAAAAAACTAAGAACGGTCAGCCCTGGCTCAGCTGGACGTTCTTATTAAAAAAAGTCAGTGTATAAGCCACGAGTGATCAGCTCCCACTCAAAGCAATGTGCACTAAATTGATGTCACACATCCTGTAACCGTTATGTCACGAATGAAGCCACTGTCCAGAGTCTTTTCAAAGACTTTTTCGCTCACCCTCATTTGAGTTCATTTTTTTTTATCATTCAGTGGAAAGTGCTTTCTGGGGATTATTTTTCATTCTGCTTGTCGGAATAAAACCTACAGGATGCACTTGTCTCGTCTTGCCTCGCGCTTGCTACGGCCCTGCATGTTCACATTACTTCTGCCCGAATCTCGAACTTAATTCAAGAAAAAGAGAAACTAGAAGTATGTGTCAATGATATTTTGTTCTCTGTGTAATGTATTTTACTTTAGTCTGTAGGAAGAATTCAACTTCAAGTTGAATTTATTTACAATACATGTTAGTCACTTCCAGACGGGGTTTTGGACCTTTAACTTTACAATGATACGTTATAACCCTTTCACTCCCTGAGTCAGTTATGGAAACACTTAGGTGGTTAGTGTGACCATTCAAATGAAAGCTACAATTGAAAGCTACTGAGCAGTACTTTCCTGTGGTGCTGTTTATTATGCTGTACAAGGTGGTTCTAACTTTTGGGTCTGTGGATAAAATCCTTAAGTGTGACCATTCAAATGAAAGCTACTGAGCAGTACTTTCCTGTGGTGCTGTTTATTATGCTGCACAAGGTGGTTCTAAGTTTTGAGTCTGTGGATGAAATCCTAAAGTGTGACCATTCAAATGAAAGCTATTGAACAGTACTTTCCTGTGGTGCTGTTTATTATGTTGTACAAGGTGGTTCTAACTTTTGAGGTGGTTCTAGTGTGACCTTTCAAATGAAAGTGGGGGGGGGAAGGGGGAGGGAGACCCGTAGAAAAGGGGGCGGGAGGTGCACGGGAGGCGGGAGAAGAGGGGGCGGGAAGCGGGAGAAAAAGGAGGAAATTACGCAACATTGCGCAAAACTTCGCAATCGAAAAACGCAAAGAGGCGGGAGCAAACAAATGCAGAGCGAGAACCGGGATTAAAGGGTACGGGAAGCGGGAGGTTTAACCCCCCCCCCTGTCCCTCCCCCCACATGAAAGCTACTGAGCAGTACTTTGCTGTGGTGCTGTTTATTATGCTGTACAAGGTGGTTCTAACTTTTCAGTCTGAATGAAATCGTAAAGTGTGACCATTCAAATGAAAGCTACTGAGCAGTACTTTCACATGGTACTATTTGTATTTAAACAATTTTTTTACTCTTTGAAGTAAAAGAGTTAAGGTTCTTTACTGTAACTCTGACAGAGTCAGTCAAACTTTCCAAAATATGACGCGCAAGCAAAGATCTTCGAAAGATCTGTCCGCTCTAAATCCGTTGTTTGTCAATGTGATTGATTGACGTAGATGCTGATCAATTAATCTGTTAACCCTCAAGGGTCGGAAATGAAACAATCCAGCGAAGGGTTGCCTTATTGTCATTGTAAAAACTGTCAGTTTCTCCACCTGTTTTCCATTTTAAAATGGAAATCAATCACCAAAATTCAGTTTGTAGCAGTTTGGTTCTAAAACTTTAAAGTAAGGGGAAAAAGTAAAATGAAAGTGAGATGGGTAAATCCTGTAAGCTTCTTATGTTAAGTAAACAAAATCCGTAATTCACTTGAATGTCACGCTAGAAAATGAACATAAGTCACTCGAATTACAAAAAAGATTTAGCTTTGAATTTTAATAACTATAAACTCTTAAATTTATCTCATCAAAATCACAAACTGGTGGAGTAAAGTTCAGTTCACGCTTTTAAATTAAAAGGGAAAAGAAGGTGAGAGTACAGCGAGAAAGACATAAGAGGTTTCTCGAATAACCATCGGAAGAGTATCACGCGATCAATAAAAATGCCTCACGTGAGTTATAAAATCAATTTGATTCGAAAATGGCTATGAAAAGACGATTTAACCTGTATGTCGGTTTATAAATAACATGCTATGAAGTAACACAGTTAATTAATTCAGTGAAAGTAGCATTAACGAAAAACTGACAAAACAATCGTTTCTTATGAAAGGGTCAACTAAAGCCATCCAGGAAGACAGGAGTAAATTTGTGGAATTTGCTGTTGAATTATGTTGTTTCAGTGTAACGCCTATCCAGCGAGACCACTAAATCATAGTATGAACCATATTCTTCAAGGACTATATATTCGTTCTTATAGAGTGTGCTCGCAGCGGCCGTGCTGGAGGAGAAAAACAATAGAATTCCTTCCCATTGCGAAAAAAGTTTTATTTTTATGCAAATAGTTTTTATTGTTGTGCTCCTCCAACATGGCCGCCATGATTCACACTTTATTATTTGCTAACAATCGACTCTCGTATACTCTAACTGCTGGAAAATGTATAAATTAATTATTTTTGTTCATTCTAAAACACACTATTTATATACAATGACGAAATGCGAACTTCTCCATTCGAAACGTTCGAAACATAGTTTTCTTTTACAGTCGGGTTTCGATAAATTTCAAGATAACCGCAATTAGAATGAACTGGAAATGATTAGCATTGTTTGTGCATTAAAAGGATTGAGGTCTCTTTGATATACTTACTTGAAATTGTTGAGCTCTACTGGTTTTCCTTTTAAGGCATTCTTCTAGCGTCTTCAAGTTGACTATTGCAGATCAGAGGCTGAGGAAACCTAAAAGAGAAAAAAGAAGGTTGACTATCACTGGCTTGGCTATTCGGTAAAAGATACATTTTCGTGTTTTTAGACTGAAGGTAGATTTCTCTTTTCAGTCATCAACAGGGAAATCTAATCTTTTAGCGTAAACAAATCTGAACGAAACTCACGTTCCACACTTTTTCTGCTGCATTGAGCTTTTAAAAGCTCTAGCAAGGACACTGTCACAAGGTACAGGCATTGTAAGAAATTTTCCTTCTAGAGACAAATCAACTTAAACTAAACGCAATATGAGAAGACTCAAAGAGATTTCTCTGATCCGACCTCAGATTGACATTTAAGGATTCAGTTTGTCGGTGTCTGCAACAGTCCAACAGGGTACCTAACGCAAGGTTTATCCTAAAAAACCTGTTCCGTGAGAAACTTAAGTTGATACGTTCTTCAACGAAATTTCGCCTCCACCCCTAATATTACCAGAAGTTAATACCTTAAATTTTCAAACATGAGCCCGGGATACAGTGCATTCTACTTTGTGTACGAAAAACGGGTTGAACGCACGACTGAGATTTCTCGGGAAAAGGGTGTATGCAGTCTTATGCATGTCTGTCTGAATTTCAAAACCCGTTTTATTCGAACTTTGGGCAGTTAGCTTGAATTATCAGAATTGTCAGAATTATACCAGTAATCTTGCTTGTGTTTCTGTTTTTGTGGCACTTTCACGGGAACTATCTTTTTGTTCGTCACTATTTCACTCAGGTTGCTGTTTCAACGCTGTGACGTTAGTTCGGCGGCGGAAATTTACAGCCAGCTGTATAGCACCTTGATCGTTAGGGAATTATAAATTAAAGGGCCTTACATTATTCCTTTCCCCTGCCAATCAGTTCAAACTTTGTTAAAAGGTCCTAAACCAGAGACCAGGTAAAGCTCTGTACCTTATGGCCGTGACACTTTCAAAAATCTCAATTCAGCCAGAATTCTTAGGTACTTACTTTCTTGTAACAGATCCTTATTTGCGATCGATCCACAATTGACAGAGCATGCTGTAGTTCTCTTCCTTATCGCTGGCCCAAAATTCTGTACTCGGTGACACAAAGAAACTGAACTAATGCGCCGATCAATTCGAAACTTCAACATACAACCCCCCCCCCCCGGGCATACCCCGGGCATTTGACTGTGCATCGTGCCCGGGGAGGGGGGAATTTGAACGTTGCGTTTGAAGGGTGGGGAATTTGAACCGGATTTATCTCTTGTTCTGACGTAATACGCCCGTGAGTTTTTTCGGTTTTTGCAGGGTTTGACGGATTTACAAGACAGAATTTCCCCTTTCTTAGTGAATAACTCTTTCAAAAAGGGTCTTTAAAAGGCGTTTGAAGGTGCCATTACGGCATATCTCTCTGAAAAGCCTGTAAAGTGTTTGATTGAAGACGAATTTTGTCTTTGAGGAGAGGTATTTTAGTAGTAATTGGTGAGGCATTTGAACGGCTTTTTTGCCCCGAGGGTAGGGAATTTGAACAAGCCAATCTTCAAAAGTTCAAATGCCCGGGGGTTGCCCGGGGGGGATGTTGAACTTTCGAATTGATCGGCGCATAAGTAAAATACTTAAAATATGCTTGTAAATTACGCGTTATATGATCTGAACGCAAATATCACGTGACCAGCTAAAGTGACAACTTTATCCTTGATTGATCCTTGATCTAGAATTTCCCTTCGCTGTGCCGGTTTGGAACAATGTCAACACCTCTCGTTTTGATTTCGTATCACATTTTCAGGCTTCTAATTATTTTTGGGGTCAGGGCCATTGTGCGACACAGATTGCAGGTCTAACCCTTCGATTTTCAGTCCAAAAAATTATTTTCGTAAGGCTTCGTGTCAAATATCTTTTCCACTTTCCAGGTACGTGTAGAACCTTGTTTCAGATAAGTAGTAAAAAAGATTATCTGATATTTCAGATAAGAGGGGAGAGGAACAGGCAGTTAAATAATTTATCTCCCTATTTTTCCCTCATTTTTCTCCCTCCTCCCTAATTTTTCTTTTCCTCCCTGATCAATGCTTTTAAAGCTTTTAAATTCCCGACAACTACAGTAAGGTTACCGTTACTGAAAAGCTTTCTGAGCCCTCCAAAGCTCTGATTACAGTTAACGTAGAGACATATTTCATTTTTTTATGGTATAGTTCACTTACAATCTCAGCAGAACACAGCACCTGGCAGGTGCTCTGACCCGCCTGTTGGAACGCATAAGTGCGGATATATTACTGCGGTCAATTTTTTTCTGCCAATTCGTCGTCCCTGACACTATCTCCATTATTCAAAGCGTCTTGAACTTCAATTTCCTGAGGAACAAGTTCACTAATGTACTGTCGGAAAGTTTGCAGCTCCTCAAAATCGTTTTCACTCGGTGCAATGCCTCCACCTACCACAGCCTCTATGGGACAGTGAAGTTCAACGCTAGTGACCATAACCTGATGTGTCCAGGCTAAATGTAGGCTTGTTTGCATATCTAGCTGAAGTGCAGGTTGGTTTCTCTGTCTGGAGTAAACATTTCTGAACTTATAGCTGATTTGGCATCTGAAATATCTTCCACCTTGCAACTATAAGGATTTCGTTTTCTTTGGTGTTTCTGTGGAAGACAGACCAACGGTGCCTTACAGACGTGCCACACTTTTAGGTGGCTCCACTTCGTACAAAGCAATGAGTACTGAGAAAAAAAAATGTGCTTTGTAGTTTTGCTGCGCACCTTGGCGACTCTAACTGCCTCAAACCACTTCTTCCTGTAGTCGTGAAGCTTGGCAATGCCACGAGAGGGTTATTAAAGAGGCACATGTCTAATGACTTGCCAACGTTAAGCTTACGCACTGAGATGAATCTCAGGAATGTAACTATTCTAAATCTTTTGGAGCATTTTGGTCTATTTTCTCTCAGGGTACTTTACGTTTGCAATTTATTAATGTTTTGTTTGTGATTTAACCGGAAATATTTGTTTGCTTGCAGGGACGTAATGTTGGTTTTAGACAGGCAGTTTGGCAGGTCAACTGAAATTTTTCAATCAGTTTTGACGCTTTTGTACAATCGCTACGCCAAGGTAATGCAACATGTATAAAGATGTCGAAATAAGCAACTTTCTATTTTAAGGTTTCCTAAATTTTAAATATTGTTGCTTTTAGTTCAGTTGCTTCTGTAGTAGAAGTTTTCCTTTTTTCCTTGGGTTTTAAATGTTGCGCGTGTTGTGGGTCACATTACTAAAGCGCGGGAAACGAGACAATAGGGTATCGAGCTGTCTCTCCATATAACTGTCTACCTTTTCTTGACCAGATCCAAAAACTCAATCCCAAATCACGTTTCTGGGCACAAAGGGTTTTTTTTTTTTTTTTTTTTTTTGGCTGCGACTTGAATTCTACAAACAAAGGGAAATGTCTAAAAACATAATAACTAACTTTAAAAAGATGACGTTCTCTCTTCTCCCTTTCCGTACTGGTTCTCTCTTCTCCTTGTTTTTCAAAGTCGTTTGTCCTGTCTCCTTAATTTTTTCAGGCCCTTTCTCCCTCCTCCCTAAACCGTTCCTCTCCCCTTAGATAAAAATGTCGAAAATTTGTTCCTTCTTTCGGAAGAAAATTGAAGAGCTCAAAATTATATCCTTTATCATTTAATGGGCAAACACAATCGAAAAAACACAACTGTTCTGGAGTGTACATCATCGAGGACGTTTCTGTAGTAGAATATTTAGTGAGAAATTAAGGAGCTGTTTACATGGAGGAAGATCCTAGCACTAATAAGAACCTAGAAGGCGAAACAAATTTTCGTTTGGTTTACATGCAGAAATTTTGGTCGGGGTGGTTGCTGGAAATGAAATAAAACTGTCGGCATTTAGTAGGTGAACGCCCGGCCGCCGCCATATTTGTTTTTCTGTTCCTAGAACTAGGATCTTCCGAGCAAAGGTAATTTACATGGTGCTAGGATCTTCCTATCTCTTAGCTAGGAAGATCCAAGCGCCAGAAAGATCCTAGCGCTAAGGCCAAGTACAACATTTTGCATGTCAACTGGATACAGAAAACATATGGCGTTAGGTTAATCCGCCTTCTAGGATCTTCTGTAGCGCTAGGATCTTCCTCCCTCCATGTAAACAGGCCCTAAGTTGATATCCGATATCAGATTTAATACCCTATCGTCCAAACATAACTTTATTAACTCCCTGAAATATCACTGACCTGCTTTAGAGACTTGTTATAAAAAATACAATTTATCATTTAAAAATGGCGCGATCTTAATTGGGACGGAAGACACCGTCCAAGATTGTTTTTGTATCATAGTTTTAAAACATAAGATTATTGTGCCGTAGGCCTAGACATCATCAAAAGCTTTTAATTAATTCCGCATGATACATTGTCCCAAGTCCAACACAGATTATGCTGTAAAAATGCTACCATAGTGGAACCTGGATAATATGGATACCAACAGGATACGCAAAAGTGCCCGGCGTGTTATTCGAATGTCCTATTAACTGGGCTCTTGGAATGAAAGTCACGGATGATATGTTTCATTTCAGGGAAAACTGAAAAAGCCTCAGGTATATACTAGAACAACGTTCGACGGTATTCTATTAAAATACCGAGACTATCATTGTTTTACACTGACATTTCAATTTGCGGTTCAGCCAGATCTACCGAACGAAGAAGGTATACAGAGCGCAGATACTAGTATCAGTAAACGGCGAGGTAAACCTTGTATGGGAGCGTGCCACGCTATTTTTGCGTTTATCGTCAGGGAATTTAGAGCAATAGAGAGACTGCTTGCAGTCTACTCGGGTCTGCAGAGAACCATTGTCCGTGACATATTAACCGGTGTCCTTATTACTCGGGTTAATATAAAAGAAAATATGTGAGCATTCTGTGGGGAAAATGTCTTTTTAAAGTCTTTTTAAACAGGTGTCGGCATTAAGCGTGTGTCCCTAAAGCGGGACTTCTGATTCCCTTAAGTTGTGTATTTCATCTGGAGTGGAAAGCAATTATATAGGTTGTCTGAGAAAGATTAATGACTGTCTAGAACGTGAAGTCAATTAGTTTTGTTAAAAACAATTTCAGAAAGGCTTGAAGAAAGATAAACAATGTTACCATACATGCATAAAATTAGGGGCTTTCCCGTGATCTCCAGCTGTGTCTACCGAAAGTTAAATAAACTTCATACCATTCCAAATCGTCCTGTTATAATTCATAGTATCATCTAAGATGCTCACAGTCCAGTTAATGATGGTTATATATACGTAGTACGTAAAATCTTTAGTCTAAACCATCTAATTTGCTTATAATGTTTACATGCCATTAAACAATTTCCTTGGGGCAACTGTTCCTTCTATTGCCGTCAAGGCGCCACGTTAAATAAATGGCGAAATGGACATTTAATGAACTTTCTTTGGAAAACATAAACTGAAATATTTTCTTCTCCGTCATTTGGCTTCTCACTTGCACCATGACTTCAGAAAAGGACACAACTAAGACAACGAAAACCAAATAACCGCGTCTAACGAGTGAAATAAAGCCGGATGCCGGCTCTAGTGTTTCCTTCACTCGATTTCAGCTCACTACAGACCACCACAGTCCTTAAACTTGGAATTAAGTCAAAAACTCCTATTTCTAGAGCCTAGTGACTCTGATTAACTGATTAACTGTAACTTAAACTAGGCAAGTTGTGATTCGTTCATTCCCAAGAAGTAATTCCGGCTCTTTTCCGCCACCATGTATTCCTTTAATGTCTGTTATGAGAACTTGGTAGTTGATAAAAACGATCTCTTCTATTTGATGATTTTCTCTACCATTATTCCTTGTATGTTTATCATTATATCGAAATTGTATGGAGAAACTAACTGTTGATAGTTTGTGGGAAATGGAGGCTTAAGTAAATTAGCAAGGAATCCAGTTACCTCAACAGATGGGGAATATGGTCCTTGGAAGGAAAGTTTTTCTAATTATTTTCCGCCATAGTTACTATGTTTTCCGCTTCACAGCAACAGTGCCAACCTGCAATCATATGACAACGAAAACCGGCATTTATGCATGCTGCTTCCTTTTCAAACTTGAGTTGAGAAGCAGTGACAGCAACGAAATGCTAACAAACTTAACAAACCTCTCTTCAAGCTTTCATTCATGAGTTATTATGTCAAAGTTAAGATGCACTCAAAATATTGTATATATAAGTCAATTTAATCGTTACGCTTTTAATAGTTTCTACTTACCTGTACATAAGAAGTTCAGACAACTTCTGACAGGTTGATTCTGCTTTCTTCTTTACTTCCAAAACCTGCTAACTTCAGCAACGGATTGAAACGAAACTGAAAATGTTAACGATTCACTATATACACTTCAGTTCCCTTTCGATAGTCACAAATAAGAGCAAATTAAAATATTTCAGATAGATAAAACAATAGCGTTCACGATGGGTGCACTGAATTGTCAAAACAGCCACATACTGTGATAAATGATGTGTTTTATATAGATGATTACATAAAAGGACAAACACTTAACATTTTTTCTGATTTTAGTTCGTTATTAATAAGAAGCAGGTTAAATTTGAGGGTTATATAAAACAGCATATAGATCTCACTTGAGCGTCTGAATTAATGCAGCGTCCAATATCACCTGACTGTTGAGAAAATTCGGCAAAAATGTAAGACATTTACTAAGAAATCAGAAAATCAGAAATCTTTATTCACTAATGGTTGAGAAATCGGATTACCGTCAGGAGAGATGGTGAAATGTTTGCTATTTGCCATGAGTTACCAGTTCCTATGAAACGGACAAGCTGAGACCAATTGAATATCTCAAGTTTGCTCACCGCTATCCTGCCGATTGATTGTGGGGGAGGGGGGAGGGGAGTGCAGAGAAGGTGGGCGTAATCGGCCCGGGCTTAACACGTCTCTAACGTTTTAATATCCAAGCAAAATCCACTAAATTTAGTGACATTTGCTATGATATATCTTAATTAGTTACGGAAGTTTTTGACTCCATAGCAACCATCTGTTGTTGACAGTTGATGTGCTCACAATGTTGACCGCAGAGTAGTTTTTACTTTTACGTTATTTTATAATTACTGGTTTTCGTTACTTCTAATTTGTAATTAATTGTGGTGTTTTCTGAAGTTTGAAGAAAACAAGAAATCCATTTCAACTCGATTCAATACTCCGATAACTAAGAGGAGTCTGGATTATTACACTAGTTGTGAGCACTATGACTTCTGGGATCGTTTCGTGCACCAAAAAGAGAATCGAAGAAATGGCTTTAGTAGGTTGACAAAATGATAACCCATTTTTGCGTTCCTTAATCAGCGTCGTTTTACAGACAGAGTTTTCACAGGATGCTGAATTGTAAGTTAGTCCTGTTTGTCAACTATCATTTTGCGCGGTTGATCCAAAACTACTAACACTCACATTTGCACATGAGCAGAGTGAAGAAAGGCACAGTGTGAAAGACCTTCATGTACACGTCACGTTTTATGCTTGTCAAATCAATTCTCGCTCCCCACCGCTCCCCAAGAAACAGTCAGGGTAACCACACAAATAGAAAGCAATTCGATTTGCTCCCATGGTATATTGCAGTCCAACCCTCCTTCTAGCCTCCCACGCAGTGCGGACTCCCCTAAAAACGACTGCGTGGGAGGCTACCCTCCTTCAGGCTGTTTCTGGGGCTTGATTAGCATTCGAAGTGTCTTACGTAGTTCCACACGGCTGAGAGCTACTGACGCAAACCACAGAGGCACGTAGATCCTGCTATTTCCTCCTTGCAGACAGACGCATAAAGGATATACAGAAACGTTTGTTCGCCGGTTTGCGGCTCAGCTTCTATACCTAAACTTCCCCTACCAAGAAGTACAAACAAGCCTTAGTAGTCAAAGTATACCGGCAGGCGTTCAAGCTCTTGTTTGACCTCCCCTTGCTGATAAGCTTCACTGCAGTTTGCGCCCAGACTTCTCCTACTTCCTTGCTGTTAGCTACTGAAATTGGAAATTAATAGCCAATCAGATCAACCCCCCTGATCAAGTTCGACTTGATTTCCTACGATATCGTACACATTTTTTAAAAAAAATGCACGTCGTCTCCGGCTTTTCATGTATCAAAGTTATCACAGAATTACAGGAAAACGTAAAGCTGTGACATTCCGGCTAAATAAGGTTCTGGTTCTGGTGTACTTCACAGGCTGTGGTACTACGACCAGCCTGCCCTGAGTATATCTTAAAGCGTTGCTGAAGAAATCACACCAAGAACTTGTTGAGTAAGCGTCGAACTTCCTCTAGTGTGTTGGTTAGCCCCATGTCCAAACTTGATGCCTGTATTTTCCATCCTGCTAAAGGACCACCAGGTTCTCCTCGGGGGTGGCCAGTGTTTCTGACATCTATCGCTATAGGGTATAGTGTTATAGGCTAAAGAAGAAAGCAGTTGAACCCAAGGCCCACGGAAGACGGCGATAAACATCGTTTCAGAAACCGATTGTTTCCATTATTGCTTCCCGTTTGCGTGCACACAAAACATTTGTTGCGGAAAAATTTTTGTTATTAAGAAAAAATGTTTGTTATCATTTTGTTAGAAACAGTTTGTTTTCGTAGTAAGCGTTTTCCTGTTTACGCGCCAAAGAAAGAATGTCAACTAGTTTCCAGGGTCGCGCGAGCTGCACTTTCTAAATTGAGCAGGCGCAAACGTTTCTTTAAAGTGAAATGTTTCCTGATTTGTATGGCAAGGAAGCTACTAGCTACAGACCAGTGAAGTTCGACGGCATTTGTCGCTTATTTGTTCAACCTGGAAGGAACTGAAGATAACATAACAGGTAAGATAGAAACTCTAATCGAAATGGGTTCCCTTGTAACACAGACGATCAAACCAGTCAAAATATCAAAGGCTACACTATACCGGAAAGCTCTTGTGCTGGCAAGAAAACCATAACAGATAGGCCTTTTCAAAAAAAAGGTGAAATAAAGAAATTCAGTAAAAGCTGGGCCAGCTAAATATATTTCGTAGACATAATCAGGTTCGTTTGGTTTGGCCGTGGTTTGTATTTTGTCTGGAATGCGTCGCGTCACATTCGGTCTCCTCTGATGTCCCGCCCAAATGAAACATGACTTGTAAATTTTGCTTTTACAATTTTTATTTTGTTTTATTCGATTTAAATATTTTACCGCCCTCAGAAGTGAGAATAAAATTTATAGAAATAAATTACGGCAATAACGGTAAAATGATCATGGATATTAAAGGAAGAATAGTGGTCTTTCGAATTCATTTCTAAGCATATCAACCGACTTATTTATTAGTTTAGTTGTGAAAAACAGCGCGGCAGTATTACACGTAACAATGCAGTGGAGACATTAAGGCAATTTCTTATTTTATTTCGTCTGTCCAGAACCTTTGCACTTATCGTCAAAGCAGGCACAAATATGCTTCTTTTGGCCCTTTGCCTTCGAAGCAGGAATAATCGGGAATAATATATAGATTTAGCCAAGCTTAAAAGTGGAGCCCCCTTTTTGTTTTGTTTGTTTGTTTGTTTGTTTGTTTGTTTGTTTGTTTTGCTGGCAGTTATTACTTTGTGAAAATGCTCTCATTCAAGTCGTTAAATTAAAAAAAAAGAAAAGAAAAAGCAAAAGAAAAAAATCCTACCCGCGCTGAGATCCGAACCCGGGTCGTCGGCGCATGAAGCCGGATATTAGTCCACTTGGTCATGAGCGTTTATTGACATATTCTGAGTTAATTATAATACTTACTTCTTTCTTCGTGACAAGCTGTCTATCAGCATGAAAATGCTGATGTTTTTCCTGGCAAAATGTGTTCGGAACGCCGTAAAAACCATGGTTGTGGTCAGAAAAAACCAAAAAGCACTAACTCTAGTCTACTACAGTTGGCGTCGAAACCGCTGCGAAAAGCTGCGAACTCAAGCGGTGTGCCGACCGAGTTCGAACAGAACCGACAAGGCAAAATTGAATTTTTCGCCTGAATTTTATCGCCTATTTTTTTTCGCCTAAATTGAACTTTTCTCCTTCCAGCAAAAAGACAACTGAGTATTCTTTTGAACTTTTTTTTTTGCCATTAACAAATTTGTTTTTGACTTTTGCTTTCTTTGCTTGTTTTGCTACAACGCGGGTCAACATGCGATTTCGCGCCAAAAACACATGGGATTCAGCGCAGGGTTATGTGCAGTGTATGAAGTGTATTGGTAACCCTGTGGTGCGGACGGAAGGACGGACGGTCACGTGACTATTACGCCACTACCAAAATTTCTTGCCTTGATAGGTTACCAAATTTCCTTAGCAATGGAGCTCCGCTGACGCGCTAGCGCGCTGGCTCCGCTAGTAATTAGTGGGTATTAGGAAAGGCAAAGGAGCAATAAGGGCATATTTCGGAGAAGGAAAGAATAGGGCTGAAAAGGGAATTGTTAAAAAGTGAAAAATAAAAGATGATAAGGTGTATTTCGGCAAAATTTTAAATATTAAAAAATTTCTTACCCTATCGTGTACCGGAAAAGAAAAAAGGCAGCCCTTTCGGGAGCAGCCTCCCTATGTAGCCCTGTATAGGGAGTACAGCCATTCCCGCGGGGATGCCAATCACCCTGAACCAATTGAGTTACTGAATTGAAACTTTGCTTGGCTGTTAAGGACCGCCTGCAGTTTAAGTTTGCGTTAGAATTGGTGGCTTTCCTCTTTTCATTACGTGTCCTCTACTCATTATAATGACGTTTTTAAAGGGAAATATGGATTGTGTGGCGCGGCATCTTGCGTTCCTATGAATGGTCACTCTGCAATTAATATTTTGTTTACCGCGTTGCCAAAGAAATATAAAGACAACTATCATGCATTGCTAAAGGTGTTCAGCGTTATTATTTTTGGCAACTTTGTGGCTCTACAGTCAATTTTACTGCTGTGGCGCAGGCCCGGATTTTTCAAACACGCTTCACTGGCTTTTATTTGCGGGCAAAATTCAACCTCAACTCATGCTTGGAAAACCCAAGTGCTAACAACAAATCGGATATAAGTTTAGCTAACTGCAGAGATTATTTCTTCACCGACTCTGTCAAATTGAAGAAGTTGGCAAATATTAAAAAGATAGGCTATCCAAAGAAGCGTTGCTTTCATATCATTTCAAGATGTAACCGCTATGAACATTTGTTTAATAATCGTTCTCTTTTCCTATGTGACTGAAATTAGAGACTTGGAGATTTGCACTGTAAGTTACCGACCAACTTTTCTCCGCTAATAGAAGGTAGTAATGATCTACTTATATGCACAAGCTGCCCACTTATTAACTATCGCGCGCTTTTGTTGAACTGAGCACAGCACTTAGTTCAAAATCAGAAGACAGATATCATCATCATCATCATCATCATCATCATCATCATCATCATCATCATCATCATCATCACGATCATCATCACATCCTTCACTTAAACACGATAAAATTTTTAAAGTAAAATGCTTGTGGGGTCGTGTAACGTACATTAAAATTAGATCTAGTACTTAACTCCAATACTTATACTAAGAATAATATTCAATAAAAAATTGGGAAATGTACAATGCATATGTGAGATTTGAAATGACATAATAATCTAAACACAATATGTTATAACGCACCGATGAATAGTTTACTTAGACATCTCAGGACTCCTGTTGATAGCAGGGATGCTTTGTAAGCTCCCTGAATGGACTACCCTGAGTAAAACATGTATTTTCTTTTTTTCTTTCTTTTCAATTTTTTTTTTAATAAAGGCGTCTACTCTACTGAATCATCAGACGCGCTCGTTAGACGAAACATATCTCGTGCTACAAAAACGAACGGCGGGTATTAGCACAGAACGATATACCCTGTGCGATTGGATGTGAGTCCGATTTCGTGGGAGAGAACCTTAAGAAGAAAGAAACTCACATTTCGGGTCTTTACTGTTTTAATATAATCACAGTTTAATGCAGCTCTTTTCAAATGAGTGTCCTGAAACCAAAACTAAAGAAATAACCTCAGTCAATCACAACAAACACAAATTACCCAATGAACCAATCAGAACTCGAAGCAAATACATGTAACATGTAACTTTCGGAAAGGCAACAACAGCTCGGAAATTCCAGGAGATGAGATTCTGTTCCCTAACATATTCTGCTCCTTCACTTTTCAGCTAAAGAATACGAAATGATCAAGCTCCGTTGGTTAAGACAAATAACCCTTTAAACGGCCTTGAAACAATCTGAGAAAACAGAAAATGATATTTGGAGTATTTTGCTTAAATTTTCTTGTTGGGTCACCCTGTGTTCGTTATAGCTCGAGTTCACTGTTAACCCTACTTTGATCATTTTCCGTTTGAAGATGACTGAGAAAGTTTTTTGTTAAGAACTCTCAAGTTATGATAACTTGCTTCCACTTTAGGATGTCCCTCACCGTAAATCTTTTTTCTAATCATTAGTGCCTTCTCGTGACATTCTTTCGCTTCTTTGTAGTCGCCAAGCATCTGGTAATCAACAGCCATGTTGTTATAACTATTTGCTACATCGGGATGTTCTTCACCGTAAATCTTTTTTCTAATGCTCAATGACTTCTCGTTGCATTCTTTTGCTTGATTGTGCTGTTTAAGCTGATTATAAACACAAGCAAGACCTTGATAACTTGTTGCAACGTCAGGATGTTCTTCGCCGTAAATCTTTTTTCTAATACTCAGTGCTTTTTCGCTGCATTCTTTCGCTTGATTGTGCTGTCCAAGCCCTCTGTAATCAACACCCAAGCTGTGATAACTGCCTGCAACGTAAGGATGTTCTTCGCCGTAAATCTTTTTTCTAATGCTCAGTGCTTTCTCGTTGCATTCTTTCGCTTGATTGTGCTGTCCAAGCCCTCTGTAATCAACACCCAAGCTGTGATAACTGTCTGCAACGTCAGGATGTTCTTCGCCGTAAATCTTTTTTCTAATGCTCAGTGCTTTTTCGCTGCATTCTTTCGCTTGATTGTGCTGTCCAAGCTCACTGTAATCAACACCCAAGCTGTGATAACTTTCTGCAACGCCAGGGTGCTCTTCGCCGTAAATCTTTTTTCTAATGCTTAGTACTTTTTCGTCGCATTCTTTTGCTTGACTGTGCTGTCCAAGCCCTCTGTAATCAACACCCAAGTTTTGATAACTGTCTGCAACTTCAGGATGTTCTTCGCCGTAAATCTTTTTTCTAATGTTCAGTGCTTTCTCGTTGCATTCTTTCGCTTGATTGTGCTGTCCAAGCCCTCTGTAATCAACACCCAAGCTGTGATAACTGTCTGCAACGTCAGGATGTTCTTCGCCGTAAATCTTTTTTCTAATGCTCAGTGCTTTTTCGCTGCATTCTTTCGCTTGATTGTGCTGTCCAAGCTCACTGTAATCAACACCCAAGCTGTGATAACTTTCTGCAACGCCAGGGTGCTCTTCGCCGTAAATCTTTTTTCTAATGCTTAGTACTTTTTCGTCGCATTCTTTTGCTTGACTGTGCTGTCCAAGCCCTCTGTAATCAACACCCAAGTTTTGATAACTGTCTGCAACTTCAGGATGTTCTTCGCCGTAAATCTTTTTTCTAATGCTCAGTGCTTTCTCGTTGCATTCTTTCGCTTGATTGTGCTGTCCAAGCCCTCTGTAATCAACACCCAAGCTGTGATAACTTTTTGCAACGCCAGGATGCTCTTCACCGTAAATCTTTTTTCTAATACTCAGTGCTTTTTCGCTGCATTCTTTTGCTTGACTGTGCTGTCCAAGCCTATTGTAATCAACACGCAAGTTGTGATAACTGTCTGCAACGTCAGGGTGCTCTTCACCATAAATCTTTTTTCTAATACTCAGTGCTTTCTCGTCACATTCTTTCGCTTGATTGTGCTGTCCAAGCCCTCTGTAATCAACACCCAAGCTGTGATAACTGTCTGCAACGTAAGGATGTTCTTCGCCGTAAATCTTTTTTCTAATGCTCAGTGCTTTCTCGTTGCATTCTTTCGCTTGATTGTGCTGTCCAAGCCCTCTGTAATCAACACCCAAGCTGTGATAACTGTCTGCAACGTAAGGATGTTCTTCGCCGTAAATCTTTTTTCTAATGCTCAGTGCTTTCTCGTTGCATTCTTTCGCTTGATTGTGCTGTCCAAGCCCTCTGTAATCAACACCCAAGCTGTGATAACTGTCTGCAACGTAAGGATGTTCTTCGCCGTAAATCTTTTTTCTAATGCTCAGTGCTTTCTCGTGGTATTCTTTCGCTTGATTGTGCTGTTCAAGCCTATTGTAATCAACACCCAAGTTGTAATAACTTTTTGCAACGCCAGGGTGCTCTTCACCGTAAATCTTTTTTCTAATACTCAGTGCTTTCTCGTCGCATTCTTTCGCTTGATTGTGCTGTCCAAGCCCTCTGTAATCAACACCCAAGCTGTGATAACTTTTTGCAACGCCAGGATGCTCTTCACCGTAAATCTTTTTTCTAATGCTCAGTGCTTTTTCGCTGCATTCTTTCGCTTGACTGTGCTGTCCAAGCTCCCCGTAAGCTAAACTCAAGTTTTCATAACTATTTGCCACACCAGCATCACACTCACCTCGAATACCTTTTCGAATGTCCAGCGCTTTCAGGTGGTGTTCTATTGCTTGGATGTGCTGTCCAAGTTTATGGCAAGCACCACCGAGGTTGTTGTGATATACCGCTTTTACCACAGCTAGATCTTCGTCGCCGTATAACTCTTCGTGAATGACTAAACCCTTCTCATAGTATTCTTTCGCTTGCCTGTGCTTTCCTAGGTCACTGTAAACATTCCCCAGGTTGCTGTAACCTCTTGCTACACTGCACTTGTCGCCAGTTTTTTTGCAAATGAAAAGTGACTTCTCGAGGTATTCTTTCGCTCGACTGAGCTGTCCAAGGTCTCTGTGGACAAAACCTAGCTTATCATAGATTCCTGTTACATTCTGATGCTCTTCACCGTAAATTCTTGTGTAAATCACCATAGCGTCCTCGTAGTATGATAGTGCTAGTTCATACTTGCAGTGCAGCATTAACGCGTCACCGCGCGCAATGTAAACCTCTGCTTTTAGCAAGTCACTTTCTCGCGTGCTGTGTAAGTACTTTACAAAATCAACGGCGGATGTGGAAAGTGCATCTGCATCTGATGGATTGCTAAGATCACAACAAACGTCAACAGCTGAGCAAAGCCATGATACAACTGGGTGTATTGATTCCTTCATTAAGACATCTTTAACTCCCACATTAGTGGCAATGACTTCATGAAGCGCTTTACAATGAGAAGTAATTTTACGTAACTTTTCGCACGCGTGTCTACTCGTTTGTAACATTCCTTCCTCTGCCTTGATTATCGAATCAAAAGTATTAATTGCTGCCGAAATACAATGAACTCTATCTTTAAACTCAAGAACAGACACTGAGATTCTCTTGAGCACTTCATGAACAACGTTATGCACCCTTAAATAGCAGGGTTTCCCGTCTTCGCCATGTAAACAAGTTACGAACGTGGATGTTAAGATCTTTGCCCTGATTAACTCTTCCGTTTGTCTCGTTGTGCGAAATTTCACAAAGTCGACAGCAGATTCAATTGGAAGAGAATCGGATGCACACATCGAGAGAAAACGAAATGTTTCACGAAGAACTTCATCGCTTTCTGCGAATCTATTAACTGCCATTTTAATGGCAGTAGTCATTGTTGTGGAATAAGCTGAATTTTGTCTTGCGAGGGGTTCTTCTGTTGCTTCACGTTCGCCACGAGCAAATGTTTCCAGGTAGCTTGTCCAACTGTAGTTTGGTGAGCCATTACTCACAACTGTCTGCATATAAACTGCACCAGCTGCTAAGGCAAGTGGCTGATACTCAAGAACTTCAGCAACCTTTTCAATCTTTTCGAGATTCTGAATTTGTGAAACTTCCTTTAATAGTTCTACTGCATCATCTATCTGCATTCCCTGACTTAGTGACACATGGAAAGTGTGAGGAGCGTTGCAGGGGATGGTGCTACTGTCCTGAGTTGTAATCAGCACCTGACCGTGGCCCCAGTCTTCGCTGCCAGTCGGAGGTAGATCAGCACGTACCAGACGTAGATCAACAACGTTGTCAGCGATAATTAGCCAATTGGAGAACTGTTTCATCTTTGCTGAAATGAAGCGCTTTAGGTGTTGAATTGTTTCCTTTAAACTGTCCACTTCCGAAGTGGCCAGGTTAGTCAAAGTGTACTCTGCAACTCCCAGCTGACTAGCCAGACTGAGGTATGAGTCAACTAGTGTTTGAAGAGTTTCGGCGTTCATAGTTGCGACAAATGTTAGGCCCTCACTTTCACGAGATCTTATGTTGAAGTATTCTTGCCCAATTTGTCGAGCGATCTGACTTTTGCCACACCCAGGAATCCCTGACAAGTAAAGGGTGCTGATTGCTCCTTTACTCCCTTCCTCAAGCTCCTTCATTTTTGTCATTATTCTCATGACATCTTTAGGACGTCTGATGATTTGATGCGATGGCTTGAATGCAAGATTACAGAAAGACTCGACTCTTGAATTAAGCTCCTGTTTAAGGGCTTCAACTTCTTCTTCTTTTTCCTTTGCTTCTTCTTCTTTTTTCTTTGCTACCTTTTGGGCCTCTTGTAAATCAGATTTTGCTTGTAGCAACTCAGCTTGCAGATTGTCAACTTGTGTCATCAAACTTTGTACCTCTGCGGTAGGAAAGCTGCTCTGGTTTTTAACCTCTTCGACATCACTGATCGGAAGCCTCAAAGAGTTGAATGCAGCTATCACTTTTCCTACACAGTTCTGGAAATCGGCATCAGTAAGCTGGGCCTCACTTATATGCGCAACACCGTTTCGTACTTGACGAAGATTATCGACATCGTTGCTGATGACTGGACTAAGAGAAGTGCCGATGCTGTCAGAGTAGAGGATGGCATAAAACAGACAAGTACCGTCCCACTCTGCCGTGTTGCCATTCTGTATTGTGGCCAGACATCGAGCATTCTTCGCGCGGCTTTTTTTAGATTCCATGTTGTAGAAATCGAGGCCATTCTTTGGTGTGTCTTTCCATTCTCCAAGCGCAATTGTCTTGTAACGGAAATCCCATTCTTGTTTAAAGACTTTTCGTAGTCCTTCCGGAACCAAGTTAAAGGCGATGTAGCACAATCGAAAATAGTTCAGTTGTTCTGGAGTGTACTCCATTGGGAAAGTTCCTGCAATAGAAATAAAGATGAAGGCAAAATGTTCGGATGCTCTAATAGAGTTCTAAGCTTCATTGATCATCATTCAATTTCTGACTGCTTGCATGTGGAGGGGGGACGTCACACCTAATGCACTGCGCATGTTTCTTATAATGTCACCTTAAATACTCGTTCCCAAGTCTTTACAATAAAGCTCCGTGGATTTCGTTTGAAAACTCATACTTTCTGATACCTTTCGTCCATCGCCCACATTAAAACCATGCAAAAGGATAGTGAAAACCAGACTCGTACCCAGACACTATTTATGATTCTGGGGGAAAGGGAGAGAAGATTGGATTCTATTGAGGCGCGCCTCAATAGAATCCAATCTTCTCTCCCTTTATCCCGGAATCATAAATAGTGTCTGGGTACGAGTCTGGGTGAAAACAGGGTGGGTGGGTGAAAAGGCTTCCCTTTAAAAACTCAGCAGCGTGTGTGGACAAGTGAAAAACGCTGAAAGTATTTTTCGATCATTTTAGTAGGCGAAGCGCGCAAAAGGCCATCCGCTTTTTAACGAAAATGTTTTTAATGTGCTCTGGGGCCCGTTTCTCAAAAGTCCCGGTAACTTTTCGGGCCCGGAAAGCTCTTTTTATGAGCGCAAGGTTTACCTTAAAGACTCAAAATTTTGTTGGCTTTTAAAGCTAAGCATTAAAATTGAAGCTGGCGAAACAGGTTTAGCTTGTTTGCGGGCTCAAAGCTACGCCACTATTCTGTAGGCTTTGATTTTAAAATATAACTTCGGGTCCGAAAAGTTACCGGGACTTTCGAGAAACGAACGCCAGGTGAGCTACGTTTGCTTGGGTAGACTATATTTAGCTACATTTCCGGTAAACTGAAAAAGGCGACTTTTGAAAACGTATTGGTGCGGACGGGACCTAAGATTTAGTAGCCTTCTTTCCCTTTTAATTGCAAACAGAATAGACAGAACGAAACTTCAGTAAGGTTTTGTTGCGTGACATGGAGGATGACCAAAGATGATGAGAACAAGGCAATTAAACGCCTTCTAGCACCATTTTGTTATCTTTTTTTTCTAGCCCCAATGCCTACGGGGCCTCTTACGGCTTATTGGCCAATGAAGTTCAGTGACGAAGAGATTAGAAACGGATCTGACATGGAAAAGGACAGGTGAACAAGCACGTTGCAGTCGACGGCATTGATTTTTTCACGTGTCTCGTGATAAGAACGTATTCTGTTAAGTTTGCCTAGAATTCGCAACTGCTTCTTCAAATTACAACCAAAATGTCCTGTTTGCTTTACATGAGGCTATATATTAGCCCGAACCCTAGTAGCCATGTTAGGCCTAGATTAGTTCTTATTAGGCACAATTTAGACGCCAGATTAGCTTTAGTTTACTGCGGTCTCGTCTGCGTTTCGTTCCGCGCTTTGGTTAGACTTGCTCTGACGAGGATACGCTCCGACTAAGGGCTTACGCTCGAAACGTCAGCTTTCAATCTCTTTACGGTAGGTCAATTTACCTTACCAACTCAGTTGATAAACCAAAACCTTGTGTTTTACTTCCCCGCCGACGCAGCACCACAGTTTCTTTAGAAGCTAACCCCCTTGTTTGCTCCAAGTCGCTCATTCTGATTATGGAAGGTGCGCGCGTGGTCCACGCGCGTGAATCAAAATGGCGGCCGGTCCACGAACGTGAATCAAAATTGATATGCATCGCGCGCGTGAAGAAAATTATCGCGCGCTATACACGAATGCACGTTCCATCCCTTATCTCCGCATGGTAATCATTGTTTTCGTTCTTTGTAAGAAAATACGAGCGACTTGGAGCAAGTCTAAACTTTGGAATGCACTCTGCACTTCACAGTGACCAACACTTGAGAGTCATTCACTACGCATTTATCCGAATTTTGCTTGTACACGTTGCATTTTATAAACAGTGTGTCTGTCTTCTAAAATGATAACAGAAATCAAGGCAATTATTATTTTTAAATATGAGCTGTTATTAAAAACTAAAAACCACAAAAGTGAGTTGGAAACACGAAAAGTTTTGTTTTGAAACACTGGACGAACAGAAGGGAAGTTATTCGCCTGAAACAGGAAAAAAATGTCAGTTTCTCCACCTGTCTTCCATTTTCAAATGGAAATCAATCACCAAAATTCAGTTTGTAGCAGCTTGGTTCCAAAACTCTAAAGTAAGGGGCAGATTTCATGACGAAGTACAGCCCGAGCTGAAATTTCGGACCGCCCACCGGGCTGAAATTTTGTTGCAATTACATGGCGAATTTCAGCCCGGGTGCAATGTTTAAAATTGGGCGAGAAAATTTGAAGGAAAGCGTTTCAGCTGCTTTTTTTGCGCCCAACTTAAGTGGTGCGCATGCCCAAGTTTATATTTCAGCCCGGGCTGAAATTTGGATGCGATTACATGAGGTAGGCTGAAGTTTCTAGCCCGGTTTCACAAAACGGGTTGCATGGAAATTTCAGCCCGGGCTAAAACTCTCTTCATGTAATTGCAAACATCTTTTTAAAAAGATTTGTTCAGGAAGCCAAGCTGAAATGGTGAAATATCAGCACGGGCTGAAATTTGCCATGTAATTCGCCCCTAAGGGAAAGAAAAGTAAAATGAAAGTGAAAGAGGCAAATCAAGTAAACAAGAACCGTCATTCACTCGAATGTCACGCGAGGAAATGAACGCGAATTACAAAAAAATCTTGTCCTCAATATTAAGCTATGAATTTGTATAACTATTAAGCCTTAAATTTATCTAATTAAAATCAGACTGTTGAAGTAAAGTTCAGTTCACGCCTATACATTAAAGGGAAAAGGAAAGTACAGCGAGTATAAAGATCTATACGGGCTTCTCGAATAATCAACAGAAGCGTGTCACGCGATCAAAAAAAATACGTCACGCGAATTATAAATTATTTTGATTCGTAAATGGCTATGAAGAGACAATTGATTTAAGCTGCATGTTGGTTTATAAATAACAGCCTATGATCATGAAGCAACATAGTATATTAAAAAAAATCATGTAAAACGTAAAGTAATCTATTTTATGAAAAAGTCAACTAAAGCCTTCCACGAAAGAACGTTTATAAACAGGAAGACAGGATTAAGTATCTGGAGTTTGCTGATGAATTCAATTAAGTAAGCAAGAGCCGTCATTCACTCGAATGTCACGCGAGGAAATGAACATAAGTCACGCGAATTACAAAAAATCTTGTCCTCAAGAGTTAGCTTTGAATTTGTATAACTATTAACCCTTAAATTTATCTAATTACAACCACAAACTGCTGAAGTAAAGTTCAGTTCACGCTCTTAAATTAAAGAGAAATGAAAAGAACAGCAAGTATAAAGACCTAAATGGGTTTCTTGAATAATCAACAGAAGCACGTCACGCGATTAATAAAAATACGTCAAGCGAATTATGAATCATTTTGATTTTAAATGGGTATGAAGAGACAATTTTTTGACTTAAGCTGCATGTTGGGTTATAAATAACAGCCCTTGAAGCAACATGGTATGTTAAATAAAAACATTCGTGTAAAACATAAGGCAATCTGATTTACGAAAACGTTAACTAAAGCCTTCCACGAAAGAACGTTTATAAACAGGAAGACAGGATTAAATTTCTGAACTTTCCTGAAAAAATTCCATTCAGGGTAACGAAAGACCTCAAAATCATAGTGTAAGGCAATATTTTTATGGAAAATTTATCGTTCTTATTATTTGCCAGCAATCGCTTCACGATACTCTAACTGCTTTGACAATTTGTAAAATTAAGTTTGTTTATTTTAACACCATGAACACGACAATGACGACATTCAAGCTTCTCCATTCGAATTGTTTAAAAATATAATTATCTTTTACGATCGGGTTCCGATAATTTCCAACGTAACACAAATTAGAATGAAAGAAACATAATCAGCGTCGGTCAGATACATTAAAAGAATGGATCAGTCATCTTTGATATACTTACTCGAAATTGTTGCGCCCTACAAGCTACAGTTGTCCTTTGAAGGCGTTCTCCCAGTGTCTTCAAGTTGACTACTACACTTCAGAGGTTCGGGAAACCTAAAATGTTCATTGGGGACAAAAAAGTATTCAGTATCAACTAGCTATTCAGTGAATGATACATTTTGACGCTCTTACCACCCTGTTTCCTCACTAGACCAGATTGAAGGTAGATTTCCCTTTTGTCATCAATAGCAAAATTTAAACTTTTAGCGTAAATAGATCTAAAATACTCGTCCAGGTTTCGTTTCAGTTTTGTTGTACTGAGTTTTCAGTGGCCCTAACAAAAACTTTTTCACAAGGCCAGGCATTGTAAGAAACTTTTCTTCAAACCACATTAAACGCAACGTAAGAATTCATGACTTTTCGGGATTTCACTGATCCGACCTTTCGACAAGAGAAGTTTTACAAATTCACTTTATCAGTGCAACAGTTTACCCAACGAATCGTTTACCTTAAATTATCTGCTCCCCGAAAAACTTTAGTGTTAAGACGGAATCCATCAGGAAATTGAGTAATCAGTGGACAAAAACCTTGTACCAGAATAATTTAAAGTTTATCGCATTCTTTTTTACACTTTTTAAGAGCTATAGACGTAATTAGTTATCTGTAATAACACCAAAGACAATTTCTTATGGGAGCCCGTGAAATTAAATTTCAAATTTCACAGGAATTGTGTAAACACGGGTAAAATAGGTAAATTTTTGTGCGTAAGATTTCATTTTGTGAAATTTGAAATTTATTTTCTCCGGCTCCCATAAGAAATTGTCTTTGGGGTTATTACAGATAACAAACTACATCCATAGCTCTCAAAAAATGTAAAAAAGAATGCGATATGTTTTAAATTATTCTGGTACAAGATTTTTGTCCACTGAAAATTAAAATTACTCAATTTCCTAATGGATTCCGTCTTAATTATATTTTTCCGACAAAACTTCGCCTTGAACTTTATATTAAACCAGGCCAGCACATTCCGCTTTGTGTACGAGAAACGTCCTGAGGGAAAGCGGTGCATGAGCTTGTATGCATCCCTGCTTGAATATACGGTCCCAGTTTTGGAGAGTTAGCATGACTCTGTCAGAATTTCGCCGAGTGATCTTTTTTTTTTCCCTGTCGCAATTTTGCGGTAACAGCCTTGTCGTTAGTCCCCATTTCATAACATTCGTGTCACTGTTTCAACGCAGTGTACGTGTCGCTAGTCGGACACTCATTTATAGTTGTCCATAGTACGCTTTTTGCCCGGAAAAGGGCCTTAATACAGGGAATGGGATCCCGTTCCCAAGATTTTCCTTTCTCCATGACTTGAATATTAGCTTTAAGAATGCCAGTGAGTCCAAACTGTGTTAAAAGTCCTAAATCAGAAACAAGAAAGAGCTCTCTACACTCTCAGTATTCGTCTTTATTACCATGGATGCAAATTCACCCGGCGATCGATCCACAATTGACCGAGCAAGCTGTAGTTCTCTTATTGCTCTTATACGCCCCCACCCCCCCCCCCCGCCTTCCTGTTCCCTCGCTAGCTGTGGCAGGTTTCTTCCACACGTATCCCTGCCAAATTGTTGTTCTTCGAACTGAAGACAGAATACCGAGGTGAAATTATAATTCATTTGATAGCCTTCGTTTAGGTAAACTGTGTTAAAAAGTGCGATAAAGTAGCCCAATAAAACGTGGGACGCTGATTCTCTAAAAGTTTGGTCTTTTACACTGATTTTTTTTTATAAGAGCCACTTTTTTAAGAACGTCGAGGCTAAAAAAGGGCTAAAATGTAAGAACAGATTAAGGACATGCCTTAACAAGAGATTTTGTTGAGAACATTAATTACTCCCACTTGTTTTCACAATGGACAGTTAAATGAACCTAACGTGAAGTGTAACACTTTGTTCTGAGCACTAGTAAATACAGTACAAGTGAAACGAAAATCATGCAATACATCTGGTAACATATCGCAACATGAACAATCCATCACACAAAAGCAAAAATGTGCACTTGTCTTGTCATATGATGTAACAAAAATACCAGCAGCAAACATACTCTTTGTCTTTTCCTTGTAATTGTATACCCTGAATTAAAAACAGTTTAAGAACGTTTTCAACCTGAAATCGCTAAAAAACTAAGAACGGTCAGCCCTGGCTCAGCTGGACGTTCTTAAAAAAAAGACAGTGTATAAGCCACGAGTGATCAGCTCCCACTCAAAGCAATGCGCACTAAATTGATGTCACACATCCTGTAACCGTTATGTCACGAATGAAGCCACTGGAGTCTTTTCAAAGACTTTTTCGCTCACCCTCATTTGAGTTCATTTTTCTTTATCATTCAGTAGAAAGTGCTTTCTGGTGATTATTTTTCATTCTGCTTGTCGGCATAAAACCTAGAGGAGGCACTTGTCTCGTCTTGCCTCACGGTAGCTAGGGCCCTGCATTTTCACATTACTTCTGACCGAATCTCGAACTTAGTTCAAAAAGAGAAACTCGGAGGTATTTGTCAATCATATTTTGTTCTCTATGTAATGTCTTTTACTTCAGGCAGTAGGAGGAATTCAACTTCAAGTTGAATTAAGTTATAATACGTGTTAGTCACTTCCAGAAGGGGTTTTCGGACCTTAAAGTTTACAATGACACGTTTTAACCCTTTCCCTTGCAAAGTCAGTTATGGAAACACTCAGGTGGTTCTAACTTTTGAGTCTGTGGATGAAATCCTATGGTGTGACCATTCAAATGAAAGCTACGGAGCAGTACTTTCCTGTGGTGCTGTTTATTATGCTGTACAAGGTGGTCCTAACTTTTGAGTCTGTGGATGAAATCCTATGATGTGACCATTCAAATGAAACCTCTTCAGCACTACTTTCACATAGTACTATTTTTATTTAAGTAATTTGCGAAAAGAAAAATGGGATTTGTCTGGAATTTTGATTTTAGGCACTCTTGGGAATCGATTAGGAACAAAAGGGTCAGGTTCTTTACTGTAACTCTGACAGAGTAAGTCAAAATTTCCAAAATGTGACGCGTAAGTAAAGATCTTCGAAAGATCTGCCCGCTCGAAATCCGTTGTTTGTCATTGTGATTGCTTGACGCCTAGATGCTGATGAAATTAAATCAACTAATCTGTAAACCCTCAAGGTTAAGGGTTGCCCTCGGCGCGCGAAGGCCGGTTGCCTTATCATAATTGTAAAAACTGTCAGTTTCTCCATCTGTCTTCCATTTCCAAATGGAAATCAATCACCAAAATTCAGTTTGTTGAAACTGAAACTTGAAAGTAAGCGGGGGGGGGGGGGGGGGAAGTAAAACGAAAGTGAGATAGGTAAATCTTGTAAGCTTCTTACGTTAGTAAACAACAGCCGTCATTCACTCGAATGTCACGCGAGAAAATGAACATAAGTCACGCGTATTACAAAAAAAAATTCTCCTTACGACTTAGCTATGATTTGTATAACTATAAACCCTTAAATTTATCTCATCACAATCACAAACTGTTGGAGTAAAGTTCAGTTCACGCTTTTAAATTAAAGGGGAAAAGAAAGTGAAAGTACAGCGAGGAAAACCTAAGGGGCTTCTCGAATAATCACCGAAAGAGTATCACGCGATCAATAAAAATACCTCACGCGAATTATACAATCAATTTGATTCGAAAATGGCCGTGAAAAGACAATTTAAACTGTATTGGTTTATAAATAACATGCTAATAAGTAACACAGTTAATTAACTAAGTGAAAGCATCAGTGACATGCGCAAGCGAGTCAAGATGGACGGCAGCGTCTTTTTCGAGTAGGCTGCCTGAACTCTCCGCTTTTCAACTAAATGGCAGAAAAACCAGTTGTATGTGAGGAAACACCGCGTTCTATCGGAGGGAAGCGAGGTGAAAGATCGAGCAGCAGCAGCTCGCCCGAAATACCACCAAACAAAACCGCAAAGACCTCAGAGTACTTGATGTCCGAACAGAACGATCTGGCAGGTATCTGGAGCGCCCTTAACAAAATACAAAGAAATACGGACGAGCTTCTCAAAGAGAACCGAGCACTTCGCAACCTTTACAACGAGCTTCAAAAGTCACTCGAATTTCATGTCAGCAAAGTCGAAAGCTTAGAGACGAAGAACGAAGCTTTGAAGACTGAGGTGAACTCGCTCAAACGAGCAGTTCGAAAGGCCGAAGACGAAATCGATGGCCTTTATCAAGAAATTGATGATCTCACCAGCGATCTCGGAACAGCTATCAATCAATTTGATGACCTAGAACAATATACTCGAAAACACAACCTTGAAATCCACGGAATTTCCGAGTCACCGGAAGAAAATGTCGCTGAGAAAGTCATCAAGCTTGCCAAAGTGGTCAACGTTCACATCACCGATAACGACATAGACATATGCCACAGGATGTCTTCACGAAGACCAGACGCCCCCAAACCAATCATAGTTCGCTTCAGGTCCTACAGAGCGAAAAGCGAACTTTACAAAGCAAGAAAACATCTTAAATCAGTAAGTCTGAAAAACTTTTTCAATAACACAGATGCTGTTTATATTAACGAAAATCTAACAAACTACAGGCGCGATCTTTTTGCTAAAGCAAGAAAGTTCAAAAAAGATCATAACTGGCAGAACGCATGGACTGTGGACGGTAAAATTTTTATTAGAAAGTCTCAAAGCGATCCTGCTATTAGAATCTACAATGCCGAAGACCTAAGAAATTGCCTCTAATTTGTTATCATAAAGCCTTTTTTTTCTCCCTCGCCAATTATGCTAATATGTAAGCTTTCCCTTTTTTTCGACGCCTCGCCATCCTTTGCTTTCACTTATTAATCTAATCTTTGCGGAGAGTTTTTGTGGGAGGGTGTTGTATGTCTTGGCATAGCAACCTATTGCTATTCAATAATGTTTTTCGTTTTTCCCTCCTATACAATAAGCTGCTTCGCAGCTTAATTAGCGTTCCTTTTATGTTAAGTGTCAGTTGTAGCGTACTTTTGTTTTTATTTACAACCATTTTCACCTAACTTTTTCCTTCTTTAATTGCAATGTACATACCATTCTTATAAAGACTCCGATTGCAAAGCTAAACGCTATCGAAGTGTTGCAGAGTGCGGTACACGAATATCTCTCGGGAATGAAATTCATAAATCTAACCTCAACATGGACCTAAATGCAGTTTCCTTTAACGCAAGAGGCCTTAACAAATCCATCAAAAGAAGAAAGCTTTTTCGGTGGCTCCATCTTAAAAAATTTGACGTAATTTTCCTTCAAGAGACATACAGCGACGCTAGTTTGGAGGCATTCTGGCGAGCTGAGTGGGGCGGTGAAATCTTTTTTGCGCACGGTTCGAAACATAGCAGAGGTGTTATGATCCTTTTCAGACCCTCCTTATGTAAAGAGGTGACAAATGTTACACGAGATAAAAATGGTAGGTTCTTGGTTGTAAACACAACTATTGGCAAGGACGAATTTTGCTTTGTTAACATTTACGCCCCAAATGACCAAACCCAGCAAATCGCTTTCTTTAGAAAGATGACCGATTCCATCCGTGAATGCCAAACTGACAGAGTCTTGATTGGCGGAGACTTCAATTGTCCGTTGTCCGCTTTAGATAAATTTGGAGGTAAAGACGTTCAGGTTAAAAAAAAATGTTATCAAAACGGTAGAGGATCTCTGCAACAACTACGACCTTGTCGATTCTTGGCGAAAACAACATCCACATGAAACACGATATACCTGGAAAAACTGCTCAGGGAAGATCAGATGTAGGCTAGACTTTTGGCTCATGTCAAAACAGTTATTAGATCGGGTTTCAAAAACCGACATCGGCGCGTACTACGACTCAGATCATTCCCCCGTCATTATTTCAATTAAACCAGAGGAAACACAGGAAAAAAGAGGACCAGGTTACTGGAAGTTTAACAATTCTCTTCTGGAGAACGAAGAATTTGTCACAAAAATGAGCTTTATTATCAAACATGCTTGTGAAAAACACAAAGGTACTGCTGACAAAAGGCTTTATTGGGAAATGTTAAAAATGGAGATTCGGATGTTCGCCATCCGTTTTGCCAAAAGGAAAGCTAACGCAGAAAGAAACTCGGAACAAAATCTTTCCCAAAAATTAGACGAAATAAACTCACGTATCGACGCATTCCCAGAAAACATTTCCCTTGCAAACGAGGCCAAGAAACTCAAAATTGAATTAGACGAAATTGCTGTGCAGAAAACCAAAGGCTCCATAATTAGGAGCAGAGCAAGATGGTACGAGTTGGGTGAGAAATGTAACAAATACTTCTTTAACCTAGAAAAAAGAAGTTATGAAAAAAGACATATCACAAAATTAAAGACGCTCGAGGGTATTACTGTTAAGGACCCAACGTCCATTTTAAGGGCCATGAAAAACTTTTACAACCAGCTTTATACCTCTCAAAAACCGCTAGCAGCTGTAGACCCATTATCTTTCTGTGAATATGAATCTCTACCTAGACTGGACGACGAGAAACAAAGCCTTTGCGAAGGTTTAATAACCGCAGAAGAATGCCTCGCCGCTTTAAAAACTTTTCAACATAATAAGTCGCCGGGCACGGACGGTTTATCTGCAGAGTTCTATCTACGCTTCTGGAAGGAGCTGTCGGGCCCTCTGATTGAGTGTCTCAACCATGGCGCCTTACTGGGGGAGCTTTCTATCTCGCAGAGACAAGGAATCATCTCCCTGATCCCAAAAAAGAACAAAGATCCTTTACTGCTTAAAAACTGGCGCCCCCTCTCTCTCTTAAATACCGACTATAAATTAGCAACGAAATGTATTGCAAGGCGTTTAGAAAAGGTACTCCCTCTGTTAATAGAGCGGGACCAAACAGGGTACATTAAAGGCAGATACATCGGTGAAAACATCCGCCTAATTACAGACATAATTGAACAATATGAAAATAAGGAAGGTATGATACTCTTTCTAGATTTTGAAAAGGCCTTCGACTCCTTAGAGTGGGACTACCTTTTTAAGGTTCTCGACACTATGAACTTTGGCCCAAGCTTTCTCAACTGGATTCGCACATTCTACAGCAATATTTCTAGCTGCGTTACTAACAATGGTCACTCTTCTGAGTTTTTTTCTTTACAAAGAGGAGTGAGACAGGGGTGTCCTCTTTCAGGATTGCTCTTCGTTCTCGCTTTAGAACCACTTGCACACCAAATAAGAATCACCGATTCCATTAAAGGTCTTGAAAACGGGAATAAGATCACTAAACTTAGTTTGTATGCAGACGACACCACCGCCTTTATCCGCGACGACCCTTCTGCAGTGTCTCTATTTGCTCTCCTTGATCAGTTTAGCAATCTATCAGGTCTGAAAATTAATAGATCAAAAACTGAGGGTCTGTGGCTAGGTCGTTGGAAAAGCAGATTAGGAAAAGACGATCCTTTTGGTATTTCGTGGCCGAAAGAATATGTCACTGCACTTGGAATAACTTTCCCTTACAACGCCAATGTTGGAATTAAATTAAACTTTGAAGAAAAGCTTGCGAAACTTAAAAAAGTTCTTAACATCTGGTGTAATAGACAGCTAACCATCCTAGGCAGAATAGCCATTGTAAAGAATTTAGCAATCGCCAAACTTGTTTACTGCTGCTCCGTCTTAAACGTTCCTGCCGAATTCGTTAAAGAGGTCAACAGCACCATCTTCTCCTTTATCTGGAATTTCAAACCTGATAAAATTAAAAGAAAAACGTTGATTGGCCCAGTCTGCAAAGGCGGTTTAAATATGATTAACTTCGAGGATGTCGTAAAATCTCTCAAGTTTACCTGGGTAAATCGTTATTGCGAATCGGCCGGCAGTCACTGGTGTGCCTGCCTTGATTCCTTATTAAGCAAAGTCGGAGGAGCTTTCCTATTTCAATGTAATTTCGACCTAACATTTTTGAACCTCAATAATTTACCACCTTTCTATAAAAATATTCTAAAGGTGTGGCGAGAACTGAATTTCAAGGAACCGCTAAATGCAAACGAATTCAAACAAGAATTTTTATGGAACAACCGGTTTATAAAAACAAATGGTAAGACGATATATTACAAAACATGGGTCAATAAAGACATTTTAAAAATAAGTGATCTCCTCGACAATCACGACCAATTCCTTTCTTTCGAAAGTTTTAAACGCAAATTCAGCGTTCGATGCACTTTCCTCGACTACGCAGGCGTTCTTGCTGCTATCCCTAAAGCGTGGAAAAATGAAATCACGAGCAACATTGTCTGTGGTGTTAGCGAACTCTCAAAGGCTGTTTCTAATAGCGATGACATGGTTTCCACAAAAAAAGCCCGTTTGATGCTTACGGAAAGGTCCTTCTCTCCCCCAATTGTCGAAATCACACTAAGAAATCTAGTGTCAAACGTAAAGGATGTCTACGAACTTCCTTTTAGAGTCACCGTTGAAAATAAATTAAGAAGCTTTCAGTATAAACTCGTGCACAACATCATACCTACCAACCTTTCACTGTATAAAATGAAAATAAAAGAGTCACCACACTGCGAACACTGCCGCTGTCAAAATGAAACACTTCTTCATAGGTTTTGCGAATGCCCCGAAGTTAAACTTTTTTGGGAAGACGTCATAGAATGGTGGAATACAAATCGCTCTGAAAATTTCAATCCTACTTGGTCGGAAATCCTTTATGGATACAGACCTGAGAACACCAGCCTTCACGCTTTTAATCACTATCTTCTTATTGCTAAATATCATGTATACCTCGCAAGAAATCTGTCAGAGACTCCTAGCATAAAGGTCTTTCTTGCCTTACTGGAAAGTAGAGTCAAATGTGAAAGACAAATGGCTATTAAAAACTCTAGTTTTAAAAAATATGAAGCAAAGTGGACCACTCTCTGCATAGGCGATGCGGTAGCTTTTGCACCACTATCAAAATAAAGGAACCAGGTTAAGGTGCTTTTTTTTTCCCAACACTTTTTTGTCTGTTTTATTTTTCCTTTTCATTTGAGCCTACTGTAAAGGTATATTTATCTTTGTCATTTTACTTTGACTGTCTATTCCTACTTGCCCTGTTGTCAAAGTAAGGTGTTATATTGTTTCAGTTGTAATTAAGTCCTTCTTTTGTAAGTGTTTGTATTAGTTCTGTAAATTAGCTCCTGTGTTTATGCTTTGTATTAGTCTTGTAAACTAGCTCTTTTGTTAAGTTGAGTATATTAAAAAAAAAAAAAAAAATTGACGAAAAACAAAACAATCGTTTAGACCTATGAAAGGTTCAACTAAAGCCTCCCAAGAAAGAGCGTTTGTAAACAGGAAGACAGGATTAAGTTTATGGAATTTGCAGATGAATTGTGTTGTTTCAGTGTAACGCCGATCTAGCAAGACCACTGAACCATTTTTTCTTCAAGGACTATTTTTTTCGTTCCTGTTGTTTGCTAACTGTATCGATTAACAATACCTATGGTGGCCCAGCATTATCATAGTAAAATATGTTAGTTTTTGAAAAGAAAAGAATAAGAAATGGAAAGAAACGAAAAATATAAGCAATCAAAATAGAAAAAAAAGGAGAAAAAAATTATAATTAAAATTAACATAATTAAAAAAAATAAAGAAAAATAATTTAAGCACTACAAATATTTTGAAAAAAATATAATCGAAAAAAAAAAGAAGAAAAGAAAAAAAACATTAAAAATCACTGTTAAAAAAACAACATTGAAAATCAACATTAAAAATAAACATTGAAAATACAACATTGAAAATCAACATTGGAAATCAACATAGAAAAAAGAAAAACGTTATTTCCACGTGGCCCATCGTTATCATAGACCAGGATGCTTTGCACGCATATTCAACATATTTCATCCATAAGAGAGGTCATTAGAAGCTCCCGATACATCAGGGTTGTCTGGACGGTACTTGATATCTGCAGTATAGAGTATATGATAACTAAAGTTTACATATTGTGAGCACGAGAGAGGAAAACACAAAGGGAGCAATTCATTGTTCATAAGCCAGTGTGCAGTGGCCCATCGTTCTCGTAGCCCGTGAAGACTTTAATCAGCGGACTTCAGCGGAGCTTGTTTGACCTGCGATATCGAAGAGAAATCGCCCGAGAAATCCAAACAGTACGTCCGGCGTCCAAAATGAGTAGAATTCGGAATCCTGACTGGGAAAACGACGAGAATCTGAAAGCAGACATACTGAAATACGTGCTCCAAAACTTGACTCGTAGAGAAGTTCTAGACTTTCTGGGTCGAGACTATCCGCAATATGCGTGGTAACCTGCGATCAGGCTCTATTTTCGTTTCGCTTGGTGAAACATTCAGGCGGGACGGGCGAAACGAAAAATAGAGCCTGATACAATTCTTCTACGGAACGTCTGCCGCCCACTTTTTTTGATTGATTGACATTCAACAAAACAGCCAATCAAAATTTCTTCTGCTTGCACGATCCTCGGTATGCAAATTTCCCATAACGGCAATTCGCAGAAAGTCACGTAAATGTCGGCAAAAAAGGAAAATCATAGGCTACGATATATCTTCTAGGCACAAGTACTCAAATTTACACGATTGCTAACTTGAAGGTTCCGGTACTGTACATGGTTGCTCTGTCTGATCTGAAACTGAATGAAAATTCAAAACACGACGAGGTTGTGATGTACCAAAATATGCTGCATGCTTGAATCATTTCCCATTTCAGGTGGTATCTGGAAATATTCTCTTCCCAATTGTACCGATTTTCTGCGTAAAAAACCTTGGACAATTAAGAGAAATACCTTCAGTTTCATTCTTTAGAATAAAAATATAAATAAAACCGTTTATAAACAAAGGGGTATTTTGTAATTTAATTCGAGAAGTGATAAATATTTGAAATTAGCAGCGAATTTTATCTCTAAGCAGCAGCGAATTTTAAAACGAAGAACATCTATTATAAAACTAGTCAGATCCTTTGATGTCAATGTCAGAGATCAATAAAACGACATAAGTATTAAACAATGAATGAATAAACTGAAAATCGTTATTGCGACTTGATTGCGGTTCTTGCCAAACATTACCGTGCGAGCAGAGGCCCTTCGATCTGCTCGCAGGGTAGCCAAACATTAGTTCACCGTTAAGTTTACCGAATTATCGGTTGACTTGTTGATCATTCTTGGCGAAAGATACTTGCTCGTCTGCTGTTCGTTTTGTTTCGTAAGACGCGGAAACAGCCACTACTCTGTTCATGTTATCAATACTAGTTGAAAGCCGTCAAATGAAAATTCCGCGACACGATGCGATAAAACAGAATACATACTTCACTGTTGCTGTACTTCTCCGCTCCAGGTGAGAGACAGCTTGCGTCAAACCGAACGCCACTCTCAGGAGAGAAAGAAATGGTGACAATTCTCCTAGAACGACGAGAATTTATTAGAGCAACACATTTTACTTCGGCAGACTTGTTCCTTGGTTGTCCCTTGGCGATGGCGGTCGGATCGAAATCTCGTAGACAATTTACTTCCGTTGACAGCTCTATTGTTAAAGGGCCAATCAGATTGCGAGATTCCGCGGCCAAAATTTGGCCGCCGACATGAACTTCTGTGAGAGATTGTATCAGGCCCTATTTTAGCGAGCGACCAACATAAGAGAATATGAGAGCGATGCTAAAATTCGGCCTGATCGCAGGTTATATGCGTGGAGTCTTCCAACGCTGAGTCGGAGGATGGCTCACTTTGGGGTGAAATATGTAGACTACGAAACAGACCTGAAAGTCGTAGAAAAGGCAGTCAAAGAAGAAACCAGTGGACCAACCGATCCATGCATAAAAAGTTACGAGAGCAACACCATTTGGCAGTACCACGAGGCTTGGTGTACGATGGCATGTAGTAATTCCAGGAACACCGGAACACCGGAACACCGGAACACCGGAACACCCGGAACACCCGGAACGGTGTGAAAAACCCGGAACACCTTCTAGAAAACCCGGAACACCCCGGAATACGTACAAAAATACCCAGAATACCTCTAGAAAACCCAAAACACCCCCAAAATACCCAGTGCTCCATGATGTTGTTTTTAATAATTGTTTAATGCCGTTTCAATAAACACAACAATCACATAGCAATGGAGGTAACAGTTTTTACACTCAAATAATTTAACTCAGCTTTTTATGTGCTCTAGAGCCCTCTGCCCCTCATCTCCCCCCCCCCCCCCTCACAAAAAAAAGAAAGAAATGGAATCGTCTAATATGACAAAAAGTGAAAAGCTGTCCGTGAATTCACAATTCCATTCAGGGCCATCGGGCATGATTTTGCATGGGTTGGTGCTAGGTTTAAAAATATCAAGTTGTTGAAGTCCACATGCACATTTCCTACAATACATTTTGAGAGTCATTTAACCCCTCACTCACCAATAAGATGGACTTTCGTGGTCCGTTGGGGGATGCGGACGGATTCTCCCCCTCCCCCTCCCCCTCCCCCCTCGCCACACACACACACACACACACACACATTGCCTATGGCCCTGCCGTTGAGAATTAAATTATATTAAACGTCAGATTAAGCACATTTTTTTTTCGTGTTTCCAAATTCCCCATTGCAACTAAAGACCTCTACGTGCCTTCTGCTATTTGTTTTCTCATTCATGCCAACTGAAAGCAGTGACAGTCCACCTCGCCTGGCACAGCCTTGCTCTAAAGCATAAAAGCCGAGGCCTTGTCACGGGAGGTCCTTTTCTCCATTCAACGGTGAATGTGCTCAATCTCCTTCTTCAGCCTTAAAAGAAAGTTTGGATCCATAGTAGAGCTAAAAGACAACGGTAAATAAGGTTTAAGGTCTATTCGCTATACATGATCCATTTCCCGGTTTCATTAAAGCACGAATAAACAGGTTTTAATGTTCTTGGTAATAGGCATACCCAGCGTTAGAATCAGATTTGCTTTTAATTTTGGCTTGGTTGAGCAAGCCAATAAAGTCTGATTATCCGTAACCCACCCCACCCCCCACCCGCCCCACCTTACCCACGAAATACAAGGGTCGACTTGGGGAGAGGGGAAAGTACCACGAACATTGTTTCTAGTGTTAAATAAACTTTTTCATGTTGTCTCAACAATTTTTTTTTTGTGAGCGTCGCTTTAATTTTTCCTTCGCGTTAATTTCAAATACTTTAATTACCACAAGCGTTATCAAAGGTTAATCTGTTTTAATGCAATGTGTCCCCAGTTAAGTTTCTTATCAGTGGGTGGAAATACTAATCAAGCTTACCATTGGATTCTATGCTCAATGAAAATTATTGGTTAAATAGCCCTTGAAAAAAAAAACCTGACACTCTTGTCAGAGAACAGCGCACTAGTTTTGCAGAAAAGATTACGAGATTAAACAGGTTATGAGAATGTCTGGGCAGCAGACATTCCTTCGTTCTTGCTAAAAGACACTCCTTACGTTTGTATTAAATTAAAAAAAATAAAGCGTTATTCATGATCTAATACATACGAAAGCAAACTATTGAACAGCGCATCATTATTTTGAAAACGCAGCGGCTACTTAACTTAAGGCTAAAAATTTACTTAAACAACGCAAACTTCAAAAACTCTCATCATTTACTTTGATCGGAGTTTTGACGGCTAAATTATGCGTGAATATGGCTGCACCCTACAACTGACATGCAGCGTTTGTTAGAACCAGCAAAGTCTACCAATGCATTAGTTTTTTGACAGGACATTATCCAGGTCACTAGTTACATTATAACAGAAGCTTTTTTGACCTAAATGTTTTGCTCTTTTGTCGGAAGTGAGTTGTTTTAATTAGGCTAAGTAGAATATAGCAAAAACTGATTGCTGAATGAAATTAGGCCCAGCACGGCGCCATCTACTCAACAAATGAATGAATCAAAATTTTTAAATCAACTTATGATAAGCTTATATAAACTTATTATGCAAGAAAATTAAACTGATTGCAATACTTGCTCACCTTAAGTAATTCAGAAAACGCCGTCAACAACGAACCAGCACGTTAAACCAAACGAGACTCACTGCACATTGAGCACATTCACTGTTGAATGGAGAAAAGGACCTCCGGTGACAAGGCCTCGGCTTTTATTATGCTTTAGAGCGAGGCTGTGCCAGGTGAGGTGGACTGCTTTCAGTTGGCATGAATGAGAAAACAAATAGCAGAAGGTACGTAGAGGTCTTTAGTTGCAATGGGGAATTTGGAAACACGAAAAAAACTGTGCTTAATTGTATTCTCAAGGGCAGGGCCGTAGGCAAGGTGTGTGTGTGTGTGTGTGTGTGTGTGTGTGGTGAGGGGGGGAGGTGGAGAATCTGTCCGCATCCCCCAACGGACCACGAAAGTCCGTCTTATTGGTGAGTGAGGGGTTAAATGACTCTCAAAATGTATTGTAGGAAATGTGCATGTGGACTTCAACAACTTGATATTTTTAAACCTAGCACCGACCCATGCAAAATCATGCCCGATGGCCCTGAATGGAATTGTGAATTCACGGACAGCTTTTCACTTTTTGTCATATTAGACAATTCCATTTCTTTCTTTTTTTGTGGGGGGGGGGGGGGGGGGGGGATGGGGGGCAGAGGGCTGTAGAGTGCATAAAAAGCTGAGTTAATTAAATTATTTGAGTGTAAAAACTGTTACCTCCATTGCTATGTGATTGTTGTGTTTATTGAAACGGCATTAAACAATTATTAAAAACAATATCATGGAGCACTGGGTATTTTGGGGGTGTTTTGGGTTTTCTAGAGGTATTCTGGGTATTTTTGTACGTGTTCCAGGGTGTTCCGGGTTTTCTAGAAGGTGGTCCAGGGTGTTCCCGGTTTTCTAGAAGGTGTTCCGGGGTATTCCGGGTTTTTCACACTGTTCCGGGTGTTCCGGAGTGTTCCGGGGTGTTCCGGTGTTCCGTGTTCCGGTGTTCCGGAAATTACTACATGCCGTGTACGATGTCATGATGCAGATTGACCCTGAAGGTCTTGAGAGACGAGGAAAAGTTGGACAAAAGAAGCGACACAGAGGGCCCACTGGCACATTTACATCACTGGTGAGATATCTGTTAGTGCTATTTTTCACAGGTTCACGAAGAAGACATGATCATTGCTTCGCGAGTGTAAGATTTACATACAATATGCGAGCCAGCGAGTGAGGCATGCGAGGCATGCAAGTCAAACCAACACATGCGAGGCAAAATATATATTTACTGTTTAGACTTTTAAAAAAGTCTTAAAAGGCTATGGAAGACCGTCTTTTAGCATTTCTGTTTTCTCACTGCCATTTTGAATGCTGATAAGGCCCTGGAGACGAGCCTCCAACAACAACACTGTCACGCAATTGTCACGTATTAAATCTTTCAATTTTCTTATTTGTTCGTATATTGCATTTCATTATCCTGCTAACAAGTACTGTACTGTACATGTTACAGGGATTTGCTAGGGATTTGTTACAAGAATATACAATCCAGAAATAATTATTGTAGTGTTTGTGCTTTTCTCACCTGCACAGTAATTTTAATCTTGTTGAGTAAAATAGTTACCATAGCTACAGCATTTATGATTTTTCACTTCTTGATTTTTTAAATTAGAGTGACAATAATAAACATAAAAAAATACCATAGTGTCTAAACATTTATGTTGTCAATGTTTGTGGAGCAATTAATTTTCCTCATTTGGTGCGTGCACACATATATTTGTGCTTCATGCATACATAGTATGCTTAATCCTTGACATTTGAGCTATGTTTGATCAAACATGTTTATACCATTTGGACATGTTAAACTTCACGATGTCTGGACACCAAATATGTTTCATCAGTATTAATTTTGGTCATCACACATTTCTTGTTTAGACAGGCCTTAATGTAAAAGCAGGTCCTCAATGGAAATTTACAAGACAGTTTTAAGTTAAAATTTTAGTACATTTATGTATTGTACTTGGTTTGTTTAAGGGCCCAAACCACACATACTCTGGAGATGGGCATGATAAACTCATGGATTTCATGAACAACACATTTCCGCTGGCTGTGTACTATGGTTTACAAGATGTTTTTAGTGGTTACATTCTTTATTTAAAACTGTGGCCCTCAAACTCTCATCCTAAACTGATAGGAAGATGGTATTTGGAGTATCTTTATGAATCAAGAGGTAATTGCAGTTGATAGTTGTGATCATGTTTGAAAACTGTGCTTCTTGCAGCTCTCTTTTTGTTCATATTTTTATGCCAAAGAAAGTCTTACAGAATAAATATCACAATGTCATTACTTTGTGCAATCAGTTACTTTAAGCCTCGGGGGGAGGTCTACTTTAACTACAGAAGGGTTGCCAGGCATATTCTGTGGTTAGATATTTTTCAAACACTTTCAGCTGTTGGTATGTCAAGAGCTGTGAGTGTGACCTCCCTGTTGTATCGAACATTGCCACTTGTGTAAATTTCCCAAACTCACTCATTGACATGCAGATTTCCAGTAAAATATTAAAGGCATCCTGGTTAACCCTCGTCGCTTCTGCATGCATTGATGCCATTTTTTTTAATTTTCTGTCACCTTCAATAGTAATAAGCCAACATCTTAGACTAGATAGAGGATCAGAGACTGGCATCATGGCAACCATTCATGCCTATCTTAGACAGACCCATGAAGATGCTGATGATGCATCCAACACAGTTCACTATGGGTCTTCTAGGATTAAGGATAGTATGTATGCATGAAGCACAAATATATGTGTACACGCACCAAATGAGAAAAATTAATTGCTCCACAAACATTGAACAACATAAATGTTTAGACCCTATGGTATTTTTCTATGTTTATTATTGTCACTCTAATTTAAAAAATCAAGAAGGGAAAAATCATAAATGCTGTAGCTATGGTAACTATTTGACTCAACAAGATTAAAATTACTGTGCAGGTGAGAAAAGCACAAACACTACAATAATTATTTCTAGATTGTATATTCTTGTAACAAATCCCTAGCAAATCCCTGTAACATGTACAGTACAGTACTTGTTAGCAGGATAATGAAGTGCAATATACGAACAAATAAGAAAATTGAAAGATTTAATACGTGACAATTGCGTGACAGTGTTGTTATTGGAGGCTTGTCCCCAGGGCCTTCTCGGCATTCAAAATGGCAGTGAGAAAACAGAAATGCTAAAAGACGGTCTTCCATAGCCTTTTAAGACTTTTTTAAAAGTCTGAACAGTAAACAATATATATTTTGCCTCGCATGTGTTTGGTTTGACTTGCATGCCTCGCATGCCTCACTCGCTGGCTCGCATATTGTATGTAAATCTTACACTCGCGAAACAATGATCATGTCTTCTTCGTGAACCTGTGAAAAATAGCACTAACAGATACCTCACCAGTGATGTAAATGTGCCAGTGGGCCCTCTGTGTCGCTTCTTTTGTCCAACTTTTCCTCGTCTCTCAAGACCTTCAGGGTCAATCTGCGTCATGACATCGTACACCAAGCCTCGTGGTACTGCCAAATGGTGTTGCTCTCGTAACTTTTTATGCATGGATCGGTTGGTCCACTGGTTTCTCCTTTGACTGCCTTTTCTACGACTTTCAGGTCTGTTTCGTAGTCTACATATTTCACCCCAAAGTGAGCCATCCTTCGACTCAGCGTTGGAAGACTCCACGCATATTGCGGATAGTCTCGACCCAGAAAGTCTAGAACTTCTCTACGAGTCAAGTTTTGGAGCACGTATTTCAGTATGTCTGCTTTCAGGTTCTCGTCGTTTTCCCAGTCAGGATTCCGAATTCTACTCATTTTGGACGCCGGACGTACTGTTTGGATTTCTCGGGCGATTTCTCTTCGATATCGCAGGTCAAACAAGCTCCGCTGAAGTCCGCTGATTAAAGTCTTCACGGGCTACGAGAACGATGGGCCACTGCACACTGGCTTATGAACAATGAATTGCTCCCTTTGTGTTTTCCTCTCTCGTGCTCACAATATGTAAACTTTGGTTATCATATACTCTATACTGCAGATATCAAGTACCGTCCAGACAACCCTGATGTATCAGGAGCTTCTAATGACCTCTCTTATGGATGAAATATGTTGAATATGCGTGCAAAGCATCCTGGTCTATGATAACGATGGGCCACGTGGAAATAACGTTTTTCCTTTTTCTATGTTGATTTCCAATGTTGATTTTCAATGTTGTATTTTCAATGTTTATTTTTAATGTTGATTTTCAATGTTGTTTTTTTAACAGTGATTTTTAATGTTTTTTTTTCTTTTCTTCTTTTTTTTTTCGATTATATTTTTTTCAAAATATTTGTAGTGCTTAAATTATTTTTCTTTATTTTTTTTAATTATGTTAATTTTAATTATAATTTTTTCTCCTTTTTTTTCTATTTTGATTGCTTATATTTTTCGTTTCTTTCCATTTCTTATTCTTTTCTTTTCAAAAACTAACATATTTTACTATGATAATGCTGGGCCACCATACTATACTCTAACTGCTAGAAAATGTGTAAATTAATTTTGCTCATTTAAACACAATGACGAAATTCAATCTTCTCCATTCGAATCGTTTGAAAACATCGGTTTTCTTTTACAGTCGGGTTTCGATAAATTTCAAGATAACCAAAATTAGAATGAAGGAAAAATAATCAGCATTGTTTGTGCATTAAAGGATTGATTTCTCTTTGGAATACTGACTCGAAATTATTTAGCTCTGGTACTGGTCCTTTGAAGGCGTTCTCCTAGCGTCTTCAAGTTGATTTCTGCGGATCAGAGGCTGAGGAAATCTAAAAGTTTCATAACGGACAAAAGAAGGTAGACTGTCAACTAAGCTATTCGGTAAAAGATACATTTTGATGTTTTTACTAGTCTGCCTCCTTAAGACTGAAGGTAGATTTCCCTTTTGTCATCAACAGGGAAACCCAATCTTTTAGCGTAAACAACGAACGAACGTCGCGTTCCACACAGCGGATTTCTTTTCGTTTCTGTTTTGCTGCATTGAACTTTTTTTAAGGGCTCTAACAAGGACATCTTCACCTGGCACAGGCATTGTAAGAAATTTTCTTTCTAGAGACAGATCAACTTTAACAAAACGCTATATGATAATTTGAGACTCAAGGATTTCTCTGATCCGACCGACCTCGGACAATAGAGAAGTCAGTTTTACAAATTAACTTTATCAGTGTCTGCAACAATGAAACCAATACAACGTTTACTCCTATCTGCTCGCTAAAAACTTAAGTTTTTTTCGCCTCAAGCTTTTATAATTTTTGATGCCCGGGATATAGTGCATTCCACTTTGTGTACGAAAATCTGGCTGAACGTCCCGCTGCGATTTTTTCGTTGTGTCCGAACTTTTGGCAGTTAGCTTGTTCATGTCGGAATTTCGTCCAGTAATCCTGCTTTTGTTCCTGCTTACAGGAATGGTCTTGTCGTTCGTCCCTATTGCATTCATGTTTAGGGGGCTGTTTAAATGCTGTGTCGTTTGTCGGAAATTTATAGTACCATAATCGCTAGGGTGTTTTAAGGAGAAGATCGTCTCTTGGGTATTCTAAATAGAATTTTGTTCCTAAAATTTTCTTTTCCCCTGTCTTAAATATTTGACTTAATAGTGCCAATAAGTTTAAACTGTGAACAAGTCCTAAATCAGAAATTAGGTAAAGCTCTCTAAAGTTACAGCCCTGACACTTTTACGATCCAGATCCCCCTGATTGTATACTACAATCTAAATTCTGTCAGCAATCGTAGATACTTACTTTCTTGTAACAGATCCTTCAGTTTGTGATAGATCAACAATTGATATACGCAAGCTGCAGTTTTCTTCTTTAACTCTGGTCCAAAATTCTGTACTCGAAGCAAGGGAACTGAAGTAAAATACGTAAATTACGCTTGTAAAGCGTTATATGATATGACCGCACAAATCACGCGACCAACTAAAGTGACAATTGTCTTTGATTGAGGATTAAGATCTAGAACTTCCCTTCGCTATGTCTGGAACCTGGTCTGGAACAATGTCAACACTTCTCGTTTTGATTTCATATCATATTTTCTTCTTCGAGGTCAGGATCAACACAGTGCGATACAGAGCTTCAGACCCTAACCCTACAATTTTTAGCCCAAAAAATATTTTCATAAGGCCTGCAAAATATCTTAAATAAATAAATAAATAAATATGCTGAGTAGCACACTTTGTGTTGAACGTTTGTCAAAAAAGTGTTCGTTAAGAAGTGCAAAGTTCGGTTTCAGACGAGACGTTTCAGGAATAACCCCTTTATCAGTTGTGGCAAATATTACAGCCGTAAGGCCAGAATCCATGATAAAAATAAAATAAAGATAAAAATGTCGAAAATCATTTCCTTATTCCAGAAGAAAATTATAGAGCTTACAAATATACCCTTTGTCTTTTGTGTCATCTGTCTAGCGATTTAACATGCATGTTCTCCTCGGTGTTTTTCATATATTTGTTATAGTGCTAGTTGGGAGAATTTGATTAAACATCAAGACATTTTATCTTTGTGATCATTTTCTTTATTCGCATGACCTGTATGTTTGATCAAGCAGTGATATTGTTAGGAGAAATTAGATGCTTGTCACCTTGGGGCTTAAAAGATTGAGCGACTTTTGGCAATTCGCTCAAAGATGAGTTTACTTTCTAACTTTCTTTATTGTTGATTAGTTGACTACCAGATTGAGTATTGCTAGTGCTTCTTTTGTTGCATGCTACAGCCAGTAAAGACGGTTATTTTTGCAGTCTTGAAAGAAACTTACATTTTCAAAGAGCACATGGCCTGGAGAGCTATTTCAAATATGGAGTTTTAGAATGGAAATTAATTAACGATGAAGGACGTCATTTTTCACATTTGACAATGATGACATTAACGTCGTCGAAACGTCCTGTAAAAAACGATCCTTAATATGGAGTTTAATTAAGTTATTTTTGGAGGCTTACTTATTCTTGAATTTAAATCCAATCGAGGATTGACAATTCCTACTCTTTATGGAGTTATTAGAGTCCACTCAGTCAAGAGTAAATGACCCCTTTTTGGAATTATAACTCCAAATAAAGTATCTTTGCCGTCAGGAGTTGAATTAACTGAATTAACTTCCGTTCAGCAGTTATTTTAACTCTTTGGAAGTTATTGTGTGCCACTATTTGCATGTATAACATTAGTCGCCCTCACTGAACTACGTTCTGTGTTCGCTGTCTAAATTTAATAGTATCAATAATGACTCATAATTGAACATTTGACATTGCTCGGCTGGTAGAATCTCGAACTTCAAGAAAAGGAGAAAACTAGAGGTATGTGTCAATGATAGTTTGGTCTCTATGTAATGTTTTTTTACTTCAGTCAACAGGACGAGAAAATTCAAGTTTAAGTTACAGCACACGTGTTAGTCACTTTCCAATGGGTGTTTAGGATTTTTAAAACTTACAATCTCGGATACGTTTTTGGGTTTTGTGTGTAAAATTTTGTGTGGCAAAATTTCCAAAATGAGTCGCCAAAGCAAAACCCGGGGGGGACTCTCTTATCTGGCCCTGTTAAGTCCCCCCACACACAGACACACACACACCCCTACGGGAAGCAAAGGCAAAGATTTACCCTTTCTTAATCCATTGCTCGTCAATGTGATTGCTTGACGTACATATATAATAATTTTATAATAATTAAAGAGACAGAGCATTCTTTAGAAAATATCGCTCTCGCGAGCCTTAAATCACCAGTTGATGTTACAACATAGAAAATGATAGCCTGCTCCCCGTGGCAAGCGTTTCCGTACGATTTTCGATCCGGTTCGAGGCAATTTTGGCGGCGCGAAAGGGAGGCGAGGAAAGTTATTCCCTTCCCCTCCTTATTGTCGCACTTTTTGCGCTCACCACAATTTTCGAGCGGCCAACAAGTGAAAAATGCTTCAAACCCGCGGCGGCTACGGAAAATCTTGCTACGTGAGCTAAGAAAAAAAAGATAGTAAAACACAATGGCAGTAATTTTGAGAATTTTTATTATATTTTCGTCGGTTTTTTTAAGCCCTGAAGTTCGCCTTTAATTTAGTTTTGCTAGTGTGATAAACTTAACCCGATGCAGTCATTATAATAAATGCACAGCCCACCACACAGAGGATGGTAAACCTGTGCGGAGGGCTAGGCTACCTAATTTTTAAACCTAATTTGGGGATTCAGTTTACGAACACAGCTATCGGATTTTATCGTTACCGCTCGCTACCTCGGAGGACCTCGGGGGTCTCAGCTTCGGAGTTCGGAAGTCGAATTTTGACAAAAATATAAGAAGTTCCCTATGACTTACGAGTAAATTCTATCTACCTATATACGTATATACCCCTTTTTGTATTGGCCAATATCATCAAAGAGGTTTAAAAATTTTAAGACAAGAGAAAAATACTTGTAACGTTTAATCTTATCATTCGACGCAGTGTTACTTTATTCGCTCTGTTCAGTGCGTTGTGCGACACTGACGTAAAAGCGCGGGAAAATGCAAGACCAAAGGTCACGAAGCGCTTTCCATTGTCACGATTGAGCTGTTGGCGAGGTGCGACAATTTCGACCTTTGCTGGCTACAAATGTCCAGATTTTCTTGCGTTTCTGGCTCCTTTAGACTCGAAGATTAAAGAAATGCTTGGTAAGTACAAAGAAGAAAACTTTTTTGGCGTTTGTAGTGTAAAAACAGAGAAATTGTGGGTATGCAATGGTTGAACGATCACCGACAAATTTGCATGGTCGAGTTGTTTAATAAGACATCTTGTCTGTCCGTTTGTTTTGGGTCGTTTTGGCAAGGGTTAAGTTAGGCAGTGTGAAATATGGAATCTGCGAGACGGTGTGAAAGTCTGAAACACTTTACGCCTTGAAAGTGTTGTTTAAAAACGAAATACATCGAGATTGATTCTCGAGTTCTGCCAACAAAGTCGTTTTGTTTTCAAACTGTTTTGGTGTCGAATTTTCTGCTTGCGAATCAAGTTTGTACCGTCTTTGTATGACAAATTTGACGCTTGCGTTACTTTGTGTTTTACTGTAAAGCGGCGAGAACCTTTCTGGTAACTTCCACTGTGTCAAAACTTCAGTGAAGGGAGAGTTACATGTACATGTATGTTAGCATGTTTATGTTAGTTTATAGTCCATCAGGAACGTGCATGTAAACAAGTATATGAAGCCTAGTTTTCGTCTCATGCAAGCTCTGACGCGGAGAAAGTTTTATTCAGATTTAGCTTATTGAATGCATGTTCTTTTCAGTTGCCTCACAGGTAACTTGAAATTATCACATGCAAGTTTAAGCCTTCATGTAAGGCTTGTTTTTTGATGAATTTCTCTTCAGTACAGTGTGTAAGACTTAGCCCATGCATAAGACTTAGCCTCTTGCTAGTAATTATGTGCAAGGGTTTCAATAAAATTTGAAGTAGGCAGCTGGTTTGAGTAGAGTAACCGACTGCTACGTCCAACACAAGAGCCTTCTTTGTACCCGTTGCACCCACCCCCTCAAGTTTTTTCCACTTCAAGCATCATGTGATGTGTATAAGTTTAGTTTTTAGCCGAGGACGATCAATGATTGGAACAACTTGCCATTACATCCGACTCACTGAGTCAATTTAAGTCAGCTTTGAACATGCAGAACATGACGTCGTAGTTTTTATTATTATTAGTATTGTTTTTTATTTATTTTAGTTTTTAGCACAACCCGGAAGTCAGTTTTCCAGAGCTGTAAAGCAGCTCTGCTGAAAATCCTTTTCTACCCTGGAGTGGAAGTCTCATCACGAAACCTGGAATATTGGGGAGCGGTCATTATTAGAGCAGGGGAGGGGGTGGATGATATTAGGGAGGGGTTATAGACTTTTGGGAAGTGCTGGAGGAGGGTTATGGCATATCTACAGAGAAAAAAGGAGGGGTTACTAGAAATCAAAGAACACTTTATTCATTCCAAGAAATATGGCTTTATTTCTAGTTTCACACTAGGAATCGGCTTTGCCACTTGGTGGCCAGTCTTCCAGACCTAAGAATAGTTCCTGATCAAATGGTTCTGGTTGATCTTCATTCTCTTCTCTCTCACTGTCCCCCGACTCCGCCGATTCATCCAAATCATTCAGAACTCGGTCCTCTTCTGAATCCGACCTCTCATAATCATCATATCGTCATCGTCATCATCATCATCATCATCATCGTCATAACAATAATAAAATATTTAAATAATGCCATTATCACTTCTTGCTCTTGACGCTTCACAATAAAAAGTTAATTATATGATATATAAAATAAAATGGTTAAAAACTGAAACTATCTATTATCATCATAGTCGTCGTCGTCATCCTTGTCTGATTCGTCGACACATTCTCTGTTTGTAACTGGTACAAGCGACAACGCTGAAGAATCATATCTAAAAACATGACTTATTATACATTTACTTTATCGTCTGTTTGTCCAGATGTTTGTCTAATTCAAATACTTTCAATTTGCTGATCTCTCCTCCCAGAACTACTTGTCGCCATTCATATTCCTTGAATGTCTTCTGCCTAAGCTGCTGACTTTTCCTTCCTCTCTGAGCAGCTCCTATCTCTGATCTTTGTTTAAGATCATTTAGATGCTGCACATACTCCTTTACTAATTTCGGATCAACTGCAAATTTGGTGGCAAAACGGTCAATGTCAGTCTCTGTCTGCAGATTTCCATTACTGAACTCTTTTTTAGTTTTAGCTCTGGGCTGCCAGTCATCCAGGAATCTTTTACTCATTGGGGTTTCAGAAGGCTTCATGTAGTGACCAGGGTTATTGGGATCTGGAACTGGCTGAGGTATTCTTTCCTGGCTTGGTGACTCCCACCCAGTCATGTGCCTGGCAGAAATTGCATAGTTTTCCATCCTTATTAATGTAGTCTTTCTTCAGGTATTCCATAAACAGCTCACCTGTATTATAATGAACATTGTATAAATCCCATATCTTCTTGAAATAAGCATGCCCTGGAAGGTCTTTACGTTTTGCCTCCGAAGCTTTCATAATATTTATACCTTGCCAGATAGTCCCGAGTAAGAAAAAAGCCATCATTACTTTTCTCGATCAGGAAAGCCTTAATGTACTCGCCAAGTATTGGCCCATCGTCAAGTCGTCTTTGAAGCTCTTCTGCTTTCGTACACTTCAAACTCCTTCATTTCCATCTTCTCTATGCCCTCATTTGACATTTCCTCAAACCTTTTGTACTTCTCCCATTCTAGGGTCCCTCCATCATTGATCAACAAGTGCATTCCCTAATCCAGAATTAGTTCTCTCTACCTCATTCTGCCCCAAATCTCCACGCGATCTATGGACCCTAACTCAATAGTCAGAGTTGACGATCCTTGCAAATTCTGCAAATTTGAGAGAGGCCCTTGCTCAGTAAATAGCTTGTTCATGACAGTTACTGTGTTTAATTTGCACCAATTCAAGAACTAATGGCCTATTAAAAGTGTTTTTGTTTAAATAAGGGGTTACGAATTTTTTCAACCACTTCAAGGATGGTTCACAGAAAGTTACTATCTGCTAAAGGAGGGGTTATAGACTTATGCTGGTTCATATTCCAAGGGAATAACTTAATTAGCCCCAGGAACCCACGCTGTTTTCCGGCTGGACATTGACTGACATTGCGTTGAAATTCGATCTCGTCTCGCTAAGTTGGTCGTGTAGCTGTTTTCTTTTCTTTGCTAATTAATTTAGTGTTTCAATCTTGTTTATTTTGTTCCTTATGGCCGCAGCTGCTGGAAAACGCAAGACAGAGGGCCCATCTTTGCCTTTCGGTTTTGTTTAGGATCTGCCATCCTTGGAACGGCCGCCACACAGCACTCCGCCGCAACATCTGCGCTGCAGACTGATGCCATGACTCCACGTGGTTCCCCAGCTTCAAATGCTGCTCCTGTTAATTCTTCGGAATTACAGCTTCTTAACCTTCAAATTGAGAAACAGCAGCTAGAGATCCATCTCCTGGAGCTTGAGGCATAGGCAAAAGCATGTTCTTTGATGCCAAGTAGCCCTTCAAAGCTACCCGCTATTCCTTCGCTGGATACAGTTCGAGCCGGAGTTAACACTGGCTTGTTTTCTTGTCTGCTGAGGTGCGCGGGGGACACGGGGATAATTTTTGGGGTTAAAAAATCATCCACTCCCTCCCCTGCTCTAAATAATGACCACCCACTTGGCTATGACACTACGTTAACACACGTCTTGAAAACCCTTCAAAACAATCAACTTTTGCGATTCCTATTTTAAAGGGAAGGGTTCACGGCTTAGCGCATGCTCATGAATCTAAATGCTGCTTTTTCGCCTGTGCAAACTGTAGTGAGTATGCAAGCAATATTATTTCGTAACATTGTTAAAGAACCAATCAGAAGCGAGTAGATTGTTCAGGTGCGAAATTTTCTTGCCAAAGTTTCGCTTTTAATGATTTCTCAGCTATCTGCACATGCCCCTGGCAGCCATTTGACTGAAGCGTGTGCAAATAGTAGTAAATTAATCAACCATGGAATAAAACCTTTGGGACAACAACAGATTCAACGTTGGCAGTGTTGGTGCAATCCACTAATATGTCCTGCGAATTTAGACCACCACCATTCTACATGGGCTTACTGTAGTATGTGATAGCTGAGATACATGTGAGTGGGATTATTAACCAATAGAATTACTAATAAATCAGAAAAAAGTAATTTTATTAATGCATATTAAGCCTTTTTCAGGACTTACAGTTTGATACTTTTGGCCATTCAAAGGCCATGATAATAATCTGAAGCCTAGTTTTTATGGGTGACAAAAAAGGTACTGTTTGTAAAGAGAAAATTCAAGCAAACAAAATTTGCCATAACTTTAAGGAATTAGCACGTGGAGAAAGGTCAAGAAGACAAAACTGAGGTGACGAACAGATTAACATTTAGAAAGTAAGGGTGACAGCAAATAGTGAATGTTCTAATGTATGGAGAAACATCAAGAAGATAAAATTTAAAAGGCAGCACTGAACAAAGAACATCAAGGAGGAGATAAGACTAACAACACTTTACAAACATACCAACATATGGATAAATGCAAAGAAAAGGACAGCAACAACTAACATATGGTCAAACGTAGAGGAGATAAAACTGATATATTTTTACAAACGTTCAAATGCATGGAGAAATGTCGAGAAAATTAGACTTGTATGATAAATGGACTAATGCACAGCCGAAAAATTTGCCGAAAAATGTCAAGAAGACTAATACCCTAGAAACGTACTCACACAGAGAGAAATGTTAAAAAGATATACTACTGACTCCTCACAAATGTAGAAATGCACCGCAAAACGTCAATAAATATAAGACTACTACCTTTCGAAGGAAGAAACGTTGAGAGCCTTAGGGTAAGACTAATATCGTATGAACATATGGATGTAATGACATTTGTTATTAGAAGTACACTCGGCCTCGTAGACCCAGCCTTTATTCGAACCCAGCGTTAATTCGGGGCCCGGCATTTATTTATTGAGGGCATTTTCCGACCTTTTTCAGCCATTCATTTTTTTTTTATCAGCAATGCTGGGGGTTTGTTGAATTAAGAACCAAATTCCAACAAAAACGTTAAAAATATAAGACAAGGTCACTAACTTTCTTATCTTAGTGAATCATTTTGGTAAGTAATTTAGCAAAAACATCACTGACAGGAACGGTGATTACGGCTCTACTTAACGTTAATTTTTCTCCGTGAAACACAGAAAAATGTATCGTTAATTGCTCGACAGCAAACGTACTTTGCAAGCAATTAAGAACAAGGTGATGTGGAGGTTCCTGCTCCGTGAGTTCTGAGAAAGGCAAAATTACGGAATGATTCGAGAAACTGCTGGAAAAACGCTGAAGAAACCCTCGAGATGATCCTGGCCTGATGACAAGCCCGTAGAAAAGTTACCTTGATTAAAAGAAATTGGCACGATACCTGATGCGTCGTTGGTTTCTTCGTTTCTACAGTTAGAAGAAAAATTGTAAATGGTAGTTTAGGTTTGATTATCAGTGGATAAAATTCAAATAAAATGGTAGAAAGGGAACTAGTATGCAGTTACGACACATAATCCTGATTTAATGTACTCATCTGGAATAAACGCCGGGACCTCAAATTAACGCCGGAACCCTCTGTTTATTCGGGGTCCGGCATTTAATCGAGAAAATACGGTATGCCTGAAAACAAGGTCTGGGGCTGTTTACGTGAAACCAGTGTGACATTTATCCTGGTATGAGATGAAAACTATACATTGTTGTTACCTGAATCATTTTATGGCTGTGTATGTTTTGTTTTGAAAAGGAATGGTTAAAATAATTATAAGGAATGTAAAGAAAAGAGTCATACTGAATTTATGTGACACCGACATGAGTTTGACATTTGATTTGTTTCACCCTTGCTATCAACAGGACTGTAGCAGAGGGGAATTTTTCAAGTCGCGAGAAGAGCAAGCATGAATCCTCAGTTCTGCCCCACATACCATGTTAGACCCAAACTTGTTCCTGTTGTGGTCAGACCAACAGTTCCAGTGGGTTATGGATCCTTTGATCCCCCATCCCCAGCTCCACAGTACAACATTCCCCTATTTCCTGTCCACCTTTCCTCTGATACCGTGCATAATCCAACCACAAGTAAAACGAGAAGGGAGCTTGAACAGCTAGGCAGCCCTACAGGAGATTTGACTGAAATGATCTTTGAGCTGGCAGCACAGAAGAATGGCATTAGAATTGGCACAGTCCCCAACAAAGGTACCCAAACAACACTAGAGTAACTTCCTCAAATTCTTAAGGGAAGCAGAGATTATTTATACTTGTGGTACTTTGTAACAAAACAGCCCGCATTAAGAGCATTGCATGCTAAAACAGAAGACTTTTTTGCAAAGGTTATGACTGTGGGGAAAAAGGAGGTCTCAGCATGATCTATTGGAATCTAAAAAGAAAAATGTGTGTAAAAACCAGGCAGTTATCAGAGGTAATTTAAGCAACCATAATTCTAAAAAAGATTTTAAATATAAAGAATGTATGGCAATTTCTTTCCAAATTTAAGCTCAATTATCTCTGAAAAATGGGTGGTTACCCCCAATTTTTAATTGGATTCTGATAGCCCTTGTGAAGATCTGTTCTTTTTTTTCTCTGTTGTTGTTGTTGTTTGTTTTTTGTTTTTGTTTTTTTTCCACATACCGGTAGTTATAAAGTGCACAAAAGTACCATTGTATGAGCAAGAAAATTCCTTGAGAAACCCAGACATCTCAGACCAGACACGAGATGCACAGAACATTTGCACAATAACAAAAAGAGGCACCAACCTTAAAATGATTAATAATATTAAAAGCTGTTAAGCCCACTGAACCTCAGGAAGTGGCACTGTATAAATGTTCTGCTCCTCCTTCTTCCTTCCTTCTTCATCAGTGTTCACCACTGTCACATGTCACCCTCTTAAAATAAAGTCTTTCCATTGATTTTTGATTTTTTGATTTTGAATTGCGTGAGTTCAGTTATAATTACAGACCACCCTAATAACCTGTTCCTCTTAGATCAAAAGGGTTAAGCTTGAAAATTAATTCAATCATAAATCAACCTTTGTTTGGTGCATCTTACATGTAAATGTCAAACGTGAGACAAGAGGTGTGTTTGTTTTCTATAAATTAGTAAACATATTTTGCCTCATTCTAGAGGTAGAAATGATAATATTAGAGGACTTACATCTGTAGCATTTTTGCGAGGAGGACAGAGTTAAGGCAAATCATAAAATGAAGAAAACCTGTTTCTTTGACAATTATGTGATAATGATGTACATGTACAAACACAATGTTTGTTATATTTTTTCTTCAGTTGCTACATCTAAACAAGGTGATTCTCTTGAGGACTTTAAAAAGATTGCTGAAAGAAATGGAATTACAGTTTGCCCAGCAGGTAATTTCAAATTTAAAGCACATCTTTCTGTACTTGTAACAGAAAACACTGAGGCCTTTGCAGTCCCACTAAAAGAGCAGTGTGAACCATAATGCTTACAATGTCTATTCAGTGGGTCTTCATCACGTCTACAGTGTAGCTTGGAATGACTTTTAAAATTTATGTTCCAGTTTGCATTAAAATTTGGTCTCTGAGAGCCAGTAAAAGTTTATGCATCAGTACTATGCTGTCTGTGACTTAGGGCTCCTGCATTTTTGTTTCATAAAGGATATGCCTGCAATGTTTTTATTGCAGGGGTCTGGATCACATCCTATAATGTAGCTTGACTTTCATGGCTCAACTTGTGCAGAAATTTGGTCTCAATTAAAGGGGCATAGTCACGCTATTTTAAGTTCACTTTAAAAATAACAAAAATATGTCCTCACATCAAATAAATGGTCTAGATTTGTTACCAAAGACTATTTTACTTCATTGAAACTATTTTCTGTCGTCTGTTGCTACGGATGACACGGATGGAAATGGATTGCAATTTGAAAAAAAATAGGCTAAACTTTTCAAATTCTTTCAGCGTGTTGACATTAAATCGATATTAAATGGTCATGGTTTGGAGTTTTCTCTAATGAAATTAAGTTTGTTCCTTTAAATGTTCAAACACAATGTTGGGCATAGATAAAGTTATCTACTGACAATTTTAGCACAGATTTGACCAAAAATCTGCAAAATCCTCGTGACTATGCCCCTTTAAGAGTCAGTGAAAGTCTACACATCAGAAGGGTGTTATCTAGGACTTAGGGCCTTTGCATCCATCAACCTGCACCACAAATTTTGGCTTGATTACATGTTACAATGGAAACAGTGGACCTTGTTTGCTGTGGGTTTGGACCACACCCAGCCTGATGTTTTTGTGAGTCAATGTACATTCATTTGAAATTTGGTCTCAATTAAGAGTCAGTGAAAGTCTGTTAGTACACAGTGCTTTCAATAAGCACCGACAACCGACGAAAAGCGTCGGTTACTTTGCTCAGAAAAGTCGGCTACTTTTTGCCCTAAATTAAAGTAATTAAAGGAAGATTGTTTCAAACCCCCAGTTGATACAGTCGGTTACTCTATTCAAACCAGCTGCCTACTTCAAATTTTATTGAAATCCCTGAGTACATAAGTATTATGAGTTGGATGTCTTATTGTTAAATTCACCCTTTAAGTTTCCTGTGGCATTTTGTGAAATAAGTAGAATGATCTTCACAACATTCAATTGCAATTGCATTTTTTCAGCCTAAAAAAAATTCAAGGCTACAATGGGATTCAAACCCATAACCTCCACAATACTGATACATTGCTATAAAGCCTTGAGATGATGGGAGCAGGTCAATGTCTTATCATAATTATAATACTGTACATTATTTTTGTTGCATTTGATTCTTTGCTATAAATTCCTAGTGTGGGGGTGCAGTGGTGAAGTGGCTAGCGTGTTGGACTTCAGATCTGAAGGTCGGTGTTTCGAGGCCAAGTCCTTGCCATTGCGTTGTTTCCTTAGACACAAAACTTTTCTCTCTCCACATTGTCCCTCTCCACCCAGGTGTATAAGTGGGTACCGGCAACATACTCCTGGGGTTAACAGTGTGATGGAGTAGCATCCCATCCAGGGGAGAATAGCAATACTTTCAGTTGCTTTTTGCTACAGATACTGGGATAAGCTCTGGCCATGTATGCCTCCTTGACTCGTGTGCAACTTTACCTTTACCTTACCATAATTCCTTTTTTATGTTATCTGTAGGTGCAAAGAATAAAGCAGAGCGTGCAGCATCATCTGTCATTGCAGGAAGTGACACAAATCTTTTTGAAGCAGATGTGGAATCAGAAATGAATTCACAGTTGGCCACCATTAATCGTTTTAAGGATAAAGCTGCAAAAAGTGGCATCAGAGTTCAAGATGCCACAACAGATATCCAAACAAAGCAGCAAAGCACTCAAGGTGAAGATTGTGGAACCATGTCCAAGGGAAATCTACTTCATAAATCAGAATCAGTGCCAGTGACAAGCATGGTTGATTTGGAAAATGGAGCAGACATGAGTGGGGAGGATCTTGGCTCTAGCAAATGTGAGGATTCCATTGATAGCAACACTTTGAGTAACACTGATTCTAACATTGAAACTAAGACTAAAGAGATGAAAAAGGACACCTTTGAAATGGGAAATGTAGAGATGTCTACTGAACTTGACTCTCAGAGCTTTGATCTAAAGAAAAGTGCAAACAGAAATGCTGTCAATGGCATGTGCACCAATGTCACAACATCAGAAAGCTTGTCAACAGCTAACCATCTTTCCAAGGTTACAACTTCTTCAACAGAAGATCCTCAAATTGCAGTATTTCAAGAAATTGCACGTCTGAAAGGCATCAAGGTTGGAAAGGTTCCCAATGAAACTTGTTTAGGTATAGATACTGCAGGGCAAGTGACAGAACATATTGAAGATGTTGAAGACTTTATAGATGTTTTAGACTTAACTGAAGAAGATGAACAAATTGCCAGATTTCAGGAAATGGCTAGGTTGAATGGGATTAAGGTGGGTGGCAAAAGTGGTGGATGGATTTCAGCTGACTATTGCTCAGAATCTTTAATGACTGATAATGCAGATGAAAGCAGTGAGTACTACACAGACATGGACTTGTACCCTTATGAGCCAGATCCACAAATTGCCAAGTTTCAAGAGCTTGCAAGGCTCAGTGGCATCAGAGTAAACAGTTCACAATCTTCATCTTATTCTTCTGTTTCAACTGCCAATAGTGAGGAACACTTGTGTGCTCTAGGTGATGGAATCTATCCCACATTTATGGCAATGCATTCTGTTGATACAAAGGGTGACATCTTTGAAGAACTGGCCAAGAGAAATGGAATCAAAGTTGGGAAAAAGACTGTACCTAGTGAAGCACCGGTCGTTAAGAAATCTTCTGCTTGTGACTGCAGTGCTCGTCCACTATTTGCAAGTGTTTGCAGTCAGGCTAGCACTCAAACTGAAGTGACAGTTGTGGTGGATTGTTTCAGTCAAACAAGTGAGGAAGACTGTGGGGTCTTAAAACAAACTACAGGGGTGCAAGTCAGTGCTACTAAGGAGGCTTTTGAGACAGAGTATCTGGTTTGGAAACTCGATGAGAATGCCTCAGAAGATGTTGCAGATTTGAGTTACAAAGAGCTGTACTTTGACGAAAGAAAAGCACGGGAAGAACTGAGCGTAAGTCTTCAGAATGAGAAGGATGTGTCAGCCAGTGCAAGACATAACCACAAACGAGTAATGGATCAGTTGAAGGAAGAGCTCAGTAGCAAGGCAGAGGAAAATGAGGCATGTACAGTATATGTATTGTGTTGTTCCAGAAAATGTCCATCCCCCCCCCCATTTCTTCCATGGGGGGGGTTTTGTTTTGCTTGAACCCCCACCCTTCTGGAAATTCCAGTTTAGTTTCCTTTTGCTATGTAAATGAAATAGACAATATAAGTACACAATGGAAATCCCCAGAAAAAATTTCCGAGCCCCAGCAGGAGTCGAAACCCACAACCTTCCAGTTACCGGTTGGATGCTCTAACCACTGAGCTATGGTGGGTTATAAGTCTCAGGACTTTGCATCTTGCGAGTACACTAGTGGACACTAATCACCACGTGAGTCACCATAGCTCAGTGGTTAGAGCATCCAACTGGTAACTGGAAGGTCATGGGTTCGATTCCTGCTGGAGCTCGGAAATTTTTTCTGAGAATTTTCAGTGTATACTTATTATCTATTCATTTACATAACATTGGGTAATTGGCTGGTTCACTAGTTTCCTTTTGAAAAGTTTGGCTATTGGGACCAGCCCTTCCTCTTAGAATTTCCAGTAACATTCCATGATGATAACGGTTATTTTATGTCTGGAGCCACACATTGTCAATACGAGAGTGTTTTCTTTTTAATTCCATTGTAAGGAAATGCAATAGAACCTCTTTATTGCATCTGGCTACCAACTGGTCTCATTAATCTGTCCATGCACATGTACAGGTGTAATGCGGTTGGTGTCTTAGCTTGTCCGTCAGCATCAGTTAGTGGCCAAGTCTGAGATTTCTTGCCTTCTGAGGCACCCAGTATGAATCCAACTGGCATGACGTACATGTACATGTACATTATTTACATTATACGTAGCAAACACAGCTGTTAACCCTTTGACCCCTGAACTGTCTTAGAAAAAGCTTCAGAGAATAGGCTGTACCCACAAAAATGCTTTTGTTGGCTGTTACTTTAATGTAGATAATTATAGCTTTTCATACATTTTTGAAAAGTATAATCATAGTGAATTTCACTCAGTTCTCACCAGTTGATTTCTCGAGCTTTTCTATGTCACTGTAACCTATAATTCCGATTTCCATTGGCACACAATTTCCAGAGTCTTTCGGTCTTTGGTTTTCACCATAAATGTCTGCAAAATCCTGGCTCTGGGAATCTTTGGCTTCGGATAGGTGATACATTTAAAATTCGATCTCACTTTTCCCAGCTTTGAAGTAATCGGTAAATATCATGTTTAAATGCCCGTGTAAACAAATCTGTAACTCAGCGAGGAAAACGCGAAAAACTCCAACGAAATACAGGGGTTTCAATAAAATTTGAAGTAGGCAGCTGGTTTGAGTAGAGTAGCCGACTGTATCAACAAGGTTTGAAAGAATCTTCCTTTAATTACTTCAATTTAGGGCAAAAAGTAGCCGACTTTTTTGAGTGAAATAACCGACGCTTTTCGTCGGCCGTCGGTGCTCATTGAAAGCACTGGAAATATATCACAAATGCACTCCAAATCGCCGCCATTTTGAAGCACATTGTTTAATATGGTCTTACTTGAGGGGGCTGGGAACTAAAAAGAAAAACAAAATGAAAAACATGCATGAGAAGCATGCTTTGTTGAGACAAGATCTCACAAACAACTTTTCGATACTGTACTTAAAAACTGCTGCAATAAATTTGACTGTCTTATTCACAAGATGCCTTTAATCAAAGAACTGAAGCCATCCTTAAACATCCAACCAGGCTCTATATACCCACCCCACTAAGTTATTTACATAAATTAACTCCCAAAAATATCAAGAATTTTTTCCACCGATTTTTACATTGTATTCAGCATCATGTTTTTAAAGTCACTCAGTGCTTGAAAATGATGGTAGAAACATCAAAATGTCGCACTGCATTAATTTTTGGTTTTTCTGTTGAAATGCTTCAACAGGTTATTGGTGGGCATGATGTTCATTGACAGTTCTTCATGCATATAATTTAGATTCCAATAACCCTTGCTAAGATCTGCTTTTCCCCATAGTCATAACCTTTGCAAATATACCTCTGTATCAGGACCCACCCTCTTTAATGGGAACCTTGTTTACCTTATGTGAACTCAGTTGATATTAAACTGAGCTACTGTATAATTATGAACTTGGTAACAACCATGAAGCTGTTATGTTTGAGAGAAATATCTGTGATTCTCATCTGCAGAAGCTAAAGAAAGATCTCAAAACACTAAAGAAGAACAAAGAAAATGAAATCAAGAGAATAACAAAAGAACTCAAGTGCAAAGAAGAAGAACTGGAGTCCACCAAAGCTACCCTACAGCTAAAGGACACTGCACTGGAAGGATTGAAGTCAATAACACAAGAGCAAACTGCTAAAATCAAGGCCTTAGAGGAACAGCTGGAAGAAACGAAAAGTGCTCCCTTGGAAGTTCATAAGAATGAAGACTGTAAAACTGGGTTAGTAAATCTAGTAGCTTGCAGTAAACATTAATTTTATTCATGGGTTTGGGGGGCAAGGGATACAGTAGCTGAGAGCAGCTACAGGTACCATGTGTGCTGACAAATGCCAACATTACATTGAATTTAAGGAGTGCATTTATTGAGTACCATTAGGATAAAAGCTCTGTGAAGCATTTTTTTTTGGGGGGGGGGGCTCTTTAAGGTCACTCCAGACCTTCGTGGGTGTCCTCGGGGGAAAAATTCGTACTGCGCCATTTTAAAGGTTGGAAAGCTTCATTAATGTAGATTTAAGAAAAAAAATATAAATTGCCCGTTTCTTCAATTCCACAAAAGAAAACTGCAAGCCACCACGAAAATGACCATGTGTGATTCAATTGAATTAATAGGGTATCAAATCCAAACGCATTGGCAAAATAACTGCACAGTGTTAATCAGAAAGGAACAATCATTGAAAGGGTGTGAGCATTTTTCGACATTCTGACTGGTTCTTTTTGTATTAATCTGTCAAGTTTGAGCAGCAACGAATACGCGATGTGCATTGCATTGAAGATCGCCACGGGTGAAATATTGTAAATTTCAAAAATCCCCAATACACTTCTGTTTCACGACATCTAAGGAGTGTTCAGGCCAAATTTCACAAAAATCTGCCGAATTTTGGTACCCTATTAATTCATTTGTTTGATCATGTGATGCATGGTCATTTTCGTGGCCACTTTTGCAATTCTATTTTGCTGAATTAAAAGACTAGCAATTCAATTTTTTTTTCCAAAATCTACATTTATTGAGCTTTCCAACGATATATAGTTTGCCGTGCTTTCCTATAAAATGGCACGCTTACAATTTTTTTTCCGGAGAACACCGGCGAAGGTCTGGAGTAACCTTAATTTTAGGCCTTCTGAGTGAGGGACTTAATTATTAGAGGGGGGGCTTGCAGTATGAATTTCAATCTTTAAACATTTCATCTCTACATAATTTTTGCACAAAACTCAAACACTGTCATCTAACTTTTTATCAGTAAAGACTGGCAAACATTACAACAAACATTATTGTTATCTGTGGTAGAGAATTTGACTCTGCCCCCCCCCCCCCTCCCCACCCTGGGGCTCAACATTGATAGGTGCATTATTTCTCAGAAGCAAATACAATTCAGGTTAGGGGTGCCAAACATAGTTTCCAGTATAATGCCCTCATGTACCCTTGGTGTTTGGTAAACCTAATATAAGTTACAATGTATATGCCCTTCATATTAACAGCCCTGTCAAAGTGTTTTGTAGTGGCAGGCAGAATAACAGAAGTAGTTGGCAGTAATGGCTAGAAGTGCATTTATTATTAGTCAGCATTAGTGAACTCCAGTGTGAACTAACAGCAAATAATTAACTGTAGACAGCAAAATTGCTGGCTGCTGGCACATTTTGGTAGGGCTGTGATGAGGAGACAAAGAAGGTATTTTGCAAAATAAGACTAATGAAGTAGTGAACAATTTTAAAAGTCATGAATACATGTATATAAACTGAGCAGAGGATTAAACCTTAAATTCCAGCCATTTTATAACACTGTGATGTTGAGATAACCAGAAGAAAAATTGAAAGAAATTGAAAATGTTTTTCCTTAACAGTACTAGCGTTAAGAGAAACGCAGAGGACAAAAAAGACCAAGACCTCAGGGACACAGTGCGGGAGAATCAGAGTGATGATGGATGGACTGTTATTACGGGTAAAAAGTCAAAGAGCCCATCTTGTAAACCAACTCAAAATGGCAAAGCACAGGTTGTACAACATTATGGAGGCATAGATCAACTGTTTGATTTTGACCTGACTAGTCCGCCTAGTTTATTCAGACAATTACCGGTAATTGATGAATCTGGTGATGATCATGCAACAGATACCAAAGATGACGTTGTGTATGACTCAGGATTGCCTGATAATCCGGGAGGGGCAAAGTCCCCTGTCGATGTGAAATCACCTTTGTACCAAGCACAAACACCAGCCAAGGAGAAACCAACTTTAACACAGAATGCATCTGTTTCATGTGATAGCAGTTCTCTATCACAAAACCATCAGCAAAGTGTTTCTAATGTAGCCGATTCAAACGTGCAAAGGCCTTCAGTGACTGGCTCAATTGATCACCAACCACCACAGAGCACAGGTCATATGTTCCATCCTACTCATTCTAATGCAGAAACACCTTCAGTGGTAACAAGCTCAACTGGTGAACAGCCACCACAGGTGCTTTGTCCTGCTGACTCTAATGCACAAATGCCTTCAGTGGTGACAAGCTCAACTGATCAACAACTACCACATGTGCTCTATTCTGCTGACCCCAAACAGAAAAAGCCTTCAGTGGTAACAAGCTCAGCTGGTCAACAACAACCACATGCATTTTATCCTGCCAGTATCCCTGGTCAACCCAGTTTTTTCCCAGCTATTACACCAGGGCTTGTTTCCCAGTATTTGTCAAACCTTCAGATGTTACAGCAACTTCTTCCTCCAGGGAATGCCCCAGGGAATGGGGTACCTAAAAACTCTGGGCCTCTTCGTCGTCCCCCTGGTCTCAACACCGAACCTGTTCCAGAAGGGGAAATACCTGAACAGACACCCCCTCCACCCACTCTATCAGCAGGAAAGTTCTCTTCTTTTGACAAGCTGATGGAAGCACTTCACAAGAGGTTTCCTGAAAAAACCAGGTATGCTTCAGAGATGCATTTGTGTAGTTCATTTTGTATTGGAGTCGACTGTTTTTGGCTAGTTGGGGTTTGGTGGGGTTTTTCATTTGCTTAAGTTGGGGTGTGGTGGTATAATAACTACACCTTATTCCAAAATGGTGGGAAATATGTTTACTCTTTTGTCTTATAATGTTGATTGGCCCTTTTTGCTTTGATCCCATCTGCAGAATTCAAAGGAATATTTGGCTTAAAATGAGGCAACAAGGGCCAGTTAACATAGAGACAAAAATGATGTATTTCTGCCATGTTGGAATATGGGGGAAATGTATGTTGGACTTCAAATCTGAAGGTAGCAGGTCCGAGGCCTGGTTCCTTCCATGATGTTCGTTCTTTAGATAAGAAACTTTACTCCACATTGTCTCTCTCCACACAGGTGTATAAATGGGTAACAGCGACATACTGCTGGGGGTAACCCTGCGATGGACTAGGATCATATCCAGGGGGTAGGGGCTGGGAGTAGCAATACTCTAGTTTCTTCATGCTGTGCAGAAAACACGGAGGTTAAGCTCTGGTCATGTGGGCCTCCTGGCTCATGTGTAACTTTACCTTACATACTTATTTAACAATCACTGACCTTGGTTGAAATGTTTGAAAATATTGTGTAATAGGAAGCAACCTTTTTAAACAAAAATGGTTGAAAAACAGGCTACTGTTCTCTTGACTCTGCATCCTAATCAACCTACAATGTACTGTGGTTATCAAAATGGTTGCTTCCAATTGAACATGACCATAATGTAGTTTTCCAGTGTTTTAGACGGTAAAACTGACAGGGAGTAAAATCCACTTGCCTAGAGCTAATTGTCATAGTTTTTACATACCGTATTTACTCGAATAAGCGCCGCGGCGCTCTTAACATTTTTAGTGTTTCAGATGCAGTGCTTATTCCGGGGCAGCATTTATTTGAGGGTGGCGTTCTTTAAAAAATCATAACATTTGTAAACAATAACAGGCAAATGTTAACAACAAAAATAATGAATTATACCCACTTTGGACTGATCAACATTGTAATACAGGAGAGTAAATTTCGGAGGCTGGTTTCGATTGAATTGTACCATACTTGTTTTTTGGTTTGGCTCCTCCAACAAATCAGTCTGATGATGCTTCAATTGAGCACTGCATCGTTGTGGATAAATGTGGCGCTTATTTGAGGGCAGTGCTCTTTAATATTTTTGCTCTCATGTGCAGTGCTTAATCGAGTAAATACGGTAATTGCACATCACTGTTGTAAATCAGTCATCAAGTTGTTGGGAGGAAGACAGCAAGTAATTAGTAACCTTGACAACATTGGTGGCAATGGCAGCGAGAACATCACAAAACAGTAGGATTAGTGAGTGGAACAACGGCCGTGCATGGGAAGGACAGGGGGGGTTAAATTTCCCTCCTCTCATACCTTTTAATCCCGGTTCCTGCACAATTTTTTGGCCTCTGCCTCTGCGATATATTGCACAATGATGCATAATATTTCCCTGTTTCTCCTGCTTCCAGCGACCCTGGGAGTCCTGCTTCCCACCCCTGCTTTTCCCACTTCCCCCTTGGACTCTGGCAATACATTTTCTCAGTGTGTTTTGAAAGAGGAGATTAGAAAATTATGGGAATTTTTTTTTGATAGAGGTTTAAGGCTGGTGCCTCCCTTTGTTACTGTGTATGCTTTTGGCGCACCTCGGATCTTTTCCAAGTTGTTCAAATTTCTTAAGAAATTTGCCTACTATTACAAAGCTATTTTGCACGGTTTTTTGACTATGTGGAAGAAATATATCTTAGCAAGGGCTATCAGAACTCAAAAAGAAAATTGGGGGCAACCACACATTTTTCAGAGATAATTGAGCTTAAATTTAGAAAGAAATTGCCATACATTCTTTGTATTTTAAGCTTTTTTAGAAATGTGGTTACTTAATTATCTCTGAAAAATGCGTGGTTACCCACGTTGTTCTTTTTAGATTCCAATAACCCCTTGATCCGCCTCTTCTTAAGGTGGCTCCCTAGAGTTTCTACAAAATCGACTATACGAACTGGCAAGACTTGCAAAAGAAGCCCTAGTTCTGTTGTCTTGATATCTTTGATCCTGAAGTTTACCAGTAAGGTTACCAACATAATTACCCTTATTTTTCAGGTTTTGCTTCTTAGTCATAGGCCGTTGTCATGGCAACAAAGCATGTTAAGAATGATAGACAATTTCCATTTATTCGTCTTTTTTCTTAAATATTATGATTTTCCCCCGGTGAATTTTTTTAAACTTTCCTATTTTGTGCAAATGATTTTGACTAACATTTTGCAGGGGAAAAAATATGGGGTCGTTCAGACGGATTCACCGATATCACGTGATTTCTTATTTTTAACCATCAAACTGAATTACTCTGACAGAACTTTTCCAAAAAATAATATGTGAAAAGTAGCGTTAGTATCTCAAAATGTGCAAAATTTAAAAAAAAATTCACTGAAGGAAACGCGAGAAAATTTACTGTTAACTTTGCTTTTTTTGGCTATGCTGACGTCATAAAATATCAGGAAAAACCTACGATTTTATGTGAGCATGCGCAGATTACTACAGCTCGCATCATCAGCACACGCGCGGTCATAAAACTATAGGTAGCCACCTTAACTGTGTCTTTTTGACCTGTTTTTGCCCTCAGTTGTGAATGAAACATTACAATTTAACCAACCAGGTCATTAAACATGCTGGATTTACTTGATGGTTTGTTGAACTGAAATGAGCACATAGTTAAAAATTGGAGGTACATGGGGCATACATTGGGCTGTAGACTGCCAAGACTGTAGACAAATTGCAAACAACATAGTGGTGACGGCAGCTTAAAAATAAATTGAAAAACACTTTTTATTGATTGTTAAAATGGCTTCCACTTAGTTTGTCAAAACTTCAGTCTTTCAGCAACAATCTTTAAATGTTACTTTAGCCCGCATATCCTGCAGTATCATTTGTCCGATTAGGGATTTCTTGGTGTCACCTCCGCCCCATTGCCTTCACGGCTTTGTTGCTTGTTCTTGCGGCTCTGTCAATCAAAGTTTGCAAGCTATCCAAGTTTGCAAGCTATCACACAAGCTATCCAACCAGCTATGTACATGCAGGCTAAGGTTATTCACCAGAACAACCCTACTAGGCACTGGTAAGGTTTTTTGGGGGGAGGGGGAGAATCCAAAATCAGGTCATAAAATTATTAATTCTTAAGGACAGTGCCCGTTTTGTTACTGCGCATATGTTCTGTGCATCTCGAGTCCGAGTATTTGGGAATTTACTTGCTAATACAGTGGCATTTTTGCACAGTTTGTGACCATCGGGAAAAACATTTTAGCAAATGGTGTCAGAGACTAAAAAGTAAACTACACATGTAGGGGTAGCCACCCATTTTTCAGAGATAATTGAGCTTAAATTTGGAATGAAAATACTATACATTCTTTGTATTTTAAAGCTATTTTTAGAATCATGATTGAAAAATGCATGGTTACCCACATATTCGTTTTTAGATTCCAGTAAGTCTTGCTCAGATCTGCTTTTTTGCAGTAGTCATAACCTCTGCAAATATACCTCTGTCATCATCATCATCATCATCATCATCACCATCATCCTCATTGTCATCATCATCATCATCATCATCATCATCATCATCATCATCATCATAAACTTTAAGTGTCAAACTTCTAGCAAATTACACATAATTCACTAATTGGGAACACTGTATTAGGACCCACCGTCCATCACAGACGCAAAAGATGAAATAACCTTAGTAAGCTTTCTCTGGGCATTTCTTTCCAGGCAGGAGCTGATCTTGTATCTGAAGAAAGCAAAGGCAGCTTGTGGTTCAGCCGGCTTCAGAGGAATGCAGATACCTGATGTTGTCAAGTGTGTACAGGACATGGTTAAGCTTGAGGTAAAAAAAAATCCTCTCTCAGTTGATTCTGGACTGCTAGCAGTCCTTCCTTCTGCCTAGGGATATCTGGGAGAGATGAACTGGGGAATGCATGTGTTAATGTGAATGTGTAAACATGGATGTGGAATGCATCAATTTTCCACACAGCAGCCTACTTTTGTGCATGTTTGTATGCTCTTCATGTCCGACAATTTCTCAGCGAAGGGAGCAACTGATTCTGGCTTCTGTACGTTGATTCTGGCTTCCTAACAATAATTGTTAGGAAGTTAGTAGTTCTAGCGGATTGCAAATGTATACTTGTAGAAACAAGGTATTCAACATTGCTAAAGCAACAGGTATGCTATATTGTACTGATCAAATCAGGCTCTCCTACCCACCCAGGGCCATAACCTCCCCTTACTTTACCCTAGTTTTAATTTCCCATCCAAGATGATTATATCGACATATCCTGATGTTATTTGCAGGTTTCTGATATTAGTGACATTTCAACAAAAGGAAGTGACTCTTTTCTTGACTGTCTTTTTTGCTCCCTCCCCCCCCCCCCCAACCCCTGATGTTTTCCTAATCAAGATAACAGCTTAAACGCACTATTTGGAATATTCAGTGCAGGCTCATTGCTCAAAACCCATCTAGCAGCAGGCTGACTTAAGTCCTGTTTTGGTCCTTTTCGTAAATTTATAGTCGGGAATGTTGGGCAGAATTATTTTCAGTTAAATACCGGTAATGATGTTTTTCTTATGGACATGGAAGTGTTGTTTCCAAATATGACTTATAATCAACTGCTGTCTTCACAACTAATTGTTATTTCTTTTATTTCCTCTCAGGGAGGGCAGGAGGCACAGGATAGCCAGGCATCACGGACTGTTAATTAAACTATTTGTGGATGCCCTGTTCAGTTAACGTGCCTGATGTGCCACTATTTGCTTCGCCTGCTTTGACTGCTGCTACAGTTTCAACAAGTTTCGGTATCGTAATAAGTGATACTCCACACTGATAACAAAGCTTGCTCAAGTGATGACGGTGGAGTGCTAATAACTGGAGAAACCTTAGGAAGGCAGTGACTTCTGTTTGAGTTGTTTTGTTTTTAAACCTTTCCACACCCCATAGTGCCCAGGTTCAAAGCTGAAAAACCAAGTGTACTTTTCAGTAGCGTTCACTTGAATGGTCACACTTTAGGATTTCATCCACAGACTCAAAAAGTTAGAACCACCTTGTACAACATAATAAACAGCACCACAGGAAAGTACTGCTCAGCAGCTTTCATTTGAATGGTCACACTTTAGGATTTCATCCACAGACTCAAAAGTTAGAACCACCTTGTACAGCATAATAAACAGCACCACAGGAAAGTACTGCTCAGCAGCTTTCATTTGAATGGTCACACTTTAGGATTTCATCCACAGACTCAAAAGTTAGAACCACCTTGTACAGCATAATAAACAGCACCACAGGAAAGTCCTGCTCAGCAGCTTTCATTTGAATGGTCACACTTTAGGATTTCATCCACTGTCTCAAAAGTTCGAACTATCTTGTACAGCACAATAATCAACACAGAAAAGTACTGCTCAGTAGCTTTCATTTGAATGGCCACACTTTAGGATTTCATCCACTGTCTCAAAACTTAGAACCACCTTGTACAGCACAATAAACAGCCCCACAGGAAAGTACTGCTCAGTAGCTTTCATTTGAATGGTCACAGGGTTTCATAGACAGACTCAAAAGTGAGAATCACCTTGTACAGCATGATAAACAGCACCACAGGAAAGTACTGTTCAGTAGCTTTCATTTGAATGGTCACACTTTAGGATTTCATCCACAGACTCAAAAGTAAGAACCACCTTGTACAGCATAATAAACAGCACCACAGGAAAGTGCTGCTCAATAGCTTTCATTTGAATGGTTACACTTTAGGATTTCATCCACAGACTCAAAAGTTAGAACCACCTTGTACAGCATAATAAACAGCACCACAGGAAAGTACTGCTCAGTAGCTTTCATTTGAATGGTTACACTTTAGGATTTCATTCACAGACTCAAAAGTTGGAACCACCTTGTACAGCATAATAAACAGCATCATACGAAAGTACTGCTCAGTAGCTTTAATTTGAATGGTCACGCTGTACGATTTCATCTACAGACTCAAAAGTGAGAACCACCTTATACAGCGTAGTGAACAGCACCAAAGGAAAGTACTGCTCGGTTGCTTTTATGTGAATGGTTACACTTTTTTCCAGAGACTCAAAGTCGAACCACTTCTTACAGCATATTAAGCAGTACAGCAGGATGATACTGCTCTGTAGCGTTCATCTTTTGGATTGTATCCACTGACTCAGGAGACAGAGCCGTGTTAAATGAACTATGGGGTGACTTTGGGAAAGGACTAGTGAATAGACAGCTGGAATTTTCTTCATATTTTGTTGTTGTTCATGTTAACAAGACTGATGTTATTCAAGCCCTGTGGAGATACGAAAACTCAGACAAGATAGCCGTCACCATGACAACGAGGTATCTAATACAATGACGGACCAATCAGAAAAAGCACACAATCCTTGCCAAGCGCGGGAAAACACACAACCGTTGCTAAACGCGGGAAAACTCAATCGGTTCCAAGAGTACTTCCGATTGGTTGAAAGCACAGAATGATAACCTACAACGGTCAACTGTAAACAGGTCATTGAAGTCAACATAAAAGACAGGAGCTATACCATCAGTACTTTTTTTGAAATACAAAATTGTCACTGTTGTGTTTAACACGACGAATTCTCAAACTCGATCAGTAATTTTTTTGTCGTGTTTGAATATTTAGACTTTGAGTAAATTTCCAATGGCTTTTTCAACATTTGAACTGAGATGACAATGTGACTGTGTGATACGAAATCAAGTCATAACCCTTTAAACCTCAGTATCATTATACAAATTCTCCTTACTGGTCTCCATTCATTTTGTTGAATACTGGTTGGGAGAACTTGTTAAGACATCAAGACAATTCATCTTTGGTGATCATTTCCTTAATTCTCATGACATGTACGTGTTATAATGCACTGATATCATGAGGAGAAATTTGATGCTGATCACTATAGCGGCTTAAAGGGTTAACACGAACTCATGGTTTGGTGTAAGTTTATGTATGGAAAAAATATTTAATTATTTATGTTATTCATTAAAACAAACTTTAAAAGAAGTATGTTTTTCACCATCTTTGTCGGTTTACTTCTAAACCTAAGTCGTTTGAGGTTTCGATTCAAACATTAAGTCAATTTGGTACAACCTAAGTTGTCTCGATACAATCACCTATATGGTCCTACATGAGTAGGAGTCGACAAGGACTATGTAAGGTGATTTTGCCTTAAGTCACATACCGAATGGTAATCGAATAGCGGTCAATGTTCGTTGTTCTCCACTTGATAACCTCACTTATTCTAAGACTTTGTGCTGCTCGTTAATGTAACAGACTTTTCACCTTAGTCGACAAGTTAGATGCAGCTTTCGTCTATCCATGTTGACTGTATATACTCAGTAACTGCAGTAAGTTGCGGAGTTACTGCTTACCACGCCAATCATACAAAAAGACAAGACAGCAGTTCAGTCAGATAACTTGCACTACATGTAAACTGTCTTTAAACACAGAATTTCTTCCTTGTTGAACAGGTTGTATCTGGAAAAGACTAAGCCTGTATCGAATCAACTTGATGTTTGAATCGAAACGACCTGACTCACCACCGCAAATGCGAATTTAACGGGCTACCCTGCATCATAAACGGAGTCGCAAGTTTAGAAATGTCAACTTGCGGACGCAGACTTGCGATGGGTGGCCAAACGGGCTCACAACAAAATTTGAAAGAAAGCCATTTCAGTGCAGCCTTGAGCGTGCGCCTGTAATAAAGGAAAGCAATACTGAGACCAAGTTGCGTCGACTTGTGTTGGGTGAAAAACTTGTGTTCACTTGCGTGGAAATTTGGGCACGATCAAAGTGAACGCAAGTCATCGCAACCCATTACAGCTACACGGAAGTCTAAGCAAAACGAAGTCGCAAGTTAATGCAAGCTTTCAACTTACGACTCGGTTTGTCCAGGGCCTAACATCTATATAATTATAACTTTTTTTGCCTCGAAACAAATTGAAAGCCTTGATGTATGAGGCAAAAACGTGATTTTAGGAATAAAAAAGCCAAATGCTTCAGTATCCACATCCTTACCTTACCCTCTCCATTCCACCGTCCACACCATTCCACTGTCCGCGTCATTCAATTGTACACGCCATTCCACTGTCCGTGTAATTCCACTTACCATGCCATTCCATTCCCCAACACCATTCCATTGCCCATGCCACTCATTGTCCACATCATTTTAATGTCCTCACCGTTCCACGGTCCACGCCGTACTACCGTCTACTCCATTCATTTTCCAATTCCCACGCCATTTCAATGTCCAAACTATTCCACTATCCACACCATTCCATTGTCCACGTCATTCCCCTACCCGCACCTTTGCACCGTCCATGCCGTGCGCCATTCCACGCCATTCCAGAATTCAGACGTTTTTCTTCTTTTTTTTCAGAGTTGACACCCTTTACTAATTAACGCCCACGCCATTACGGTCCGCTGTGGGGGTGATTTGCGGTCAGGGAATCGATCGTTTCGGCGCTGCAGCCTAGTACCCAGGCGTTCTCTTCCCGCCCACTCGACTTGGCGCGAACTGTAAAGGGCGACTCATTCGGTGACGTCATGACATTTTGCGCTTAGTCGAGTGACCGGGAGGAGAACGGCTTGGGGCGCTGTACTATTCCCAAGATAAACTATGAGCTCACAACTTTAAGGGTAGGGAGCCAGTCAGAGCGCGCGAATTAATAATATCGTTGCTAAAATAATAATAATAATAATAATAATAATAATAATAATAATAATAACAATAATAATAATAATAATAATAATAATAATAATATTAAATGTGAAGAAGATCCTCGCAGTCATTAACGCAACTTATGCAGTTGCGAAAAGAAGGCCTGAAAAAATCAGGCTTGCCGGGATTCGAACCCTGACCTCTGCGATACCGGTGCAGCGCTCTAACCAATTGAGCTAACAAGCCAATAAATGTGATCTTCTTCACATTTATTTCTTCATTCCGCAGTTCAAATATATGAATTTCATATATTCATAATTTCATCTTCATCTTTCCCGGGCATATTACGAGCCAATTTGATGACCAGCTCCCAATTGGCTTGTTAGCTCAATTGGTTAGAGCGCTGCACCGGTATCGCAGAGGTCAGGGTTCGAATCCCGGCAAGCCTGATTTTTTCAGGCCTTCTTTTCGCAACTGCATAAGTTGCGTTAATGACTGCGAGGATCTTCTTCACATTTATTTCTTCATTCCGCAGTTCAAATATATGAATTTCATATATTCATAATTTCATAATAATAATATTGTTGCTGTTAAACAACTTCACCCAGTCAGCGTCTTAAGAACGTTAAGGTTCCAAAGTGAGTCAAAATACCAAATTTCAAAATAATGGCAATCAAAGTGTACTAAGCGACTTCTCTGCTTGTAGGGTGTGAGCTGTTATAACCCTCCAATTAATTTTCCCGCTAGCTCATTGGATGAAACACATCGCGTGGTACAACATCGGACGGCGGGTATCGGGCAATGCCAGCCGTCCAATTTGATATCATTTTCCGATTTTACGAACGAGATCAAAAGTCACTTTTTTACGTTTTGACTCTTCAGATCTAATCACAGTCAGGAGCCCATAGCTACTGTCACAGTGTAGCAAAATCGAGTAAATTAGCCAGCTTTGATTTGTTTAGCCTCATATGTGTTAACTGATTTCGAGCTGTACTTTCTAATAACATAGGTCTGCAATTTTGTTTGACTAAAAACACATGTTTTTATCAAACATCGAAAAATGTTGGTCTTGTTTTCCAGAGACAAAGCTTAGAACTTTAGCTGGAAGAAAGTGTTTAAACCAATTTTAAGCATCGTTGTATAAAATTAGTAGCAATGTGTAAAATATATGGGTAAATCTGGTCAAGACAAAGATCAGTGGCAATGAAAAATAAATCTTTGAAAACTAGTTTGATTTTGGTTTTCCTTCAATTTAACCGCTACATCATACGGCGTATTATAAGGAAGGCAAAATCACACACTACATTTGTTGCCATTTTAGGCGGAAGAAAAAGAAGACAAGTTTTATCTTTTATTCCCTCGTGTGATCTCAAATGCCGTCGTGTTTTACGAAGCTAAAATGAATTATTTTGCCTTCCTTGTTTTAAATTGCAAATAATAGGTAGGCCACTTTACGTGGAAATATTCTAGCTCTAATGCAGGAATATCGCTATTTCATTCCGAGATTGCGTTACTGGTGCAAAAAGTAACGCTCGTGGAGCTATTTGATTTTACCTTCTTTCATTATTTTCTTGTGTTATTGGATGTAAAATATTGTTAACGATGATGATGATGATGATGATGATGATGATGATGATGATGATGATGATGATGATGATGACGACGACATTTTGTAACATGCAGTTTCTTTTCCTGTTACTATTTACTGTAACCCGTCAGTTCCCTCATATATCAAACCTGTTAATAACCTTGCATGTTCCTTCTTTTTGAAACCTAGCGTCAGTCCCTAGTTCATTGTTTTTATTTGTGTGTTCCTTTCTGAAACTTGTTGTTCTTATTGCAACCTGCTATTTCTCATTGTAACTTTACGTGTTCCATTTAGTCGAACCTTCTGGTCATGCACAGTTCTATGTTAAAATATTTCCATTTTTAAGATTTGCATGTGAACATAACCCGCCAGATCTCACTTTTTCATTCAACGTATCCCAAAATTCCCTGCAACACCAGCATCAAATTTGTGCACATTTGAACACTTGAGCCTTATTTTGAGTAACTGAGCAGGAATCACAAAGAGAAAGAAAGCCATTATATCACATTTTATTCCGTCGAACAATGGGTAAGTTCACGTTAAATGTTAAGTCATCATACCAATAGCTGACTTTCAGAAAAAGACGAACATTTGCCCCCTTAGGAACTTAGTTTCCGAGGAAGCCACCATGTTCAAAACGTTGCGTGCTGATTAAATCGGGAGTTATGCAAAAAAGAGGCCTTTTCCACAAGGATTTTGTATGCACATAAAGCAACGATTTAAGGAAGAAATCAAATAATCTATACAGCCGACAAATTTTGAATCGATCGTTCGGGGATTTCACAGCAATTTCATTGCGTTTTTCAAACTTTTTTCAGCGGTGGGGGCAGATCGAGCTCCACGCGCATGCGATGTCACAACAGAAGTTACTTTGAGGGACCCCCCCCCCCCCCATGGGAAATTTGACGTATTTTAATCACTAAAATTGCATGTACTACCTTGCCGTCGTAATGGTCTCTGACATCGGTTGGCGAGAAAACTTAAAACACCACTAACGGTTCTTTTAACCATCTCTTTGCATTCGCGTTACGATTTGTTTAGACTCTATTTCATTTCCTTTATTTCATTTTCTTTATTTCATTTCTCTTACCTTCACTTTGATGTTGCTTTGCGGGGCTGTAATAAGTCTATTAATACTCATTTTAGCTGGAAAACTTAAGTAAACACTTTTGGTTTAAATTAAACCTTTTCTTAGGTTATTTTACTCCTACCGAATTTGAAATTACAGCAATCCAAATTATGATGTCTGAAATAACTCCAATCCACTGAATAGAAATATTCTACCATTAAACACCATTGTCTCTCTCAGTACTGTAGATGTGCAGAAAGCAACAGTGTGACGGAAGCGGCAAACTGTGACGGAAGGAAAATGAGGAATATGGAGCAAAGACGTCGGACAAGGAAAAAGTGCGACAGAGGGAAAAATGAAATTATGAATATATGAAATTCATATATTTAAACTGCGGAATGAAGAAATAAATACAAAGAAGATTCTCGTAGTTACTAACGCAACTTATGCAGTTGCGAAAAGAAAGCCTGAAAAAATCAGGCTTGCCGGGATTCGAAAAATAAAGCACAGCAGAAAGAAAAAAGTTACAATGAAGAGGAAAAAGGTATGATCAAAAAAGTAATGCAGTACGACAAAATCACGGCTGTGGAAAATAAAGGACGACATAGACAAAAACATACATGTATATCTGGAGGGAACACGTGCAAACAAATATCACAGAGAAACATGTACAACAGAGAAGAAAAACAGATAACAAGGTAGAGAGGGGAAAAGCACGACTGACAGGAAAAACTACCAACGAGGGTTAAAGTGCGACTTAGAGGAAAAAGTACGACTGAAGGGAAAAAGTGCAACAGAGAGAAGAAAGGTACGACAGAGATGAAAAATTACGACTACACACACTAGGTGACCCATCGAAAATCGCCGGTACCTGACATGTCAGTCGTACTCTTTTCCTCTGAGTCTGTCGTCCTTTTTTAACTCTCAGTCGATCTTTTGTTTCACTTAATCTGGGAGGGAAAAAGCACGACAAAGAGGAGAAAAGTAAGACTGAGAGGAAAAAAGTACGACTGAGAGGGAAAAAAGGACGACTGAGAGGAGAAAAATACGACTTCCACAGAGAGCAAAAAAGTACGACTTTCATACAGAGCAAAAAAGTACGACTTCCATACAGAGCACAAAAGTACGACTTCCATAGAGAGCAAAAAAGTACGACTTTCATACAAAGCAAAAAATACGACTTCCATACAGACCAAAAAAGTACGACTTCCATACAGAGCAAAAAAGTACGACTTCTATACAGAGCAAAAAAGTACGACTTCCATAGAGAGCAAAAAAGTATGACCTCCATACAGAGCCAAAAAGTACGACTTCTATACAGAGCAAAAAAGTACGACTTCCATACAGTACAAAAAAGTATGACCTCCATACAGAGCCAAAAAGTATGACCTCCATACAGAGCCAAAAAGTACGACTTCCATACAGAGCAAAAAAGTATGACCTCCATACAGAGCCAAAAAGTACGACTTCTATACAGAGCAAAAAAGTACGACTTCCATACAGAGCAAAAAAGTATGACCTCCATAGAGAGCAAAAAAAGTGCGACTTTCATACAGAGCAAAAAAAGTACGACTTTCATTTAGAGCAAAAAAGTACGACTTTGTTGTGTTTTTGTTTCGCTGGTTCCTATATAAATTGTTTCTTGCAGGGAATTTCACATCTTGTGCGGGTTAGTGTAATGGCAAGTCAGCTGATGGGTATTCAGCTGGAACCAGGATCGATTCTCGGGCAGAGAAAATACACTTATTTTTCTTGTTTTTTTCCTTCTTGAAAGTTCTAGTGAATGCTTTATTTTTATGTCATTTGACTCTTTTTTGTGTTGGAAAATAAGCATTAAAACCATAAAAAACGATAAAGACTTTCTAATCTTTGGGCTTATTAGGGGAGGAACGTAACGGACCATTGCGTAAATTAATACAAAATAAATACAAGTCTAGATATGATTACACTTTATTCATAGATTAGACAATTTGAAATCTCTTCGGTCGAGTACGCGAATAGTTTTAGCCGCGAAGGCCACCATTTTGTCTAACTATTCAATAAATGCGCCCGCAGTAATAAGTATTTTTTTTTTATTTTACTGACCTGCTCTGGTCAGCGGAATTACTAGTTAAAGTGAATGTGGGGTTGACCAACCGCCCAATTTTCTCTCCTGAGACTGCTATAAATCGTTTAAACGCTACTCGTCTTCACAAGTTAAAGAGGAACAAGCAAGAGGAACAAGCAAGGGTACAAAGTGACGAGGTAAAATAAAAAAAAACACGTACACGTTAGGTTCACAATGAAACAGGCCAGTGCATTACCACAAACCATTTCCACGGTCCTTTAGCGTTCGAAATCCAAAGTCTCCGCACTCGCCTCAATTTTGGATTTCTACGCCGCAAACACCCTGGGCACGAGATTAAACATTTCATTATTGCTCCTAAATGCGAAGTCCATCGTCGTTTTATTCTTGCACAACAGTTAAATTAAAAATTAAGGTTTGAAATTCTCTTCTCTTTTTAATTTTGTGGGTGCATTCTCCAAACATCTTTCATCTTGTTTATACAAGAATCCTTCACAAAAACAGGTAGTTAGGTCCTTATTGTTTTTGGCGTTTCGTTATTGGTTCGCTGTATGTAAAGAAAAAAAAGCCGTGCAGCAGAATTCTGCCGAAATCTCTGACGTATTTGCCAGCTATTGGCTCCAGTTTCTCATCCATATTCATGTAGAATTTTTCACAAGCGTAACAGTTCGTTGTCGTGTGAAGATGGCTTAGCTCTGAAGGCTGTTTGGTGTTCTTGAAGGAACTTGGAAGACTCCTGAAATGGTGGAAATAGGGCGTTAGACAACTTCTACCAAAGGTATGCGACGCTGTGAGATAACTGAATTGAAATTTGTTTAGAAAGCTAAAAGGGTATGAATCTCTACTCGGTAAAGCTAACACGTGCTCTTTGCGTCGCCTTCAAGTTGAAATTGGAGTGTAAACCAGCACAAGTGTTTCGTCGCTTTCGTTTTTCTTAAAGTAAGAACGAGGCATTTAAGAAAGAGTTTCGGGTCGTTAATATTTGCGCTTTGTTTACATGCTGTATTGTCTACGAAGGAAAGAGGGAAGGTTTCCAACCAGCTCTTGACAACTGTTGAAATCCGATTCTGGCGCTGGAAATATAAAGAGCTACTCGTTAAAAAAGTTTTAACTGTTGAATGCCTAAATTGTGCTTAAGGTTTGAACATAACTGTGAGAATTTTTAAGGGTCTCTTTTTGTAGCATTCGAACTTATAAGTTGTATTGCTTAATTCTATTTTCAGAAAGACTCCTAAGCTGAAGTGTCAGACAAGATTCAAGAAGAAGGAAACAAGAGGAGACAAACTGAACTCCGGGACGAATCAGGAGGAATCTACAAAAGCTAAGAATTTTGATAATTACGTAATTCTAAAATGGTGGCTGAACAAATTTTCTTGAGGCTTTAATTATGACGGTATCACGAAAGTATTCACCTCAAAGAATTGCGCATTGTTCAATCTACTTGTTAATTTGAATTTACCCAACAAACTGACATAGAAAATGTACTTGAAGATACTGAAGTTAAATTATTTGGCAGAAACTAGCTGCTTATAATTAATTATCTATCAGACTGTCTGAATCTACCCCACGGAATTTGACTTAGCGCATTGCACTGGGAGATAGCTACTACTTGTTTGAAACTTCTCGCGAAATTGACAGTCAGCGCAAGCTTGCACTTGGCGATGTCAATGTGCATTGTTTTAGCTGCTAATTGTCTGAAAATTTTCTATTAGCCACCTTTTGAACGTTCAGCGATCGTCTAATTCGTAGAGTTGATTCAATGATTTGTTTTACGCCTTTCTTTTGTTTTACTAAAATCTTGATGAAAAAGTCTCGGAAGAAGTTTGTTATGGTCTTTATGTAACGTGGTTGTTCACTGAACTTACGACAGGGAAAATTTGTTGAAAAATGTTGAACTGTTGATCGCTGAACGTCCTAGGTATGTTGTAAACACAACTTCAGTGATGTGGCAAAACGTGAAGATTTGTATTTTCATGAAGACTCTGGCAGTTAATCAAAACTGAACAAATTTATTGTAGCTTGGAAGCTTAAATCGTTTTTTTTTTTCTTTTAAATTCTTTGCAAAAAAAATTTGTTATTCTCAATCGGTTTATTTGGCTTACGAACTTCCATTTCAAACTAGTCATAGTAGAGATAAAACTATGGAATTGGTGTTAAATGCAATTGTCGGTGAGAATTACCAGTTTTGCACAAATTTAATGCAATTTCCAGTTGACATCAATTTAAATAATTTTGTGTTGACCAAATTATTTGCCGAATTGTAGGGGTTTTTCACTAGAGATTTGGTTATTAAGCCCTACCAATTAAGACGATCGAGGAAGACTTCGGCTGTGTAACTGGCATCGAATGTCTGACATTTACTTCAAAGTTTTGTGAAAAAATCTAACACTGAATTCAGAATGTACACAACCGCGAGATTTTTCCAATTAAATTATTTTATGTCGCCATGGTTGAAATTGCTTTCAACTGGAAACTCAAAAACAGATAAATTTTCGTTCTCTGTAACTTAACCATAACTCAGTGTTGGATAATTTGTAAACACTCAGTCATGTTAAAAAATTGTACGTTTTTCCAAGAACAAGAATTTTCTTTTAAAAAAATCCAATAAAATATTGCCTGTTCAATTTATTGAAGGATTGACTGCTAATCAAAAAACATTATTTTGAATGACATGATAAACTGTCAGAGCCTCCTGTAAAATTATGATTCACATTTGCAACGTAAACTGGTATATTTGTTTTTGACAAGGGAACAAAGGCATTTTTCAAAATTGCGTTCTTAATAGTCAAATGATTTAAATCAAATTATTTCATGTTAACGTTGCAAAACAAAAAAATTTAATTTATTGTTCTAATTATTTTTGGCTTATTTATGTTGACAAGTTCGAATGCCTGTGTTCTTTTGTCGTCTTGGGAGCTTATTTTCAAAAGCTCGATACCTGGTCTAGAGAAGGGATTTTTTAAATCGGTGTTCAGTGTGCACAAGTTATACAGACCACAGAAGCCGTTTTTTTTTTACAAAAACTAAGTTTGGTTGTATGCATGAAACGAAAGAAAAGCAGACATTTCTTTCAACTTAAAATGAGATTTTAACAATTCAGTTGTCCTTACCAAGATAAAAATTCCGCTGTGATTCTTTTCAACAAACATTACGGTTTTGAAACAAATTATCAGCGATTAAATACAATCGATGTCCGTTACCAAAGCTTCTATATTTCTCTTCGATTTTAAATTGTAAGGATTATCTGAAATTGATGGACCATTGGGTCGTTTATCCAGCAACTTGCAGTTGGAGAATTGAATCAAACTGCAATAAAAATTCCAACCTTTTTTGTTAAACCATGATACAATAATTCGTCGGCAGTGTATTCAACAAGCAAAATTGAAGAATTTGAGTTCTAATTTGGCACAAATTACCATGTTATCGGCTTTTTGATGTAATTGTTGCTATTGTTTTACTTACAATTGCCTTTGCCATGCATTATTCAAAATTTTCTTTTGGGAACACAAGGCTCAAAGGAAACATTGGTGTCAAATTTGTTTTGTGTTACTATCTCCTGTAAATCATACACAGCAGAGCACAAAACAAACGATACATCAATTCAAATGCTCTCCAAGAAAAAAATTCAACATTGACCTTTTGAACTTTCATTGTGAAAGGATTTGTGAATATGAAAACGACGTCGAAACGTTCTTCGCTTCCAGGAACCTTGACAATTTTGGAGATTATTGTTTTGTCATTTGACAGCGAGAAAAGTTAACGTGGTTTAAACGTTGGTTTGAACATGAGTTTGTTGTCCACTTGGCAAAAGACCCGATGATAAAGGGTATAGTTACTTTAATTTGGTTTCGCTTGCGTTTTGTTTTGGTCTGTATAACTTTTATTTGAATAACTTTGGCAATCAATTTGCGAGTGATAAAAGCGACGTGTTTTTAGTGCAAGGATGGAGCTCGAAACAAGAGCTTCCTCGCACGAACCAGGCATTGGGTTTTAATATGGGCTCTTAGTTTTACGTTATAGTTTTAACGTTGGATGAAAAGGCATTTTCTGCCAGCTGGCTCTCGATATAGTACAGGGAACTGAATTTAAAATTTAAAAAGTTATAGTTGATAACAGAATGTGTCAACTCGGCAAGAATGTATTTATTAGACAAAATGAAGGCGTGAAATTGTTTGTTTTCTATTCTAAATTTTATCACTTGCGCCATTCCAAATTACCGCTTGTTTCAACATAATAGAATGCTGACACTAGAAGGAAATATGGAGCTATGCAACTTGTACGTTTTATGTTCCAAATTTTATCTTGCTCTTTACTTAGTAAATATTTGTTATTTTCTTTAGCGGTGAATTGATTAGGCGACGCATTTTCCCCTGTGCTACAAAGAGAACTGGCCGAAACGAAAAGGTCTTGTTATTTAAAGCAACTCGACAAGCTATGAACCTTTCGAGGTCTACGATCGATTGGACATAAAATTAGAAACGTTACAACACCAGAAATCCAAAACGTTCTCGACTTGTTATTCTTTCGCAAAGCAAAATTTTCACCGAGTTGTTTTCTAGCCTGTCGTGTTTCTTTTAATATCCTCCATAAATACACCATCTCGTGCAAGAACAGCCCAATATTTTTTGATGTCAAGTTTATTGAAAAACTGGATCCATAAACAGATTCTGCATCCTGAGATTAGCAGAAATTTAAACTTTCGTGGACTTCGCTGTAAACTGAAGGAGTACTTAAACTTTGAAGTATACGATATTTGCAAAGCTGGATGTATTGCGTGCAATTCTTTCAGCTTTGCAAAAATTGTGTATTTCAAAGTTTCAGTTCTCCTTCAGTTTAAAGCGAAGTCCATGAAAGTTTAAGTTTTTGCTAAATTCAGGATGGAGAATATGTCCATGGAACCAGTTTTTCAATAAACTTGACATCAAAAAATATTGTGCTGTTTCGAAAAGGGGCGAGTTTGTAGTAGTTTCATCCAAATTTTGAGTTTAAAATGTTTTGCGCGAGATAGTGTATGCTCTTTTGGCGGAAAAAATGTTCAAAGGGAACCTCGTTAAATTTCTTGGCAAAATTGTTGCCAGGGGAAACGCTGTGCAAATTTTTTCAAATTTTCCCGCCAAAAGACTTAGTATATAGAAGAAGAAAAAATTTGTTACACCTTTTAATTAAATAAACGATTTTCACTTAAGCAATTAATCAGAAAGTGTTGTAAAGATAAATAAGAATAATTAAAGAGAGAGAATAAAGACATTGAGACAAAAACAACTGTTTATCTTTATTGTTGTTGACTTTTAAATGACAAATTTATTAAATACAAGATACTAAATATTCAACTGGCTATGAAAAATTTGAAAAAAATACGGCGGGAAAATTCTAGATTTTCAAACAGATGTTAACTACTTGGAATAATTTTAAAAAACGGCGCATGCGTATTTTGAGCGCCCGTATTTTTTCTAAGTCTTTTGGCGGGAAAATTGGAGACATTTGAACAGGGGTTACTATAGCAATTATAAAGGCAAAACATTTGCATTTACAGTGCTCTTGAACGCAAAGATTTGAGAAAGTTGTGTAAAATAAATTTTAATGAACACTAACTTCTTTTGTGACAAATTTACTCAGTACAACTTGCTTACAACCGTTGCATGCAAACATTAAAAACAATTGTACGATTTTGAAACGTGCCTCAAGACCTCAAAAACCGGCTTAGAATTTTCTCTAATTTTGCACGTGGCCGATAAAACAAAACATTGCGCCATGAAAATTGGTTCTTGTTTGTCAGTTGTGTTAACGTCTTATTGATACAGTGCAACACAAGACATAACTAACATTATTGATAAATTGGAGCGATCATCAGTCGAAGAGAACTGATAAACAAGCCTACTTTAAACTAAAAACGAAACATGAGCGACGGAAAATCGATTCTTAAGCTTTGCTAAAAGCTGAAGTTAAGGTTGCTGGCGGCTAACTCGAATCTTCGACAAGTAGCGTTATCCTAGATAAGAAATACCGGGTCAAATTCTACAAAGCTTTAAGTTTCAGGGCAAACAAATATGAACCATTAAGAGCTACAAGGCTATTTGAAGCCGTATTACTTCTAGGAGAACGCAAACATTTCCATTAAACAGCGAGTTCAATAAGTTCCAAGACTTCAAGTTTTTTAGGCAACAAGTTTCTACAAAATCGGCTGGACAGAAATTTTGCCGCACAGATGATTGTTGAATTTGGTCTCAAAATATTATGTTTGTGTATTTGCGTCACCTGTTGCAAGAACACTTACGTAATGATAAGATCGCATGTATTTTTTGACAACATGATATCACCTAAAACTCTGCTGAAAAATCAGAAAATAATCGAAAATTCCCAGTAAAATACATGCAAATGATGAACAGCGTGTTTACAGTGTGTAACTTGTTATTCTAAAGATATTCTATTTTGTTCAACTTGTGAAAAAAACTATACCGATTCGATTTCTGTTATTTCTAAATGTGCTAAAATCCAGCACGTATACAAAAGACCTCACCTAGTTTCAGGCATTTAGCCTCGACGAAACCCAAAGGATTTGGCTCGTCAATTTGGGAACTTCACGTCTTCCATTTTATAAATGTTTTAAAACCTTTGTATCGGTGAAAATTATTCAAACTTGCCACGTTCTGGGATTTATTTGCCTCTTGGGAATCACGGGCTTTCCCCTTGATCATTGTTGAAGCAAATCGTTGCAACACAAATTACAAACGCAAAACACCAAGCCACATTATCAATTTATTTGCCCATGAACCGTAATTCACAAAGAAATGAGTCACCAAATGGCGCTTGAGTCGCTTAATTGTTTATGTCGTTTGTCCTAAAGTTAAGGCTTTAGAGAATTTGAAAATTCCTTGTGAAGAACTTACTTGCCGAAAATCCCATTAATAAAATGGAGCCTCAGGGGTAATAAATATAGCTGCCCGCCATTTTGACTGATTAAAAACAAAAACTAGCTCTCGATTTGCACTGAGAGATCGTCCAACAACACTGAAGACGAGCACGATTTGACTTAAACAGACTTAAAAAAAAACTTTTTGTTTTCCTTCTGAAAACTATCCATTGGACACACTTTATTGACAAATTGAAAACTGACGAACGGGCGCAATTTTTTAAAGAAAAAAACCGTTAAAATCTACGTTGTTTCACAAAGATATCACCTCTTTTGTAACCTTTAAATACCAATAAATGGACGCAAACTGAAAACACATTAAAATGGCCCACGTTTGCCTTTTTCGTATATTTTAAAATTCCTGCTGATTAAAAAAAAATGAAAAATGCACGCAATCCGAAAAGTAAAAACGGACTAAAATGACATACGTTTTCCACTGAGAAAACTTTCTTTACTTCTGAGCAATTACCGTCGCTGAGGTCAGTGAAGATTTCGAAACACGTCAATAACTTTTTTTGTAACCTTGAAATCCTGTTTGATTGAAAGCTGACAAATGGACGAAACTAAAGTGGAAACAAATGAAACTGGCCCACCTTTTTTCACCAAGAATTCCACTTTTGGGAGCTTTTAAAGTCCTATCCGATTGAAATCTGGTAAATGGATTCAATTTAAGTGAAACCATTCTAAATTTTGTTTGGTCTCCGTTTCCACTTTCCCTTTTTGTAAGTTTTGTAATTGTTGTTTAATTAAACTGACTTTTAAATAGACGCAATGCAAAAGGAGACTAAAAATAATCTTAAAAGGCCTACAATTTTCACTAAGAAATTGCCTTTTCATACAATTGAAAATTCTTACTGAAAAAGACTCTGACCGACGAACAAAACCAATTTAACTGAAAATCAATTAATATAGCCTAGGTTTTCTGCTGTGAAATCACCTTTTCGGAACGTTTAAGAAATTGGCTACGGACGCAATTGAACTGCCGACAGCTTAAATGCCAACGTTTTCACAAAAAATAGCCTGTTCACAGCTATCATATTCTCGCTGAAAAGTGACAAATGGATCGACGCAATGTTAAGAGGCATTTTCTGGTCATATGCAATTTTTCCTTAGTCTTATGGAACTATCTACTTTTACCAATCCTAAAATACATCCATTAATTTGTAGTTCAATGCTATGTGAATTTTTTTGGAAATTTTTAGTGATTTTTCAGAGTGTTGTTTTGTGAAATAAAACTAAGATGATTTCCCGATTTAATTAGCGATTCTGAATTTCAAAGTTCTAAGTTGAAGGATACCAAACCAATGGGCTAACAACCCGAACAGCTGTCGCGTGCGGGTGGAGCATGTTTCTCTCTTAAATCACATAACATATAAAAATTCAACAGAATGACTTCTTAACCGAAAACAGCCTACGTTTTTCATCAAGGAAACCCTTGCTGGGTGAAAACTGATTAATGGACGCGATTTAACAGAAAACTACAGTAAATTAAATTGTTTACGACAGTTTCACTAGACACCCTTGTTCGAAACTTTTTAATTTTCATTGACTGAAACTAAAAAATGGGTGCGATTTCACTAAAAACAGACTAAAATACAATTCGTTTTCCACTAAGAAATTGCTTTTTGTAAAGTTTAAAGTCCGCAATAAAAATGAAAACAGATTTGCTGAGATCCGAAATACGGAAGCAATTTAACTGAAAACAAACCCCCTCATACGGCCAAATTAAAACTGTCAAAACTACACGATTCAACTGGAGGTAGACCAAATCCACACGAATCCACCCTTTTATTAAAATGTAGTTCCCTAACGTGACTGACGATAATTTAATTGATTAGTTCATTGGAATGAAAACCGAGGATTTGCCTAATAAAAGTTTCACTGGGAAACAAGTAAAATTGTTGCAGCTGTCACTCCCAAAATAGCTGTTTTCACAAGAGTATTTGTTTGGTTGTTTCAACATTATAATATCATGTCAGTACTAAAGTCTTGCATGTGATATCTTACTACAGCAACTAAATATTCCCAGGCTGAATATTCCCTGACTGAAAACTAATCTTGACAGAAAAGTGAAAGTGTTAAGTTTCACGTTTTTTACATATTGAAGGTTCTTACTTTCCGGTCTGTGCATAAAACCCAAAGTCTAACTAAATGTAACGTTAAATGAGAATGTTTAAAACTTATTTGGAAAGGTAGAAAGCATATTCCGCAAAACGCTGCTTAAAGATTAAGACAACACTTAAGCATAAACGTGACAAATCATCTTCCAACCAAAATGGTTTGATGTAACAAATGTCGCTTTAAAAGAAATGAATTACAAAAATTAGCAAACCAAGAACACAGACAATATCCCTTGAATGTTGTTCTACGTGAAGAATATCAATCTCTTAAAACAGTACAACAAAATGGTGATCTGTAAGAGAAGCGAATACTACAATACCAGTACAATACAAAGACTGGAAGATACTGTAATAAATTCCTCTGAGAAACACTTAAGACCAAGCACTAGTGGCTGTCTTATTTCCAATCACTTCATACAAACGGACTCCTAAATTCTGATCAGCGGAAAACTGTCTAGTTATTAATGAATTGCAAAAACTAGAGGCTAGCAAAATGCAATCATACCCCGTGGATTACTTCATACCGACACTGAAATACGTACGGCGGTGAAAAATGAAGAATATCGAATCTCCTTTTTCGGTGTAAATAAACAACGAAATGATTAAAGCTGACTAGCTTAAATGAAATGATTTACTGTCCCTTTATCAGAAACTTTTCAACACTATTCTTAACCCGAGTGCAGTCCCTCAGACTTGGTGTGGCGATCTCATTACACCATTACTGATTTAAATCTGGTAAAAGAAGTGATCTGTCAAATTACTGAGGAATTTGCGTTTCTAATTGTCTGGGAAAACTATTTTGTTCTATTTTAAACCAAAAGCTTCACGGGCATGTCAAACTCGCTAAATTAAGTGCACTTCACAAATCTCAAATTAGCTTCGCACCAAAAAACTGAACGGTAGAACATGTCCTTACACTGCGTTTATAATTGATACGTTTGTTCATTATCACCAAGAAAAAAAGTATTCGCCTGTTTGTGGATTTCAGGAAAGCTTTTGATTCGGTCTGGCACGACGGTCTCCTATATAACAGGGGCACCCAACGAGAAAACCTTAGCAATATACTTGAAATATCATTTTCTGATTGTTTCAGAGCTTTTTAAAGGCATATTTGTGCAAGCTAATGCTGGTTGATTTGTTCGGCATTTTTAGCTAAAACTTAAGACCGCAGAAAATTTTAGGAAACAGAATCCTATCCGCCGAAATTTCCGAGCTGCTGATGGCTCTCCAAAAATGTTAGCTGACCTTATTTCACACTCTTAAGCGGCCTTCATCCGTCAAACTAATGTTGGCCAACTCTTGTTGGCAAACTCAAATTGGTGCGTGTGAACGACACAACAACATGTTGGCAAACTGTTGGCGAAAAGTTGGCGAGAATAGAGACAAGTTTTATTTTTCGCCAACAGTTTGCCAACATGTTGTTGTGTCGTTCACACACACCAACAACACGAATTGGCCAACAGTTAATTTGACGTCTGAAGGCCGCTTTAAACGACATATTCGTCCCTTAAAAAACCATAGGAATTGAAAAGTCCTCTTGTTGCGAAAGAAATCTCTAGTTTTCACTGCAATTAAATCCGAATACACCATACGATTTAGCTAGGCCTTCCGAACAGATATTCCCCGAATAGAACCGTTTGGTGCCCCTGATATACGATGCTGCAAATTAATGTTGAAAGAAACTTTTATAAATTGATCAAGTCTTTACTTCAATTCTTCTTGTGCCATAAATATTGGTAACAGCTAAACACGATCTTTTTGAAACTCAAGAGATGTACGCCAAGGTTGCATTTTGAGTCCATTGCTCTTTAACCTTTACGATAACTACTGCTTACTTTTTTCGTTTGAGAGTACCTTCACTGATCCTTTTGTTTTACAAATGGCACCAACTTAAACTCTCTTTCATATGAAGATGATTCAATTGACTTTGACGATCAAAAACAGGACTTCAGAAAAAACTTCAAAATGGTCTCAATACGTTATCCTCATATTGCAGATTGTGGATGTTAAACGTCTATAAATCCTAAGAAAACAAAGGTAACGGTCTTTCAAACGCGCGCAAGGGAATATGATTTTACGTTTCACACAGGCAATGAAAACATTGACATCGTTCAAAATTATACCTACTTAACTAGGGGCTCGCATTTCTTCCACATCGTCCCATCACTTACGAGAAAAGGCTCTTCATTGCTCTTTTAGTCTAGACGACATTTAAAAGTTAGCAGTTTGAAATCATTTCTTGCTTGCAAAATTTTTGATGCCAAGAATTGTCCAATTTTGGCTTATTATAGCGAAGTCTGGGGTGTCTACACTAAACCAGATTTCAAATCTTAAAACCGTTCTCCAATTGAAAAAAAAAACACAGTATTCTAAACGTTATTTAGAAGTTAACAACAAGGCATCCAATATAGCCTGCAGGGCTCAATTTGCGATTGCCTCTGATCATCGGTTGATATAAATCAAAGAATTCTTAATTACGAAAGTTTTCTTTAAAGTTAGTATCAAAATCCTCTTGTAAAACTGTTGCTGCTAATGCCAATTGATATCCACTGTACTAGCTTTTATTCCGATCTCACGAAGATGTTCGACTACCATAATTTTACTGACTTCAATCGTGCTTCTTTACATGACGTTACCATCAAGCGCAATGTAGATCTTGTGAAAGAGAATTATATCATCCATTGGAAACATACCTTTAAGCACTCTCTCAAAAACTAGAATTTTATGGCATTTTTTAAAAATAGCCATAGACCATTGACTTATTTGAAAACACCCTAATAGAAAACCTTATATAAAACTGGAAATAAATAACCACAACCTCAGGCTTAAGATCGAAACCGGTAGATACGATGAAATTTCTAGGTGTGAAAGATTGTACTTTTTGTGGACTCAGTCGTATTGAAGATGAAAGAACCAGCTGAAAGAACCCCGACAATTTTGTTGCTATCAATCTGGTTTGATAATTAACATTCAATTGTTTTTCCCTCTTCTTCCATTTTTTTTTTTTTTATTATGGCATGCTTTCTGCAATGCACTGATTTATAGTCATGCAAGCTGAATAAAGCTGCTGTTGTTGTTGTTGTTGTTGTTGTTGTTGTTGTCGTTCACAAGCTGTTGTCGTTTTTGTTGTTAAACTATTAAAATAAAAGCTACTGAGCAATACTTTCCTGTGGCGCTGTTTATCGTCCTGTACAAGGTGGTTCTAACTTTTGCTTTTGTGGATAAAATCCTAAAGTGTGACCATTCAAATGAAAGCTACTGAGCAGTACTTTCCTGTGGTGCTGTTTATTATGCTGTACAAGGTGGTTCTAACTTTTGAGTCTGTGGATGAAATCCTAAAGTGTGACCATTCAGATGAGAGCTACTGAGCAGTACTGTCCTGTGGTGCTGTTTATTGTGCTGCACAAGGAGGTTGAGTCTTTTGGCGATTTTCCGGAATTGTGACCATTTAAATAAAAAATGTTGAGCAGCCCTTTTCTATTTTGTTTTTGTTAGTTATCTACTTTGTTTGTTCTTTTGTTCTTTTCAATTTCTATCGAGAGAGTTTACAGCACGTTTTAATAAAACAGCTGAAGGTTTGTTGTCTCATTCTCCATATCCTCTCTGTTCTTTCTGAGAACTAACAAAACAGACGCTTCCGAGTCCCGTGCGTCTTATTTTCGCGTTCCCTTTTCTATTTTTTTTTTTTTTTGGCCGTCCGTATTGTCTGAGAGCATGGATTAGGCTACTTATTCCGAAACGGATTTTTCTTCCTTATTGGCAATCGTGAAAAACTGGATGACCAAAACCTCTGCGATTGTTCCATAGTTCTCTTCATTAAGAAAAAACGGGAATTGTACTTTTTATCTTAAATGTAGTGTGATGATCGTTCCGTGTTGCAAGAGATTATGTTTTGAGTGTAGTAATCAATGATTAAAGCACTGAAACATATTTCATTCGATGACTTAAGATTGATACACGCAAGTTTCAAAAATTTAAGATTTCATTCTCTATACGCTGTATACTATTAGACGGCTCTGAATTTGGTTTGCTATATCTTGAGTTGCACTGTATTTCGAACATGAAAATTTTGTCCTCATTTACACTGTAATTCCTTTCTTTTTAGAAGAATTTTAAAAAAGTAACCCGATCTACTGTATTCACCCTCACACTGGCCACAACTGTGTTTGAAGCACACCTAAGAAAAAGAAAGAAAAAAGAATCTATGTATGTTCCATGCATGTAAAATGATTGCGCACGCGTTTGAGCCGAGGTTTCTTCTACACATTGTGGCCTCACTGCGGGTGAATACGGTAAAACGTTTAGCTACGCTTTTAAAGTTAGTTTTTCTACCTCTAGTCTTGCTTAGGTTGGCTATCTTTGTTGCTTGCTTGATTCCGCCGACATGTAAGGTTTCCTGTATCTTGTATCCTAGAAAACAGAATTATATCAATAAATGTAAGCACGTTTTGGAAATCAGTAACGATACAGGTACACTTTTTGGTTGTTTAGTTTTTTCTTTTCTTTTCTTTTCTTTTAGTCGCTATTTTAAACACTACAAGTAAACAGTGACCACAAATTGGTATCAAAATTGTCCTTCATGTTGGATTTCAATGTCAAATACAACCGATTCAAATATTTGCTTTCTAAATCATCCACAGTCCGAAGGAAACAATTTAAGCAACGTACACTTGACAGCATACAGCTCTTATAAGTCTTACAATTCTTTAGGGATAGGTTCTACTCTTCCTCTCTTTCTTCCAAGAATTAATGTTTCGTAAAAGTTGAAGTAGATATGTTTGCCTGATTCCTATCCTATTCAGGCCAAAAGTACAGAATTCCTAATCCTATTCTGAAACTAAAAAAACTGCAAAACTTCACCTTTTTTGGGACAAATTCTTTCACCATCATTGTTTGCAAAAAAACACTAATATTCACTACCAACATAGAAGAGTACTTACTGAAGACACTAAACTAGTTAACTCACCTCTTTTCAAGAAAATCACGGTTGAGATTGATGCTGTCTTCTTTCCCTTTCCGTGCTTCATGTTGATCTGTAAAGAATTAAAAAATAATTTTACGTAAAGAAATGTACGGCATTTAAGTTAAAACGCTATAAAGGAGAAGAAAAAGGTAGGGAGCTCACCATCACCGCCAAAATGCCTTTCCGTCCCTGATTGTAGGAATTTGTTGTGTGAGGGGAAAGTGGGTTGGGGTTCCCACTTGGTGGGTATTCTGTCCCTGTTTGGAACTAAACAACAGATTTTGATCACACTCTGTTCCACACCTAAGCAGGCCGGCTTCTATTCGATTACAATATCGCTTACTTCACAATTTGAAATCTTACCTTTTCTAAAGCAATGTCATGGTATGGTTAATGTTGCCTTTTTTGTGTTTTCCCATTCTGTGGAGGAGACAGAGAGTTTGTTGAGAAATGCCCGTTAACTTACTCGACTTTAATATAACTTAACTTGTGGCTCCTCATCTTGATTGACTATAATATACATCAAAATAACAATTAAAACGTTAGATAAAAAGCACAAAAGGCCTCCATGCTCCAAAGCTTTAAAACTGGTAAGACTACGACAAGACGTTGAGAGTTGCCGGATGTTAAGTAGTCCTCCATCCTCTCGTCGGACGTTTTTGGGAGACGAGAGGTTAAGCACATTTCGTTTGGGGCCGAGGTATCTTTTCTTGATCCCTGAAAACCAGCACCCCATTTCAAATCACACAACAGATTTGAAGTTCTGTATCAAATCTCACCTCTTAAGATATGCTGTTGAGGTTGATAGTTTCTCTGTTGTCTTTTTCTTATTCAAGGCTATTTCAATCTGGAGAGAAATACAAAGTACGTTAAGACATGTTGGTTTACCCAAGACGAAACACGCTAGAGAAAGGCTGGGAAGGTCCCGATGAGATGAGGTCCTAAAACTATGGTAAAACCCAGGAGATTGAAACCCAGTTATCAAAGTCCATTAGAACAGTGCACTTATAGAACTTGCTTGCAATTACAGCGATCAGACTAATGAAAGGGTGGAGATGAAAAAAAGGTTGAATACTATAGAAAAGAATCAAGTAAAAAGGAAATCCTTCAAAAGGGAAAAACAGAGAACAGAGGGACGGTGGACGCCCTCACCTAAATACCCTGTTGCAGATTGAACACAGACAATCCTTATATTTTGGCCAACCTCAATTTTCTATTTTTTTAAACAACGAAATCAAATTATTCCATATTGTAATTTCTCTCAAATGAAAACAAATACTAGGAATAAATGCAAACTTTATCCTTAGAAAGGTGAATCATTCTTGCACTGTACGTACCTCAGGATACTTGTCCATGAGGAATCACTAAGTTGACTGAGATGTGGAGATTATTTCTACTTGCCACTTTAAAGTAAACCTCAGTGGACACATAAAAGTACCCGCCTGCACAGGAAAAATAGAAAAAAAAAAACACTATTTGAAAATTTAATAGCTAAATGAAATGTCAGAATTTTTACTGTAAAGCTCCATCGGTAATGGGTGAATCTCGTGTTCTAAACGCGCTTTTATGTTATTTAGTAACGAAATGTTTTACAAACTGCGTAGACTGCGAGTAGTCTCTAATTTTGGCGATGGCGATTGTGGGGCGGGCGAAATACACACGCTCGCGCGCGAAGTTTCGAGGAGACCCCATGCGAAGGGAGCCCGCCCCACAAATCTCCATCGTTAAAATTAGAGACTACTCGCAGTCTACAAACTGCGAGTCGCTGTTAGTGTCTTGATTGAACCTAAAAAGTCCATGCTATATGCAACCGATACTCAGAAAACAGGAAAAAGGTTTTGTATCGCATTAGTTCGTATTTCTGGAAGCGTCTTTAAAAATGCAAATAAGACACAAGTGTCAAATGTGGCCGAGAATTAATTCAACCTTCGAATGACAAAATAAGCTCAATCTTTTGGCCGTCCAACCTTTGCCATATCTAAATACAAATGTTGATAAATGTTGCAAGTACCATAAAGAATATCACAACCATGATACAGCTATCTTTACCTGAAGATTAACGAATGGGTTTCAAATTTGCCGTTGTTTATCACTTATCCATTCACGATACCGTTTTGACAGCGAATGTTCTCTCCAAAGACAGGGGTTTGGCCTTCAAGCTGACTCAGCTAACTGTTCTCCTTGTCCCAAACATATCGCACTAGCGTTTAAAACTGTTTTTGAACTTTTTTCAGCGAAATAAACTGACTGCGATGTTATATTTTGCTGTTGCGGCCACGTTCGCTTCCTTCGTGTTTAAGGTGCAGAGAAAAAACTGAATAATGCATAGCTTAATGAGCTTATCTGCAATTTAAATTTAAAAAAACGTACATTTTCCTTCCAAATTGGCCCCGCGTTCCTGTTTATCCTTGCTATAGACGTGAGGGTAATTTAAGCAGTCTTTAAGCCACTGGATAGACTAATTAGTGGCTTACTTTTCGTTTTTGTCATTTGATAAGGAAGGAAACGTGAGGCGACAAGATTTTACAACAGTCAATAAACTTTTCCAAAAAAAAACTCAATTCTTCACTATTATCAAAATGTAAACTGAAAAGAATCCACTTACAGATGTGATAACGCTACGTGCAAACAATATCTTCAAAATAAGGAGTACATGAGCCTGAGCATTTTTATTGCATTCCCGGAAAAAAATTATAGATTGTAAAAATAGTAATTTCTTGTATTTTGAGCATCTCATTGGGTTGGGATGGGCGTGGTTTCAGCCCCCCATAACACTCACACCTTCGAACTCTCCTCTCGGGACGGGGCTTTAAGACGATCGATTGTCGATTCCGAAAAGGCTTTGGAGGGAATAAGAGCACAGCTCCTTACAAAAGTAAAACTAGTATTATTTTCCATGTCCAAGGCAGTAAACCAAGCAGATGGGAATGGTTCTGAAAAAACTACATGCCCGGCAGTCCAACATTTTGAGCAAACAGTTGGCTATTCCGATTACGTTACGATACGACATGGTCGTATTGTTTGACTGAAATAAAGTGTTGACAGGCCAAACGCGGCTCATATGCTCGTGCTAATGTGTTTCCTTGACCTTATAGTTTAGCTCTCACGAGTATATCCCCTATAGCTAGAGATTTTCCTTTTTTGTATGAGACTATAGGGCTTCACCTTTGATAAATCCTTTTCTGACCCCTGGTGGGTGACAGGATGAGAAGTGAGTGTACTGGAAAGTCTCTGTCGGCTTAAAATGTGTGCGGATATCAAGGATTGATTGATTAAAGTTTGTTATTGTATAAACATCGATGCAATTGTGGCTAATTTATTACAAGGAACGACAATTGCAACACTGTGGTTGTGGTCTGCCGGGCTCTACTCAGTATCTTCGAAAATGTTACCGGCTAAAAGACATGTAGACTTGACCTCATCTTCGTATCTAGTTCCTAGGTCCCTCCTGGTTTCAATGCAAACATCCAAACGTCCACGGCGCAAAAAAAACTCCACGCTATATGATCTGTATTAAAGGGGCTATGTCACGATCAGACCACTGCAAACCATAATTCGTTTTCACGATTACCCTAAATAAACGGGGGGATTTTGTGGTGTGTTGTGGTAGAGAAAAATATGGTTTTTGGTTTTCAAAGGTTTATTACATCTAAGCGACCTATCTCCTTTAAATTGCTTGTGTCTCGGGAAGGACTAGCTGGTTATTTACCTCATGGTGTCGGGGTAGGTGCAGGCTATTGCTTTGCTATTGGCACTTCATTGGTTATTGGGCGTGGTCGCACTCATTGTCGGTTGTGTCACCATTGTAAATTTAGCCTGTTCCAGGTTCTCAAATAGTAGGGACGGCACGAAAATTACAAAGGCAGCGCGAAAAGGAGCCTGGAACCTCGAACAGGCTATTGTAAATAAAGCCCCACGAGCAGGGGCCCGGGTGTCGCCCTGGTGATGAGGTTAAGGGACGGACGATTAGAAAAGTTATGAGGGGGGGGGGGGGAGGGGAGCGACGTACAAAAAAATTCATGCAAGGGAAAATTGAGAGAAAAACAATTCATGCACAGCCAGTAGCCCAGAAAACGTTCTTACATACGCAAAAAATATTCTTGTAAGGGAAATTTTAACAAAAGATTCGTGCAACTCGAAAATTCTCCACCCCCGTCCCATAACTTTTCTAATGGCCCATCCCTAATTCAAAGATATTTAACCACGCTGTAAACCATGCTCGTCACGCAGTGCCCTTCCCGAGGGAGGAGCGTTGCCTGACGAACCAAAAAACGGCTGCGTGAGGAATCTTACACATTTAGTACCAAGCCAATCAGAGTGCACACTTGCATATAACAAGGGGTTGTCTATATAATAACAGCTGATAGCCTGTTGGTGGGGAGCCAATCAGAGCATTTGCTTTCTCACATCCAAGGACTGTCTATAACAGGTGATAGCCCATTAGTAGGAAGCCCATCAGAGCGTGTGCTTGCTCATATCCAGGGTCTGTCTATATAATAACAGCTGATAACCCATTAGTAGGGAGCCAATCAGAGCGTGTGCTTGCTCATATCCAGGGTCTATCTACATAATAAAAGCTGATAGCTCATTAGTAGGGAGCCAATAAGAGTGTGTGCTTGCTTATGTCCAGCGCCTGTCTATAATAACAGCTGATAGCCTGTTAGTTGGGAGCCAATCAAAGGAAATGCTTGCTCATATCCAGGGGCTGTCTATATCATAACAGCTGATAGCCTGTTAGTAGGAAGCCAACCAGAGCACACGCCTACTCATATCCAGAGTCCGTCTACATTATAATGGCTGCTATTTGGATTTCTGACTTCACATTATATGGCGACCTTTGCGACATCGTTACTTACGTCTTGCATTTAGAAGTTCAACTGACTAAGAAACAAAAATCACAGGAGAAAAAGCCCCCAAAAAATTGCTCAAGTAAAAAACCATTCATTATTCAACGATTTCTTTCTATGTCCACCACAGTCGCTATCAATTTATCTTATCTAAACGATTACTTCTCAATAAATTTACGCCAATGACAGATCACAGGATATGACCCTATTCTAAACTGGAGACAGTAGCAACAAAGGTTGTTTACAAAGTTTAAGCCCTCAGTAATGAAATATTGAATAAAACACGTCTTGTGCCATTGCAACGCATAGTTTATTGTTAACAGCTGTTAGTTAAGAACTGCTGACAGAAACAAATTGCTAAAAGAATATAACAAATATAATAATGACGATAAAGCTACTTTTCCATCCCTGTGGTCACTAATAAAACTACTTTTAAGTTTATTTACAAAATTAATTATTAATTTTGTCTCTGAATTGAAACTAATACTGTCTAAAGTTACACATGGGGAATGTCTAGAAAAAAATATTTTGTATATGGGCTTTGAATCCCTCCCAAACACATTTAACTTGTCTCTTAAGTCTGTCAGTCTCTTTTTTCCTCAAATGATAGTTTATTGAACACAAAACTAGCTCACTTAGGCCAATGCATATGTCTTGTTTCTGCAGCATGAAGCACCTGGAACAGTACCGCTCCCCGTGGATGATGGGATACTAGCCATCACAGGGTACCCAGCATTAAGTGATTAGGAACAATACTGCACCCCATGGATGGGATGCTAGTCCATCACAGGGTCCCCAGCAATTTGTTGGGACTTCCCAACAGTTCACTGATACCCATTTATACACCTGGGTTGAGAGAATCAAAATGCCTAAGGGCAAATCAATATGGTATGACTCGCTTAAAACTGTTCCATGTAACTTTTGAAGCTTGAGCACAATCTTGATCACTGATTTATCATTGGCTATCTTGCGCTCCCGTTATCTTGAACAATTTAAGGTTTTCCTTCTGTATCTGATAAAGCAGGAGTCTATTGTAAACACTGTGTGGCACTGCCAAGGCTTCTATGTGAAACCTAAAAAATCTCATGTTTTTCCACCACTCATGCAAGTACAAATTCACTATTCCACTATCATTTGGGGAATAGACTGCTTTTAGTCTCAGGCAGGCCATTATCGAGGGACATGAAGCACAAGTTTAGCAGTTCCAGTCATGTTAGCAAACAAGAGTTTGTGTGTGAATATCAAAAAAAGTTTGCCAACTTGCAAAAAAACAACTATTTTAGCCATGTTCACACACACCAACCTTAAGTGGTGTTGAGTTGCTAAGTAAAAGTACCTTAACCCTTTCACTCCCAGAGTCAGTTACAGAGACATATCATTTGGTTCTATCTTTTGAGTCTACGGATGAAATCCTGTGGTGTTACCATTTAAATGAAACCTCTTCAGCAGTACTTTCATGTGGTACTACTTATATTTAAGTATTTTACAAAATGAAATGTGGGATTTGTCTTGAGTTTTGATTTTAGGCACTCTTGGGAGTAAAAAGGTTAAGTGTTTTGATCCTGTTGTCCCTGCTGTATCCATGCAACACATCCTTGCTGAGAATTTCACTGCTACATTTTGCTGCAACACAAACCCCCACAACAGCTCACCTTTATAATAAGAATTACTCTTACTGAGCCAACAGCTGGCTAAAAATATTACAACTTCTGCAGCACATGTACATGTAATGCCTATGTCTTGCACAAAATAATTTTGCAATTGATTTTTTTTTTCTTCTTAAATACCAGCTGCAACTCGAAAGAGAAAATGAACTCTTTAACATGTCTGAGAAACAACATAAAAATTGAATGGACAAACTTTAGGATTTAGTCCACAGACTCTATGATTGAGCTAATACTGTGATACAAAATGTTTGACTGAGATCAAGGGGTGTAGAATGGTAGCATCCAAAAGTTACCAAGTAGTCAGTGAGTCCCTTCTTTACAAAATCAGAGCCTGAGACTTATCTTTTCTATTAAATCAGAGTGTGACTTAATTTTTTTTGAAATTAAAGCACAAGACACTGAGGTGGAACTTTTCAAGCCAAGAAAGTACAAAAGTACACTAAAGTTTAATTGAGCTTGAAGAGTTTGGGTCATCCAATACTATTTTCTTGCCTGAAAAGGCTCAGAAACGAACATTTCAAGAATACCACATCTAAGTCTAAAAATCTGAACTATTGAGAATGTCACTGACTGTAGCATGCACCAGCTACTGAGACTAAGATTTTAAGACTCAGATAAAATTTACCACAAAGCATCACTTTTGATATACCATTCCACACTCCTGAGAAGGAGAAGGCCAAAGGTAAAATCTTAGCTACAAAAAAAACTGCATTCTTCACCTTTTTTAAATAGGCTTTTGCCATTATACCGATTTTATGAATCCACTTTACTCCTATGCAGGTTTAACCACCTGTATACCTGTTTGGCATTCCTACATTTCTGTTTTCTGGACGGTTCTAATATTTTTTGCCACAACGGTAAGGCTCAAAGTTCTACAATATGATCAATGGTGAACCAATTTCTTTCGGAATCACCCTTCAATTTAATCTTCAGTTATAAGTAAGCCTGTAGATACCTGCTATTAAGATGTCTTTTAATGTAACATCAGGCAAGCTCAGTTGTTAGTACAATAGTATCCTGGGGGTAGTGCAGGTGCAATCTTTTGGGACTATTCAGGTCTAAAGCTAACAGAATACATGTAATACATAATTATATCAGGCCCAAAAAGAACTAATTCTACCTATTCTGAGCAAACCAAAAAGATTAATTCTTTTAATCCAAGTAAACCAAAACCCTTCCAAAAGAATGCAGCATTACCTTTTCTCAGTAAACCAAAACCGTTTCCAAAAGAACACAATTCTGCCTGTTCCAAGGAAACTGAACAGTTTATTCATTTTTGTATGTTTTTATAACTTCCTGCTAGACATACTTGTAACCGCAACAATTCTAGTTTCTACCATTCGCGATTCTTCTTAGATATTTTATATGCTGTAAGTCTATGCTCATAAGAAATCGTATGTCTGTCTATGTCTATGGGATAGTTTCCAAAAATACGAAAACAAAAGCACCATCATTATAAAATAAATTATGTATTCTGAGTAGTCCTATTGTGAAATAGTCCCAAAAGAATGCGCTGTGTATTTTAAAGTCAACATTATATTACACATTACAACTCACATTAAAAAAAAAAAGGAAATCTGTAGTATGTCTACTTGATTGTACTTGCCGTGGGGGGGGGGGGGGGGGGATATTATTATATGTTTTCTTGAGTACTTAATTATACCACAACCCCAGACCACCCATGTTATATTCAGTGACTGAATACACAGTCATGTAGGCACCCTTACACACAAAATATTCATTATATTAGTTCCAACAATGTTTTTTTGTTGTAATATGCAACCTTCTGTGCCTATATTTTTAATCATCCATACCATTTTGCACCCTCTTTGATGGTGGAATCAGATGAGTGGGAAGTTCATCGGGTAAATCATCATCATCCAGCTTGATTTTAATCAAATACATCGCCACCGCAAACTCATCCTGGTCTAGCTGCCCGTCACGGTCAATGTCTGACAGAGTCCAAATTTTACCCAGAACTGTGTTTTGTAGTTTTGACTTCACCATCTCCCTCTTTGCAACAGCACCAGTGATCTTTCCAGCCCTTGGGTTTAAGCTTTTAAAGAGCCTATCATACTCTTCTTTGTATTCCTCCACCACCCATGCGTCTGACTCGGCACCAAAAGCCGCACCCTGGCAAGCACCTGATGCAAATGGATTATTGGTTGAGTGGCTGACAGCAAAGGCACCTCCCCTGACAGCTGCCTCATCACCAAAGTTGCTGTCCTTTTCCAAAGGTATCATTCCCATAAGACGTGGGATGTCATTAGCCAGCATGCGGTCAAGCGACTCAATCAGCTTGAGTCTCAAGGGATGGAACTTAGAGAAGTCATACTTGCGCAACTGCTCTTTGAATTTTAACACTGGAGGGAAGTCACCAGGCGAGATGTTGTGCTCTTTCTGGATCTTCATGTACACGTCAGAAAGCTTGTTTAGCAGTTGCTCCTTTTTTTTGTCTTTGCCAAAAACAGCTGGCATTTGGTTTTTCAGTTCTGCTATGACATAAGCATGAACCTACAACAGAAAACACAAAATACAAGTCTATGTTAACCCTTCAGTCTTGGACGACATAACTGGGGGTGCAATAATGGTGTGGTGAGGTCAGAGATCTCACCTCCCACCAATGTCGACCAGGTTCAGAGACAAACCTTTCTCCACGGTTTTATCTCTGAATCCAGAGTACTAGGTTTTCCTGTATCTATAAAACCAATAGACGTTTAATGGAGAGGAACATGCACGGCTTCAAATTACATCCTCATCCTGTTCTTCAGTAATATATATATACTGAATGAAGATTGAGATCACGGGGAGTTTGCTGTCCTTTAGAGATTGTCCCATGTCTCTGTTCTGTTCTGTTTGTTTTAGTAATGGATTGAAATTTCTAATGTAATATTCGTTTCCTTCAAGGAAAATTGTTTTGTCATCAACAATTTAAGATAAGTCTTGTTAGCACTGGTAGATAGTTTTGAGAAGTTACCTACGATCTGAAAACTGCTTTCCAAATAGACTGTCATCTCCAGAAACCTGAGGCACGTTACACTTGTGTTACAGCTGATTTCACTGCTACGTGTAGCTGTGGGTTTTCAAAGCTTTATTTGCAGGCTATGTTTCTCATAACCACAAAGTGTTGAAAGAAAGTAGCAGATATTCTGCTCTTTCATGATTCTTTATAACTCAGAAAAGTCTTTTTTCTGCAAACTAATTTCATTTGCAAATTTCCAGAATTATTTTGTGACCTTAGGCAAAATCATGACAGACGAATTCACCTTGGGCCATGATTATTCGCCCACGGTCACGAACAAACAATTACAAAAAAGCAAAGAATTTGCCAATTTCCTTCATGACTTTGTGATTATGAGAGAATCAAGATGGGAGAATCATAGCAAATGACTCACGCTTGAATACCTGGGTCTAAACATAGCTGTGAAATCGGCTGAAAGATAAGTAAAGTCAGACACTTTTCTCTTTCTCTGGCGTAATTTAGGATTTGGGCCAGTGAAGTATTTTTCTGCTCATTAATTCTTCAGGTCTCTTAATCTTAACACGATCTTGTTGGGTAAATAAACACACGAATTAGAGTTATTGATGCTCGTTGCTTCCTTCAAAGCATCAGTAAGAATGTAATAATTTTAAGAAGACTTTTAATGACACTTGAAATCCTTTTAACTTGACTTAGGGGCTGTTTACATGGAGGGAGGAAGATCCTAATGCTAGGAAGATCCTAGAAGGTGGATCATCCTAGCGCCATATGTTTTCTGTATTCAGTTTACATGCACAATGTTGTACTTGGCCCTAGTGCTAGGATCTTCCTAGTGCTAGGATCTTCCTAGCTCAGAGATAGGAAGATCCTAGCACCATGTAAACTACCTTCGCCCAGAAGATCCTAATACTAGGGACAGAAAAACAAATATGGCGGCGGCCGGGCGTTCAGCTGCTAAAGACCGACAGTTTTATTTGATTTCCAGCAACCACCCCAACCAAACTGTTTTGCATGTAAACCAAACGAAAATATGTTTCGCCTTCTAGGATCTTCCTAGTGCTAGGATCTTCCTCCCTCCATGTAAATAGCCCCTTACAGCTGTTCATAGCAGGACAAGTTAGCCATTCAGTTCCACTCTAAATGGTTTGAGCCCAGGAATCAGGCATGCAGAATGGATACATGTCCTGTATGCAGAATGGATGATGTAATGAATATATGAAAGGCAATCATATATAAGTCGGATAAGTATGATCGTTCGGGTGAGTAAGTATAGTCCTGAGAAGGACTATTTGTGATGACATTGACTGATGTTTCCACAACCTGAGCGGAAGTCATCATCAGAGCTAAGTGGATTGTGAATTGTTAGTAGATGTTATAAGTTTCTGATGACCTGATTGGTCACAATATTATTGGTCGTCTGTTTGTAGAGCCATGATTTTATTGACTGTGAAGACTGTAAAACGTGATTGGTGCTTTTCAATCCATCTTTTGTTAGTCACTTGTCCGTTAATGTAGGATAAGATTTAGTAGCTCTTATCAAGATTAGATCATTGGTGATATTATTTTTATCGTTTTCATTTTAATGTCTTGTAAAGCGCATTTGATCATATTTACATGTTAATTTGCGCTATATAAGTATTAAATATTATTATTATTATTGTTATTATTATTAGGTCTACTGTGAGTAAAATTGGTCAGTTTGTCTATTGTTTGTCTGCCTCATTGATGTCACCAATAAGTCGTTTGTAAGCTGCAGGCAGTTGTTGGCAATGGTTCAATGGTGTTCAGTTTCACTTGACATTCATAAGTTCATTGCAAAGTTTGCATTTTGATTGCCAACTACATTAGGAAATTGCCAAGCTCATCACAAACTTTCCAACTTTTGAACAAACTTCAGATATTGTTTGTCAAACGTTTTGTGAAATGTCTCATAAAAAATCAAAGGTAATGCCACTAGTGGTGAAACAAATTAGACTAGAATGGCAAAAATCACTCCATGACAATAATATATTTCCATTTCAGCCCAAGTAGTGGAATTGTTTAAGCAAAATTTCCTTGATTAGTCTACTGAGTAATCAGTCAAGAGACAAGCTCATTATTGTCTCAATTCTCATGAGACTAAATTCTCTACTCAATTCTCAATGCTTGGTTCTTGGTTCTCAATACCCATTCCTCGCAAAAATTTAGTACTGAGAATCAAGTCGAGAATCCACCGTACCGAAAAAGATGGCGACTGGTACATTTACCCATAGTTCTTAGTGAGCCATAACCATAAAATCGCTCATAAAAACGCAAAGAAAAGTTCTAAAAACTTCTAAAAACTTCAGAATGTTGCTAGCACAAGGACAAATTTGTGGAAAAAATATGGCTTTTTATGTGCCTTTTGGCCATGTTAGGTTCACAAGGTATTGTGGTAAAATGTACAGCCGCCATCTTTTTCCGTACGGTGGATTAAGAATTGAGAGAGACTGTCAACTTATGTTTGCACAGTACTGTAAAATACAGTGTACAAAAAAAGAACTGCAAATGCTATCAGTCTGTTAATGTTTAACAGTCATGAAGAAAAATAATGTCACCTGCAGAGGTGCACTCCCAAGAAAATAAAAAATTATTGCTTTTTTGACAGTTGACAGTTAAAGTTTAGGCTGTATAACAGTTGACAACTAATCCCATTGATATCTTCCTCCATAGGGTCTTCCCTGTTGTATGCAATGTGCTCAATCAACAAGCTGTTTGGCTTGTAGATTCTGTTTTGGTGCCAAGAAACCACTGTGACAACCCAACTATACAACTATATCATGGACCAGCCCTTGACTAAGATGTTCAACTACAAAAAAGATCTGTAGCCCTTTCTTTGATTGGATTGATAACCCTCAACCGTCCGGACCTCGATGTTGAGATGTGGTGCTGTAGTGGTTAGAGTGTTGGACTTCAGACCTGAAGGTTGGGGGTTTGACCCCCCGACCCTGCCACCGTGTTGTTTCCTTAGACAAGAAACTTTACCTCACATTGTCTCTCTCCACCCAGGTGTATACAATGGGTTCCGGTGACATACTGCTGGGGGTAACCCTGCAATGGACTAGAATTCTATCCTGGGGGGAGTAGCAACACTCGCAGTTCATTCATGCTACAGAAAACGGGTTAAGCTCTGGCACATGTGATCTTTACGGTTCATGTGCGACTTAACTCTTTTGTTTGCCAGTTGAAAAAACATGGCTACGCATAACCTTACTCAAGTGGCACAGGGTATCCTGCATTAGTGAATAAACAAAGGTCAAGCAAGCAACAAGCAACCTTTCAGACACGGAATGTGAAAGAAATCCCTCAGTGAATCACCCAATACTTTTTTTCCAAACTGATTATTTGAAAACCAGTTACTAGACACTTGTCATTTGAGACCAAATTTGCAAACGTTTGTATTTTGATCACATGTCGCATTGTAGTAAATTTGTCTATATTATCACAAGGTTAAGGCAAAGGCAAAGTCATAAACGAGCTAAGGAGGTCCACATCGCCGGAACTTAACCTGTGGTGTTGCAGTGTTGCTTTTTTTTTGTGCGGTATTTCAGTGAATAACATCCCACCTTGCAGTATTGTGGTGATCTCAAACCCTATGGTGTGCAATGTTTATACTTTTAAATCCACAGAGTTAGGTGAAACAAAATTACAGTACCGCTCAAAGGAAAGTTACCACCCTCTTGCGAGACGCAAATCGCGTCGCGCGCTACGCGAATCGCATCGCCAATACGCGATTCTCGTAGCGCGCGACGCGACTTTTGTCGCACGCGAAGCCCTAAAACTGTAAGTTTTGTAGCTTAAAATTCTCTCGTAATTTTGATTGCCTATTGTAAAGCGAACGCCGATTGATAACGATCATTGAACAATCGGAGAACTTGGCGCCATTCGCGTCGTTTCGAGCAAAAACTAAGAACTGCTTTGGAATTCCAAGTGCGTGAATTTCACATTTACATGCAACTTTACATCAGATTATTGCCAACAGCAATTCTAAACGACAATTCTTTATATGCCTTAACATTAAAAAGCCACATCCATGGTTACATTAAACGAATGGAAAGCAAATCTATAAATTTACCGAATGATCGATCGAACCACATTCTTCATCGAACAAATTTAACCGCTGCACATGCAAGGCTTCTAATTTCACTTCGACAGGTTATTCCACAAACGTATTTTGTCACCGAAATCTGCTGGATTAGTTAACTGCTAATATTTCGTGGCTCTCGTGTTTTTAAATTCGATAGTGATCTGTCGAAATTGAGACAAAACTTGCCGATCGTTCGATCCGAAGCGCACACTTCGTGCTTTGTCAACAAAGGACACAAAGCGCTTGTCAACTTTCTTCGGCATTTATATTAATTTTAAATCGATAGAATCAAGTTTTATAGTGAATGAAATTTTGAAAGCGATGGTGAATAGGCTGTGAGTTAACAAATTTCCCTCGAAAATCCTTGATTTTGGATGGCATCATGCGTTAGTAGCAGACGTGACAGGTTTCAAATTACACATGCACGTTGTTTTGAAGTTATGCAAATTTGTGAAGTTATGCGCCAATTATTTTAGTCCATGTGTTTCAGCGAATTGAAGGTAAATAGGCTTCTTTCGATATATTAAAATTCAGCTTGGTAGCGAGGCCTAGAGGACACAAATAAAAGAAATTTTACAAGCATGTTTATTCATTTCTTTTGTTTGTGTCCTCTAGGCCTCGCTACCAAGCTGAATTTTAATATATCGAAAGAAGCCTATTATAGCGCTTGCTTGATAAAAAAAAAACTAAATCGTTTTACTTTATTGAAGCAAATTCCGGTCAGTACAAAACGCAGACTGCAGACCGCAGACTGCAGACTGCAGACTAGGTACAAAATGCAGACTGGGTACAAATTGCAGACTGCAGACTGCAGACTGAGTACAAAATGCAGACTAAGACCAAAACGGTATATTTAACTATAAACCATATAATTTCAATCAAAAAAAGAAAAAGCTCGGTCAATTGACTAGCCACTGATCAGATGCGAGATAAAACCACAAGAAAGTAGACAAACGGTCAGAATCACGAAACCACAGTTCGCTTTTCCTTGCAAAAAATTCGTCCTATCGTCCTTTTTTTTTATTTTTGTACCAATAACATTTTTATTTTGTTGTTATTTTCTTCGAACATGCAGTGGTATTGAAATTGTTGAAGAGGCCAGAGCTTAGTTCAGACTACTACGATGGCAGGCATCGTGCGTGGGGTGCACACACAGATTTTTTAACTTTAAACTGCAGGGTGGCAGTGAATTTATTTATTGTTAAAAAAAGAACTGTCACTTAATAATCAAACACACAATATATACTTTTAATTTTTCTTGCGCCTTGTCACGTACGCAATCACCTTTCCGAGTTCACCTATCTGCGGAAATTTGCACTATTAAAAGACCACACAAACCCCATAAGTACCGCTTATAATCATCAATAAATATAATGCGTTGGTCCTTCGGTTGCTATTGAGGTGACTGGTTATTTTCAGTTTTTAATGCTGGAACAACTTAATCGAGTCTCGTGTGCTTTGACCTCTATGAATAATGAGAATTTCGGCGGATAGAAAGGAAAGGCGACTGGGTGACACAGGGCTAGTTAAAAATTGAAAACATAGTGTGTGTTTGATGAGGTGACAGTTCTCGTTTTCAAGCAATAAATAACTAAATTCCCTGCCACCCTGTTTTTTTCTTTCATTGCTAGTTTATCTTTTTTTGACCGATTCGCACCCGTACAAGTGCCATCGTGGTAGTGAAAGTATAAAGCTCTGGCCCCTTCTATTCCACTGCATGTTCGAAAAAAATAACAACAAAATAAAAATGTTAATGCCGATACAAAAATAAAAAAGGATGCCGGTCGAATTTTTGCATCGAAAAGCAACCTGTGGTTTCATGATTGACCGTTTGTTTACTTTCCTCGCATGTGATCGGTGACTAGTCAATTGACCGAGCTTTTTCTTTCTTTGATTGAAATTATATCGTTTGTAGTTAAATATACCGTTTTGGTCTCAGTCTGCATTTTGTACTCAGTCTGCAGTCTGCAGTATGCAATTTGTACCCAGTCTGCAATTTGTACCCAGTCTGCATTTTGTACCTAGTCTGCAGTCTGCAGTCTGCGGTCTGCAGTCTGCATTTTGTACTGACCGAAGCGAATTCACTATGTCGCTCGCTAAAAGAAACTTCAAACACGTTCTCTGTTTTCAGTTTTTACCGAAAGCGATGTGTCGATCGCTGATGTCGCGAGCTCGAGCTTAACGAAAACTTCAAACACAATCTTATTTCAATCAACTTGTTTATGGCGAACTAACAGGTAATGTGTTGGATATGAATTTTAAAACTCACCAATCGATTTTTATGTTCTACTGATGACAAAGCCAAAGAAATTTGGCCAAACAGGTCGCAAGTGTATTACGTCGCCAGCTATGAAAAATAAACTCAAACTCATACGCTTAAAGTTAGTTCTAATATTTGCGTAAAGGGAAACCAGAAACACATCAAATCCTTCTTTCTTGGTGGCGCACCGAAGTGTCCGAAGTGCAGTTGCTAACCCGTGAAAATCGCTTCGCGAATTTCATCGGTAAATCGTTCCTAATTTATGCCAAAATTGCCGCTTCAGTGACTCTCACGCTACGCGATTCGCGTAGCGCGCGACACGATTCTCGTAGCGCGCGACGCGATTCGCGTAGCGCGCGAAACGAGACACGACTGGTAACTTTCCTTTGGGCGGTACTGTATTTACGGTGTTGCGGTTCCTTGTTTGACCCTTGTCAGAACTAAATTTAGCTTCTATATCTTCCTTAATCGGTGCCTATTTTTTAAGTAACGCTTCTCGTAAGAACTATAGAAAATTTGGCAACGCGGCAGGAAGTCATCCGGTGTCTGTTTCCAATTAAGTAATTAAAATACGGCTACGTGATTGGCTGAAATTAGAAAAGTAGTGATAAATAGGCCAAAAATATGCAGAAAATACATTTTTATGGTCCAAATATGGACTATACCTATTGTTCTTTCTGTCACGAAAGTTTGGTCACGATCGTATGTGGGGAACCATGGTAACGACAGAAGAACAATTGCTCGATCTGTAGCCGCCATCTTGGATTTGACGAGTTCGCGTCCATTTCTTCACCGCAGCTAGTCATCTTGGTTCAAATTTCCTTGTCTTTTCGTATTACGTGAGCAACTCTGCTGGAGGATGCCTTTTGCAGCAGTAATTTGTCGTTCGTTCTATTCTAAATAGGGTTTGGTGATCTCGAAGTCCTCGCACCGTGTAGATCGCTGAGAAAGCGATCGAGTTCCATTTGGGCTTATCGTTTTGTGGGATTGTGCAATGTGGAGGAAAACGCAATGATCGGAAGCGAAATCTTTGTGTGGCGCGTGCATACAGAATCGAATTTAAAGGTTCAACTTGTAAATATCGAACGAATGCACAGGTCAGTAGCTTTTGTTTTATTTTGGAGCACTGGTATGAACTGTATAAACCAAAGAGTGATATGAGAGTTCGAATGTTCTTAAATGAGGTCCAAATAATCTCAGTTCTCCTTTTCGAAACAGTGGACGTCTAAATAAAATTTGAAAAACGAAGTTTGTTGTGTATCTTATGTATTTTCGTCACTTTTTCGAGCCTCTAGAGATGTTTAGGATGATCATTTGCTCGCCGGTTGATCGCCGTCCAGTAAATTAGACTTTCGGTGCCTTGGCGCGTATCACTTCCTTCGTGATCTCGGGGAGTGGGAAAATCGGACGGTAATTTCTCAGTATTTAATAGCACCAGTTACACAAGGTAAAACGAATTTTATTACCAGAAACTTTATGGCCTAAGGCGTTGCGTACTGATAATTAAGCAACATTGCTTGCGGTCTCTTGTTAAGATTTTCCGGGGGTTTTCACATTACCCAATTACCGTTTTTGTACAAGCTTTAAGTTCTTATGTTTTGGCGTCGGCAAAAATGTCAAAGATTAAGATTATAAAACCAGGAAACGAAGAAATAGCTAGCTAGCAGACTTTATTTACGAACTGCGAAGTCAAAATGTCACGATGTTTGTCATATTTCATTGCATGGTTTTGCGTGTGAACCAGATCCAAAATAGATGCCGCGTATTGCACAAAACAATGAAATGGGGGTAAATGATTGATGAAACTGTCAAAGTTACGACGAAAGCAAGGCAAAATATCGCTTTCGATCTCATCATCTTCGGAAACTCGTAGTTCCCCACATACAATTTTTCTTAAACTTTACGTCCATAAAGATCTTTATTTAAAGAAACTTCTTAGCTAATTTCAACGCTTCCTTCGAATTCTAGGCTTTTGTAATTTTCCTGAAACCATTTGAATTTCGCCGTAATAGCTTTTTATCCAATGAGAAAGCTAATTTAAGGCTTATTAACACGTTTCCTCACAGTAGGAAATAACGGCTCCCACTGCCGCGGTCTATTGTTCTCTACTATAGTTCTTACGCGAAGCGTTACTTAAAAGCACCCACCACTGTGACCCTTTGTTAAAACCATGTTTAATTTGCAACAAAATATAATCAAATACTGTCTAGTAACTGTTAATCTTTAATATGATTTAGCTGCCAATCCCGAGCAGTTTTTATTATGCAAGTAATTTGACCTCTGCCACCCAGACTATCGTCACTATCGGCAAGCTCGAGTATTCATAGCTTTAGTAGAGACCAGTAAACGCAAGATGAAGATACGTATAAACAACATGAGTGTAGCTACAAACGATCTTAACGAAAATGCCCGGGCAGAGTCAGCAATTGACTGTGTTGCTTTTTTCTATGAGGAGGTGGTAAAAACTACCGAAATAAGAATAAGTTTAGATGCGGGGTCAGCAGGAATGAAAAACACCTTTCAAAACTAAGAGAATCCATTTGGTAAGTTTGTAACACACATTACTATTCTTTATATCTGCATAACTGATGTGTTTGTTGAGTGGAAAATTGTTGGGGTAATGACCTTGATTGTCTTGCAAAATATTATATCATGTGCAGACGTTTTTCCTTTTTTCAAAAAGCCATATAGACCATGTCAACCATGGGACTCTGGTTTGTCAACTTTTCTTGCGGTGTTGCAGTATTAAGATCCCCCAAAGTTTTCTTTCTTTAGCATGAAACAACTGAGAGTATTGCTACTCCCCCCTTGATGGGATGCTAGTCTATCGCAGGGTTACCCCCCAGCAGTATGTGGCTGGTACCCAATTCTACACCTGGGTGGAGAAAGACAATGTGGAGGTAAAGTTTGTTGTCTAAGGAAACAACACAGTGGCATGGACTGGGTCTCGCACTACCATCCTTCAGATCTGAGTCCAGTGCAATGCGCTAACCACTACACCACTGCATCCCCAATATTGTCATAAACTTGTCAACAATTTCATTAGTCATCTGACCAACAGAAGGATGCACTAGAATCTGGCATACAACAGGTACACTGGAACAGCAGCATCAATGCTTTGTCTAAAGACTCTGTCATCCCCTACCCCTTCCAGTGTGTGCTTTTTCTTACACCTCACTAGGTCCCTGTTCAGGGGCAAGAGGGCCAATGTAGAATGGTTTACAGATGTTTCGCAGGTGTCAATTTCCTCAATTGTTACACTTTTGAATTCAAACGGTTTCCTTGTTTGAGACCTATTTCAATATTTCGATATCCAAAAAACGATCATCTTTTCCAATGTTTCCTTGGTAATCTTAATTAATAGACTGTTGAAAAATTGAGTACTAACCTTAGCTAAGCGAGCTCTCTTGATAAAATCGTTTAGTTTCCTCAGGGCAGCATTTCTTGGCAGGGTCTGTATGTCACTGAAGAGATCGTTGGCTTCATACTCGAACAGCTTTCGATTTTCATCGTTTTGAAGCGGCTGGTCCCAGAAAGATCCAATAAAAACGCGAGCTACCTCAGGGGTGTTTATAACTTTGCCCAAAGACCACATCAAGGCCCCATAGACCCTCATCAGCTGTTGAGTTGTGACCATGTCGGCTTTGTTGAGAACGATACGAATCTTGTCATCATAGTCACGAAGAACTTCGATCCCACGCTGAAATTCATCAGAAATGTCAAGTTTATGAGCGTCAAAGAGCAGAATTATTCGATCGCAGCGCTCAGCGAACCATTTGAGGATGCCAGTGAAATCATACCCTCTTGCAACACTTTGCTTTTCTCCCGACAAAATACCAGGTGTATCGACTATCGTTATGCTCTCAAGAACGGGGCTTGGAAGCTCAGAACAACAGAATCTGTTAAGAAAGGCATTCCCAAACGAGCTGAGGGTACGAAAAGGCTTCTTTGGATCCACAATCAAAGCATTTCCTGGTATAACTTGTTCGTTTTCTCCGTGCATTACAGCGATGAAACTGTCGGTCGTAGGCTCGGGACCGATTCGTAACCCAGGAAATTCTCGCTCCAGCAGATAGCGAATGAATGTTGTCTTACCCGTAGAATACTGGCCAACTAGTAAAACCATCGGCTTTGCCACAAAGTCGGGATCAGACATGACCGGCGAGTGAAATTCATTGAAGAGATACGCTTCTTCCAGCGGTTTCAAAGTCTTGAAGTACATTTTCCGTAGTCCGTCCACGACCGAGTTGAACACTTGAGGATTTTTCTGAGCATCGTTCCTTTTCATCCACGAAAACATGGTGACAAAGTTAAAATATCCTCAAGGCAAAAGCTGTAATGTCTTTTGATTCAAAATGACTGAATGGCCACGAGGAATTTAGCTTTGATTTGTTGTAGTTTCGGCAACGTGCGAATGACTCGCCGCCCAGTTCACTTCCGAAAAGCTGAGAGCATGCGCACTAACGCTCTCGGAAATTGGGCTTGCGATGTGACGTCACTGAATCTATATTTAGAAACTGAGAAATAATCTCTGAGGCACGTTTGAAGTAATGTCACTTCTAAATCCATATTTTAAGATTACTATATTATTTCTCTATAATAGGAAATAAACTAATTTGTTCCTTTATACTTTAAAAATGATATTTTTATCACGATTCGTCTCGGTGAAAAGAATCGGGACTACAGATGTCTCATTGCAGAACTTGAGTCAACACACCATCAGCGATATTAACTCACCTTGTTTCTTGAATTTTACCGCATCTCTTAGGAAACCAATTTTCTACACATATATGTAGCAGTGATAAATGTTTTCTTTGTCTTGGAATAAAGAACTATAAATATATGAACAACAGGGTTTTGATGACCAATATTTCGTCAAGTTCTTTCAAGTGCACACTGAAGGCCACAGTGGAAACAAAAGCAAAATTAGGGCTTTTATTTTCCTATTTTTAAAGTTTCAACTCTGGTTCTATGCTAAACTAGTTATAATTTAGTAGCCATTGGTATCTCAGTTCTTCCATTACATTTCGTGCACTGAATTGTTTTGTTTTCACGCTGATTGACATCTTATAAATGCTTCCCTTTTAGAATATTAAAGAGCCGGAAAGAAAAAGTGCCACGGCCTGTCCCACTGGATTGAGTGGTCCTCTGCAATGACAGTTTGAAAGCTGAGGAATCTAAAAACCGTGCGGAGACCCTTGAAAAATTAAAATTTATTTTGGAGAAATAAAACTTCGGGAATAACTATATTTTAACAGATTTTTCCTTTGTAAATAAATAGGTATCTTTGTAATAATTGAGGAAAAGACGATTTTTCTATCATAAGAAAATTTCAACCAGGAATTCATGATCTGTGAACGAGACATGAAATAGCGGCTCGAAGTCAAATTTTTTTTCATCCTTTTCTCAGCGACGTTGAGCTCAACCTGTTTTGTGTCTGTTCATGTATCAGTCGATTTATTTAATACTCGATTTATAAATGTGCAATGATATGATGAAAGAACTTTGCAGATTCAGTGTGTATTGACCAACAGAATCAGATACTGTTATTTGTGGGTGACGTAAGACCCATATATAGCCGTTATTTACTTGTAAAAAACATCATCCCGTTTGTTTTTGAATTATGAGAAACTCGTGTTGCTCCAAGGGGCGTTTTGGACAAAAACCAAAGCCTACAGATTGTAGCCTGTATAGACTCTCTGTTATTTCCTTCCTTCATCGGAAAAGGTGGATTGAGAACGTCAGGCACAAAGAAGAGCTTAAGTCAACATTCTCCGAATATAAGCAGCCACCTCTGACTGAGGTATTTATTTCTTCTAAACATTCGAAAAGGGTCAGGTTTTGAGATGGCAAATCTGTCTGTTCGTTCCTTGAGGGCTTCCGCCATTTCGTGATTTTCTCATTGCCAAACATTTCGCAGTGGCAGTTGCATGTTGTTTTTCTATTTTTCTCTTCCCACGACACTCCCTCTTTTCCTATCCTCCATAGACTAACCGACCCCATTTCTCCGGGGTTCTCCGGCACCCCTGTTCCTATAGTATTTCGCAAGATAAGCCAAAAATTAAGGCGCTGTTACACGAGACAATTATTTTCAGCAACTTGGCTACGCAACGCCGTTGCGAGACAAGTTGCCGACAAAATTGCGCAAGATAAGCCAAAAATTAAGGCGCTGTTACACGAGACAATTATTTTCAGCAACTTGGCTACGCAAAGCCGTTGCGAGACAAGTTGCCGACAAAATTGCGCGTATAACAAACCCTCTTCGCAATTGCAACGAAAATATTGTGTTGCGAGTTGCAGGAAAAGTTCACTAGTGTTCTACCTTTTGCAACGTTGCGAGATCCGTTGCAGCGTGTAACGATGTCTTCTGCAACTTGCCTTGCAATGCTCTCGTCATCATTGCGTTGCAAGTTGACGGAAAAAATTGCCTCGTGTAAGATCGCCTTTAGTCACTTTTCATCAATGGCCGAGGAAACGCAAAAATGACAGGGAGTGCTAATGTATGAACGAGGGGGCAGGATATCATTGCGGGTCAGTTCCTGAAGGGAATCAGTTTAAACGACTCTCAGTTGGAAACAACTTCTTCCAGATGGCACATTCGAAAGACTGGACTCTTCCCATCAGTTAGCTAGTACTAGTTTGATATATAGTGAAAAAAGCAAAGACAAACTAATCTAGACTAAAACAAAAAGTTTGATGTATAACAACTACACGTTCAACGTTCAACCTGTATATATATGTCTGTATAGCTGGAGGCACTCCCCCTCCCCCTCCCAAATCCTTTTCTCGACCCCTCATTGCTGAGGTCAAAGACCAAGCCGACATTTGAGGGACACTAGTGATCGTCAATGTTCGGCCACGCGCTGGGTGGGGGGGGGGGGAGGGGGGGCATTTCCATATAAAAGGCCATATTAAAGATAAAAGGGACGGTGTTCGTTGGAAATTTTCGAAGGAAAGTCTTCAAGGAAGCAGAATCCAGGTTCGTTTCATGGGCGCGACACGCATTAATTTTCACCCCTAACAGGTACCATTTCCGAGAAGCAGTTACTATTCTTAATTGAGGGTGCTAATGGGGGTACCCAATTGTCAGTAAACTACTAACATTTCGTCCAAATGTCAGTTATCTACTATTTTTTGGCCAATTGTCAGGTAACTACTAATTGTAGTTAGCTATTAACTTTCCCAAGTTTCTTACATCGAACATTGTTGCGTCACCATCCGAATTTTTCTTACGTCAATCATCCTTGGGGGGGGACCTTACTCAAATCAAGAAATAAATTACAGCTTCTGGACACGAAAATAATAATAATAATAATAATAATAAACAATCAATTCACGATTAATCAGAAATCTTGCTTATTGCGACAGGTCTTGTGTATTGTCAACCTGTAATCAGCTATTGACCTGCTATAAATCAGGCCAAACAAGGTCAAACCACGTTCGCTTGCTGGACAAGTAATTATCTAATCGGAACAACTTCGAGTCAAACGCACCGAGTTCAAACTTTACCGCTTGTGGTTTAATTCCCATAACATCTGTCTAATGTTTACAAACTATGTCCATTGAATTCAATGGGGGCCCAGACAATCTGTTCGAAATTTGAAGGATTTGTATGGGAATATTATGAGGTTCGTATTTAAACGCGTTTGGCGTTTACTTGAGGTAAACGAACGCGTTTAAATACGAACCTCGTAATATTCCCATACAAATCCTTCAAATTTCGAACAGATTGTCTGGGCCCCCTGTGTTGAATTGTGTTTTGCCAAGTCAAACGGCGACACGCGTGTCGTTCGAATGCCAATCCTTTGTCATCATCTCGATAAAAACTTAGAATAGCTTTGACCATAACCTGCGTGGCAGGCGCAGAAAGGGGAGGGAAAAAGGGAAGAGAAATTATTCGCAAGCGCGAGCAACGAGCGTATTTCAGCCGTATTTTACTTTCGCCCGGCGACTGCAAAAGTCGTGATTGGTCAGAATTACTTATATGTCAATCAAGGGCCCAATCGAACGCTCTGATTGGACACAATTAATTTATGTCATTCAAGTACTCGAAATTCGTGTTTCTCAATTTACATTCAACATAGTTATAAAATAGGGCTGGAAGGTCTGCATGACTCCCTTCCTCTCGCTTCCTCCGCTCTCGCGAATAATTTTTCCCCTTTACCCTCCCCTTTCCGGGCCTGCCACGCAGGCTACTTTGACCACGCCACTCAAAGCCATCACGGAGCTCAAGGTCCAAGTTACGCTCCCTCGTGGCTGGCACATTTGAATTGGAAGTGACTCGAATAATAGTTAATATGTCAGGTCATGCAGCGTTAGGAAAATCTTTGTTGCTTTTAAAACATCAACAATCATATTCAATATAATTAATAAACTTTTCACTTTTCAGTTAACTACTAATTTTTTGGCCAAAAATCAGGCCCCAGTTGTTCAAAAGTTGGATAGCACTATCCACCGGATAAATCACTATCCAGTGGATAAGCATTAGGGAAACCAATTGCGTTATCCAGTGGATAGAGATTTATCCGGTGGATAGCGCTATCCAACTTTTGAACAACTGGGGCCAGTTCACTACTATTTTTTTTGGCCAATTTTCAGTTAACTACTAACCCCATTAGCACCTTCTTAATTGTTTATTTACGAACCTTTAAGTCCGGTACTCTTACGTTTCCTGTCATATCTTTCCGGATGCTGCCCTAACGAGTACCTCCATAAAGAACCATGCGATTGAAGTTCATTTTAAGCGCTGAGTTGGTGTGATGTCCATTGGACTTTACCGATCTAATAAATGTAGATGTAGATTCAAAAGTTCCAACATTTATTCTGATAAGCTAACACGTTTCTCAAAATATTATTTTAGCAGTGAACAAAAAAGCTAAATAAAAGAATTAGTATTTGCAGGGACGTATTCATAGATAAAATCTTCAATCCTTGACAGACTCCCGCTGACATCGGCTATCGTTACTTTTAGGGGACTCGGGCTACGTAGGGAAAAAAAGCAGAGCAAAACTGTTTGAATGCACGCGCAAAAATGACTAGTGACAAAATTGATGACGCGTGTTTATTAGCGAGAAAAGCAAATGAAAACAAAATGAATAAAGGCGGTTAAACACTCATCAGTATCTTATAGTAATTTAGGGTTAAGCACTGATCGACAGTGATTAGGCTAAGAACGGCATTTACACTATTTAGGGTTAAGCACTGATTCTACGACGGTTAGCTTTGTTATTGTTAATTTTAGTCATTGCTAAACTTTGTACAGTTACTGGTAATTGAATTCGTCATTTTTGCGAGTGAATTAAATTCGTCATTTTTGCGCGTGCATTCAGACAACATTATTCTCTATATAGCGCGAGTCCCCTAAAAGTAACGAAAGCCCTGACATCAAAGCCCAAACTTTCTAATCATCCCCACCAATTACAGACGTTAAATATAACGCACAGTGAAGTGGAAACTGGTGAGTAGATCGACGGTTGCTACGATATCCCACATGCTTTCACTTGTCTCCAGAATATTTGCTCGACAAATTCATAAAGTTTCACCTCCGCGCAGTTTGCTTGCTTTATCTTCGCAACCATTTCCTCGCTCACGAAGCTGGTGTTTGTCTTTATTCCCTGATTCACTCTAAAATCAAGATCTCTCAATAAAGAAACAACAGTTTTCAATTTACAAAACATGTTTCGACATTCTCATGTCATCTTCAGTTGCAAATGAGCCTTAACGGTTGTACATTTGAATTTTCGTATTAAAGTACGTTACAAAATTACGCTTTTAAAACTCACGTTTACAATTTGAATATGAAATACGCGGGAAACAAAAATAGCGCGCGCATAGTTACTTTAAGTGACTTAGGAACACACACACACACACACACACACACACACACACAAAAGAAAGCACCTCGTGAGCACCTCTTGTCGGACAAGTCTTCACATGTTTACAGGCACCTGCAGTCATCTAGGGCCTGCCATGGCTCTTGCACTGCAGAATGTTTCACGATCTTAGATTCTGCCGTCTCGAAATTCCAAATTAAGATCAAAGAGGCGATGCATATTAAGTGGGAAAATCCTACTCTTAATCAGCAGGTAAAGCATCTAGAGCTATCTCTTTCCTTTTAATTACTTTATTGTTGTTGTTGTTGTTGTTGTTATTTTTTTGTCTTTTATTTCATCATTCTTGTTATTGGAAGTATTTTTCTTTTTTTTTGTGTGTGTGTGTGTGTGTGTTCCTAAGTCACTTAAAGTAACTATGCGCGCGCTATTTTTGTTTCCCGCGTATTTCATATTCAAATTGTAAACGTAAGTTTTAAAGCGTAATTTTGTAACGTACTTTAATACGAAAATTCAAATGTACAACCGTTAAGGCTCATTTGCAACTGAAGATAACATGAGAATGTCGAAACATGTTTTGTAAATTGAAAACTGCTGTTTCTTTATCGAGAGTTATCGTCATTCTGCTGTCTTTACGTCCGTTTGGAAAAATCAAGATCCCTTGGAGCAACCGGCAAAGAGAAGGGAAGACTCTTTTGGAGAATATTTAAAGTCAGATGAAAATGTTCCAGCCAACCCACAACAACGTAATATTTCAAAATATTTTCCTTAGCTCTATCGAGTGCCTTCTGCCCGCCGTTCTTGCAAAAGCTCTCCGTACCGCAGAAAAACCGCGTCATAACGTTCTGTTTGCATCTTTGGCCTTCCCTCTCGAAACACTGCTCAATCGTATCGTTAAATTCTCCGTTTTCGGTCACCTCTTGTACTCATGAGGGGAATCTGTTCTCGCCGTGCATATAAGCGTAATGTGAAATATACCTTTTCACTGGGTCGCGGATTTGATTGATGTAAGTGTGATTTCGTTGAATTCTCAAATCGTTCCTGAGGTAAAAATGCGCATTGAAAAAAATCTGTCGCTGAGTGTCTTTGGCTATCTTTTCAATAACCATTGGGTAAGGCTAGTGCATCCCTTTGTCGTAAAAATCTTCAGTTGTATCTGAAAACACCAAAAATTAAGGTTATGCTGTGAGCTTGATTAAGCTTTGATTACATTACAAAAAATACTACCATACCAGTTCTCTCCAGCAAGGCGCGGTGATTCAGAGGCGGGGGAAACGCACGTAGGAATTCGATTATCGTTACCCTAAATTAGGGTATATATTCATTACGGATGGAAAAAACGTATAAATTTTTTCCGTTTCAGCCAAAGAAACGAAAGGGGCATTGAATGGTTTCCTTATTTCTTATCTTCATTTTTTAATATCATGCACCTCTCCTTTCCTATGTTGCATGCAGACAGAGCTCATGGTTTGTATTCTTTGTTCTGTTTTTCAAAACCATCGACACAAAAACTCATGAGAGCTGCTATATTTGGTTAAACATGTACAACAGACGAAAAGAACAACAGATTTCCAATTTGCGTCAAGATACGACTCCATTCAGTGACCTCTTCTGGCCGGTCTATGTTCTTCCAATAAATCGAGTTCACTTTGATCATGCTGAAATTCGCGCGCAAAGAGGTTCAAGTTATTCATTGTTTGTCCACCCAGCCAAGTGGACACAAGTTAATTAGCCTCACTGTTGCTTTCCTTGTACGACCGCACGGGCGCTGTCCGTTTGGCCCCGGAATGGCCACGTTCAGTTTGTGTACGCAAGTTCTCATTTTCAAATCTGCGCTGAGTTGTGTCTTCCTTCGGACAGGGATAAAGCAAGACACCACCAGGTTGTCTGTCTTTCTCCTGGGGTGGTAGAGTGGGTACTCCTCGAAATCTTTGGTTGGGGTGTGCAGCTTTTCTAACCCTGAACCGTTTTCAGATGAAACTATGCGATTTTCTCCGGCCACACAATTACACACCTGACTCTTCAAGCCCCAATAGTGATCAGTTTCTAAACTCCTCTTAAAAGGTCACTTCTTGATCAAATATACAGGTCGTAAGAAATCTCCCAACTTATAACATGAGAAGCATATGGACGCTACTGAGGAGAAAATGCTTGTTGATTTGGGGCTTAAAGGGCTGAGAATGTTCCCCTATGTGAGTCTGGCAAAAAGCTCAAGCAAAACACCACCCAATTTTAATCTTTATCCGTTTTCAAACCAAAATGGCCAAAAAGCTGTAAACTTTAGGTCCCCGATACTCTCGCGCACAAGAGAGTTACCGAGAGCTGGGAGAGTTGACGAGAGCCCACGAGAGTTCCCGAGAGCGTACAAGAGTCGCCGAAAGAGGACGAGAGTCAACAAGCTTGTGTACGAGTTTCAAGCCAAACGAGAGCTAGAGTTAAATCTCTTGCGAATTCTCGAATTCTCTTGTTATCATTTGGCTTTGGCTGTAAGGAGACCTGACGAGGCTGTTAATTAACTTGACATCTATTGTTAGCAACTTTGAGCCGCTTAAAACATGGGATTAGCACCCTCTCTTAGTCGTTTGTTGCTACCTACTTTTGGCATACTCGTAATCCATCAGATCATGCTTGCTACTAATTAAAATATCGACCCTGTTGTCTCACTGCCTGTCTTGAATATTCTGTTGTACAAAACCAAGGTCTGGTGATATGGGCTTACATGAACCTTTCCCCTGATACTGTAACAATCTGCTGTCACTTGCTAACTTAAAACTCAGCCTTGGCTCTCCAACAGCTCCAACAGTGGGATCCATATTAGATTGTTTTACACCGCGTGATTTGTTGAGCAGAAATTTACACCTTTCATTGCCAAACTGCTTCAAAGCCTGTTTACGTGGCGCACCAGGGAAGGGTTTCCAGGGCAGGTCGTTTATCCTAACCATTGTACTGCAGAATTTTTCCACCCAATTTCTTTTGTCATCCTCGGTGACTTCTCTAAGCAATCCGTTATTTCCTTCTGCAAAATTTACTCTCTTGTTTAAGTCATTTTTCTCTTGTATACTAACGTCTATATAGGTGTATGCTCCATAAAACAACAGCACATTAAACACAAACTGAATAAACATTCTTTTTTAATAGCGTCGTATGCAAGAAAACAGCGCATCATTTTATAGAACTGGGTAGCAGTTTCTCTTGAACCTGGGAAAAAAGACTTCAAAAAGGCATTAATAATTCATTAAGAAATTACAAAGGAAATTAATGTTTAATGAGTGTCTTTATATCTGATAAAGACACGGCTAAATTTTATGTCCAATTTTCATGGCCAAAATAATCCAAAAACTAAATATCAGTGCAAGAATGAAAAGATCTACATCAGAGGTTTTTGAAGCCGTTCAATAAACTCGCAGTTCGTGCTTTATCAAGTCTAAAACACTCGGCTTCGCCTCGTGTTTTAAACTTGATAAAGCACTCCTGCTCGTTTATTAAACTTTACATAATATTGTTCAACGTTTACTCCAAAATTCCGGAAATTTTGCATGGAATGAAAACTAAAACTAACTAACTAACTAACTAACTGCTTTTCTGGTGGATCTTGAAGGGTGTAATGGAGGGTACAAGATAAGGAAACAAATGCATACAAAAACATGCGCCGAGATATTTAGATTTTGTTATTCCTTCAATCTGGAAGTGGGCATAGACTTTGAGCAAGCCCTCACTTCCGCTAAAGATAATTGGGCGAGGAGAACACGCGAACGCGCGCAAATTCGCCTGCCGTGGAAACGTGACCAGGGATAGCAATTTTCGGGCGCGATTTCATTCTCTTACAGGTCCGATTTTGATGCAGCACAGGAGCGACTGTTCAATTAAATACCTAATCCAAAATCCTTATACCAAATGATAATAGGCCGAGCAACCAGCCTGATTCTCAGACGGTCCAGGTCGCTCGCAGCCACTCTGATAATCAGGCTACAAAGCAATAGGGGTCGCGCGTTTTTTCTAGCAAAAATGTCAACGACCATAGAGTGGTAGGACGCTGTCAGACTGCTCGTATCTTTCGCGTGCATATTCTTGTAGTCGCTAACGTGCTTTCGATCACACGTACATTCTTGTTCGCTCGATTGTTCACTGTGCCTTCTCACCAAATCATTAACCATCTAATCCTCTCAGGGGTGTACCCAGGGGAGGTCCCAGGGTCCCGCCCCCCACTCGCCCTCTTTTGAGAAATAAATCTATTTTTCGAACCGAGTTCTTCAAATATCAGATATGGAGGAACAGCAGTTTTGTAACCACATAAAGATGATGGTTTGGGACCACATAAAGATTAGTCATGATTTAGTGAAAAGGCACGGTGAACAATCGAGTAAACAAGGCTATTGTCGTCACAATAACACGGTAAGGGTGAGGGGGGAGGGGGGAGGGCAGCAGAGTTATGCCGGCTTATGCAAATTTCATAGGCACCGTAAATTATTTTTCTCGTAATATTACAGCGGAACTCCAGTATGATGGACTAGTTAAAACGAAGTCCCCGCTACACCGAACATTAGTCTTCGCCCGGGCGAATGTATGGAACAGAACTCCGATACCAGGAAATTCCCTATTAACGAACCCAATCCAGAAGCCCAAACTTAGAATTTACTCTGATTTAACCAACATACGTTCTCACGCAACTTAATGCGTAACAAAACCTAACTCACCAATTTTATTTAATCGCTCAAACCTGGACATTTATTGCACGACGTACTGACTAGTGCGTCATTGCACTGTTTAATATTACTAGGCAAATCCCGATACAACGAAGAGTTTGGTAGTTTTCCCACCATTTCGTTAAAACTAAGTTTCTTTTATAACGAACCCCTGTTACAGACTGCAAATAGTCTCTAATTGGCGATGGCGATTGTAGGGTGGGCGAAACACACACGCGCGCGCGAAATTTCGTCGGGCAACAATCGCCATCTCCAAAATTAGAGACTACTCGCGGTCCACCCCTGTTATAACGAACCTATTTTCACAGTTCCTTTGCACTTTGTTATATCGGGGTCCACTGTATTGATTTCTTTAGAAACCTGGCTAAATGAAGCCAAATTCCCCCTTATTTTCTTATTGGGAACCTCTCATTTGAAAGCAAATGAAGCCGAATTGTAAAGTTACCAACCTTCGTTCTTAGACTTCGCTCACTGTTTTGGGTGCAGATAACCTTAAGAAGACTTCCAAGCGAAACGGACGAAAGCGTAAACCGTTTTATAACAGAAATGTTTTACTTTAACCTGACAACGAAACGTTTCCACAGCAACGCTTCTAATCAGTCGATGTAGTGTCCCTTATTAGATATGTCTTTTGTCAGAATAAACAGTAAGTTACCATTGCAATTTGTATTTCTTTGCCTCCTCCATTCAGTTACAAAAATTAAAAGGTTAATCATCGTGTTTATTTCATTGAGAGTTTTCAAAAGCTCTTGTAAGAAGCAGACTTATAAGAAATTTAAGAAAAAGGACAGCACTTTTGATTTTTAAACAGACATGTTTCGATCGCTGCCTAGTGCTCAGGCTGTTCGTTCTTTGCGCGGGACTCTTAGGTTATGCCTTGCGATCGCTGTGAAGCCTTAATTCCCGTGGCCGTTCGCTCTCACCAAAAAACTAGCGCCTGGGTACGAGGAAGTTTCGATCGTGCTGCGATAATCGTCAGTTGCGAGTAAAATTACATAGGATTTGAATTTATAATAGAGGCGCGAAGTACAGCAACTTTATTGTTTTGATAAAGGATTATTAAGAACAACGACAAAACAGGTTTCGTATGAATCCTTAGCATTCAGTTTATTATAAAATATCGATAATGTGTCACACAGTTTTTTCCTTAAAATCCTTTCCGTTAAAATGGTTTCTACCAAAGCAACGGCTGCACTTTAGTATAATTAAGAGAAAATGACAGAAATAAGGTAGCATATAAATGATTATATAATTATTGCACTCAGAGAGCATATATTACATTTATTCATAACTCTCTCATATCAGAAAATTGTTCTGCGCATTTATTTCATATTAAAAAGAAATAGAAAGCTTTCTTTCCGCGTTTCACAAGTTATTGTAACACTTGAAAGTTTGGAAAAACTCGAAACTGCTGTGTAATTAATGCATTCACAGCTTCTGTCATTCTTCCAAACCTCTATAAGTGTTGGCAATACTATATGGAGATACGGAAAGTTTTTTCTATTTGTTAAATACCGCTATCACTGTTTTTACTTATTTTAGCACGTTTTTTTTCTGCGATATAGAAAGATACGCAAAATTAAAGGCTGTAACGCTTTGTGCAAAATTTTGAAGCCTTTGCGCATCGTTAATTTGCGGTTTTAACAACACACAAGAACACGTAGAAATAAGGATTCTGTCAACTTTAAATTGAACTTTCAAGGAGCATATGGCAATACAAACTTCCGTGGAGTGTTGATTATATTATTTTTTTCCGAGCCAGGCCCAAATGACTTCACAGCCTGTTGCTCTATAGGTTCCTCGTTGGACAAAAATTAAATATGCGTAATATGGAACGTATTGCCACTTCGTAGACCTATAAAGTAACAGCTCAACAAGAATTGTAATCTGCGGTGCTTTAGTTGTACAAAATGATATGCTAGTTAGGAAAGAGAACTCAAGATGGTAATTACTTTGACAAACGCTGTCACAAGAAGTCGTCCAAATTGAGACGCTATGAACACGAGGAGTATATCAGGCGAAGTTTTGCTCTGAGAAAATAATGATACTCTATTCAAAAGGCAAAAATATGTCAATTATTAAAAAAAAAAACCTAACACAAAATGACAACTGTTAACTGTACAGGCAGCCTGTGAATGATCGAATAGAACCTGAGAAGGTTTGCTTGTATAAATGATGCGCTATTCAGAAAGCAGTTTAACACTTAACACGAGACGCCCTCTGTTTCATGCAACAAGTCAACGATGGAATATAACTGGAAAAAGTTTTGCTAGTGCAAATGATACGCTATCCAGAAGGCAGAATAACACGAAACCATTCTCTTTTAAGCACCAATTCATTGATGAGATATTATAAGCAGCGAAAATTTCGTCGTACAAACGAGACGCTATTCGGGAGGTTTATTAAGATCCTTTTCCAGTTGCTTAACTTCGTCCAGGATGTGCTGATGTTCCTCGAGTAGTTCAGCATATTCTCTGATATTTTGCTCTCCTATCTCCTCTAATTCCTGAATAAAGATCAACCACATACATGCTGTTAGTCCTTTTACCCTTTAAACTCCAGCATCACAATCCAAATTCTCAATACTGGTCTCTACGCATTTTGTTGAATAGCAGTTACGAGAACTTGTTCAAACATCGAGACAGTTCATCTGCGGGAATCACTTCCTTAATTCTCATGACCTGTATGTTCTATAATGCACCGATATAATGGGGAGAAATGTGATGATGACCACTATCAATTTCAGTTCTTCTTGTGATGACAATACATGATTATATAGAGAGATCACAAGAACAAAGGGGATGGCAATCAAACGTACAATATGACTTTGCAGTTCCACTTTTGCACTTCCACTGGCCAAAGTGGTAAACGGAAACGAAAACCCAACCAGCCAAAAAAAATGTTCTCTAGTCTGTAGCTCGTTAGCCACCATTTTTCTCGCGAGCCACGCTACGATATTCGAATATGAAGAATTGTATAGTAAAGCTACAACGAAAGTCAGCAATAGCTGACGAGAAGAGGGGAGTTGACCAGAGTTGGCGAGAGTTGACGAGAGTAAACAACAGCTGGAGAAAGCAGAGTTGACAAGTCCAGACGAGGATAGACGAGGGAAGACGAGAGTTGACGAGAGCAGACGAGTGTAAACGAAAGCTCACAAGATTTGACGAGAATTCACGAGTCACGGTACGAGAGTAGACGGGAGTTGACGAGGGTAAACGAGAGTTAACGAAAGTAAACGAGACTAGACAAGAGATGACGGCGAAAGTTGGCGAGAGCTTAAGCGAGTTAACGACAGTCAACGAGTCAGACTAGATGAGAGCTAACGGGGGATAACGGGAGTTGACGAGAGTGGAGCTGCTTTTGTTTGTTCCGTTCTGCAACTCATATGCGTTGACTTAAAAAATTGGGAAGCACCAAAAAGTCACCCCATCTATTTTTTTTCTTTTTTTTGGGGGGGGGGGGTGGGGGGGGATTCTTGAAAATCAAGAGGTTTTAGTTTTTCTTTAAATTCTTTCTGCCTGAAACCATCCAACGTACCTGGATATGCTTTGCGGCTTCCTGTTCACTCTCAATATCTATAAAAAATACAAATGACAAAGAGATCAGTTTCTATAAAACGGCTATGGTGCTGAAACCGAGTTGATATAAGGTAAATTGTTCACCATGAAGAAACTCAATCTTGCATAGTTACCTAACAGGTTAATAAAAAGACAAAATTTGCTGAGTAAAAAGTTTCAGGGGAGCGTTTCGACCTGTTCCCAAACTGGATTACTAGGTTGCACAGGCCTTTAAAATAAAGAGCTCTGAGGATTCGGGTACCACACTGGGTAACAGGTCAAAACCGTCCACAAGACAAAATGCCCCCTAGCCATAAATTTCTTAACGACTGTTTTAATAACTCGACATACAATTCTTGTAAGTAAGAAATAACGCAAAAAGCCCTACCTCGCTTATCATAGTCATAAATTTCTACACCCTCCAGCAGTCCTTTATCAGTTGTAAGACTGAAGCGAATTCCTTTCGCCACCATTTCTTCTCCAGGGTTTTCATCACCGTTCTTTTCCTTTCCATCCACAGCTGTCTCTTCTTCTTCTCTTTCATTGCTGGCAGAATTTTCTGTGATGACTTTACCATCATCATCTGAACCTTCGCTGACCTTCTGAGCTGGATAAGCAGGTTCTGAGTCTACACTCTCAATATCCAGTTTGCCTAACTTTTCCTCGGCATCAGCTTCTGAAATCCCAAGCAGTCAATAAAGTAATAATTTATTTACCACCGCAAAAGTAGAAGTGATTACCTCATCTATCGTCTTAAAGAGCATGTTAAAAATGATCTTCCCTATGACGAATGGGTGTGTGTGTGGGGGGGGGGGGGGGAGGGGAGGGAATGTTGATTGAGCTCGCGCGGACTTTAAATGTCAAATTTATGTCTTCCTTAATATCCAAGCAAAACCGCGCTTTTTCATTTTTCTCGCTCAAATTTACCTGAAAAGAATCCACCGTACCGAAAAAGATGGCGACTGGTACATTTACCCATAGTTCTTAGCGAACAAGAACCCTAAAAACGCTCATAAAAACGCAAAGAAAAGTTCTAAAAACTTCAGACTTAGCATAAGGAATGTTGCTAGCAGAGGGACAAATTTATTTAAAAAATATGGCTTTTTATGTGCTTATTGGTTGTGTTAGGTTCGCAAGGTATTGTGGTAAAATGTACAGCCGCCATCTTTTTCCGTACGGTGGATTGACATGCGTGACATGTACAAGTTGCTGTTCTTGGAACTACACATTTCCATGGCAATAATAGTTTAAGGGCATGTTTTCAAAAATTTAGCCACTCTTCATGCCCCATTGGCTTGATTATTTTTCAGTCAATTTTCGTAGTTTTCTGAAATTTTCTGAAATCGAACATGCAAGATCAAAGAGGATCTTGCTCGAAGGTCACCGAGGGTTCAACTCAGTGACGTCTTCGTCTTCATCTTATTTTACGAACCTGAAAGGCAACGTGTTTGCATGTCTCATACACTGAACAAATTTCATCATTCCAGCGTTTATGCTCTTGAAGTTATGGAGGGAAAGGGGGGAGTGTCAATCAATCCCCACCCCACCCCGCCGATGGCAAGTCTTTCAAACTGGTATGAATCTGAAAGCTAAAAATTTGCTCCTACCGTCAAACAGTGCTGGTGTCTGATTAGGCGTGGAGCCTTTAAAGGGCCCTGGGGATGAAAGAAATGGCACCGGGATAGCACTCTGCATTGAGACGTCAGGAACACCAGAGGTGCCATTTGATTTGTTGAGCGCGCTGCTCTTAGACCCAACAAACATGCTGTTTTTGGTTCCCGGGCGACTTATGTCTGGAATGTTCATTGGACTGAAGTTGATTACTGCTGGTGAGGCATTGTTTACGGGGTGAGCGAGACGTGTTGTTGGTTTGTTGGTTCTGTTGCTGTAGATGTATGGTGCATTGTATGCTGGCTTTTGCTGTTTCCCAAGTGTCGACATGCTGATATCTGATCTGATGTACGGGAGAGGGATCAATATGGGACGAGTACTGTTCCTGGAATAGAGAAAAAACCACCACAGAATATATGGAGTAGTCCAGTACCTCTTGTGAACCTCTAATTTCAGAGGCATTCTAAAACAATATTGCTCATTGTCTTCAGGGATAGGGGCATTGTTTGTGCCCTTATCTTATTGTTCTTATGGCCAATCATGTGAGATGTTCAATGAGGTGCTGGTCGACTCAATATATGAACAGTCTTTCAGTTGGCAGTCGAAAGAAATCAACTTCTTGCTTCAAAATGGCATATAAAAATCCATTAGTTTGAGTTCCAATTGAGTTCCAGTCGACTGAGAGACTATGAGTTAAATTTGAGTTGAGCTCGAGAGTGATGGTAGGTAATGGTCCCCTGAATGAAAGTGCCAATAGGACTCTCAGACCCTTACTCTGTACCAGACCATGTTTACCTACATTTTGCAACCTATTCTCAGTACTAGCACTCTGGTACTAGACACCAAAAAACTCTACCCAATCCCAGACTCACCAAATGTCAATTTCTGTTCTACACTAAATTCTCCATACCGCTCTTCAGTTTCCCAGTAAATAACACCGTTTAAGATCAAAGATGCGATGATTTCTATACGCTATCCCAACCAAACTGCCTGAAAACCCTCTCTCCTCTGCAGACGCCTCCTACAGTCGCGTCTTGACAGAAAAAGCGCGCGGAGGCTGTGTAGAGAAAAAAATATATAGCGCGGGGAACTTGTTCCTCGCGCTCCCGTTCACTGCACACCAGAGAGCTGAAACCCAATATCTGACACAGTGGCATGCACTTAAGTATGTAGCTTATAAATGGGAGTATCCCGCCCTTAGGAATGACCTTATCGTTATCTGAAAGCTAACCATTCAAATTGCGCCTAACCATTTTTGTGAGTTGCTCTTATGCAAGCTCGTGTACTTTGCGAGAATGACAAGACATTCTGCTTGGCATAGGTTTTCTGTTGTGTATTTATACCCACTGTGCAGATCGAAAATCCTGGATTTCTATTGGCTATCCAAAGAAAGCCAACTGTCAAATGTGGTTTTCGATCCGTTTCCGTTTGAAGATTGTGCGTGTTTGTTGCGTTGTTTAGCACTCCGTATTAGGTTGAAATGAGGAGTTGACCGTTAGTCCCTGAGTGCTCCTATTCCTTTGTGATGTTTACTGAGTGCTGATATACGATGTTCTAGCTCACACGTTTGCTTATTTCGGCGGCATTAGTTCAAACTCAATCCTAAGCACTTTTGTGGATGTTTTGAATGAGGAGTTGTTGAGTTATCTGGAGCGCACATAGCTTTTGCACAATCGGCAGTGTTGGCTTTGAATATGGTGCGCATTGTTCATTTTCTCTCCTCTGTGATGTTTTGTTAAAGTGCTCACATGTGATGCTACTCAAATGAAGAAGAACGGGGCCTTCCCATGAACAATCAATCGCAGTTATAAAATGGGGCTGGAAGGCCTACGCGACTCCTACTTCACGTCTTTGTTCGCTGCGCCTTATCTCGGTCTTTTGACCAATTTTGCTTCTTGTGTTTTTGTAGTGGGTTGAGTTTGGAGGATTTTTATATGGTGACTGAATTGAGCCATTACAACTTTATAGGCGTCACATATATTGCCAAAAGGTCTTGGTAGCAGGAAACAAGTTAATACTTTAAAGAACAACACAACACTTTTAAGTTTCAAAGACATGTTTCGGCATCCCTGATGCCATCCTCAGTTGAAGGATGGCATCAGAACTTTTTCCTTCAACTGAGGATGGCATCAGGGATGCCGAAACATGTCTTTGAAACTTAAAAGTGTCGCGTTGTTCTTTAAAATATTAACTCGTCACATATATATCTGATCAATTTTCTGATAACCGGTGGATTCTTGTGGCTTGCGCGCACTGTTTGTTATTCTCAGCTAATGTGCCAATCAATTCGAAAGTTCAACATCCCCCCCGGGCAACCCCCCCGGGCATTTGAACTTTTGAAGATTGGCTTGTTCAAATTCCCTCCCCTCGGGGCAAGAAAGCCGTTCAAATGCCCCACCAATTAGTACTGAACTGCCTCTCCTCAAAGACAAATTTGGTCTTCAATCAAGCACTTTACATGCCTTTCAGAGAGAGAGATGCCGTAATGACACCTTCAATCTTCTTTTAAAGACCCTTTTCAAAGAGTTATGCATTAAAAAAGGCGAAATTCTATCTTGTAAGTCCGTCACACCCCGCAAAAACCGAAAAAATTCACGGGCCTGTTACGTCAGAACAAGAGATAAATCCGGTTCAAATTCCCCACCCTTCCAACGCAACGTTCAAATTCCCCCCCTCCCCGGGCACGATGCACGGTCAAATGCCCGGAGTATGCCCGGGGGGGGGGGATGTTGAAGTTTCGAATTGATCGGCGCATAAATTTGACCTCTGATCGTTTTTTAACTTAATGTAATTTCTATGCCGCTCTCGGCATATAAGGTACGTTGAATCTAGCTCGTTTAGGAACTTGATAGAGTTTTTTCAGCCTCTCCTGTTTGTATCTGTGACAATAAAGGATCTGAAATATTATCTGGAACGTGATGAGTTCCCCTGCTGATGTTTGTAACGCTGGGCTCGGCTTATTTGTATAATTCTGTTGCAGGATGTTGTGTTTCGAGTCACGGATCTAGCTATGCAACATGTAATAGATGGCTGAACTCTGCTTCAGTCAAACATGTGTGAGTAAGCTCCTCTTGAAACTGAGAGTTTCGTGTCTAGGAGCTTTATATCTTTCCTCCTGTTCTTAGCAAGTCTATCGACTGCGTGTTTGTGTATGCCAGGCGCAGTCAATCTTCAATCGATAGAAATCGATAACGGAAATCAATCAATATCAATCACCGATTGATATCGATTAAAATCGGTAATCGATAACAATCGAACTCACAGAAAAAATTTATCATCGATTGCTATCGATTGACGAAATCGATAACAATCGATAATAATCGAGGTTTATATATCACAATTCGCGAGTCGAGCCTTGGTTTTATGACGACGAAAAACAGAGAAATTGCTTCTTCCTTTTTATTATATGGAGGAGAGTGTTTTACTGGGAACTAAACCACTCGTAGATTCCATACGCCACTCCATCCGCGACCCGAGTGGCGTATTCTCCGTATGTCACGCTTTTGAGTGTCATATCATTCAATGACGTCACGATTCCCGCCTTTTCTACTTTGTTGAATGAACTGAATGCGTCGTTGCCTCAGTGTTGTTTAGAATTATGGCGGTGGCAAGCAGGTTTGTTTTACTAAACGATGAACAAGTGAAAGAGTTTTCCGAAAGCTTCGACAACGAAAACACAAAAAAGAAGACCTTGTACGATTTGAAGGTTTTCAAAGAATTTCTCGACACTTGCGACGAGAAGAGAATAAAAATGGGCAATTTCCGATATTTTGTCTCCATATAATAAAAAGAACATTACACGTTGGCTCGAAGATATGAATTTTGTGTTCTCGTGGCAAACAATATCTCACGAGTGAGCGAAGCGAACGAGTGAGATATTGTGTTTGCCACTCGAACATAAAATTCATATCTTCTCGCCACCGTGTAATATCCTCTATATATTCTTCTATTATGAACTGCGCTGAAACTTAACATCGATAAAAAGACCAAATTGTTTGTTATTGTTCTTTTTTTAGTAGGGGCTTGTTGATATTTGCAAAACTATTTGCATATCCACGATTGGAGGACTAAATAGAACCTTAGAAACAACATCGTGTCAATGTTTAACTTTTAAAAATTGATAAAAATAGTTTCCGATAAGAATTGATAGTAATCGATAACAATCGATAAACCAATCGTTATCGATTTCCATCGGAAATCTATATCAATCGAACTCACAACTTTTTTTCTTTATCGATTCCTATCGAGTGGTATCGGAAATCGATATCAATCTTCGATTGATATTTTTATCGATATTTTTATATTGTTATCGATTGACTACGCCTGGTGTTTGCCAATGTGTACAGGCAAGAATGCAGTTTCGATTCTTTCAGTGAATCTCTTCAGTTGCTACTAAGTTAAGGTTTTGTTTCTGCGTATCTCGAGAGGGTCTGAGAAACTACGATTTCTTTAGAATGGTACCTCCTAATACAAGGGCATTTTTGCGCGGTTTATGACTATGCATGAAAAGTAGATCTCAGTAAGGGCTGTTGGAATGCAAAAGGAAAATTGAGGATAACCCTGCATTTTCTCAGATAATTGAGCTTAAATTTGGAAAGAAAATGCCATATATCGCTGTGTGTTTGAAAGTTTTTCAGAATTTTTTTCAGAATATTAGGAGAAATTTAATGCTGACCACTATTGGGTTAATAACAGCAATAAAACTCACTCGTGTTTATCATCGTCTTCTGAACCAGGAAGAAAAAGTAGCCCATTTTCATCATTTCTTGTTTTTTCAACATCGGTTGTTGTAACTGATGTTGCTGCAGCATCTTTATCTGTACCAGGTTTCTTCATATGCTGTGTAATCTTTGGAGTTCTTTAAAACAAGAGGAAACAGTAAGTTGTAGTTAAAATAAACCCTCGCAAAGTCATTTACTGTAACTGCGGTATTAACACTAACCAATGTAAAATATATCAAAACTAAAAAAAATTGCACGTGTTTAACTACTGTTCAGACAAATATTTGCCCAAAACAAACCTGTCTGGTCGAAATTTTTAGGGGCCAAAAATGTTTATACCTAAACAAGTAAAAACTAACGAGATTAAGTTCCAACGTTTCGGCGACTTCATGACGCCTTTAGCAAGGAATGATTTGATGAATACAGTGCGAGTTAAAAAGAGTTCAGGTCAGATAAATTTACATAAAGGAAGATAAACTAGACAAAAACTTAAGCACAGGTGGAATCTGATTGTACCTTCAAGCACGGTTTTAATTGCTTGATGTATAGCATTTTGTTAATTAAACAATCAAATTTGTTCCTGCATTTTTTTAGCACTTTAAGGTGACTGAGGAGGTCACCAGGGACTGCGCCCTCGTGTTCTTTGTCGTAGTGCTTGCTTAAAAATGTTTATGTCCTAGAATTTTACAGAACTTACACAATGAAAATAAAAGAAAAAATTCACTTCAGTGGCAAACCCATGAATAGGCAACTTGGGAAGATTTCTTGTTAACTGATACAGTTGTTTTTGGAGAGAAAAATGGCAATTTTTGTTCCTTTTCGTGTGAGTTTAAATCATTCATTCGCCAGGAATAATTTATTTTGGACTTCAACGACAACAACAACAAAACAAAGCAAACAAACAAAATTATACATAAATTTATCCATGTGTTATTTCTACTACGGAAAAACATCAATAAAAACAATGGTCAAATTTGTGGAGTAATTTGTCATTCATGGGGTTAAATCATTAACTGAAAAGTCTTGTTTTATGATATAATTTACTTCTAATGAAATTATTATAAAATTTTACTTCTAATTGTAAAGAAAAAATATTTACCTGAGCTGTACTGGTGCAGAAGTGTTTATATACTGCACTGGGCCTCTTTTTGTATCTCTCCGACTTGGATACAGTAGACTGTACAGAGATTCAATTTTCCCCTGCAGCAAATTAAATTCAAAAAGCACTTAGTCTCAGATGTCACAGCTAAGGTAGCACTTTCACCCGAAGTTATTTAAAGTCTGTGAATGTTGATTCGGCTAAGGTTTGAGTGACTGAATTGCCACTCTCTGCACTATACGTTGTCATTCTAACAACTGAACTAAGCATGCAGTTGTAAAACAAGCCATAATGTTTCAGTCAGTCTTAAGGTATACAAGACTGTAACAATATAGCAAACAGAACTGATAATGTTTTCATGACCGTGAGTTAGAGTTCCAGTAGCAATGCATCAATAGCAAATTCAACAACTGATACACGTCAGGATCACTTGCCTACAACTATTAATAGTGAATTAAGTTTCAACAGTATTGCTGCATCCTGAGAAGTACATGACTGTATGATTTTAAATGTAGTGTTTTTTCTTGATTGAAAAATAATTCCCTTGTTCCCTAGTCATCTGTACTGTTTATTGCTGTCAAACCAAGCAGCACATTGATGAAAGATAAACTGGTCCCTCGCACCCATCTGAATTCACACTGGCAGTATGTATATGATCTGCATAATGACATATCTTTTGACATTGAGTGAAATAAAAATTCAATGGCAATGCCATTGCAATAGTTTTCCATAGTAATGTTAACAATATTAATGTAATGGGACTGCAACTATGGCAATACTACTGTAATAGTCAATACACCAGTGAGTAACAATCACCACCATCAAAGTCTCCATGGAGTAATGAACAGGGTTCGACATCTCCACTCGCCCGGTCGCCCGAGGCGAGTAAAAATCAAGCGGGGCTAGTAAATATTTTGTGTTCGGTAGTCCGTGGGCAAGTAGAATCTTAAGGAAACTCACTGAAACACATTGGAACACATTGTGAAGTTGTTATCATTTTTGCTGGAAACTGCTCTGAAACAAAACAACCGCAGAACCGTGGTGTATTTCACTCTGTCCTTCGCACATCCATCGCGACTGTTTCACTGCACGCACTTGACTTCGTAACCGCACAACCTCCAGCTTTTATTACCAGGTTACTATTAGTAGTTATGTAAGTTATCAGGTGTCTTGCAACTGCGGTGTCATTTACGTTCTTCTCTTTCAAGTAAATCGGGATTTAAGGTTCCACAAAAGGCCTCTAAAAGTAACCTTAAAGTTACAGTGGGACCTCCATTTAATGAAGTGCCAAAGGACTGGGGAAATTGGTTTGTTATATCGAAAGTTTCTTATATCGAGGTTCTTTTCCATACATTACACTTACTGGGCTGAAAAATATCGTTCGTTATACCGAGGACTTCGTTATATAGAGATTTGTAAAATCGAGCTTCCACTGTACAAGCCTCGTTAAAATTCAAACATTTTGAAAGCCAAGCTACAAAATGCAGACCTGTTTTACCTGACTCTTGTAAACATTTACGTAACATTTGCCACTCGATTGTTGAGATAAATATAATTTTGTTCCTTCAACTTGTTTTACAACCATGGGCTTAAAGCTTGCAACAAATACACAGCTGTCACTTAGCTATTTAAGCTATTAAGGTCCTTCACAGTCTTTAGCTCTACTGCCGGTCAAGATGATATGGGTGAAAAAAGACATTGGTAAGGAACCTGGGTGACTGAATTGTGCCGTGGGCTAGTAGATTTTTGAAGCTCACTTGCCTGGTGGCTAGTGACTCAACTACACAGATGTTGTACCCTGGTAATGAATGGTTGTCACTTACACGACACACTCTTTGGTAGACTTCTTCAAGCCCAGCAAGCTCTGCTTGAATACTTTCTTTCTCAACATCTGATATTATTCTGCTATTTTTCGATTTGAGTTCCACAGGAGTAGACACGACGTCATCCTCAAGATCACTGTCCAGAGGCCTGCTGGGTGGGGTTGAATACACAGCCCTCCTGTCAAATAAAAACAAACAAAAGATGAAACAACAATATGAAGCATAGATGTTAACCTCAAATCATCCAGTATCCTCAATGGTTGATAACTATTGGTCAATGAATGGATTAACATGGTAAATTATCTGTATTAAGTTTGTCCTACTATGGGACTACAAAAACGAACAAACAACCAAATGATTCTCAGTCCCTGCCAGCAGTTGAATTCCATGACCTTTCACACTCTGAATTGTGAATTTAAATGCAAAAAGGAAGCTCACAAAAATCCAGGCATATGAATTTCCTTTCAAAACTTTAAGTTCTTTTAAAACCTTTCAAGCCCTAACAGTGATGAAAATGAAATTTCTTCTTACATGATCACTGCCTGTTCAAACATTCAAGTGATGTGAATAAAGGAAACAATCAATTCTCCTTACTAGTTCCATACGAAATGTATGGAGAACAGTAAGGAGAATATGCATTTTTATATCAGGGCTTAAAGGGTTAATTCTCTGATTTCTCGTTTATTAATAACCAGTGAGCTGCATGGAGCAACATCTCATGTACCCTTTCACATGTTATTGAATGGCGCAGTGAGACCTACCTTGCCAAATTCTTCAGATTGTAAACTGTAGAGGTAGCAGGCGGAGGGGAGGGAGGTTCAGTTGAGCGGCAAGCTCTGATCATTCTTGGTTTTGCACGCTGTCAGATAATAACATAATTATCATAGTGTGAAGATAATTTGATGTGTAAAGCGGTACATACATGTAATCAATTACATCCCAGCTGAAACAAAACAAAATTTGCTCACACAACTGAAAAATCAGTCGTATGCATACTAGAGCAATTTCTTACACCTGAGCCATTAAATGTAGGCTAAATTTAAAAATCTAATTTGAGAAAAAAAAATAGCTTAATATGTCAACCATCAATAACTGACTGATTACCTGATTGATTGATTGATTGATTGATAATTAAAATTGACTCGAACTAACTGGTTTAATTATCAATTAACTAACTGATTGATTGATTGATTGATTAATTGATTGATTGATTGATTGATTGATTGATTGATTGATCCATTCATTCATACATTGACTGACCGACCGACCGACCGACCGACCAACCGACCGAGTAACCGACTGACTGATTGACTGACCAACCTTAATTTGTGAAGCAGTGAATCCAGTCTTCTCTGCAGCTTTGGGTAATTTGAATGGGTCTGGTCTTCTCCTCTATTAAAACACAAAATTCAGTCCTTAAAAATCCTAAATTTATTCCAGCCCCACATTGATATTAACTTCTCAGTGATAGTGACTGTTATTCATTTCCAAATATGAGTCTTTTAATTGATTTTGGTGGCAATTTTGTCCACTTATAACTGGAGTTTATATCATCTGGATTAAAAAAAATAAAGGATAAGAGTGCACTCGGGCCAAGGTGGCCCACACGGCCAGAGCTTATCCCGGTTTCTGTAGCATGAGCAACCGAGAGTATTGCTACTCCCCCTGGATGGGATGCTAGTCCATCGCAGGGTTACCCCCCAGCGGTACGCCGTCGGTACCCATTTATACACCTGGGTGGAGAGAAATAATGTGGGGCAAAGTATCTTGTCTAGGGAAACAACACATTGCCAGGGACTGGGCGTCCAACCACCGACCTTCAGATCTGAAATCCAATGCGCTAACCATTACACCCCCGTGCCCCCACATTTGAATCCACTTATAAGAGCAGGAACCTCAAGGAAAGGTGGTGTCTGCGTGAGAGGTAACTGATACTAAAAGCAAGTTTACAGTGTTTCATTAAGACTTCTTAAATCTACAAGTTAAAAGAAATTTAACCCATCAACGTCCGTGCCAGACTGAACCGGCCTTGATTTTGCGTGTGTTCGCTTTTGGCCCTAGCCTCCCCTAGAAAGACATTTTTGGTCCCCTTTTGTCCTAGTAACTGTTGTCTTTGGGAATGTTCAACCAATCAGAATCCACCTACTGCACATATATTTGAAGGCTTGATGGGGGTCCTAGAAGAGAAGACTTCTTGCCACTCTGCGAGAAGATCACATTTCATTCAAAATGGCTGCCGTGCTCTTCTGCATGATGCATGAATTTTCAAGATGGCAATATCTCACTCTTGGAAGGAATGATTATCTTTTGAAACTTAAAAATTGAGTGAAGAAGCTCTAAGGAACACTTGACAAGTTAAGCAATGGAATTTAGAGTTTTAAGAGCAAAGAAAACTTCTTTCGAGGACAAACAGCCATTTTGTCAAAGCGAAGGACAATCTTCCATCTCCAAAGATTTTTTGAGCTGCGAACTTTCTGGGAAATGCTCTAGCACTTCTACGAGTCTACAGTAGAGTCAATTACACATTTGATTGTAAATTTTTACCAAAATAGCATTTTAATTGAGGGATTCTTCCTATTCCTTAAAGTTTCCATAACAGTTTTGAAAAATGTGCACAGTTCGCATTAGCAAATGCTCTTCAAATGCTCTTCAAATGCTCTTACACATTTAATTGTAAATTTTTACCGAAATAGCATTTTAATTGAGGGATTCTTCCGATTCCTTAAAGTTTCCGCAACAGTTTTGAAAAATGTGCACAGTTCGCATTAGCAAATGCTCTTCAAAATTACTTGCACATCGAGCGAAATCATTGCGCATCGCTTCCCTCAAAGAAAGAACTGAAACAAATAAAAGCGTGTATCAATAAATCTATTATTTAGAAAAGCTTACTGTCTCCTCTTCTGTGAATCTTCATTCACGCGATTTCGAAAAATAGTAATATGACCTAAGCAGACACAAATCCTCTGTTGTGGTTTGATTTCACGCACGAGACAACATGTGAAATCTCTTGTATAAATTTTCGAAATTTTGACTCTGACATAGTATTTTTGGCTAACTCTTAATTGACAACTGGTGTATTTTATTCAAAAGACAGAATTTTTAACTATTCTAGATCAAGTGAGTGTTGTTTTTTCGAGCCTATAAATTGTCCTTTCGTACTGCACATGGGGTTGTTTATTACCAACTGCTACTTTAGCAAAGCGATAAAAAAACATGCAGACGTTAATGGGTTAAGCCAGTTAACAGCAGGGAGAAATCGCATGCTCCTGTTGTCTTCGTCATAGACATAAACAAATGCAAAAGCAAGTACAAAAGGAGGTTTTTCCTGGACAGGTGGTCCCCTGTGAAGTGCCCGCCCAAGAATGGTGTGTTCACTAGAATTTAATATTCTTCTAGCATACATGTAGCATTTTAGTGGGGTGTTTTATTACAGCATTTTGAATGGGAGTGGCCTCAGCGGGACTCTGGGATATGTGGGGGACTCACACTGATGACTGAATGGCAGACAGTGCAACATGTTAAGACAGTTTGCCCTCTTAATTTTGGTTTAGGATACCTAATCACAACACAGAAAAGGGACCAATTGAATACATGTTTGCCTATAAGGTGTTCAAGTTATCACCCACACTACAGACGATCAGGAAATTTTGAGAAGGGCATCTCAAAAGCCAAAATTAAAAGGAAAGTATAAATGCCTTCTCAGGCTGAGGTGGGAGAAGGATATTTTTTGGAGCAACAGAATATGGCTTCATGAATTCAAGCTTACATATCTGTCGTCCTCCGGCCTGTTTTTCATGCTGCAAAACTGGCCACGCCCCTTAGCAAGAGGTGGAATTGACCGATGTGCTCTTCCCACTCTGGGAGACATCTCATCCTGCAAGAAACAAAGAAACAAAGATTTATTTTTTGAGGAGAAAATTTGGTTATTTGTTGTTTTGGGAAGCTTATTGCTTCTGTGGACAAGAAACTTAACTCTGCATTGTCTATCTAAGCCCAGGTTATGGGTATTGTCAAACAATATAATGGAAGTGTAGGAAACTGCAGGTGGCAGCCCTGCAATAAGCAAGCATCATATCCAGGCGGGAGTATAAATACAACAGAATCCAAAGTTACGCAGTGGACAAGTGGATCACTTTCAACCAAAGAGCAAATTTATCATATAAACTATATAACTCAAAACTAACACTAAGTGTCAATCAAAAAGCCATCAATACTTAAACCAATCAAAGTGCTAGTTACTCATGAAAAATTGAGAGCTCAAACCACAGGAAATGTAGATTAATAGCCAGGGAAGGGGAGAGCTCAAGTTTAGAGTTCAAGTCTAATTTTCAATAATTGAAATTACTAATTACTTGAAGACTAACCAAGTGGTAACAAGTGACATGACTAGATTAGTTTTCTCCAGTACAATCTGAACATTAAATGTACCAGTTCCTCTCTGGAAAATGTACAGAGATGGGATTAGCCTGGCCCTCACTGGATACAAGTTTCTTGTCTTAGACAAAGTTTTTTTGTGTACGAGATGCTCTAATTTCCACACTTAACTTAATTTAAATTTGGCATATAACTGAGAAAGTCTAGTTATTACTTACCAAGCTTACATAATGGCCCTGTGGTGAAGCTACAGGTGAGCCACTGTATGGGGAGGCAGCTTGTACGAGTCCTTTCGGAGGAAACCCATTGGCAAAATGAACTTGTCTTGCGAAAGCATTTGGGTTGCCGTCTCTCATCATTGTCAACTGACAAATGCAGCTGTCCACATGCTTAATTTCATCATTTTCATACTATAATACTGTCAATGTTTCTTAAAGAAAAACAACATTTGAGATTTCAGCAAGCTTGATAACATGTGAAGGTACAGAAGTGAAGTGATTAGCACAACGGAGAAGTTTCAATCTGACTCTTAACTATACAATTTTGTAAACAATGGTTTGCACCCAGGAGTCAGATCATAAGTTGGTAAAGTGTGATAGTCCAGGTGAGTGTAGTCCTGGGAGGGACTATATTTGTGATGATATATTTGCGTGACATTTCAACAACCAGAGTGGAAGTCAGGTTACTAACCATCAGTTAAATATGTCATCACAAACAATCCTTCTTAGGACTTAACACTACCCTGGACGATCATACGTCACCGACTTGTACCTGTAAGATTGGAAAAAAATATATAAGATCAGAAGGTTGGTGGTCCAGGGAATCCTGAATGCAAGGGGTGACTTAGCAGTGAAAATAAAATCCTGGGGTAGTAGTGATGCTCCTAGTTGCATCTGAGCACCAGTCTTGGTAAGCTACCTGGCTCATTTAACCCTTTAAGCCCTGATATGAAAAAACATATTCTCCTGACTGTTCTCATACAATTTCTTGTGGAACTAGTGAGAAGAATTTAACTGTATGTCAAGACATCTTATCCTTGGTGACCATTTCCTTTATTCTCATCACTTGAATGTTTAAACAACTAGCGATGATGTAAAGACAAATTTCTTTTTCGTCACTGTTAGGGCTTAAAGGGCTAAAACACAGGATTGTATACAAGACTATAATACGTATGGTACTGTAATTACATCGTAGAGCTGAAAGTCAAAACTGAATCAGTCAGTTCCAGTATATCATTTAGAACCTTAACCTAAATTTTCCACAAAATGTAGAACAGGAGTCGGGTAAAAATAATTAATGACCGATTTGTTTGTTACAATTATATAAAATTATCACTGTTTACGTACCGATGTTGTGAAAACAATCGATTGTTTAATGTTTCTTTAAGCGATTTCGATTCCTTTTTTCTCCCCGAAAAGATTTAAAACCACAAACAAACTGGGTTACTTATTTAACCTGCATTTAGATAAATAACAGTTCGTTTCTTCGTGACAAATAGAGGGCAGCTAAGCTCTTTACCTGTGGAATGTAGTTGCTACCAGCGACGTGGATACGACAACGACCCAGACGACAGTCCAAGCAGGGATCGAAAACTTTACCCCAGATTGTCAAAGGCTGGCATCATTCTTCTAGGAAATAATTCTGTCCAGTGGCTCTTTCCGCTTTTACTAATAAACAATATTTGACTTGTATAGATAAGTTCAGTAAAGCTCAAAAGATCACTTTGTGTGCGTAATCTGATGGAGCGTTTTACGTTTCCACGTGACGTCACAAATTCGATTAGATTCAACGCCAGCGATCTCTAAAATTTGCGGTCAAACGCAAAAACAACTACTTCTTTGTTTAGGTGAATCAAGGTGAATCACGAAATGTAAGACCGTTTGACGCCAGCGGTTTTAACAGATGCGGTTAAGTTGCAAAAAGCGTCGTACTTTGTGTAAGTATTGCGAAAGTTAGACGTTCTCTTTTCGTACATTTTTGTACTCACATGGCAGGATTTTGGAGTTCCCGAGCTATGTAATGGAGATTTTGCGCTCTAATTTCAAAGAATCCCTCGCCACTGTCTCTGAAGCGATTAATTCAGCTTCGTTGCTTGCTTTTGATGCTGAATTTTCGGGTCTGAACTTGAAATGGGGAGTGGAAACTTCCTTTGATACTCCGCAAGAACGCTACTCCAAACTCAAGGAGGGATGCAAAGATTTCATTATTATTCAGTTTGGACTGTGCACCTTTACCTGGGATAAAAACACCGAGTCATACATCGTCAAGCCTTTTAACTTTTACATCTTTCCTAAGGTTTGGAACCGTCAGTGCCCCGACATCCGCTTTTTATGTCAAAGTTCCAGCATGGACTTTCTTGCTGAACACAACTTTGACTTTAACAAGCTTTTTCGTGAAGGGATCTCCTATCTGCGGCCCTATGATGAGCAGAAATTAAGAGATCATTTTCTTGCCAGGAATGCGCAGGATTCTTTCACTTCGACTTCACTCACATCCCCTGATTCCACGACTGAAGCAAGTGGGGGGTCCTCCCAGAAGACGCCCAGAGGTGTCCCCCCAGAACACAGGGACTTTGTTGAAAAAGTATGCGACAATATTGAGGAAATGCTCAAAGACCCAGAGGGGAAGGTCACTCAGTTTCCTCCATGTAATGGCTATCTAAGAAAGCTGATCTACCAAACTGCTAAACAGAGGTTCAAAGCTGGGATCCGCATGGAATCTGCAACCAACGACAAGAAGGAACGCTTTATTGTGGTAACCAAGGTCAGTGAAGAGGAGAAAAAGAAGCTTGAGGAAGAAAAACAAGCAAAAGAGCAAGAGCTGATTGATAATGCTGTTGGATTCTCACAGGTCGTGAAAATGATTTCACAGTCTGGTAAATTGGTCGTTGGGCACAACATGTTCCTTGATCTACTTCATGTTATTGATCAGTTTCTGTGCCCATTACCAGAACTCTTTGAAGACTTCAAAGCTACTGTCAGTGCTGTATTTCCCAGGCTTGTCGACACTAAAGTCATGGCAAACACACAGCCCTTCAGGGACATCATTCCTTCATCTGTATTGGCAGATCTTGCAAAGCATGTTTCAACAAAGCCATTTAAGAAGCCGGCGATATTGTTTGACAAAGAGTGTTCATCTTACAGTGAAAGTGAAGAGAAGCATCATGATGCAGGCTTTGATGCTTTCATCACAGGGCTCTCATTCCTTTCTATGGCAAACTACCTGGGTGCTTTCCAAGATCCTCCAAAAGTCAACATTCCACCAGATTCCTCATTGGTCATTCCATTCTTAAACAAGATTTTTGCCATGAAAATGGAAGATATTCCATATTTGAACTTAGCAGGTGCTGACCTGAGTCCGTCCCGTGATCATGTGTTCTACTTGACGTTCCCAAGTGATTGGAAGCAAGGAGACATTCTTGACTTGTTTAACAACTTTGGATTTGTGTACATCTCATGGATAGATAGCACATCTGCTTTCGTCTCACTGGCTCGTAGAGAGAATGCTAGCAAAGTTTTGGATTCATTAGATTGCAGACGAGAATGCTTCACCGTAGTTTCATATGCTGAGTATAGACGGCAACTGTATGGTACATATGAAGAGGATGTTGACAGGCAGCAACGCAAGACTCCTCTGAAAAGACCAAGACTCATGGAGGAGGTTGGATGGAAAACTTCGTCGCCCAAAGAAACCCAGGCAGATAAGAAAGAGAACAACATTGCCAGTGAGCCAGAGGATGGTGAGATTATTGATGATGAAGAATCACCAGAGCCTGTCAGAAAGAAGCAGAAGAGAGAAGACAAAGTATTTGAGGAACCAGAAGATTGGTGATTTCACAGAACAAGGACTCTGAATTGTCAGTGTCCATTAGCATTATTAGCCTTGAACTCTTAAAAATGCAAAAGAAGAAATTTGTCATTTTGGTAAGATTCCACTTAGGAAAAATTGACAAACAGCATTCTTAAACTAAAAAATTCTAAATGTACCATAGTAAAAAAATGCAGGTTCAAAGCTTAGTTCTCACAGAATTGTGACTCAAGATTGAATCTGGGAACTGGGTGGGAAGGAGTGAATTAAAAACAGGAGGGTAGGGGTGGGGGTTATAGTACATTAAAAAACTATGTGTTTCCTACACTTAAACAAGACACTGAAAAATGTTTGTAATCAAATAACAATGCTTTTATACATTTAGTTTGGTGTTTAAAAACCAAAAAAAATAAAAAATACTGGTAGCCTTAAATCCACCGTATGGAAAAAGATGGCGGCTGTACATTTTACTGCAATACCATGCGAACCTAACACAGCCAATAAGCTCATAAAAAGCCACATTTTTTGCATAAATTTGTCCCTGTGCTAGCAACATTCCGTATGCTAAGTTTGAAGTTTTTAGAACTTTTCTTTGCGTTTTTATGAGCGTTTTTAGGGTTCTTGTTTGCTAAGAACTATGGGTAAATGTACCAGTCGCCATCTTTTTCGGTACAGTGAACTGGGGAGTGTGGTTGTTATTAGATTTGTGATAGAGACCGTGTACTTAGCATAACATAACATTACTTAACCTCTGAAACAGATACTAAACTATTAGGCACTAGTACACACTGATTTCATTGTTTTCTTTTGTTTACTCTTGATCTTGAATATTAGACACTAATTCTTAAATGTTGTTTCACGGGTTAAGATAACAGCTCTAATAAATGAGCAAATTGTAGCAAAGATTTCATCAATAAACAAATATTTTCTTTTTTTCAGTTTTGAGTTATTTGATCATTAAAAATAAGTTAGAACCGGTATGCAAGTAGAAGATTCAATCATCAAGACAGAAGGGGGAGGGGAGGGGGAGGGGTTGTATAGCAGTCCAAACTTCCTTCTCCCAGTTCCCATCTTTTGTTGTTAGCTCCCACCATTTTACAAATGTTGCAACGTTTTTTCCTATTTCTTGCCCAGCCAACCTATCTTTTCTCACCTACCACTGCTTAACTAGGATCCTTTTCTTAAGCTTCTGGTAACATGCCCCACCGGATAGACTGCTTTTCTTAATTTTTATTATTATTATTATTATTATTTTGATGGTTGGTGTTACTTCTCCGTGCCAGTTTGCCAATGTGTTTCATTAAGATTAGAAGGATCTTCAAACTTAGCTCTCAAGATCAATAAAAGGTGAAAACTTTGTTATCAATATGCGGTTGGCACGGTAATGAAGGGTTACAGGAGGTTTCAATGAGAGCCTAACCAAGGGAAGACACTGCAAGAGACTCTGCTTTAATAATAATAATAATAATATTGATAATAATAATAATAATAATAATAATAACAGTATTTAAAAACGCATTTTGCGTAGCCTCACTGCATTTACAATTTGGACTAAAAATAAAGTTAAACTGTCTTGTCTTTTACAACCTTTAAAAAATAGATAACACAGAAAAAAAAATTTTACAAAGTGCTTAACTACTACTTCCCAATAATCCCGTGTGGATGTGGAATCGCCTGGGTACGAGGTAGGACAAAGAAAGTCAGTTATTAGTTGTTCCGTTGAACCAAAGACCACGCCAACACGGAAGGAGAACCGTATTTAGTGATCACAATCATAAACAGCAATCACAAACAAACAATTCGATTTCTATGACTGCCAGCTTAATTGGCGTACATATACATCTAAACAACTTGTTGAACTTCTTAAAAAATAACTTGTTAACAAACTTACAATATTAACCTGGTTAGCAAAACTTAAACGACTGGTTAGCTGGACAGTTCTCTCGCAACTGAAAAACTACGCTCGGTGACGCGACTTAAGTTACTCGACTTGCGCTATGCTAACTGTATTGCGATGCTTAAATTTAAAAGAATTAAGGACGGTGCCTCCTTTTGTTACTGCGCATACGTTCTGTGCATTTTGGGATACCTTATTATAGCAAATTAACGCTTCTGTTAATTAAGGTATTTGAAATTAACGCGAATTGAAGGAAAAATCACTCCCCAATAAAGGAAATTAACGCGAAAGAGGGAGTACAATTTCAAAATAAGGAAAATTAACGCGATTAACACAAACAAACACTTTATGGTCACGATTGGAACAAATTTATTTCACGACTGAATTTAAAAATCACGAACAAAACAGATCTACAGGTGTGTGAGGCAATTTCTTTACAGACAATGTGCGTTAAATTCTGCCTAAATGTAGGAAAGCTGATCATTTTGTAGGTGTCAAGAATGCCTGGACTGGATCCAGAATTTGGAATTTTAAAACATGATGGAAATTAAGGTCGCAGAAATTAACGCTCCACTTAATTAACAACGCGGAAATTAACGCTCACAAGAATTAACGCGACTTAAATTAACGCGAATTTTTACAGTTAATTTCATGGAGCGTTAATTTCCTACTGATAAGGTATTCGGGTTTCTTAAAGAATTTGCACCCTAATACAACAATATTTTTGCGCGGTTTATGACTATGTGGAAAAAGCAGATCTTAGCAAGGGCTATCAGAATCCAAAAAGAAAATTGGGGGTAACCACGCATTTTTCAGGACCTTTCAGAGATAATTGAGCTTAAATTTGGAAAGATACTGCCATACTTTCTTTGTATTTTAACACTTTTTTAAAATTATGGTTGCTTAATTATCTCTGAAAAATCTGGGGTTGCCCACATTTTTCTTTTTGGATTCCAATAACCCTTGCTACTTTGCAAAAATACATCTCTATTGGGAGGCACCGTCCTTAAGCACGCGCGGAACATTACTCCGATACAGCGTGCGCGTCCAAAGTAACTAATTAAAGGTGAACGTTTATCAGAACAGTTAATTCATTTGGTGGCGCGTCTTGACGTTCGTTCACTTTCTTTTCTGCAGAGGCTTTTTGTAGAGATACGAAGAGGAAAAAGGGAATAAAAAATGTGGACAGGCGGGAAGGACGCGCGCTGTTTCGTTTTTTCTCCACAGCCTCTATTTGGTCTATTGTCCTCTTCTCAACCTTTCCTAGATTATCTGACCGTATGAGAATTTAAAAGAAGCCTTTGCAGTGGAGGGAGGTCCTCTTTTATAAAGACGGCCACAACCTGTTGGGATAAACGCGGTTTTGTGCCCAAGGGCGTCCCGGACATGTATTGCTTCTCTAGCGCAAAGACGCGGCCAGTATGTCACTGCGACCCAGACCTCATTTCACCGCTTTGCTAAGTTTAGAGGGGATAAATGGCGTTAGTTACGACACCCCCAAAAATTTTTTAAACTTCCCAGAACCTTACGAAAACGAACTAATAAGGGCGTAACGTGAAAGGTTCTAGTGCTATCGTAGCTGGAGTGATATGTAATCCAAAATTGCGAAAACAAGCCACTGGTTTCGTTTTCACGTTTATAGCCTTAGCCTTTTATCAGCACCTGGAATTTTCCTGAGTAGCTTTCTTTGGCAAAGTTTGGTGAGAATCGGTTGCTAAGGTTACAAGATATGACGCCATAACTAACATATGGTCAAGTCTAATGTGACTAAAACTGCGTGCTTGTCACCTTTTTTTCGCTAATAATACCTTTAAAATGCTGGCGAAAAGCAGCAGAGGCTTAAATTAGATCATATTCTACATGTCGGGCAAGATTTCTGCCGTGTTTGGTAAATCCTAATTTTGAGTAAAATCAGAGATGGCGGCCTGATCTTGGCCACTATTTCGTTTTGTTTTGTTTTTTGTTTGTTTGTTTGAAAACTGAAAACAAAACTGTTTTGTATCTAAGAAGACGTTTTCGATCCGTCGAAAACACATACATTTTGATGCGTTTTCACCTACCGTCCATACTAAAAGGAGACCTTTGAAAACGGTTTCGAAAATGTAGACTTGAAGAAGCATCAGTGTAACCTACGAATAGAGCCGCCTCTTATCGCTCCCAGACGCTAGGGGCGAATACTATTCGCCGGCTACGATCAATGCGGATGGGTAAATATTAAAGCATCGTTTTGAAAACGGTCTAATTCGTGGATTACTGAAAACAGAGACTTCAGAAAACGCTGGCGGTATTTTTTGTTGTCAACGTTGGCATTGGCATTGGCATTGGTATGAACAGGTGAAAACGATTCCAAAAACGCCTGTGTTAGCGAAAACAATAATTTTGCTGCGCAGTTTGGGACATATGAAAAAGGAGTCAGTTGAAGCGCTATAACATGGACGGGCCCTTAACGTAGACAATAGGCAGAAACGTATCAAGAAGTATCCGCATTAATGTGGACTTGTTCTGATACGAAAACCGGGCATGGATTGGGTCGCAGAGGATAAGTTCACATGAACTCGACGATTAAGTTAAATTCAAACAACCCATTCTCGATCAAAAAAGCATGCCTAGGGACAGTGCTAATGATCGAGATTGCAAACAAACAAACAAACAAAAGCTCCCGGTAGCTGCAAACCTTAGCATTTTTTCAGTCACGAAAAACAATTCAGAAGGTGAAGGCTGGTTGTAAATATAATCAAAAGAAATTTCATGTTGAATCCAAAGCGATAAGTGGCCGTGATGCCTTACATCAGACTGCGTCATGAAAAAGTTGATGTCGTCCAATCAGCGTGCGGTTATTTTGACAGTTATTGTAAAAAGGAACATGTAAACGATTTGCTTAATATTAAGTTTACAAGGGCATTTTGATCATAGTTGCTTATTGACCTTAACAAATACCCAGAAAAGTTCTTTCTAGGAAAGGTTCCACATCAAAATACGTAATTTATCTAATCGCCTAAAGCCTGTCATTTACAATTAACCCATGATATTAACGAATGTTTGGACCTAACTTAATAAGAAAGAGTAGTTTTACGAATCCAACGCCCCATAGTGGGCAGCAATACCAATCCTCTGGTAACAGATGAACAGCAAAATGGAACCACTATAAATAAGTTAGCAATTCCCGGAATAGAGTTTCCGGGAAAACGTCCCACCCCCGAGGCAGATTAGGCTTGTCTGTCGTTCGTGCGTTGCCTTGACGCCTGATATGACAGTTGATAATGATTGGCTGATAATTATTGGCTCAGCAAGGGGTGATGGCTCAGAAACTGGATTTGAAAACCGTGGAAAGTTTACGAACTGAACTGCTGTTATCCTCTAGTCTTTTTTTAACCTCATCCCTTGACTGCTAGCAACGAACATGTCCCGATCTGCAACAAAACGGATGCATCCTGGCCCAGATGAAGGTGATCGACGACACGGAGAGTGAGAGCCATTGAATCTATTGCCCCGAAACGAGAGATGCGGCACATTCAGGGTGGTTTTCGATTACTACACTCCTCGAGCTCATTTTGTCATTTTGCCTCACGATAAGTCTACCGTTGGCACTAATCATAACGCGCTAAACGGAGAACAAAGACTTAAGGTCGTCAAAGCAGCTGTTGCCTTGGTCTCTCACTACAAACTTAAAAAGTCGGCTATTTTGTCTGTCCATTTTGGGTCATGGATAACCAAAAAGGACATATATCATGCTCATGTTTGCGCAGACGTGGAAGATTATCTCAACATTTTTGAGAGGAAAGGGGAAGAAATTCCCGAATGGCCCTCACGAAAGTACGTCACAAGACAATGGAAAGCGAGCCAAGATCCCAGGGCCTATGCGCTGAATGTCCGAGGATATCCTTTCCGAACGTATTTCAAGGAAGAAATTCAAGCCATCGAAAAGTACCGTCGAAACCCCCCAAGCAGGAGTACAGTTGGTGCCCCAGTAGCCATCTTGCCCCCGTTCAACATTCTCCACCACCCATCAGAACCAAAGGTTGGATTTGCTGTCGAGAATTCTGCTAGGCCGAGTGATGCAGTGTCTTTCCTTGCCGCCCAAGAAACCATGATCGAGTTTGCAACCCAAAACAAGTTCACCGACATGCGTGCGAGAGGTGATAACGATGGATGCCACGTGTGTTTGGCTCTCGATGATAGAGCGCACGGTTAGTTCAGTTCATTTAGTAAGGCTCTTAAGTTAAAAATAGGCTTCTTATAGCGTTCTTCTATTTTAGCTCTAAGAGCAGAATCTTTACGATTAACGAAGAAAGCAAGCAAGCTGGCTAAAATATCCTCCCCATTGCTGTTAGTCAAGTACTTTTGATGAGTTTTGTTTTGAAAAAGAAGGCAGCTGTCTGCAGGCAATTCTTTAAGCATTTATCCAGCCCGCTTTTGGCCGTTAGTAGTGCTAAGATAGGGAGAGGTGTCACTGCTGTAAAAAAGGGGACACAATAATAAGTTCTTCTTTAGTAGGAAACGAAAGGGTAGACTGATCTGATGCGTTTTAACCACCGGCTAGCTATGTATGACACACTGTGGACTGAAGCAACCGTTCGATATATAGGTCGCCCTCAACTTCCGCGTTTGCTACTGAGCCTTGCCGCGTCTTTTAGTAAGCCGCGTGTGTACGCCAAATTAAACTGTTTCAACTTTCCTAAATTAATGCCAACAATCGGAGGATTCAGAGCACATAAGTCACTCATTTTCTGACCATCCCTGTGCGAATCAAAGGGTTAAGCATGAGCATGAATGGCTGAATTCAATATTCCGCATTCCGTAATTTGAACACGACTTCTGATCAAGTGCATTACAGAGTGGTAAAATAATGGGTCACGAAAAGCACATTTAGGGTTATTGCCTTCAATTTATGCTTCATGAAGTGCTAGATAGTTACAGTGAGGACGGGTAGAAGACTTGGGGCACAAGTCAGAGGTAGAAATACTCTTATATAACTTTGGTCCAGTGCATGTAATAAGCATTGAGAAAACTAAAAAGTTTGTAATTTTTGGAGCTTTAAATGTTGCTAGCTCAGAAAGTAGATCCTGTTAGGACATATTAATTTTGCACAAGCGTATAAGTTCACGGCACTGTTGATAAAATTATTGGGTTTTTCTTCCCCTTATGAGAAATTTGTAAAAGTACGAGGCCGCCTGGTCGCACTTATAATATCTGAATAACTGCTTTTGATCTCACATATTTGTTATGATCCTTTTAGTATATAACGTTATGATATGTGATGAATTTTTTTTTATTGAGTACTCGTGAATACAAAGCGCACTACAATATTTATCTATATTTTAGTTATTATATTTCTAAAAAAAAATTTCCTTTGCAACACTGCAGGCTTCAATCTGGAGGATTCTCAGTTCCTTGTCGGATACATTCAAGTAACCGGACCAAAGTTCTACAGGGACATTTGCCCAAACGAAAAGCGAGAAGAGTGGTTTGCTCAATTTAAAAGCAAGGAGGATTACAAAGTGTACACTTGAACATTTTACGACAGGTTAATAAAAGAAGTTCCCTGGAGTGTTGTCAGGAGCAAAATTCGATTCTCGAGAGATTGCTTATACGTTCCTTCTCGCTGCTTTTAGTTGTATTTAGCACAAAGAAACCAGTGGCATTTAATAGCTAGTTTTGCCTGTTTTACATTTAGCTTTAGAACTGCACCGAACAAAAAACAAAACAAAAAAGGGTGTCAGCCTTTTTTGGTTAGGAATACTAAATTGTTATTTGCGCACTGTTTTTCCTCGCTCAGGGGAGCTCAATTTTAAGATTTGGTAAATTTATAACTGTTTGAGAACAAAAATCGTTGGCATTTCGCTAATGGTTAGCCGTTGCATTCCGCCATATTTTAGCCTTAAGAAACAGATGGTCTTTAGCTTCGTATTTTAGCCTTTCCTTATTTACCTCATTCGCATTCTGGTGATTTTTTTCTAGTTTCCCTCTGTTTTGTTCAATTCTAACATGTCTAAACCTACTTTTGCAGCATAAAAAGTAAACTTCCCTTCCTTACGAATTTGACTTTGGGCATGCGTGCTATTCAAACGCCGTACCAGACCAACTTTTTGGGCCTTACTACTCAGTACCTTCTCGTTTTTTTTTTTTTTTTTTTTTTTGACAATATATTACTTACATCAAGTTATAATACATCGCTTATACTTACTGGCACTGGAAAACATCACTTACTTATAATACCGCGTTACTTAATTGCAGTACATCGCTACTTACTTAGGCCCAGTTCAGACGCCGTACCTCCCATGTGCCGTACCAAATACATTTTCGCTCCTAGGTCGTATTAAACGGCAAGCTTTGCCGTACCCTGAGATTTTGGCTTGCCTAATTGAAATCTGTCAAAAAAAAAATTCATTTGGACACCGTGCAACTGCCAAAAAACTACGTACTACTTGGTACGGCACATGAGAGGTACGGCGTCTGAACTGGGCCTTACAATACAACGCTAATTACTTTAAATACTTCACTAATTGACTTACACTGCATATTACACTACCTATCTACAACACGCTACGTTACTTACTTACTTACTTACTACAAACGTCACTTACAAATTACAAGATAAACAGACCAACATAAATTAATACTGATAGTGTAATAAATATTTACCTCCTCATAAAATCTTTCCACTTCACATTAAAGTGAGAGAATTTATTCTCACGTGTGGCGATATATTTTTCCAGCTCTATTTTTCTCCCACGGAAAACAAAATCCGCAAACTGGTATTTTTTTGTTATTTTTTGCGCAGATGAAGAGGAAATACTTGCCTGTAAGAATAAGGTGGTTTAGGGTTTGAAGCGAAGATGAGCCTTTTAAGACGCCATATAGTATTTCGTATTCTGTCAAAGCTGTCACACTATGCTTTTTGCGGTACCACTCAGTAAATTCATAAACACAGATAATTTGACTTCCTTTGTTACAGCAAGGGGAAGTGAGTACACTTTGCGGCGTTGCAATTGATCAAAACCACTCTTTTTGTTTTTCTTTGTAGGTTTCTTAGCCGTTTGTTAGGCTTTCTTTCTGAAGCGATTTGACCAAAACGTTGAGAAATCAAAAGGGCAAAAGGGGGAATTTTAACAAAAAGTGACAACCAGTCGGTGACAAGGCCAAATTTTGCTTCTGTCAATTTTCCCACGAAAATCTTCTCGTTTCTCTGTGTGTGATTAACCCTGGTCAAATTTATCTAATGGCTCTAGTTTAGGCACCTTGTTAGAATTTTGGCTAATTGTATCAGATGGTTCTAAGAACATATTCTGTCACTAATAGTGTTAATCTCACAAACCCTCTAAGGACCGTGGTCCCCACGGCCGTTAAGTTTTCATTTGCTGGCATTCCTGAAGCTGAGGCCACAATGCACATTCCGCTTCTGAAGAATCAAATCCAGTCTTGTCGTTGCAACGAAAATTTTAAACTGAGTGTAGCACACTTCATGAATTTAATCATGAACCCATGATTTAATGGTGTAAGGAAATTAACTTCATGGACTGATACTAATAAACATGAAAGATGGTAACATTTTTTCTGAAGCATTCCGAGTCTCCACTGTCCACTGTGTCTACTTTACCACTGATTTATACCCACTCTAACCTATTTAAGACTTCTGCAGGCTACCCCTGTTTTGCACAGGTTTCGTACATCTCTATTTCAATGGATTTTTTTTCTTGAAAAGTATATGTTACTAGATAGCCTGTGGACCGTCTGCGATCAAAGATCAAATTTTTTTGTCTTGAGATGTTTTGTATTCCTCATCGAAATTTTTTAAAAGAATTCTATGAGTTTAATATGATCACACAAATTGGACGCCACAGCTTTTGTTGTTTGGCTCCGTTTTCAAAATGTAAAACAAATCGCATACATAGCAGTTTTACGATTCCAACGCTTCATAATCGAGCATCAATACCAATTCTTTGGTGCATGACAGATCAACAGCAAAGTCGAGCCGCTAGTCGCGCCTGGCAACTCCCGGAACAGACTTCCCGAGAATACGTCCCACTTAGAGAGATTTAGCAATAAGTTATGTTTTCAAACCAAAAATACTGCAGCGTATACATCAAGTCAGGAACCTTAATGGGTGCTTCAAATTTGCATTTGCTGAAACTATGGAAACTGAGCGATCATGCTCTGACCTTGCTTTGAAGAACTTGATCAAATTCAGTCTTATCTTAGCAACAGGATGGCTGAACGTACTTTTATTGAGTGATGTAGGCATTGAACACTGACAAAGATCAAGCACGCATGAATGTAATGATACTAATTCATGGACGATACCGTGATAAAGGAAGTACAGTGGAATCCCGATTTTTCGAACCCTCGATTTTTCGAACCTCCCGATTTTTCGAACCTTGGCACGTTTCCCTCAGATTTACGTTCAGTCCGGCAAACACTGTAATTTTACCCCCGATTTTTCGAACCCTCGATTTTTCGAAACTCCCGATATTTCGAACCAGTTCTTGCCTCCCATGCAAGAAATTTATAAGAAATTAACCTTCGATTTCTCGAACCCACACGAAATTACTACTCAACAACAACAAGCTTTATTTGCATGACTACATAGAAATTTGGTAGTATTGCAAAAGCTACTTAAATTTAATTACATATTATTTCATTAACTAAGATAATTAGTAAAGTAGAAAATAACATGACATAACAAAGAAAAAAAAATTATATCTAATATATGAAACAATTACTAACAATAATTGTTCATTTAACTGTTCGAAGTGGTGATCATTGTAACGAGATTGTCTCTCAATTCAAAGCATGCCGAGATAAATGAGATTAGCTTAATGTTTACAAAGTAGTCAGTGGAATTCATAAGATGTGATAATAGAGTTTCGCGTGGTAGTAGTCGTAGTAATGGAAGTTTGGATTCTATTTTAGAAAAGAATATGCCGCGTACCTGAGAATAAGCTGGGCAATCTAACAAAAAATGAGTTTCATCTTCAATTTTGTTGCAATTGCAGAAGTTGCATATTCTTTCATTACGAGGTATATTGTCGTATCTACCTGTTTCGATCCTAAGTTTGTGACAGCCTATTCTCAGTTTTACTAATGTTTTTCTTAAAGGGTTCTTCCTTGTTAAATCTAAGTAGGTAGAAGGGCTATAATTATTTTTAATAGTGTTATAAAAACTAAGTTTTTGCGAGTTTTGTAGGGTCTGATTCCAATGTGAAATATACTTCTGTTTCATGATATTAATATACTGTTTAATTTTACAATCATTTAATGAATTATAGTTAAAGTGATTAAAATTATAGTATTCATTTATTTTCATGACACTAGAGTAGAAACTATTTTTCCGTTATCATAAAGATCAATCGATATTTTTAAGGCTTGTCTGACTATAGAGTTTTCATCCTTTTGGTGTAAGTAATTTAGATAACTTAGTATCTTCTTATTTATATCAATGATCAGAGGGAATTTACCAAGTTCGGCTCTGCATGCAATATTGGATGCCTTGTTATGTACTTTTAAGTATCGTTTACAAAACTGCAAGTGAGTTTTCTCAATTGGGGAAAGGTCCCACGACTTAAAGTCTGATTTCACAAAGGCACCCCAAACTTCACTGTTGTAGGTTAAGATTGGTAAGATTTTTGAGTCGAAAATTTTGCATGCTATTGAAGGTTTAAGTTTATTGAAATCTGTGTGCCGTCTTAGACTAAAGAAAGCATGAAGAGCTTTTTGTCGTAGATGTTCAAGTGAGAGTGTAAAATTTCCTGAAGAAGAGATGCGAGTCCCTAAATAGGTATAGTCTTGAACAATGTCTATTTTTTCACTGCCCACATGAAAAGCATAATCAGATCGTTTTTCACGTCGTTGAAAAATCATTATTTTTGTTTTCTTAGGGTTTATGCTTAGCATCCAGGAGTTGCAATATGAAGATAACTTGTTAAGACAATTTTGTAATCCTAGTTTTGATCGTGATAAAATAATTAAGTCGTCTGCATAAAAAAGGGAGTTGAGTTTGGTGCTATTTGGCAGTATAAACGGATCAGATAGAACATCGTTAAAAGAAAAAGCTAAATCGTTAACGTATAGGTTAAAGAGCAAAGGACTTAAAATACAGCCTTGGCGTACACCTCTTGCATACCGAAAAGGACGCGTTCTGTTATTTCCAATTTATATAGAGGAGGTAGAGTTCGAGTATAAACTTTTAATTAAATTATAGAAATTTCCTCGGACATTTATTTGTAACAGTTTGTATAAAAGTCCATCGTGCCATACCGAATCAAATGCTTTTCTAAAGTCGACAAAACATGCATATACTTTCGTTTGATGACAATTGACATACTTATCTATTACTGTTCTTAGTGTAAAAACTACTCAGTAGCTTTGATTTCAATGGTCACACGTCTCAGACTCAGAAGGTGGAACTACCTTCTATTGCACAGTAAACAGTGCCAAGGAAAGTACTGCTCAGTGCCTTTCATTTGAATGACCACTCTTTAGGCCTGGCTTTCCTGTGGGTGCTGTGGGTGCTGTGTACAAAGTGGTTCTAACTTCTAAGTATAACCATTAAAATGAAAGCTAAAAAAACTAAAGAACCAATTTCCGTTTACCTAGGAGGTTCGAAAAATCGGGATTCCACTGTAAACCGTCAAACAAGAAGTTATTTCAGCAGTCTGCAGATGAAGTCCCCTCTAAGAATAACAACATGATTGCTCACCGAAGCACCGTTTGATGGTGTGCTCAGTTTCGATCTACGGACATATAACACTTATTTTCACTATTATCCAGTCTCTCCGTTATCCGTAGTAATTTCGCCGGAGAATCCTAGCAGTTCCGGATGATGAGGGTCTCAATGGGAGGAGTAGCTTTAACGGTTGATAGTTAAAAGTATAGATTTTTGGCGGCTGACGGTTAAGTTAAATACGTATTTTGACGGCTGGCGGTTATGAAAAGAAAATTCCTTCGACGAATAAGTCACGAGAGTTGTCAACTTCAACTCACCTATAGTGATGTGCTCACTGATCAACTTACTTAACAACAGTCTTTGGAGCTAGAGGATTTTGCTGAATGACCTGAAACCGTAGAATTCGAATTGGGAGCGTTTGACGAATAACCGCGGTTGATGGTAAAAATTACCCTTTTTGACAGCAGACAGTTAACTCAGTGCCCTTGAGAACCCCAGGTAATTGATGTTTGACTGCAGAAGTGAGCTTTTTCGCAGCTCCTAGATCTTTCTTTTCAGTCAGTGTCTACTGTGAGCAGGTTCCATTTGAAAAAGCCTCTCTAGCATCTAAATTTTGTATCCGTCCCTGCATTTCACAGGTAATAAATCGGTTTTCTTGAAAAGAACGTGTTGGCGAATCGCCTGAGAAGGGGGGGGGGGGACAGGGGGGTCCAAACCTCCCGGATCCCGCCCCTTTTTTCTTGGTTTCCTCACTTTCGCCTTTCGATTGCGAAATATTATGCAATGTTGCATAATTTCCCCCTATTTCTACCACCTCCCGCCCTTTCCTCTCCCACCTCCCGTACCCCTCCCGTACCTTATTCTCCCGGGATCCCGCCTCCCTGTCCCCCCCCCCAACACTGAGTAGCCTGCGACAAAAGAACGTATTTTCCTTGTTTTGAGACTGTTAATGTTGTGCCTTCCTCGTCGTCATTTTTTAACGTGTAGTGGAGTCGCGTTATCTAGAGCCTTCTGGGGACAAGGTAAAAGGTTCGAGATAATGGAGTCGGTGTCCAGTTTCATTCCTTTTCAGTCTTTACTAATAAGTAATGTCTATTCACTGTATGTAAAAAAAATTGGCATGACATATATCGTCCTTAATTACATCTATGGGCAGCAAAAACTTTTTTCATTGCTATATCTATTCATACCCCCCTGCCATCAGCAAAACAGTTCGTAAGTTGTCTGATGTGACAGTTTGAAAACGAAGCATTTGTTGATTTTCCGTACTGTAATTTTGACTACTGTAAGAAATTTTAGTTTTACGCATCTCGTATCATGTCAATTTCTTCACTTTTGAGATGTGTTCCTCTCTTTGATGTTGATTCGGGATATCGGGGTTATAAATATGGGAAACTTTTCTCAGGGGGAAGAGATTTAGTTCGAGTTGTCCGGATTTCGAGACATCCGAGATTCCAGGTATCCGGGGTAAAATAACGGAAAGATCAGAAACGGAAAGATAGGAAAGATCAGAAACTATATCAGTCAGTCCGACTGTGAGAGGTTGGTCCATGCGTTTTTCACATCAAAGCTTGACATTTGCAATAGTATTCTGATTGGATCAGTTACCATTGACAGAACCCGATAAGCTCCAGTGCTTACAAAACACTGCAGCAAGGCTTGTTGTCAGAGCGAAGAAAAATGAACATATAACACCAATACTGAAGCGCCTCCATTGGCTTCCAGTAAAACCAAGAATTGATTACAAAATTTATCGCGTATAAAGCTCTTCATAACCAGGCACCTGACTACATAAAAGAACTCCTAGCTGACTACAAACCTAGCCGCTCCCTACTTTCATCAACTCAAAACCTGCTTGTTGCTCCACCATCAAAGTCAAAAACTGGAGAAAGAGCCTTACAAGTTGCGGCACCTAAGCTATGGAACTGGATACCCAGCAGTATACGTTTGGCTAACTCCTTGACTAGTTTTAAAAGCTTAGTTAAAACGTTTCTTTTCAAAAAATGTTTTTCGTAGTTTTTGGATTTGGAACTCTCACATATTCCAATTGTTTTTTTTAAGTTGCTCTTTCTTTGTTTTATCATTTAATTGATGTGAGAGCATAGGGACTCTTGTATTATGCTCCAAATACTTATTATTATTATTATTATTATTATTATTATTATTATTATTATTGTTGTTGTTGTTGTTATTAAATTTACGGTGTTACACTGAAGCAAATGCTCGGGACCTAGCCTTAAGTTCGAATTAACCGGAAGTTCGAGAAACCCGCCGGGTTCGAGATAACGGTACTCCACTGTAATTCCATAGACAAGACATAATTTAAATAAATTGGCCTCCGTAAGATTTTATTGCTTGGCTCAGCTTCCAAGAAATCAATAACATCATGTGAAAAGTACGGCCTGCACTTTTGAATGAGGTTGGTTGCTGATTTGTGCACTTGAAAGCAGAATACTAAGTACATACTCATGCATACACTTACGCCAGATCTGTTTCCTTCGTCCACTACATGAGAGCCAATGAGCTTGTTGCAAACCATGCACTTTGGAAAACAACATTATTGGTCCCAGTTTCTTAGCTGATTTAGACCTCCCAGAATTGGACACTCGGTCCAAATCTGCTAGCGAAAATGGACCACCCCTGCTGTTGAGAAAGCTGATCCAAGTTAGTAAATATGACCTTGCTCGCCACAAGTGTTCCTGAAGCTCAGTAGTAAGAGCATTTGACTGGTGTGTCGTGGGTTTGACTCCTGTCATGGACTCAGTTTTTCTTTACCCCATGCTCCTAGCAAGCTGAATACAGTTTGCTTATGACATTTCAGCCGGAAAATAATCCATTTGCTGTGCATCAATCTGTGTGGAACAACTGGAAAATTGTGCCTTTAAATTGTCATGACCCATTCAAGAGGGTCCACAATAGGTTTGGCGGGATGCGGGATTTGGCTAATTTTTGTGGCGATATTCGGGATGGGAACTGAAAACAGGAGCGGGAAGCGGGAAGTTTAATTGAGAGCGGCAGCAGGATTTTGTGTTTTTAAGGGTTCGGGATGCGAGAATCGTAAAGGGAAAGTAGCGGGATACGGTATTTTAATTTTTACGAGACTGCACGATTTGACCAGTGCAGGCTGATAGAAATGGAGCGTTTGTGAATGAAGTGTGTCGGCTTTCAAGTAATCAATTGATCAAGGAAGAGTAGCCTGCATGTGAAGCTATTATGAGTCCTTTTGTGATGTTTTGTGTTTAGTTCGGAAACAGGTATCAATTCACATCTTGTGTTGCATTTCTTGGCCTTGTCTGCGTTCTTAATTTTTCCATTTAGCGTTTGTTGGAGCAGCTATGATCAGCTATGGTTAGTCTCGCCAGTATGGCAACAACGGCGGACGGTGATGTAACGGCGCTAGCCAAAACGAGGTACTCGGAATCATGAATTTTGTTGCTATATATTATGAAAAGAGTGCGAGCAGGAATGCCTTTCCAGTCGAAAAAAAAACTTTCCAAACAGAAACTTACTGAAAGCAAGTAATACAAAGACGCTAAAAGCTTTGAAATAAACTGTAAGTTAGGTGGGTCCACTTTTATAAATCTTTCGTTTCATTTCATTTTTGCATACCTCATAACTGTACCGATCTTGCAGTTTATGCCCCTAGCCTTGGTTAAGGACACAACTCATTTATATACAGCTGGGTGTAGAGAAACAATGTGGCGAAAACGTTTGTGTCTAAGCGTGAAACGCCGACATTCAGATCAAAACCAAGTCGCGCTTACCACCCCCACAACTTGAACAACCACCCCTTCATTTACATACTCAGTAGGTTGTCTTCCAAAAAAAGCAGGAGCGAGAATAGGAAGAATATCGTAGCAATCAATCTTTGTCAATTTTTACCTTTTTCTTATACCTGGACAAGAAAAGGTAAAACGGGTCTAAAACAGAGTAACACAAACGAAACACTTGTTACGGTCATTAGTGGCGATATTCAGTTTATAGGATATCGATACCATCGACCATAAAAACGTGTTTACTTGTCTTCTATCCATTGTATAAAAGTATGTGAGGTTTTCATCTTGAAAGTAAAAAACTATTTAAAAATTTAGGCGGGATCGGGATTTCGACGCTAAGAAGGGCGGGATGGCGGGATCTGAGAACCCTATTGTGGACCCTCATTCAAGGGGGTTTGATTATTACATAAATTCCAAATAGATGGTTTGACATAAATGGCCAACAGCCATGTGTTAGGATCAACATTCCAGCAATACTAAACTGTTTGTGTTTCTGTTTACCTATTGATTATGAAGCCAGTTATTTTTTTATTAGTGGTATGGCATTAAGCCATAACTGAGGACATTTAAAGGTGAAATAAACGCAAAGAAATGTGAAGATGTTTACGGAGTTTATTATTATTATTATTGTAAAATAGCCCTCTAAATGCTACCAGATGTGATTTTTCCTCTTTAAACACCAACCGCGGAAGATCTTTTAATAATTACATCCACTGAAACTGCAACATCAAATCACAAATATTTATTCCTGCATTGTTAAGTCAATTTATTTCTGGTTGCAATAAAAAGATGGATATTAAAATAAACAGCACTCCTGTCACCATTTCTTTAATTACCAGTGTTTTAAATAAATTGCTGTTTAGTCAATAACAAAGGGTTACGGATCGCCGTCCAAAAGGTGTCGTGACCTTATACGTTTTCTCCCACTCGTAGCCTCATCTTCTCCCTCAGAACTTTCCTCTAGATCACTTGCACCAATGAGGTTCTCTGCAACTGCCATTGATATGGGATTACACGCCATGATGGGTGGAAACTTTTGTTGGAAATTTCTTGATATTTGTGAAGTGAAGCTTTTTGTAACAGCTTGGACACTAAACCACAAGATAAAACAATCGAGATCACCAAGTGCACCCATGACAAACAAGAATATTGTTTCTGAGGGCATAGGGTCCTGTTGGTATATAGAATAGACTACCCATATCTTGAATAAGCAAGGGAAACAAAATACAGGTAATGGGTGATCAAGATAGCAAGTAGTACCAGGTAAAATGCCCTCTATCATCTGAGATGGGAGTTTGGGATAGTAGAGGATTCAAGATACTATCAAAATCACAAGAGTGGTAAAAACGCCGTTGGGAATTTGAACTGGCGGCGGCTAAATTCTTATCACGTGGTTTAAAAGAAAATGTCTTGTGATCGCAATGAGAAGCACCACGTGAGGTAAAGCTCTGCAACATCTGCTTCCATTCCTTTCGGAGTCGCTTCCATCATTTCTAACGAAAAGCGACTAAAACATGGATCCGGATTTCCAACTGAAAGTGCATTTCAATGCTGGTGGAGTTCAGAGGGTACAAAACCGTTTTCTTGACCGAAGTGTTCTTACAAAAGCAAAGTTAATGACTACTTTGCAAAAGAGGTTTCCGATTGGCGGGTCTCACAACACGAATCACATGACAATTTTTTTAGACCATGTGACCAAATTTTTTTAAAGCCACGTGATAAGAATTTAGCCGCCACCAAATCAAATTCCCAACGGCCGTTTTACCACTCTAGTGATTTTGATAGTAACCAGGGTTTGTTTGCAGGCCTCTACTGTATGCAAATTTATTTTAAAACACTTATGCAAATGCTATGGTCACACAAATCTCAAGCCTTCTCATTTTTAGAGCCAAGATCATGCTCTTAGCATGCACGCACCCTTAAATACAGCATTAAACTCATCAACAATAGATGAGCTTGGGGAAGGTGCCTGGAAAGATAGTGGAGCCTCGAGCACAAGAGCCGAGCGCGTAGGGTAACCATGACAACCCTGTGAGCGGCAACCACCAGGCACCGTCACACTGAAAAAGCAGTGGAACCATGATACTCACCTTATACTTACCAGAGAGGGAGGGAGGGCAGGGAGCGAAGCCGCCAAGCACAGTCGAAACGGCAAAAGTGCACGTGAGAATGCAGACCCCCAACCACTGTGCATGACCACGACAGGGGAGGCCGCTGACCAGCATTGTTTTGAGTTTAACTTAGCTTAAATTGCATTTAACCACATTAGGGGAGGAGGGTGGGAAGAAGTGAAAAATCGATAGCTTTACCGAAACTGCCTCATCTTCTACACGCAACCACTAGAATAACTCCGTGCAGGGTTACTGCCTACAAAGGCAGACCCTGAATCCACAGATGTGTGGCAGTTGCACAGGGCAACAAAATTGTGTGTTTGAGATCATGCAGCATTCTCTATACACAGTTTTATTTGTGTAAACATATAGATATAAAGGAGAGCATCATGGCAGTTCTTCAAAGGTCTTTATGACACCTTCTGTAAAGATGGCTTTACATCTCTCCCCCCCCCCCCTCTGGGAATGAACTGCTGTGGAAAACTTCAACTGTAGTATTCTCATGAGGTAAAAGAGGAAAGAAATGCAAGTATCAGCATCCATCTTTTGCTCTGACTGCAACATGTCTTTGAATTCATGGTCCACCTAATCTGGAAGTAAACCAAAGATCTTTGGCATGGGTCTCAAAAGTGCGTGTGTACTGGAATATGGTTGTAGTCTTTGGGCATCTTCAGTATGGGATTATGTAGTTTCAAATTTTAGGTTTCATTAAGCCTCTGCTGCTTGACATATGACTTTGAGGACCTTGGTGTGTCTTCAGCATGGGATTCACATGAAATGGACACTGACCCATCCTTCTTTTATGCACATATCAACCTTAAGCCAGTGGAAGGGTAGGGGGAGGCCCAGCAGACCTGTATTTGATCCAACTGTTCATCCCCACCATCAAGCATTTGACTGTCTGATTAAGTAATTTAAATTAATTTGACCAATACTTTTGGCCCTGGGATAGGGCATTTGAAAAAAAAATTTTGCAAAAGACAAATGTACTCCATCTGCCCAGCCTCCCCCCCCCCCCACCTTCTGTCATAAGATAGATAAATACGTCACCTCAATATACCCCCTAAGAGAGTAATGATGTTTGGTACCCAGACTCCTGACAAATCTAAAACTGACGGACTTCCGAGTTCTATCGGATGTAATCCGAAATCAGAACTTTGCTTCTTATTTTCAATCGGCGGTCCATCTCCAATATAATAGCCACAGCTGACGTCTAGCGTCTCTTGTGTAATAGCCGATTGGGCTCATCATGAGCCCACTCGGTTCAAAATGAGCTGAGATTGCAATCGAGGAATTAGATCCCAATAACTGCAAACATCTCCTTTGGATATAAACGCAAATCAAAATAAACATGACAGATACTCACATGCTAGGTTTTGTGTTTTGTTGCAAAGCAGACCCGCATATCGTTCTGATTGATGTGATTCCAGAATTCGAGCATGGTTGACTGGTTGCACATTTTGCCGTCTGAGCTATACAGTTCCTTGATTTTCTCTACAAGATTACAGAAGGTGTTAGCTCAAGTACATGAAACTCCAAAGCAAAAAATAAAAGAACATTTACCGTTAAGGAACTCGTGGATTTTTGTAGAGAAAGTAGCGACAAACGACTGCGAGATACGGACGCCATTTTGAAATTCAACGAGCGTGCTCAACAGACAAGCTCGCTGGTTCGTAATTCGCTGGCTCATCAAGATGGCGTCCAAAATGGCGGCAAGAATTGCTCGTAGTTTTGTTGTTCTCATCATATTGTATATTCCAGCATGTTTCGCTGGGGAAAATCAGCAACTTAACTATGAAAACTGGGATCGCATGCTGGAAGGAGAGTGGATGATTAAATTGTAAATATGCTCAGATGAAGCCTGGGTTTTGCCCCAAGTTCGTTTTCAGGATTGTGTCTGAATCAAGTTAGTATTATATAACAAGATATAATTTTCTCTTTTGTCATCAGCTTTGCTCCCTGGTGCCCCGCCTGCCAACATGTAGCCCCAGTGTGGTCAAATCTAGCCCTTAAAGCTGACACGTTGGGCATCAATGTCGCAGAGGTGGACACCACAAAAGAACCTGGTAATGTATTAGTCAACTGGCACATCTCCCCCCCCCCCCCCCCACCACCACCACCACCCATCCTGATCTCTACCTATAGCTGTACAATAAGTATGATGTTTAGGTGGGGGGAGGGATTCGATTCCTTAGGGGATCAGAGGGCATGCCACACTGGGAAGTGACACGGAAGATTCTATGTGGTACCTGATCATGAGAGGGGTGCTTGTGGGGTGAGGGGGGTGGGGGTCGGGGTGTAACTCACCAAACGTAACACTTTGGGTACAAGATTGTATGTGGCACCTGAGGGATTATATATTCTTGTAGATCAATAATGTTTTATTTCCAAGACATTCTTATTTTGGAAAGCTTTAGTCACACCACCAGCTTCATTTTAATGTATTGTAAATTTTATTGGTTTCTTTTAGATAGGTTAATAGGAGTTTTATATGCTATGTCCCTAAATAGCATGCACAGGGTGCAAACATAGCCTATGCAGCTAATTTTCGGGGTGACCCGAAAACACTGACTCCCGGTCCGTGTACCAGTCCAACGGACCGGGTCCATGGACCACCTCACGGACTGGTCCATGAACCACCTATACAGACCACCCCCTACTGACCCCCTCAAAAAAAGTCAATAGAAAAGAGAAATAAATAAAAATTAAAATATAAATTCTTACCCATAGTCGATCCTCAATCGCTTTGCGCGCGGTGAGATCGCGAACTGCCACGAGTCCACTCCATATCGTACATTGTCTGTATTGCGCCTGTCTTAGACCCATGGGAGAATGGGCCGAACGAAATGGCGGAGGCAAGAAACACCAACAAAAACAGCAAAACTTCTTCACTTGTCTTTATTGTCTTCCTGTTCGCATTTCGTACAACAGATGAACGACAGTTTGGATTTGCTTAAGCCTGCTAAATTGGCGCAATACCGACAATGTACAATATAGAGTAGACTCGTGGCAGTTCGCGATCTCACTGTGTGCAACGCAATTGAGGATCAACTATGGGTAAGAATTTATATTTTCATTTTTATTTATTTTTTCCTGTTGAATTTTTTGAGGGGTCAGTAGGGGTGGTCCGTATAGGTGGTCCACGGACTGGTCCATGAGGTGGTCCATGGACCCGGTCCATTGGACTGGTCCACGGACCGGGGGTCAGTGTTTTCGGGTCACCCTAATTTTTGCCTCAAACAAATACAAGCCAAAATACTTATTGTTATTATTATTATTATTATTATTATTATTATTATTATTATTATACTTATTATTATTATTATTATTACTGTTGTAAATGCTCACTGGTTTTTTCTTGTAGTACTGAGTGGAAGATTCATGATTTTTTCATTACCAACCATTTTCCAGTAAGTATGATAACATACGATAATAACATAATCACTTCTGTTTGGTATCGTCTTGCAGTAGTATTTATCATGGAAAATTGTCACACCAGTTCTCTTACTATGGCTGCTTCTGAGGTTATCATTATAGTCATCATCATCATCATCATCATCATCATTACTATCATTGTCATCACCATAATAATCGTCACTTTCGTCATCATTATTATCACCTTGTCACCAGTATATGGTAAAGGATTCAAAAGCAACAAACCTGTAACAAACTTGATTTGACCTTGGTTACCTTTTACTGATCTTGTTCTATTGTTTTATTTGTAATAAGTGTCAAAGATGGAGAGTTTCGAAAATATGATGGGCGAAGGTCATTGCAGGGATTTACGGACTTTATAAGAGACCAGAAGTGGAGAGAAGTTGAACCCTTGCCATGGTGGAAGTCTCCAAGCTCATTTCTGTATGTATCATATTAACATGTTAACCCTTTGAGCCCCAATAGTGATTAGTATCAAACTTCTCCTCATTGTATCAGTGTATTATGACACATAAAGGTCATGAGAATTTGGGAAATGATCACCAAAGATGAATTCTCTTGACGTATAAACAGGTTCTCTTAGTTAGTAATCAATAAAATCTATGGAGACTAGTAAGGAGAATTTGTATAATGATGTTGGGGCTTAAAGGATTAAAAGGTTGATGATGCACATGATTGATAACAACAATGCAAGGGTTCCATTAAGGGAGTTCACCTTCCTTTCAAATGTAGTTCAAGTTGAAATTAAGAGGCCATTTTGGATTGCTTTTAGCCTCCCTATCAATACGAGACTAGGTGCACAGCTTTTATATGAGAATGAGTTTTTATTCACAAGCAAATAAAACCAGTTTTTGTATGAAAGGATGTGCACCTAGCCTATCCAGTCCATGTTACCAGTACTACTTCTACTTCCAATATATTGGCCATTACTATACAAATATGGGGGCGTGATGGTATCCTGGTTAGCACACTGGACTTCAGATCTGAAGGTTGGTTGTTTGAGGCCCAGTTCCTGCCATCATGTTGTTTCCTTAGACAAGAAACTTTACCCCACATTGTCTCCTCACCCAGGTGTATAGAAAATGGGTTCGGGTGACATACTGCTGGGGTGACCCTGGGATAGACAAGCATCCCATCCAGGGGGGAGTAGCAATGCTCTCAGTTGCTTCATACCACAGAAACTGGAACAAGCTCTTCCCTTATGGGCCTCCTTGGCTCATGTGCTACTTTACCAACCTTACTATACAAAAATAATTAGTTATAATATTCATTTTGATGGGGCTGAGTTTAGCTGACAAGAGTTGGAATGTATTTTGGTAATTGAACCTCAGCCCTTTGACTGCTGATTCTTCATTGTCCACTTGACCCCAGTTCTAGATAGCAGTAGCACTTACTTACCAGTGTTGTGAATGTATCTGATGCATTGTTCTTTAACTACGAAACAGAATGGGATGTCTTGGTCAGGTGTTCAAGTTATCCTTGCTTTTGAAGGTGTGTTAATGTTATTGTCATTCTTCTACTGCCATGTTAGGAATGTAATGACAAAAGAATAATAATGTATCAAGAAATGGTCTATTGTACCGGATCAAATTCGCACAGACAATAGCCTGTTGTTTGCAGGAACAATTATAGCCTTTTGTTCACAGGGACGCTGTGGAAGCCATGCCGAGATCACGACGAAAAGTTCGTCAAAGATCGTGAAATATTTGGCGTGACAAACTTTCTTCTTAGGTGGGGGTGGGGAGTGTAGATTGTGCCAGCGTGATGCTATTTTCTCTTGGGTACCGAGGGGAAAATGTCTCCGCGCCAAGCCTTCGCTGTATTGTAAAATAGAGAAATTTTTGGCAAACTCTAAAAGTCATAGTTTAGTATGCGCCGTTCTTAAATCAAAATTATTGTTGTTGTGAAATAAGAATCTGTCCTAGTGACATCGTTCATTAGATTTGGTTACTTTTTTAGTCAGCGCTTATTGCCATTGAACCTGGATCGCTTTCCAGTTTGTAGGAGAGGAAAGCATAAACAATCTCCTTTGTCTAAGAAATTTAGCTTTTTAAAAAGTGTTTCTTGATAGCGTCAAACAAAAACGCATTTTCTTTCTGTTTGTGTAGGAGGTACTCTGATATATTGCCAAACCGGTTTATTTTAAAGACTCGCACCTCCTACAGACGCAACTTAACTTTGCGTTAAGTTTTTTGAATGCGGGAACTGACTTCATGATAAATCGCTTCTGCCTTGATTTATCTTACGCTCGCGCGGTAACTTAAACTCAAGCGCATCCCCTTAAGATAGTATTGTGTTATAAAGTTACTTGAACCGTTTCATTCATAATTTTATGTTTTCAATATTCAGAGATAAGTCATTGAAGCTTGCACAAAAAGCCGAATAATGAAAAGGCTCTGTCAAGTGAGCGTTCGATGCTCAACAAACAGTGGCTTTTACAGGGGCTTCTTTCCACATAATCCTTTTTTCTTAAGATATAAACATTAGTAAAGGATGGCTCAAAAGTTCGTTATGCGAGAACTCCCTAACGAACGGTTATCGTTTAGTATTTCAGTTTGAGAGATTTGTTTTGCTGCGTTTTTCTCAACTATTGTTTTCGAGCCTATACAAAGTTTTGAATAGTTCCTTAAATAAACAAGCCCGGCTCTTCTTAATGAGCACGCCGCCCATTGTAACATTTTATCACACCTGGAGATTATTCAACAAAGTGGAAAACACGTGTTCGGTTTATTTATGCTGAGCGAGAATTGACTGGCTTTTAGAATTGCGTTTTGAAAGAAAGGAATTGTGTAAAACACTGAAAATGAAACACGCAAACAGACCTTTGCTTAATTTTCGTGTGTGTCAGGTGGAGATGTGTATTCTCGACTTTGAGGGAAGCCAATGTTCAGTCAAAAGTTATGCAAATAGCCATGAAGGCCGAATGTTTATTTTTTAACCCAAATGATCTGTGCAGCGTGAAATTTAAATCCTCCGTTCCCTTTCAGCTTCGCGAGAATTGAAGGGTTAACATCTTTTTGAAAGAAAGGAGTTGTGTGGAACAAAATTAAACACGCGAACAGTCCCTTGCTGAATTTTGCATGTGTCAGCAAGCAGATGTGTATTCCCGTTGATATAGTCTCTGATTAGCAAACTTAAATGCCGCCGAAACAAGTATAGATGTTTTCTACTCGTTCTGTAAGCCGAGAAACTAAGCTGCACTTTTTCTTTGTTCTCCGGGTGTTGAGCGACATTCATTGTCATAACCACCCACCCCTGTGTAACTATTCGTGCCGTGACAAATGTTCCTCTTACCCTCTCCCACAGGGAAATTTGCCGGTACTTTGCTGTCGTCGAAGATTCAAACTTGCCGCGAGTGCCGTCAGCGAAAATTTGAATTTCCCTCGTGCATTAGCTAGTCATTGTTTTCGCCGCTCTCAAAAATGACCAAATATGGCCAGTTTCACACCAGTAAACAATACCTATTGTTTTCGAATTTGATCCTCTTTTCTTGATACAAAATAAATTATTATGCAAAGTATCAGTACCTATTACATACATTGTAATATCCTGGTTTAGAAATAGAATTTCAGTTTTCCATAAAGAGAACAGCTGAAATGACAGGGAGATAATGTAGTGGAATAATAAACCCTTTATTTACAGTTATACTAAATAAATATTATAATACTCGCAGACATTTTTATTTGTCTTGTAAAGCCAAGAGCAAAAATAATGGGTAGTCGTCATCATGATGCAATTTCCAGACCAGTAAAATAATGGAAATTTGACATACTGTGGGATTAATTGCATTATCTTGGATATGATGTATGACGTACCACAAGTTTTTAACCCTTTAAGCCCCAATAGTGACAAGCATCTAATTTCTCATTACAATATCACTACTCGGTAGTGTGGCACCTCTCAAAAGCTGGTATTTTCATTGGACCACTATATGTAGCAGCTCTATTGTTTTTACGCCTCGTTCTTTGTTTCTTTTGTTTGTTCTATTGTTTAGCGGACTAATCGTGGAAGACCTTACGACAGCTGCTACATCACCCTCAATACTTGATCAAATATAGAAGTCATAGGAATAAAGCAAATGATTACTAAACATATAATGTTTGGATGTTTAAGCAACTTCTCCCAACTACCGTAAAGTTCAGGATTTAGCAGCCTTTTCCTATCGCTACTTTCGGAAGGTCGCTACTCTCGGAGTGTCCCTACTTTCGGGTAGCTAAAACGTGCACCGTATATGGGCCGTTCCAAGTTAATAAAATCGCAACAAACGTGAAAACATACACACTTTTTATTTGGAGAAACGTGTTACATGTTATTGTTTTGAATAACAATTTGAAAGAATCAGTCTTTGAATAATCTACATTAGCAGCAGTCAGTTGCCATACCGGTAATATTAAATCGTATTGTTAGCTGTCGGGAGTTAGTCGTTGCAGGCTTTCCTTCAAATCTTTCCTCAGCTGTCGTAATCCTGTTTTGACTTTCACTTCATATGCACATGGAATTTCTATTCCACCGCCTTACACCCAAACACCTTCTGGTATAGCTTGTTACATCTGTCATTTCCGTTATTTCTTACTAAAATTTTGTGGTGGCTACTTTCGGAGGGTCGTTAAATTCGGGGGGTCGCTACTTTCCCGATTTGCTAACACCTGTGAAATTTTATCGCTACTTTCGGAGGGTCACTACTTTCGGGGGGTCATTACTTAATTAGTAGTATCATAAGAAGTGTATTGAGAACAGTTAGGAGAACGTACATGTTGATACTGGGCCTTAAAGGGTTAAAACCCCATTATGAAGTTACAGTAGGGTGGGAGTGGTGTAAGTAGAGCAAACCAGTGGTGACGCTAAAAGGGGTGAGGATGGGATTCTTAACTATAAGTGGTGAGATGCTTATTCTACCTTTGTGTTTTTAGTAGTTCTTGGAATATTAACCCTTTTTATTATATGGCAAGCAATTCTCCAGTCTAAATCGAGTGTTCTGATTGGTTAGCTTTCGGTCGGGATTTTACAGTACGGACCATTACCATGGAAACGGTCCTTTTCGGATATTTTTTTCGCACTCCCGCTCCCGCAAAATTCAAACTTCGAAAACGTAAGAAGATAAAAAAAGGAAAGGTTTGGAGCTGGTACAAAACAAATGAACGAGGTAAACACGCGTCTGTTTAGAAAAAGAGCTCTTCGATTAACTTTACCGACTTTTTGATATAAGCAAAGGACTCGCCAGCAGTGAATCAAAAAGCATGGCCAACGTTCTTCAGTGACTGTGTGTGTTTATTGTTTTTTTTTTGTACGCCTATAGACTGTAAGCTGTAAAGAGCCGAGTAAATCGGCCAAGACTTAAACAATAATTATGAAAATTCAGCATCAACAAAAGAGGACGTTTCTCACAAGAAAACTTCTCGGCGAAAAATAATGAAAACTGCAAAACAACTAGCAAACGGCTTTCATCGGCAACTGTAAATCGAAAGGAAACGAGCACGTTCTTGTCTAGTTTAATATTGGCCATCACTTCAGTCAGCGCTTTACACAAGAACAAATTAAAGCTACACCTACATGTATTAAACTAACAGTGCACCTTGATTCCTCAGCGAGGTTTTTGCTCTTGTAGTGGACATCCTTGAAAATAATTTCAGCTTGTTCACAAGTCCGCTTTCACTGTAGCTCGCGCTAAAAACAACTTTGTTAGGTGCGACGAAAATTTGCCCTCAGCATTCACAAAGTTCTCCATAAAGCCACTGAAGCAAACAACTTGCAGTATTTGATGGAGATATAATTTCCAGTGTCTTTTTTTAAGTTCGAGTGTACCTTTCTTCACATTACAGGCTAACACGCTGCCACAATTTCCAGTTTGAGAAGCACGTTTATGAGATTTTATCGCGGCGTTTTCATTATTCTTCTTTTCCCGAGTTGTCTCCGCCCATACTGAAGAAGTATTTTCAAATAAACTATCTTGTGTTGTAGAGGATGACGAAAAACTGACACATAATAAAAGCAGAGCAGTTTTCATTCAAGCCAGAGCCACGCACGTTTTTGCCGATCGACAGCAACGATCATCAAACTGATTCGAAAGCCAGTTAAAATCGCTGGCTTCTTCCCTTGACATCGCGCCGGAAATTGACTTGAATGAACTACCGGAAGCGTTTTTTCTATCGAAAAATGATTCCATATAATAAACTACTTACTAACTTCACTTGCTCGGGGCCGTACTGAGGAATATTGGCCCTCGGTCGTTTTTGTACGGACCTCGCTGCGCTCGGTCCGTACTGCCACGACCTTGGGCCAATATTCCCCAGTACGGCCCTCGCGTTCAGTTAGTAAGAGGTTAAAGCCTCAGTAGTGATCAGTATCAATTTTCTCCTTATCATATCTGTACACTATAACACATACAGGTCATGAGAATTTAGGAAATGATCACCAGAGATGAATTGTCTTGATGTTTAAGCAAGTTCTCCCAATTAGTAGTCAATGAAATATGTGGAGACCAGTAAGGAGAATTTGTATAATGATCTTGGGGCTTAAAGTGCACCTAACCCCAAAATATTTTTTACGCTAACATAAATCTTTGCACCTATTTTAAAAACATTTCGCCATTATTTGCAGTTTTTGACCTTTTTATGGGCTTCAAAACTTACGAAAAACTAAGCACCATTTGTCGCACGACCGAGTTAGAAGGGGCATGGGTCTATTCTTGATTTGACGTCACAAACTGCTTTGCATGCATGTTTACAAAGACTTAAGGAGATGCAAATCAGTTTGTGATGTCAAATCCAGAATAGACCCATGCCCTCACTAGCTCGGTCGTGTACCAGATGATGGCTAGATTTCGTAACTTTTACAGCCTATAAAAAGTCAAGACAGAGGGGGATTTTGTTAAAAAAAGGCGTAATGCTTTTCGAACAGGTGCAAAGAGTTATTTTAGCGAAAAAAATATTTTGGGGTTAGGTGCACTTTAAAGGATTAAGACCCAAACTGACAACCACTTGAATTATTACCAAATATGGTTCTTCTCATTCATTAAACCACACCCACAAACTAAGGTTTAGTTTCTTCCCATCCCTCTCTAGAGTTAGCCTATGTGTAGATACACCCTTGCCCCAAGGTTTCTCCTCCTTTGGAGGACGGGGGGAATGGGTGCAGCTAAATGTAGGCTAACTCAAATGTGCAGCGTTTTTTGACCAAAAAACGCTGCAGGTATAGGCTAACTCACTAGCTACTCTAGAGTTAACGTTTTGTTGCTAAATCCCAGCTTGGACAGCATGCTAATATAGAAACAAAAGACAGTAAAATTTGAGAAAGGAAGAGTCACTCAACTTATTCACCCAGCCTTTCTACTGATAGCCTGCAAGGCTGCCAAAAAGGGAGTGAATTTGGGTAATCTTAAAGCAAGTGCAAGGCATGAGACATGAGAAGAAGGAGAAGTGGGCCTTGCCTTTTCCCCAAAGTTCTGTGCCCATGTCTCGTGCTTTCTAATAACCCCACTCCTTCCCCTTTGAGACCCTGTTGGGGGGAGGGGGGGGTCTGAATAATCCATAATCCTGGTAAATTTTGGAAATAATCCATATCCCAATTTTGTAAATAAAATTAATATATCCCTAAGATATACTTTTATTTTGTATCGCTAAAAATCCAAAATCCAAAGACCCTAACAGGGCCTCCCCTTTTGGTGCCTGCCACATTGGGCTGTTCTACTGATAGAATGCAGCATCATCACTCATAGAATTTGTTCATTCAAACAGGACCTGCATGAACTTCTAACAGTCACTTATGGCCTCCCAGTATGGGCTTCATATACCATATTTGGAGTGGCAACAGTGCTAACAGGATTAATTCTAGGCATGGTAAGCTTTTTGTGGGGGGAGAGGAGGGGGCTATATTTCAATGCAGCCTCCAGATTAAAGGACTGTGAGCATAATTGTCATAATTTTGAGTTTTAGGATCAAGAAAAAAATCATCTTAACACTTTCTGATTTGGGTTGGCTTTTTGAAACATTCTCCACTTTGTTTGCCAAAAATACAAGCTCTGAATATATGTCCTGATTAGTAAGCAGCCATCTGCAGAGACGATGTCAATCTACTCCTGTACTCAGGTGCAAGAAGAGCATCTATCACAGCTGTAGAGGCCAATCCTTGGATGGCAATCAATGCTGCCACAGATGACACAGACAGTGATGTTAGTGGGGTGTATGATGACCGTTGTTTGTATTGTTACTGCTTTTCTTTTTTCTGCGCTTTTTGCATAGTTACAACTTTTACCACTTTTATTTTCTGCTTTTCTGGTGTTGCTTCCTTGTACTCTTGCTTAGATGAATTCAGGCAAATTCATGGCTTGTCTCCAATTCATGCAGTCCTCTACCAAGGGCTTGGAAGTAAAACTGTGTCAGGGTTGATCCCGCTGGCTTTGCTTATCATTGTTGTGAAGTGAGTTGTAGATAATTATATGACTTGTATAATTATGTTGTAATAATTATAATTCTATCTAACCAGTCCTGTTTTGTACTTTAATAGGGTATAGTACTCATATCAGATTTTGTATTTGGGGGTCCTTCTGTGATCCAGTCTCCCCAAATACCTACTCTGCCATCAAAGAAGGAATCTGAAGAGGGGCCTGGTGAAGAGCATAATGAGGAAGATGATAAGGAAGGAAAAGAAACAAAGGAAACACAAGACAATGACACTGAGAAGAGTGGTGTGAGGAAGAGGGTCAGTAACAGCAAGTTAGTTGAAGGGGTGTGTGGAATAAGGTCCTGAGTGACTCTTGATGTAATGTCATCTACTCCTTTCATTTCACAAGCAAATAAAAGGGAATTTGGAAGGAGAATTTAGCAGTTTATCAGTAGTCATTTGGGGCTTTTTTCCACGCTCCCTTCAGTTACTATCGATTCCTAGACTGTATTGCATCCATTAACATTAATCCAGAGGGGAGGGATGGGCGGGGTAGTTGGGGGGGGGGGGTTGACTTTTTTGGAGTTTTTTTAAATCAAATTCCCTACTCTCAGATCCAAAAGGATGGATCAAATCAGGCTAAATCCCCTCATTTTGTGTGATTTTTCTTCCACAGTCAACCACACCTGAGGGTGGGGGGTGGGAGAATAAATCAGATGCCCAAAATGGGATTATCATTCAGTGTTTGGTAAAGCTGCACCCTAGTCTCTTAACTCTAGGTTACTGTGGCATGATGCTGCTATTAATAATCATTACTACTTCCCCTTGGAGGGATGGGAATCCATTGCATCGCTACTACCAGCATTTTGTTAGGGCCAATGGAGACAGTACGATTTTTGCTTACAAGTGTTGCAGCACTGGCTGCTTGCATCAGGCAAAGATCATTAACAACTCATCATTCTAACATTTTGATTGTGGCTGCAACTCCCATTAAAACGTGTTTTAAAAACATGTCTCAAAATCCTACGACATTTTTTTTGTTGTGTGAAACTGCCATGAAGATGTGGGATGTCTGATTTAGATGACACAGTTCATGTTGCAGACATGATGTGAGCAAGTCATATAAAGAAGTTGTAAGCAAAAATCCTACCATCAAAATTGAGTCTTAGACTTCACAGGTAGTTTTATACATCTGGGTTAAGAGGTGGACAATGTGGAATACATCCCTTAAGTTCTTTGTTGCATAAAAAGTACAACACACTGGAGAGACTAGATGTTGAACCACCAACCTTTCAATCTCCACATTGAAATACCAATCAAAAGTTCCAAGGCACCTCAACCACTAAAACCAAACATACAGAACAGTCATTTTACCAGTGAAATATTCTTTGTAATATCCACTCTCATTTCATCATATATAGGTGGCTGCCACAACTGATTGACCACAGATGTAGAGATCCTGATGTCTCAAAAACTGCCTTGTTTACTCTTAGAGCCATTAAACTAAAGCCATTGTGGCTTAAAATAAGAGTCGGAGGATAAAATCCTAAGTTGTCATCATTCATATGTAAGCTACTGAGCAGTACATCATTTTGTCACAATAAATTCTTAAAAAGCATCTCTCCTAGCTCATTCACGCACTTTGCTCAGCCCACTATCTCAGTGCCTGGAAGAAGGTAGTTTATAGAGCAGTTTTCAATTGAGACCAAACTCAAATTAATTACTCCGACCAATCACAAAACAAGCAAACAACACAATGAACCAATCAGAACTCACAGCACACACATGTAACTGTCATCAAGTGGGTGAAAATTTGTGTGAACAAGTCACGATTGGTTTTGGTCTTACTTCTGATTGGTTGTGAAAGTAGCACAAGGTTTTCTAACCAAGAAAGAGTGAAGTAAAACAAAGTAAAAAGTTACAGTTATTGTATTTTCTCAATTAAATGCCCCCGGCGTTTAAATTTCAAACTTAGCATGGTGTACCCGGCGTTTGTTTGAATCAGCAGTTTATTTGGGCCCACCATTTTTTAAGAAAGGCTTATTATTTGTTTATCTTAGCAGCCATGTATTTTGTCCTAAATCTTAAGTTTATTATACAACAAATAAACGTCTGAGGGGCTTATTTACATTTCCCTCTTTGATACCCGGTGTTTATTCAGGGCCCAGAATTTAATCTAGAAAATACAGTGACATGAATTGCTTCTTACATTTAATTGACATCCACTCTGTTACATTGAATTTGTGGTATTTGTTTCTCATTATTTGAATGGTGTGCCTGCAAACTAGCTTGGTATAAAAACAAAAGCATTTGACGAGCATTTGACTCTAAAGGGTTATGTGAACTGTCAGCAAAAACCTTGATGTCAGCATTTGAAAGGAAAAGTTGGCCTAGCCTTATTTTAAAACTAAGCTGAATATGATCATACTCTCAGGGTAAATTACGTGTACAGACATTTGTGAATAGAACAGTGTTTTTAAGGTGAAATGCACTAAATAAAAGGAATGCACAAGTTACATTGTCTTGTAGTATTACTTCAGGTACAGTGGCACCCTGATATAACGAGGTACAAGGGACTGGGAAAATGTGCTTGTTATAACAAGGCTTCATTACATTGGGGTTCTTTTCCATACATTTTACCATTACTGGGCTGAAAAATATCGCATTATACCAGGGTCTTTGTTATATTAGGTTCCACTGCATGTACTTCACATTTTACAGACTGACTTTACATCCCCCTTGCTGCGTTTTACTGTTGTTGTGGCTCTACATCCCTTCCCCTGGGTTCTTACAGTCAGTGTGACTGTATTCCCCTCCCACTGGGGTCTTACAGTCAGTGTGATTTTACACCCACCCCTTAAGGGACTCAAAGTCAATGACTGTATTGCCCCCCACCCCCTCTTGGTTCTTATAGTCAGTTGAAATTTTACACCCTTACCAAGCATTATAAATATAGCATGAACACCGAAAAAAAGGAGGTTATAAATGACACGGTTACATTTTACAGACTGACTTTACATACCCCTTGCTGGGTTTTGCTGTCATTGTGGCTCTACATCCCTTCCCCTGGGGTCTTACAGCCAGTGTCACTATATTCCCTTCCCCCTGGGGTTACAGTCAGTGTCTTACCCCCACCCCCTAGGGACTTAGTGTTGTATTCTCCCCCCCTTCCCCTGAGTTCTTATATTCAGTTGAAATTTACACCCTTACCAAGCCATTACAGCATGAAAACTGAAAAAAGGAGCTTATAATTGACACGGTCCACATAATCAGCCACCACCCCCTACCCCACAGGGTGTTAATTGTCACCACTGACTTTCCTTCAGGCCCGCCCTGCCAGGAGCCCGAGGCCTAAACTTACTAGCTGCAGGTTAATCTTTCCTCTCTCCTTAGAGTCTTTTTCTCCGTGGTTTTCTAAATGGAAAAAATATTTTTGCGAAAAACGGCTTTAAAAGACCCATGAAAACTACCGCGGGACTTCCCGATACCAACGGGTCACGTTTGCGCAATTTGGCGCGAAAATGCAATTCGATCAGCGGTTGCCACCAATAGTACAATTTTGGCGCGAATTCTGTGCAAGATGGCGGACATCGAAGCTCCTTCTCAAAACAGGCAAAAATCATCTCAATTTAGCCAGTCGGATCTCCCGGAACTACTAAACCAGTACTACAAAAGATTATTTCCTTACAAATATTTCGTGCAGTGGCTATCTTATGGAGGAGGTAGTGAGTTTTATGGAATTAGAAATAGTGAAATTTCTGATCAAGTGTTCGATCCTTTAGCGATTTGTCAACTTGAAATTGACTAGGTTTTTTACTTATTGTAAGCTCATATAAACTTTCACGATTGTGTTAATTTCTTAGTGCCCAAGACTTATTTTGTCCATCGAGAATTCTCATTCACGTTAAAAGATGACGTTTATCTGCGGTACCAGTCGTTTGCGGATCAGCAAGACTTGGAGAAGGAAATACTGAAAAGAAACCCGTACAAAATTGACATCGGAGCCGTCTTCACTCACAAGGTAATTTTTTATGTTACCTTAAATGAAAAAGCATCCTTTGATCACCTGTTTTGTGAATCATGTTGGGCAATTCATAGCCGGTGAATTGTTGCTGTTGTGAACTTGCGAACTGTCCTGCAAAGGATTTTGCAAGTAAATTTTGTAGATGTAGAATCAATGGGCCATTCCATTTTATATCCACACCCCCCCCCCCTTATGGAAGAGGTCAGTCAAAATTTACCCCTAAGAAATCAAAGATCAAAAGTGCTGACACGTGCACCCCTTCAGGAATTGCCTAAATTCTCTTTTCCCCTCAGAAAAAAGCCAATTTTTTTCCAACCAAGATCAAAGGCGCCGACCCAGTGACCCCCTCAGAAATGACGATCAAGGGCCCCTCAGAAAATCTCTTCCATCGGGGGGAGGCGGGGTGTGGATATTAAATGGAATGGCCCAATAGCCCACGTTAACCCTTTCAGCCCTAACAGTGACGAAAATGGATTTTGTCTTAAAGTTATCAATACTTGTTCAAACGTTCAAGTGATGAGAAAAAAGAAAGTGATTACCAAGGATAAGATGTCTTGATGTTTAGACAAATTCTCCTTAGTAGCTCGATAAGAAATGTATGGAGAATAGTAAGGAGAATGTGCATTTTTGTACCAGGGCAGGTAAAAAAATATGGGTCTGCACACACCAATGGAATCAGGTATGTTGATATTTATTTACAAAATACAAGCTTTAGCTTAAGGGATATTATGTTTTTTCTTTCAGCCAAAAGATCATAAGATGGTTAAACCTGGGGCATTTCAAGCTGAGGAGAAGGAGCTTGTGTTTGATATTGACATGACAGATTATGATGAAGTGAGGACTTGTTGCAAGTGAGTTTTCCCCTTAGGACTTTAGTTTCATTGGTAGGTTCAAAACATAGGTCACTGCTCCCAGGTAACATGTACAAACAAGCTAGAGAGTGGCTAGTAGAGTCTAACTAATTGTGTGTATATTGCACAGTGACCTGTTGTTGTGACCTGCGTCTGGTATAGTCTGACACCTGCCTCTGGTGATCAACCTCAAATTCAAGTAGACAAGTGTCAAGAATAAAGAGAAGCATTAACTTTTGATTTACCACCAAATTCTCAAAACTAATTAACACTTGGGAAAAATCTTAAGGCAAACTGTAGACTAGCTAATTGATTTGATTGATTGATCAATTGACCGATCGATCGATCAATCAAGCTAATTGATTTGATTGATGATTATAATAATAATAATAATAATAATAATAATAATAATAATATATTTAGGGCATTTTACATAGTCTCAATGCCCTTACAATACTTAAAGAAAAGTTAAAAAATCTCGAAAAAAGAAAGGAAAAATTTACAATACATAGAATAAATAAATAAATCCTAGAGAAACTGATTGATTGATTGATTGATTGATTGATTGATTGATTGATTGATTGATTGATTGATTGATTGATTGATTGATTGATTGATTGGCTGGTTAATGTCTTAAACTCTTCTGTTTGTTTGAGAGATTGACTGAATAGAACTGACTGACTGGCTGATTAACTGACTAATTGGTTGATTGATTGATTTGCCAGAATTACTGTTTGATCGGTCATCAGGTTATTTGGTTGTGTGAATAAGTGATTGATTAAGTGAGTGATTGATTGTTTGATTGGTGGGTTGATTGACTTGACTAATTGACTAGATAATTATTGTCTGATTGATTGACTGATTATCTAATTGACTGACTGACTTATTGACCAACAGACAAACTGACCTATTGATTGGTTGGTACATGAAGCCACATTCCATTCAACAGTTTGGTTGTTACATGTAGGTTCCCTAATATGTGCACCACATTCCATTTGACAGGGGTGCAGATATTTGCAAGAAGTGTTGGCTGTTTATGGTTGTAGCAATGAAAATAGTGGACTCAGCTCTTGAAAGTAAGCAATGTTGTTAATAATCTTGCATAATTCAGCCCTCTTAAAACAATAATAAGTATTGTTTTAAGAGGGCTGAATTATTATTCCACAGAAATGATTCTTGTGTAAACTCATAGCCAATAAGACACACAGACTATGCCCTTAGTCAGCCATGATTTCATATTTGATTGGATTAAGTGTACTAAGTTTTATAACCCTTTAAGCCCCAACTGTGACAAGTTATCTAACTTCTCCTTTCAGTGTCACTGCGTGGTTAAACATACAGGTCATGAGAATTATAGAAATGATTACCCAAGGCTAAATGTCTTGGTGTTTAAGGAAATTCTCCCAACATGTATAATAAAAAGATAGGAAGGCCAGTGAGGAGAATGTGCATATTGATGTAGATTCCCACTATTTCAAACAATTGCAAGGAAAACCAAAAGTTGTTGAGGATAATGGGAAGTCAGAGGAGCAAGTAGCAAATAATCAGTAAGTAAAATTAACCAAGGGGAACAGACTTCCGTTTGAGATTGCCAAGGATTTTAGATAGGCAGAACCTGAGACAGCAAGGACTACTGTGTACTCAAACACAGAATGACTTACTTATTGCCGGGCAGGGATTGATGGTAAGAAACAAGAGAAGGGCAGAATGTTCCAGTTTATTTTTGAAATGTGGTCTTTTTAAATAAGGTAGTGATGATATTTTTCATCATGTCTTGAGTGGAACCAATCAAATCATAAAAAAAACTGCTTGGTGCTGTTATTAGCACTTGACAACTGGCTTTTATAACTGGAAACTACAGCTACTGGAGATGACCAGCAACTCAGAGCCTATTTGTAAATTTTTCAGAATTTTTTGCAACTACCAAAGTTACTGTTAAATTAATTAAATTACTTCGACTGTATGCTTTTCTGCATTACAGGGGATTTCGGGTTCCAGCATAGATTGTGGGTGTACAGTGGTCGTCGTGGTGTCCATTGCTGGGTGTGCGATGCGTCTGCACGGGAACTTTCCCAAAGTGCTCGGTCAGCCGTTGCAGAGTATCTCAGTGTCATTAAGGTACTGTCATGTTTTGTATTTTCCCGTCCCTGGTAGAAATCCTATACAGGATCCTACAGGATTTTCTAGGAACCTATAGTAGGATCCTGTAAGTTCACGCAGGATCCTACCCAGGATCCTAAATGGCAATAATCCTAACCATGTTTTATAGGATCCTACTCACGATCCTGTAAAGTTTTTCAGGATCCTGCTCAAGATTGTCTAAGATCCCATTTAGGATCCTGTAGGATATTGTTTAGGATCCTATAGGATCTTAAACAGGATCCTAAACAAGATCCTATAGGATCCTACAGGATGTCAATAGGATCCTACAGGATCTTATGTAGGATCTTATCAGGATTCTCGTTAGGATCCTACAAGATCCTGTTAGGATCCTATTAGGATCCTGGGCAGAATTTCTACTAGGAATGTCCTATTTTTTCAGGCTTCTACCAAAAAAGGTACTGGGCCTACTGGTGGACATTTTCAATTTTAACACCCTAAATGATGCTAAGCCACAAATTATACCCAACAAAAGGGTACATGTACAACAAGCAGGCAATTAAGGAATTCAGTATCACTGAGATAAATTTTCATTGCCAGGAAATTTTGTTCCACCAAACTTTCTTTTTTTGGTGTGGTTTGAACTTTTTTGTGAGCGTTAAATGAATTTGCACCATGTCACAAATTATACAGTCAAGATATTGTAAGGTACCTTTTAAGATTTCTTCCAAAATTTCCACTGATCACCCCCCCCCCCTTCACTTTCCCATCCCTTTCCTATTTCATCTGTAACTAAACTGACATTTTTGCTTGTTTTAAAATTTGTCCATGTTCATATCCTTATAGGGTGGTGAAAATCAAATCAAGAAGGTTAATCTCCGCAGTCCATATCATCCTTACATCAGGTCAGGGAGTTTTGCTGATCAACTCTAGAGTGATAATCATTGTGATGGTTGTTTTATTAACCCTTTAAGCCCCAACAGTGATCAGCATCAAATTTCTCCTCATGATAACAGTGCATTATAACACATACAGGTCATGAGAATAATTTAGGGAAATGATTACAAAAGATGAACTGTCCTGGTGGATAAACAAGTTCTCTCAACTGGTACTCAACAAAATGTATGGAGACCAGTAACTAGAATTTGCATACTGATACTGGGGCTGAAAGGGTTTAGAACCAAAAAAAACTTGGATGGTTTAAGTCCTGGTCATTGTCATCACTTTGTCTTCCTAGAAAAGAAATGTTTTTCCATGTTTTTTCTTCACCCAGGTGTTGAAATGGGTAACAAACTGCGCAGCCCATAGTCTGAAGCTCTATGTAACCCTTGAATTGCACTAACAATTTCCATACAGGTTAGGAGGGGGGGGGGGGATTACATGTACCTCATAAATTTTGAAATGGTGAAAAAAAAGCAGATTAAAGCTTTATGTCATACTTTTGTGGAATGTTAAGGCTTTGGATCCTTTTTTTCTGAAATGTGTGGTAAAATGAAGGCTTACAAAACAAGTTCCATAGATGTTGCAAATAATCAAGTACACATGTATAAGCATGAAAATTGATGAGAATGAGGTGTACTCCTACATCCAGATAATCCATGCAAAAACATGAAATCCATAATGAGCATGGAAATCATAGCTCACATTATGGACCACACTACACTGTCAAAAATTGCTATTAATGGAAACTGGATTTACAAGTCAGCTGTGTAGGCATTTTTACATAAGAAAGAAAAGCCTTGTACCCTGTTTATCTCTCACCGACATCAAAAATTTCTGAAAAAATGCCTTCTTTATTTTTCAGTAATTCATTGAAAATTCTCCGAGCGCATTTTGAAGACCTTGTGATCGAGAAACAGGATATTTTGTCCTGCAAAGAACGATGGGATGGTGTGCTTGCCCTTGTACCTGAGCGTATCCTTTAACACAGTATAATCTAAATTATCTACTACGTTTGTGTCAAGTAGAAGAATTTTTTGGAAGAATTTTTTTTAAGAACCTGATCATCTCATGAAAAGGATCTGATACAGTAGTTGAAGATCAATTTCAATATTATTGATTCCTTAACACATGTAAGATCTGAGAAATGAGCTCAACTCTTCATGGTCAAAGACAAAAAAGACATCAAGACAGAGATGGGATGAGCTTGAAGCCAAACTGGACAACAGTCAGGTAACGTCAAGATATTTGTTTCATCGCAAAATTTTACTTGCTTTGATCATAGTTACTCAAGGGACTGGTTATGAAACTTTGCAAGTTTCAAAGGCCTTAACAAAGGTGCTGCAATTTATGTTGAAAGTACCACGACAGTGCACAATCTTTTGTATAACATTCGCATAGTTTGGCTGAATAACTTAACAGTGACATTCTTATTGGTTAATTGCTCATGCAAAATTCAAAACCTATTTTTTTTTGTGCACCGTCAAGGCTAAAATGGTAGCAAAAGCATAAAACAAAGGACTTAGCTGAGCTTCATAACCAGTTTCTTTTATTAACTATGCTTTGATTTAATATTTAGTTGCCCTCCTATAAAATTCTAGTGGGGGTGCATGTCTGGCTTCCAATGTCCAAGATGGAAATGAATTCCAACTTTCCAACTTGAAAATGCAGGCCGACCTTTTCAATATCTTCCCTTGTATTTGAGATAAAATCGGTAAAAACCAATCATGTGGTATATTTCCTTTAAAACGTCACTTTATATCTTCCTGTTTGCAGCCTAGAAGCAATTCATGTATGTAGCAATTTTTTTAATAATTATATTTCAAAAACTGAAAAATTGCCATAAATTCAAAACAGAGAAAAACTCCCAAATTGAAATCATTTTCAATTGTAAAACAGCCTGATTAAATAGCATGGCTTGTCCCTTCAGGATTTTATCCTCAGACTCAAAAGTAAAAACCACATTGAACAGCATAACAAATAGTTCTATGGGAAAGCTCTGCTCACTCAGTATCTTTCTGTAAAATGGTTGGACATTTGGGTTTCATCAACTTCGTGCTCACACACTCTCTCTTGCCAATTCGTTCAGTGTGATAGCTCACGTTGCTTTTAATTTGTTCTTCAGAAACCTGAAACAAAGGATGAGATAATGTTCCAGTACTGTTTCCCTCGTCTTGACGTCAACGTCACCAAGGGTCTCAATCACTTGCTTAAGAGTCCATTCTGTGTTCATCCCAAGACAGGTACCAAAATATTTTCTGCAAATGATGGTTGCCATTTAATAAGCCCTCCCCCCCCTCTCCACCATACGAAATTGTCAGGCATGCTTGTCAAAAAATTTGCAAGTCTCCCCTAAAATGTACCAAGGCCCTGTTTTGTGGGCATGGTTCATTTTTTTGTTTTCCCCCTGGTCATTTGAGAGGTACGGAACCACAGATAATGACCCACCAAAATGCATCAGGAACATGTCTGTTACCAGTATGTGGAAATCCCCCAGCCACATTCATAACCACCAAGTAATTAACTCCCTCATTATTTTGATGCTGAATGCTATGGTTGTGATCAGCATCTTATTTATCATAGTCTGTAAATTCATTCAATTCCATGATCAAATGTACAGATTATGAAAATAAAGAAAATGATCACATCAGATCAAATAAATCAACTGCCCCCACCCCCCTGTACTGAGGATGTTTTTGCTTATAAGTCGAAAGCTCTAATAAGCTGTAAAATAGTCACCCCCAAAAAAGCATTTTGACAAGGAACATTTCAATTAAATTGTGATTATCATGTTTGTACGAAAACCATATTAACCATGACGAAGGAAAATGAAACAATCAATCAGTGAATCAATACAACTACTATTTTTACAGGTCGTGTATGTGTGCCAATCAGTATGAAAGATGTTGATACCTTCGATCCATTCACAGTTCCAACCATCAGGTTTGACTGATAAACTTGCTTCTTCTCTAAATTCATGTTTAACTTGTTAATATGCTACTTGGTGACTAATAACTTTTTGATGATTACTTGTTGATGAAACAAGGATCTACAATGAAACACATTTTCATGCTAAGGAAACCAGGTTCAGGGTCAAAAGTTATGCACTCGGTTTAGTTAATGAATCGTGTGGATTGAAGTGCAGTGGTGTAATGGTTAGACAAGTGCTGCAGACGTTTGACCTAACTAAAATTGATCGCAAGATCAGAAAGTTGGTAGTTCGAGGCTTGGTCTCTGCATTGCATCGTGTTGTTTCCTTAGACAAGGACCTTTACTCCACATTATTTCTCTCCACCCAGTACCCACATACTTGCCACATACTGCTGGGCATATCCCTGTGATGGACTAGCATCCCTTCCAGGGGGGAGTAGTAATTCTCCTAGTCACTTAATGCTGGGTATCCTGTGATGGACTAGCATCCCATCCAGGGGGGAGTAGTAATACTCCTAGTCACTTCATGCTGGGTATCCTGTGATGGACTAGCATCCCATCCAGGGGGGAGTAGTAATACTCCTAGTCACTTTATGCTGGGTATCCTGTGATGGACTAGCATCCCATCCAGGGTGGAGTAGTAATTCTCCTAGTCACTTAATGCTGGGTATCCTGTGATGGACTAGCATCCCATCCAGGGGGGAGTAGTAATACTCCTAGTCACTATTTGCTGAGTACCCTGTGATGGACTAGTATCCCATCCAGGGGTAAGTAGTAATGCTCCTAGTCACTTAATGCTGGGTATCCTGTGATGGACTAGCATCCCATCCAGGGGTAAGTAGTAATGCTCCTAGTCACTTTATGCTGGGTACCCTGTGATGGATTAGCATCCCATCCAGAGAGGGGTAGTAATAGTCCTTGTCACTTTATGCTGGGTACCCTGTGATGGATTAGCATCCCATCCAGAGAGGGGTAGTAATACTCCCAGTCACTATTTGCTGGGTACCCTGTGATGGAATTGTATCCCATCCAGGGAGGAGTAGTAATACTCCTTGTCACTTTATGCTGGGTGCCCTGTGATGGAATAGCATCCCATCCAGAGAGGGGTAGTAATACTCCTTGTCTCTTCATGGTACAGCATGCAGGTTAGTGCTAGTAGTTATGAACCCCTGTGCTCGTGAAAACTTAACATTTGGTGGTCGATTTATTCTACCTGCTGTTCAGAAATTTTAGTAAATCTCTTTTACTTATGAGAGTCAGACTCTTGTCTCCCACAAGAGGTAAAATGGTACAAATCAAATCGTGGGTACTAGTGTTAGATCTTAATGTTAATTTTGTTTTGCAGTCAACTTTGTGATGAAATTGATGAACATGAAAAGAATTCCTCCGACATGATTGAAGAAGAAAAGAAAAAGATTCCAGGTAAAATAATTCTTACAAAACAATCTATCTCAAATTTAATTTTGTTTTAAGGCATCCTTGCAATATTGTATCATTATTTTATGAGTTTTGTAATATGGTCCATAAACTAAGTATATTGGCATTTATTAAGTGTATTGGTGTTTACAAAATTAAAGGGTTGTTGAAGTATGTTGCAGCATCTATACATTTGTCTCCTTGTAGAAAGAACTTAAGTTGGGTGTGATGTACCACTAAATTCTGAGAATTATAATAATTATAATTCTTTTATGTAAAAGATATGATTGGCAACCACAACCAAATTAAAGGCGGATTAAAAGGAAGTCTAAAACTTATGGACCTTCCCTGAAAAAGAGACTTCTTAGTGAAAGGAAAAGCCCTATTTCACACTATGACAGAATTTAGGTCTTCCTTGATACCTAGGAATTTAGAAATTCAGCACCTCTGCGTTTTAACCGAAACTTACTCTTAAAGTCTACTTATGCAGAAAAAAATCAGGACCTTGCACCAATAATACATGTGTGGTTTGGTGTGATTGACTGTCAAGTTTAACTAACCAGCAGAACAACTTCAAAACCTTGTTGGTACAATGATTTACACTTTGTTAAATTCTAACCTATGTTAGAGTTGCAAGCAAAGGCCATTCTTATATTGCATTCAATTTTCAGCCTACAGGAAAACCTCCCTTGTGAAGCCCATTGGTGTTTTCCTCCAGTTTTTAAAAGGACTTGAAGGAGAAAATGACAACAGACGAAAGAGTTTGCGGGATGCTGAAGGTTAGATGACAAGTGAACATTTAAAACTAAAACAACAAAAGCCCCAGGCACGTTATACCCAGCCCTCACCCTCAACCCGATCCCATCTAATGTTACACGAGATACAGCCTAAGGACTTAGTTGCAAATGTGTTTTGTGTAAGACACATGGCTACCACAACACTATAACTATAGCCATTTGTCAATGATAAAAAATGTTTTAACAAAAACATTATTGTAACACGGTTAGAGAAAAATGTCACAATCCTGTTTGGGGGAAGCAGGGATGGTGCAGTGGTGAGAGCACTCGCCTCCCACCAATGTGGCCCGGGTTTGATTCCCGGACTCGGTGTCATGTGGCTTGAGTTTGTTGTTGGTTCTCATCCTTGTTCCAAGGGTTTTTCTCCAGGTTCTCCAGTTTTCTTCTCTCCTCAAAAACCAACATTTCTAAATTTCCAATTTAATCTGGACACAGTGGACATAGAGCCACCTTGTGGATGTGCCACTGCTAATTCCCATTTATTTATTAATTTTATTTTTTATAAATTGTTTTCTGATAAAGTTGTCCCAGCATGAGCTTATAGTTGCCAGGGTTAGCAATAACATTATTAAATCCCCTGTAAAATTGTTATGTTTTCTGTTTTCCTTTTTCAGAAAAGAAGGGTGAATGGTAATTCAAGACAGAGATTCCAAAATAAGCCACGCTATTAAGGAACAACAACCTAGAGCACTATATTATTATAATCCTTCACAACAATGTTAACCTACATCTATTACAACTAAGTTATTGGGCCCTACTGTAAAATGGACACAGTGACATGAATGATCAAAATCGCGTGGAAGTCACTGATTTGATACTCAATTAGCTTAGTCCCTCTTAATAGTCCATTTTCTAAGGTAACTTTATCATAGTGAATGGTTTGAACCCAGGAGTCATAAAAACTTGGTAGGTTGTCTCCAGCAATTTCTCTGGTTGAGCCGTAGTCATGCAAAGGACTGTTGTTGGTGACATTGTTGTTTCGACAACCAGAGCAGAAGTCATCAACAGAGCAAAAAAGAAAGGCACACTTGAAGAAAAAGGCAACCTTTAAAAAAAGTCCTCTCTAAGGCATAATTAAACTTGTTAAGTAGACACTTTGAGGTTGAGACTTCTGCAACACTGACTCTTTTCTAAGATGGACACTTCTTTAAAGTGGTAGCCTGGGTGCAGATGCAAATATTTCTTCTTTTGTCGGAAAATTCCATAATTTTGTGTTTGCATGAAGGCTGCTCAAGTGGGGGACACTTCTAAAGGCAGAAACCCATGTTGGGCACACCCGACATTTTTTCGAAAGTCAGGTCACGTGGAATAATTCTACATTCATTCCTCTAAGACGGACAAAAGAATAGTGTCCAACTTTGAGGGTATTGGAAAAAGACATACCCGGCCCTAACAGAGAGCAATACCTTAAAGATTGGCTTTTTTCCCTTCTTTATAAACTTGTACTTCCTTCTGTGTAAATAAAATGTAAAAGAGAAACGTGATGTGTTTGATGCTTTCTTGATCTTAAAAAAGAAATGAGGGTGTCGAAATTTTTCTCATTTTCCCAGATTCCCTTTGAAGTTAACAGAAAGTCGGTGAATGAGCTAACTGATATATTCTCTGAAAACTTAAAACTTACAAAATACGGTAAATAAATAAACTGCGGTATTTATACAAACCTAATACTGTTCTAAGAACCCGAAAGGGAATGTCGTCCAAACAAGTGCGCAAGTCACGGAAAGAAAATGAATTTTTCGGAAAAAACCCGAAGCTAAATGTTTCAAACAACAGAAGTTTTCATTGTCTCGTCAAAGAAATTGCCCTAAAGAGATGTAACCTTAGCTCGTTTTACATTAGTGAAAGTACGCCGTACAACAAAAAACTGCTGCAATATGGCACACTTTTTATAAACTTAACACAAAAACTCTGAAGTGAGTTTCTCTGCGTGCTTTCATTGCCGAGGAAAATGCTCTATCAAAACTTTGTCAGTGTGTTTTGCCTGCTCTGAAAACAAAGAACTTCTATTAGTACTCACCAGTTAGTAAGTTGCTATAATTCCTGTTTAAAGTCCTCCTTTCAAGTTCAATATAAGACCCGGTTTTAAAATATCGCCACACTTCAGTGTTATTAATTGCACCCGGTGGAGGCAAAATTTCGAATCGTTTTTGCGAAACGTCTACTGCAAGCGTTCACTATTTTCGTCTGTTATCGAAAATTCTGTAAGGATGTGATAACACAGCGGTTAACATCAGTACAAACAACAGAAATTTTGCCCTGAATCCGCTTTTACAGAAAACAATACAGACCACGTGGACGAGGTTCAAATTGCGTGATTTTGAATCTTAGCTTGATTCGTATTCGCTAGTTTCCGACAGTTGAGTTTGAAATGGCTTTCTTCGGGCTTTCCTTGGAAAAACGTTGCATTCCTAAGAAAAAAAAACGTTTATTCTGTAGCATAGAGCTTCTTTAGGGAACTTCGAGGGCAGGTAAAGAAGCTTTATAGAGAGAATTTTTGTGAAAGACGCCAAAGCGAAACAGACATTCAAGCATCAGAAATTCGCAATCAGTTGAAAAAACACGAAAAAAGTTAGCGGAAAGGCAAAATTATGTCCAATTCTTCCATATGCTTTTCCAGGGAATTTATACAATTCGATCGAGAAAGTTTTGCTCAGGTATCAATGCAACAGTCCCGGAATTAGAAAAGTCAAGAATTTTCACATAAAATAAGTCTGTTTGACTTACGAGTCTGTATGACAGTGGTAAAACCGGAAAAATCCAGTTCAAAGCTCACGAACCAATCCCCGTTTAAATATTCAAATGGCGATATCCAAGTGAAGAGAAGATTCCCCAATAACATTTATACAAGATGTCAGAAACGGGAGATTTTATAGAAACGAAGAAAGTATACCCCAACTATTTCCACGATAGCAAGACTCAAGACTTGATTGGATGGCGATACTGGGAAAAGTCATAAAATCACTATTTCAAAGCAATTTTCTCCAAAAAAGCCAAAGAAAATAACATGATCCAATTTCTATTATCATATCGCAGTGAAAAGGGGGATTATCTACAACGCTCTACGTACACTGGAAAAAGTAAAATCGTGAATAGCTCTTGCGAGTGCTTATTTATTTATTTTTATTTATTTCTTTATTTCTTCTTTTCGTCTCTTTTTACTGACTGATTAATTGCTTTCACCAAGCTTTAGTGCCAACCTACCTCCTGTACTTAAACATTACTTAGTTTACTCAGCTCGATTAGCTTTATAGTTATCCTGAGTAAACATTACCTCTTTTTTGTATTTTTTTGTACAAAAAGCTCTTGAAGGAAGTGCTTTTAAGCAACAAAAGTTCCACAAATCGTTCGGGTTTAAGGCAAGACGTTTGCCTCTTTAAATATTTGGTTCTATGCAGGCTTCAGTTGCACAAGTTTAATGTCGCACCTTGCGTGTTGGGTCTGTCATACTGTCTGCCTCGTCCCCAGGCGCCGGGTTAGCGCGGGCAAACAGGGAGCACGGGGCGACAGTGCACCTATCCCACAACGCCACGCGCAGCATCATACAATAATGCGCCGATCAATTCGAAAGTTCAACACCCCCCCCCCCCGGGCAACCCCCCGGGCATTTGAACTTTTGAAGATTGCCTTGTTCAAATTCCCTTCCCTCGGGGCAAAAGAGCCGTTCAAATGCCCCACCAATTAGTACTGAACTACCTCTCCTCAAAGACAAATTTCGTCTTCAATCAAACACTTTACACGCCTTTCAGAGAGAGATATGCCATCATGACACCTTCAAACTTCTTTTAAGATCCTTTTGAAAGAGTAATTTACTAACAAAGGCGAAATTCTATCTTGTAAATCCATCAAACCCTGCAAAAACCGAAAAAACTCACGTGCGTTTTACGTCAGAACAAGAGATAAATCCGGTTCAAATTCCCCACCCTTTCAACGCAACGTTCAAATTCCCTCCTCCCCGGGCACGATGCACAGTCAAATGCCCGGGGTGTGCCCGGGGGTTTCGAATTGATCGGCGCATAAGGGGGACGCCTGGGGACGAGGCAGGTCATACTGTACTATGACAACAGTGCACGTTTTATCAAAACTTTTCTCAAGCTACAGTTTGAAAAAATAATACAACGTCAAAAAATATCCATGGAAGTGTAACGCCGGATTACCTACAGTGAATTAATTCACAAGTTCAGATAGAAATTTTATTAGTGTTTATTGTTTCGTGCAGATCCCCTCACATGGAACAAGACAGTTATTTCAGTGGATTACACGCAACATAAAATCAAGCCACTTTTCAAAATGCAAAAAAAAGTTTCACGACTAGTTGTATTTGAGAGACTTGGATAAAATATACTGATTAACAAAAAGACACTTTAAACGACTAGTATTTATAAGTTAAGACATAAATGCTATTGCTAAACGAAGTTCGTCAAAATGTCGTTCTTGATCATGACAACCACTTAACCCTGCCCCAATTGTAACCATCATCTAACGGTCTCCTAACAATATCAGTACATGATCAAACAGGATGGTTTTGAGAATAAAGGAAATAATCACAAGAGACGAAATGTTTCCAATTCTCTAAACTTGTTCCAGAAGAAATATTTGGAGACCAACGAGGAGAATGTGCATAATGAGATTGGGGCTTAAAGGGTTAAAACATAATTATAAGCTGCCTCTCCCTCTCAGAATCAAAGCTTGTCTTCCTTTATGCCAATTTAAGGATTGAGGCTGTGTGGCAATCTAAACTACAGCCAATAAAATGAAACTTTTGCGCAATACTTTGTAGTGGTGCTGTTTACTGTATTGCATAACGTGGTTCCAACCGTTGGCACTGTTTTTTTATGCTGTACAAGGTGGTTCTAACTTTTGAGTCTGTGGATGAAATCCTAAAGTGTGACATTCAAATGAAAGCTACTGAGCAGTACTTTCTTGCGGTACTGTTTATTATCCTGTACAAGGTGGTTCTAATTTTTGAGTCTGTGGATGAAATTCTTAAGTGTGACCATTCAAATGAAAGCTACTGAGCAGTACTTTCCTGTGGTACTGTTTATTATGCTGTACAAGGTGGTTCTAACTTTTGAGTCTGTGGATGAAATTCTTAAGTGTGACTATTCAAATGAAAGCTACTGAGCAGTACTTTCCTGTGGTGCTGTTTATTATGCTATACAAGGTGGTTCTAATTTTTGAGTCTGCGGATGGTATGTTGTGCAAGGTGGATGACTTTTTAAGACTTGTGATGATGATGATGATGATGAAATCGTAAAGTGTGAATATTTAAATAAAAGCCATTGAGCAGTACTTTTATGTGGTGCTGTTTGTCTACCAAATATTTTACATTGCAAGATAAAAGTTTAGATTCTTTTCCAGTTTTAAAGATGGATTTTCCTGGGAGTGAAAGGTTGCCATGCCAACTTGTCACTACGAAGCTACACATTGTTGCTAAGCAACGAAATGGCTACAACTCCTTACATAACTTTTACTGTTTTGTTATTTACACTGCACACATCACACAAATGAAGTGCAAAACCCTATATTATGTGCTTGTGCAAATCTATTGAACCATGGGGTATTATAATTCTCATTCAACAATACCAATAGACGGTAGGAAACGTTCTTTTTAAAACGTTAACTTAACCTATTTAAATTTAAATAGAAAATAATACATTAAAATAACTATACTGTGGTTTTCTAGCCCCCTAAAGACGACATGTCGAAAACAAAAACATGATAGTATCAAAGTGCAGATGATACCAGCTGCTCCTTCCAAAAAAATATAATTTTCTTTATTTCACTCAAAAAATTTTCCTCTTTTCTGGTACAGACTAATATACTTTTTTTCTCAGTAAGGTCCTCAATTCAGGAAACCAAAGGACAACATAGCGTATTCCACGCCATAAAAACTTAATAATAAGGTTAAAGCATACTTAAGTCAAACTTTAGTTACGATAATTTTATCTTGACAAAGGCTCAAAATTGCCCCATAATTTTTAAACTAATTTTATAGACTATGCAACGGAAAATTTCCACCATACACAGGAAACTGTTAAGACTAAAAAAAATGTCTTTCTTCTTCATTCGTTTTGTTCAAAAATAATCAAACCCACAAATGATCCACCCAGCTCTTACCAGAAGAGCCTAAAATAGGACCAGGGAAGGTAACAAAAACTTGTCACCGTAAAAGCTCTCTTAAGCCCCCCCCCCCCTCCTCTCTTTAGGCCCCCTTTCTCTAATAAGATCCAACCTTGCAAAGTTGCTAACAGTATTACAAAGAATGGTCAAAACGTCGAATATCATTTATGTAAATTAAATCTGCTCGTAAATTTGTGATTCAAACAAGTCCCCCGCCCCATCTAACCTTTCTATCAACCCTCTCTAAAAACACCCACATCAATTTCTTGAGGGCCTGGAATCAAAGAAGCCCCCCCCCCCCCATCACACCCATACCCGGGAAAGGTTAATAGAGCCCTTACGGTACCACAAAAGATTTCACAACGTAGCTGTAATATTTTACTACGTAAGTGCTTTGAGACAAGGGACGTTTTTCAGTTGACCGCAACTTTTGCCGTTGCCTTTGAACCGTTCTGTATTAGAGACAAGTTTAACAAAAGTAGTTTTAACTAAATTAAAGAGCACTTGGTCTTAGCTACGATTGGGATGTTTTGTTCGCATCAACTGCTCAGGGACAATTTCTCAGTCAGGAACCTTGTAAGAAGATGGTACAAATGATCGGACGTTCCACCGCCACTGAGTCCGTGGTTCCTGTCAGGATAAAACTGTAGAAACCATACATGGCATAAGTTCCCAAGACACGCTTTAAAATTGGCTACCTTAACTGTACTGATTTATGAAATAAAATCAAAGCGGATTTTGTATTTCAACAGCACTGATCAGAGTTGCCCATACGAAATTAAATCTTTCACTAACAATTTTTGCTCCAGAGGCCCGTTCTGTAAAATTGAAGGAATGAAAATCAATAGACTACGAATTGTCCCTCCTTTCGCTCAGCGACATGCGAACACGTCTCAGCATGACAGCCGACTTGTGCGCGCATTCGCATGTTCATCTCCATCGACTATCTCTGAGCGGAAGGACGGACAGCTTTTAGAATAGGAAATCAACGGGACATTTTTCCCTCGGGGCTTTGTGCCTTGTTGCCGCAGCCACGCCAATTGGAGCTCCCTTTCTGGCAGAAAAAAAAATTACCTTTAGCACCTCTAGTTAACCATCTACTAGCCCATTGTGAGTTTTCCTGTAGTTTAGTGGTTAGAGCATCTAACCGTCACACAGAAAATCATAGAATTGACTCCCTTTTGAGACTGGGATTTTTTTATTTGTAGCCCCATGCTTATTTTTTGTTATAGCCGCCCAGTGGGGCTAACGAGATTGTTAACTTGGAAGTTGTAACCCGGAAGTATCATCACGTGGGAAATGAACAAAAAGTACTTTACGTGTTACTAAATTCTAAGTTCAGTTGTCAAGAAGTCAGTCAGCAGTCGGAACAAGTGTCTTTGCGTATGTTTTCCTAATATTCCGTGGTTCTTGTCCGTGTAAAACTGTAAAAGAGGGAGGGGAAACGTCAAGAAACATTAAGAACAGTTCAACATTTTAAACTATTCACCTCCTTAGGCTCAGTTCAGACGCCGTACCTCTCATGTGCCGTACCAAGTAGTACGTAGTTATTTGGCAGTGGAACGGTGTCCAAAGCAGTTTTTTTCGTCTGAATTCAATTAGGCAAGGTAAAATCTCAGGGTAAGGCAAAGCTCGCCGCTTAATACCACCTTGAGCGGAAATGTATTTCGTACGGCACATGAGAAGTACGGCGTCTGGACTGGGCCTTAGTCGCTTATATATTAAGCAAGTCTAATTTCTACAAATATCACTATAACGTTTGCGCCGGTAGAGTCTGGGAAACATGTGCAGCATTCAAGTGAAATCAGCTGAGCAGTAATTTCCAGTGGTGTTGTTTATTATGTTGTACAAGGTGGTTCTAACTTTTGAGTCTGGGTGAAATCCTAGAGTGTGACCAAGGTGGTTCTAACTTTTGAGTCTGTGGATAAAATCCTTAAGTGTGACCATTCAAATGAAAGCTACTGAGCAGTACTTTCCTGTGGTGCTGTTTATTATGCTGTACAAGGTGGTTCTAACTTTTGAGTCTGTGGATAAAATCCTTAAGTGTGACCATTCAAATGAAAGCTACTGAGCAGTAATTTCCAGTGGTGCTGTTTATTATGTTGTACAAGGTGGTTCTAACTTTTGAGTCTGGGTGAAATCCTAGAGTGTGACCAAGGTGGTTCTAACTTTTGAGTCTGTGGATAAAATCCTTAAGTGTGACCATTCAAATGAAAGCTACTGAGCAGTACTTTCCTGTGGTGCTGTTTATTATGCTGTACAAGGTGGTTCTAACTTTTGAGTCTGTGGATAAAATCCTTAAGTGTGACCATTCAAATGAAAGCTACTGAGCAGTAATTTCCAGTGGTGCTGTTTATTATGTTGTACAAGGTGGTTCTAACTTTTGAGTCTGGGTGAAATCCTAGCGTGTGACCAAGGTGACTCTAACTTTTGAGTCTGTGGATAAAATCCTTAAGTGTGACCATTCAAATGAAAGTTACTGAGCGTAATTTCCAGCAGTACTGTTTGTTATACTTAAAAGGTGGTTCGAGGTTTTGAGTCTACTGATAAAATTCTTCGACGAAAGGTACTGAGCGGTGCTTTCCAGTAGTGCTACAAGGTGAATCCATTTGAATCTGTGGGTAAAATCATAGACTCTTCGAATGAAACCTACTGAGCAGCACTTTGCCTGCGATGCTTTGTTCTATTCATTAATTATGTCATTTCTCACTTACCTGGACTTGATATTTGACCCCAGCCTTCGTCAAGGCTGCCACCAGCTGTGCAGTATTCTGAAAATGTACGTTATCTGACGAGAAAACACAAAACAGAATTATGTATTTCAACAGCACTTTTGTATCAGCTTCTTGGAAATTGACAGTTCAAGGAATTTAATGCACCCTCAATGTTGAGCCGGGGTGGGAGGCAGGGCAGACAGGGGAAGTTGGATTTTGTGAAGGATTTCTTCTCAAATGTCCCCAACCTCTGTCCCATGGACTCTCCTCATCCCGTACCCTGTAGCCTGCGTAGCAAGCGTTTCCGTAGGGCTTTCCGCAGGTTTGAAGCATTTTTCGCTTTTTGAACGCGCGAAACTTGGGGCGAGCGCAAAAAATGTCGAGAGTGTTGCGCTCGCCCCTATTTTCGCGCTGCCAAAAAGCGAAACCTCAAACGGGCGGAAAAGCCTACGGAAACGCTTGCCACGCAGGTTACGTACCCTGGGGCAAGAGAGAGGGGACAGGAAGAGGAGAGTCCCTGGGAAAGAGGTTGAAATCTCCCACCCCCAAAAACGAGGATATCAGTTGAGTAAGGTCAAATCCCACTTGTTTTCCCTCTTTCAAGCACTCGTAAATTTAACAGTTACAGGTAAATGCCCGAGGGTGGGGATGGAAAGATATATCAACCCCAGGCCCTATATCTGACTGCCCCTACCCTCCCCTTCAAGGAGCACAAAATGAAAGTATTGTTCTTCGAATGCACTAATATTGAATTCAAGGTTTTTTTTTCCTAGATTCGACTCACCATCTCCAGTCCCATGTACAAGAAGAAAACTGTCATTTTGGAAATTGTAAGCCAAAGGTAATACAGATGATACCTGAAAAAATTGTAGACAAATTAGTATACTGTTATAACTTCAACCTGGTGGAAATTATAATACAGTTTTTAAATACAAGAAAAAGCAGAGTCGATCTTCAATATTACATACTTAAGGGCAGGGAAGAGTGTTACAAGATGGTTCTAGCTTATGAGTCTGTGGATGAAATCCTAAAGTGTGACCATTAAAATAAAAGCTACTGAGCAGTACTTTCCTGTGGTGCTGTTTACTATGCTGAACAAGGTGGTTCTAACTTTTGAGTCTGTGGATGAAACCCTAAAGTGTGTCATTCAAATGAAAACTACTGAGCAGTACTTCCACATGGCACTGTTTATTATGCTGTACAAGGTGGTTCTAACGTTTGAGTCCGTGAACAAAATCCTAAAGTGTGACTATTCAAATGAAAGCTACCGAGCAGTACTTTCCTGTGGTGCTGTTTATTATGCTGTACAAGGTGGTTCTAACTTTTGAGTCTGTGGATGAAATCCTGAAGTGTGACCATTCACATGAAAGCTATTGACCAGCAATTTCTTGTGGTGTTGTTTTTCATGCTGAACAATGTGTCTCTAACTCGCGTCTTTCGTTGATCATTTGAATGAGATCCGTCAATTAAGCGTGCTAACTCTTGAGTGTTCTCCCCTGTTCTATGACTTACCTCATATCCATCAAAGTTTTGCTGTGGAGTGAGCATGTATCGCTCAGTGTATATTGAATCTGCAATACAAGATACACATAATTTACATTTTTAACACTACATTATTTCTTCCGAAAAAGTGGAGAATCTAGAAATAAGATCGTTACAGAAACACGTTTCTTCTAATGTTGCTAACCTGGAAAATAAAATGTGTTTCGGATGCAAAGTTTTTGCTCCGAGAGCACTACAATGTGTTTCACTTGATTTAAAACATTTCAGCTTGTCTATGCATTTGGTTGGCATTTAGTTCCAAAATGCGTTTCTTGTGTAGCTTAAAGCCTTGAAGAGGGCACTTACTTTTGATTTCCAAACAGTTTTGACCCCACAAAAATTCCCATGATGCTGCTGTCCCTTTAACCAAGTCTCAAAGGTTTAATCACACTTACCATAATACCTCCAGTCGGTGACAGGTGCCACAGCCATACCAACTTTGAACACACCAGAATTCTGAGCAAGCACATAGGACGTCAGGAAACCTCCGTAAGACTACATTAAACAGGTGAGAAAAAAAACGTTGATTTTGTGTTAGAATAAAGTCAACAAGAAGGCAGAGATGGCTAACATCGCTGCCCAATTTTCACCAAATTGTTAAACACCGTTTCATCTTGAAATGGGAAAATTTTTTTGCCTCAAAACTGAATTCTTTAAAGAGAGAATCATCTACAGGAAGACTTTCGGGACGAAAGATAAACCGACTTGTTATAGTTTGACATTGATATCGCAACCAATGACAGGAATCAGTCAGTTGTCATGAGAACACTAGGTAATCTTCGAAATTTTGATTCACCAATTTATTTCCCCGATGTTCTTCTTGGTTTAAAGTCCGAATCTGTGAGTCTGCAAGCCGTGTCTTTGAAATTCGAATGAAATTCTGGTTTGCATGTTTTTGGCATCTCGTTTTCTCTGTTTTGAAATAGGCTCATTTCACTTTCTAATGTGTCCTTCTTCTCATTAATGTTTTAAAGTTTGTCAAAGATCAGTGTTACAAATCACAAATGCATCCTTACCCAGCCCCAAATGGCGATTTTATTCTTGTCCACGTATGGTTTGCTAGTAATGTCCCTAGTGAACATCAAAGCATTGAAGAGAGTTAGTCGATTGACTCTAACAATAAGAGTCGAAATGCCAATTTTTAATATTTCTTCATCCAGGGCATACCAAACCACATCATCTAAGAGGTCCTACTAGCCCCCCCCCCCCCCCCCCCACAATGGTAAGGTTGTGCAGTCTACATTTGCTAGGTAGTCCACAACCGGAAAGATAAAGACGTCAAGCAGTAAAGAGTAAAATGGCTAAGGACGAAACCAGGGCAGAATTTGTCTTAAAGACAAATGACAACATCACACTTGATGCCAAGATAATTTCAAATAAGATGTCACATTGCTGCTACAAAAGGTTCTCTTAAATTACATTTGGGAATGGATGTGCAGTTTAAAATCGACCCATAATGCAACACATGCCCTCTAACATGTCATGTAAGCAAATGGCTTGTGCCTCAGATAAGAAGGCTAAGGTGGCCGATGACCAACCAATTATTACCATGTACATGATCAAAATATAGAAAATAACGAAAACCAAGGTTAGGAAGGACATGAGAGTTGAGGTTAGCAAGGAAAAAATTTCCTGGTAAGCCTGGTTGTATATCACACCTACCTGGCAACAGCTATTGTATCCTCTGCTTCGGCCTTTCCGATTTGTTTATAAACTTCATGCTTAAACCTAGAACAACAGGTAATGCAAATTAATCATCACCAAATGACATAACAAGCTTCTTTTTTTCTGTCTTTTTCTGTTAGATAAGCGCATCCTTTGAAAGTTTCTTTTATACATTACGTGACCTATTTCAACCTTTAAGCCCCAACAGAGACAAGAACCTAATATCTCCTCACAGTATCACCACTTGATCAAACAGGGAGGTTATGAGAATAAAAGAAATGAACGTCCTTTGTTTCGATGGGGGCAACGATGGCTATTGCTCACTTTGCACAATGTAAAAAACTCCTAGCGATGGACATCACTAGAAATTCACTCGAGGGAATCCCTGTCTTTGAAACTGGGGTCTTTTGCGAACTTTAAGAATTTAACAGGTTCCACGTCCAATTACATACGTCAAAATAATATGAAGCACATTTTGTGGAAAATGAAAATCTACGCATGTGCTTAAGATAGGAAGATTCACGCGCTTGCGAGGGTTTGCCTTCTCTGTATGCATTTCGTTTCTTTTATTCAAATCACTTGGATTTTTCAGCGTCTCTCAGCTATCTCAAGCCATTGGTTTGTTTTAATTTGTCTCTACAATTAAAGCAATTTGTAGTCCCTTAGAGGTAATCAGTGATAATCAGGACTTAAGCCAAAACTTCTCCTTGTGTAAAGTTTACAGTGTGGTCTAGAATTATTTTGGCATGTGGTAGACCCCTTTTTCTTTTGCAAACGAACAGTATGGACCGTCAAAATGTTGTACCCCTCTGAGAAGGAGAATGCAATATTGAAGTCCCCTTAACGAGATGCAATTCACGGACCGTATCTCCTTGCAACAGACCGTGTGTTTGAGGTTTACATTCCAAACGAACTATACGGACCACCATCAAAATGTTTTACCCGTTTAAAAAGGAGAATGAAATATTCCCCTTAACGAGATGCAATTCACAAAGCATCATCTCCTTTCTACGGACAATGTGTACTTAGGGTTTACAGTCTAAACGAACGGTAAGGCCGTCAAAAACGTTTTACCCCTCTGAGAAGAGAGTAAAATAACCTAAGTCCCCACGATGAGATGCAATTCACAGAGCGTCATCTCCTCTCTACGGACAATGTGTACTTAGTGTTAACAGTCTAAATGAACGGTTAGGCTGTCAAAAACGTTTCATTCCTCTGAGAAGAGAGTAAAATATCCGAAGTCCCCACGATAAGATGCAATTAACAGAGCGTCATCTCCTGTCTCCGGAACGACTGTGTGAGGTTTACGGTCCATTCATTTAACATGACGTTCAAGGTCAGTTATGTTGCAGGTAAATTGGACAACTCTCTAATTTCTGAGACCTGACATAAACACCAAAAACCGATTCTTTTACCTCTCTCCCCTGCAGCAAGTTCCCCTGGCGTCAAGATTCACCACAATCAAGTCAAAATTGCTCACAAGATAACCACTGTCAAACCCATATCCATAACTGTCCACTACCTGATAAAAGACGACAAAGAAAATACTCTTAGCAATAATACGGCGTAAACATTTTGAGATACTGTGGGAACTATCAAAAGCAAAGACAGCCAATCTCTGGGGATCAGAAAAGTTACTTTGGGATCACCCTCCCAGCTGCCCCACAGTATTAATGCAAGAGAAATCTAGGAGTTCGCAAACTACAGCAGTATTTTGCAGTTTGCGTACCAAACTTTATTTTGCCCTCAAGTTAGTGGTTAGCTCAAATAACAAAAAATGCCTTCAACAATGTTTGAAAGAAAGAAACTTCAAAGTGTATTTTTAACGATTACTTTCTAAAAATCGCGAACTTCAAATTTTTTGTTAAGCTTAGGGTACATGAAGGAAAATACCTTTTGTGATGCGGGTCCACCATACCTGCAAACAGTAAATTCAAATATCATATTAAATATTACGTCTTACATGTCCATACCCTAATACAAAAAATCTCAAGCTTTCATTTGGTCGTTGCTCAGTAACTGTAATTTAAAATTATATATTAAGCATGCATAGACTTATTTCCTTCGACCATACATCTTTATTTATTTATTTCTGATTTATTTTATTTTTTTATTTATCTGCCGGACTGCTTTCGTATACATGTATGTTTCAGTGATGTAAACACTACCCACCCAGATTAGCGATTGCTATTTGCGGGCTAGTGCTGCAGCCTTTTTATTACAATGACTCAAAAATATGACAAATAAACTTTTGACTTGTAACATGTCTACACACTACTTTTTTCATGTTCAGATTCAGGATGTGTGAGACGAAGCAGAGGGATTACACCCTTTGCAATTCATTAGCGAAAAACAAATTTTCATTTCCGTGTATAAAATTCCAGTGACAATTTCACAAAGGGATTTTCAGTTTAATTTTTGGTTGCTTTATTAGTGAAAACTAAACGTTTAAAATGACATCGCATTTTGAGGTTTTCATTTCCATGTTGTGGTTAGTCTGCAGTGTCTTAATCAATAACACGAGTAGAAAAGATGACGACAATAACTTAACATGACGACGATGGTGACGACAATGTCAGGATAATGATGATAATAATGACAATGACAGCAACGACGACGACAACGACGATAGTTTGACCTAGCTAGACCAGCAAGATGCTTACACTGCAAACAAGACGCCATATTTCTTTTTCCCATCAAAGTTGGGAGGGCGGTATTCTTTAACATAAAGATCTGCAAAGCAAGAAATCACTGCGAAGTGAATAAAAACAAACGCAAGACTGATACCGAAAGACTGAGGGCAGGGATCAACTATAACTGGAAATGAATACCAAGTACAACTATTCTCCAACTCACCATAACCGCCACTTTTGACTCTGTAATTCTTTACTTTTGGCAAAGGCACTCCATCAATTCTTTTCCTCAACTCCTTGTTGTCTTCAAGTTTAATAACTGTCATGCACACAAGGAAAATAAATGACAAAACATACAGCAACACGAGATGCAGTAACTTTAACTAGCATGTAGTGCAGGCATATTGTGGGTGACCAAGTGCTTAAATACCGTAAAATTCCGATAATAAGTCCCCCAACCCCTCCCCCCCCCGAAAATAAGCCCTCCCGAGTAAAAGCCCCCTCAAGACTGGTTTCTATGTGATCGCTACGATCGCTGCGATCGTAGGGGTTATGTGGAAACCAGCCTATAGAACTGAAGTCTATCTCAGCGATCGTTGTCAAAACGTTCGCTGTGATCGCTACGATCGCTGAAGTGTGGTTTCCATATGATCGCAACCATTGCTGAACGTTTTTTCCAGCAATCACAGCGATCGTAGCGATCATATGGAAACAGGTCTTTAGTCTCTTTCACAAAAAGGTAATTACATTAAGGTTAGATCCCAAGGACGATTATAGGGAAACATTTCTTTCACATGTCATGCTATGTTCCTGAAACCTATTCTGGTATGCGGTATTTATGAAAGATAATGAATTGTTGAAGCTATTTCAGGGTTCGTACCCTGTTTTAGAAACAATTTTCCAGGACTTTTCCGTGACTTTTTCAGGACTCGGATAGATTTTTCCAGGACTCCCAAATGCACCATAATTGAAGCAAAAATCCCTTACAAAATATAAATCCAAAAATAATACGGCAGAAAATTGTATTAAAAAAAACTTTATTACAAGAGTTTAAAGATTTCCAGGACTTTCCAGGACCTGCATTAATTTTCCAGAACTTTCATGTCCTTGAAAATGCCAGAATAAAATTCCAGGATTTTCCAGGATTCCCAGAACCCGTACGAACCCTGTATTTGTTGTCATCCCGTTATGGTCTGATAGGCTTGAGTTTCATTTGATGGCTTAGCACAGTTGAGCCTTGACATTTTAAGACACAAAATCTCTTTCAAATATAAGGCGAAGCATTTTTGAAGTACAAAACTCTTTTGGACAAATATAAGCCCAGGGCTTATTCTTGTAAGTTTACGCATTCAAGTCACGTTTATCAATGCAGTGCTACAAGGGCGGATCCGCGAAATGCAGAAACAGGGAGGCAACAACCTAGAAGGAGATAGATCTAGGTTTTCGGAGATGCTACTTCCTGCATTCCTGCATTCTGGGTGTATTTGTTATCAACAATTTAAAGGGGCACTGTCACCTAATAAGTGTGTTTGGCTGCAGATCGCTAGGATGGAAATTGATTGAAACTTGAAAAATTAGGCTACTGGAAAGTCGCCAGAAACTGATTTATATGGTTTGTTCACCCCGTTGAGAAAATCATTTGAGCTCTTTTCCTTGGTGTTCCAGGAGCATTTCGTATACAAGAAAAGGTATTTAATTAGCATGTGACAGTACATTTTTCACCCAAAAACATGAAAATACCCCTGACATGGCCTTTCTAAGGCCCAGAAGACAGATTTTGGTATTTTTTTTTCAAACTGAATTTCGTCTACAACTCAGTGACCATAGGGCATCTAGACAGCTTACTGACTAAAACGTTTAACAGAATTGTATGTACCTTTGTTGTTCTTTGTACTACGCAACGTTATTTCAGGTATTCCTGGTCCTATTAAACAACAAAAACACCATCAGAATTTTAAAAAGTGAGAATAAAGTGATGATGTCTACAATTTGCTCTGGAGTTGGCAGAACTGCATTTCTTCGTAAACAACCTTGACCAACTTGAAATTTGCAGTGAATAAAGAGCTTTTTCTGGGAAGTGGCTAATGACGACACAGTGGCCTCCCTATGGAAATTTTAGAGGGTCTGTTCTCACTACAGGTTAACCAAGATATTTGAACTTTTCAACATCAACACAGTTAATATTATATTGGAACTGGGTAAAACAAAATAATACAATTTTGAAATGTTAAGAGTTATGTAAGTCGCTTCAACTTCAGGTTTGCGGTGATACAACAACAAAATGATTTCAACCTATTGTGTTTATTACGGCTATATAACTGACAAATATTTGTGACAGAAGCACAAGCTTCCTTGGTAACATTTTGTCCACTATTTTGATGTGCTAGCACCAACTGCATGCACCAATGATATTGCAATTGTGGTAATCCTGCAAAGCCACACTATAGAATAAGCCCTGATCAATATGCATGCATGCATTGCAGACCTACATAAGCTTACCTCTACAATATAATATATACCAGCTTCCCTTCAGGCTAAAACTTGCATCGTAATACGAACATTTGTTTTTAGCTGAAGCACAACAGATCAAATAAGTGAGTTCTCACCAACCCTTATGAATCCACTAAAAAGCTCCACAAGTGTATTTGAGTGGTAGCACCTCTTACGGAAGTTTCTACTTAGGGTAAACCCCAGAACTTCCATTAATATGAGAACAACCCATGGACACTAACACTTTAAATCAGCTCTGTAATACGAAATGTTAATGAGAAGTTTCAAAGGATATGGATCAGCAAGGGCAGCTCCATCAGGAGACAGATGAACAAAAAACAGCCAGTCTGAAATGTGTTGTTCCAGAAAATATCAACACCCCCCCCCCCCCGAGGTTTTGTTTATGGTTTGAACCCCCACCCCTCTGGAAATTCCAGTCTAGGCTCATATTTTCCTTTAAAAATTTTGGCCTTAAGGACCCCCCTCCTCCTCAGAAATTCCATTGACCCTCTGTGGTGGGGGTGTGGACATTTTCTGGAACCACACAATTCACAGTGAACATGTGGCTTTGTGGGGTGTTGGCTTCACATATTTTGGTTGATACATGATACTGATTATTACATGTAAAGAAGATCACTACAGTTATGGATGCAACTTTTGCAGTTGCGAAAAGGAAGCCTGAAGAAAAAATTTCAGGCTTGTACGTCTGTGACACCGGTGCAGCGCTCTAACCAATTGAGCTAACAAGCCAACTGGAAGCTGATCATTTAGTCGGTTTGTTATAAACCCATGAAGGATGAAGATGAAATGATGAATATATGAATATCATATATTAGAACTGCAGGATGAAAAATTAAATGTAAAGAAGATCATCACAGTTATAAACACAACTTTTGCAATTGTGAAAAGAAAGCCTAAAAAAAATCACTGATTATGCGCCAATAAATTTAAAACTTCAACATCCCCCCCCCCCCAGCATACCCCGGGCATTTGACTGTGCATTTGCCCGGGAAGGGGGGAGTTTTAACGTTGCCTTGGAAGGGTGGGGAATTTGAACTGGATTTATCTCTTGTTCTGGTATAACACTCCTGTGAATTCTTTCAGTTTTTGCAAGGTTTGACGGATTTTGCCTTCGTTAGTGAATAACTCTTTCAAAAGGGTCTTCAAAGGAAGTTTGAAAGTGTCATCACAGCATATCTCTCTCTGAAAAGTGTGAACAGTGTTTGATTGGAGACGAAATTTGTCTTTGAGGAGAGGTATTTCAGTACTAATTGGTGGGGCATTTGAACGGCCTTTTTACCCCGAGGGGGGGACGGGGAAATTTGAACGGTCCAACCTTCAAAAGTTCAAATGCCTGGGGGGTTGCCCTGGAGAGAAGGATGTTAAAGCTTCAAATTGATCGGCACATTATTGTTGATAGACTACATGTCAAGAATCAGAATATCACAGCAGTGTAGCTTGTGAGGTTTTGGGTTTCACATATTTCTGGTTATTACACGATACTCACAGATTATTGTTGGTAGATTACAAGTTAAGCAGTGGGTTTCCTTGGTTCCAATATCAACACTGTGAGTTTAAACAATTCATAACAAACAGAAGGCATTAGTACTGACTCAGTTTCATTAGCTATGAAGACATTGGTTAGTTTGAACAAACCTGTAAACATGACTCTGTGTTGGTGATTCTTTGGTGGCCCTAAAGTATCTGTAAGGAAAGAGTGCGAGAAATCAGCCAACTCACTCTGTAGTGTACTTTCAAACATTAAGACAATTTCTGCTGAAAGTTTGAGCAATAAGTGCAAAGTTACCAAAAAATACTGATAACATGGTAACATTATGTATTGAGTAAAAAAAAAAAGGTATCAATACTTAAGCCCCCAAGCAGACCCCGCGAGAAAAAATTGAATTTGAAGTTATCCATATTTTAATTGAAAAGACAGTTCATGTCAGTTCAAAACAAAATGACACCCACTTTTAGTGCAATTTTACAAGATTTGACATTTGTGGGTAATATAGATGGTAATTTGTGGCAAGATATGGAGGGTACATGAAAGTTGTACAGCACAGCCTAATGGTTAATTAAGCTGAGAATTAAATCAGCTTAGCCTCCTAGCTCTCACTGTAGAGCAATGGTAAAAAAATGCAGAGTCTCACAAAGGCCAAAAGAGAATCAGACATCGGGAACTTATCCCCAGTTTCTGTAGCAGAAAGCAGCTTCAAGAGAGTATTATTACTCCCCCCTGAATGGGATGTTAGTCCATCACAGGATACCCAGCATAAATTGACTAGGGGTATTACAAATCCCCCGTGGATGGGATGCTAGTCCATCACAGGATACCCAGCATAAAGTGACTAGGAGTATTATTACTCCTCTCTGGATGGGATGCTAGTCCATCACAGGATACCCAGCATAAAGTGACTAGGAGTATTATTACCCCCCCCCCCCTGGATGGGATGCTAGTCCATCACAGGATACCCAGCATAAATTGACTAGGGGTATTACTATTCCCCCCTGGATGGGATGCTAGTCCATCACAGGATACCCAGCATAAAGTGACTAGGAGTATTACTACTGACTCCTGGAAGGGATGCTAGTCAATTACAGGATACCCAGCATAAAGTTACTTGGAGTACTGTTACTCCCCCCTGGACGGGATGCTAGTCCATCACAGGGTTACCCCCAGCAATAAGTTGTTGGTACGCATGTATACACCTGGGTGGGGAGGGCCAGTGTGACGTAAGGAAACAACATAATGAAGTTCAATGCACTAACCACTACACCACCCCCACCCCACTCTGTACAATAATGGATTAAAATCTGGGTGTCATGGGTTGAATACCATTGAGGTGTAAGTTTGGCTGAGTTGAACTTTGCTGGCAAATCAGAAATTAGCAGGCTATTAAAAAAATCTTTCTTTTGCTTGGTTAATATGATTAGATACATATGGCCATCACACTTTACTGCTCAGTAGCTATGCTAAGTTGAGTTTGTTTTAACTTGGCAGGTGAGTCAGCAGTTCATCTGGGTAAATTGGAAATCACTCTTTTGCTTTGCCAATATCCACTTACACTCTTTCATTGACATCATCATAAGCAAGAATCTTCAACACTTCCCAAGATCCACTTGTTATTGCTTCTGGAGTTTTTGGTCCCTAAAAATTAACAATAAAATTCAAATTAATGAACATGCGATGAGTGCAGGTGATGCATGCCTTAGCTAAACTGGAACAAAAGACAACTGCCACATTGACTGCCGCTTCTAAATTTCACCATGCGTCTACCACAGAAATAGACACAAGCAACCCAATTGCAGCCTAGAACAAACTTTAGATTGGAAGACTGATCAAAACTCCAGCACACCAACCACTACAGCACCAGGTCTCCTTATGTGTTCTCATTGACTCTCACGCCATTTTGACGAGTTTGAACTATGAACAACTTTCACAAATACTGTCTTAAAATTATTCTTGTTTGATCCTCCTTTTACTGTACAAACCTGTGGATGTGTGCTCATCTTTGCAATGTGAATGAAGTCACCATCAGAGGACTGTGGAAACGGCCAAAGTGTGATGTAAAACGAGCCATCACGAGAGACCAGAGGTGTGGTATACTAAACAGAAAAGAAAATGCGCCCAACACAGTTATATTGAACAGATCACGTGAAGCAGTTTTCAGTTGTCAAGTGAGTTTAAAAAATTGTATTTCCTTTGGTTTGTTTTTACTGTGCTCTGTTATTGGTTAAACTAACTGCACCAATTTGTTATTAACCAATTGGAAGCAAAACCAATTGCGACTTTCTTGCAAATGCTTTTTTTTTCTCACTTGATGCCAGGTTTAAGTATCGGTTTTGAGTTCAACTTGCAATGGTTGATTGTGCTGCCTTGAATCTGTCACTAATGGTTGGAGTGATAACTTCCGTTTTGAGTGGTAACGTTTTTAAACTTTCATTTGATTTAACTATTAACAGAAATACATGACTTGCATAAATATTAGCTAACAAGTTCCCTGCCCTCTAACCTTATCATCAACCCAGCCATGCTGTACTTTTAGCTCAGTATTCTAAGGAGAAAAAATTCAGAATCAGTGAGAAAATATACAAACACTTAAATAACATTGACTTTGTTTAATGAGAGTAACTGAACCAACATTAACAGTCTTTCTACCAACAACCCAGTAGCCGGGCTCTACCCGTAGCTCCAGATCAAATTTGAATTTACAAATGAAGGTACAGAAAACCAAAGAACGCAGTGACAAACCCTTGGATAAAGGGCAAATCACTCACGGTAAAACTTATGGTGCTTTAATAAGTCTGGTATCTGAAACTTGGCCACATTGGTGGGAGGTTAAATGGGCTATGTCACCGACATTTTTGTGTCTTAATTGGGCTCAAAATTCTGCTTAAATCAAAACTAAGAGCATTTTCTTATCTACAAAATGGTTTTCTGAGAACCCCAAGAAGAAATAAAGTGAATTCTTGAAAGGAGAATAAAATATAATCAGTTAATAATGGTTTATGCCAGACAGCAGGGAAAACTTTCAAGCTGCAATCCATTTCCATCCTGACCATCCTTGGCCAAAGGCACTTATTTACAGTTTAAGTGCACTAGTACTGTAGTTCTAAACAAAACTAGACCATTACTTTAGGTTTCCATTATTACAAACATGTCTTTTGGCTTCTCAAATTAATGCTAAAAATTCAGGTGACATAAGCTCTTTAAAGGGAGTCTCGCCACTGCACCATCCTTGCTTCTTCTTTAACCCTTTAAGCCCTGATATAAAAATGCATATTCTCCTTACTGTTCTCCATACATTTCTTATGAAATTGGTAAGGAGAATTTGTCTAATATCAAGACATCCTTAGTGATCACCTCCTTTATTCTCATCACTTGAATCACAGTTTGAACAGGTAGTGATACATGTAATGCAATGAGAAATTTCATTTTGATTGCTGTTAGGGCTTGGAACACCTTGGAACACCTTCCCTTAGCACAGAAAGGTTGGAACACCTTCCCTTAGTAACAACCTCCCAAAGTAACAATAAAATATGAGGGCTCCTCTCACCCTAACATAGGAAATGTTCACTATCTGGTAGAGGTACAAAAATAACACATGGTTTACCCAGCACTAAGCTAGTTCAACAGAGTCAAACAGCTAGGCCGACCTCTCAGAATGTTATTGGAAAGAAGGACTTACATACACTGTATAAATGCCTTTCCAGTAGAAATTATGCATTGGTTTTACATTTGCCAAGATTTTATTTTAGATTGGTTCATGGATGTTACAAGTTTTTTAGTGACCCCCTCTCCTACATAGTTAAGAGAGTAAAAGGCTGCTATACATAAAGGTTGTGAGGGTTATTTCATTCCAAACTTTACTTTACTTCAAAATCCAAGTCACATTTGGTCACTGCAAATTAACATACAGAGAAGCGTGTGATTCTGCCAAGAGCAAGTATTGATCTGCGAGTAAGAAAATGCCTGCAGTACTCTAATAAAGTGTATTACCTAAGTATTCAAGCTCATCTATCTGAGCAAGGTGTTTTATCAACTTTGATGGAGTAGAATCTACTGAAAGACACAGGGCCTTAAGCTTACTTGTTTGCAGAGGAAATGTGATTCAACTGCAGATTTCTGTTCACACATGTGCAGAATAGCTTGATTCTGATCTCTGTTCAGCCAGGAGACTGCAAGAGCTTTTTCTGTTATCCAGCCAACATTCACTACATAATGATCACTGTAAATAAACAATATATAACATGCAAACCTAATGAGAGCAGAGCTGATGACAGCCCACATTAGCAGGCTGTGTATTAACATCCAGGTAGGCGTACCATGGAAGAAATCCTATACAGGATCCTACAGGATCTTAAAGGCCCATTTACACGTGTGATTTTTTGCTCGCTCTCCAATGCAACTTTTGCTGTAAGTGTAAACTACTAGTGATTTTGCTGCGATTCCAGTATGATATTTGCTGCAATTTCCCCCAAATCACCGCCAAGTTGCATCAAGTTTTGAACATGTTTGAAACCTCTGCGATATCGGGGTGACAAATCGCACAGAAATTGTCGCTAGCTTACACTTGCAATTTTTATCATGAGCTTGAGCGCAACAAAAATTGCACTGAAAAGTGCAACAAAAATTACACAAAAAATCGCATGTGTAAACGGGCCTTAAGAATGAACTTATCAGGATCCTGGGTTAGGATCCTACTAAGATCCTGTGTAGAATTTCTACCACTGAATGACAGTTCAACAACCTTTCTGCACAGAACATGGCATCATCAGAGACAAATCACTTAGATTTTGATGATGACTTCCACAAAAGTTGTCCAAACATGTATCAGTCTGCCACCAAAATTCCTTTTCAGGACTACACTCACCACGTGATCATGCACAAACTACCTATGACATGACTCCTGGGTTCAAACTATTTACTAACTTCAAACTAATTAAGGTGCACCTGGTCAGTGGCAGAGTTCTACTGCAAATTACACGTAAGAGGTCAAACGAAAGTGACAGCTCAAGTTTCTATCACAAGTATTGAAAATTTGGACAAATTCAAAATCTTCAAGAGCACACAATTAAGAACCACCAAGAGCGCATGAAGGTTTCAGGCCAAGCAATTGTGTGTTTGAACTCTCATGAACTCTCTTGTTACACTCGGCCTTATCCAGCATTTTTGATTAAAGTAGACCTCACTATCTTGCAGCCCCCACTATCTCAAACTAAAACTCAATTCCCTCGGGAAATGTTGCTCAGTTATTTATCCTATTATTAATATTAAACAATTCTTAGTTTCCCTTGCATAGTTAAGATACATTCACTGCAAGTCTGCTGTATTTGGACTTAATTCTGTGAAGGCCAGCAGGTGAAACTACAGCTTTTCAAAGCACTCACATGTTCATAAAACTAGCAGGTTCAGGCAGCTCAATCCTCTTCTGAGCCTGAAGATCGACAACAAACACTTTGACTGTGGGATTTGAGTATCCTGGTTTGGGGTAGGCAATCTGCCGAATAGAAGTATAGGCATTCTTCCGGTCACCATACCAAGGGAACTGATACCAGTTGACTGAAGAGTCATTGAACTGGACATATGCCAGGTATCTGCTATCAGGGGAGAACCACAGGGCGTGGTCTGAGTTTAACACCTCCTCTGTAGACAAAGAAAGAAAACATGGTAAGAGGAAATAAATTGAGACAAGCATGAGGATCATGGATTGAATTGTCAACTGTGCAGATAAAGTTCCCTTCCATTTGCAAATTCTCCCATCCATGACCAAGCCAAGTGGGTAGCTATGAAGAACAGCTCCCCTCCATGGACTGTCGGCCAACTGTTGATCATTTGTTGGCCAACTGTGGGCCATTTGTCAGCTGACTGTACTTCGGTAACAAAATGCAAACTATGTTCTTGTGAAAAATGGTCCCAACACTGTAAAATGTAAACTACCCATACCTAAATATTACTATATTTTGTTTTTGTTTTACCACTCTAACATGGGTCCCAATTCTCAATCACACTCACTCCTATGCTGCTGTCGATGGACCACATAGTGCCTCCACAACATACACATTGACCCAATTTTATGTGTGTAAGACTGTCCAACATTCACTTTATTACAACCATCATACCATCATATTCTTAGTTTGAGATTGTCGTGGTATGGGTCTCTACTATTGCTTTAATAATGTTACTTGCTGCAATTCGTAACTAATGGGCTACCTTGATATACCCAATCAGGGATTCCATTGAAGATCTTGTGTTCCACACCACTATTAGTCAACCGCACCACAGACGAACTTGACGGTGAGTCCATATAAAATATATCATTTCCATAAACAAAGACCTACAATAAATACCAGTGAGCTCTGGTAAATACTACAAACTTCAAATTTATGAAATAAACAATAACTAACTATATCTCAGCTAACTCAAAGATTTGCATTGTCCAAAAATAAAAACAAACAGTTATAAACACATGAGAGAAGTAATTTGCGTTATTAAAAACAGAAAAAAGCCTGCTACTAAGTAGGTGCTCTCAAATCTTGTTACGTTTGGAAATAAAATGCAAGGATTGTAGAGGGAAGGGAAACACTTGTATCAAGCATTTTTCTTCATCTGTTGTTCCTTCATCATTATCATTTCCTCAGCATTCTTTTCTCTTTTATGAATTTAGTTTGACAACTCTTCAATAATAGTTTTAAATCTGACTTTAAATTGAAAAAATGAAAGCCAGTACTTTGACAAATCACCGGAAACTTCTCCCGTGTCATGTGTTTTTTCTGTGCAGAGTGGCCCTAGGATTGTCGCCTTGGCAAGGTGATCAAACTACAAGCATTTGCAAAATTGTTGAGACACTCCCTCGGAAAATCAGACTTCCGCGTTAAAGCAGCCTGTTGGAAAGAAATCAAAGGCTTGTTTGCTCTCCACACCCCCCTCCCCCTTTCAATGTTGCTCCTTGTTACTTTGATTGACATCTCGAAATCGATGCAACATCGATAAGGGGGGAGGGGGGGCCAAAAGGTGTTGTAGCTGGGAGGGTGAAATATGAGCTAAAATATATAGAGTGTCTCCAGTCTTTTTGCGATTGCTTGTAGCATGTCTCAGGGGATGACCCTGATGCCCTTTCCCCACCCAGGAGAGTCTGGGTCTGTCTTTTGTCAGGTTTCCACCCTTTGACCAGTCCACTACTTAACTTAACTTAATGAGTTTTATATTACGCAAACATCAATGTGGCATTTTCGAATGCGCATTACAAAACATTTGAAATAAAAATTAAAAAAACTGGGTAAAATTACATATTAACATATCGTGTAAAAATCAGGTAAATTTAGGTAAGACAAATTTTAATAAAACAGCTAAGAGAAGCAGCCCCCCCCCCCCTTCGAACTCCCCACCCCCTGTCCTTCTTCTATCCATTAAAATCTATATAATTTATAATTTAAAAGCTATCTTAAATAAATATGTTTTCAATTGAGTCTTAAAAATTCCAACGCTAGTGCTATTGCATATTTGTTCAGGCAATGCGCTCCATAATTTAGGGGCAGCATACATAAATCCTCTGTCTCCGAGGGTTGTGTATGACTTCGCAGGTGGGAGTGTTAGGAGCAGAGAGTTATTTGATCTTGACTATTGTCAAACCAGTCAGAGATCAATGTCACCCAAGAGCTATGCTTGAGGGGACTTTGATCACTGGCAAGTCTGACCAGTCTGCTGGACTGGTCGAAGGATGCAGCCGCAATAAAGGACAGCCCCAAGCCCTCTTGCTTGGGAGAGGGGGGGTGGGAGCGGTAGTTTTGGAAAGGGTGTCAGCTGCAGGCTAATCACCTGACCCTACAGCCCTGATAAAAGGACAGCCCAATCCCTCTTGGTTGGGGGGTGGGGGGTAGGGTGCCAGCTGCAGGCTAATCATCTGGGCCCAGTTGCATAAAGCAACTTAAGATTAAGTGGGAATTTCTGCAATCATTCCCTGTGTTCTGGGGGATTTTCTTGCATGCTATTATGGATAAATCGGCCGAAGGCGGATTAAAGAGTACGGGAAACACAGAGTTGGCGAAAAAAAACTTCCAGAAAACAGGGAACAGTTGCAGAAATTCCCACTTGATCTTAAGTTTCTTTATGCAACTGGGCCCTGACCTTGTAAAAAATCAGTGATTGCACTAACTTACAACCTACCAAAGCATTTTTCTTCTCTCCCCATGCAGCATACTGTATTTTACTTGGATCCTCTCCTTGCACTCCTGGTTTCAATTGATTTGAACTCCTACCAGAGAAGATGGACAGTCAGGGTGGCCAGTAAAATAACAAACTCTAAAAAGTGGCAGACAGGCTGGACTAAATCGATGACAAATGAAACCAACTAAAAATGGCTTTCACCAAACAGAACAGGAAAATCACTCAACCAAAAAAATCAACTAAAAATTGTACAGCACAACAGGGATAAAAGAAGCCAGAAAGCCAATCTACAGTGATGGTGCTCAGGCCAGGTTTCTGTAGTGACTAGGGGCATTAACATAACATCCCTCTGGATGGGATGCTAGTCCATCACATGGTACCCAGCATAAAGTGACTAGGAGTATTACTACCCCTCTCTGGATGGGATGCTAGTCCATCACAGGATACCCAGCATAAAGTGACAAGGAGTATTACTACTCCCCCTGGATGGGATGCTAGTCCATCACAGGGTACCCAGCATAAAGTGACTAGGAGTATTACTACCCCTCTCTGGATGGGATGCTAGTCCATCACAGGATACCCAGCACGAAGCCACTGGGAGTGTCAATACTACACCTATCTGCATGGGATGCTAGTCCATTGCAGGGTTACTCCCGAATGCTTTGTTAGGGTTCCATGACAGCATGACGACACCCATTTATACACAACTTGAAATGATGTCAAGTTAAGTTTCCTACCTAAGGATATGACAAGTTTATACATCTAAGTGGAGTCTGAGCAACAATGTGCAGAAAGACATAATTTGAATGGACCAATTATTTTTAATTTAACCCTTTAAGACCCAGTATCAACAGGCACATTCTCCCAACGGGTTTCCATATACTGGTATTTCTCGACATGGTACTAGTTGAGAGAATTTGAATAAGTACCAAGACATTTTATCTTTAGTGATCAATTCCTTTATTTTCATGTCCTGCACGTTTGATATTGTAAGGATAGGTGGAGCTTAAAGGGTTAAGTAATCAAGTAAGGTGATGGATTATTTTTAATAATTATTATCAAACTACAGCATGTGAATAATGAATATAAACCTACTTTGTTTGAGTGTCATAAACATGATACTCTGCCCAGAAAGAATACCTATATTGCTGAAAATAATAAGAAAATACTAATATTATTGTTAAACACTCTATCACAGAATTTATTTGTTAAATGGATTTTCAACTACCAGTGACTTGAATGAGAAAATAAACACTCCAACAAAATCTGTAAAACCTCTTCACAACTGAAGGGCAGCTCTGAGCAGCCTTCTGACTAAACATCTGGTCGAAAATCCAATGCACTAACCACTTCTCTATCTCACCTCAAGACTGCATTCATGTCACAATTATATTTAACACACAATTTCTCTTGAACAATACTTCCTTTTTGTTTATAGTATAAAATTCCACCTCACCTGTATTTGGTGTTTTGTAAAGAGAATATATCTCCGATCAGGTGAAAACCAGTGAGTTCCAATCCTCAATTTTTCCTGAAAGTAAAACAGTTGGTTTCAGTGTCTACTTGTATTTTCTAGCAGAATAGCCATGGTTCTTTCAACCCTCAATAAAGAAGATAGCACCACAAAATAAAGGTCCAGGGCAAAATTAATAACTATTGGTCAATGGACAATGGCTAACAACCGTGATGATCAGAATTGGTCAGACATATCAAAGTTGTCCTTATAAAAGATAAATCACTTTTTAGTGAAGCCCTGAGATCTTCATGAAATTTTAGCTCTTAAATATGCACCAAACTTAAAGCTGAATTGCATGTGATGATCTGGCAAGTCTGAAGTCATCAAATCTGACAGCTAAATTTTTGGCTAGCTATTTTGTGTTTTCAGAATATTTCAACACCCCCTCCACCCATTGATGGTATTTAGCTTAATAAACTCCCCCACCGCTCCCACGTCTGCTTCGTTACAAGTCAAGTGTGCTAACTACTGTGGAACAATCACGCTGGCAATGTGGCCACTTCATTACAAAGTTAAGTGGGCCATCACATGGGACATTTTTCCTTTAGATGCACATGTGTGTTTCGCAGCTTCTAAGCCCTTATACAGGATTGGGACAATATACTGAGAAATATTTCGAAGCCAGTCGTGGTAAGGAAAAAAATTCTCTTTAGCCTTCAAACAAATTTAACCGTTTGGAAAATAAGCCAGTAGTAACCAACAAAAACTCCTTTTTGGTTGGTCGCGACCATTATGGATATGAAAATTTTTCAAATTAATGGCCATATAAACTTCAAATATTCAAGCTGAGATAAAACGTTCCAAATTTGTTTGATAAATTTGCTGCAATTTAATCATGAAGATATTGACATCTGCATGCCTATGTGATGTGAGATGACAGAAATTAATTATAACAACTAGTAAATGTACATGTAAGTTACCTTTTCTTCAGCATCAAGTAAAACACGTGAAGTATTCTTTGTCAAATTAATCAATACCAATCCTTCCTGTTTCGGAGTAATATATTCATCATCTGAAATTAAAAATGAAAATCACAAATTACTATTTTGTCTACTTGATCACCCAGTTACATACAGAACTATAATTCTTAGTTTCATGGTGCTTAACATCTAACTTCTCCTTACAGTTAGACAAGTCAACGAGACAGTTGTTGAGAATAATGGTATTTCAAGAGCAAATTGTGGATAGAACCTTGAAGAAGTTTAACTTTGTTGGAAATGACCAGTTCATAAAAGTTAAGTTTACACTATTTCAAGGTGTACATTTCAAAGACTATGACAGCTGTTAGTTATTTTCAATTGTTATCGTACAACTCGTCAATGATTCTGACCATCCTTTCAATGCACTTTCATTTAAACATGTAATCTGAACTTCAAACGCAACTTATCAGCTGCATTTTTTACTACCATCAGTTATTAATTAGGACGACAACCAATGGACTGCAAAAAGCAGAAATTGCCAATAAGTCACTGTGGTTAAAAATCCTTTTTTCCATTGAAAACACTATGTGATTTTATTTCTGACAGATAGGTGAAAGATAGCTTGTCTGGGATAGGGTACAGAAGTATTGGCATCTAGTCTAGAAAAGGGTTGTAAAATGGAGCTGAAAGTGGTCTGGTATAGGCTAAGGGTATTAGAGTTACAGTGACACACCCCTACCAAAAATATGTTTAACAAATTTGTAGTTGCTCAGAAATCATTAAAGGAAAAAATTGCTAAACTAAAATGTTAATAACAATGGTAAACTTTAAAAGATAACTCCCTTAATGACAATATTATTAACATGCTAATACAAAACTCACCTGACACCCAGTTGCAGGAATAACCTTGAGGGGAAAATCGACCACTAAAAATGTCTTCAAATTTAAATTTATCTGAACTACGAGCTGCTTTACTGGAAAACGGTCCTCCTTTTCCTGCAAAAAACAAAATGAAACAGACAGTCAAAAATGAAGAAATCAAACAAAGATAAAAGACTGACAGGCTAGGACAAAAGGGAATACAAGCTTCGGATTCACATCTGGGGATTAGTCAAGTGCCACAGGTTTTTTTTTTTCATCACTTCAGTCCAATAAGTATACTGTTTTCTGTCTTTCACCCTTTAAGCCCCAGTATCAACACACATGTTCTCCTTACTGTTCTCCATATATTTCTTATGCTTCTAGTTGGGAGAATTTGCTTACACATCAAGACACCTCATCCTTAGTGATCACTTCCATAATTCTCACAACCTGTATGTTTGACCAAGTAGTGATATTGTAAGGAGAAATTTATTAGATGCTTGTCACTATTGGGGCAAACCAAAGTTTGTACTATTCTTTGGCTAGTAGGCTATATGTGCCTGTAAAAAACATTTCTCCCATTATTTTGGGTTCCCTAGTTATGAAGGCCATAGAACAATTATATAGCTACTACTTTTCCATGTAAAGTTTACAAACACTAAATAGAAAAATGGTTTTTTCATGATCCATCGACTTTTTTCCAGAAGTTACAAAACTTTTTGACACACAAGACTGATCTACGGAAGTTTGACTTTAATTTAATTACAAGGCAGGGGCAGGGCGGTATTGCCATTTGTAAATTTATTCAAAAATTTCCTCAAATATTTTTGATAAGAGGACATACCTAACTACAATATCACTTTTAAAAGACTTCTTAAAAATATTGTCAGAGTTAATTATTTCCCTTATTCCCAAAAATTCAGCAAGGTGGATTCTAGACAATAACCTTTCCCCGGGAAAGAAAAAGGTTGCAGGTGCTTCTGCGATTGTTTGTAGTCAATAAAACGAGCAGGAAAATTTACAGGTAGCAAAGCTTTACTTGAGCAAAATTATTTCTGAAGATCTTCCCAGCGCAACACTCTGATAAAGACTAAATACACAACCAGCAAACCGCAAAAAATCACCCGAATCCAGGATTTAAACCACAAACGAAATTTTCGTCCTACAGTAACCTAATCAAAGCAGAGATCATCGATCGAAGAGACCGCCTAATAAGGGTCGCTAAATTTTGATGACAAACAGACGCGTTGAAGAGAACAACTTAATAACAAAGGGTAAAACGATTAAAAATGCCTTTAAAACTTTAATTTCAAGGACTGTGATCGCAGAAGAAGAAGGAAACTTGAAGAATTCTAAGCTAAATTTGAAGGGATACAACACAAGAACAGCTGCCTTCGCTCTACATAATTAACAATTGCAAAGATGGTAACGTAAAATGATGCTAAACATGTTCAAAAGCGTAGATACCCTTATATTTTAACAAAGAGAGCTAAAAAAGCAATATCTTACCAGAATACAAAGTCACCATTACTGTGCATACCACTATGGCTGCTGCCACTACAGTAACTCCGAAGAAAATCACCAAACTCTTTCGATTGAGGCGAGAAGAACTCGATGTTAGCTTTTCCTCGTCTTCGTTCATTAGATGAACTTGCTCGCTCGAGTCAACTCCACCCGATGAGTACCGACTAGCCATTTCTTGATCTTTGGGGAAATTTTTTCTCCCTTTACTCATATTTCGGCTCCATTTACGAAAGCAATATTGCTATATTTTCACCACCTTGAGTTCATCTGCATTCTTCCTCGATCATGCAACTCTCTTCACTTCAATCACTGTTTATTTGCATGTCGAGCCCGCGAAAAGTCAGCAGAAGAGTTCATAAAATGACGTCATGCATACAGGTAAAAGCGGGAAATTACAAGAGATACAATAATTATTTTTCTTCCGTTCTTCCAGAAATGCGTTCATATTTCCTTACGTTTATCACCGCGGTTTGCTTTTTGTTTCTTCTTAAGCTAAGATGGCCGAAAAACAAAAGTATCTATAATTATGATAACGTACTATGATAAGGCGGGAAACATGGAAGCCTAGGGGTGAAGTGGGATGCCTTCTCTTTTCACTGTGCATATGTGGGATGCAAGGGAGAGTTGAAACCTTTGTCAGGAAGTGGAAGACAAGATGATCACAAAAGAAAAATACAGGCACGACCATGTTCTACGGTCTATCTGCAGTAAGCTTATGCTGGCGCCGGACGGAGATAGAGATTCCGACCGGGTAGTGCCCCGAGTTACGTCACAAAGAACACAATAGAGTTTAAAAACAACAACACAATTTACTAAACAACAGAACAACATAGACTTTGTATATTGGAGCATTACCTATTCTGATCGGCGCGGGACAACGCCCATCGGCCAAAAATTAAAAGCGGGAGAACTGAAAAGCCTCTTCTTCTGTACTCCTTTATCTACACCCTACAGTGAATCTCAGTCGTGGTTCAGCTGTAATTTCATGCGGTGGTTTAAAAGGACCGGTTTTTGGTGGTTAATTTCAAACACCCCTTACAGCCAGATAAAAGGCCACGGTTCAACATAAACTGTGGTGGGTAAAAAGGAGCTGTTTTTGATGGGAAGTTTCGAAAACCCTTACAGCCAGTTAAAAGGCCACGGTTCAAAAAGGAGTATTTTTTTTTCAAACATCCTTACAGCCGGTTAAAAGGCCACCTTTCAACATAAATAAATAAATAAATAAATTTGTTGTGGTGGGTAAAAAGCTAGAAGCTGTTTTGGTAGGAAGTTTCAAAAACCCCTTTCACCCAGTTAAAAGGCCACGGTTTTACATTATTTTCATGCTGCTGTTAAAAAAGAGCAGTTTTTCGTGGTTACTGATTTCCAAAACCTCTGTGTCAGTAACCCTGACCAGATTCATCCGATCCTTCTTCTTAAGCATGACGTGCAAAATCTCATCCTACTACGTTGACTGGCTATCAAAAGCCCCTTAGGTCTGGTTAAAAATGATGAAGTGACGATGGCACGCATTTCTGGTCCTTCATGGGCGGAACAGGAGTGAATGAGTTAAAGTATTTCACTATAACGAGCTTGCCCTACACTCTATCAACAACATCGCCAACATTTATTTAGTAAACCAGGCTTAGACAAGTCCTTGCAAAAAGTCGTTGGAAATTATGTCTAACTGAAATGTACAACGGTATCTTGATGGAACTTTCAAGTTTGTCAACAGTTGCACAGGAACGAAAAGTAATTTAGTCAGGTCAGATTTATAGGATTTTGTTAAGTTGACCTTGTATTTCAATATGTTGATGTCTTAAGTAAACACTGCAACGTTAACCAACCTCCGCGACCTGAACGTAGTGGCAATGAAGACGTGCTTTAGCTCGGCAGTCCGCGGGGTAACCGTTCTGGGACCGAACAGAGCAGGGTGATTTTAAAAAATGTCTAAGCCAAAGCTGTTTTCTTGTTTGACGATTTGGAAGGCTTGTGGGATGTTTTGATAGCTCACCCTTTTTGGCATAAAAAAGACCGCTCGAAACCCTTCATATTTTGATCAAAGACAATCTGTCAATTGCTTCTTCCTTTCCAATTTCTTGGGAGAGTGCTCTGTTATAATTCGGCCCATTGAAACTGAATTAGCCTAGTATGCACTCTCAATGAGTGCATCCAATTTTCAAAAACAATAGACACCTACCATTTTTCCTATTATACCAACAAAAGCGGAGGTGGTTGAGTGGTGAAAGGAGCGAGACATCGGAGCGAAGGGTCGTAGGTTCGAGTCACACTTTATAGGGGTTTTTCTAATATGGCTTGGGGGTCGAATAACCTCTCCCCCGGTGGAGATAAGAGCGTACTGTACGGCCTAGGAATTACTCTCCACCTGGCCTGGGAGCCGAGTAATTCCTCCCCAAGTTTTTTCTTTCTTGTTTTCTTTCTTTCTTTTTTTCTTTTTTTTTTTCAATTAGTTTCTTTGTATAATTAACGAATGAATGAAATTTTGACTGAAGAAGAAAATACAATGAAATCAAATGAAAACAAAATTAAAAAGAGCTTCAAAACATAATAAACAGAGTAAAATGCCACTGTTCAACATTAATTTCTTGCAGCGGTTAAAAAGGAGCAGTTTTAAGTGGTTATTTTCAAACATCTCGTTCACCCAGTAAAAAATTACTGCCACTGGTGAACATTTATTTCATGCGGTGGTTGAAAAGGAAAAGCCACGGTTTTTGGTGGTTATTTTCAAACAGCCCATACAGCCAGTTGAAAGGCCATGGTTCAACATTAGTTAGGGTTATATACCCGAAACTACTGTGTTTTTTTTAGAAACATTTCTGAACCCTTCTTGATATTCATCCTACAACATCAATATTATGATTTGTCCAATACAAGTGTCACACATCAACTTTCCGTTGTACGTATCCGTGCCAAACCTGGGAGATGTGTTTTTGTGGTTTCCTGCATTAATTTGCTTGCATTACCTCCGGCTCCAACCCCGGTACAACTGATGGTCTGCTTCTCCTGCTCCCAATTTCGGATCCTAAGATCAGGGTAGTAACGAGGTATGTTTTTTCAATGCTGATCCCATTTTTGTACGCAAATTTCTGATCCTTGATTCCAAAAGCGTGACCAATTTTGGTCCCTGATCCTACAAATATGGTATACAGCCTGATCCCTGATCCCGAAAAAACTGCTGTTCCCGATCCCACGGTCTCTGATCCCTGATTCAGGGCCTGTGATTCCAGATCCCACACTTCTGATCCCTGATCCCACCATCCCTTTGATCCCCGATCCCATATACCTCGTTACAGCCCTGTAAGATATCCCCCAGTAATGTTTTGGTGAAAGAGTACGCAAAGGTTCTAAACCGTAACGTGAGTTCAACTCTGAATGCAGCAATTTCGAAGCAGGGTGATGAAGTACAAGCAGGAGTAACTGACACGCTGAAATTTCATTACGCGCAGTCGGCTAGTCTCGCGGAATCTGTTGCTCCGTATTTCTGGGCCTGGCACAACATTCCAAACAATGAAATATGCAATTCGTTCACTCCTTAATTTAGTGTGCCAAACAAAAAGTGGTGTACAAATAAAGTTTCCGGTGTTTTAACACGAGACAATATTTCCTGCAACTTGGAACGCCGTTACAAGACAAGATGTGACAAAAATTGCCTCTCCCGCAAGAAAAAGAGGAAAAGAAGACAAGTCTTCTACTTTTCGCAAAGTTCCAAGATACGTTGACCACGTTGCAGCGCGTAACCATCCTTATTCCCAGGGTCTCTTCTTCTCGTCCAGGGAAAAAGAGAGACGCCAGGAAACGAGGTTGGCGTGTAACATCAGTGTTCTGCGATTTGTCTCACAGTGCTCTGGTCATTGTGGCCTGTTTGGACTACGAGCAGTCTCTCTTTCCGCTCAGGGATGGCAGGCGATTATTGCGCTCGCTAGCTGGCTTGTTCGTTTCCCTCGATTATCCCTGAGCAGAAAGAGAGACTGATCGTAGTCTATGACCTGTTCCAGGCTTTCAGTTAGTGGCGTGCGAACAAAAAATATTGAGAGAGGAGAAAAAAAGGAAAAGGGAAAGAGACTCTTCTCGGTCTTTTTCGCCCTCAATTTTTTCGTTCGCGCGCCTCTAACTGAACGCCTGGAACAGGCTATGGTCACCGGTTACGAGGTCGCCGCTGGACTCCCTCGCAAAACGACGTCTGAGTAATGAGCACAGAAATTCCATACTGATGACGCGTCACTACCCAGTTCTAGGTAGTGCTTCTGATTGGTTGAATCGCGAGGGAACTTCGTTTCAACCAATCAGAAGCACTACCTAGATCTGGGCAGTGACGCGTCATTTGTATTGAATTTCTGCGCTCGTTACTGAGACGTCGTTTTGCGAGGGCTGTCTCTAGCTTGCACAGCAAGCGTTTCCGTAGGGCTTTCCGCAGGTTTGAAGCATTTTTCGCTTTTTGAACGCGCGAAACTTTTTAATGCCTCAAACGGGCGGAAAAATCTACGGAAACGCTTGCTACGCAGGCTACTGTTTCTCAGGCTACGGTTACATTTCAAGTTACAGGTGAAATATTTCTCGTGTACAGCTTTTAAACAATGTGGTGACATATAAGTTGAATTGGCGAAGTTCCACGCAATGTATCTGGGCCTTAGTCTGATCAATTAATCCGAAGTAAATTGTTTCGATCTAATGAAATACCCGCGCGCATGCGGGTAACAAGAACGTGCAAACGAACCTTATGAAGTCACGCTATGTATTGTGATGTCATTCAAGTCATTTCGTCTATTACTCTTTTCGCGAAACCCACGAAAAAGTTCCTAGCAATGTTTAGGCCTTTATAAAGTCAGGACATGATGAAAGAGAAAAGTACTAAATCTAGAAGGTAATAATTATCATTTTGATTCGTTGTTTGTTGACTGAGCGTGTTTTGCTTGAGCGTGTGTTTGCTTTGGTTTTGCATTAGACATGTTAGACTGTCTTGCCTCGACTAGCTCCGTGATTGGTTATAAAAACTCGTGAAATGTGCTCTAACCAATCGGACCAGCAAGCAATAGCTTAATAGCTTAGTTTCGCCAACCAATACCACGCACGGGAAAACGCGGTGGTTAATATGTTCTTTTAATTTGAGTTATACTCAACTCATTGTGTCATCTGTGTTTGTTCTTGGTTCTACAGCAGTCATCAAAAAGGTTTCTACAAGTTAAACAAAGTCAACCACCCAACGCAATGAAAATGAAATAAATAGCAAGTACACAATGAAAATCTTCGGAAAACATTTCCAAGCCCCAAGCAGGAATTGAACCCATGATCTTCCGGCTACCGGTTGGATACTCTAACCACTAAGCTATGGTGACTCATATGGTGAGCAGGTCGCAGGCTTGGTGGGTAGTGGGTTCGATTTCTGCTGGGGGCTCAGAAATTTTTTCCGAGAATTACCATTATGTACTTGTTATCTATTTTTAAAAAGTCTTTCAACCGTTTTGTATTTATTTTACTAGGGATGAGAAAGCTCCCATTGAAGAGTCTACACAGCGCAGTTCCATTTTTGACCGATACCCCGAGGCCTTCATAGAGGCGGTCAGAGCACCACCCATGCCACTCCCAGACGAGACGGGAACGCATCGAGCAGGTTGATACTGATGAATAATAGCTAATGATTTCCTTTTGTTAAACTTCACAACTGGGAACAGGGGAAAGAGATTGCGTTGCTTAACGTCCCTATTAGCACGTCAGACCTGACGCGTCGATCATTGCAAGCTTGAGTCCATTTTTTTCGTCTCGAGTCCTGGCCGAATTACCAACTAGAGTCTTTGATTGTAACTCGTCAGTTCATGGGTAATCAACATTCTACCTCAGCTGAGATGATAGCATCATTGGGTGCTGACGACAACGGAGCTGATGGTCTCAACCGTCACTGTCCAAAAAAGTAGGGACGTTACATGTAACCCTTTTGTTCCCAAGGGTGCCTAAAATCAACATTATCCCAAATTTCATTTTGTCAAATACTTGAATATAAATAGTAACATGTGAAAGTACTGAGGTTTCATTTGAGTGGTCACACCATAGGATTTCATCGACAGACTAAAAAGTTAGAACATCCTTGTACAGCATAAGAAACTGCACCACAGGAAAGTACTGCTCAGTAGCTTTCATTTGAAGGGTCACACTTCAGGATTTCATCCACAGACTCAAAAGTTAGAGCCACCTCAAATGTCTCCAGAATGACTCTGGCAGTAAAAAAGTGAGTCCCCATCGCTGCAATCTGGCCTGTTTACATTCATTCAGGTGTTCGGAGGGCAGGGTAACATCATGAAAGGACTGGGAACAGCTTCCAAATCAGAAACAACGATGTCATACTTAAATACAACAAGAAAAGCCCCAGGGGCATTAGACCCCGCCGTTGTCCTCTCTCTCATCAGGGTACAAAATATATTACGGTCACCCAAGATACGAGCCCAAGTGGTGTAGCGGAAGTTTGCGACGAATATTTGTTTTGCGGAGTGAGAACCGGGAGTCTTGGGTTAGTGGCCAAGAAAAAAATGAAGAAGGGCACGGAAAAAAAACGGGTATTACTAGACCCGTCCTGACGGCAGGTTAATTAAATTTGAATTAAGGAAGCAAAGGGGGAGGGATGGGGGGCTACATTGAAAAACTCTGCAAAGGTTTCTTTTGAAGAAATCTTTGCAGGCTTTTACAAGGTAAACCGTGATTGAAAATTCCTATTATGAGGTTTGATTTTAACATTGAACTGAAATGTTTTTATTTCAGACCGCTACGCAGTTGATTTATCAGGGACGCAAACATTAGGGGCCGACTACGAACATGAATTATTCCTTCAAGCTGCAGGACAAATGAGATTAACAGCCATACAGAAAGCGCAAATTAAGCGCGAACGTGATAAAGTAATGGAGGAGTTGAAATTGGTGGTTGATAGGGTACGGCTAACTACGGGTGAGTTTCACACGGCGGAAGCTGAGCTGGGAGTAGTAGAAAGCCCTGATCCGGAGTATGAAGCACAAGAAGAGGAGAGACAGATGCGTGAACGAAAAATGAAGCGAAGGAAAAGGAGGAAAGAAAAACGTCGGGAAGAGCATAGGGAGGAAAGAGAGGCCTCACAGAAAGAAACGCAAGGTTTAGTTAGTTTTTCACTTTTTCAATAACCAATGAATTCCGTTCTGTTTAATGTGGAACAGTGGTGGTCTACTGTTTAGCGCATCGGACTTGTGGTTCGAAACCTCATTGGTCTGTACAGCGCCGCAAATGATCCCAAGACCGCAAATGATCCCCGACTCCGCAAATGATCCCCACAGCGGACAGCAAATGATCCCACTAAATAATAGGAATGGAGTGGACAATAGAACGGCGATGACATTGTAAAGGCGTGGGCTCTGAATGGCGTGGGCGGAGGCATGGCGAGGTCTACGGAATAATGTGGATACTGGAGCTTTTGTCTTTACTATCCCTCAAGGCAGGTTTTAGCCCCATAATTCATGACTTAGGCAAAAAACTAAATGTTACGATGTAACGTAGTCCTTTAAATTCGCAATTGTTTTTGTACCTTTGGTTAAGTAAGCAGGTTGTAAATATGCCTGGTTAAATTTATGTTTTTTTCTTTACGATCTGTTAACAGAATAACAGAATGCTTTCTTGTACATGTACAAGTAGTACGAGAAAATTGGCAACCGCTAATGTTAACTGATTTTACCATCCAGCTACAAATATGTATATTTCTTTATCTCAATGGGCGGGTAAACTTTTCCCTTCTAGAGCAATGCTTAGTGGAAAAATCAGTGCGTTCACTTCAACACTCAAATTTACAATATAGAATACTTTTCTGAGTTCTCAGGTGGATATAACCAGCTCGATGCAAAAAAGTTATGCACGTTTATAATAATGAGGTTGCGTGACAACTCAAACACTCAAATAGTTACCTATAAAAGGTATCGGCTGCCGAGGATAATACCGGCGGGATTTCCGCCACACGCACAAAAGACAAGATCCAAATCTACCTCGGTTTTCTTATCACTTTCATTTTTCTGGCCTTTGACACCTCCACCAGCGTTAACGCCAACAAAAAAAAACCAATAAAAGGACGAGAGTAATCAAATTGGAGACCAGTTTAGTCATTCAGTACAAGCGCGATTGCAAGCAAACGGGACAGTGCCTTTTTATAATACATGGTCTAGTGACCTTCTCACACATTGTTTCCGTGACCTAATCACCGCGCCCCGAAAACCCATAGCTTTCGCGACTGTTGCGAACTCGGTCGACAATCGGTCAGCCATCCATGGGATCTGTATATGCATATGAATATAAAATGTATATTTTTTAAAACATAATCATGTTTGCCTTCTATGCTATTGTGTTCTAGGGCCTTTAAAATGTTTTATTTCACTGATCAATAAGAATTCTTTTCTGTTTTTTGATTTATTTTGGTCAGCACTTTCACCTTCCAGTATTTTCACCTTCACTGAAACTCCATGCCATTCCAAATTTTTTCGGCGGGATCATTTGCAGTCTGTTGTGGGGATCATTTGAGGTCCTGGGATCATTTGCAGCCCAATTTGGGGATTATTTGCGGTCGGAGATCATTTGCAGTCTCGGGATCATTTGCGGCGCTGTACAGGTGGTCTCCATCTTCGGGTTGCATCCCCCCTTGGGGGGGGGGGACATGGGGTGCATGGCAAGCTTGAAACCGAAAAGTGAAGAATAGAACAAACAAAAGCTAAGGTTGGGTCAATATTGGTACCAAATACTCGATATTAGCGATATTTGAAAAAAAAATATCGAAATTCGCCAGCCTAGTACCCAGGCTCACTCAACTCGACTCACCGAATGAGGCCCCCGCTGTATGCCATTCGGTGACGTCAGGAATTTTCCCGCCAAGTCGAGTGAGCGAGCAGAGAACGCCTAGGCTGGAAACTCGGGAGAATTCGAAAAATCAGCGGTTTCAATGCCATCGGATACTGCTCACGTGAGTACCATTAATTAAAAAACCAGTTGCATGAATAATCCATGCTGTGTTCACGGAAATTTCTGTTTCTATGAAGTGGAATTTTGTGCTTTTACTTTACATTTAAGCTTTTAAATTTACTCACGACTCTTTCTTGAATGATGGCTTTACAATATGTAGCTTGAGTGTGACGTTATAGTAAGACTTATTGATATCGAAAAAATGCCGAATACCGCTAATATCGTACCCGTATTGGATCGATTTAAAAAGACGGTATCAGCAAACCCTTATAAAAAAAAAACAAACAAATGCAGTCTTGGTTACTGGGCCACAACCTTACGCATGCACACAGCCGTATAACCCGAAAAAGTAGTATATATGGACAGCTGTTTCGTCCTATATCAGACTCATCATCATGGCATATACCATAGTGATAAGCTCAGAAAGACATACAAAGGTTACTTTAAGCCTGAGCTGTGACTGGAGACCTCAATTAAGTCCTCAGTATTGAGAGGTGCGGATCCCTCTTTAGGAAGAGATACAAATGTGGCCATGCCTGCTGGTGAGTCCTAACAGCTGTTCATGGCTTCACTGCCCGGATAATTTGGCTTTGTGCATGCGTAAGGGTCTGGCCAAATAAAAGGGTTGTTGTTGTTGTTGTTTGTGTGGCTTTTATTTGCTGTAAATGGGTTGTAATCCAAAATCTGTATCCTGTTTTCGATACAAAATAACCCCAAAAGTTACCCTTAATGAAGTCGAAGATGACACTATGGGACCCAGGAGAGACCGCCATTTGCTGTTCGTATGCCATACTCATGAAGCAGACATACTGTTTCAGTAGTTGGAACGACAAATGAGAGATAAGGCATCTTCTTTAACAGGCATACTCTTCTCTGATCTTTATAGCTTTAGGAAATATTGAGATCGATGGCGGAGAAGAAGCAATGTCTGAATCGGGTGAGGATTCAAGTGGGTCAAGCGACAAAGATGAAGATGAAGCTGAAGATAAATATGAGGATGGAGATGGAGAAGATAAGAAGGAAGAGACTTGGACAATGCCTGGGCAAGTAAAACGCAAGGTGTCAGAGCGGATGTTAGTGAGGGTAAGCGAGAAAGTACCGCTGGACCCAAACAACAAGCGTGAGGACCGTGAGCCTGTTCCAGGCGTTCAGATAATGGCACACGAAAGAAAAATGTTAAGAGCAGAGAAAAAAAGAGAAGAGACTAGGGAATGAGCACAGGCGTTCTCTCCCCTCTCTCCCCAGTCTCTTCTGATATTTTCTCCGCTCTCAATATTTTTCGTTTGTGCACCACTATCTGAACGACCGTATGTCTAGACGTACTCCAGCTTCCTCGAATGTTCTTGTGGAGGAAAGATGAGTTGTTTTCCATGGAGACAAAGGAAATGATTAGATGACTATAAACGCGCCCTGTTTGTGCGTGTGTTGCGTGCAATGCGATGAAAATTAAGTGAAAATAAGATGACGTCCAGAGAAACAACGGTAGGGACCTTAAGCACAGACGTTTATAGCCTGTGAAAGGGCTCCCGCAGTGGGAAAAGTAACGCATAAAATCGGCAAGCGAAGCGGAACGAGCGCTGATGGGGGAGAGAACGGGGTGGCAGTCCGGGACGTTCGTGAACCAAGATAGGCGACAACCAGAATTGATGGGGGTGAGACTCATAGTTTTGTACGGCTTAAAGTGACCATGGCTAGAATTACTCCGGAAGATATCTTTTCTCGGGTAGAGCTTGTAACCGACCTTCCCACGTGTTTACGTGTTCTTCTAGTTCTAAACAGAAGGAAGCACTGCTCGTAGTCTACCTTGTAGGCGCATAGACGGCGGGTACTGGGCCCAGGGGGAGTACTCCAGATTTCAAGTGACGGGAAAGTGTGAAGGGTTTTTTGGGGTTTGAAATTCACGATTTTGGATTTTTTTTTGGGGGGGGGGGGTAAGAAATTTTGGCAAGTATTTGAATGTTTGGGTAGTTTGTAAGAATGACTACTAGATCTAAGAAAGTACATTGCAGAGAGTATGATAAATAAACAAACGAACACGACCACTCAAAAGGTAGTGTTGTCCTTCGATATTGCCTTTTAATCCCTTCTGGGTACTTGTGAGGCTCCAAAATTAAGGAAGCAAGGAAATAGGAGACGTCTGCACGCAGGCTACCTTCAGGGGGATTTATTTGGGTTACGCTACAAGCCTGAGGGATATTTTTGGGTTTTAATTTGTGACCTCATTCGCACCTTCCCGACACATGAAATTCCGGGTACCCCCTACCGAGTACCACCCCCCCTACCAGGTATCACCCCCCTACCGGGTACCACCCCCTACCGGGTACCCCCACCCTACTGGGGGTTCTGGGTTGCTATTGGTTCGTTGAGTTGTTTGCTCATGTTGTGATTGGTCAGAATAATTGCTTTGGATTTGCTATTACTTTTACTATTGTCGTTATTACTGATTAGCATAGATCACTAACTACTGGTTACTGCGATTCACAGCGAGCTAAAAGACGAAGAATCCTCGAAATAATCTCTTCGTACTCGGAAATGTGCATCGAAAGAGAAGACATCATGAGACAGATGCTGTCATGGATAGAATCAACAGTTGACGAGGAGTTAAGCAAACCCGCGAGAATATTCCTCTTTAGCCCTGACCTGCTTCTCGACGATCTACCATTGGAGCTGGCCTCGGAAATGCTCAATCTCGGACGCACTTTGGAGCGGCTGAAAGACATCGCTGACTGCCTGGGGATTGGGGAGAGTATAACGGAAGAGGAGATCTCGGATGAAAAACCGCTGGCTAAACCTCGTGGGCCTCGCACCAAAGTGGTCTATAATGGTGCGAACGAACGTTTGTGATTTCGTTTTGTTTGGGAGATTTTTGCTGGCTTCCTGTTGTTTTCTTTCTTCATTGGTACAGTAGTTTTATCCAATGACCTCCTTTGAAAGTTTTGATTAACGAAAAAATTGTTTTGGTAACTGATAGCATTTCTCACAATCCAAGGGTTGTCTATGTGTAATAAAGCAATTAGACTGCTAGCAATCCCTCTCTGGATAGTCAAGAGGCAAGCGATATGCGACGCAGAGATCGGCCGAGCGAAGCAAAGTTAATGCGAGTTGAGGGAACCCTCAGCTCGTTCGCTCATTTGCTCGCTTTTCGCCCGCCCGCTCGACTGACCAAAAAGGGACAGCTAGCAGTCTCTAAAACAGTTATTTCGCTCAAACAAGTCACACATAAGCTAAAAACCGATTCGGCGCTGCGAACCTTGCTGGTTATGAAGATTATTAACTCATGTTCTGACTTGATTTCATGCCCGGGGGGGCGGTACTCCCATATATAAGCTATGTAGGTATGTGCCACAGAATAGGGTGTGGTTTTTTGAGGTTCTAATTCGTTAGTTAAATGGGCTATCCATTTTGCCCCTTTGTGGAATTGTGATCCCGGTGTGACACTTAGATAAGGTTCCTTTTTCTTATAGGGTTCCTTTTTTTTTCCTTTTAAAATTAGCCTTCCTAGGGCCAGAGCTATACTGAGAGTATAGTATAGACTATAGTTCTGGCCCTGAGGAAGGCTAATTTTGTTAGCCGAAATATTGGCTATTAAATAAATCAGCCCTTTGCCGTATTGCCATGCCAGCCTTGCATTCCATTTTGTTCTATTTCCCATGTTGCAGAAAACAAATAAAAAGACCTGGTCACACAATTATCAGTAATCGTTTTTCCCTTTTCCCTTAAAAAAGTACCAATTTTCCATTTTGCGTCCTTGAATAGGAACAGGGGTTAAGAACCTTGGCGGCACACAACTATCCTAGATTGACAGAAGTACCCCACCGGGATTTCTTGGGATAACTGTTAAAATTCCGATATAAAGCATTTTTCTTCCATAGCCGCCTGTGCCAATCTGTTATCTTACGATATAGCTCTCAATTGAAAATTTCTTGTCTCTTCTTGGACTGATGAAGTTGGACACGTGACATACTAATCAAACCTGTTTATTGTCGTAGTGGAAGAACTGAATTCCGAGGAGATCTGGAACCAAGCGGAAAAGGAAGTAGACAAGAGCTTAGAGCAGGCAATTCCAGTGATTCCAGTTCGCAAGATTCGCTTAAGTGTCGGCCGTGCTCGACAACAGTTTCTATTGATGGCGAAGTTGATTCTGTATAGAAATGAAATCATGAAAAAGGTGAGAACTAGGATGACCAAGCTAACTTTTGAGTCTGTGGATTAAATCCTAAAGTATGACCAATCAAGTGAAAGCTACTGAGCAGTACTTTCCTGTGGTGTTGTTTATTATGCTGTACAACGTGGTTCTAACTTTTGAGTCTGTGGATGAAATCCTTAAGTGCGACCATTCAAGTGAAAGCTACTGAGCAGTACTTTACTGTGGTGCTGTTTATTATGCTGTACAAGGTGGTCCTTGCTTTTGAGACTGGGGATGAAATCCTAAAGTTTGACCATTCAAGTGAAAGCTACTGAGCAGTACTTTCCTGTGGTGTTGTTTATTATGTTGTTTAAGGTGGTTCTAACTTTTAAGTCTGTGGATGAAATCCTAAAGTGTGACCATTCAAGTGAAAGCTATACTAAGCACTACTTTCCTGTGGTGCTGTTTATTACGTTGTTTATTGTGCTGCACAAAGAAAAAATTTTTTTGTTGTAGTACATTTTATCCACTGGATAGCAGTTTAGACGGTAGATAAAGTACATTGTCTGGCCTTGAACACTAACTGGGGCCATACTGACTCTACAGCACTGCAAAATTTAATGCCACGTACGCGGCAACTTCACAATATATCTCGTTTTTTTCTTTTTTCCAGATGGACGCAAAAGTTATCGATGTCGAAGGAGAACTGGCAAAAGCAAAGAAACACAATGACGAGCTTAGGAAAAACAACAAGAAGGCTAAAGTGAAGGCGGAGAAATTTCAATACCAGTGCGAAGACTTACAAAGTAAATTGGTCAGTAAATCAGTGTTCATTGACTTCACCTAGTGATTTAAGCGATTCTCTTTTCAGTTCTTTCTTTCGTTCTCTCTCTTGTGTTTTTGACTGTCTTCTTTCATTCTTTTGTTCTTTCTATCTCTTTCATTCTTAGTGCTTTTTTGCTTTCTTAATTTTTTGCTCTTGCTTGCTAAAATTTGTTTCTTCCACTCGTTGGTACTAAAGTTCCTCATAAACTAAATAAATTGGACTCCAGTCGATAGCCCGACCATTCTTCTTCTTCTTCTTCTTCTTCTTCTTCTTCTTCTTCTTCTTCTTCTTCTTCTTCTTCTTCTTCTTCTTCTTCTTCTTCTTCTTCTTTCAACAGCGTAACAACAAAGACGTTTTATGGTTTACTCTTTTTCGAGTTTGTCTGAATATCAGATACGTATGTCCCAAAGCTCAGTTCAATCGTACTTTATGTGCAAGAAAAAAGAGTGGCTTAAAGGATTAGTATCCAACTAGAGCGCACAAACGAAATCTGTACGATTGAAATAATGCATCACCTTTATTTTTACAGAATGACAAACAAAAAATCGTTGATGAATTAAACGAAAAGTTGGATCAATACAAAAGAAAGGAGTCTTACGGTTTGTACAAAAGCAGCAGTGAATCTATGGCAAGCTTAAGAGACAGTAGAGAAAACGTGTCTGTTATAAGCCTTGTGGAGAAACCTTCACAACAACTTGCTCCGACAGGAGAAAAGTTTATTATCAAAACACCAAAATCATCTAAAGTTCAAGTTGTAGTCGCCAGCGAAGTACCACCTCAAGAAGAAGCTCCCAAACAAGGACCCCAACAAACCAGCGAGGTAACAAATGAAGAGGTAAAGAAGATAAAGGAAACGTTGGAGAGGGTGCAGGACGAGTTAAAAATTGAGAAAGAGAAGTCTGCGGCTATTGAAGTGGAATTCACATCACTGCAATCCGATAAAGTGAAGATTGAACAAGAAAGATGTGAGTTGGAGATCCAACTCGAGGATGTCAAACGCGAAAATGAGCGAGCAGTTGAGGAATTAAATCAGAAACTTGAAGACATGGAGAGGGAAAATAAAAGGTATTTTACACCATTTGACTGCCAACTGGCTCATGCAGTTAAAGCCCAAAACTATACCTAACTTTAATTCTATAAACCACAAAAATAACAACAACTGCAACACTGGAAACTCAACAAAAAAAACCGCTCAACAACTTTTTGTTGAAATAACAGTTTAGCAATTCATCCACATATACTCAAAACTTAGAACCACCTTGTACAGCAATAAGCAACACTACTGGAAATTACTGATCGATAGTTTTCATTTGAATGGTCACAGTTAAGGATTTTATCTACAGACTCAAAACTTACAACTCAGACATTTTAATAAACAGCATCACACGAAAGTACTGCTCAGTAGCTTTCATTTGAGTGGTCACACTTTAGGATTTTATCCACAGACTCAAAAGTTAGAACCGCTTTGTACAGCATAATAAACAGCACCACAGGAAAGCAATTTTCAGAAACTTTGACTTAAATGATCACACTTTTTTATAATTATTCTTTCTTAAGATCGCTTTTGTGAATTTTACTCAATGATTTGTTGTGAATTGAACAGATTGACAGGCGAGATAGAATGCAACGAAGAAATGATCAAATATCAGGAAGAGAGACTCGGCCAGTTCATGGAAGAAATACAAAGCCTCGAAGAACGAATGATGTCCTTCCCTCCCACCCCCGCGACAATGAGTGTGGCGAGCATGGCGGGTGGTCCGCGGCGGGAACGCAGGAAAACCTCACTTCAACTTGGTCTCGAGCCGCAGACCGCGCGGCAAATGGTGGCGAAAGTAAAACAACAATACGAAGCTGAGCTACAGAGTCTGAAAGATCACATGGCTAAGGAAAATCAACGACATCAGGCGGAGATCAGACGGTATGAACAGGATCACAAGAAGGACGTGCAGAACATTCATAAGGAAGCTCTGCTTCTTCTCCGTGCATTAAACAGATTTAAGGACTGTGTAGCCACCCTGTTGGACAGAGAAAGTGAGTTGTCTCTACTCCGAAATCTATATCTGCTCTTGGACCTTTTTCCGCAAACGTAGGTCATATAAACACTACATTCAGTAAACATTTTCTGGCAGTCCTACCTAGTAGTCTGCACTGCGGCCCAAAAACTATCAAATGTGTAGAAAGTGATCGGAAAGCTTCGGAGGGATTCGGAAATCGATCGAGAATCTTCGGACATTTTTGTATCATACCACCATTTGTGGTCCGAGTGCTACATAACCATCCTCATTTTATTTTGTTTCTTTCAAGATCTGGGTCAAGAAGCGCACGCCATTCGTTGTCATGCGCCATTGCCACTGGACGAAAATTTTGGTGACACGCGACAGATGTTGGCGCGCATGGCTATTCTGTCCAATGAGATGTTGATATCAGTGGAGTTACATCTTTCTAGGGGTCTTATGAGTAAACGACTGGGATTAAAGGTAAGAGCGTATAGAGTTTATTAAACAATGGCCCGCCGTCAGTTCATGCGTTTAGTCTGGCGCGGTTAGTTTCATCGTGGTTCACTGTTACCTTCCCGAAACCTCAAGCTAATCATTTTCTGTTTACAGATTATTCTTTTAAGCGATGAAAATCAAAGTCCGCCTATTTCAACAATTTAACTACCGGAGGAATATCTTTGTGAACTAAAAATGGAGTTCTTTGGTTGTACAACTATACCAGTATTCTCCAATACGGATGGAACAAGAAAGTTAACTAAGCAAATGTTGCAATCTTGCAAATATCGTGATACATCTTTATCGGTAAACGCTAGAGACAAACTTGAGTCAAATCATACTTTTATACCTATTTGATAGAAAGTCCTCCAAAACTATATTAGAAAGGTTGTCGGTAATAGGGAACCTCTACTGTTACAACAAATTGATGTTAAATTGCTGGACTTAAAGTCTGAATTTCAATTCTTAAGCTAACGAGTGGAGAGAAAGTTTTGGCGTACCAAAAAGTTAGATATGAACATCACCTGTTTTTCGCTTTTGAGTTTCCCAGGCGCTGCCATTTTGAATTTTTATGTCGTCAAATAGTTGCCACTATTGTTGCACACAAAAGAAAGTTGCTTTATAACAGCATCGGCGACCATTTGACGTCATAAAAATTCACAATGGCAGCGCGCGGGGAATTCAAAAGCGATAATAGGTAATATTCATATCTAACTTATTGGTGTATCAAACTTTCTTTTCACTTGTTAACTGAAAGAATTGAAGTCTGAATCTTTATTCCCAACAATTTAACGTCCATTTGTTGTAACAGAGGAGGCTCCCTTTAACATAAGTCTCCAGGGTTTAGCAAATCAGTTTTCCAAGACTAACAGTAAAATCAATTCGTAAGCAGTTTATCTTGGCGATACGAAACACAAAATTACGGTCGCTCGGGAGACCATATTATGACTCATTTGCATCATGCCCCGGTTCATCCATATAACATCTTTTATCTAATGTTGATAATCATTCGTTATGACGATCATGTTTTTGTCATATTTTACATTGATGCTTCGGGGAGCAGGGATGGCGCAGTGGTGAGAGCACTTGCCTCCCACTCGGACTCGGGTTGAGTCTCTGGTTGAGTATGTGGGTTGAGTTTGTTTTTGGTTCTCGTCCTTGCTCCGAGGGGTTTTTCTCAGGGTACTCCGGTTTTCCCCTCTAATCAAAAATCAACATTTTCAAATTCCAATTCGATCTGGATTTCAGTCTCCCCGATTAGCAGTGCACTTGTGCACGGTTAGAAGATCGAGCTATAACAAAGTTATTTATCGTATTTATATCGTGTATATCTTGTTTTTATTTCCAAGGACACAAATATTGGGAAATTGGAACAGCTTCCCGAAGCTGCAAGGAAGATGAAGGACTATGGCACAATGCAAACAGGAAAGACGAAAGGACCTCGTGAAGAGGTGCAAGGCCCACAACTGGAATTGCTTGTTATGAGACTCCTGGAGGTGAGCCAAATGGTTGTTCGCACAGGCAAAATAAGTCTCGTAGAAACTAGAATCTTCCTGCTCACCTGTGAAACTTTTATCACGTGAGTTTAAAATTGTATAATTGGTTTTTCGTCCTTGGTTTTTCCGTTACAACAGTTTCTCAACCCTTACATTTTTTTTTATCATCAATCTCACTATGATATAGCCTGCATTAGTTTATACCAAATGGGTGTTACTAAAACGAGTAATGCAGTAACGAGTAACGAGTAACGCAGTAACGAGAAAACGAGTAACGAGAAAAATTTTCTAAGGATAAAAAATAGAAAACGAGTAACGGGAAAAAAATTGAAAGGCAGAAATAAAAAAAGAGTAACGGTAAATGTCCGAATTTAATGAATTAATCGTAATTAGCTATTTACTAGGTAATTATTATTATTCAGTGTAATTTTCACCCTTTTCATTTTTTTTACCGTTACTCTCTTTTTTTATTTCTGCCTTTCAATTTTTTTCCCGTTACTCGTTTTCTATTTTTTGCCCTTGGAAAATTTTTCCCGTTACTCGTTTCCTCGTTACTGCGTTACTCGTTACTCGTTACTGCATTACTCGTTTTAGTAACACCCATACCAAATCAATAGATAGTGTTTTTCGAGCTCTCTGATTGGCTTCTCAAACTCGGGATAGTATCTGCTGTCACCTCCTGGCATTGTTTTGGACCTCACGAGCGAGTTTTTTCCTCATTTCTCAGAAAAAAGGAACTGTTCGGTGCTGGCTATCCACTCCACTGGTTTGGTATATACTCAAACGATTATTTACCCCCCAGCGTCGTTGAAGATATTTACTTCCACTTCAGTGAATAATTGTTAGATATAGGTGTAATCTCTTAAGTTATTTTAATTAAGTAAGTAATTAATAATTAAATTTTAAGTGGCTTTTGCAATACTGTAATACTTTGTTATAGTCGTGCAAATAAAGCTTGTTGTTGTTTTTGTTGGATGGGGGATTCCTTTGTCAAGCGCTATTGGGCTATCTGTAGGCAATCAAACCCTGACACAACCGTAGACCGCACATGTACGCATTGTACACCTACATTTTCTTTTGGTGTTCCAGGAGGGACGAAATCAAGACGTCATGGAGCGATTTAGAGAGCTTCTTGGTCAGACCTCAACACACGAGAAAGATATCCAAGCTGCAAAGAAAGCTGGCGAGGAATCCCTGAAGAAAAAGGACGCACAAATGAAAAGAGTGCTGAGGAGGGAAGCGGAAATAAAGAAAACGGCCGATGAACAGAAAAATATCATAAAGAACCTTGCGTCAATTTGGAAAAGTCGCAGAATTGGACAGAAGTATATTCGCAGGAAAGATCAACAGATGAATCTACAGCTGCTGGAGGAAGCAATGAAGGCCAACGAGATCTCTTCAGAGCTTTATGAGGTAACAAAGCCATGACTGTAGCGGTTTTTGTAATCAAGTACTTAAATATTACCTCCTTCGAGAGTAAACAGTCTGGTATTACTATTCAACATATTTTCGCCGACGTTATGATTGGTAAATAATGATTGATAAATAAGGAGTAAAACATCAAATAACTGTCAACGAATAATTGTCTGCTCGTGTACATTACGCTGCAAATAATATTGTGTTCGTGCGCAGTCTTGTCCTCTTTCGAATGACAGTTAACAATCGCAGCTAATTTTCAGGGTTACCAGAGGGTGGAAAAATCAATTCATCGTGGAGACTGCAGTCAAGTCTTTCAACTTTAAGGAGTGAAGAGATTGACCATAAACTCAAGGGTTGACTGGGAAGAATATTGAACTCGCTTTTTGCAAAATATTTTGGTTTGTCGATGTCTCGCAGACAAATTATTTTCCTCTGCCTTCGACATCGTCAGATAATTCAACTACACGTCACTTACAGATCACAATATTTCGCTCAGCCAATTAAAATTCATAGTATTCGCCAATATGCATATGAATCCTTTCCCGAGTCAAATATTCCAATATTTCCCTACATTTTGTTGTTGTTGTTTTCAGTCTACGACAAAACTCATAAAAGAGGCCATGGAATTCCCTCGTAAGCGTTTCATCGAACTGGTTAAGAAATACGTGCATTTTCGGCGCGTAAAAGAAATACAAGAAAATGTAAAGAAGATGAAAATGCAGTCGAATATTAACGAGAGAGTAATACTTGCAATGCAAGCAACAGAAGAAAGGATGATCAAGGTAGGTTAAAGCACAAAATCTCCTTACTGGTTCGTTTGTATTTGTTTCTTTTCTGGTTGGGAGAATTGCTTAAAATTGAGTAACGTGACAAAAATACCGAAAATCTAGAACAGTCACTTTAAGGAAAGCGTTGAATAAAGCATTGGTTGAAGATTATGTTTGTCCAAAACAGTCCGAGGTGGTTTTATGAATTTTTGCCGTCTTTTTGGGCCTGGTTGGATTGCCCGTAAAAACACGTTGTCCATCAGATGCCGAAAGAGGAGGTTTGGCGATTATTTACACTTATTGACTGAGATGCTAGAGTGGGCCGCGGACGGGGAATAGTTGACTCGTCAGTCTATCTATATGTGGTAAAAAAAAAAGTTCACAAATGTCTTACTCTCTTATCACTTGTTTTTGTGTCTTACACAGCAAAAAGAGGCATGGCAACAGAAGAAAGAGCAGTTCATTAAAGCTCGGGCAGAGATTTTAGAACGTCTTTATCTAGTGTAAGTGCAAATTTACAATCTAGGAAATAAACTTACACTCGAGGCACATATACGCGCTTACATGGGAGGGGCTTAACCCTTTACCGTCAGCGTTTTTCCCTTAGAAAAACGCATTTTTTACCGCTAAAGCGGTTTTTGAAGTGCTATGGTGCCAAATGCCACTAAACTTTGCTACAAAAGCGTTTTCTTACATTTTAGCTCAATTTTGAGCCAGCTTCTGTTGAAA